>OZ010788.1:334317615-336717615 GCA_963932465.1 Maratus speciosus
GCAGTATGCATTTGACTCTCCACATTTTGGACTGTGATTATCAGTTCATACGGTATCATCAATTGCGTGAGCACCCTGTCTTTCCAGAACTTTTCTGATGTTATCGCATTTCATACAAAACGAAGTAATAATAACGTCGGTAATAACGTCGGTAATAATTTTTTGCAAAATTATTACCGACAAGCCGACTTCAGTTAGGGTGAAATGCCCTGTATTTGTGACTAAATAAGTGGTTTGCGACCCCGTGTTCTATGGTAATTATTGCTCACCTGGATGGGTTACTATCACCCCTCTTATTTTTTTTAGAATTTAGAGTCACCCTGTATCTATATATAAATTGTAGAAACCTTCTTTGTTGGAAATCGATCGATATAAAACTTTTAATCTGTTTTAAAGTCTTAATTTTTCAACATTAAATTACTTCAATTTAAATTTTATTTGCTATCGAGATTCTTTATGTTGATTTTATCGAATTGAGAAATATTTAAATTACTTCAAAAGAAGTTCAAGTAAAGTTTTGTTTACTTGCTTCTCGTTTTGTTTTATTTGTTCCTATAATAATCGATTACCACAGAAAATATTATAATTCGATTCATCTGTAATATGACGAAATCAAAGATAACTTGAAAAGTAAGCAATTTAATTCTTACAAGCAAAACTATTTGAAATTATGTCAAGAAAAGAAATTTGAAACTTTTGAAATTGATTTTTTTATCTGTGGTTCTATAACCAATAAAAAAAAAACATATTTGTATATCCAAAGCAATAATTCTATATGCCATTTCACTTTTGAAAGAAAACAAGTTCGATGTATAAAAGAAAAATACATAAAAGAAAAAGCATGGAATTCAATATTCAAATGCTACTGTCCTACTGCAAAGAAAATGCAGTTATAACAAAATCATTTTAAGTTTTTCACGCTTCCACTGTTCGATAAATGCAATTATTTTCTGGAATTTTTCACTATGCAGGATTTTCTTTATAAAAAATAAAAATCAATGAATTGAATTTAAAGAAAAAGAAATAAAAATAAGGTATACGCTAAAAAAGAGCATTCATATTTGAAATTCCATTTCTTGAGCTATTTTATAAAGTCTGGCGAAATAACTGAAAAAGCATTTTTTATTACATTTATTTTGAAATGTTCAGCCACGAAGTTATTATTTAAAAAAACACATCAATTACAAAGCAATTATGTTTAAATAGTCTGGTTAGTATGTTTCAGCAAAATTACGAATAAAACTGTCGAATTTTTAACAGATTTCTAAAAAGAGACTATGCAACTATTTATTTATTTTATTTATTCATGGATTTATTTACTTATTTATTTATTTATGTGTATGTCCACATGTAATTTTAGAACGATTGCTCTAATTTTCATAACTACTCTTTATCGTTTGTTTCCAAACAGAACGTTTCAGTGATGGTCCCATGTCGATTTTTCCAGGAATTGGATTTTTCCAAAATTGCGTTGTTGTCTGCCTAAGTATTTTTGTCCTTTTTTAGGGATTCGTACTTAAAAAGTAAAAACGGAACCATTATAATATCACTCCTGTGTCTGTCTGTCTGTCAGTCACGGCAATTTTACTCGTAAACTATGAAACGTGGAAAGTTCAAATTGGGGGAAGTAATAAAGAATAGTGATCCACGTATTTACAGATTATTAAACATTCATAAATATATTTGGGGAAAATGTAGAGGGGCTAATTAAGTTACTTGAAAAAAAATCTTTTGTTTCTTTATCGTGTGGGGCATCGTGTGAAAGCTTTCGTAACACTGCACTCAAAAGTATATTTCTTTTAATTCTAGGTAATATATTTTCAGAGATATCGTAGAAAATGTAGTGCAAAAATATGTCCCCCTCCCTCTATTTCCGAATCTACTGAAACTAAAATTATGAAAAAATTAGAGGTAGTAGACGTTAATTTAAACCTTGCAGGTAAACTATAGCGATTACCCTGGTTCACATAGTTTTTGAGAAAAACGCATTTTTCTGTTTCACACAAATTTCGATTTGCGGCCATTCAGCAAAGGTGTTGAGGGACGCTGGAGGTACCTATCGTAGCAGAAGTATAAAAGCATTGTTGATAATGATTTTTGGAAAAAATCGTCGGTAATTAGCTGAGATATTAACCCTTAACTCACGAACGGTTTGGACATACATAATAACAGGGACGGCGTACTCTATGTAACATAGGCTTTTAAATCTTAAATAACAATTTTTAATGATATATTTGTGTAATGCAATGCCCAGTAGAAGTATATATAAAAGCAATAAAACGTACAATACGCCTCCCATGTGTTTAAAAGTTAATTAAAAACATATCTGGAAAAACGCGGCACGGACCAAGGCTGCGTTGCAATTTTGCGACCTTCTTTCGAAGCGCGCTTAGCACAATTACAAATTTAAACTTTGAACAAGGGGTTTTTTTTAGCTACACTGTAAAAAGAAAATATTATTACTACGCTGAATTTAGTTTTATGAAATGCCAGATGAAGTTTAAATATGCATAACTTTTATTGTCAGTGCCGAATTAAGTTCATCATAAACAGTATAGGATAAGATTAAAAAAAGAGAGATACAGAATAGCAATATTTGATATTAATTTAGCTTCATATCTCTGTGAACGTTTATAATATACCCATACATATATTTCTAGTATATACAGCTATATCCAACCCTAGGTTGTATATTAAAAAGCAGAAAAAAAACAACGTGTAAAAATGCACAAATAATACATGAAAAGCAGCAAACAGCTGTTTCGAATCTACTAGCGAGATTATCCTTCAGTGCAAAATAGGGGAAAAGGAACAGCGTGCTAGAAAAAGCAAGGCTGAGCCAAAAAGCAAGGCTGAGCTCAGCCTTGCTTTTTCTAGCACTCTGTTCCTTTTCCCCCATCTTGCACTGAAGAAGAATCTCGCTAGTAGATTCGAAACAGCTGTTTGCTGCTTTTCATGTATTATTTGTGCATTTTTAAACGTTGTTTTTTTCTGCTTTTTAATATTGTTGCACAAAGGCTTTATTTGCTATTTTTACCTAGGTTGTATAGTTTGTTACAAAGTCTTATTATTCTTTTAACAACGATGTTTTTCATAATACACTTAATAATTCATATATTTATCGTACTGAACCCTCTGAGCGCGAGCAGTACTTGCACTTGACCGTTTATTTAAACTTCAAGGCTCTAATTTTCCTACAACTTGGTCATTCGCTGCGAAATTTTAATATATTGTTATGGTACACAATACAGCTATACTTTTTTAAATAGTTGCCGTATTGTGCACAATTTTTTTGCACAATCATGTCAAAAACTTTAATATACGATCGTAAATTACTTGTCAAAATTTAATTTATATTGACAAGAACGGAATCAAAAAATTAATAAGGTCATTATACCTAATTGTGACGAGCCATAAATGTACTGTGTATACTTAAAATATTAACACAAGAATCGTATATAAATGCTATATAATGAAATATGCAAACTTCAGGAACAAAACGCGAAACATTTCACTGTATTAAAACGTTTTCTTTAAAAATTTTCCCATTATAATACACATTGTTCCCTATTCATTGGCCCGATAACTGCCTGAATCCCGAAAATGTATCAAAATTTCTCTTTTTAAACTTTGACGATCAAATAACTGTATCAATGCCAAGGCCTTGAACTTCTGTATCATTCAACTGCGGTGAAAACTCGTAAAAAGGCGACACGTTTTCAAATTACAGTTCTAAAATATTCAACTAATTTTGGAGACTGTTTTTTTTTTCAGAGATCTATTAGCGACGAAATGAATCCCTCAAATGCGTAGAGACTTTTACAAGATTTACTGAGGTAAGTTTATGTGACATTTTCATATAGAGGAAAAGGTCCAAATACCGACTACCAATTTTGTTTTCAATCTAGATCATATAATTTTCAAAATTAATAAAATAAAAAGTGACAGCAGGGTACCTTGACATGTTTTACACATGTTTAGAGAAAAACAAAATCAGTTTAAAAGGAGTTTTCTGTTTATAAAAAGCGAAATTCCGAAAGCCTTCAAATTTTGGGTTTTTAAAATGGGGTCTAAATACCGGCTACCTAAGTTTTTTTCCAAAAGATCACACAAATAGAGCTAATGACAATTATTACGCAATAAGAATATTATTTAAAAAATTGTATTGATTAATAACATTTCTTATGCTCAGAAGAAATACGCAATTTTTAATAAATAAGTATTTTTGTCAAATTTCTAAAATTCTTTATGACTATCTCTCACAGTCTTCTTCCCATTATGTTTCTAATTTTGTTTTTTAACGTATAAAACAAAAAAAAATGCTTGCTAATTGAAATGAGAATTATTTTATCTGGAAAAATCAAAAACATAATATCACTCTTTGCGTCGGTGTAGTCCCTATCAGCCCACATATCGCATTTTTAACATTGAACCCAGAATCCCCTTGCAGAAGACACAAATTTATCATCTTCCTCTGTTGGATATTTTTCTTTTTCACTTTTTAACCCTCTCGCTGCGTAATTGCTTTATCAAAATAGCTTCAAAAATTGCGTATTTAACCCCTTTGCGACGAGCGTCTTTTAAGAATTTTTATTGTTTGGTCACCGGTTTTTCAAAACAAAAATTTTTGTTAAATTTAATCGGGAAAATGCTCCGATTAAGTAAGGCAAAATTTACAATAAAAAAATAACTGGTGGAATAAACAAGGAGGGTTAATTAGACGGAGAAAATGCATCCCCGAGGGAATATTGGGTTGCGCAAATTTTGCTACTTTTACGTTGACCGAGGAAATCTTGTGTTGCGCAGCGAGAGGGTTAAAATAAAATTTCTGCCTCTTTCGCCTGGTTTACTCCGTCATTTTTTCTCTTTCTCTTCGCATTTATTACAGACAATTTTGTAGTTTCCAACAGCGCTTTTTTGAAAAGTGATCCGGTGACCAGTGTCGATCCTGAAGAATTACGGCCACGGTTGTTTGTTTTTTTTTCATATTGCGAAATGAGACTGGTACTATTTCTGAACCATTGAAATTAATTTATTAATTATGGAACTATTTAAACTAATTTATTTTCCTCCCCTTCAAACAGAGCAGCCGAGAGAGGTCCAAATACCGGCTAGCCGGTATTTAGACCACTTTAGGTAGCCGCTATTCGGACCACTGCTATGTTTAAGTTAAAACTTGTATTACTCATTCATATAATAAAATACCAATAATGTGCGCGTGTCAATTGAGAGCTAAATATGTCTAGAAAATAACTTAATCAGCAATTCAAGCCAATATACGATCAGTACATTCTAAAAAAATGAGAAACACATATTTGAAAAACTTTTGATGTACCAGGTTACGTAGATTCGACACTTTTGCATTTACTATTTGTAAATGAGACAGACTTCAACGACATACTTTTCGCAACTTTCTTCTTTCAATTAAAGTTACAAACTCTGCCTATCACCGCTAGGCTGCGCTGCGCTCAGTTCTCAGAACACCTACTAGCCGGTATTTGGACCTTCTCCTCTATTATATTAAAATGATGTTTAAAGCAGAAATTGTGTTTAATTAAGCCTTGTTGAATTAATAAATTAGTAATTTCCACATGATCAAGCAATAGTATTTTTCTTTGATCGGGATACTTAAATAAATGTTTCAAAGAGGCTATATCGGAAACTGGCTGCATTAAATGCATTTAACTTGAAAATATTCGAAGTATCTCAACGAGGCACAACCAACCTTATGAAGTTAATGATTCCTCGAATGGACATTGTAGAAGATAGTGGGTTAAATTCTTATAGTTCTGGTGCAGGCATCATACACAGTAGATAAGTATACATTATGACATACATTTAAAATTTAAAAAAAAAAACAGTCTATATTTATATTATAAAGGACAAACATATCTGTGCGTAACGCATACGTCATTTTGCGAATGGCAACACTTTGAAATTTGAAATAAAATTTTGGTTTTGCATTTTCTCTACTGCAAATTTTTAAACTTCTATGCATCACACATTTTAACTTTTTACACCGTCGTATAAGGAAAAAATTCTCTTTTCAATACTATTTGTTTGAAAGCTGTATCTCAATTTGTTTTTGAGATATTAATTTTTTTGTAGTTTTTAATACAAATTTTGTAATTGTGGCAACTGAAGTACTCCATTTATACTGAAAGTAAAGGGAAAATATTCATGGTTTATTATTTTTATTCATTATATCCTTATTGATTGCCATTTTCACATTACAAATAAAAGTAACTTTTTTATAATTTTTGAACAGAAAATGATGTCAGACATTAAATAAAACACGCATTCTTCTTCGTAAATCAGCTACATTTTAATATTTTTACATTGCGCTGATAAATGAGTTTGAGGCGCTCGGCAAAATGATTCATTGAGCAAAAGTGATATATTTAAAACAAAACGATCATTTTTTTTGATAAAACGAAATATTTGACCAATACTACAAATGGCGAATACTATGACAACTAAAGTCAAATTTCTGAATTTTTTTCCGCGGGTACTAAGATTAGAACTTAAGGTTTGTGCGAATGTTCACATGAAAAGTTGTATCGGACAAACGTGACTTTAACTTTGGAAATGCATTCATTAATAATCTATTCTTTTGCGCGTTAAAATACTTTCAAATTGTTAATTTGAGTGGTGCGTATGTAAATTACAAGAATGTGAAAATAACGTACAGTTTAGATTTTATGGGGGAAAATTTTATGATGTGACAAAGCGAAATCCTTTTTACTGATTTTTCATCCCGTAAAAACAAACATAAGAGCTCCATCGATAACTTCATCATAATTACTCATCTTGATTACGTAATCTAATACAGTTTAATTTTTCAATAATTTAAGCAGTTGAAGTTTGTAAAAATAATATCTTGGTAATTTTGGATTTAAAATATTATTTGTTTTAAGAGTTAGACAACCAATGTAAGATGATTTTTTTGTTGTAATTATTTTTGTAGGTTTATTATAATTTCGATCTGACAGTTCCTTTCAAACATTTTAGTACGTCGAATTTCGACGGGTTGCAACTCGTTTAAAATAAAAGCAAAAGGAATGTCCGGTAACAGAGAAGTGTATTATTGTGGGAAAGAAAATTGGTTGATAATACAAAGATGCTGCTTGTATATTGTGGTATTCATAGAGAAAGATCATATTAACCAAAAAGTTTTCATTTGTTTAATGAGGTACTGTAATCAATCAGAAAATTTATCAAATGTGCAGTCTCTGTTTAAATAATAAAAATGGTGTGTCATATAGAGAGGTTGGTGTCATTATTTTAGAGATTCTTAGATAGGGGCGTGGTTAAAAAAAGTTTGGGAACCACTGATCTAGATTCATACCTACCAGAAACAAAAAGGGAAGCTTGAGGAATACACAGAAGGCAAAAAGCAAAAATCAATTAAAAGCAATCTGAAAATCGAAATATTTTCTTAAAATATTACAGTAAGAAACATTGCTTTGGTAAAAATTATGTTGTATTGGTCAATCATTTAGTTACATCTTGTTTTATACATGGGCAAATTCAAAAGTGTTCGAAGTATGTATATTGAAACATTCATTATTTATAATTCAGTAAAACCTCTATAACAGGCACTCCGGAATAGCGGACATCTCTGTTTAATGGACAGTGTTTCAGTTCCCAAGACCTACATATTTGTATGTTTTTACCACCGAAAAGCGGACACCTCCAAATAGAAGACAAATTCCGAGCTTCCAAAATGCCCGTTATTCAGAGGTTTTACTGTATATTCAACATTCTGTATATAATTGTTATGTTTTTATGGTTAAATTTATTATTAAATTAACTTAATATAAGTAGACCAATATTAAGTGTTTCAAATTTCAGTTTTATGTATTTCATTTCTTTATTAAATTTTTCAAAGATTTATAGGAATTAAATGAATATTTTAAGATGGGCTGATATGCATAAAATGCATTGTCACATTTAGGTAATTTGGACTTCTCATTTAGGTTTTAACTACAGGGTGATTTTTTTTTAAGTTGTGAAAGTAAAATCCTGTAACAAAAGAACCACTGATCCAAATGATCTGAAATTTCCCCATTATGCTCCCAAAGCAATGGGAATTTTTTAACCGTGGTTAAAAAAACCTTGAAAATGCACCGATAGATGGCACTGTATATTCAGTAATGACGGGAAACGAGCTTGCGCACGACACACGAACAGTGGCGATAAAACGTGAAGCACGCACACCTCGTGTTCATTATTCTGATCTCAATCCCTGCGATTTCCGGCTCTGGGGGTACATAAAGAATACTGTGTATTGTGGTGGTGTTACGAACTTAGCTGACCTGAAGGCACGCATTGTGCACCAGATCCACAGCATCCAGACGGATACTCTTTGCTTTGTTGTGAAACATGCGGTTTCACGTTTCCAACTCGTAGCTGAAAACAGTGGACAGCACACGGGAAATCTCTTGCGTTAGTTGCGCAGTTCCGTACGAATACTTCCCTCCATATTTTTATTTCGATCTGTTTCTGCGACGGTGTTCGCAGTGCCTTTTCCCAATTGCTGCATTCTGCATGTTTTTGATATGCGTAATAAAGTTTTCTTTTTCTCAAAGTGCAATCCATTGTTTTCCTCCCACTGACGATATTCTTTGTTTCTGTTAACTTACAGCGCCATCTCTCGGTGCGACTTTAAGGGGTTTTTTTAACCACGCCTAAAAAATTCCCATTGCTTTGGGAGCATACTGATGAAATTTCAGATCATTTGGATCAGTGGTTCTTTTGTTATAGGGTTTTACTTTCACAACTTTAAAAAAAATCACCCTGTACTATAAATCCGACAGAAATGGCGTAAACGCGACAATGGTATATTGATTGCTTATATTACGGATAACGATTCAATTTCTACAAAACATGTTAGTTTTGAACTAAAGGCACTTTATTCAATCATTTCTGATTAATAAAATACATATTTATTTAATAAAATGACAATTATACCCTAAATGGAAAAAAAATATGGGGAATCGCGTCTCATTTAGGTTCAATCAGCTTATGGATAAAAATAAACGGCAAACACAAAAAAACACTCAGTTGTGCCAAACCATTCTCACTTACTACAACTGGCGTGGAATAAGTACACAGGGTGTCCCTTTTTATTGCTGATCAAAAGCTAACTTCTAAGCAGGGATGTAGCGGAGAGTATACGGTGGCATACGCCGTATACCTTCTGGATTTTTTTAATGACTACCGTATACCCTCTGTTTCTGAAAAACCCTATAGCGAATACTCTCTAGCGTATAACCTCTGTCTAGAACGTATACCTTTGACTACACGACTTTACGACTACCTATTTACCTTCGACTTTACGACTACATCACTGCTTCTAAGCTGTTAGTTTTTGGGATATGGTTCCAGTTCCAGAAATGTTTCAAATGCTATTCTCCATCATATGAAACTATGTTTACAAGAAACTGGTTATTTTTTCCAAAGTTACTAAATCTTAGTTTTTATAACGGTTCTCAAATCCTGTCATTTATATTTTTAAAAAAAAAACTTTCTCCATGCTATAAGAAAACAGTAAAAATTCCAACCTTCTATGAATAACCGTACTTAGTTAGGATACTTTGAATTTTAATAATTATTTTCGTTTTAAGGAAGTAAAGACAGAAAAACGCATTTTTTAGCGCCAGAAAACGCTAAAAATTAATATTTTTTTAAGTATCATAACTCGGTAAGTTTTGGTCAGATAAAAATGGAATTTTTGTTTGTTTTACTTCTTAGAACATGGAGAAATCTTTCCTAAATTTTAATGACAGGACCCAAACGCAAAATTAAAAAAAAAAATTTATAACTTTATGAGTACAATCTATTTCACTACTTTTAATCTATTTCTTTTTCGTAATTATTTTGACGCAAATCGATTTCCATATGATGAAGAACAATATTTCCAGGAACTATACCTCTAAAACTAATAATAGGGAATCCAGAGATATTTTTCGTTAACTATTTTATACAACTTGATCTTTAAATATGTAATTAATTTAGTGCGGAAACAGTCGTCAGCTGTCGCAATAGCAGTGGATGCGCGTCGGGACCTCAATATCGCAAAGAGAAGTTATTGCGTGCGTTTGGCACCGGTCAGGGTTAGCATCTTGACATTTTGCTTTGACTTTGCGGTGTTGGGATCCGGACGACGCATCTACGGCTTTCGCGACAGCTGGCGGCTATTTCCCTGATTAACTCTCAAAGCTGTTCTTAACTGCTCCGCTCAACTGGCGCAAAACGTTTTGATACATTTATAAATTCATTTTTTAACGGAAAGGTATAAAATTGGAAAGCCTGACCATGGAAGCGATTTGGAATCGAACTGTTTTCTCCATTTTTAATCAATAAATTACCTATTGAGTTATAAGCGATTTTGATCACGTTACACGGCATTTTTCTCCCCTTATTAACTGGATTTTCTTCTTTCGTTCGGAAGTTCGGTTCAAAATGCCAACTTTGAAAGTATTTTCTGAAAAATCTATTGCATTTACAAGAAAACGGAAAAAACAGTTCGATGACCTAGTTTCTGAATAACAACACCTTCTAGTTTCAGGCGTTTCCGAACAAAAATGAGTTAAAACTTATGTCAGAAAGTTGACCCTTTGGATTTGAGAACAACCTTAAATGCATAGTGTAACTCAGAAGTTACATGATCTGTTATTGCCGTTTGGCGCTTGCTATTGGTCTGTTGGTGAACTATTATATGTTACTTACGTGTGGTAACATGCATTTAAGGTCGTGAAGTCTCTTTTCGTTCTGGTTTGTTATCACGGACTGATTATTACATCTTTTGTTGATACTGATTGCAATGTGCTCGACTGGCGTTTTTACTCTATCTTTATAAGGTAGTCGTTATTAATCCTGCAAACTATTAAATGCATTATAAAAATTATTATATCGTTGAATAGGTGTTATTGTGCATTGTAGGGGAGATGGGGGATGAAAGGAACATTTTGTCTTTATTAGCTTATAAAATAATGACATTAAAAGATATTGATTTCAAATTTGCTCTTTATTCTTTCTAAAACCTTTTCTTTGATGATACTAAAACCTCCTATTCGCAAGTATAGTAATTCAAAATATATACGCATCTTTATAAATTGGAAGAAATATCCCTTTTAACCTCATTGTAAGGGATGAAAGGGACACTGTGCGGGGTTGAAAGAGACACACATTAATAAAACACTTTTATGAAATTTTTTCTTTTTTTGCGATTACATTATTCAAAAATAAAAGATAATTATACACAAATAAAAATAAAGCATATCGCAACATATGATAGAATAAAAACAAGAAAAATAACATGTTTAGGCCTACTCTACATAAAACAACTTTAACCCCCTCACTGACAAGCCCGTGTTAATACGTTCACTAAGCTCCAGGTTTCAGTGCAATACAAGCAATATTTAAAGTAATATAATTATATTAATTTAATGTATTTTTAATACATTGAACAATGATTAATACTTCCAAGGATTGCATTCATATTCGTTATTAAGTTTTTTTATAAAATATTCAAAGAATCATTTATTTTTAGTATTTAAAACAAAATGCAGAGAAAACAACATTACAATTTTGCCCTTTTCCAAGACAGTCGGAGGGTTAAATCAGTCAAAAATTTTAAGAAAGATTTAGCTCACCACCAGTTACGGGTTTAGGTAACTTCACCGCAATATCATTAATATTCACGTCATTCAATAGTATCAGTAAATACAAAATGGTTTTAATCTGATCTTTTTCTGAAAAAATGTACTTTGAATTCATTACGAGTGCTTTTCTGGAGTTTGTGGCTACAGTGCGACAGGAATATCACCATAAGTTTTCCATTACCTTTCGCAAATTTTATTGGCCTAATATTTATATTCCTTTCATAATTATTAAATAAGAGAACCCCAGGATCAGTTTTCGAACAACTAGAATGTTTATCTAATGCACAATTGCTTTAAAAAAGTCTGCTGTCGTTAACCAGTTTTGATGAGCAAGTCCAAGTTTTTGGAATGGGGCACCTCCGAGCATGAATTCCTTGGGAAAACGAATACTGTTGAACAGAGTTACCTGATGCAGAAACAAAACTAATAAATGTGACAAGTTTACCACGTTCAGCTGATGTTACGCGAGACAATTGTTTTTCTCACGTTTCCTACTGTATTAGGTAGTTTGTGCTCTTTCACTAAGTCTGTTTTATCACAGTTATATATTATGTTCTGTCTAAATTTATAGAGATCCATACCTAACTAAAGGTTTTTTTAAAATATCAACATTAGCTTTGTTGAAACTTGTACTTCTTGTTAAACTAATGGCTATAGGTTTCTTAAGAAAAAGTAATGAATTTCGTTGCACAAAATCTTGGAACCAATCAATTCCAGGTTGCTTCTTTGTTTACCAAGATAGGGACATATTTGGAGAGTTCAAAGCAATTGAATACTCATATGCACAGTTGTAAAACCATAGTTGATATTAGATGCTTGGAGCAAATACTGAGGTAACTCTTTTTATTGAGCTTCACTAATGGAAGCTTGATAGGAACAACATGAGGAACATGTCCTTTTCAACCCCTCAGATTCTGTCCCTTTCAACCCATGCCCACCTAGCGAAATTAAAAATGTATTCATGCATGAGATAATTTTAGGTAACAAAATATACTGATATTCACATAAAGTGCATACTTTACAGTGCTAAATAACATAAATATTATAATGCTAAACACATATTACTTTTTAAGAGAAAAAAAAGAAAAGCGACATCAAAGTTTACTTTTTTATATCAAAAACAAGTTTTGCCTTCATCACCTACAACGCTACAATTGCTGATGTCAGTTGTAAGGATTATTAAGACAGAACAAGTATTGTTCTCGATTGAGCGAAAGTTGAAACTTTGTACATTTTATTTTCTTCCTGAAATTTTGAGTGTCCCTTTCATCCCCAGTCTCTCCTAAACACTTTAAAGTAAGTATATAATTTAAAATTATCATTTTTTGAGCAAATTTTGTTATGTAATTCAGAAGTGACATTATGACATCATATCCAACAGAAACATAAATAATATTTTTCACTATTTTTCTAGTGGATAATTAACAAAAATACCTTCAAATATAAAGTTTTTCGAACAAAATAAAAAATTATGAGTTAAAGGTATATCATACACTGCGGAGTGATGCACATATGAATTAATTAAAACTTAAGTTTTAATAAATAAATTCACTTCCATGCAACCACTATATTTAAGCAAGAATAGTCGTCTTTATGTATTCACAGAAATCTGTTTTTAAATAAGGCGAAGAATTTCTCTTTAAATTTTTTTCCGTATATCCTTAAATATCAGTACAGAAACAAAACAAAATTCCAAAAGATTAATGCATGCTTAAATAAGATCAACATTGCTTGCGTATTTGAAGATCAATTAATATAAATGACAAACCTTAATTTGGTAGCTCTGGCAGATCTGACTCTGAGGTGTACCTTTAAAGACACTATACGATACAAACGCTTGTTGCTTCTGACGCAAAACTTGTGGCAAGAATCGCTATTGCCAGTACTAATATCTGTCACACTCCAATGTCTTCGAAAATGCTCGAGAATCTAGGCAGTGAGTGTTTCATGCGCTACAAATGTTCAGAAATATAAACAGTTCTTGTGAAACCGTGATCTCTGTTCATTAAATGGTGTGCTTTTAAGCTTCACCTATACTTATGTAATTTCAATTAGCTTCTCAAGGACTTTCGTCCTCCCTACTTGATCCCTTCATTGTCATGGCACTAGAAGACGCAAGCCCCTGATTTTTCCACTGCTGTAATCGAAGAAAGAACGAAGCTTCCTAATGCTCTCAAATAGGATGGAAAAAAGAGCGGTCAGTCAGCCAAATTCCATAGTTACCATAGTTACTAAGCTGAGATAAGGTGCGGGAAACTGACCTTGAGAGGTCAATTGGAATTACATAAAATATAATAAAGCAGTGTGTGAGAGTGCATTTTAAATCATGAATTTGGCGGAACAAGCAAATTCTACAATTTGAAAACTATTAGAATCATATGAACCCTTCGAGCGTATTAACATCATGAGATCTTGAAAAATCTGGTGCGCCAGATACCAGATATCAAAATGTCGGTTTAAACCTGTACGTCTTCGTATTCTAATATCACCGGTATCAAATGAAAGGTCTTCTCGATACAGTTACAGAACTATACAGGGTGTTCCAAAATTCGGCCGACAAATTAAGAGGGGTGATAGAAGGTATTAAGAGGATGAAAAATTGCCATAAAACACGAGGTCTCAAACCACTTATTAAGTCACAAATACAGGATTTTCATCCTAACTGAAGCTGCATTGACGGCAATAATTTTGAGAAAAATAAAAAGATCGCAATTAAAATGCAACATATGTACTTTGTTTTGTGTGAAATGTTATAACGTCACAGAAAGTTCTGGAAAACCAGGGTGTTCAAACAATCGATCCGTGTGAACTGGTCATCGCAGTCAAAAGCGTGGAGCGTCAAGTGTATACTGCTAGCGCGTATAAAGGAAACTTCTACCACTTTTTTAACCGACTGCCAAGAAGGGTTATGTGTTTCACGCGTATCTGGGTATGTGGATTTCTTTATACCCTCTAAACACCCCAACGGCTCGATGGATTTTAATGAATGAGGTCTCTGTCGATTCGCCTTAACCGTCCGATGGTTATAGGCTAGATTTTGTTTTTATCAATTCAAAATGGTGGCTGTAAAATAAAAAATGGCGCTAGAGACGAAAAAAAATTGCGCACCCTATTGGGCGGCATATCATTGGACAGGTCTATCAAAATGAAGACGATGTTTCATTGACAATTTTACAGTCAGAAGCTCCGTTTGTATATTGCACAACTTGGAAGTTGTGTAGGTAGGATCTCTAGCTTTACTGCAACTCTAACATTCATAGACATCTATAGGCCTAATCAAAACAGTGTTTATAGATAAGAAACAACAATTAAACACAACTTAAAAGTCATCAAGACAAGTAAATAAAAAAAATAGGTAAGTAATATAAAAAATAGTTTTACATTGATGAGAAGTAATTAGTTAGTTCGCTTTTTACGCAGTCGGGTTTTTTTTTTTTTTTTTTTAATTTTTATTTACATTATCACATTTACAACAAAGGTGAGAATGTCTGTTAAAAGCTTAATTAGAAGATACTTGAGTTTTCTTAACGTTATTATACCGTTAACCCAAATTAAGTTAGGATAGAACACCTTGTATTTTTGATTAAATACATGGTTTGTAATCCCTTGTTCTATGGCAATTTTTCATCCTCTTTATGCCTACTATTGCCCCTCTGAAGCTGTCGTCGAATTTTGGAATACCCTGTATATCTCTTGAAATGCAAAGCAATATCAATCGGTAAGAAATATTTTGTAATTGCACAGTTTTACGCTTTCTAACCTCATTGAAATCTGCTTTATGGCAGTCTCTGTAAATAAGACATCAAATTTATTAAACCCTTCTTGATCGCATTTGTTTTTGGTTTTTAGGTGCGTTCTTAATTATACAAATATGTAGCATCTATAGTCGTTCGTTCAGTCCGTCTGTCTGTCCGTCCGTCTGTCGGCCCGCCTGTCCGGGAGTATATAACAGAGCAAAAACTATCAAACCGAATTGTCTGAAATTTTAAATATATAATTGTTGCAATATTTTATCAAATCATTTCAAATTTTATGAAAATGGGATGTATAGTTTAATTACAGGGACAGTCAAAAGTTTTCTGTTACATTACGGCCAATGGGGAAAAATTATTTCAAGTGCATTTTAATGATTACAACCTTTCGAACAGAATTAAATTGGTATGCACTGATGAAGTGCACTAAAATATACATTCAGTACAATATGCGGTGAAAAAAATATTTATAAAACTAGTTATAGTAAGAACGCACCTAATTTGCCGCGTTTGACGTGCAATTTCCAACTTGTTTTTTCGAATTTCCGATCTAAAAAAGCATTTTTTTAATTGCTGAAAATTAATATATGCTTTATCCTGATTTCGAAAATGCAAAACATTTTTTATCAGTGTGCGGTTTTTTCTGCTTGACCTACTGATGAGCGTACGTACATGTAATATCAGATTCATTGATCTCCAGTTTTGACTGCAATGCACAGCGTTTTAAATGATAAAAAATAGTCTGATACTATATTCATCAAATGCAATCACTAGCTAAATCTGAACTATCATCTTCTGACCGAGAGATATTGAAGTCATTGTCCTCTGACTCCCTTTCTGAATCAATCATAAAAGCCATTTTAACATGCAACAATAACTAACGAAAGTTGATATTACAGAAAATACAAAAAAAAAATAGTAGGACTTAAAAATAAAATAGTAGGATAGTTGCTCCATATCTTAGCAATATTCTGAAATGCTAAAAACTACAGAAAACAATCGCGAAAAATAACGCGAATCCACTTTCAACGATGCAGTTTTTTCGACGCCGGCCATTCGGGCGAAAAAAAAAAGCCGAACGTATGACATGCGACATTGACCAAGGAAGTATTAAAATGGGTTACAATAAGTGCTAACTTTTATAGCAATACAGTGCAAAATAGATTAGCATGCAAAATTTAAAGTAACAACCAGTATTTTGTGTGTCTGACATACAAATTAATAGAAAAACAAGAAATATTGACGAATCGTTCGTCGGAAAATTTGTTCAATTTTGCATGCTTTTGACGTCATCCGTTAAGGTGAATTAAATTGTTTGAAAATTTCAAAGAAAATGTCAAAAAATAAATTATAGTTTAAAAAAAAACAATTAAATAATTGGATTTTAATGTGAATATGCTTTCCCCTGTAGTTGGCATTGTCATTGCATTCTGTAAAGTAAGTTATCAGACCTATAACTGAAAACAAAAAGCATTAGGAAGCAAAAAACTCATTACAAAATTGAAATACTGAACAATTTTAACACACCAGTTGAAATTTGAAACACTGCGAAATAATGAATGTTTGTCTCGAATGTTTGTTTCTTTTAACAGTCTTGCTAGATCCGAAATCATTTTTGAGGAACTTCTAATGTGTTTCTAATGTCTCTTTACCACCTTATTTTTAGATATCGGATTTTTTTTAATAAGCAATTTCATAAAATTGTTTCTAGTTATTTCCCACGTATCTTTCACAAGTTAAAACATTTGTTCAACATATCATATGATCATTTTTTCAATCTAATACACAAATTAAATTCAACTGTATTACTTACATTTGTTCCTTTTCAATAATTCCTCAAGCATTTATAGAAATTTCTTGGAAGAATGTGAATGACATAAATGAGCAAAGTGAAAAATAGCAAGTCATAAGCAATAATACAAATCAAGTGTTCAAAGAAAGCCCAATTAGTATTGTCTCATTTAAAGAAAGTATCATTTCTTTAAAGGTGCTTTTCTGGCTTTTAAACATCGTAAAAAAATCTGATTTGAAAAGCTGTAATTTAATAGAAGCGAAACTCAAATAAAACATAACAATAACAGATATCGTGTTCCTGCTGTTGTTTGTGTTTCAAACAGTTGCTACATATATTTAAAAGTAGTATTAGATTATAAAAATTATAAGTAATACAATTATAGTTTAGCTGCAGTATAAAATTTGTCCATTTTAACCCTTAAATGCGCGATTTCTTATTTTGTTTCGAAAAAAATTATATGTGATTCTCTGAAAGGTTTATTACACAAGAAAAATAATGAAAAAAATCAGATATATATTTTTCATATAATACGTCAATCTTGTCTTCTGTTGCACATCTGCAATACAAGTAAAAACTACTATCGTGTGTCTGTTTTACGCTAAAATAATGCAAATTAGTAAATACTTTAATAAGTATGTCTCCAAATACCTTATTTTATATTATTATTTATTTTATAAAACTTAACCTTTAACCCTTTAATTCCCATGATAGAATACGTTCTAGAAATTACGTAGTTCAGAGAATCTGACTTTACGCCAGAAAGTTTCAATGGTTAATTTCGCTTTAATTAAATACGAAATTTCTGGTATTAATTAAAGCAAATATTGCAGTTTAAATTTTCTGGTGTGAATTAGGTATATACGAATAAAAAAATCTATTAAATTTAAACACTGTTGTTTGCATATATGCAAAGCTGCGCACTAAAGGGTTAAAAATAAAAAGCTTTTGGAACAATAACAACGTAAGGACAATAACGCATCCGAATTTTTTTATACCACACTGGACAGGGTATAAGTATTTAAATCTTAGTGGTTTAAGTGTTGCAGGAATGTATTTTACCATTTTCAACATCTCTATAAATCAACTTTTAAGTACTTTTGGTATGTTAAAAGGTTTGTTTGCTTTCTATAAATATTTTAATAACAGGAGAGACGCTGAGTCTTTTACACACGCAATAGTGGAAGACGCTTTTCTTCAGTTTAAAAAAAAAATTATTTGGCTTTTTTTGGAAAAGTTAAGAATTATATGTGAGTATTATCTTTCTTTTATTTATTAAATATTTGTTTTTTGCGAAATTATTTACGATTTTAATTTATTTTTTTATTTTTATAGATTTCAGCATGGGTCGAGGGGTTGATTTGTACCCTAGGAAAAAATCTGAGGTAAAAACCCTTGTTCTTCACACGAGTCATTCTCAAAGGAAGATAGCAGAATTTGCTGGAGTTTCCAAGTCAGTAGTCAACAGGATAAAAATAAATCGGGACAAAAACCAGCCACTTTCGCCCAAACGAAAAGCTAAAAGTGGAAGAAAACAAATTACAATTCCAGAAAAATCTGGGATATCTGTTTAGGAAACAGAAAGAAAAGTGTGGGACTCCTTACTCAGATCGTTCAAGAATCTGGAATACCAGTTTCTAAGAGAACTGTGCAGTGGAGATTAGCGGAAGAAGGGTTGACGGGTCATCGTCCAGCCAAGAAACCCCGGTTGACAGAAGTGATGAAGAAGAAGCGCCTTGACTGGGCTCGTGAACACCGCCAGATGACAGCTGATGACTGGAGTGAGGTCACTTGTTAAGATAATTATTATTTATGTCATTTAAAATCATTTATTTCTATATTATTAACATATTTCATTTTTTTCAGGTATGTTTCTCAGATGAATCTACCTTTGAGATTTTGTCCGAAAAAAGCAGCTTTGTCAGGCGACACCCAGGCGAAAAATACTGCCCTGACTGCATCGTGGAAAGTGTTAAACACCCTGATAAAATAATGTGTGAGGTCTGTCATAAGCGCTACAGGGGTTGGACGCCTCTACATTGTCCAGGGAACCATGATACAAGACCAGTACAGGCAAGTTCTGGAAACTCGGCTGCTGCCGCAAATTGAAGAATGGTTCCCAGGTGGTGAATATTTCATGTTTATGCATGATTCAGCGCCTTGTCATAAAGCTAGAAGTGTTACAAAGTTATTGGCAGACCACAATATCCCGGTTTTACCTTGGCCTGGCAATTCTCCTTACATGAACCCCATAGAAAACTTATGGGAGATCACGCGCCGGAAATCGCAAAAGATATGATTACAACCAAGGTACAACTCATCGAAAAACTAATAAATGTATGCCATCACAACCCTAACATAAAAGAAAGCGCCAGAAATTACATAGAAAGCATGCCGAAATGCATCGAAGCACTTCTCGAAGCCAAAAGAAATGTCGCCAAATATTAATATTTTTTACTTATAACATTGGTAAATTGATTGTATTATATTTTTGTTGGGGTATTTTCATATACTAACATTGTGCAAATACTTCAACTATAACAAGAAAGCTTTTTTAAACTTAAAAAAAAAGTTTATTTTCAAATTATATCCTAATATTGTGCAAAAAACCTATACTTCATGACTGTCCCTAATAATTTGGCAACCCACTGTAGGTGCTGTAGTATCGGAGAAAGCTTTTCCATATGTACGGGAAAGAAGATACTATGTGGCAGTCTTGGATTGTAGTAGCGGACATTTTATGAGATGTCGACTGTGTTTTAATATAATAATGGAGATGTTGGAGATAGTGAACTGTATGCCGCCGGGAGAAATAAAAATGTGTGCAATGTTTTTATTTGTAAATATGAAAAGTAGAATAAAATATTAGATGTTTAATCATCTACTGGGTGCTTTACAAAAAATTAATGCAAAGAAGGCAAATAGGTTTAATAATGTGATTTGCTCGTAATAAACAAGAGCAAAGTAAAGATGTTAAATCCATAAAAAGTTTTATTTATTTTCATCTAATCATTGTTTATTATAAAAAGAAATTCGTTTAAATTGTCAAGTTAAATTTTAATATGCTAACTACGATTACAATTTTTTTTTACATAGAATTTAATTTTTTGTTAAAGAATTTTGTCAGTAAATGTATTTTAAATTATCTTATGTCTTAATTAATTCATAAAATAAATATGGGTAATGGAAAAAAGCAAAAAAATAAATACATAAACAAAACCGCAAGAAATAAATTTAATAAAAGTAAATATGCATGCGCATTTTATTTAAGTTTTTTTTATTAATTTATTTTAATATTTAATAACATTTTTTTAAGAATTATTTGTTTTACTAAATACGATATATAAGGTGTCCTAAAAAGATTGAATTCCGTTATAATCTTTTATCTCTTAGAGATTAATCGGCGATGTAAATTGCAAACACGTTCAAAAAAAGGTAGGAAATGAGATTACATCAATGAAATTATATAAGATTGTATTAATTCTTGATACTTATTTTCAAAAGATTACACTTTTTAAAATTTTCGAGCGACTCTGCAAGGCAACATTCGTCAATTAGAGAATTTTTCCTTTTTGCTGGAACTATAGATCTCTACGTTGTCACTAGATCTTTATTCGTTCAATCTCTCGAAAAATTGAATGAGTTACGTTTAATTAAAAATTGACCATCGTGTAAGGACCAGCATATATATATGTATACATGTAAACCTATGAGATCGTGCAAGAAAATGAAATTGTGGTCTGTAATACATATACGCTTGACTTTAAATCAGTGGTTCCCAACCTTTTATTGGCCACGCCCCACCAAAGTATCTGTAAAGCCACTATGCCCCCCCCCCTCCCTCCTTAATCCTTAAATTATGTATCATTATTTTAAAAATGTACTTTTTTCACACGTTGGAAATGTAATAGAGCCTTAACAAAAACTATTCATTTCACATTTTTTAACTTATCAAAGAGGTGAATCTTCTAGCACAAATGTGTTTTTGACACAATTTTATAAATGCAATGAGATTATACATCTTTCCATATATGCCAAAAGGAATTTTGTTGTACTTTTCCAACTTAAAATATAAGTGTTATACGGTCTGCATTTTTATCTTCAGAAAATATCTTAAATAGACACTTACATTTAACGTTAAAATTGATAAATTCATACATTTTATAATGCATTCTTCTAACTTATTAAGAGTTGGTGGAAAAGCTTTGGACACTGACTTTTCTTTCTATGGATAACACCAGATAACATAATACACAAAAAGTATTTCAATATTCCCATCTTTATCAAATTAAGTAGTCATTATTCCGCATAACACATTCTCTCTGTTTTCTCTTTCCCAATATCGTTAATAGTCTTCGCTAGTAGAAGTAGAAAACTTATTCAGTAAATAATCGAAAGCGTTACGAAATTTTTTTTTTAATTCACCACCAGAAAAATTACACCGTGTTTTAATACTTTAAAAGATATCAAATTTTTTAAAAAGATTATTCGCATAATTATTCTGGTGTTAAATCTATTTTTAAATTTCGATAGGGAACATTTAAAAAATTCAATAAAAAACTGATTTCTTAAATTTTGCTTGTATTCCATTTATTTTTAGCCTACACCACTACTTTTCCCCAAAAAGGACAAAAGAAATTGATAGTGAATGAGTGAATCAGAAGTTTGGAATTGCCCCCCGGTGGGGCGTACGCCCCACGTTGGGAACCACTGCTTTAAACAAAAAATAATCGATGCTTCCAACACAATTATATTCTTTTATTTAACTTAACTTTTTTTGCATGTAAAGATGGAATTTCGTAAACGATTTTTCATTCGCTTCCTCATATTCTGTAATTATAAAAATTATATACACGGGTGAGTTTCCGATGAAAATACAATATTTTATATTTTTAGAACTTAATTATAAATTAATAAATTACTTTTAGCGCATTTTCCCGTTAGCCGACCACACAGTCGTTCTCGGTCCAGTTGAGATACTGACGATACTGTTGAAAACTCTCGCTGCAGTGAACTCTCCATAGTGGGACACGCACAACAGGTCGGGCGTACCCGTACATATAGGGTAGGGGAGTACACAGTGAGACAGCAGCCATTTTGACATATAGTTATAACTTTTTCTCTTAGCTGGAACACACACTGAACCACCTCATTTTATGCAACACGTGGATGAGTTTCGACACTTCGGTTTCTCGTTCAACAAAATAGTAAGTAATTATTTATTTTGCAGGGGTTAAAGTTAGATAAACGTCCATTTTAGAGTTTATTTCTTTCATTATAGCATATATTTACTTAACCAAACCTAGTTATATCTAATGATAGACTATGTCGACAAAACGACACAAGCATTCAAAACTGTGAAACTGATGATGAAACAGATATGGCATCCATTTTGATACAACGTAACGAAAGTACACAGTGAGACATACAGTTGTGGTACACAGTGAGACGTGTCTCATTGTGTATCTACTATGCTGTTCTGATATAAAAAAAAAGTTATTTATTACTAAAAGAAGGTTTTTTCTCTCTCTCTCTGTCTGGGTGTGTGTGTAGGGGGGGGGGGGGGGCGATGGCTAGTGAAATCTACTAAACATAAGAGGCTGAACATTTGCATGAAGGTAGCCCAATATCTGCCATTGCTCACCTGAGGCTCATATTTTTATTTTTTTTAATGTAGAAATATTAATTAGAAGTCATAAACTGCAGAAATTTATTGATAGAGTGTAAAAATGTATGATTTATGAAAATATATACATTGTCTCACCGTGTACCACTTGTGGTATACAGTGAGACAATTTTCGATACTCCGTTATTCTGCTTCTGTGCTTTTATAAATAACTTTTTTTAAACCATTTATACATTAATGTGTAGCGTATTTGTGTAGCTTAAAGATGTAGCAAAAAAATTTTCAAAAGAATAAAAATCGTTGCCGTTCGTTAGGTAATAATAATTTTCGTCTCATTGTGTAGTACCCTCCCCTACAGATCTTTGCGTATAGTCCTCCTTAAGGGGGGAAGGGAAATCCGAACCGTAACTCCAAGCTGTAAGCCTGATGGAGTGTTTTCCTACGGACGGCCGAAACCCAATTGTTAGTCCATCCTTTTGTCAGCAGTTTTAAAAAGATTGGTCAATGTTTGTATTTATGCTCTAGTAATTCAAAAAAACTGTAAGATTCTCAATATAGCTGCCTGGTTCAAAACATGATGATTTATAATAAATACAAAATATTAGTAACAAAAAACATTACTTGTAAAAACTATAATACCAATAATAATAATAATAATAATAATAATAATAATAAATGAATACAAATGAAACTAATTACAATGAAATCAAAGAAGATAACAAAAGAAAATCATAAATTATCGTCTGAAGAAGTGTCCGAGAGCTGTGGATAATTATTTCTAAAAATGACTTCATTTTTCTCTATAAATCTCATTAGTGCTGATATTCTGTTCATGAGAACAGGACTTTCACTAATATAATTCATCCAATCTGCAATCGTCATACTTCTGTGTTTTTAACGGGATAATATGTTGTCAGAGGACAATCCAGTACGTAGTGCAGCGAGGTGGAAGGGAGACCACGTACGCAAAGAGGGTATCACGTTTACCTATGTCGTAAAGATATTTCTGGAAAGGGCCGTGATTTGTGAAGAAAAGAAAAAGGTAATGATTATTTACGGTAAATTGAATGGGAACACTGCGTGTAGCGGCCTGTGGCTTCATTGTCCCATCTCTCCTGCCATTCATTTTGTATTTTCTGTTTTAATTAATATTTTAAATGAGAAGACGGGTGTGGAAGGAAGTATGATGTGACATTAGTGTCCTTTACTGCCTTTTTTTCCATGGTATCAGCTAATTCATTTCCTGCGACTCCTGAATGCCCTTTAACCCATTTAAAGTGGAAAGTTTTGCTGGATTTGTGTATTAAACTTAGAATATCTGAAATCATACAGTCAATGCAACCGCCTCCCAAGAATTTTCCGGGATATCCACTTTTCTGTTTCAACCGGAAATTGATTTGTCCCTTGAAAGGCTGTTCTGGGCCGGCTCTTTTTTTTACGATAAGACAATACAGTACAGGTAAAATACGGTTTAACAATGACAAATGTGGTGCATTCACTAAAATTTGGCAATAACTTCGTTTTGGCACTAAGAATGAAAATTCGATAGGTCCCCAAACAAATAAGTTATTTTAGCATATACTGAGGAGGGGAAGGAGGGCAATTTTGAAAAACTCAACTTTTTTAACTAAGTGGAAGGGGGATATCATTTTATGTATTGTTTCGTGCTGAAGCGAGTAACACAACTTTTCAAGTCGATACGATCACTTGGTAAAGAGTTACGACATGTTTTATGAAAAGAAGTGTGAAATTTACATGAATGAGAGATCTTCTAACATTTATTTTCCATTCAAAAACATATTCTTTATATCATATTGAATCTATTAAATGTCCGAAAATAGAATTATCAAAATCAGGATTATTTGTATTTTTTTCAAGATCATCGAAGTCGTTAAAATCGGCTTCAGCTCGCACCATAACTTCTTCCTTTTCAAGCAGTGTATTACAGCAATCTACTCGAGCACAAATTTTACACAGTGCAGAACAGGTTATTCTGCTTTCTTGCACTTCATTGAGATGACAAACAATTATCTTTTCATGAACAAGTTACCAGCTGTATTACCTTACCCGTGGCCCTAATTTTTCGCGCAGTAGTTTATGGATGCTTTTTTTGACAGTAAAAGTAAAAAAGAATTCAAAATATTTCATGTAAATTATTTTTAATGAAAAATGATACATTTCACTATTACATAGTGATATTTAACAAACGATAATAAATTAAACAAACCTTGTGGCCAACGAAATCCATTTCCTCCGAAGTTTTTTATGTCCCTAATGTTTTGCGCATGTTCAAATGAGCCGAAATTTGTAAGTCTTACCACTTCTTTGATCCTCCTGTGGCATCATAAACATCTCTCGCTCTTCTCGGCATAGTTAAAACAAACGTTGCCACTCAGGAATTGAATTTTTTTGCCATTTTTCAAGAAGAACTCTTTTCAGCTGCTGATTGTCACGGTAGCTGATTTGTGGTGCCCTTTTTCGAACTTCCTCCTTTAAGTATCGCCACAAATCCTCGATAGAATTGGTGACCGGGTAATTCGGAACCGAATCTAGCACAGGGTACCATTTTGTTGAGGACAGGCTCTTGTTGTCCTAGCTGTATGCGGTTTGGATAAGTCTTGTTGAAAAAGATAACCCGATTGAAGGCCCAGTTATTGAATTGAAGGCAATAACTGATTCTGCAAAATGTCTCGATAACATTGTGCATTGATATTCCCGTCATATGGCAGCATTTGTCCGACACCAGAATAATCAAAACACCCCCAAATTTGAACATATGACTGGAACTTGCACTCTTGTTTGACGTTTTTTGCTCTCTTGTTTGGGTTTAAAGCTTTATTTGCTTGCGTGCGACCAGACAACCGATATTTCCTTACAAAACTGGAAAAGAGGATTTGTCCGAATCATATAACACTTTACCATTGCTGATATGTCTATTTTAAGTGATCCACAGCCCACAGGAAATGTTTCCTTTTCTGAGCAGAAGTTAACATCGGCTTACGCTTGCTTTTATATGGTTTTATGCCCATTTTATGCAATATTTTTTTAGCCATTTTACGAGTCACTGATCATCCTACACTGTAAAAAAAATTCCGCAACGTTCCTGGGAAACAATGGGCAGTTGAGTTGCCCATTATTTCCAAGAAACATTTCTTGAAAATGACTGGAACCAGGGCCTGATTAATGCACGGGGCTCCGGGGCCTCAGCCCTGGGCCCACAAATGTGTGTGTATTTTCTCACAATTTAATTTTTTCCACTGTTTGCATTTTATATGTTGGTCCCAGACGTAAAAACAAAGTTTTACTGTAATAAAAAAAACTCCATATTTAATGTTTCCGTAAAAGTCCTTTTCAATTTGAGAGTACCTATAATTTTCAAAACTTGCCGTATCAGGAAAATCAAATTTGGGGAAAAAGCCAAAAACTGCATACTGTGTCTATTGTTTTCAATATGAACGAGGATTTTAAAATGTCAGAATTATAGTTTAAAATGATTACTAGACTGTTAGGGAAAACACAATTTTTATGATTTTGGATAAGGCGAGTTTTGAAAAAGACATCCTCGTTTATTCTGCAGCATAAACTGTGGATCATAGATGTTTGTGAATTATACAAATGCTTATTTGAGAAAGTGGACGGTAATTCATTTTCTTGATTATTCTTGTAAGTTAAATTTTTTTTGTAAACTTGAAACTTTCACCGAAACAACTTTGTCAACTCATCAAATAAACCTTCTTTTTTTCTGAAAGTGTAGCCGAGAAAGGGGAGGTAGGGGGGGGGAACTTTTTAACAGGTCCTGGGCCCAACTTCAGCTTGATCGGTCTCTGACTGGAACTTTACTGTATATGTTAAAAACTTTCTACAGAAATGCCAGTAAGTTTCCTGCGAAATACCAGGAATATTTCTGTTGACAGCAAAACATTACTGACATTTCACAGCATGCGGGATCCGCAGACGATTTTTACATTTCCAATTGACAATTTTCGCTTTATTATCATTATTTGTTAGAATGAAAAAATATTTTGAAATTGACATCAAAATTATTATTTATAATTTACACGAAAAAATAATTTTTCAGTTAAAATTCAATAAAGTAAATATATATATGATATATTGTTTCTGAACTTTGCTTAAAATATAAAAATATATAAATGTAAATAATAATTAGAAAAAAATCTAGACATAAAATATTTTGGATTTTCGTCAGTAATTATGTTAGTTTACAAGTTAGATAAAATACATATAAATTTTCATGAAAAAAAAAACCTAAACGTAATTGTGTATTTTTTCCGAAAAAAAAATCAAATTTGCAGCAATTCAAAGTGTCAAATATATATCAAATTTAAATCAAATTGTAATAAAGTGTTAAAATATAAAATTAATTAAAAAAGAAAAAAAAAGTCAAGAGGTAGCATCGAACTTGGGCCGTACGGGTGGCGAGCGAGCTTTCTGCGTCCACACCACGAAAGACACGTTGAGAGCTGCAAACTAATGGGTATTTGAAACGTATGCTAAACCTCGGCATCTAATTTCTGAAAATCTAAGGCCCATTTGAAGAAATCCTTTCACAAGAATAATTAGAGATAAGAACTCTAAAACATACTTTAAATTAATCAAAATCGATGAGAATCATGTTTGATGGTCCCCTGGTTAATGGAGATCCAAATAATAGGTGTATTTTTTTTTTTTTATTTTTTTTTTTTTACACGGTCTGCTCGTTAAACATTCCACAGACAAGTACGAGAGATAATCTCTTAGCGATGTCACAGAGGTATTGTATTTTCATCTGAATTGTCTTGACAATAGAGACGTAAAGGATTATGTCGTCTATTGATTTATTTGCATTCCATATTGATTTTTTTACATTCATTTAAGGAATTCGTTTTCGACACTCGCGCGCAAGCAACGGATTATAGCAAAAAAATAATAAATGGCGGCCGCAGCGTTTTGCTGTTTCCAACTTTTGTTCAGGAACGTTTCAGATAAGAAAACCAGAATTTTACAGGAAAGAGCTAAATTATTCTGAAAACCTGAGAAAAGGCGAAACGTTCCTGGATTTTACATGGAACGTTACCATTTTTTTTACAGTGTATGTTGTCTTGCCATAGAGATGCGGCTTTTGCCGTTGTTCCTGATCTTATCTTCATTACCACTCGACGGAACATTCGATCTTCTCGGGCCGTTGTTATTGGTAGGCGATTAGTACTGTTTCTTGGCTGTATTTCTCCGGTTGCAACGAAAGTTTCAGACACATTGCGCACTGTTGATTCAGAAATAATCAAATCCTTGCCTATTTTGCTCATGATACAACCACTATTTTGTTTTTCGATTATCTTTTTTACGCAACTCCACCGTCAATCTTTTATCACACATTTTCTTCTCATTAATTGATTTGAAATCACTTTTCTTTTAAACAGCACATGTCATCAGTCCCGGATGCGATAATTTGCATACTTGAAAACAACCAGCCAATCACAATCGTAAAAAACATTCTTTAAATGCACCTGCGCAAAACATTAGGGCTATCTATTTTTCAGAGGGAGAAGGTTTTACATAAACAAATCTAAGTGTGCGACTTCTTTTATTTTGTTATTCAGTGCAATTCATTTTAGACTATTGACATTTCAAGAAATTGATTATTTATTTAGACAAAATTAAGTTTGTGTTTCCTTTCTTTGAAAAATTTCCTTTTAAACTAGTGCGCAAAGAATTAGGGCCACGGGTAAGGTGTTTTGTCAGGGGCACGTGGTAGTATAGTCTGAACAGGATCTAAGTCACGCCTTGACTTACCTATCCCATTCATCGGGTTTCTATATATTTTCAAGCCACAGTAGGATTTGATGCTAGCCCTAAATGTTGGGAAGTAGCAGATTTAAGGTGCAAGGGATTCCAACTTTGAGTGATTTCGTTTGCAAAGACTTCTCGAGCTGAGTGTAACGAAGTACATCAAGAGTGGGTATTTTAGCCTTAGTTACGTATATATTATGATGGAACAGGGTTGCACATATCTTCTTCACTTCGTCAGTCATGGAATTCGTTCTATTGAAAGTTTCAACACATTCCTTCAAGGTACTGCGACCAGCTATCGATATCATAAACAGCCTCGCATGTGCGAGAATGGTGTAGGATTTCATGCTATTGTGTTAACTTATAAAAGGTGGAATAATACACTTTAATCTTCACACGCCCTGTTTTGAATTTTATGAAAGGTATAGGTTTTCAGGTGATTTGAGGGCAGTTGGAATAATGAGAACGTCTATGTCTTTAGTAATAATGGTTGGTAGTAACTGCTTAAACCACTTTACAGCTGTCTGAATAATTAGCACATAGACATCTCCAAAAGACTGCCTCACCGCAACGTTATTGCTTTGAAGTATAGTAGACAGCATGATAATCAACTGCTTCTTGTTTTGCGCATTATCCATAAACCCTCTCTTTGTCGTAAACCAGAGTACTTGCTAAAATCTGAAACTGTGGTGTAATACAGGGTGGGGCATAAAGATCTCCCCATTTTAAGAGGTCAATAAAAATATATAGGACATTGAAAACAAATATTTTATGTTTACATTCGGAAAGAATAATGTTTGTCATTTATTAATTTTTACAATCTGTAACAATTTTTGCATTTTTCGCTAGGAAATGCACTAGCTTGTTTACGAGCTGAACGTCGTGGTGATTGCGTTACAGCATCCCTTACTGCTGCCACGTTCTCCGGAGTTCAAACATGACGTGGTCTACCGGGCGACTTTCGTTTTAAACACGAACCTGTTTCTCTAAAATTAGCAACCCATAAGGATATTGTTTTTCTGTCGTGTATTTTTCCATGCCTGCTTACTCCAAAGTGTCTACGAAATAATCGTTGCGTTTGAATGAAGGAATCCGCATTCTTAAAATAAGTTTCAACAACGAACGCACGATGTTCACTAGTCCAAGACATACTGTCAACTGAAATAGCGTAACCAGGGAAATATAACAGCGTTACTTTGGACACGCCCTCTACACTGGAGCCGCCGCAGCGACAGCGGCAAATTAGGGAGATCTTTATGCCCCATTCTGTATATCGGTACCTGTGTAACCGTTCACTCTTTTTCGTAGTACATGGGTAATTATAACAATTGAATAAGAAATTGGATCGAAAATATTTATATGTACTCGTAGTTTGGAAAGGACCGCTTGCACACAAATAATGTAATAGTTAAAAACTTTAAAAATGGTATTCGGTTAACCGAGTGTTTCGGTTAAAAAAGTTTCGGATGAAAGAAGTTCAATTGTATATATAAAAAAATTCTGTCAATTAGCATAGTTAAAATTCTATGCTATATACAGTAAAAATAATAATTAACGCGTTAGATGACGTTTGGATTTTTAAGTATTATTACTAAAAATAAACTTAGTCGAAAACCGATTTTAAACATTATTTCTTTACATTTAACCCATGAATTCCACACTTTGGTTCAGCACCTGCGCACTCGCCACTATTGCCATTTGGGATTCCGTAACTTCAACTGTGTATAACTTTGTTGACAATATAAATAGATATAACAATATGAAATGATGATAATGAAATATAACACAGGATTCCTAAATGTAATTTAATGTGCAATCGAAATGTGTTATTTATTTTGATCAATAATTGCATTTTTTTAATGATAAATGTAAATTAATGGAAACATGTTTTCAGGGGTCAGAAGTAGCGCACTACAAGTAACAAAACTACAGTAGTCGCTGCTTATTACAGTAGTTTGTAGTGTAGCGCGCTACATTTTAAATAATGTAGCGTAAAGAGCGTCGCAAAATATCAGTAGTTTGTAGGGAGAACCAGCTGTACTTTTAACGCTACTTCAGCAGATAAAATTCACCATTCTGCAAATTATGTGGTCGTAACTTGCTTCTTTTGTGCCAAGTTTGTTCTCGGCAACAATTGTACAATCTCGGTGACAAATTTCAGCTGCAACATATCACATGAAGTCAAAGATTTTCCCTATTGACACTTGCTGCTAAAAACAAGTACTAACCCACCAAATAAATGAATTTTCTTGCTGTCAACACTTACCTATTTGCTCGTTATTAGGTCTTCATGTTTTAATGCCGTGTTTCTTACTATTTGTGATTGCTTTTATTTAGAGATTTATTTACTGTTTTCATTTAGAGTTTTTTTTATGTAATTCTTTAGATTATAAAATTAGATAACTCAATATAATTAACAACAGAATTCAATTCAATTAACATATTAAGAGAGTATTGGAGCGTTAGGTAAACAAATCTATTGGTAAATACAGTAAAACATCCGTAACGGATACTTTCTATAACGAGCAGTCACCGAATTATTTAATCAGGCCTTTCAATTTCGAGTGTAAATTCAGGTCTGCCACAGGCAACTATTTTTCTATTCTATTCGCACCATAATTAAAAAAAAAAAAAAAAAAAAAAAAAAAAAAAAAAACAGATTTTGTAGTATATTTATCTAGCAAATGTTCTCGAACAGTATATTAATAATTTTTGTTTTGAGAAAGTGGTGTCAGGTAGAATTAAAAAAATAGTCGCCTGTAGCAACTCTGTAAATGGAATTTTTTGATAAAATCTGAAAGTAGCGACTACTTTTGAAAAGTACACCTGTAGTCGCTACTTTTTTAGACAAGTATTTGTAGTTAACTACATTTTCGAGAATGTAGTTGTAATTCGATACAATAAAACAGTAGTTTTTCCTACCCTTGCATGTTTTCAATAAACACCGATACTTGAAATTTTGATCGTTGCGAATTCCCACTTGTTTGGAGTCACGGGTTAAATTAAGATAACTTATATAAGGTTCAGGGAAACGAGAGAGATAATTCTATAGTAATACGATTTTATTGTAAATAACTAAGTATAAAAAAATACTGACCTTTAGAATCGTCTGCTAATTCGACAAATTTATCCGATTAATTCCTTGTTGTGTTCTAAGGAAACATATGTTCGATAAGAATCTAGTGTAAACATCCACTTTTATCGAATTTGAGATGTACTTAAAGTATGAAAAGACTATTCTATAAAAATGTTCTTTCTTCGTAAGATACAGAAAGAATATTAAAAATCGAATTATAGATTCTTACCTCAAGAGTTCATATATGTTGAATGAAAAAAAAAAAAATCCTTGAAAGATATAGAATTTTCGTTTTTCTCCTCTACCCCCTTTTTTAAAGTTTTAAGATATTTTCATTCGAATTTTCTCTGTAATGCGTATCTAAAGATTTTAGATCTTATGATTTTTTTTTCTTATTTTAATGTACTTTTAATTTTTTTTTTTAATAACTGAAGAAAAATTCATAAAATAGTAAAATGTTTTTTTTTTTTTTTTTTTTTTTTTTTTTAACCGAAAAAGTATGATTGGAAAAATTCAGATACACAAACAAAAGATAATGGAATTTGTTCAGAAAAGGACTATTTGAATTATATAGAATATTCTGAAGTGAGAAAAAAAACTCAAACAAAAAAGTAAAGTATGACGTTTTTAGATAGAAAATTTGCTGAGTTCGTTTATTTCCAATAAGGTGGTTTTATATTATTTTAGAAAATTCGATTTAAATTTGAAATGTGTATGCAAAATCGATTACTTCAGATATTTATTGTATTCATAAACGACAAATTTTAGATTGAATTTTAATGATAGAGAACTAAATGTTTGCGTGCTTTAATTTTTTTTTCCAAAAATATTGAATTCTGAATATTTTAGAACACCTTAAATATTATGCATTAAATTTACGTAAACAAATAGTCAGTAAATGTGGTAACCCTTAATTAATTTTAAAGATTTTTAGTGTAGTAATAGACTTTTACAGAAAACATCATTTAAGCAAAATTAGATAATATAATGCCAGTGTAATTTGATTTTTCTTGACGTCATTAGTATCAAAACTAGGAAACAGGAATTCTGCTTTTTCAGAATTTAGTGTCACCCCTGATGAAAAATATATATATATATATGTATATAAATGTAGATAGTTCAGTTTTAAGACTTAAAACAGACGCTTTTATATTATATAACATGACGTCATCCGCATCCGCAGAAGAATTCCTCATTTTCGATCCAGTCTTAAACAACATCTATAGTAAAACATGAATAGGACGTGACTATCGCTGAATAATATACAAATCCAAAAAAAGAGATTTCGCCATTCAAGAAACTCGACAAAAAAAAAACGGCTCTCTCATGATTCATATGCCTTCATTTGTTTGTAATATTAATATAGATACTTAAAATTAAATTTGGTTAAGAATAGCTCCATATTTTATAAGAAATCATTCATTTATATTTTTCAAAATAGTGCGTATTTTAATTACTTTTTTTTAGAAAAGTAGAACTCCAATTATTACAGTAGAACTCCAATTATCCGCACTCCGACTATCCGAATCGCTTTCAGAATTTCAGAAAAAAAAAAAAAATAAGACGAAATGTACTGCGATTCGCAAAAAAATGATTCTGCTTGCGCGCGCTATTGTCCTAATCTCCGCGAAGCTATTGCAGGCGCAGGGCGAACATTATTGGGATGATGAGTCACCGTCTCATAGTTCAGAAGTTAGTGCTGAAGATATAGGAGAGTGGATGGTGTGTGATTCGTCAGACCCTGGGTTTCAAATTCTAAATGATGATGAACTTATTGAAAGTGTCGAGGAAGAATATGGCGTTAATGTCGAAGTTGAAGCAGACACGGGACCATCAGCTAATGAAGCATTTGCCGTCCTTGAAACTGCGTTGAAGTGGATGGAGCGTCAGCCCGAGTGTGACCACATGTAATTTCTCACTGTCAAGCGGCTGCGCTACTTGGCTGTCCGAAAACGGGTGAAGAGTGCCAAACAGCTTACTTTGACCGAGATGTTCAGCAAGCAATGACTTTCATTTACAGTACGGTACGTACATACTGTACTAATGTACAGCGCTTGTAAGTGCGCTTAACATGTAAAAGTGTTGCCTTTTCATTTAATTAATTAAAAGCTCTTTTTCTTTAAAAATAGTTTTTTCTCCCATTTTCAACATACATACAGTAATTCATTAAAATAGACACTTTTTTCGGAAAAAATCCAATTATCCGAATTTTTGATTATCCGAATGGGGTCCAGTCCCAATTGATTCGGATAATTGGAGTTCTACTATAATTGCTATTTATCAACTATATTTCCTTTACTTTCTACAGAAATGGAGTACTTGAGTTCCCAAAATTAAACAAATGGCACTAAAAACTACAAAAAAATTAATATCTAAAAAATAAATGGAGATGCAGTTTTCAAACAAATTGCTTTTAAAAGTACTTTTTTTTCCAATATGACGGTATAAAAATTGAAAATGTGCGATGCTTAGAAGTTAAAAAAATTGCAGCAGAGTATTTAATCGTACAATGATACATGTGCTTTGTTACTGGCTTATAAAACGGCTGGCTTATAAAACGAAACGTTATTTTTTGGAGACCACACTTTATTTGCTGGGAGAAAGTAATATCATACCGGGGGCTAATAATTGTTACGGCAAAAAGAATCCAACATACAAGCATTACAACCTAAATCATTCATACGAACGAGTAATTAACAAAAATTAAACACATTTCAAATTATCTTTTCTACTGAATATAAGCTTGAAACTCTTTCCTCCAAAATGCAACAATGGAAGTAACGCAATTGCCACCATTTCAAAAAAATTCCATTTAAAAACTTTTAAAATTCAAAAGTAAATAAAAAAAATTATGAATGCTTTATGAAACACTTTCCAACACTTCCAGAATACTCTAACGGAAGACTTCACTAAACTTACTCTAAGTAAAAAACTTAGAAAACGCTTAACAGATTTGAAAACCACATTTCAGCAATTACGTCCATAACCGAAAATGTATTCTGATCTGTTCACCTCTGTACATGTTCTATGGATCTGTATACATACTGCATAGTGCGTAAAATTTACCTTAGTTAAAAAGCGCATAACACACTCAAAAATTCACCTTTATCAATTTCCACCAATAATTCACCAAGTGGTGAAAACTTCCGTGTTATACAGGATTCATTGTTAGCAGGTGTAATTGTATCGTATTCTTTTCGATGGGGCTATGGAATACTCTCCGTATAAGACAGCATTCCGTTATAGACAGGTTTACTTTTTGCAAGTCTTGCTGTATTCATATAAATATACTTTAGTAAAACCTGTTAAAATGGTCATTATCTATATTAGAATCCTGGCTTAAACGAAAATATCACGTGTTCCTGATATGGATTGCCATACAATTAAATTTTCTGAAAAGCTGTCTGAAAATGAATTTTCACCGCTTTTTAGAGATTCCATCTTAACAGGTTTTAAAGTACTTATAACCACAATAAAACCCGTGAAAGAGGAATGTTTCTAGAACGGAATCCTGTCCAAAATAGCAGAGTTTCAGTATCCCGACGAAATGAACAATAGATCTTATTGAAGTACGCTACTGGCCATCCAAAACACCAAGAAAGACAAGAGGTATCAAAGCCAAATTTATTTTAGAGATTACACGTAGTGTCAGTGTTAATTGATTCCAAAGACAACCTTCTTTGAAATGAGGTAGATGGGAAAATCAGTAATAACTGTTACCTCCACATCTGTCAATAACCGCTGCTACACGCCGCGGCATAGAGTGAAAGAGGATTTGGATGTGTTGTTGGGGAATGGCATCGCACGCTGCCTCCACACATAACCAAATTTCATCTGGTGTAAGAGAGGGTGCAGCATTCCGGGCTAGGCGTTCTCCATCATGGGTGATAGATATGGAGAACAGGCAGGCCAGGGTAACAATGGAATATGGTGAACTAAGAAGAAAGCTTGAACATTGCATGCAATATGTGGTCGCGCATTGTCCTATTGAAACGTGGTCGCAGGCAAGTCCTGAAGGTAAGGGAGGAGTACAGGCTGCAAAACCTCAGAGATATAGCGCTGGCTATATATGGTAAGTGTACCGTTAATGCATACTAGAGAGTGCGGAAGCCGAATTCAAAACCACCCCACACCATAACACCGGATGCAGGACCAGTGTGACGATGCATAATACAGCAGTTGAGCAGCCTTTCCCCACGGTGTCTCCGAACTCTAATTCGACCATCGTGATACTGCAGGCAGAAACGTGATTCATCCGAAAACACAATGTTTTGCCATTCGGATGTCCATTTCTGCCGTTAAGTGCACCATTGTAAATGCAAATGCCTCTGGTTTAATGTCAAAGGTATGCGAAGCAATAGAAGCCTAGCGAACATTCCACTGTACTGCAAACGACGTCGAACTGTTCGTCGTACACCGATTGTTGTGTTAGAGACTGCATTCGTTGTGTTATGGTTGCTGATGTTACAGTGCGTTCCACCGGTACCATTCGCACAATATGCCCGTCTTCCCGTGGAATGGTGTGACGGGACGGTTGTAGTCGCTCCTGTCAGTCTGTAGATCTCTCCTGCATCCACCGATTCCATATTCTCATAACTGCTGCTTGGCTACGTCCGATACGATGACCAATTTCTCGGAAGGAGAAACCGCAATCTCTGTATGCAACGATTCTGCCGCGGTCGAAATTAGAAACATGCTCGAATGGTACTCGTGTTTTTCTACGAGGCATACTGAATCTGTACACACAAAAAACAATTCACGTTCTTCAAAACGACAGTCTTTCTTCCCTTTATACACAGATCGTAAGGGTCGCTGCATTCGCCCACAATGTGCGCAAGCGCTGAAATCGTAATCATTTGCATATTCTACCGAGGTGTGTGCATGGTGTAAATTTCACGCTGTTTAGTTGATCCTTTAATGTTGTTGCATTTTAGATGGCTAGCAGTGTAGTATATCTTAGAAGTATAATTAATTACACGTCTTTTAAAGGAAGTATGTCTAAAATAAAACTTTTTACCATCCTGCAATTACGTCTTGACAGGATTGACTATGTGTGTGTATGTGTTAGAAGTATTTCGATTAACTTTAAGAATTTAGGTTAATTCTTATTTAATTTCTTAATTTCAAAAAATAGTATCTGTAAAATAAAATAAGATCAATCTCTATAATTGCGACTAATAATATAACGAAGTTACATTAATATATACCAGTAACAAAGATTTTACAAACACTATGATATAAAAAACTGAGCGCGTACCGAAAAGTTAAATGTATTTAAGCCAAGATTCATATAGCATAAACAAAACATTTGATTACATTAAAGTTATGATCAAATGGTTAAGTTAAAAACAGCAAATTCCATGTTTAATTTCTTGTCATCGAATTAAGAACTTGTGCTGTAATAGATAGGTTAACACTAGAACCGCCGGCTATTTTAGTCATTTTTAATATAAAGTTTTTCACACCACAAATTTTATTTAAAACTATTTAACTTATTTAATTAGCCTATTTTTGCGCTTCATACTTATAAAATATCTTATGAAAAAATTCTATTTCGAATCGACTATTATCAATTTTGGCAGGGGTCAAAATGACCCCTAACGGCGGTTCTAGTGATAATGCGTTCACATAAGTGTCAATTCCGTCAGCCGCTAATTCCCGATCGGAGTTTCTGAGATAAGGTTTTAATCTTTAAGAAAAAGATCTTGCAATTTCGACTATAGTAACTAGTAATATAGCAAGCACATACAAAAAATATAGTTCATGTTAGAAAAAATAGTTTGGTTACAATTGCCTAAAATAAATATAATTCTTCTGTGTTTCATATTTCGCCGTTTTTTGATACCATATTTGGCCTCAGTACGTGCTTCCGATATCTGGTCGACTTTAAGGATATTAAATTTTTGAAACAATTTTATTTGTAATAGATAAGCACTTTTTGGAAGCATTAAGTTGTGTAAAAATAATAATAGTTTCTGTTATTTTACTTTTTCAACCAATTTATTTTAGGTGGTTCAAAACAGTTTTGGAGCTTTCTCCAAGTTCAGCATTAAGCTCTGAAACTTTGGTATGTGGATTAGCTTAAACTTATGCTTTCGATTTCCCATTGTTAAAGCCAGTATGCCACCCATGACCTTCTCTATACTCAAAACTCTCATTGCCACAAAAAAGTTCTGGAAGCTATGTTAAACAGGGCTTCAGAAGTCGTAATTGGGATCAAAAGTAATGTTGAATTCAGATAATTTTCTCCGGGGAGGGGGAGGGGGGGAGCGGGTTTCAGCCGCTCTGGAAGAGACACTTTGGAGTTCCAAGGAGAGGGTATCACTACTAGTCTATTAATAAACATAAAACTCCAAACCTTCCGGGAGTACACTTAGATGCACGGACGGAAGCAACCCCTGAATTCAACGCTGTAGTATAATTAATGTAAAAATCGTTTCCGATATTTTTTCGTATCATTTTGAATTCGTACAAAAAATACGAACTTTCCCATACTTTTGTAACTGCCTTATATATCCCGTACAATAGCGAAAACAAAATTATAATACTAAATAAGTAGATAAAAATATGCCCTTCAAAATAATAACAGCAACGTAATATTCAGTTACCAATTTATTAAAAATAGCTCGGGCTGAAAAGTTCAATTAAAAAAAATCGCCAATATTTTGTAATAAAAACGGAACGTGTTTATAAGGAAAACCTGTCTAAAACGACAAAAGTTCATAACCCCGGCGAAAGACATACCTTACAATTATACCTTCTAAGAACCCCTGTCTAAAGCAGAATTTTTCATAGGTTCTTTCTGATTCCGTCTTAGCAGTCTTGACAGTTGTATCCATGATTCAGTAACTCAGTTCTTCGTTCGGGGGGAGGAGTGTCCGTACCCCCTGAACCCCCTCCCCCTTGGCTACGCCACTGCAGCCCTGTATGTTACCTACTGATTGTTATAAACGCTTCATATTAAACTGATATTATTTCAGGGGGAAAACGCATAACACAACTGAAAACGCACCTTTAGAAATTATTATCGATAGATGCCGCTGCATCCAATTCTTTGTGTAATCCTGAATATGAATATATTTATATTCTACAAACATCTCTTAGATATTAATTAAAATCGAACTTCAGAATTTAGTTTTGTAATCACAAAAAGAATAAAAGACGGTAAGAAAAGGAGTCGATCTCACCAAAAAAAAAAAAAAAAAAAAAAAAAAAATCACCTGTTTTTTGTTCTATATAGCTTCAAAATAATTTGAAAGTATCCTTAACTGAAGAAACAATATTTATTAGGGAGACGGTACACTTTCTTATTAACGACAAATACATGACACAAACTATTTACATTGAAAACATAACACAATTATCAGTTCGACGTGCTTAGAGCCATTTGATGGTCTCTGTTCATTGCGCAACAACTTTCGTCGGGCGAGGTACGTCTGTAGACGAAAGCGTTGAGAGTTCAACTTCTGGTAACGGCTCCGTTTGTCACTCTTGTTCGATCATCACGTCCAGTATGAGTTTAGATTATAACACCCATTTTCCAGATGACTCGAGGGATGTTGTCTCTTATGAAAACTACACACTGCAAATAGAGGCATCTTAAATTTAGACACATATGTGACTGAAAAAGAATTTCAGTCACTTAAGTGTCTGAATCTGAAAATTCAGACATAACAGGCGTCTAAATTTAAGACACATAAATGTCTTACTATGATCATGCTATAAACGAACCGAGAAACATGTGTAAATTATCCAACAACCGTCTGATTTTAAGACGATACGCTCCAAGCGATAGTTAAACATCATCTTTGGTCATATTCTTAACAGCCAATCAGAACGGTGATTTCCGCGCGTGTCATCTACAGCACCTTCATGAGATAAGAACAGAAACAATTAAATTTTCACCGCCGCCATTGCTTGGATTAAAAGGAAATGTGTTAATCTGGGTATTTACTGAACGAACGAGTAAGTCATATTTAATTCTAATATTTTATTCCGATAGATTTGTATCCTTTTGAATATGAGTGAAATCGTTTATAAAAATTTATCTCTTTTCTGTAGTTTAATGCTAAATTTTTGATTTCACTAACGGTCGTCTGTTATATGCCTTCTTAATGTAACGGAATGAAATATAATTGTTTTGAAAATTAAATAGCAATGCTGTAATTCTATTTGCTTGACCTTTGTAAATAAACGAATGAGTGATAGTTTAATCTTCATTTTCGATAGGGTGATGTGAAATAATTGTAATTTGTCTTTGCTCAAAAACAAAACTTGCAACATAGGTTTGAAAAGTTGAATGATTCATCGCTTCATTTATCAGAGATAAAAACATTAAATTGAAGCCATTTGTAACTGTGTTTATTCAATGTTTGTTTTTTACTGTTTACTGACTATAAACGCTTGTAGTATATGACATCAGGCATTTTTTTTATTTTTTGTAATTATTATTTTGGAGCTAAATATGATGATTCATATTATTATGATATTAGGAAAAGTTTTCAGATTGAAAAAAAGCATTAATACTGTGAAATTTGACTGTATATATTGCAGTTTTTAATCACGGAAATTGAAACTTTATAAAGATTTATTCTTATTGATTTTTTAAATTTATTATTGAAAATCGTAAATTTTGATATCCAATGTTTCAGATTTAACATTTACCAAATTTCTAAAAATAATATGAATTTTTTATATCATCCAGTAAAATTTTTGAAACATTAAACAAACGGAGAAACATTTTATTCATATTTTGCACTTTACGTTGCAGTTTAGCAGTATAATTATAAAGTTTAATTAATATTTTTTGTGTTTTTTAAATTGGTATATTAATTTTTTTATTTATATGCAAGCATTTTTTTGCGATATTTTATTCATGATTTTAAATTTTTAAAATTGAGTAATGCGAGAAATAATTATTAAATTTCCTTTTACTGCAATCGAATTTGCAACGTTTCTGGTACAAGTAATTGTTGGCACAAAAAAAAAAAAAAAAAAAAAATTACACATGATAATTTAGACATAAATAAAGAGTTGTTTATGCCTTGATATGAAGTTTATGTATAAAGCTGCCTTATATTTTTAAAAGTTCGTATTTACTTATATGATACAGTATTAAATATATTTTTAAGCCATTTAATAACTTCTTTTTTATGTTCAAAACATTTTTCAAACAATTAAGAATAGTGCATATACTGTCTGATATATATATATTTTTTTACTTTCTATTTTCATCTGTTTTTTTTTCTATTTCTTAGATCAATATTTTCTTATCAAATATATAAAATCTATTTAGCTCATATTCAAAGGATACAAAGTTTACAGGAATAAAAAATAAAATAAATTAAATATGACTTATATCGTGTTGTTCCATAAAAAAGAATAGTAATGATATACATTTTTAAGCAAAGCGGGTGAAAATTTTAAATTGAATACGGAATATGTTTAAAGAAAATTATATACATATTCCGAAGAATGATATATAAAATTAGATACAAAACTGGTGTTTACTTTTAACTAAACAATGACAAATTACCTAAAAAGAAAAACATATCTTACACATTTTTACTACTTAAAATGACTTAACTATTTTATTTATATGTACTTAAATGACAAATACAAAAATGGCTATGTTTTGAAATTAGAAGTAATTTTTTTTCTCAATGCTATTAAAATAGAATATTTATTTACTATTTTATTATTTACTCATGGTTATATAGCTGTTGTGATTACCATCTGATACATATGTAAAATTGCCTATGGGGCAAAATCTAATTTTTGAATTATATGAATTTTCCTTTTTTGGAGGGCGGGACGGGGGGGGGGGGGATTTTCTTGTCCATTTTCACGTCCACGGGATTTTTTAAATCTCTTTCGACATTCCACCGAGTATGATAAATATTTTGAACTTTTAGAGTAGGGCAAGACAAAAAAAAAAAAAAAATATATATATATATCCATATACCTTAAAAACCCTTTATAGCGGACACTTCGGGACCGCGAAATTTGTCCGATAATCGGAGATGCCTGCTTTTGTGAGGTAAAAATAATACAAATATGTATGCCTTGCGGATCAAAAAAGTATTAGCTAAATCGAAGTATCCGCTATTCGGGAATGTCCATTAACCTCCATAACGGATACTCCCGAATACCGAGCATCTGCATTTAGCTAACCATACTGCAGGGTTGCATTTTTTGCAAAAGGACTCCTTGATTAAAGCATGCGTAGTGCCCGTTCTCTTACGATTTTAGTTCCCCAAATTTCATGTGCAATATTTGCGAAGATTATATTTTAAATCTCTTTCGAAATTGTACTGATTATATTATAATCAATATTTTGAACTTTTAAAGTAAAATAAGATTAAAAACAAAATTTTAAAAAATCTAATATTTAGATAAATATTTTTTCTTTTTAATCTTATTCTACTCCTGAAGTACAAAATATTCATTATAATTAGTACAATGTCGTAAAAGATTTAAATTATCAGCTTTACGAAAATTGCATACTAAAATTGGGAGCACCAGAAAATCAGGCGGTATGGGGGTAGAGGGGGCAGGACAACGGCCAGATATTTTTCCAGTATTCAGCGTGGTCAAACATGGCTACATAAAATGCTTACAAAAATGTCTGCGATTCAGACATTTCAAGTGTCTGAAATTCAGTCGCAAAAAGTGTCTGAAAAAATTCAGACATTTTAAAATGTCTGAAAATTGAACACTCCGTTTCAGACACTTAAGTGACTGAATTTCAGACATTTTAATTTGCAGTGCAGTGTTTTCCTCACCTGTTGATCCTGGTGAGCTGATTTTAATTCTAGCAGGTAATTAGATTTCTATCGTTCCCAAACTTGAATCAATTTATTTTCTCCATACTTTCTCGTTTTTTCGTAGTTGTAGGTGTAGGAACCTGGGTGGCAAGTTTAACACGAAATTTTTCACCCGAATTGCATCTATTGCATCAATAAATAAAAACGCGTGATTCTTTGTCTGGCTCTTAAGATTCAAATTCTTTTCTAAGCTGTGTTAAAGTTCCTGAGGCAACTCTGTGCTTTGTTTGTTCATGACAATCTCTGCTGATGAGATCTGATAAAGGAGATATACTGGGTAGTATATTAGGTTCTGTGTGAACTTCATGGTATAAGATATTAGCTTGCTGTAATCTTCGTATGTCACAGAGATTTTTAAGTTTCATTGTCGCGAGCATAATCACCGTTCCAGATTCTATATTTTCTAAATCAATTTCCTAACGGATATCAAATTTGGATTGTGGCCATTGGTTTTCGCACATTTCTAGCCCTGTATCAGTAGGATTTTCGTTTTCAGGACGGTGCTTCCAACAACCAGGATCAAATATTTTTTTTTTCAATACTCTGTTCTTGAGAAATATTTTTAATTTTTGAAAATTGTTCTTCAAAGATTTATCACTAGCAACATTCAAGACATTATCTGCTGAATTACAGCAATAGCCATGAACCTTACATGACATGGGTACGTCGTTAACTTTTTTAACTGACCTTGTAATGGGTATACATAATTTTCCATTTTACCATACGGAAGGCTGCTTCTCTTAAAATTAACCTTATTTGTTCTTGAATGGTTCACGTTAAATCTGTGTCTTCTAAATTGTGAATTAGATCATATATTGCTTGAATAGACATCATTATATTTCTCAATATAGGTTTTTATTGTCGTATTTAGCAAAATTGAGCTCGATCCTGGTCCGAAAACTTCACGTGTTATCCTTAAAACTTCAGCGTCTAAATCTTTCGTAACATATAGAAATCTAACTGAGTTCCTTTTTTCAGTCGTCAAAGCAATTCGCAAAAATGCACCATCTATAGCTGCCATTATAACAACTTTATTTAGGCGGAACTACAAAAGAAGTTCTAGAATTTTGGGTTCACTCGAGGAAACGTCGAAAACTAGTCTCATCTTTGTCGTCGTTTTATCTTCGCATATTGCTGTGTAACGTGGCATATAATAGATTTTAGAATTATTACCATTTTCCTTTTCATTAACTCTTTCAGCTATTTCTTTAGCCATGTATTTTTAAATAACTAGGGGGGCACCGCCCCCCTGCTCGCTACGCTCACCAACCCCCCGCGTAATCGCTTAGCTATTCCCTTCGGTATAGCGAAGCAATTCTTTTTTTCTAGCCAACCACAGATTATTGTTTGTGCTTAAAAATAATGTAAATAGTTCAATTAAGCTCTACTCATAAGCTAATATTAGTTTTTGTTGCATTGAAATATCTCAATTTGTTGATTTCCTGCATGCAAGTAAACCCTATTGTATTTCAATGGGAGTCGGACGATATCAAACACAAACATTTTACGGGTAGCAATAAATTCGTCAAAAATAACTGCTTCAAGCCAGTTATGAGAACTGTAGTTTGATAAAAACCAAATTTTAATTTTAAAACGTGTATATGAAACACAAGCTATTTTTATGTAAATACGGGACATTCAAAAAAGAATAACAGAATGAACCAAACGATCAAGTATACAATAAGTAATTTAGCTAATCTTAAAAGTATGTGAACACTAAAATACTACAAGCTGTGTAAAATATCCTTTTAAATCGATGGAAATTGAAGAATATAAGTATTTAATTTATTATTCTGAAAATACGATCAATGATTCTGAAACTTCGACTATGAGAAACAAGCCGCTATCTGGGCAGGGTATAAATGTAAACAAAAAAGAGCACGTTGTGATGTTTTGGTTCAAGGTTTGAAGCTGAATCCGACTTCACTTTTTCGACGGTTTTCGGTGAAATGCGTGGGCGGTATATATCATAGTAGGCTATACTTTTTGTTACTTTTCCGTTATACGGACAGCATTGTCGCCAAGCGCAATAGTTGGCGCAAAATGAAAATCACGTGAATTGAAACATTTGAAAAATAAAAGAAGAAACATTGTCGATAGTAAAGTGAGCATTTTAAAAATATAACATCTGAAAATTACAGACTTTTACGAGCTATTTTATTAAATCACAAATAAATAATTAAAATAAGTGAACAAATAACTGTTATACAATAAAGTAATAAAATAAAAAAATCACATTAAACTGCTGCCATAAAATTACAAATCTCTTTGGCACAGATGTCATATTCGCCCCATATTGGTGCGATTTTTTTTCGGTTGCTAATTTGGCGAAAACATCAACAGCATAAACAACGTAAGTACAGATGTCATATACGCCCCATATTGGCGCGATTTTTTTCTGACGCCAATGTCATGTACGCAACGAGTATTTAACTGGCGCCAAAGTGTCGTTATTTTGCTCAATATAGTAACCCGGATGTTGCTGTTTATACTGTTGATATTTTCGCCAAATTGGCATCGGAAAAAATCGCGGCAATATGGGGCGTATATGACATCTGTGCCACAACATAATCCGGGTTACCACATCAAGCAAAATAACAACACTTTGGCGCCAGTTAAGTACCCGTTGCGTATATGACATTGGTGTCAGGAAAAAATCGCGCCAATATGGGGCGAATATGACATCTATGCCATATCTTTTAGCATTGCAGTAAACATTTCATTTTTTGAATGAAGACGTCGCCACATAAACTCTATGAGATACGACTCTAAATGATGACGAACTGTTCCCCGATGTCTTTTGTTGTGCCATTTTGCGATGCCCCATAATCTCTCAACATTTTGAGTATGACATCCAGTATTAGGGTCGACAAAATTGTATTTGTGATTTACTGTGAAATGATCATAACCAGCACTTCGCAGTTCATCTGTTTTATATCCTTTCCAGTAATCTGTATAAATAATACTTCCATCAGCTACATTGTTTTCTATTGCCGCCATTAAAGTTTCAGCTCTGCGATCGGAGTAAGGAAACATCCCCGTGTTTCACGGCATAAACCATCTAACACCCATTGAGGAGGAAGAACACGCCCTACGTTGCTTTTGCTTCTGGTAAAAAGACTTTCATCTACTTCTATAATTTTATTAGGTCCACCGATTTTTCTATTTGGTCGTGAACACAAAGCATTTGCACAAACTTCTCTAAAATAACTATTCCAGTCCACTGTTGTGTTGTGGTTCATATCAAGTTGTAGCTCACAAAGCTCAATGGATGCCAACTCTTGGCACCATAAATATATAAACCTCAAAGCATTAAGAAAAGACAACCGCGATCCTTCAAACCATGTTTTTTGTCGTATTCCTACGCTTTCTTCGCATGATCGTAAGCTACATCTCCATTTCGGATTTCCAGAACTCCTCCATAATTTCATTTCATGGTCGTTTGAACACAACCTTTTATTATGCAGAATTCCAAATTCCTGAAACAGTTTTATCGCAACTTTCTCATCATCTAGTAATTGACAAATGGTAAAATCCATCTCAGCGTCAGCAGTAAAAGTAAATTATAATTTTATTTAAAAAAAAGCATTTTTATTTCGAATAATAGCAAATTAAAAAGCTTTCCAAGGTTAAGGTTAAATAATAATCATTCACGTAATTCACGTTTCATAAATAACAAATCACAATGTTTCGCATGGTTTACAAGAAAAATCCTTAAAGTTAAAAAATGCTATAAAAAGTGATAGAAAATCTTTATTAAGATTGACGATCGTTTCGTTGCACAAACGGCAGCATTTTCAAAATCATTCAACGATAGAAAATATTTTCACATAATTTAAAAACAATAAACATAGTAAACAATGTCACGCGACACACACACACCACACCACACACCAACACAGGACCACGTGGAGAGTATTAATGAAAGTATGAAAACTACACTTAAGAGTGCTCTTAATCTTATAGTTAATAATAATTACTTCACTTTCGACGACAAAATATACAAACAAAATAACGGAGCTCCAATGGGTTCTCCTATATCAGGATTATTAGCTGAATTCATATTACGACCTCTTGAAATAGATATATACAAATTGGATTATACTCCCCATACATGGATCAGATACGTAGACGATATTTTCATCATTTGGCAACATGCAGATACCTTGCTCAATAACTTTTTAAACCAGATTAATAACCTTGATTCTAAAATTAAATTTACATTGGGAATAGAACAAAATGGTACGCTACCTTACTTAGATGTATTACTAATCAAGACGCACCAAGGAATAGAACGCACTGTTTACAGAAAACCCATAGCCAGTCAATCCATTATCCCTCATAATGCTCAAGCACCTTTTTCATACAAAGTTTCTGCACTTAGACATTCTATTCATAGAGCTTTCACAGTTTGTACCCCCGTGCAGTTAAATAACGAAATAAATAAAATATATGATATTGCAAGAAACAATGGATACAAAGAAAGTACCATAGAAAAATTAATTAAGAGCTTAAAGAATAACAAGAAAAGAAACTTCAATCCACAAAATTCCATGTTATCCACTTTACAATATTTTCCTGGTTTCTTTGAACGTCTGAAATATAAACTCAATAAATACAATATCTCCCTAATCGCAAAACCTTCTATGAAATTAAGAAATATAGTATGCAAGAAAATAGATCCTATTGAGTCAAACCAGTTATCGGGAGTATACGAAATACCTTTCACCAAAGAAGATGGAACCAAGCAGTTTTATATAGGTATGACAACTAGAAAACTTAAAACTAGAATCAAAGAACATATAGCAGACATCAAATACAACAGACAGATTATACAGCGAAGAACCTTTACAGATCGATTTTAAAAATAGCAAGTTAATTTATACATCAAGATTTTATTTACCATCCATAATCCGAGAATCAATAGAGATATTTTTACGCAACAAGAATATTTGCAATGATTCAGTGTCCATAGAATTACCTAAAATTTGGAAAGAGATGCTATGTAATTTTAGTAACAATAGTAGAAATTAATCCACGCTCGTAAATAGCCAAGATAATTTTATTTTCATTTTATATTTTGCAATGCTTTGCATCATGCATGTTGTCTCGTGACATTGTTTACCATGTTATTGTTTTGAAAATTAATCCACGCTCACCAATAGCTAATCTAATCTTTTAAATTAATTTTATGTTTACAATGTTTTTCATTATGCATCATGTCGCGTGACATTGTTTACTATGTTTATTGTTTTTAAATTATGTGAAAATATTTTCTATCGTTGAATGATTTTGAAAATGTGCCGTTTGTGCAACGAAACGATCGTCAATCTTAATAAAGATTTTCTATCACTTTTTATAGCATTTTTTAACTTTATCTGTTTATAAGTGATTATTATACATGTGTTTATAGAAAAATCCTTTTCACGATGAGGGCTGAAATAATTGGCGCATTAGCATACATTTTGGCATGCTGTCCGTATAACGGAAAAGTACCCTTAATTTTGGCGAAATACTGGAAATAGCGCCAAGTTGGCGTATTTTTTGGCGACAGAGAGACGGGTCCCCCATTGGTAACCTCCCTTATAGCGTCATAAAGCTCTGACCAATCAGATGCATTTCATGGTATCTACGCAGATTTTTTATTGGTCCATTTCCAAATCAAAACTTTTTTTATATATATAGAAGGATGTCCTTGTACTGAGTATGAAAATCTTGATTTTTCTCAAATCTTTTTATGAGTCTTCGTAAACGGATGTTAGCATTACTGTAGTTATACTGTAGCGAATCGGACTATTTACTTCACGGTAGTTTAACTTGGTAAAGACCTTCGATTAGTTTTACATAATTTTCAAATTCTTTTAAAATTTCGTCATCTTCGGAATTAAATTGTCACAACGCAACATTCCAAACTTTCTAAATCAAACAACCTTTTAAAAATGCCTACTTCTTCTGAATTTGGATTACGTACTATGGCGTTCATTACGCTAACATTTTTAAAAACTCTGCGTTTTGCTCCGGAACCTTTAAATATATAACCTAGTTTCATTTCCATCCGTACTAAAGCACCAGACACTCGTTTTATTTTCCCTTTATCAATTTTCCAGTAATAATCTGACACTATCAATAGTGATACTTTTAAATTTTCAGACTCTTCGATATCAGCTATTTGTATTTTGGCTTCTTTACAAAATTCACGAATTTCTTTAATGGAACTTTTAATTTCTTCTTCTGAAATAGAAGGTGTTTCAACGGCTTCTATAGAAATAATTTTCTTTGGATCATAAATGTTTCTCAAATTTACTTTTACTCTATTTGTTAAAATAGATTTCTTTGGTTTTGACACGAAAGCATAAATCGCTAATTTTTCTTTTCCTAAAACCTTAAAATAAATTTACGAAATAATGCGTAGTCGGTAAATGTATTTTCTGATGCTGAATCCATGATAATTTTTAGGTAGATTTCGTAAGAAATACTGCCTATTGCAGTCATTACCATGGTGCGACTTTTGAAAAATTCCTTCATAACTTTTCATTATATGACCCCAGGAACCCAAAACCACCCGTACCTAAAAAGTTTATATATAGATTGTATGTACTAAATTTTGTCCGCACGATAAAAGTCGCAATTATGCACGGATCGTCTTCAAACTCGCCAACAACACTGAGATGGCTAATATCTCGGCGGGGATTGGAAATGGGCAAAATCGGCCCAAGGGAGTGGAAATGGGGAGGGTTCAAAATTTTGAATACCGTCTTAACATGATTCTGAGAAAACCAGCTCTTACACAACAATGACAGGAAAAAATAAACATTTTTCGTTATAGTAGTTGCCAACAATTTTTAAAAACAATGAATTTTCACCACAACAATTAGTTTTCTATTGCAAGATTTTCACGTGAAAAAAGAAATTAATAAATAGTTTGACGAATTGAAAACAAATTGAATATTGCGTCATAAGTTTTCTAGAGCAAAATTTCCGCATGGAAACCCAAAATAAAATAAATAGCTTGACGAATTAAAATATATACCGGGTGTCGTAAAAGGGCTGACTGATTTTAGATTTAGACGCTAAATAGACGCTAAATTCATGCTCGATTTTTGGTCCTTCGGGACCCACTCAATACATTTTCATCTCCTTTTTCCGCATGGAAGAAGAGATCGGCCAAAAAATCGAGCCTGTATTTAGTGCCTATTGCTTACAGCGCCATCTATTGTTTGTAATTTGAACTAAAATCGAAAATCACTGTAAAAAAATTTTTAACCTTATGCATAACCTGCCTGCAAGAATTTTTTAAATATCTGTCACCGTTTGCAAGTTATTGAATTTTAAAATCATTCATCCTTTTTAGGACACCCGGTATATTGCGTCATATTGGAAATATAATGGACCTCAGCAGGTGAATATGTAACATCATGTGAGTCTGATGAAACGTATTAAAACATGATAAAAACCCGACTATGGAAATATTAACATATTTTAACACTTTGAGGTTCTTTGAATTTGCTGTAGCCATTTTTAAATCTATTCCTTATACATGCGTGTGTGTATTCGTATATATTAGAATTTCCACTAAAAGTTTAGCTCCCTAGAGCTCATTCTTAGTGAAGAAACCGGGTTTATCTCTAACCTTGATTTAAGTTTTGTTGATGAATTTAGTACTTAACTTCGAAATCTACCTCCGCCTGTAGGCCGAGCCGGCAGGGATTTTATTTTTGTTTCCTGAGATTCATTACTTAAATATGCGATAGCTGTCTGTAAAAATACATTTTCATTTGTTTCACTCGAAGTTACGCAATTCAAAGTGGTGGTTTCTATTGCGGCGGATTCTGGGTCTTCTCTTTTTAGCTCCCGGTACGGTATGCTATTTCTTTCTCCCAGCTTGTTTTATGTCGTCTCCAAAAAATAACGTTATCTTACAGAAGTCAGCCGTAAAACAAAACAGTACGATTAAACACTCTATAGCAATTTTTTTAACTTGTAAGAATCGGACATTTTCAATTTTTATACCGTCGTATTGGGGCGGGGGGGGGGGAGTACTTTTAAATGCAATTTGTTTGAAAACTGCATCTCCATTTATTTTTGAAATTATTTTTTTTTTTTTTTTTTTGTAGTTTTTGGAGCCATTTGCTTAATACTGGCAACGGAAGTACTCCATTTCTGTTGAAAGTAAAGGAAAAATAGTTATAAAATATTAATCATATATTTTTGTTGCAATTTTTTCATAACAATCGAAAGAAAATGTAATTAAAATACGTGCTTTTTTGAAAAACATATAAACGAATGATTTCTGTTAAAACATGGAGCTATTATAAGCTATATTTAATTTTAAGTATCTATATTAATGTTACAAACAAATGAAGGCCTATGAATCATCAGGAAGCCTTTTTTTTTTCTTTTTTTTTGTCGAGTTCCTTTAATGACGGCATCTTTTTGCTGCATTTGTGCATTATTCCGCGATTGTGACGTCCTATGCATAATTTACCGCAGACGTTTAAGAGTGGACCATAAATGTGGAATTCATAAGCGGATGCGAATGACGTCATTTTACATAAAATAAAAGCGTGTGCTGTAAGTCTTAAAATTGAAATACGTTTTGTACTATTTATATATACACTAGAAAGACAGCCCGTCAAAAATGAAGGAAAATGAAATGTAAAGATATATATACAACACAGTGAATAAGTTGCTAGAAAATATGTTGCCAAATTTCATATTCTTGCCAATGCCCCGATACTGAAAAAAGAAGCATATGGAAGAATACCTATACTGAATAAAGCACATTAAAATCGGGCAGTTAGGAAATCAGATAGTACAGCGCCGTCTAGTGGCGGTTATTTTATTAGTAGCATTGGTATGAAGATATAGAAACGTACATTTTCGTATATTACACTTTAAATTCTGACCCATAGATTTTGAAAAAATACCTTAAACGCACGGAGTTTAAAATAAATTGCGGTGAGCTCGATTATGAAAGATTAGTGGTTTTAAATGGGAATCTTGCCAAATTAGGCAGCTATCGCCAGGTTGTCTTCATATATGGCAACTTTTTTGTCGCCAAATTTGGTGATAATTCGCCAAGTTGGTCAAACTTTAATGATATTGTGGTAACCCGTCATTAGTATTTTTCAACAATTACTCACTACAATGAGGCGGTCCAACCGGAATTGTGAGGGACACACAGAGACTTGGATTTTATATCAATAGATATATTTTTTTTCATCAGGGCGACACTAAATTCAGAAAAAGCAGAATGCCTGTTTTCTAGTATTTCTTTTCATTTAACCATACTGAGCCACCGCAACGCGCGGCCGGGTACAGCTAGTTTGAAATAAGTAAATTATTACACGAGACATTCATTTAATAGGGAAAATTACGTCATATATTAAAACGATACATTTCAAACGATTTTTATTTTGTTATTTTGTTTTTCCCGTTTATCACAAATAAGTACGCTGTGCTTTAAATGGCAATTTTAATATTGAAATTTTTAAAGGCAAAATTTAGATATCTGCGATTTCTGAAGGCAATTAAAGCAATAACATTTTCGCAAAAGACTTTGATTTTCATTCATTTATGCTTAAAGAACAATTTGAAATATCGTGATCACCAGAACAAAATAACCAATTTTTCTTAATAAAAGCGCTTAATGTTCCTGCCGTGTGTACACTCTTATGAGTTTCATGTTTGCGTTAGAGTAAATCTTTAAATTTATTCTTTTCGAATTCTTCGTCGTTTCGAAACATATGCGTCTTTTCTCGTGATTCGATTTCATGTTTAAGAAATTCTAATAATTTGGAACAGTCCAAAAATCTTCAACTTTGGTAGAACAATTGAATTCGAGAACAATTTCTTTAAGAAATAATTTGACTAATATGGCGAAAATGAAATTTGTGAAATGAAATTACAAAAAACATGAAATTGAAATTCCTCCGCAAATATTTAATTCTATGCCAGCTGTTTCAAGACTTCTAATTTGAACAATTCATATGTCATGCAGATGTCTGAGTTCTCTTAACCCTTTGAGCACTGATGGGTGAATTTCTTCCCACTTAATTTTAATCTCCAAATATCACATTGGCACCGGAATATTCAGAAAAATTTATTTGAAAATAGGTTAATGCATTTTTTCGTGTATATTATAAGCCGAATCTTTTGTTTACAAAATACTTTAAAAATGTGATATTTGAGCGAATGTGATTTTGAAGAAATTCACCCTCAGAGCTCAAAAGGTTAAATTCGCTCCAGATTTCACAAGAGTTAGGCTTAAAAGTTTATTTACATGGGATCTTACTATAATTTCGTTTTTCCCGAATATATATTTTTAAAAAAGACGATAGCAACGTCATAATTATTTTTGATCAAAGTTATCCCTTGAATACATTTTAAAGCTGTTCCTTTTAATAAATTCTTTAAATAATTTAATTTCTCTACATTCGATAGCTGTACGTTTTCATATAATAGCCACTTCAAATTGCCCCAGAATTCCTACTAATTTTCATATTTGCCATCGAAAAGCTCTACAGTGAGCTTCGGCAATCTCATGAGTTTTCTCAGGTAAAAGAATGTAATCAACCTGGAAAAGAACCAATGTCATACCTGGAACAACATATGTAATAAGTGAAAATGGTTGAATGACAACCGAAATATTTGATTCATGGTAATTTTTGTTATATGGTATCATTACGTCCTTGAGGAAGATGAAATGGAATCTGCATACCTTAAATACAAAAAAGGCTTTTGTAAATCATATATATTGTAAAGCAGTAAGCTCTAAAAGTTCCGCTCGAGTGTTTTCAAAAACTACCCGGTGGATTTTTTTCCGAATTGTATCATTCGATAGGAAATATTCCCGGGGTGGTTTATGAGAAAATATACAGAGATAGCTATGATTTTTTTACAATAAATTTCGTATTTTACTGCTATTTTGAAAGAAAGGGTTGTCAGTGATTATCTTTTGGCGAAAGGTTTGTTGATTAAAGAATTAAGATGGCTATATCTGTTAGAAAATAATACAAACACCTCGCGAATAAATGAAAAAAAATACTAATATTTAATTTAAAAAACAACAACAAAAAAAGTTTTAATAAGACATAATATTATAAAACGAAAATATTTAATTTAAACATGGAATAAATGTTTGTAATGCTTAAAGTATAAATTATTCTGAAATTTTACAATTGGTACAATATTTGGCGAATTATCGCTTGCGATAGGTTAATAAAATGAATCTGAAAATTTGATTTGATAATTTTGAATGGCAATTTGTTTTCCTTTTAGCTCTTTTATCGCTTGCGCTAGGTTAATAAAAACGCATCTGAAAACTTGATGAAATAAAATCTAGGTTACATTCTTTAGTCTTTTTTTTTTTTTTTTTTTTTTTTTGTCAATTTAATTATTATTTTTATATAATTCTCCCATCATATGATTTACAGGAAAAACTAGAAGTATTTGTAAAAATGGCTGTATTAGTGAGTTACGTGCTATTTATTTATTACCTTCATCGCCAACCAAAGCAAGTTTAAGCCAAATAAGACAAAAGTGTGAAATAAGCCGAGAGAAGAGCATTTCGGAGCACATTTTTATATTCAAGCGTAAATTATATAAAAAGCAGTTAAAATTATAATTATGTAGTCAATCATTTAAATTTTAGTGTAAATGTCTTCCATATACACACATATTCTAAAATAATTTACTTTCAAAGATTTAAAATATTTTTTACCATACTATGAAATACCATTACTATGGAAACATGCGTTTTGTTTTCCTCAAATATGTGATTTTTATATCCTCGAACTCAGACCATTACTTATTAATTGAATATTGTGTATTATGTTATTTTTTAACCGACTTCAAAAAAAGGAGGAGGTTATCAATTCGACGCGTATGTATGGTTTTTTTTTTTTTTTTTTATGTATGTTCACCGATTGCTCCGGAACCTTTTGTCCGATTTATGTGATTTTTGTTTTAATTGAAAGAGGATACTCTCGAATTGGTACCACTTCCGTTTCATCGAAATTGGTAGAGTGGTTTTTTAGTAATTCAACAAAAATCAATAAAATGAAGGATTTCTCTCAAATTATCTTTCATTGTTGTAACCGGATTCCCAATCATAAGCATAAAACTATGCATTCATATATACGTTTTCGCCAAATTTGGCGCCATTTGGTGAAATGGACCAAAATAAGTCGCCATAAATGAAGCCAACTTTGCTGTAACTGACTAATTTGGCGATATTCCCATTCAAATTCAGTAATGGATCTTCTAAAATTTGTTTCTTCGAATTTTTTAAACGGCAGTCATATTTACAATTCTCAATTGCCAATCGCGTTCAGAATAGTAATTTAATGTACATTAATTAAATATATAACATTATTTAAAATGCTAAATAATACAGAAACAAACTAAATTACAAAACAATAATTTAGTATACAGTAGTTTAGTTTAATTAAACACATAACATCAGACTGGCGGTGCATAATATATATATATATATATAATATTATATACATATCTATATTATATTAAACAGTTATGTGTATGAATGCTTTACGATTGTCTTTAATATTTCCACTAGATAACATTCGCGATAACTTTTCTGTATAGGGGCCTTGGAGAGAAAATGAAAATTTCACGGCCATTTTCTATCTCTCATATACACAAGCAAGTTTTTCAATATTTATAAATTTATTTTAAACCGCCCTTTGTCTACTTTTATATGCAAACAGAAGTTAAGCCAAGATTCCTATACTGAAAAAGTACAAAATTAAGAAAATAGAAAGAAAAAAAATGGAGTACTGTAATTAGTATTGCAGACGGCATTGTTGATGCAGTGTATTTACATGGCACAGAACTCAAACATCAGTAGACATAAGCATAACTGCAAAAACAAGTCAGTGAGTTACGCAGTTTTGAAAACATCTGAATTGTGTCAAGAAATGAGAGCAAGTAACTTTTAATCAGATTGCACGATAAACGCAAAAAGTGCGCGATACTAACAGCAAACATGGTTTAAAGGAAATGCGAATATCATAATTTGCTTCCGAAAGTTCTATGTTTTGCGGTACTGTACTCACTAAAATACGCCAATTAGTATGCAGACCGATGACACTTTAACCAAGACTGTTAATGAGCATGACGATGAATTTCTAATCTTCCGTAATCGAGCCCACAGTTAAGGCTATCGTGAAATAAAAAAGATATCAGCAACAATGTGGTTTAATGTAAATGTGGATATCATAAAATATTTATTTCACAAAAACGCTTCAATGCACCAAATCATATTAGGTCAGAAACGCCAATTGGCAGTGGACCCAATAACGGTAGATTGCTCACTAAATTTAAAATCTCCACTACCCAACGTATTGCAAATGATGATGCAATAAGAAGCATAAATGCCTAAGTAAGTTAAGCTGTTTTTGTCGAAATTGCACTTTTGTTAAACTCAAAAAAAAAAACTAAAAAGTGAAAAATAAACTTTTTTACCAAAAAAAAAAACCGACTTCAAAAACTACTGCAAAGTAAAAAATAATTTTTTTACACAATAGTTAATAAGAAATTAAATTAAGAGCATTTCATTTACCATGCGTATTATTATATTTATGTACATTAATTTGATTTTTTGTAGTCGGCGCCAGCCAAGCCAAGTTGGTAAATCGACAAATACAAATCGTAACAAGATTCAGCAAAAACGTTTCTGAAAAAAATTCCATTCTCAATTGACTCTGACAACATCCTGCATTTGAAAATCTGTGTTTGGCTACGACGAATTTTTTACATAATATCCGGTATAAACGCACTAATTTTATAATAACCCTTAATTTAGCACACATAATTATAGCTAATCTCATTTGAAAATACACGTTTATAAAATCAGATGAAATGTTTCAAAAATGGTAAAATAAAATTTTTTTAACTAAATAATAAATCGTAAAAAAACTCGTAGATATTTACTCGTAGGATGTGTGTCTGTTGGGTAATTACACTTAACTTCATTTGGCTGGCACCGACTCCAAAAAATCAAAAGAATGTACATAAATATAATAATACGCATGGTAAATGAAATGCTCTTAATTTAATTTCTTATTAACTATTGTGTAAAAAAATTATTTTTTACTTTGCAGTAGTTTTTGAAGTCGGTTTTATTTTTGGTAAAAAAGTTTATTTAACATGCCGAATATATTGTCAATTTCACTTATAGGAATATTCACTGCTTTAAAAGTTAGGATATAAGAATATTGTTAAGAAGATTTCTGTAATTATACGTTATTACTATATAAAAAATAATAATGAAAAAAATAAACATTTTGCAATAAATATTGCTTGCTAATTTGTCATTTCTTTTTAGCTTTTTCTGCATAGCTTTCTTTTGCTTAACCATTGTTTAAAAAATATTTTATTGAACATATTGGACTAATCTTACGGAATCGTGTCAACCGCCAATTAGCATATTGGATGGCGTATCAAAATTCAAAAGATTAGACAGATTTTGAAATTAGCGATTACTAAATGGTGGCAAATGTAATAAGGCCTGTGGACTTATTATTTCAGCCTAGATAGGATTAAATTACCTGGAATTTTACCACTTGTGGAATTATTTACACAACAGACGGAAGATTAATTTGCTCTTAAATATAAAGAAAATAGCAGTCTTTTTTCTTTGTCCGTGTTATTATGCTCTTTAGAAAAATGCAAAATAAATCTTCGGTTCAGGTATTCACCAAAATGAATATTGCTAAAATTTTTGTATAACTAACTTTATTTATCATTGTCAGATCTTAACCCTGGTACACGTGCAACAATATTGTTGCATCAGTTTTAATGTTTGACGTGAACCCTCACAATGACGTCGATTACGGATGATTATAAAGATTTTATTGGATGCATGAGGTTTATTTTTCTACAAGATTAAGGCATCGAATTTTTTACCGGGTTAACGGTTACATGATTTCAGCTGGTCTACAAAATGAAACGACAGTGAAAATGACGTCATTTTAGATTATTCAGGCAATTCATCTTTAAAAGCACACATTTTTATGTTTCACTTTTCTTTTAAATATGAAAGTTAAACAATCTGATTTGTCTGAAAATAATTTATTACTTTTTTCACAGTATTTACTCTGCTAGAATTCAAAGAGGGAAAACAGTAGTAGCACAAGAGGATCTTTATTAAGAAATATAACTAACATCCAGTGAGATTGTATTTAAGCTACCAGAATCACATATTGTGCGAGCTGAGAGGCCAGGAGATCAAGGGCAAACTAACGAAAATAAACCACCCGAGCATTATTCAAGTTCAATGGTAAATCTCTGCAATCATTGTAATGCATCTCCAATTTAATATTGTCAGATATGAGAACATTTTAATTCCTATTGTGATAACGGCCTCATTTCCCTACCAAAAGTGCACAGCGAATAATCAACTAAAAGAACTGCTTCTTAATAGCTGAATTTTGTCCAACTCATAAGGTAATATAATATCGCAATGGCGTTCGCATCTTTTCAGCAACGCGGAAGGACATTCAAGCTAAAGGTCCATTTTAAAAAAATACAAGTTCGAATTCACCATTTCGCTTAATTCAAGGTTTATTTGGAAATACGGACCAGCGCAGCGAGCATAGCCTGCTAGTAAAGAAATATGTTTGAAGTGCCAACTATTTTAGTATTGTTCTATATTTTTTAAGCTTTCCATAACTCTGTTTATATTTACAAGCAATATAAGTCCCATATTTATTCCAAGAATGTTTCATTCAATCATTTATTAAATTTTTGAGTGTTTAAAATGTTTGGTATTTGATCACAAATAATGACCAATAATCACACCACCCCTGACCAATAGTCACCTCATTGCCAAAGTGATTATTTGTCAGACATTTTTTAAATTTTATTATTAGTATATACAATTTTGAAACAATAACACTAATTAAGATTGTTAGAGATTAGATTCGGTCTTGTTGAGCATAACCATTTTGTTTCACTTCAATTTAGTTACCGAGTTATATGGATCTTTATGAAAGGTAACCAATAATCACCTCACTCTGCCTTACTACTTTCATTAATACCATACATTACAAAAGCAGAAAATGTACAATTTAACTAAATCTAAATTAAAATAGACATCATGAATTATTTTTCTCATTTAAGTTTCGATGAGCCTATATTAATACCATTTAAGACATTTATACAAGGTGTTTCAAAATTATATGTCAGAAATGTAAAGGCAGGTAGAGGGGACCTTAGTAAGCAGATTTCGTATAGGAATGTGGCTTGCGGAAATGCAGCGTTGAGGCAGTAGAAGGAGTTTATTTTCCCTTTAGAAATTTTCCAGTAATAATCTGACCCGATCAATAGTGATACTTTTAAATTTTCAGACTTTTCGATATCAGCCATTTGTATTTTGGCTTTTTTTACAAAATTCACGAATTTCTTTAATTGAACTTTTAATTTCTTCTTCTGAAATAGAAGGTGTTTTAACGGCTTCTATAGAAATAATTTTCTTTGGATCATAAATGTTTCTCAAATTTACCTTTACTCTATTTGTTAAAATAGATTTCTTTGGTTTTGACCCGAAAGCATAAATCCCTAATTTTTCTTTTCCTAAAACCTTAAAATAAATTTACGAGATAATGCGTAGTCGATGAATGTATTTTCTGATGCTGAACCTATGATAATTTTTATTTTTGTTTCCTGAGATTCATTACTTAAACAGGCGATAGCTGTCTGTAAAAATACATTTTCATTTATTTCACTCGAAGTTACGCAATTCAAAGTGGTGGTTTCTATTGCGGCGGATTCTGGGTCTTCTCTTTTTAGCCCCCGGTACGGTATGCTATTTCTTTCTCCCAGCTTATTTTGTGTGGTCTCCAAAAAATAACATTACCTTACACAGAGTTGGGCAAAATACATCGAAAAACCATTTTCGATACAAAATACAAAATACATTTGTTTTACAACTGAAAATACAAAATACTTTTCAAATTTCAAAAATTCAAAATACAAAATACATGTATTTTGAAAATACATTTAAAATACAAAATACATTTTTAAAAAATAAAAATTATTATGCATTACGCAAATGCAAAGCTCGTTTGCAAAGCGGATTAAATTTTCAGAAATTATAAATTTCCGAATAAAGAAGCAAAATCAAATAAAACTTAACGAAAGATAACAAAAACAAAATTGAAAGATTGCAGCAACAATGCGTTTAAAAGTGTATGAAAGTTACAAGAAGAACCAATAGTAAGTAAACTACCCTTTAAAAGTACTTATTCACTAGAAATAAATAATATGGCAAACCACGCTCACTAAACTGCATCAATTGATTGTGGATCTGATAAAGAAGTTCTTGCAGGAGGCATAGGATAGCAGCACCCGCTATTGAGTATTCAAAGCCAAAATTGAGACAGTATTGACTTTCAGAAAAAGCAGAAAAAGTTTTGTGCAATTCTATTCAATAGATGCAGAGATATAAAAATCTGGGAAATCCCAAGAAACACAGCGTAGAAAAAAATCATCCATAGGAAGATATACACAAAAATGTCATCCGTACTACTGAATATGATGAAGTTTGATGCAATTCCGTGCTTTAGTTCTAGAGATATATAGTTCTCACGGCACCCTTGCCAACATGAGATTTTTTTTAAAATCAAATAAATGTACTGTGAATAAAAAAGGTACATTTTATCGATGTGGTACTTATTTCATTTCAATTTGATTTACAAATATGATTATTACTTGGGGGGGGGGGGGGGGGGGAAAGAGAGTTTTACATACGTGTTACGGTAATCATAAAAAAACACAGTATAACAACGCAACCTGTTGAGCGATGCACCCCATATTTTATCAGCATTAATTTATTTGAAGATATAAAATAATATAAAGTTGGTTTAAATTTTGTCCATTAGTTTTCTAGATATAGTTATTGCGGAAATCATGAAAAACACAGCTTAGCAGCACCACCTGTTGAGCGATATACACTAACAGCTAATCGACAACTATTTTTGTTCAGGTCTATATGCAGTTTGGTGAAATTCTGTATATTCGTTCTTACAATATAGCTATCATGGAATAAAATAATTAAGCATAACAACGCCATTTGTTGGGCGACATAAATCCAAAGCTAAGTTATTCCTAGGTCTAACTTAATCTGAAGTTAGATTATTATTAAACTCCATACATGAGAGTTCTTGAGATAGGGTGTCCACAAAAATTGTGTCACACACAAACTAACAGTTAGACACGCATTTACAAAAAATAGTTAAATTGCGTTCAAGACATCACGAAACATGCAAATCAATCAAAACACGAAAGTAAAAAATTTTTACGATTCCAATAATTTCTTCTTGTGTGTTAGAAAGTATGTAAAAATAAATCAGTATTAGTCTTTTTAATCAGTCTTATTTATTATATGTCTATAAAAAAAAAAAAAAAAAAAAAAAAAAAAAAAAAAAAAAACATTTTATAGTAATCTGGCAATGACACCGAATAAAACTTATTTAAATGTACAGTCGTGGGGAAAAAAAGAAGTAAACACCCCCTACTAACTCTGCAACTAATTATAATAGAAAAAAATAACAGGTACCAAACGATTGGAAATAAAGTCTACTTTTAAATAATGTATATAAAATTTGCTTAGGGGGCCATCTACAAATCATAACCAGACCAAACTTTGTTTTTTTCAATGGCAATACGCAATTCTGGCACTATATTGTAAATTTTCGGTTCAAATTATGCCTAGAAATGAAATTTAAAGTCATTTGGGTGATAAGTTTTTGAATTATAACTATTCAAAATTTAGAGCTTCTAATGTTCAATTACATTTTCATATTTTTATTAATATCTCCTGAAATTATAATCCTAATATGATATTTTAGGTAGATTTCGTAAGAAATACTACCTATTGCAGTCGTTACCATGGTGCGACTTTTGAAAAATTCCTTCATAACTTTTCATTATAGGACTCCAGGAACCCAAAACCACCCCCACCTAAAAAGTTTATATATATATATATATATATATATATATATATGTATGTATGTATGTACTATATTTTGTCCGCACGATAAAAGTCGCAATAATGCACGGATCGTCTTCAAATTCGCCAACAACTTTGAGATAGCTAATATCTCGGCGGGGATTGAAAATGGGCAAAATCGGCCTAAGGTAATCGAAGTGGGGAGGGTTCAAAATTTTGAATACCGCCTTAACATGATTCTGATAAAACCAGCTCTTACACAACAATGACAGGAAAAAATAAATATTTTTCGTTATAGCAGTTGCCAACAATTAAAAAAAATGCAATAAAATTCTCACCACAACAATTGCTTTGCTATTGAAAGTTTTTCACGTGAAAAATTGAATTAAATAAATAATTTGACGAATTGAAAACAAATTGAATATTACGTCATAAGTTTCCTAGAGCAAGATTTCTGCATGAAAACTCAAAATGAAATAAATAGTTTGACGAATTAAAAAAACAAACAACATATTGCGTCATATTGGAAATAAAATGGACCTCAGCAGGTGCATATGTAACGTCATGTGAATTTGAAGAAACGTATTAAAACATGATAAAAACCCGACTATGGAAATATTAACTTATTTTAACACTTTGAGGTTCTCTGAATTTGCTTTAGCTATTTTTTAAACCTATTCCATATACATGCGTATGTGTATTCGTGTATATTAGAATTTTCACAAAATGCTTAGCTCCTTAGAGCTCATTCTTAGTGAAGGAACAGGGTTTATCTCTAATCTTGATTTAAGTGTTGTTGGTGAATTTAGTACTTAACTTCGAAATCTACCTCCGCCTGTAGGCCCGTGCCGGCAGGGATTTTTTTTTTTTTTGTTTAAATGTAATACTAAAAATCCCAAACATAAATACATCGAATTTGTAATTTTTAAAATCTTATGATATGAATTATGAAATTGATATTCGAAAAAAATATGAATTGCAACCTACGATTTTTTTGAAAGATTTATATTTGTAATGTCATGTCAATTTCAAAATTTTCTTCCAAGTAGTTTTCGAATTATGAGCAAAAAACGTCAAAATGACAGTTTAAGGGGTCTTTAAGTCAGTCTTACGGTCTTAAAGTCAGTCAAAATATACAGTCTATGATGTCCTGAAAAGCATAATTTGAAAAAAATATATATATTTTACTCATTTTAATGAAACATTTGGGATGGCAATAGTCGAAACATATTAAGACAGTGAAATGGTCGTATTGGCCAGAAATAACACATTAATAAAAGTGACATTGTCATTCTGTAGAATTTCAACAATTGAGTACCGAACTTCAATTTGGATACAGCCCCTAAAATATGTTCATTTTAAAATAATTAATTTCTCGGAAACTAATCGTATGAATTTCATGAAAATTTGGATTTAGGCTAATTGAAGAGTGCAGAATCTATTTATGGTGTCAAACTTGGTTATTGCTATTATTTTTGGGTTCGTTTTGAAATGTAGATGGTCACCTAGGCAAATTTCGTATACATAATTTTAAAATAGACTTTATTTCCAATCGTTTGGTACCAGTAACTTTCTTCTACAATAATTTGTTGCAGAATTAGTAGGGGGTGTTTACTTTTTATTCCCCATGACTATACTTTTTTCTTTTTATGTAATGCATGTTTGTTTAATAAGAACTCCCAACTACGAAAGATTTATTAAGTCTTCCACTAATAAAATATTTGAGGCAATAGTTTAAGATAATAGTGCTTTTAGAAATAATGTATACAAAATTTTAATATGCATTACTGAATTAAAAAATATAAATGAAAAACTTAGATAATTGTACACAAGTTGAATTATTATTATTATTATTAAAAGTACGAATTCGTCATATATAGCAGTTTTAAAATTAAAACACTCGCGTAAAATATCAAACCACATGTAAGCACAAAGAAATAAGAAATCATTTGAACGTATTATGAAAATCTGGAAACTTTTAACATACAGCAGAAAAAATGTGAAAGCTCTTACATTCGTAAAAAGAAAGCATTTATAACATATTCATAAAAAGTAGGAAAAATTCTAATGCGAAATTTGCAAAGTCATAAATTTCTTTTTTTCATAGTGAGATCGTTCCTTTAAAAGTTCGTTGCAGCAATGTTCTTACGGTTACTGTCTATTGTATTTTTTACAAAATTCATATAATTAATCAAACAGACGAATAATAAAAAAAAATCTTATTTCAATATTTTAAAATAAAACTACTAGACCAGACTGAGCTTTTTAATTTTTATATCTGTGATCAATGGGCAAATGTCAGTAATAAAGCTATGCGCCAACGCCTACTATGCAAATCAGAAAGATCCTTCCGGTCTATCACATCACAATACATGTTTCTTTCTTCTAATTCCCATAACAACATTAAAATATATAAAAGTTATTTTTGTAACCAATCAGCAAGAATACGTGTCTTGAAGCTAAACAACAATATTCATCAGCCTCCTTATTATAATAATAGTCGAAAAGTGTGTTTACATTAACTTCCAGAGCAGAAGGTGAAAACTAGTCAAAACAGACAGGCATGTATTTCCTTTCAGTGAATCACAGATTTTCTCTGCGGTTTAAAAATGGCAGTTTGAAATCTGGAAAAAATGTATTTTGAGTATTTTCAAAATACAAAATACTTTGTAAAACCATCAGAAAATACATTACAAAAATACTTTGATCGTATCGGTTTAAAATACAAAATACAAGATACAAATGTATTTTGAAAATGTATTTCAAATACATGTATTTTCGATACTGCCCAACTCTGACCTTACAGAAGCCAGCCGTAAAACAAAACAGTACGATTAAATACTCTATAGAAATTTCTTAAACTTCTAAGTATCGGACATTTTCAATTTTTATACCGTCGTATTAGAATGTGGCTTCCGGTAATTCAGCGTTGAGGCAGTAGAGGGCGCTGTTGAGTTCGACTGATGAAGGCCCTTAGTTGGCTTGAATCGTCATTCCCCGCACGGATTTCGAACAACATGCATCGTTACACCAATGCGAAGCTTGCTGACATGCATTTCATGCATGTGGCTGCGCAAGGAAATGGCTCACATTCGACAGTTCTCGAGATTCTCGAAGGACATTCTTCTACTATGCATAATATTGTTTTTTCCACTGCAGGAATTCTGTGATATCTTCCAGTGACCATATCACACGCCTCGAGGCATAAACTGATCCACTCGCGCACAACTCCCGATGAAGGCACCCAAATGTTCAGCGATCCGGAAGATTCCTACTTAGAAATCGTTCCATGTACATCTTTTGAACAGCCGCTCCTTTTTCTTGCGCAGCCTCATACATGAAATGCATATTGGCAAGCTCTGCATTGGTGTAACGACGCATGTTGCTCGAAATTCATGAGGAGAATGACGATTCAAACCAGCGAAATGCTTTTATCCACTGAACTTAACAGCGCCCTCTACCGGTTTAACGCTGCATTTCCGCATCCACATTCTTATACGAACTCTGCTTACGATGGCCCCCTCTACCTGCCTTTACATTTCTGATGCATAATTTTGAAACACCCTTTATGTATGAGGTCCATAGACCCGGTTTTAAGAATTTTAAGAAACCCTGATTTAATTATTGAAAACATTCCATCGTTCTCAAAAATAAGCCTTTGGGGGGGAAAAATGACTGGTTCAATTTCTTTTATTTTTTATGTGTACACAATGGCCAGAATTTATTACGTGTAAATACGTCAAAATCGAAAATCAAAAATTGTCACGATTACAAGACTAAAACGTTTTTACGTACATAAAAGACAATAATAAGTAAGCAATAGACCGTAACAAAAGTATGATGCAGGAAATTTTAATTCTAATTTTCACTAAATCGATTCAAATCACCGAATTACTTGTTCTTCCTTCAACACTTTATTTATTAAGGTTTACATTGGGATGAACATAATACATGAAACACAACACAAAATGAGAAATATTAAGAAAAAGAAACAACGTATAAGGGCACAAATAAAATGTGTTTAAAAGCATACAGCTGTTTCAAAACCTCTAAGGTTTCCTCATCAGTGTTTAAAATAAAAGTTAAATTAAAACTAAAACATTGTGTAAAAAGGGGGGGGAGGTGGACAGAGAGTCAGAAAAGCGTACCTTTCAGCTCTACTGCCAACGGTGAAATGCGACATACGGCTGACAAACAGCTACGGAGTTGATCTCACGCGCATATTCAGGGAGACCAATCAAAATCACCCAATTGCTCTGGAAGAGTCCAAACTTAGGAGAAAAGGGGGAGGAGGGAGTGGAGAGAATTATAGAAAATTAAACCATATCTTTGAAAAATTGGGCGTACTGGATAAATCGTTAACTAAACTGTTTGAATTTTTCCATATGTGATAAGCTTCCCAGAAGTCCAGATCATAGATTGAAGTACATTTCTGTATTATGGAGGCTTCGGAAAATTTAAAATTATGGTTGTTGGACCAGCAGTGGTTGGCAATAGCGGAACGTTTAATATCACAATTTTTAACGCAAGTTTTATGCTCCCCCAAACGGATCTTAAAGGCACGCTTCGTTTGACCAATGTGCATTTTGTTGCATTCGCAAGATATCCTGTAAATACCCCAATTTGAAAAACTATCAATAGGATGTTTCAGATTTGTGAATTGAATTTTATTAAAAGGAGTATAAACTACTTTAAAGTCAAATTTTGACAAGATTTTAGAAATTTGATGGCTTATTTTCGGGAAATATGGGAGTATAATTAAATTTTCATTACCGACAGTATTAGCCCTGGGTTTTGTACGTTTACTTAGTTTGTTATGAATAGTTTGTTATGAATAGAATCGACGATTTCAGCTGTAAAACCTCGATCAATGACAATGGATTTAATGTAGTCTAATTCTGTTTTTAGTAAACTGTCGGAAAAACAAATATTTAAAGCCCTGTAAACATAACTGTTAAAGGCAGCCAATTTTTAATTAGGTGGATGGGATGAAAGGCGATGTGGGAGTAAGGATACTGCGAATGGTTTACGGTAAACAGTAGTGTGAAACAAATTATTTTCGCGGAAAACCATAACATCAAGAAAGGGCAAACGACTGTTATTTTCGAGTTCGAAAGTGAACTGAATATGTTCATCTATAGAATTCATAATATCGAGAATATTAGTAAGATTAAGATCATCAGAGTTCAATAATGCAAAGCAGTCATCGACATAGCGGATGTAAAATGGAAAGGGTAATATCTTGAAAAGGTTTGGTTCGTAATAGTGCATGTAAATATCACTGAGGATGGGGCTGAGGGGGGAGCCTATGGACAAACCATCAGTCATGCAATAAAAATTACCATTAAAAATGAATGTGTTTTGCGATAAACAAATGCTAGTAAGATGTATAAGCTCATCAATTTCGTAATATGAATAATGAAATTCTTGTAGGCGTAATTTAAGACAATTTAAAGCACCTTAAACCGGTACGTTAGTAAATAGTGATTTAACGTCGAATGAAACCATACTATTGTTTTGAGTACCACTGAAGCTACGAAGCTTATTAACAAACTCATAAGAGTTCCTGCAAGTGTAGATATTGTTAGAGAGCAGGGGGGAGAAAATAGAGGTCAGATATTTCGCTAATTTATAGGAAGAGGTACCAATGTTCGAAACTACCTTTCAGACCAATAGTTTCATCTTGAACAAGTGGTTATTTGTGAGCCACGTGTGGGTGCGTCATTGAGAGATCCACACATCCTCCCGGCGATGGCTAGTCCACCGCAGAAAGATGGCATCCTCGCTTAGGTGTATGAAGGCTGAGTAATAGTCACTGCTTAAACATGAGTATATGTCTTCTCAGCTGTCCAGTCTCGGCGCATCTGTGACGCAAGGTCCTTGGGAGCAAACCAGCTAAGGGTGTGTATCAGGTAAGGACCGTTGCGTACCAGGGAGTCAGCTATTTCGTTGGGTAAATGATGCCTTTGGGGCCAGTGAGATGTGTGACGACAGGAGTCTAAAAATTATATTTTGGAGCAGCATGACAACTGTCGGAGAGCGGAGTGAGTTCGTTCCCAGAGCTCAAAGAACGGAAACGCTATCCGTGATAAGGAAGTAACGATCATCTTTTGTTGCGTATAAGATGTGAGTACCTTGTATGTGATCAGGGACTCAGCCGTAAAAATGGATTTGATGTGCGTTACTAGCACTGCTATACTGGAGTCCAATTTGAACGTTTTAGGTTGCACTGGCCGTTTTGAGGCATCCTTTCAGCTATCCAACGAGAGTAGAGTGCTAAATGGTTTGTAGGCGCATTAGAAACATTTTTCAAAAATATACTTCTTATTATACAGCTTTAAAAATATGATGTTTTTAACTTTATTTTTCTCTTTTATTCTAAACTACATTATTTTTTTAATTAATTTTTATTTGTCTTTCATAATTAATATTTATTTAAGAGGCTAAGTAATCATTGTTTCTTTTGTGTATTTTCTGTCTTGCGAACACGTGGTAATCTAAAATATAGTGAAAATTTTCTCATAAATATGTATGCGGTATTCTTTAAAAGAATCTTAATTGTATGTTAAGAAAAATCGGAATTTTTTGTGGAAATTTAGTTGGAATAGACCGCACCTGATTTAATAGATTTTTGCCCTGGCCGGGCCTGTTTTCACTGATGCCGAGATAGCTTTCATTCTGGTCATAGATTAACATACAAGATGGGACATTTACGGCAAAATCTGTAACGGCAACAGTGCTAGCGTCACTACCGACAAAGGGAGGGGGGGGGGGGGGAATTAACAAACCTCCGAAATTTAATTATGTTGAAGAAATATGTTTACGCTCTACGTTTTGAATATCTATTCTTTTCTAAAACGAAGCAGAGGCAGGCGATGTATTTATGCTTTATTTATTTAGCCACTTTTTTGTTATCGTACCTGTATCGTTCACCTTTAACTTACAAAATGATAATTAGAGTAACACTATAATAAAAAAACCCCTAGAAAATTATGTTAAGGATGCAAATATGTAAGTTTATGAGATTAAATTGTAAAAAATCAAGTTCAGGTATTGTGCCAATTTATTCATATCGAATAAAATTTTATTGAGTGTAATGTCAGTACCTCTATTTATTTTTAACTTTTACAATTCTAAAAATTTGTCGAAAGGACTTTTTCCCTATCTGTAATTTTATTATTATTATTTCTTATATGATAATATTATAAATATTATTGGATTGGCTTTACGTTATTTACATTAGAAACAATATTTTTATTTTATCTGAAAGAAAGTGAAAATGCGTAAATTTTAAAAGATTGTTTAATACGTTAAACTTCATAAATTAATAAAGCATCGGCTATAAAAAATTTCCTACCAAAAAGGAATAATTATGAAATTTTCTGGGACTGCAGTATTTCGTATATTTTTATATTACACCATTGCGTTTGATATATAGCATTCAAGACGAAATTTTTACCGTGTTTTTCATTGCGCTTAAGTCGTTCACTCATCATGTAAAGAAAAAAAAGCATATATCTCCGTGCATGATGAACATAGAATAGTTGTTAGATATATAAAAAAGAATATCTATTCTATGTTCATGTATCGGTGTAAGATTCTATTGAAAACGTAAACATGCAACATTAAATAAAGAAAGATCTCAATAAGGTAGATACTCAATAATAAAAATATTACAAGGATAAGGAGTTTCTTCCCCATTGTCCCTAAAGGCGCTACGATCGCAATCGCATTACCACATTACTCCGATCTTGTATGTTAATCTATGATTCTGGTTGGGCCGGTATCTTGGTAAGGCAAACCAAGAAGCACTAGCTTTGTGATGTGTACTTTACCCATGTGACGCCAGCCATGGGTAAGCAGAAGAAAAACTCCAATAGGCGTTAAGAACAATTTAACACCGCTCCACCTTCGTCCAATAAACAGTCTTTTTCTGAAGGATTTTCACTGCAGAGGCGTGGCTGTTGCCATTTGTGGATAAAGTCCATTAGTATTCTCGCCAAGATGCTTTTCATTTTTGTCCAAAATCGTTCCAACCTATCAAATTTTATTACCCGTATGTCGTCACTCTGTTATAGAGCGAGGCTAATGAAAAAGCCAGGCTACACTGTTAAAAATCTGGGGCATTTGCAGCATCGTCACTCCATCGCTTTTATAGGAAACTGTAACTTGACTATATTATGGGGCATTCTCATTGGTCAGAACAGAAACATTCTATAAAAGTGGTGGAGTGAGTATGCAGCAATGGAGGATATTCCAAATATGGGTTCGAGGCTGAAAAAGGTCACGTGATACCGGTAATTTACCCAAGGAACTTCTAACTGATAAGAAGGGAAAATACTACTACTTTGCCTCATAAACTGTTTCATTGGCTAGCAGAGATTTACATTACACATCTACGGACCCTTCTCTTCTTTACGCTAGAAGTTTTTACCTTGACCACGTGATCAAAACGGAGATGGAATATCCTCCATTGATGCATATTTTTATCAGTGTATCGCGGTGCATTCCACGTATCTTTTTTTACAGACCGCTGCAGTCACGTGATGCTCGAATGCACCACTGCAGGTTAGGGCTCCTCTAACACAGGCTGAATCGTTAAGCATTTTATTTCCCACTTAGACCAATGAGCGATTGTTGGCCACGCGAGGCAGCCAATCGCTCTTCTCCTACCGGCAATTAAATGGCGGCGTGAGTCAGCCCGAGTTATAGGAGCCTTAATGCAGGTGTACGAAAAGAGCATCACGTCACTCTAGCGGTCTGTAAAAAAAGACACTTGGGATGCACCGCGGTAGCCTGTCTTTTTCGTTAGCCTCGGTTATAGAGGCACGCTACACCATAGATTAACATCCAAGATCGGACATTCCCATAGAGCGTAATGGTAATGCGAATGCGATCGTAGCGCCCTTGGTGACAATGGGGAAGAAACTTCCCATCCTTGTAGTATGCTTATTATTGAGTAACTACGTTATTGTGATCTTTCTTTCTTTAATGTTGCATGTTTACGTTTTCGATAGAATCTTACACCGATACATGAACATAGAATAGACATTCTATTTTATAGATCTAATATCTATTCTATGGTCATGCACTGATATATGTTTTTTTTTATTTTTACATGATTAGTGAACGGTTTTAAGTGCAACGAATACTAGGTAAAAATTTCGTCTTGAATGCTATATATCAAAAGCAATGGTGTAACATAAAAATATACGAAATGTTGAACTCTTCAAGTCTCAGAAAATTTCATAATTATTCCCCTTTGGCAGGAAAATTTTTATAGCCCGTGTTTTATAAATTTATGAAGTTTAACGTATTAAACAATCGTTACAATAATCTTTTAAAATTTATGCATTTTCACTTCCTTACAAATAAAATAAAAATATTGTTTTTAATGTAAATAACGTACAATCAATTCACTAAAGTTTATAATATTAACATATAAGAAATAATAATAATAATATTACAGATAGGGAAAAATTCCTTTCGAGAAATTTTTAGAATTGTATAAATCTAATAGTTAAAAATAAATAGAGGTACTGGAATTACACTCAATAAAATTTTATTCGATATGAATAAATTGACACAATACCTGAATTTGATTTTTTACAATATAATCTTATAAACTTACATATTTGCATTCTTAACAGAATTTTCTGGCGGCTTTCTTTTATATTATTAGTCTAATTATCATTTTCTAAGTTAAAAATAAACAATACAAGTACAGTAAAAAAAAAAAAAAAAAAAAAAAAAGGCAGCTAAATAAATAAAGCAAGCATGAATAGAATATCGTCTGACACCTGTTTCGTTTTAGGAATGAATAGATATTCAAACCATAGAGGGTAAACATATTTCTTCAACATAGGTAAATTTCGGAGGTTTGTTTGTTCTTCCCCCTTGCCGTTAGTGACGCTAGTATTGTTGCCATTACAGATTTTGCCGTAAATGTCCTATCTTGGTCCTTAATCTATGCGCTACACCCGCCGAATTCGCCTAGTCCTCAAACGCCAAACGAAATGACATTAAAGAAGAAAGAAATGTCGAAAATACAGATTTCTATTTTTTTTTTTTAATTAGTATGCTTGCAGGAAACATAATTTAATTTTTACTAAAATTAACTTTGTTAATTATAAAGGTCAAATACATTGATTAATGCTTTTCGGATTTTATCTTGACTCACGAATTTTACACGCTTTCTTCCTTAATTTACGTTGGATCATTAATCGTCTTTCAAAAGTATACCTTTCTCAATCAATGTTATTTGTCCTAGTTCCTTATGACCGGAGAAAACATACCAGGAAAAGGAAAATGATTAAGGAAATTCCTGTAACAATAAAATGTAAGAAAGTACCCGCAACTGATTGGCCATTTTCGCACGGTTGCATTTGTCATTTGCGATAAGTTTAAACCGAATCCGGCAGTCGAAGAATCGAAAGAAGCTCGATGCATCCTGAACTCGATATATCCAACTGATTTCTTGGAAAACATGGCGGCGCCCTTTAAAAATATTGCTGCTTTTAATTTTAAACAACTTGCTCGTAAAGTTATGAAACGTTCGTATTCATCAATCATGGAAACGTCTAGTAAGAAATATTATTCAGTAATCATATACACATATGTTTCAGATTTTTCTTTATTATTATATTTATATTATATTATTTCTTAAAGGTAAAGTAACTGTACTCAAGCAAAAGAAACTCTATCTTATTGGCATTAATCGCCCTGAAAAACGAAATAGTATTGATGACGAAACAGCTTCACTGCTTCGAAAAGCCTTTGAAGATTTTGAAAATGACAACGAAGCATATGCTGCGGTACTTTATGGTAAAGGTAATTTCTATTTTATGATTTAATATGTTTAGTACTAACACATTCGAAATTTTAAATTTCATATTGTTAGTACCTATCGTTCAAGAATATTGCTTAGTTTTTCATAACTTTGTCATATCCTTTTGCATTTAACATAAGTTTATGAATTAACCTTTTATTGAATTTTAATTTATATTCTATTAATTGAAGTATCTGAGGTGCAAATAGTACCTGAGAAAATTTGAGTAATAAGTGACAAAATTTCTCATTACATGTTTAAAAAATCTTTTAAAAGTAGTATATGCAAAAGGCCAAATCAGTTTGTCAGAATTATAACTTTTTGTTACTAGGAAACCAATGCATTGTCATTTAATGAGATTACTTTTTTAAAACTGAATTCATCACAAAACATTTTGAAGTCAGTCATTAGTAATGATGCCTAAGATGTAGTATGGTTTCTAATTGGTTTGGTGCTGTGTTTTGCCTAATTTACATGCAAAATTTACTTTATTTAAAGAAACAAAAACAGTGCTGTGATTGATAATATTTGTAACCAAAATAAAAATTACTTAAGTATATTTATGTTTTCATTAGGGTTTTTTTTTTTTTTTTGTATGAAGCTGCGTTTTATATAATGAAGTTTTATGCTTATGATCAGTAATCTGAAAAACTACTTTTTATTGCATTAATTACATATACTTTAACAAAAATATAGTTAACTACAACTAATTGTTTTCAAAAGTAGTGACTACAAATTACTTTTTAAAAGTAGTCACCACTTCGTTACTTTGAGATATTGTCAAAGGATTCAATCCACACTTTAAATTGAGGGCACTGGTTAAAATAATACATAAACTCTCATTATATCATGTCTCTTTGGATACAATAAAATAAGTTTGATATAACAGAGAGCATTAAGAAATGGAATATATAAGAAAATGTTTTGTGTTTTTTTTCTAAAACACTAATTTATACACATGATAATTTTTACCATGAAGTTAATAAACGCAATTATCTATGGCTTATTTTATTAAAGGCATGGAAACAGAACTATATATCTGAACTAGAGTCCTGCATGGGTTGTATTCAAGCCAACCCGAACCTGAAAATTCCATTTGAAGTTAACCAGGTCCGAACACGACAAAATAATTTTCATCGACCCACAACCTGAAATGAAAGGAAATCAATTCATGTTTTAATGCAATTATGAAAAGTAATTTTTGGTTTATCTCCAATACTAATTTCATCTTTTATATAGCTAAATGAAGATTATTTCTATAATCTTTAATATTCAAATATATAGTGAAATCTGTAAATAGCAGACACCTCGGGATTGTTGAGTCCTGCATTGGGTCGAGTTGATGGTAATTTTTTTTTCTGAGTTGTGGTGGCTTTAATTTTCTTCTTGTCTGGAAAATTTATGCGCAAATGTTAATTTATTATTTTTATAAAAAAGAGAGAGATAGAGAGGGGTTCATTGTAAAAATTATTTTGTATGTTTGTTGATTCAGCACTCCTTACTAATGCCTAAAATAGTTTTTATTTCTATATTTATTTATTTCTATATTTATTTTATTTTTATAAATAATAGACTATTACAATATATGATATATATATATATACAGTAGAAGATCTTTATAACAAAAACCTAAAAACGCAAGCTTGTGCATTATATAGAATTTTATGTTATATGGGTCACCTTTCCTACAACATTAAATTTACTTTACAAACATGGTCAAATGTCTCAAACATATCAAAATACATTAGAATATCTTTATATTGCATTCCTTGTTACCAGGAGTTAGTTATCCTGATTAGGCATAGATGCCGTATCTTCCCTCAGCCGTTGTTGTTTTGAATTGTTTGGCGATTTTTTGTTGGCGGTGTTTACGGATATGACAAACTTGATATGGAAACCCCGTGTGATGTATCGTGTTCTGGCAACCCCCGAGAAGCTTAGAATTTTGTGCATGTATTTTGATATTGTGTATCGTGTTCTATCGTTGTCTTTTTATTTTTATGGTAAATTTATTGTATGTATTTCATTGACTATAGTTTCTGTAGTCCGTTTAAACGCTCTTGCTGAAGTAATTAAGAAATATGAGGAAATTTTGACAAGAAAGGGAGGTTTGTTTGTAGCGTGTCAATGCGTATTAAGCCTATTTTGGAAAATGACGGCTGTGTTATGAGAGATATTTTGTGCTGGAGGCTTCAAGAAAGCAGATGTCTGTTAAGGTATGTTGATAATTTTATGTATATTTTGTTGCTTTAAGAGTTTTTTACATTTTGAGATTGCTACAAAACGAGAACTGCTGAATTTTGAGAATGCTATACCGTGAAAAATGCTGAATTCTGCAATGTTTTTTTTTTTTCGGTAAATGAGCGCGAAGCGCTCATACAACTATTGCTGATTGCCACTTTAGGGAGTTTCATTTTTTATGTCTATTTTGCTGCTTTAAGAGTTTTTTACGTTTTGAGATTGCTACAAAACGAGAACTGCTGAATTTTGAGAATGCTATCCCGCTAGAAATGCTGAATTTGGCGGTGTTTTTTTTTTTCAGTAAATGTGCGCGAAGCGATCATACAAGGATTACTGATTGCCAGTTTAGCGAATTTTGTTTATTATTTACATTTTATTTTCGTTAACCCAAAACATGCGTATAAACTGGTGCTTGGCGACATTTACTACTTGGCGGAAAAGGGGTTTTCACACCAAGAAGAATTCCAAGATGGCGGCCGGGGGGGGGAACTTATGACATCTGTTCCCCAGAGGATAAATATTTGCCTAATGTAGATCATTTCACTTATTGTTAAATTTACTTTATAAATATGGTCTAAATATGTCTGTAACAAATCATTCATTATATTACTCATTTAAAAATTTATTGTAAGAATAGCAATTTTTTCATTAAAAAGCTCTGAATTAAGGAGATGTAGTTGAACTAATGCATGAAATTTAGCCCTCTAAGGAATCTCACTTTTGTACAATGTGGGAATCCAGGTGCTTCTTAACAACTGCTGAATTCATTGTTTGAGAAGTTGTGCGTTATATGGAGAATTGTGTTATAAAGATCTTGTATAATCATGTAGAAATGTTTAATTCTTCTATTTCCCCCCTCCTCCCTCCAAGTTAAATATTGTAAAAAAAATAATAATAATTAAAATTTAATGCAAATATGAGAACATTTTAGATGTTAATTATTTATAACCAGTATTCTAATTAGTTGATTCAGATTTAAACAACAAAAAATGTTGTTTTTTAATTGATTAAATATTTATTTAAATGATTATGCAATGTTGGTATATTTAACTTATTATTCACTATAATGTTACACATTAATTTATACTTTTTTTAAAATTTAATAATTATACATAAATTTAAATTTTATTTATATATATATATATGTATTTCTCTTGTGTGGTACTAAAATAGGGCTGAATTTGTAGCTTGCCATATGGCGACAACCACAGTAATACAATAAATTTGCCTTAATACATTTCACCAATCAGAAGAGTGATTTCACAACTTAAACTCATGTCATATTGAAAAGAAATATTTCAATGGTTTTTATAAAATGTAAACATATTAAAATAGTTCCGTTTAATTTCTAATCATGTAAGAGATGGATAACACAGATTATTTATTGAGAAATAATATTAAGTAATCTGTGCAAATAAAATGACAGTAAATAATCTTTCATATTAAGCAATATGGAAGACGAAATGTTTCTGATGAAGATAATAACGTCATTCGGAAAACAAAAGATGCATTTTCATTCATGAATTAAAATATTTTACTATAACTGTGTCACTGGTGACATCATATTCCTGATCCTTATTCCTACACATACATAGACTGGACTTTTGCTATTTATTTAAAGATCCTTGGTATATACACAAAATAAAATATTTCTGAAAATTTCATAATTTCCAATTAATAAAAATGAATATTTAATGAAACTCATGAATTTTAAAACAATTGCTTAAATGACACTTTAAATCTCAGAAGGGATGAATGGTTCTGAAAGTGAAAATGATGTTATATTTGAAAGAAAGAATTCCTTCTCATATGGACTCCAAAATGTATTATGGCACATGATAGAATTGTTTCAAACAAGCAACCGATTTCTGGGAAAGTTTGCCATAGTGTGAAGGAGTTACTTCCCGGAAAAAAGTGCAGAAAAAACCAAGAAATGCACAGGAATGGTTAGTTAGGAACTGCCAATGACATGAGATTTAGACTCTATATAAAACTGAAATATTTTTGTACGATTTTGTCAATATGACATCCCATTCTTTGCATCTAATTCAGCAAATTAAAATTCAGAGCAGGAGCTTTTTTTTAAGCCCAGTGCGCTCTTTTGGCAGATGTAAGAATAGCAATGGCCATTGGTTCATTTTATGGCCACGTGATACATTCAGAAAATCTGCTTTTTGATCAAAAGTTTCTTTTAGACACATCAGAAAACGTGTTGTTTAAGTTTTGTTAACTTGCCAAGTGTCTCAGGGATATTGTATTTTTCACATTGAGCGAACTTTAGGTAGTGTTTTTTGATTTATATTGAACTATGTTGGTATCAGGTAGTGTTTTTACAAGAGTTTTTCGAAATAAATTTAACCGTTCTGTACAATATTATGCGCAATAAGTTTTAAATTAATTGTGTTCCAAGGTAATATTTTTTCTGTTAATTATTTTATATTTCAAAAATTGGTAAAACTCATAATGCTAAAATGATTTATACTTATTGGTAGCACCAACTAAATACATTTTTAATTGTGATTTCAACAAAATTTTTATTTACTGTTTTTTTACCTTAATTTGTTTTTTAAAATTTTGTAAGTTAAAAGGATGGCAAGATGTCATATATGCATCATATTGGCGTGATTTTTTTCTGATGCCAATTTGGCGAAAACCTCATTTTCAAATACCAGTTACATATATATTTTTAAAAAGGGAATAACAATAAATAAAAAAAGTTACCATATCAAGCAAAATAACGACACTTTAGCACCAGTTAAGTACCCCGATGTGTATATGACATTGGCGTTAGAAAAAAAATCATGCCAGTATGGTGCGTATATGACATCTGTGCCAAAAGGATCTATGATAGTACTAATTATGGCTAGAGTTGCTGCAGAAAGTGTCGAGCATGGCACCAGTTAAGTACCCTGATGCGTATATGACATAGGTGTCAGAAAAAAAATTGTGCCAGTGTGGTGCATATATGACATCTGTGCCAAAAGGATCTATGATAGTACTCATTATCGTTAGAGTTGCTGCAAAAAGTGTCAAGTAAGTGAAGTGAGCTGGGGACGTATAGCAGTCCCAATGTGAATTGTGTCGCAATTCAGATTCACGGGGGTTGGCGAGCGTTAGTGAGCAGGGGGCAGAACCTCCTAGTATATATATATATTTATTAAGTGTTAAAAAATTATAATTTGTATTAACTTAATCCACAAATTGTTATTATTATTATGTATATATAAAATTAAGGATGTAATAATTTATATAATTTATGGAACTTCAGGTTATTTGAGCTTGATGAGTCTGCAATGGTTCCACTAATATTTGCATTATTCAAGCTTTACTTCATTTTCAAATCCATGCTCCCCTGTTATGCTAATAAGTTTTTTAAAATTTATAATGAATAAAGCTTGATTTTTAATTTGCATAACACGTCACTTATAATTTCTATTCATAATTAATAATGATCATTTTTAGTACTTAACTTAAAATATCATCAATAGATGGCAGCAGGCAGCACTAAAATTAGTTTACATTCCTTCATATCTATTTAAAAATATCTACAATATGGCAGTACTACAAATTTCGTCAAATACTTCCTGTTTCATTTAATACCTGTATTTTTTTTTTCAATCCTATTTTTTAATAAATGATCTCTAAATTCTTTTAATTAGCATATAAAATAATTTATTATGTTTTTGTTTTATTACAATAATGTATTTAATAATCATTCTATTATTATTATTTTTCCCTCCATCATTTGCTAATTTTAAACTGTCAAATTTCGGTCTTAACTGTAAATGCTTCTTATACCACGTAAAAAAGGGATTTTCAATGTAAATTTTGATAATTTTTTATGTGGATAATCAGCAATTTTTGCTCTGTTTCGTGATAAATTCTTATAATTTTCTATGTATTAAAATAATAAGTTTTTCACTTACATGTTCGTTTTTGAAGATGTGTTATGTCTGGCTTGTTTATGTCTAAATCTGTTGGATACGTTTGATTGGGCAATGAGAGAAATAGACTTTAAAGCATTACTTTCTATTTCTCTATCAAAAATACAATATACTTTACTTATGACCAGGGGTACAGAAAATGTTTCTACTCCCAACATTTCCCCCAATCCACACGAAAATTTCCCCAAAATTTTACGGTATGTTAGGTAAGTGCTGCATTACCGTAGGTATAGAAAATTTATTTTTCAAATATTTCTCAACTTATGCACGAGTATATATGGCAGGGGTGATTCTGAGTGAAAAAAAAAATTCCTAAAATTCACAGCAAATTTTCTGAAAGGTTGGAAGGCAGAGTGGGGGAAATCCACTCCCAACACTACGTATTTTTCATGGATCTTTTGACGCAATTCGCATTTTTCCGCAATCTTTTGATGAAATTTGCGGTTATTTTGTGATCTTTTGACGAAATTTGCAGTTATTTCTCCTTCCTTTTAACGAAATTCGCAGTTGTTTTGCCATCATTTGATGAAATTCGCGCTTGTTTTGCGATCGTTTGGCGAAATTTGTGGGTTTTTTTTTGCTTTTCTTTGACGAAATAGAAGGTTAATCGCCCTGTTATGACGAAAATCGTGGTTATTTCACCATGTTTTGACGAAAATTGTGGTTCTTTTGCGATCTTTTGATGGAATTCGAGGTTGTTTTGTGATCTTTTGATGAAATTCAAGGTTGTTTTGTGGAAATTCGCGATCGTTTGACGAGATTTGCGATTGTTTAGTGATCTTTTGGTGAAATGTGCATTTATTGTGCGATCTTTTGACAAAATTTGCGTTCATTTCATGATCTTTTGACGAAACCTGCGGTTATTTCGCGATCTTTTGAAGAAACCTGTGGTTCTTTCGCGATCTTTTGACGAAATTTGCGGTTCTTTCGCGATCTTCTGACGAAATGTGCGGTTATTTTGCGATCTTGTGACGAAATTCGCGTTTTTTCCGTAATTTTTCACGAAAAATCGTGGTATTTTTATGTCCGAATTTTCCGATGGCCGATTTTTTTTTTGGAACCGAATGTCTTAAACTTTCGGAACATAATCACCCCTGATATACAGTACATATTATTCTGAGATCGATTTTGTGAAGGTCGCCATACGGATATTTTTATTTGTACTGAAATTGTTCTATCTTAGGGAATTATGGAATTCGTTGTTAAAATCGAGATCAATTGTATATGTTTCTGAAAAATTTCCCCCGATCCTAGATCGCCGGATCGGACATATTCTGCACCCCTGCTTATGACATGTCGAAATATTGCCCCTGAAGACGAGTTTTACATCATAAGTTTCATTTCTATTCATGTCTTGTTCTCCTTTTTACATGCCTTTTGTGTATATATATATATATATATATATTTTTTTTTTTTCCATTTTGATATACAGTAGACTCCTTCAAATCTGCACAGCTTGGGATCAGAGATTGTGCGGATTTTAGAATTTTGTGGATATCTGGTCATTGCTTTGTTTACATTTTTTAAACAGTAATTAATTTGAATTTAATTAATAATGCAAACAAAATTATAATGAATGCTCACAATATAGTAAAATATTTAAGTAAAGTAATAAACTAAAATAATAAAAATTAAGATAATTTTTAAAATGATTAAAATATTAAAAGTAAAGGTCAAATAAATAATAATGTATAATTAAATATGCGTAATAAAGATGAGATACATTTTTTCTAAATTGTTCAATAAAATTTGCCTCGTAAAAATACACTACTAATTTACATCAAAATCATAAAATAAGGAAGTTTTATTTCAGGTTTAGACAGACTTAATAACCAAAAAAGCTTGATTAACACATAACTATATTTTGTAAAAATATTGTGATTACCAGGGGTGGCGAAATGAATCATTTTACTCGCCACTGGTTGTTATGGTAACACACCAACATATATTTATACAATAGCATGCAAAAGTCTATGGTCAAACACAATAAACCAGTTTTGATTACACAATGTATATGAATATGGATTTTAGTTTTTTCTCAAATTTAATGTTGTGTTTATCAATAAGTTCACAGAGCGGAACTTCTAATTTAGTGCATTCAAATTCTTATATCGATTAGAATTGAAACACTATAGAATTTATAGCAACAGCATATTGAAATATTTTTTAAATATAGAAGTTTGTATTTTTTGCTTGTTATATCAAGTTTGGTATGCATATTGATACATTTATGTAAGTGTACTAATTTTATAATGATTACTCAATATTAATTTATGATTATAAAATTAGTATGGTTAACTAAATTTATCAACCAGATTATACATGCCAGACTTGATATGAAGAAACAGAAAATGTAAATTTCTGTATGTGAATAATATTCCAATATGCGGTTTCTATAAGTGGCCAAAATTGTGGACATTTTTTGAAATTTTCATGTTTTATAACTTTGTGTGCTTATAGAATATATTAATTTTCACTTAAATACGAATGTTTATATATCAAATTCAAGGAAATTTAATGTAGAATTTAATTTAAAAAAAAAAAAAAAAAAAAAAAAACTAAAATAACTGTATTACAAAAAAGTTACACTTATTTTAGTCTAAAATACAAACACAATTAGTCATGAATGCTGAAGTGTACTACTGTAATAAAAGCTTCCTAGCCAATCACAATGATTGTTCTGAGAACCAGTCAAATGTTAGTAACTAAACTGTACTATGTTTGATTTGTAAAAGCGGTATTTTGCTGGAATGAATTTTGCAGAAGGGTGAATACTAGTATAACTAAATAGAATGTTTTTTTTTTTCTTTTTTTAATATTTCAACTGTTTTTTCTTAATACAAATAATTTAAAACTATGTCATTAACAACAAGAACTGATTGGAAACCAACAAAAAGAAGTAGAATTGTCATATTGAGAGTAAATGGTCTCTCTTATGCTGAAATTGCAAGACAGGTTGGTGGATCAGTCACAAATCTGGCATACAAAAGTTGTGCTTATGTTATGAAGAAACTAAATCAGTGATAAATAAGGCAAGATCTGGCTGAAAAAAATACACAAGTGCTTCTGACGATAGAAAGATAAAAAGGATATACCTCAAACACAGAAGAATTTCACCAGATGCTGTTAGATGTGAAATGAATGCAATGGGTATTTCAGTTAGTTCAAGAACAATAAGAAGAAGATTAGCAGGTTTTAAATTGAAAAATAGAATTCTGAGGGGAAAAAAAAACATTTTTAAATCTTCAGCAACACGAAACGAGTTCAGTGGTCAAAAGAACACATTAATTGGTCAGAAAATCAATGGAAGCAAATAATCTGGAGTGATGAGAGTAAAATATCACTCTTTGATAGTGATGTTCAAAAATATGTGAGACGTAGAGTAGGAGAAGAGCTGCATTCTGATTGTATTGAAGCAACTACAAAGAACCCAGCAAATGTCATGATTTGGGCCTGTATGTCTGCAGATGGTGTGGGTCACATTTGAGTGATTGATAACATTCTGAATGCAAAAAATACATCAAAACTATCCTTGAACCAAAATTGATACTTTCCATCCGAGATCTTTTCCCCAAAAAAGCACCATTTATCTTTCAGCGGGGTTCAGCTCCATGCCATACGGCAAAAATGTACAAAGAATGGTTTAAAAATAAAAGCATACAATTATTATCCTGGCCAGGAAACAGCCCTGATCTGAATCCTATAGAAAATTTGTGGTGACACATTTGAAAATCCTTGTACAAAAAAAAGCATCTATCTAATAAAATGCAACTTATTGAAGCAATAATTAATTCTTGGCATCATGTGATTAGAAAGGATGAACTCCAAACACTAGTTCTCTCAATGAAAAGATGCTGTGAAGCTGTAATAAAAAACAATGGTTATCAGCTTGCTAAATGCACTATCTGAATGTGTAAGTGTAACATTAAAATACAATGAAATCTGAGATAAATTTTATTTTTTATAAACATAACTCTTTTTGTAATGCAGCTATTTTAATTATGTTTATTTTAATTAAATTCTACATTAAATTTCCTTGAATTTGATATATAAACATTTATATTTAAGTGAACTTTAGTATATTCTTCAAGTGCACAAAGTTATAAAACATGAAAATTTCAAAAAATGTCCACAATTTTGGCCACCACTGTATATCTTCAATCGATCTAGGAATTTGAATGTACTAAATTAGGTCTTCTGCTTTGTGAACTTGCTGATAAATGACAAAATAAAATTTGAGAAATAACTGAAATCAGTAATTATATATACTATTGGGTAATCAAAATCGGTTTATTGAGCTTGACCCAAGACTTTTGGATGCTAGTGTATATAGTATATATTAATTAAAAATAAAATTATCCCACTTTGATAAAAACACTTATTCCATTCATTATTAAATTAAATTATTGAGATGACTATAAATAAAGTGAAATAGTCATTTTATGTTTATTTAAATATTAATAATATGAAAATACTTCATTCAGAAAAGGTTGGTATTTTAAGTTTTTCTAGCGGAGCAATAATAGTTGTGAAATAGTATGGGAAAGCAGTTTATTAATACACCTTCTTCTCAAGAACTACTGAAGTGATTTCAATAACATTATATGTATACTAGAAAGATAGCCTGTCAAAAATGATGGAAAATGAATCAAGATGTATACAGTTTTCTCTATTTTGCCAAGACTATACTGGAAAAGTACCGAGAATTTAATTTCAGTATTCGGCTATTTAAAGCACATTCAAATCGGACAGTTAGGAGCTCAGATAGTACACCGCCGTCTTGTAACTGTTATTTTATAAGTAGCATCGGATTGAAGATGTAAAGACGTACATTTTCATACATTACACTTTAAATTCTGCTAAATAGATTTTGGAAAAAACCTTAAATGTGCAGAGTTTAAATTAAATTTCGGTGAGCTCGATTATGAAAAATTAGTGGGTTTCAATAGGAATTTCGTAAAATTAGCCAGCTATTGCTAAGCTGGCATCATATATGGCAACTTATTTTTGTCACCAAATTTGGCGATATCTTGCCAAGTTGGTCACAATTTGGCTGTATTGTGGTAACCTATTGTGGCTGCTATTAATACTTTTCAACAGTTACTCATTGTTGAAGCTCATACCGATTTCTCCATAGGAATCTTAACATAGCCGCGATGAATGATGTGGTCCAACTGGAATTGTGAGGGACACACAATATTATGTATAAGTTATTGGATTATATATAAGTAGATGTTTTCCTGTTTGTGAATGATAAATTAATATTGTTTTACAATGGTTATATATACAGGGTGATTAAAAAAAAAACGTTGACAACAAAATGACATGGCAAATCAGGCATACAGCAAGGATAAAAAATCACATAGGAACATAGGGTTGCAAACCACTTATTTAGTTGCAAATACATGGTGTTTCATTCTAACTGAACCCAAGTTAATAATAATAATTTCGAGAAAAATGAAAACATTGTGATGAAAATGCAGTGACATGTACCTTGTTTTGTGTGAAATGTGATAACATCACGAAAAGATGTGGAAAAACGAGTTGCTCAACAGTCGATGATACCGTATGAATTGATAATCACAGTCCAAACTGTGGGGCATCAAGTCCATATTGCTGGTTTGTATAATGCAAACTTCTACCACTTTTGTTTGGTGTTATTACATTAACAACAAAGGTGAGAATGTCTGTTAAATGTTTTATTATAATGTACTTCAGTTTTTTGAAAGTTATGACCGTCAACCCAAATCGAGTTAGGATGAAACACCCTGTATTTGTGTCTAAATAAGTGGTTTGCGACCCAATGTTCCTATGTGATCTTTTGTCTTTGTTGTATGCCTGATTTGCCATGCCATTTTGTAAATTTTTTGGCTTAGATGCCGTATCTTCCCTCAGCCGTTGTTGTTTTGAATTGTTTGGCGATTTTTTGTTGGCGTGTTGGCGGTGTTTACGGATATGACAAACTCGATATGTAAACCCCGTGTGACGTGTCGTGTTCTGGCAACCCCTGAGAAGCTTAGAATTTTGTGGATGTATTTTGATATCGTGTTCTATCGTTGTCTTTTTATTTTTATGTTAAATTTATTGGATGTATTTGATTGACTATAGTTTCTGTAGTCCGTTTAAACGCTGTTGCTGAAATAATTAAGAAATATGAGGAAATTTTGACAAGAAAGGGAGGTTTGTTTATAGCGTGTCAATGCGTATTAAGCCTATTTTGGAAAATGACGGCAATGTTATGAGAGATATTTCGTGCTGGAGGTTTCAAGAAAGTAGATGTCTGTTAAGGTATGTTGATAATTTTATGTATATTTTGCTGCTTTAAGAGTTTTTTACATTTTGAGATTGCTACAAAACGAGAACTGCTGAATTTTGAGAATTCTATACTGCGAGAAATGCTGAATTCGGCGATGTTTTTTTTCGGTAAATGTGCGCGAAGTGCTCATACAACAATTGCTGATTGCCACTTTAGGGAGTTTCGTTTTTTATGTATATTTTGCTGCTTTAAGAGTTTTTTACATTTTGAGATTTCTACAAAACGAGAACTGCTGAATTTTGAGAATGCTATACCGTGAGAAATGCTGAAATCGGCGATGTTTTTTTTTCGGTAAATGTGCGCGAAGCGCTCATACAACTATTGCTGATTGCCAGTTTAGCGAATTTTGTTTATTATTTACATTTTATTTTCGTTAAGCCAAACATGCGTATAAACCCGGTGCTTGGTGACATTTACTACTTGGCGGAAAAGGGGTTTTCACGCCAAGAAGAATTCCAAGATGGCGGCTGTGGGAACTTATGACATTTGTTCCATTTTTTTTTAATCACCCTGTAATATGTATTTATATTCATATTATAATTATCTACATCATTTTTGTTTTTAGGAAAATTTATTCCTTTTTTGGAACTTTATTATTATTTTTAACTTATTCATGTAGATACATAACTGTTGTATGTTTAATTTCTGCCAAACCCATTTTTAAAAAATATTAAAATCACTCCAATTTCAACCATTGTCATGAAAAGAGACTTCATACCTCGATATCTGTTGTTTTCCATATGATTTTGCAGGTGTTGTTACTCTCTTGACACAAATTCAACAGATTTTATCATGCTTTATGTATTATCTTTTCTTAATAAACTTGGATTAAAATTGATATAAGCAAAGAGAATATTCTTGTAAATTATATATTTTTGTAATATGAGTTTTTAACACAGATTGATCAAGAAGTCTCTTTTTTAAATGTTTCTAGGTGGAAATTTTTGTGCTGGATATGATTTAAGTGAAGTAGCCAAAGGAAATTTTGATGGCATATCTAGTTCTCATGGTCCATTAGTATGTTTTTGTTTTTACCTTATTATCAAAAATGTATACTATTATTTGTAAATGTTTTTTCATACTTATATTTAATTTATTCAAAAAATTATACTTTCATGAACAGAAATTTGGTGTTAAAAATGAGTATTGAATAAAATTTATCTAATTACCTAAATAATGAAATCCATCCTATTCTTCTGATCAAAATATTGGCTTAAGTTTTCTTTAGTTAAAAAGTAAATTATGTTATTTGTATCTGTCTCATTGCAATTTTTTAAAATTTTCTATTTACGTACTGGCTCAAAAATGCTTCTTTTACCCATAATTTTTAGTTTACAACTTTTATATAATTTTAATGTGTATTAATAAAAATTCTAATTTCAAAATGTAAATAAATTTCATGTAATCTATATATATATATATTTCTTACGTGGTACCAAAATAAGGCTAAATTTGTAGGTTGTCATTTGGCAACAACCATAACAACGATTCTCAGAGGTTAATTTACAGTTACATGACCCGACCCATTCAGCAAATCAACATTCAGAGATAATCTCTTTTTAATGACAGATCATTTGTTCGATGTACGAATAGCAGTGTGATTGGTTCATTTTACTGTGACGCATGCGTTCATCGAATCAAATTTCTGATAAGGTTGTCTTTTAGACACAAAAGAAAACATTTTGCTTTCATTTCGTTAACGTGTCCGTAGTGTTTCTCTTTTACAAGTAACAAAAGATTACTTTAGTTGCTCAGTTAAAAGAGATAAATTCCAATTGCAGCTTTTATTTATACAGGAATCGTTTTTTTTTTAATTTTCATGTTTTCTAAAATAAAACCTACCTTCCATGGCTTATTATTTAAGAAATTAAAACAATTTCTAAAAAACATTGAAAACTGACAAGAATTAAATACTAATTCTTGACCTAGAAAATTTTGTTATTGATGAGAGTGAACATAGTTTTTCAAAACATACAAACTTTTTTTTACAATTATATAAAAAATCTGTGACGAATAACTATTTATTCTTGATAAATTATGACTTTTGTTGATGAAAAAAACAATTATGCAGTATTGCTAAACAACTGAACATTATTAGTAAAAGTAAATAACAAAGTTGTTTATGTTAAATTGATAAAGTTTAAGCAATAAAATGAGCTAAATTTTATTTACAAAAAGAAAGCGTGAAAATATTCATGATTAATCCTTTGTATTGCGGTATTGTATATCTTCAACATACCTAAAAGTCAATATTACTTATACAGTGGGCTTTAAAAGAAGATTTTATATATTTATGTATGCTATCTCTTAACACAACAGTTAATATAAATTGTTCCTAAAATTCTCAAGATACTGTTATACTGAGTAATTTTTTCATGACATAGTTTTATTTAATATTTGAGCAGTTTCGCATTATTATTGCTAAATTGAACTTCATCAATTTTGTAAAACTTAAAAGACTGGAAACGTCTAAAAATGGATTTTTTACAAATGTGAGTTCATATACTTTACAATTTTGTATTAGAAAATTGATAATATTTATGAGAAGTACAGTAGACGCCCTCAAATCCATGACTCTAAAATCTTCAAATGCCTAAAATCTGCACATTGTTGCAGATGTAAACAGTGAAACTTACAGTTAAGACTGCTAGTTGTTCAGTTTCCGAATTCCCCTCAGTAATGTTAAGTCTATGGACGTTTGATGCATTCTCATATTTAAAATATCTCCTTAGGAAATTAATTTTTTTAACTTCTTTTTTCTGTATTCTTTTCTTAAAGAATGTCACTTTTTTTTCTTAGTTGTCAAAATTTTTCCAAAATCTATGCTGAATTTAATATTTTATCTTTTAAAGACTGACAAATTGGGAGTAAAATTTTAAAACTTCATATAAAATTAAGCTTAGATTTTAGAAATATTTTAAAAAGTAAGAAAAAGAGACATCCATTAAGAAGAGAACACGGAAAAAAGAAGTTTAAAATATTAATTCCCTGAGGAGATATTGTGAATATAAAAATGCATCAAACGCCTATAGACTTAACATAACTAAGGGGAATTCGAAAACTGGGTGACTAGCAGCCTTAAGATGTAGTTATATATCCGTCTGTACAGATTTAAAAAATCTAAACAAACAGTGACCAAAAATCCACAAAATTCTAAAGTCTGCACAACCTCTGGTCCTAAGCTATGCGAATTTGAGGGAGTCTGCAGTATGTATTTTTCTATTTATTGCAGATGTGAAAAAGTATTTTTGGTCAATATTTTTATGTTCTAAATTTTTTTAAATATTTTTTTCATGCTTAACGTAATGTATTCCATCATCTCAGTAAATATTTTTCAAATTGAAGTTGTTGAGTCACAAAGGGTTAAGTTTTTAATGTGCAACGTTAATTTTTAATAAGCTTGTCGGCATTAAAAACATTTCTATTTTTATCATCTGTAGTTCTCAATTTACGATTTTATACAGTTCATAAGTTTATCAAAGGCTTAACCAATAACTCTCACATTTATGGCCTTTATATTTTATGCATTAAAATTTTGTCCTTTACATAAACTTTGGAATTACCTTTACAATAGATTTCTGCTTTTAACTGAAAAATATTTTTAAATATATTTCTTACTCTTGTTAGTTTTAATTATTTTATTGTGAACAAGTTAGATTTATTAATTGGAACATAAAATTCAACTGAGCAAATATTCCATAGACATGAGAATTAATTGCCGAAACGTCAGTGAAGGCTTACTGTGGAGACTCGAAAAGTTTTGGTTTCTGTCTGTTAGTCTGTTTGTCTGTCTGTTCCGCGATAACTGCCGCAAAAAGCACCCGATCAGCTTGAAATTAATAGGGCATATTCGTGAGATACCTGGACGTAGCTGTATAGTTTTGGGTTAAATTTGGTTCATTCGTTCGGAAAATATGGAAGATTTTATTTTTCTCCATAATGCTTTTCTACGCAAGTCAGACGATTTTCAAATTTCCATTTGTTGAAAGAAAATGGCATGTTTGATTAATGGATTTAAATGTTAAATTATGGATACTAAAATTCCAAATAAGGGTTTTAAATTATTCCTATTACATTGAATTTTTATCAATATATCTATCAGATTTTTTAATTTAAGTGTATAATGTTTTGAATGCATTTATACATGTATTATAGTAATAAAGCATTTTTTAAATTAATTTTCTTGTTTTACATGATACATATTTCTTTTTTTTCCCTTTTCTTCGTTGCCTAGCGACTGTTATTCGTAGCCTATCATTGCGTCAAATATGAATGAAGTTAGTAAATTACGTTAATTTTGTTGTAGGTACTATTAAAAGGCTATCACAAAAAATATTTTATAGCACCAAATCGATGCAATTTATGCAATTAACAGTGGGCACGATAATGAATTATTTTCCAGTAGATTTATACATCTCCAGATATGCCTATTTTGGGGTCTCTTAATATATTATTGCTATTGCATGGATTAGGATGTGTAAACTAACTGTACTTTTTTCACTTATAGCATGGTAAAACATTAAAGGCATATAAATCTTTTTAACACTTTCCAACATAGATGAAAAGTGTTTATGACTTCAGTTTTTCTATCTGTCGCTTGCCGTGTTTCTCTACATGCTCTAACTCGCGTAAATATAGTCGGGATTACATGTAATTGATATACGTTATTGAGGTTTGCCAAAGTATGTTTGGTATTAAAAATGAAGTGTGTAGCATTCATAGCTTAATTACAGGGGCACTCAAAACTATTCCGTTACATTATAGTCTTTGGAAAAAATTGTCTGCGGTGTATTTTAATAATGTTACATAATTTTAAACATAATGAAATTTATATACTTTATTAAGATGCACTAGAATCTGGTTACATAAAATATGTTATATGTAGCACTTACAGCATGCGTACAGGGAACTCAAAAGTATTCATAATATTACAATCTTTGAAGAAAATCCTTTTGTGGCGTTTTTTAATAATGTTACTCTATTACAGAATAATAATATTGATATGTATTTTTGAAACATTTTTGTAGTATATGGGGTGCAAAGCATATGTTTTTTTTCTTCAGGGTCACACAAAAGTGGTCTATTAGAATGTGGTCTACGGGGGAAAAAACTCTTCACAGCTTATTTTAACACATTAGCGACGGGAAACGAGAATTCTCGTTTTTATTCAGAATACATCATTGGCTAAGGGAGTGACTTCTGCCTTACAGAAAAGGCATTTATATCATGTTGTCCATATTTTTTATAGATTGTAAGACATTATATATTACATCCGTACATTGAAAGATATTTACTGCTGCATAAACATGAAAAACATATCTCAGCAACCAATTTCCGGAACACTTTCAGAAGAGGGAGGAGCTTCTACTGTTTTTAAACCCAGATTTAATAAAAAAATGCCTGTCGTCAGTGTGTTAATTGTGATGCACTAATTGAAACATTATGAAATTAAAATACATTACTGTGGTTTACTACAAGAAGCTTGAATATGATTGCCATTGAATTTGATTTGTATCGCATTTATCGTTTATTTATAGGGTCGCATAAAAAATTTCGGATACAGTTCTGGTCTATTAGGGATGATTGCTGAAGAGCGTTTTGAATCATAGTGTGCGTTTTAACGTTAAGTAAATTTTTGCTTAGTATATGGTGTTTAAATACAAATGTATTATATAGACCATGTACAGGGCTACACAAATGAATTCGTAAGTATAAATGAAAATGAGCGCGAATTGCTTCAGTATGTTTTTTTTAAATTTAAGTTATGCATTTTCCAGCTCAGCTACATTTAGCAAATGTTTGCAGAATTTAAATAGAGCCATATACAGCACTCCACAAAAACTGGATACATGGTGTACACTATGCATAGTAATCCCCGGAAATGTGATATCAGCAGTTTTAAGAGGGTTTTTTGTCTGCATTAAATATAAATGTTATATATGACGCGTAAAAATCTTCACGTAATATACAGGGATGTAGAAAAGAATTCATGTACGTTTCCATCTATTGGTAGAAATTACTAAAGGTCATTAACACAGTCAATTCAAAATTACAAATGTAAATTGAATTACACTACGTAGGGGTTCAGGGGGGCAGAGCCCCCCCCCCCCCCCTTAAGAAATCTACTTTATTATCTAAAAATTACCAGAATAAGTAGCTCATGAGATTTTCAGAGACCATTACATAACAAGGGGTTTAATTTAATGCTTCTAATGTCTGAAACCTTCGAAATAGTTTTTCATTTTATAAATGTTTATGTAATTTAAAAATTTTAAATTTCGTTTTTGTAAAAAGATTAATATTATTCAAAGGGTGCTAAAAACAGTGAGCTGTAGAGCTGACGTTGAGGTTCCTGATCTGCAGATTTACTAGTATATATTCATTTGAAATAAAAGGGAATTGTCACATTTAATAATTGTTTAATATGTTAATAATTAGATATCTATTCCACTGTAATTTACTCCAAAATTCATCTTGTGACATGGAATTTCGGAATTGTATTTTATTTCTTATATAATTTTGTTTATATCTAAAGATTTACAGCAGGCCAAATTTAAATATATATCAGAATTCTGTTTCATATGGAAGACTTGTTACAATTTCAGAGCCCTATAAATTTGTTTGTTTAACAACAAAATAGCATAACATAACATTACATGTTAATATAAATTGAAAGAAGATATAATTCTCAATCGAATGTATATTTTCATTTTCCTCTGTGACAATTTGGTGATGATTAAATTATTTGTACATAAATGATATGTTTATATGATGAGATTTTTTATGTGATAAATATTTCTTTATATGATGAGATTTTTTATGTGATAAATATTTCTTTATATAATGATATTTTTATGTGATTTGAAAATTAAATCAGTAAAAAAAATCCAATATTTTTAAATCTGGTGTCTTTTGAGGATTCCTTATGTCAACTGCAATATCATTTCAATTCCAAATAATCTTCATTTTCCAAAATTGGATTTATCATTTATTTGAGTTGAATTTATGGATTCCAGATTTCGAGTGTTAAATGTGGCTGATATACAGGGTGATTCTAAAATATCTGACAACAAAAAAAAGGGCAAATCAGATGTATTGAAGAAAATGAAAATCATATAGTAAACTTACAGGATATATGTATAGCATTAATTGCCAGTGTGGTCTTACCTGTATTGAACAAACCAAATATGGTTTTAAATTTCGAATTAAGGAACACAAGTAATATATTCAAAGACAAGAAACTAACAAATCTGCTATTGCAAAACATTGCTGAGAGATCAACCACACCTTTGACATTAACTCAACTTAAATTATCTCTAAACCCACTTTTATACATGAACTTAACTTTCTTTGAGCATTCCATAATATCTATAAAAATCATACAAATATAGTTAATTGAGATTTTGTTACTCCCCCATTATCAGATTGTTAGAGATATTATGTAAAAACCTTTTTCTCAATTTGTACTAGTATTTTTTCACATTACCAGTTCCATTCCCTGTATGCTTTTCCTATTGGCTGTCCCCCATAATTTCCTGTAATTCTATTGGTCAATAAACCTACCCCCCAAATCCACTTCTGTTCCATATATATGAGCAAAATTCCATCATTCTTTGCACTGATGATTGTACGCTGAAATGCTAATGAAATTAATCTGCTAAGTTAAAATGTTCTAGTTCTAACAACATTGTTTTATTGACTTATATTGTATTATGCCAGATACCTTAACTGTTATAATTGCTATTAATTTATTTACTCAAATATGCAGAGTATCTCTTGCAGTGCTTATCCTGAATTTTTGATCAAAACTTAAATGAGAATGAAGGCATTACAATATTTTCAAAAGATATTCTTTACTTTGTAGTTAATGTCATGACTTTATAAAGGTGCTTTAAGTATACAATACTGTAGATTCTGCTTATTTGAAACACTCTATAATTGAAACAGCTGTTTAATTAGGACAAAATGAAAAAATAACATTCAATTTATATCTGATAATTGTGACAACCGCTCTATTAGAACAAATCATGCAGAATCGATGTTTCCTAATTAATCGGAATCTGCGTAATTCGGCCATCTATACCAAATTCGTGACAATGCTGTATTCTGCGATTTGATTCTTATCAATTTTGTCACTTACATTTTTTAGCAACACTCATTATATTATTATGCTTATTTATTTATTTATTTTGCTACATGCAAATAAGTTTTTATAGTTTTGTTAAAATCAATCTAGCACAATATAATCCTATTTTGTATTTTTTACTAACTGTTGCTTAAAGTATTTTTAAAGCTAACTTAAAGCAAATGAAATAAGATATTTTTAAAAGAAGATAAAAATATTGATTAAAGTGATTTTCCAAGCTACTTTTATACTGATATCAGTTATATTGGTTGAGAAAATTTCTAAATGGTTACAGTAACTCTCATTTACTAACTTTTTTTCTTGTTTTTCTACTGATAACCCATTGAAATCTAAAACATTAATTTAGAAACATAAATTTAAAAATGTACTGTAATTTTGATTAGTTTATAAATCATGAAATTTTCCTTTGTGTTAATGATGTGTAAATAATCAATTTTAATTATTTGCTAATTGGGGGGGGGGGTGGAATCTTTTAATAATCGTTTGAATATGTGTCTAAGAACTATTTTTGTTTTAGGGTCCTACCAAAAAATTACTTTCCAAACCTGTAGTTGCTGCTATAAATGGCTATGCTGTTGCTGGCGGTTTTGAGTTAGCGCTTTGGTGTGATCTACGAGTAATTGAAGAAACAGCTATTATGGGCTTTTTTAACAGGAGGTTTGGTTAGTTTTACCATTAAGCTATGTATGAATCATGATTGTATTACTAAATCCCTTTATTTGCATTATTCAACTGTATAACTTTAAATTGTATAAATTGATAAATTTATATAGCAATTATCTAGCAGGTTCTTACTTTTACATTTCTAGAATTTATTATGATTGTGCCTGTTTTATAACAAAGTATACAGTACAGGACCTATTATTCGAAATCCTCGGGACCGAAGGCTTTTCGGATTTTGGAATTTTCTGGATTTTAGGTCACCCGAAATAAGTCAAAAAATCGCGGGAAAAACATACATTTCGTCAAAGAATCACGAAAAAACACAAATTTCTTCAAAGGATCGAAAAAGTCCCCCCCCCCCCCCCCAATTTTGTTAAAAGATCGCAAAAAAATCCGCAAATTTCGTCATAAGATCGCGAATAAAACTGGAAATTTCGTCGAAAGATCGCAAAAAGAAAAAAAAAAATCATCAAAATCTCGCGGGAAAAAAAACGCAAATTTCGTCAAAAGATGGCTAAAAAAATGTCTTCAAAGAATCGCGAAAAAACCCTTAATTTCGTTAAAAGATCGTGTACAAACGAGAATTTCGTTAAAAGATCGAGGAAAAAACTCATAATTAGTGCCGAGGAGCACCCCCCCCCCCCCCCCCCCTCTTCTGTAAACTTAAAAAAAATTTGCTGTGAATTTCAGAATTTTTTTTTTTTACTCAGAATCACCCCTGATTCAAGTAACACAATTCTGTAGCCATAACATTTTGTCGAACTGAGAGAGGGAGGATGTGAAATATCTGACGATTCTTTTAAAAAACGAATCGTAATATAAATTTTAAACTAAAATTTTACAAAAAAAAATTATTTTTTTTCTAATTTTGGGGCTTATCACTGATGTAACAGCGGTAGAATTGTTAAAATTAAGTCACTGGTCCAAAGGACCAGTAAGCATGAGAATTTACTGGTCCGCAGTCATCATCACTGGCCCACTACATAAAATTCTATTAAGTCCCCTTCAACCCTTTGAGTAACCCCCCCCCCCCCCCCCCTTCTAGAACATAAACCAAACTTCCTTTGCTTTTATCCAAATTTTCAGCATAATAAAATGTAAAATTATAATTTACTGAAAATTAAATAAACAGTACATAAAGAAAAATTATTAATTAGATATTTTATTTCTGATTATTTCGACTGACTAAGGTTTAAGGCAATTTTATTTATTTTTTAAAAAAAATAAAATAAAACTGTTTGGTTGCGGTTTTCTCAGGGACGGGAAATTTTAAGTTTCCTGTGCGAGGGAGAGAAAAAGTTACTGGTCCTGCAGACCACTAAATTTTTCAAATGAGTGGTCCAATTGAATTTTTGGTGGTCTCGGACCAGCGGACCACCAAGGATTTCGAACGCTCTGTAACATATTTTAGTGGTTACACATTGCAACACAATAGACAAAAAAAATTAAGAATCTGTAAAATTTTCGAAAAATTGCAAAATTTTAGTAAAAATTTACAAATTTAGAAAATTTTCAAATTTTTTTTCCGAATTTTGGAATTCCAGATAATGGGTCCTGTACTGTAGTGGAACTTCTTAAAAAGATGTAGATTTTTAATTTTATTTTATTTTGATTCACATAATTTACATTGAAAATGACTCCTAAAGAGAGGACCTGTGTATTTTATAAGGTAACCAAATAAATTGTTGCTGTTAATTTAACCTATAAAATGTGACCCATTTCTTTAATTTTGCTACTTTTTTGTCTTTACTAATTTATGCATATGTGCATCTGAAAAGCTTTTATTTATGCATGTGAAAAGCTTTTGAACTAAATTTGTTCTTGTATAAATATACTTTTTTAGAAACAATTTGTCATAAATACAAGTACATTACTTTTAATTTAATAAATTGATGCATTTTATTTTGCAAGAATAAACTAGAACTTTTAAAAATCGTCATTTCATTTTTAAAAACTTTTAAAAATGAAAATTTTAACCATGAATTCAATGAGTAAAAAGTCCTTCCGGCCAGTGCCGGGAGGAAGAGGTAGCTTTCATAATCCTTATTTAAAAAAAGCCAAATTATATCATTCAAACACACGAAGCTCAATTTAGTGGAAACCGAATATAGGAGATTCAATACTAATTTTTTATCAATATAATGAATGAGAATTTCTCGAAATTAGTCAGCTTTATCCAAGCTGCTTTTCTTTAAAGTAACATATATTTGGCTGCCAAATTCGGAAATTTCTTAAAGTGCCTGTTATTTTAAGACAACATGGTGGATGAGGCTAAAAAGTGAACTTGGTCGAGACCTTAGTAATTGCTGTGCACATGCTCACTCACATCGGAATCGGTTAATATATAGGAGTGCTGTCGCATGCAAAAAATCAGATTTTTCAAAATGTCACCCACAATAGAAATTGAAACTGCTATATCTGAGCCATTTTTTAAGGTAAAGACAAACAAAAAATGCTCCTGAATCCTTATATCAAGGTCAAATACTTAAGAAAGAAACCTTTTTCAATTTCTAATATTTTTGCACCTCACTTTAAATATATATATATATTTTAATTTAATGGTCGCCATTTTGAAACAAGATGGCTGATGAATCTGGCCAGCGAACTTGGTCAAGGTGTTGATGTATACTATCCACATGCCTTCTTACATCGAAATAGGCAAATACGTGTGTTATCGCGTGACAAATACAAGATCGTTTCAAAATGTTAGCCATGCTAGAAATTCAAAGTGCTATAAATCAACCATTTTTTAAGATATAAACAAAATAACAAATTTTCAGAAACAAAAACTGCTCCGGAATCTTTGTATCAAGGCCAAACACATAAAAAAATCTTTTTCATTTTCCAATTGTTTAATACCTCATTTTGAATTTTAAATTTAATTTTTTTTAAATGGCAACCCTTTTGAAACAAGATGGCGAATGAAGCTGGCCAACGAACTCGGTCGAGACATTGGTATGTACTATATACAGACCAAGTTACATCCAAATAGGTTCATAATTACGCCTGTTATCGCGTGACAAAAATCAGGTCGTTTTAAAATGTCAGCCACAAGAGAAATTCAAAATGCTATTACTCAGCCATTTTTTTAGATATAGACGAAAGGAAAACTGTTTCGGAATCTTTGTATTAAAGTCAAACACATACAAAAAAAATCTTTTTCACTTTCCAATTTTTTGGTATCTCATTTAAATTTTTTTATTTTTTAATTTTTTTAAATGGCCGCCATTTTGAAACAAGATGGCAGATGAAGCCGGCCAACGAACTCGGTCGAGATATTTGTATGTACTATGTACACACCAAGGTACATCCAAGTCGGTTCATAAATACGCCTGTTATTACGTGAGAAAAATCAGGACGTTTCAAAATGTCAGCCACGCTAGAAATTCAAAATGCTATAACTCAGCCATTTCTTAAGATATAGACGAAACAAAAACTGCTCCCGAATCTTTTTATCAAGGTCAAACACATAAGAAGAAAATATTTTTTCAATTTTTAATTTTTTGGTACCACATTTCAAATTTAAATTTTTCTTAAAAGGTTATATGGCCACCATTTTTAAACAAGATGGCGGATGAAGCTGACCAACGAACCCGTTCGAGACATTGGTATGTACTATGTATAAACGAAGTTACATCCAAATCGGTTCATAAATATGCCTTTTATCGCGTGACAAAATTCAGGACGTTTCAAAATGTCAGCCACATTAGAAATTCAAAATGCTATAACTCAGCCATTTTTTAAGATATAGACGAAACAAAAACTGCTCCGAAATCTTTGTATAAAGGTCAAATACATAAGAAAAAATATTTTTCCATTTTCCATTTTTTGGTACCACATTTCAAATTTTAAATTTTTAAAATTTTTTTAAATGGCCGCCATTTTGTTTCAAAATGGCGGATGAAGCTGGCCAACGGACTCGGTCAAGAGATTGGTATGTACTATGTACACACTGAATTACATCCAAAAATGTTCATAAATACGCCTTTTATCGCGTGACAAATTTCAGGACGTTTCAAAATGTCAGCCACGCTAGAAATTCAAAATGCTATAACTCAGCCATTTTTTAAGATATAGACGAAATTAAAACTGCTCCGAAATCTTTGTATAAAGGTCAAATACATAAGAAAAAAATATTTTTCCATTTTTAATTTTTTGGTGCCACATTTCAAGTTATAAAAATTTTTTTAAATTTTAAATGGCCGCCATTTTGAAACAAAATCGCGGATGAAGCTGGCCAACGAACTCGGTCGAGAGATTGGTATGTACTATGCACACACCGAATTACATCCAAATCGGTTCATAAATACGCCTTTTATCGCTTGACAAAATTCAGGACGTTTCAAACGCTAGAAATTCAAAATGCTATAACTCAGCCATTTTTTAAGATATAGATGAAACAAAAACTGCTCCGGAATCTTTGTATAAAGATCAAATACATAAGAAAAAAATATTTTTCCATTTTTCTATTTTTTGGTACCACATTTCAAGTTTTAAAATTTTTTAAAAATTTTAAATGGCCGCCATTTTGAAACAAAACGGCGGATGAAGCTGGCCAACGAACTCGGTCGAGACATTGGTATATACTATGTACACACCGAATTACATCGAAATCGGTTCATAATTACGGGAGTTACAGTGTGACATAGGTCAGATATATATCAATTTTGAACGGAGGGTGGTTTCGGGGTCTGGGGGTCATGATCGATGAAAATATACCAAAATTTTTTGAAATCGCTTTCCTCCGAACGGCTGCAATAGGTAGCTTTTTTGTAAAGAAAGCTACCTAATAAAAGCATAGTATGACTGTATAATTTCTAACTGAATGTTCTGCTAGATATTCATAATATCCGGTTGTGATGTTGAATCACAAATATATTTCAATTTTCCCTACTTATATAATATTTAATATAAATATAATATTTTTCTACATTTAATTCTTCAATATCATAGATTTCAGTTTAAAAAAAAATAAAACACAATAAAAATAATTTATTCTACTTTTTATTATCTGCAATCATGTGAATGAATTCCTTTTCTGTTCAATCATTTTGACCACCTTTGTTTCCATATAAAAAAAAAAGAAACAACTATGGTTTTCAACTATGAATTTAATTTGTACTCTGCAGCATGCTTCATTTAACATCACAACATCATCAAATTTAATGTTTATTTGACTAATTTGCCCTTCTATTTACAAATATGGGTCAGAGTCACATGTCTGTTCATGGCTAACAAGTAATTTATGTACACATATAATCTCATTATCATTAATGAAAGTTTTTTTTTCATTTGATTTTATGTGTATGTACTACGAGGGTGAGTCGGAAAATAAGTTTCCCCTGGCAACTGTGGACAGAGGTGTGTATGAAAGACAAAAAATGTAATGAAACATTAAAGATAAGATGTAACTTTATTTTTCTACTTGAGTGCCAAGTGAGTGGAGACATTTGTCATACCCTTTATAAGCTTCATAAAACCCTGCAGGAAAAAAACAAGGCTCTGCATACAAAAGAAGCGTTGAACGGCTTGTGTGGCTTCAGCATTGCTTGCGAAGAAGTAGTCAAGCATTACTTTCGTCTGTAGTGACCGTACACGTCCGCCCAGGTCTCGGCCTGTCCAGCGCTGACGCCTCTCACTGAATTGGCTGCACCATCTCCGCAACATTTGTTTCGACATCACATCTGGCCCACAGACTCCCACGTGGTGGTTATGTATTTCTGCTCCAGATACTCCATGTGCCCATTCATAACGGACAACCGCTCACACTTACTTCATTGACCACGAATTCACAACGCACTTTCTCTCCATATCTACCGAGAACGGAATGATGCAGGGCCCTGATTTTTTCAAGGAGCACTTTTTGAAGCTTATAAAGGGGTATGACAAATGTCTCAACTCACTTGGCACTTATGTAGAAAAATAAAGTTACGTCTTATCTTTAATGTTTCATTACATTTTTTGTCTTTCATACACACCTCTGTCCACAGTTGCCAGGGGAAACTTATTTTCCGACTCACCCTCATATATATGTGTGAGATTTTCTAGTGGATTCTATTTGCCAATTAGCTTTACTTTAATAATGTCTGTTTTAGAGTAGTGATCATGTATAATATTATTACATGCCATCTTCATGTAGAATTTTGGTTAATATTGTTATATGAACTTGTAAGCTAAATTTTGATTCATAGGTATTATATATATGAGGACGTGAGTTTAAAAACTTGTCTTATCCAAAATTTAAAAAATCATGTTTTTTATATCAGTATTCTATTGGCAAACTTGTACTGAAAAAATACTACAAATTGAAAAAAAAAAAAAAAAACCAGTTTTATCCATATTTCTGGCATTGTAAAATCTTGATTTATAATGAAAAACAATGGACACAGTTGAAGGTTTTTCGCAATGTCCCAAAATTTGATTTTCTAGATAAGGCAAGTTTTGAAACCCATTTCCTCATACATATATATTCAATTATGTAAATATATACAATCAAAATATCTTTATTAATTATCTTAAATTATTTTGCTGGAGAAATTTGCATTAATTTTTTTTTAAATAATGTATGAAATACAAATAAGGAGGGATATACAATGGTGGGTAGTACTGTAAAATATTAGCACTCCAATACATTTTTTTTAATTACTTGTTGTTAATTGTTAGAGAGTTGAGAAATTAAGACTCTGGCACCATGTAAACTAAGCCAAGTAGCCTGTTAACACTGCTGCTACTTGACTGCTGGCAATAAATAATAAAGAGATTAGCTCTATTTAATTAAATTAGTACATAAAACAAATCTAATATCGAGAGTTTCAATTCCACTACACCTAGGCAAATGAAGATTTCTCATATCCTTTGCTGAAAATGTTGTTTTGGCCATATCCTCTTTTACTTTTAATATTTTTTAATGTTAAAAGGGTAATTGTCATAATATACAGCGTACAATAATATTCTTTTATTGCAATTTGGATCTTTTTTCTAAAAAACACTTCAATTTATTAAATTTTCTATTTTAGATTATTTGAGGAATATTCAATGTTCTGTTTTGTGAATTTCTTATTTGGAAATTTTATTTGTTTATTTAGATATTGGTTCTAATTATTTAATATTTTTGCTTTGCTTTTTTTAGATTATATATATATTTTAGTTCTTTATATTATTTTTCCTCTTTGAGTGAGTAATCCAAAAATAGTCTGTGTGTGGTAACAGCTTTGCCGGTTTCTATTTTTCTTCTTATTTCTGACCAAGTCGTTAGAATTTTCTCCTTAAGCAGTTGCTCTATATATATATTGAAAATATTATGCTGGTGATTGCAGTGACTGATTAGGAATAGCTGAAAGGGAAATTATTAGTTAGAAACTTGGTACTTCAATAATAATTAGGAAAAAACATCTTGTGGTCGCAGTTAAAAAACAGCTTAAAGTACCTGCTGCTGTAAATTAAAACAATAATGGCTTATATTTATCATAAAAAAATTTTATTACCAATCAGTGATATTTTTTAGTTTAACTCTAAAAAGTAGCATTGATCAAGAATTAACCCAGGAGTTAAGAATAATATTTGATATAGCTCTTAATTTTATTTATTATAACAATATTGAAAATAAGATACTTATTCACAGCCTTGTATTCTTTGAAATTGAAATCTATGAAAAGATACTAAAAAGATGCTTTTTCCAAAGATCTTTATATAAATGTACATTTAAAAAAAAAAATCTTTGTATCAGAAATTAGAGCTATTTAAATAATACTTATATTCAAGCTAGATTTCATTTAAAAATAATTTAAAAAAGGGATTTAATCATTGAAAAGTAAAGTGTTTGAAGACTTGATGTCATATTTTAACCCCTTATAATAAAAGCACTTTTTAAAAATAAAAAATGGAGGGATCAAGAATTACACCAGATGTGTGCTGATCAAGGTTTCTGTTATAGTGACTGCTAAATTAACAGTTTATTGGCATGGAATGTACAGGACTCTGTTAAAATTGTCATTTTAACAGTTTATGTATGCAAAAGTTACAGAGCTTCATTATAGTCATTGTAATTATTTATTTATGAGCCACGAATCGCACTGGCCCCATTATCATGATCAGCATATTAATGATTCATAACTGTGAATCACACAGGGCCTCATTATTTTTATCACCATCTTAATAATTTATGGGTGCAAAACACACTGGGTCAAAGTTACAATGATCGCCATTTTTTTAGAGTAGCCCATTTTTGTTTATTTTACCAGGAAGCTTCTCCACCACCCTCTTTGCTTAGATTAGCAGCATAGCCAATGCCAGCGAGTCGGCTAGCTGTTAATAAAAGTGAAGCAGAATAGCTAGAAATTTAAAATGATGTGCTACTGATGATAATATTGTAAGAAAATATATAAATACTAGCAAACCCTGCGGCTTTGCTCGCGTAATATTTGAAATATGCCAAGTGATATTTATATGTCTAATTTTATTAAAAGGTACTAACTAAATTTTTATTTTATTAAAAGGTAATATTTTATTTTATTAAAAGGTTTTTTTATTCAAAGGTACTTATTACTTTTAGGAATAATTCAAAAATTACTATTTAAAACACAGTTTGACTAAACATCATTATTACACTGCATTAGGCAGAAATGAGATTTGAATTAATAAAATGAAATAAAACTAAAAAAATGATAATATAAGAAATATTTTAAACTTTTATTCTCAATTAATACGGTCATTTCAGTTTTTATTTGAAGTTTTGAATTTTTTAGAAACCATCTTCTTACATCTTAAAATTAACTATCATGTCAAATTCCAAGTCCTACCACCTCTCTCAACATAAAGGGCTATGTTGAAATAGGAACTGTCACCATTAATTTGACAACATTTATTTTGAAATTGCTTTGTTATTTCCTAATATTCCACAGAAACATAATTTAGAAAGCTTTTAAAGGAAATTTTTAGAACGTTTGTTGTTCCTGTGAACCCCAGGTAGTAGAATCATCGGCATAAAATAGAGCCTGTGTAGGATCAGAGACTGTTTCCATTGATTCGCAACTATTACTTTTATAATCTGTTTATATTTCCTGAAATTGCATAGAAATCGTAATTTAGGACTTTTTTAGAATGCTTCTCGCACCTCCCCTTCGCTTCAGCACTTTTTAATCCGAATTTATTTTTGACAGTCCTTCGAGGGCATTTATATTTTATAAGTAACTACCATGCCACATTTAAAGTTTCTAGCCTTTTCGTTATCACAGAAATTGCAATTCAGACAGTTTTTTGCTCCTGCAACTCTCTGGTCGTAGTGGCGCAGACATAAAATATAGCTTATGTTTGAGCAGGTTCTATCGCCAACAATTTGTCACCATTATTTTTAAAATCTGTTTGGTATTTGATAAGATTGTATAAAAATTGTAATTTAGAATGCTTTTCGCTCACTTTATCTTTTTAAATTTAGAATTTTCTAAGTAAATACCATGCCATATTTCAAAAAGTTAGACTCTTGAGTTGAGTAAAAAAACGCAAATTAGAACCTGTTTTGCTCTTGCAATCCCCAGCAACATAAAATATAGATTATGTTGGAACAGGGACTGTCACCATTGATTTGCAACCATTACTTTCGAAATAGCTTTGGTATTTCCTGAGATTCAGTAGAAATCGAAATTTAGAACGTTTTTAGAACGCTTTTCGCGCATTTTCACCCCTTTTTAAATTTCCAATTTTTTCAAAACTGTTCTTAAAGATCATTTATATGTAATAAATATGTACCTTGCCTAATTTTAAGTTGCTAGCCCCTACCGATCACAAAAATCTAAATTTGGAACGATTTTTTGCTCCTGCAACGTCTAGGTGATAGTGATACAAACTTAAAATAGCATCTATGTTAGAGCAGAGGCTGTCAGTATCAATTTTTTACCATTACTTTTGAAATCAGTTTGATTCTTCTTGAGATATTGGCGACAAATCGGCATTTAGAACGCTTTTCGCTCATTTTGCTCCTGCATCTCCTCTGGGGTAGTGGAAACAGATATAAAATATAGCCTATCTTGGAGCAACATCTGTCACCATCATTTTAACACCATTATATTTGAAATGGGTTCAGTATTTCCTGAGATTGCATAGAAATTGCAATTTAGAACGTTTTTTACAACGCTTTTTGCGCATTTTGACCCTCCTTGTAAATTTCGATTTTTTTTAGGAAATGTCCTTAGAGATCATTGCTATCTTATAACTAACTACCATTCTAAATTTCACGATTCAAGGCCCTTCCCTCACGCAAAAACTGCATTTTAGAACGTTTTTCTCCTGCACCCCTTTGGGGTAGAGAAACCGACATAAAACATAGCCTGTGTTGGAGCAATGATTTTCACCATCATTTTGACGCCATTATTTTTTAAATTGGTTTGGTATTTCCTGAGATTATGTAGAAACTACCATTTACAACGTTTTTTAGAACGCTTTTTGTACATTCTCACCCCTTTTAAATTTCGAATTGTTTAAAAACTGCTCTTAGACATCATTTATATCTTATAAGTAACTAATATTCCAAATTTCATATTTCTAGGCCCTTCAGTAACGCAAAAATCGCATTTTTAGAACATTTTTTGCTCCTGCACCCCCTTTGGGGTAGTGGTACCGACATAAGATATAGCCTATGTTCTAAGTTGGGCGAACACCATCATTTTGATACCATTACTTTTGGAATCGGTTCGGTAGTTCCTGAGCTTATCTCCGACAAATAAACAATTTTTTCCTCTTTATAATGTGAGTATAGACTAGCAGGCTATGCCCGCTGCGCTGGTCAGTTTTTCCAAATGAACATTGGTGAATTTTAATTTGCATTTTAAACAATATGGACCTTCACCTGGACCTTACTCATTGCTGAAAACGATGCGAACGCCATTGTGATATAATATTACCTAAAACGTTGGTCAAAATTTAGCTATTAAGAAGTAATTCTTTTAGATGATTTCTAACAATGCACTTTTGGTAGGGTAATGAGACCGTTATGACAACAGGAATTAATAGCTCTATAACTAATCAACATATAATGAAATGTTATATACTAACACCATTCCTGAAACGTTATGTAACAGTGCCACTTGTATCAAAATACGTTCTGTAGATTTTTTTTAAAAAAAGGCTAAACTTTCATAATCTTACTTACTTACTTACACAATGGTGCTACAATCCATGTAGGATTTTGACCTCCCTCAATATACTTCTCCAGACCTTCCGATCTCTGACCTTTACTTTATAATTTATAATTTGGTTTTCTGCAAGATCTTTTTCTATCTCTTTTATCCAACTCTTCCTGGGTCTACCAATACTTTTTTTTTCCAATTAAATTACCACTATAAATCTTCTTTGTGCTTCGCTCATCCCTCATTCTGATTAGATGGCCTAACCATTGCATTCTTCTTATTTTTATAGTATTTATTATATCTTTTTCATTATATAACTGTTCTAACTCCATATTTGTCCTTATATGCCATGTATTGTCTTCTTTAATAGGTCCAAAAATTTGTCTTAGGATCTTCCTTTCCCAAGTGATAAGTAGCTTTTCATCTTTTTGTGTAGTGGTCCAGGTCTCACTACCATAAATTACTATTGGTTTTATAACAGTTTTATAAATTTTAAGTTTGGATGTACGAGATATTAGAGGATTTTAGAATGTTTCGAAGAGAAAAATAGCATCTATTTCCTGCTGCAAGTCGGGTTTTAATCTCTGCTTCTACCATATTATCACAGGTGATCGTAGATCCTAAATATTTAAATTCTGTTACTTCATTAAATTGTAATTCATTATTTATTGTTAAAGCTGCTGTTGCCTGTGATTTCATTCGGTCCATTTTCATGCAATTTGTTTTTTCTTTATTAACCACGAGGCCTAGTTTTCTTCCTTCAGTGTCTAATTTATTGTATGTTTCAATCAAGACTTTCTTATTCCTAGCAATTATATCAACATCATCTGCAAATGCAAGGATTTGGAGGGAGCAATTCATAATAGTACCACCTCTGTTGTTGTAAATACTTCTAATTATTTTCTCCAGGCATAAATTAAAAAGAATTGTCGAGAGAACATCACCTTGCTTTAGACCTGAATTCACTGCAAATTCTCTTGAAAGTCTTCCCTGTACCTTAACTTTAGCTTTTGTATTTTCCGGTGTTAATTTTATAAGCTTAACTATTTTATCAGGTATTTTAAATTCCTTTAATATTTCAAATAACTTATTTCTGCTTATACTGTCATAGGCCTGTTTAAAATCAACAAACAATTGGTGCAAATTAATATTTTGTTCATAGAATTTTTCAAGGATGTTCCTGATACTAAAGATTTGATCCACTGTTGATCTTCCTTTCCTAAAACCACACTGATAATCACCTATCACCATTTCAGCATACGGTTCTAATCGCTTTGCAATAATCTTTGCCAACACTTTATATGTAACATTTAATAAGGCTATGCCTCTATAATTCTGGCAATTTAAAATATTTCCCTTTTTATGAATTGGGATAATAATAGCACCATTCCATTCATTTGGTATATATTCCTTCTGCCAAATCTCTACTACAGGGTTCGCACAGACTCCTTAGACTCCTTGGAAACTCCTTAGAAATAAAAACATTCCCAAGTAGTACTTAGAACTACTTAGATAAGCAAACCACTACTTAGAAACTCCTTATATTCTATTGCGGCCTCGGACGCAAGCTATATTGCTGCCGAGGGGAAAAAAATCGTGATTGAAAAACGCACGGTAAATCCTTTATGCACGTTATTCATCTGAAGCACAACATTGATTGGGTAGGGTAATCTTAATAGCAGGGCTCCCACTAGGTCCGTTTTTCAATTATTAGGTCCGTAAAGTCCGTTTTTCGACACTGTTAGCCAACCTTTATTTTAAATTTTATCAATGTTTGGCATTTAGCCAAGAATCTCGGAAAAATCGCATTTTTCGCAAATATGTTCCAAAAAAATACCGTCAAATTTCATCAATCGATCGCGGAAAAAATTTGTACATTTTGTCAAAGGATCTTGAAAAACACGAATTTCTCCAACAGATCGCGGGAAAACTCGGATTTCTTAAAAAGACGCGAATTTCTTAAAAGACAGCGAAAAAACGCGAATTTACTCAAAGGATCACGATAAAACGCGAATTTCCTCAAAAAATCGCAAATAAAATGCGAATTTCCTCAACAGATCTCGAAAACACGCGAATTTCCTCAAAGGATCGCGAAAAACACATGGTTCCCATCAAAAGATCGCGAAAAAAACGTTAGTTTCGTCAAACGATCGAAATAAAATGCGAATTTCCCCAGAAGATCGCGAAAAAACGCGAATTTCCCCAGAAGATAGCGAAAAAACACGCGAATTTTGTCAAACGATCGCGAAAAACACGCAAATTTCGTCAAAGGATCGCAAAAAACACGCGGTTTCCATCAAAAGATCGTGAAAAAAAGTCAGATTCGTTAAACAATCGAAATAAAACGCGAATTCCATTAAAAGATCGCGAAAAAATCGTTCGCGGAAGGTCGCGAAAAAAACACGAATTTCCCCCAGAAGATCGCGAATTTCATCATAAGATCGCGAATAAAATGCGAAATTGTCAAAATTTCACCTTAAAAAAAAGCGATTACCGCTGTTCTAAAAGAATAAATTCAAAACTTGTTATATTTTTTCTTGTATGTTGCATTTAGCATTCTTTTTTTTTTTTTTTTTTGTCTAAAATTTTCTTTAAGATGTATCATGTATGTGATACACATAATAAGTGTTTGAGGTTTGACTAATCTCTATTTATATGACCTAGGAGTGATTCTAGTCCGAATTTTCCGAAAATGTAAGGCATTCATTTCCGAAAATTTAAAAAAATCGGTCACCAATCCGAAAATTCGGACATATGGTCGCCGAAAAAAAATAAATTTTGTCAATCGTTTGCAGAAATATCGCAAATTTCGTCAAAGAATCCCGAAAAACCCCGCAAAGTTCGTCAAAAGATTGCGAAAAAAAACCACAAATTTCGTCAAAAGATCGCGAAAAACCCACAAATTTCGTCAAAAGATCGCAAAACCCCCATAAATTTCGTCGAAATATCGCTAAAAACTCCACAAATTTCGTTGAAAGATCGCGAAAACCCAAAAATTTCGTCGAAAGATCGCGGAAAAACGGCAAATTTCGTAAGAAGATCGCGAAAAATCGACAAATTTCGTCAAAAGATCGCGAAATATCGGCAAACCGCGGAAAAAAAACAAATTTCGTCAAAAGATCGCGAAAAAACCCTCAAATTTCTTCAAAAGATCACGAAAAAACGCGAATTTCGTCAAAGAGCCACGGAGAAAACACATAGCTAGTGTCGGGAGTAGAAGCCCCCCTGCCCCCCTCTTTAGTGTAACTTTTCAGATTTGCTGTGAATTTTAGATTTTTTTTTTTTTTTTTTACTCAGAATTACCTCTGTGACATGACCATTGGTCACTGTATAAAAAAGTAGATAGTCAATTTTGTATTTAAACTTACGAAATCAATAAGCAGTATATTGTGAATACTGTGCAATTTTAGCTCTCACAATTGGATTCTAATAGAGTAAAATTTGTTTTTGTAATGTTTTTCTCTCCAAATTGGGCATTAAAAATTGGAGTGTGCATACCACATAACAATGCAGCACATAAAAACATCGACAAAAAAAAAAAAAAAAAAAAAAAAAATGGCAAATCCTTAAAATTTTTTGGACTCCTTGGATTTTTTGGGTACTACTTGGATTTTTTCTTCCCAACTCTGTATGAACCCTGCTACTATTAGATCATGTAACATTTGTACCAACTTCTCTCCACCATATTTCAAAAGCTCAGCACTTATCAAATCTTCACCAGGTGCTCTTCCATTTCTTAATTTTGCAATAGCATCCCTTACTTCTTCTACAGTTGGTGGTTCACAGTTTTCTTCATTCATGTCATAATCATTATGATTAGATTGTATTTCTCTTTCGTCATTTGACTGCCTGTTTAACAATTCTTCAAAATATTCTGCCCATCTATCTGTCACATTTGCGTGTCCTCCAATAAGTTTATCATTTCTGTCTTTACAAAAAAGGGTGCGTGGTTGATAGCCCTTTTTGATGCCTTTAAGCTTTGAATACATTTGGCTTATATCACCTAATACTGATAGGTCTTCAATTTCTTGAATTTTACTCTGCTCTAAAGCTCGTTTCTTCATACATAACAACTTTTGAGTATTTCTTCTAATTGTTTTAAAGTGATTTTCACTCTGTCTTGTTCTATGTTTCAGCATTTTTTCTCTTGCTTTATTCTTTTCCTTAATCAGTTGCCAACACTCATCATCAAACCATTCATTAATTTCCCTCCTTTCTTCCTTTCCAACTACTTCCTCAGCAGTTTTTAATATGATATTTTTGCATTTAGCCCATTTACTATTGATTATATCTTCCTCATTAAATTCAGCATATTCACTAGCAATTCTTTCTGTTAATTTACTTTGATAAACCTTTCTTCTCTGCATGTTTAGTAAATCTTTTGTTTTAAATTTTACTTGTTTAGTTCCTTTTGCATCTCGAAATCTTGTAACTCTTTGTCTGTATTTCATAATAACAAGGAAATGATCAGTATCTAAATCCGCACCTCTATAACTTCGTACATCCATAACATCACTAGCATGTCTTCTGTCGATCATAATATGGTCAATTTGGTTTTTTGTCTTTCCATCAGGGGAAATCCAAGTTTCTTTATGTATGCTCTTATGCTCAAAACATGTGCTACTTATGATTAAGTTGTTAGAAGCAGCAAAGTCCACAGCTCTTATTCCATTTTCATTACTCACATCATGTAAACTAGATTTTCCAGTTGTTGGTACAAAAGTGTATTCTTTTCCAATTTTAGCATTAAAATCACCTATTACCATTTTAACATCATGTCTTGGTATCTTATCAAATTCAATCTGTAGTGTTTCATAAAAAGTATCTTTTTGTTCGTCCTCGGTATCTTCCGTTGGTGCATGGACACATACTATTGAAATGTTAAAAAACTTTGCTCTCAATCTCAAGATACACATTCTTTCATTTACATTGTGAAAATCAATAATATTTTCTCTAAGGCATTTTCTGATCATAAATCCAGTGCCATGTGTGTTTCTTCTTCTGCTTGCACTATTAAAAATTGTAAAGTCACCAATATCTCTTATCCCACTCTCCTTCCATCTTACTTCCTGTATGGCCAATATGTCCAGTCTATAACTATCCATCTGACTCTGTAGTTGCTTCACTGCACCAGCTCTGTATAAACTTAAAACATTCCAAGTTCCAATTCTAAAATTCATAAGCCGTTTTCCAGTTCCAGTCCGTTTTACCATGAGATCAGTCCGTCTAGCATCTGTATTTAAGGGCTTCGCAACAAGGTTTTTTTTTCCAGGGAAAGGTTGTCAGCCTTTCGCCCAACCCCTTTTAGTCGCCTCTTACGACTTTCATAATCAGGTTCACTTAATTTTTTAACTTTCTTTTTTGCTCTATGACTAAGTAGCGTTGAACATTATGTATACACTAAAACCTTTCCAAAATTATTACCTAACCACTTGGGCACAGATGTCATACATGCTCCATATAGGTGCGATTTTTTTCTGAAGCCAATGTCAGAAACATTGCAATACGCAACAATACTTAACTGGTGCCAAAGTGTCGTTATTTTGCTTGATATGGTAACCCGGAAGTTGTTGTTAATGCTGTTGATGTTTTCGCCAAATTGGCAACCGAAAAAAATCGCGCTAATATGGGGCGAATATAACATCTCTACCAAGTGAATATGTGGCTTTTGTGATACTTTAATGTTAGCCGGGCGCAGGTAATAAATCAACAAAGATTGTGTTCATACCATATTCTTATATTTATTATTTTCATTTAAGATACACACCTTTCACTCATTTCATTTAAAATGCATGCCTTACACTAATTTCATTTAAAAAACTGAAAAGATAAACAATAACAGGAAATAATTCCATAATTAAAAACAAAGAATTATTTTTAATTTACATACGCAAAATGTAACTACTGCTACTGGCAATTTTTAAAATGCTATTGGCGAAATCTGCACATGGCTGTTATAAATGTACCCATTTTTTTCTTCTTATCGAGGAGTAAATTATAAATCGCCAAATATTATTCCAATTCCAATTTCTTTCTTTGAAAATAATTTTTAAGTCGTTACAAACATTGCTTTCATATTTAAATATTTTCGTTGGTACTACTTAGTTATCCCGTCGGCCAAATTATACAAATTGACATAATTTTTATTTTAAATAACGAAAGAACAAATAAATTATTATAACATTAATAAAAATACAAATAAAACGTCGAAATAAAAATCACTTTGTGACGTAAACACGTGTAACTTGCTTAAGTCAGTTGAATTTGACATTTACGATCAACCATTATTGGCATTTAATCTTATAGTTTGGCGATAGATTTTTGGTCGACTGAATATCTAAGTCGTACCCTTTCGTTCTATAACGCTAATTTCTTAGAAAAATTGTTCCTTTTATTTTGCATAAAATCACTATTTTTTTTTTTTTTTTTGGTACTACTTAGTTATCTTGTCGACCAAAGATCTATCGCCAAATTATAAGATTAAATGCCAATAACGCTTGATCGTATATGTCACATTCACTTGACTTCAAGGAAGTTACAGGTGCTTACGTCATCAAGTTATTTTTATTTCGATGTTTTATTTGTATTTTTATTAATGTTATACTAATTTATTTGTTCTTTCATTATTAAAATACAACTTATGTCAATTAATGTAATTTGGCGAGTGGTTTCGTGATTTATATAATTTGGCGAAATTGGTCAACGGGATAACTAAGTAGTACCATTTTTTTATTAAGATGTTCGTATTTTTTTTTTTCAAACTCATAGAGCTGTTTTTGTTCTTTATCCAAACGAGTTAATTTGAATTTTTTTCGTTGCTAGAGTAATGGATGTAATGTTAGATATTTTGAGGTTTAGACGCCAAAGACACCGCCAAATTAGAAAAATTTGAAAAATGTCATGAACTGTTGGACTTATAAGAATTTACTTGGCAGCAATCGATTCAGCATACAAAAATACATTAAATTATGCTATCATCTGACGCATAATTATAATATCAGATTTTTAAGGAAATGTTTTCTCTCCCCTTGCAAAAACGCCGTTAGGGGTGATACTTTAGAAAATCCTTTCTTAGCGATACTATGTAGATATGCCATTTGGCGGTGACTCGATGATCGAAAATTAGTCCAATATCATTTGAAATATTACATAACAGAGGAGAAAATACGAAGAAAGACGAAGAAGAAATGACAAATTACAAAAGACTTGCATTTTTTTTTTTTTTTTCCAAAATGTTGAAATTTTTGATAATAATAACGCATGATTGTATAAATTTCCTTAAAAACTATCTTCATTTCCTAGCTTTCGAAGGTGTGAATTTTCCTATAAATGATATTGGCGATATGTATTAAGAAAAAATGAAATAAACAATAGATAATATTTGCTTAAAAAAATGGATAATAATCATTGATCTGAATTCGAGTTTATAAATATCACATGCTTTCGGGATTACGGTGAAAAACATTTTAAAAAATATGAAATTATTTTACAATATGTATGTGTGGCAGAAATTCACACTAAAATTAAGTATTTGATTCCATTTTTAAAATATTAACTGATATCTATATAAGCTACAATTGAATATAAAAATGTACTCAAAAAAGATCTCGTTCACTTGAAAAAACACCATTTATGAGAATATCCTCAAGCTAATGTCACACTTATGCATTTTTGACTTAAAATCACATTATTTGGCGACCAAAAGTAAAATAAAAAATCATAAAGAAATAAATAATAATTACACATGTGACTCACAATTACATTTGCTTTTTTTCCCTATAAGTTACATGATGGGGCAATTAGATAAAAAAAAAAAGAAAAAAAAAAAAAGAAAAAAAGTCATTAAAAATTCATCTAATCAAATTTTCAGTTTCATTTCTATTATCTAACGCAAGCGATAATGAGCCAAATATTGCGTATCAATTGTAATCTTTCACATTAAATTAATTTTTAAGCATTACAAATATTTCTTTTATGTTTAAATTAAATATATTCGTTTTTTAACATAATCCCTCATTTAAATGGATTTTTCTTTCTTTTTTTACAATTAAATATCAGTAATTATTTTTTCATTTATTTTCTAACGGATACAGCGATTCCAATTCATTTGTCGCCAAAAAATAACCTCTGGCAACCTTTTCGTTCAAAATAACAATAAAATGCAAAATTTATTACCAAAAATCATAGTTATCCGTGTATATTTTACTCATAAACCACCACGTGAATATTCTCTATCGAATGACACTATTTGCAAAAAAATCCACCGGGTAGTTTTTGAAAACATTCGGGCAGAACTTTTAGATCTTACTGCTTTGTAATATATATCATGATATGATAAGTAGCTAATATTTCAAATTTCATATTTCTAGGCCCTTCCGTAACGCAAAAATCGCATTTTTTGAACGTTTTTTGCTCCTGCACCCACATAGTGGCACCGACATAAAACATACCCTATGTTGGAGCAAGGGTTGTCACCGTCATTTTGACACCCTTATTTTGACACCATTATTTTTTAAATCAGTTTGGTATTTCCTGAGATTGTGTAGGAACCACCATTTAGAACGTTTTTTAGAACGATTTTCGTGCATTTTCACCCCTTTCAAATTTCGATTTGTTTAAGTACTGTTCTTAGAAATCTTTTATATCTAATAAGTAGCTAATATTTCATATTTCTAGGCCCTTCAGTAACACATAAATCGCATTTTTAGAACGTTTTTTGCTCCTGCACCCCTTTGGGGTAGTGTCACCGACATAAAACATAGCCTATCTTGGAGCAAGCGTTGTCACCATCATTTTGACACCAATATTTTTTAAATTGGTTTGGTATTTCCCGAGATTGTGTAGAAACTACCATTTAGAATGTTTTTTAGAACGCTTTTTGTGCATTTTCAACCCTTTTAAATTTCGAATTGTTTAAATACTGTTCTTAGACATCATTTATATCTTATAAGTAACTAATATTCAAAATTTCATATTTCTAGGCCCTTCAGTAACGCAAAAATCGCATTTTTAGAACGTTTTTTGCTCCTACACCCGCTTTGGGGTAGTGGCACCGACATAAGATATAGCCTATGTTCTAAGTTGGACTAACACCATCATTTTGATACCATTACTTTTGGAATCGGTTTGGTAGTTCCAGAGCTTACCTCCTACAAATAAACAATTTTTTCCTCTTTATAATAGGAGTATAGATAGATTAAATTATATACGTATTAGATTCAATAACATAATAAAAAGATTAATATGCTGTCATAAGTATCTTTTCTTTACAAAATTTCGCTTAAGGGGGCTGGTCACTCAGCTTTTGATTTCCCCTCACTAATGTAAAGTCTATGGGCATTTGATGCATTCGTATATTTAAAATATCTCCTCGGGAAATTAATATTTTTAACTTCTATTTTTTGTGTACACTTCTTAAAAGATGTCTCTTTAATTTTATAGGAGGTGTTAAAATCTTACTCACAGTTTGCCCGCTTTTAACACATAAAATATTAAATTTAGCTTAAATTTTAGAAATATTTTGAAAACTAAGAAAAAAAAGAGACATCCTTTAAGAAGAGTATACAGAAAAAATATGTTAAAAATGTGAATTTCCCGAGAGGATATTTTAAATATATGAATGCATCAAAAGTCCGTAGACTTAACATTACGGAGAAGAATTCCGAAGCTGAGTGACCAGCCCCCTTAATAAGAGGATCCCTCTCAAAATGCCATTCTATAAAAGCAAACTCTTCATAATTTTTTTGCAGTTTTTTGAAATGTGTAATTTGCAAACAAAAGAAGCTCATTTAAAATAAAAACTTTTATTGGAGGACTGAAAAAAAGTATTAATAAGATGCTTAGATTTGAATAACTTGATTTGATCTTTCATTACAAAATTTTATCTTTCACAAAAATACCTTCTTTCTACCGCACAAAATGAATTCCCAAAATTAAAAAAATTCTGCCTCCATTCAGCTTCAGCAGAGGAATTTTTTCCAGTAAATAAGGATAAAATTTGCCTAAATTGGTCTTTAGCATGCATTAATATATTGAAAAACCTTATATTTCTATTAATAAAAAGTTATTGTAATTTTAGGTATACAGAACTATAAGAGAGAAAATATAGAACAGTATACATAACATATGTGGATTTAACATTTGCAAGATTTGATTATTCGCAAAATAAAAAATGATGAACATTTCAACTTTCGCAAATACTTAACTTAGTTATCCGTGAATTTTGTTTTGTAAAGAATATTTTTTTTATAAAGTAAACTCGCTTTGTTTTACCAATTCTGTAAACTATTTGACACTGGACAGCTGCATTGTACTGTATAGACTAAGTTTCAAGAATTTTCAGTTCTTGTATTGAAGCAAAATATAGATCAGTAATTCCGAGAGACCGAAACATGAATTGGTGCTAAAAATAAAATTATCTTAAATTTCCTAAAATTTAAAAATTTTATTGCAAGTGAAAATTTTTCTGCAAAAATTGTATGGAAATTTTAAAGCTTCAACAACAATTTGTTGAGAAAGCAATAGAATGCGATCCTTCACTGGTGAGGAATCTTAAATTTAAAAGCGAAATCAAGGCCGCAACTTTTCCTTACATGGAAATTCATAAACAAAAGGTCTGTTCTTTCAAAGAATCATATAGCAATATTTTTTTTTTACCCATCAACTAGCAACTAAACTTTGTACAATATGTTTATAATTATTCAAATTTATTTACAGCATGTACATTTTAAGGCTTAGTAAGTATATTTTTACATTTCAATTGCTGTTTTTAATTTTAAAAAAATCAGAAAACCTAACTCCCTTTTATGCATGGGAAGATAATCTCAACATTCGCGATTTTGACATTCACAAAGGTTTCCATGAATCTAACCCTCGCGAATGTGAAGGGATTACTGTATTTTGATTATTTTTTGTTTTTATTACATTTTCTTTATATTCCTATTTTCATCATATATAATATTTGTATTTCCATTTACTTCAGTAGATTAATCTTCAGAACTCAAGTTAATGCATGTTTATTTTGTAATAGCTTATATTTATTGGAAAAATTTCATACTTTTGTTTTATGTAGTGCAGTGATCCCCTGTATAAAATAACCATTTTTATTTATTTATTGTCACAAGAGTATTTACTTTAGGCAGGATCCTCTGTATTCACATACATTAAATTTTCCTGTATTTTTATTTTTCAACTATTTGTTTGCCCTTAATTTATGTATTTTTTTTCTCTCTAAAGAAATAAGTGAAGCTTATTTTTGTTCCACCATTCTTTTTATTAATTTTTTTTCCATTAATTTTGTTCCAAGCTACCATTTTTGTTCAAGTAATTGTTTCCAGAGGTCTGTCCAGACTTTTCTCACAGGGTCCTGTTTTTGTGAAATTGTGAAGTTTTTCTTATTTTTGTGAAAATTCTAGTCATAATTTTGTGAATTTTAAATTAACGATGTCTTCATGTTCTATTCTTCCTATATAAAAAGTTAAGCAATAGGCTCTTTGGTAAGTTCAATTGCTTACTTACAGGCCAGATTTTATTTTTAAATGACTGAACTTGTGAAAAGTTCAATTTGAAGGTGAAAAAATTCTGTGAAAGGTCTATTTAAGAGACAAATAATTTTGTGAAGGGTCCTGTTTTGAGATAAAATGTTTTGTGAAGGATCCTGTTTGGGGATAAAAAAAATTGTGAAGGGTCCTGTTTTAAGATAAATTATTTTGTGAAGGGCCCTTTAAAGGACCTAAAATTTTCCTAAACATATCCCTGGTTTCATCAACCTTTAACTGCAATGCAACGTAATAGTTTAAATAAAACATATTTAAAAATAAAATAAATCTATAAGCTATGAGGGATATATTTTTTATGTTACTCTTGATTAATGTTTATAATGTATTAACCATGACAATCATATTTGCTTTAATCTCTCTTCTAATTTATTCATTCTTTACTTCTTCTCTTTCAACTAAGCATTTTGGTATTCATTTTTCAAAACTGTATGAATTTTTTGCAAAGGTATTGTAAAATAAAACTTTATCATTGTATTCCTAATATGTTATTCTCATTTAACAGTGGATATATATTTTTTTTAAATTTGACTAAAGCTAATATTAACAAGAAAGGAGAATCATGCATACAGCATAGATTATGAAACACTTTCCAACACATTCCACACACTATAACAAAACATCACAGTTTAATAAGGTGAAAGATGATGTTTAAATGAACAATTTGGAAAACTCATAACGCATTTGAAAACTCGATCACTGCTATTACCACGAATAGTCATTAAAATGTACGATTTTTTTTTCAGCCTTGTATATGATCTACAGATATGTATGCATATTACATAGTATGATGAAAGTTAATTCAGTTAAATGCATAGCACAGTTGAAAATTTCCACTCTGCAATTTCTGGCAATAAACAGATGTTTTTGAGAACTTTTCTGTGACCCTGTATATGATCTATAAAATTTTTTCACACCGAGTAATATTTAAAAAATAGTTCAATTTAAAAACGCACTTCCAGCAGTTATTGTTCGTAGGTTTTAGTAGTTCAATTATTGCTCATTTTCTTCTATAGCCAAATTTTTTTGTGTGTCCCTGTAAATGAACGATAAGTTCTATGCACACCAGCAGGGGTTCCCAAACTTTTAGACCGGTGTACCACTAAATAGAAGTTCATACCTCCGCGTACCACCAGGTGACAAATTCAAAGATAATACAAAAAAACCTGTATAAACGGAATGTGTCTGAAACAAAATAGTTTTCCAATCTTTTGTGCTTCTGTCGGATCAGATTTTACTGTATTTAATTGCATAATTACATTATTAAATTGGTAATTAGATTGACTGCTTTATTTTAACATTTAAATCAAAGGTATCACAATCATTACATTTTAATAACAAGTGCATTATCAAAATACATTGTTTTAGTACAAAAAAAAAAAAGCTAAGCTACAATACTTAATGACTTATTAGCGTAAATTCATACATATTCAGTAGGTTGACTCTATTAATTCCTGTGTATTGCTAATGAAAAGGGTGTATTTATCATTATAAAGTGTATCATTTTTGGATGGCAAATATTATTTCAATCTATTAATAGATCTATTTAAATGGAGAACATAAATTAATACTACACAGCCAGGGGTCGATCCAGGAAAAATTTAGGTCCTATTTAGGGCCCTTTCACTAAAATAAATTTAATAAAATGGGCCCCTTCACTAAAATAAATTTAATAAAATGTGCCCCTTCACTAAAATAAATTTAATAAAATAGGCCCCTTCACAAAAATAAATTTAATAAAATGGGCCCCTTCACAGAAATGAATTTAATAAAACGGGCCCCTTCACAGAAATGAACTTAATAAAACAGCCCCCTTCACAAAATTCCTTTGAATAAAATAAGCCCCTTTTGTAACATTCTTTTTCATAAAAACTGTTTTAAAATGTGTAATTTGTAAATAAAACCAGGTCACGAAAAAAAACTTAAGCAAAGGGATTTAAAGAAGTTTTAGTTAATAAATTCTTGGTTCGAATTTGAGTAACTGGATTTCAACTTTCGTTACAAAATGTTATTTTTCACAAAAATATTCACGAAAATAACTTTTGCTTTTCACAAAATGGGCCCCAAGAATAAAAACCTGCAATGACCCCTGATAGCTTTGTTAAACTTAAAAATATATATACACATTTAAAGTCACCTTGCTCATCCATTTTTTTGTTATATTAACACTATGTTTATATCAACAGTAAAATACGCTTATGAAAATTTAATAAATGAGTAATCTATATAAGAAATTCACATATCTTCTGAAAGTAAACTACTTATTAGTACGAGATAGAAGCTCGTTGAAATAAGTATTATACACACATACAATATAGTAATAGAAGAAAACTTTTTCTTTTTTTCAGGTGGGATGAAAGATCAACTAAACATCTAATTAATTCCATTTATATAAAATTGTAATCAAAATTACATTAAAATAAGAGAAGGCAAAGAGCAGTAATATAACAGCGTGAAGAAACTACAGGACCGGTTAACTGACAAATCAAAAAGCGGAGGGCATATTGGGTTGTTTTTTAATTTCAGATACTGTATTTTATATTTAATTTCACTACCAGTATCCGATTTTTGCATACCAGTAACCAGAGCTTCACATACCGGTACTGGTATGCATACCATAGTTTGAGAACTTCTGTTCTATAGTAAGAACCTTGTAGTACACCTCAGTGATGTATATTAATTTCAATATTTTAAAAATACTGTAATATCATTAAAGTATGTGGCAAACTATTTTTCCCCGTAGTACAGCCCCCCCCCCCCCCCCAAATGCCCACTGCAGTGTAACAGAATTCTTTTGAGTAGCCCTGTAAATGAACCAAAAATGATACATAGTTCGTTTTCAATATTGAACATGCCATAGTAAACCCGAATAACTTATATCAATTTCATGGCAATCGGACTATATTTATGCAAGTTAGAACATGGACAGACAAACTGAATTCATAAACACTTTTCAACTATGTTGGAAAGTGTTAAAAAGGGAATATGCTGTCAATAGTCTCTAATAAAGTTAAAATATTTAAGTGACATACATATTACGTTTACATATTTATACAGTGACTTCCAGTTATCGAATGCCCATTTAACTATGATTGTGAAAGATAAATGATATAATCAGATTTAAGGACATTTTAAAAACATAAAATGCTGCTTTCAGCATGACATAGCATTTATCTGAAAATGTGAATCATGTGTCATAATTTTAGTTCAATGGGTATTGTATAATCAGGAGTCTGTTATATACTTTTATTTTTTATACTTACAGACAAATATGTTATAGTAAATATTTGTGTTATATTTATCAGTTACAATGTTTTCATTCAGTGTTTCTAGGTTTAAGCTTATTATTATTATTAAGTTTATTGTTACAATTAAAAAAATGTTTTTATATTTCTCTTTTTATATTTTATTTTATGTTTGTATAATTAGTCAGACTAAACTTGACTTCTAGCCAAAATTTATATTCTGACCTTTACATTATAGGGGTTCCTATTGTTAATGGTTCTACTGCTAGGCTACCTCAGTTGATTGGTTTGTCTCGTGCTCTTGATTTAATCATGACTGGAAGATCTGTAACAGCAAGAGAAGCACATGAATATGGACTAGCTACAAAATTGACTGCTTGTGGAACTGGTAAGCCATTTCTTAAAATATCAAGTATCTGTAATTTTATATAATTATTGAAAGATATTTTCTGGTGGGAATCTCCTGTAAACTGTTAACTATTAACTCTTTGACCAGAGAATCTTTTGGCCTTTGAAGCTACATCCATGGCTAATGTGACAGCTGATGGCTGTTCTCAGGATTGATTAAGTAAGATCAATTACATACAGTGGGTGATCGATTAACGAATTTAATCTGTTCCAAAACAGTGTTCGCTAAACAAATTGTTCATTAACCAATCATAGATTTTGTATTGATTTGTATGGGAATTCAATTAATTGGTTCTTAAAAACAAAATAATGTATAAAAAATAATATAAATCTTCTCTTTATAATAGAGTTAATATACATTCTTATTTAATATGGACAGATCATAATTTGATGGCTTTTCCGTGTCATGTCGTATTTAAAAAAATAATAAAGACATGCCCTTTCTGATAACTTTTAGGATTACATTCATTGACTGAGGCATTAAATGATATCAATTTGTCACTTTGATTTTTCTAAAACTCCTTAGCTCTCTAAAACATCATGTTTACTGCAGGGCTCGACAAAGCTCAAGTGAAACCTAAAACCTGTTAATAATTTGTGAATTAAACTTCAATTAAAATAATTAATTTGCAATTAAAAATATATCTCTTGGAAAAGGGATACAAAATATAAAAATTGATGTTTCTGATCTGTTCATTCTAATTTGGGGGCCCTAAAATGTAAAGCCCGAAGCCCCAGTAGTCCATGGATTAATTAGGCAATAGATTCAATTAAATACAGCTCGGGAAATCTGAAACACAGCATTGGTTCTTCTTGACTTTGTTTTGTGGGATGTGTGTTTGTTATCTATCCAAACATGTGTTTGTTATCTGAACATAAAAATCTCTTGTGAAAGTCTGTTAACTGATCTGTTCATAAACCGATCACCCACTGTATTTGAAAATGAGGTCATATGAAATGATTAACCCTCTGCCTACCAGATGGGCCCAATAGACCTGACAGGTACATTCACAATGATTTTTCTCATGGGAAAAAAACAAACAAAAAAAAGACTGACATTTTTATAAGTGACTTTTTTTTGGAATGTTCTACTCTTTTTATTAAGTAAAAAATGTTGCTTTCTCCTAGATTATTATAATGTATAAGGTTAAACGTTTTCATATAGGTGCTATTTATTTTAAATTTGAATAAATTTTCACCATCAATACTTTTTTGCACATAATCTATACTAATAAAAGAAAAGAGTTTGTATGCAAGTGTGTACATGCCTGATGACTAGGGAGATTTACTGCACATAGGTCTGAAAATTTGGATGAGGATAGTCCAAGGCAAATCCTAATGCACCAGAGGCACACATTTTTAATTTTATAATAATTAGCCGAAATATTAATTAAAACCCACAGTTAAAAAGTTTGATAAAAAAAAAAAAAATTGCATCCGTGCATGTTAGAAACCCCGTTCCAAAGCACGAAAACAGAATAGCCAAAAGTGTGAAAGTGGCTTCTCCCTCTCCCCACCCTTCCTCCAAAACTTGCATCAGCTAAACCATTTGAAATATGAAAAAATGAAAAGTACTAAATTGTTGTTTTGGCAGCGGTGCATCAGGCTATCCTTGGTTATGAAATTCAAACATATACATGAGTAGGTAAAATACTAAGCACATTTTAGAAATGAAAACAACTTCTATTTAAAATACAAAAAGAAAACAACTATTTTATGAAGATTTTCAATATAAACCGACAACATTTAAGTCAAAGTAGTGTATGTAATACACGTTTGCCAAAAAAAAGTTGTTCTTATTTTAATGAAATTAATATCATAATTTTTCTTTATGCAAATTGCATTAGTGGTCAAAATACTTTTTGTGGGGAAAAATATTACAATTTGTTCCTTTCTTTTAGACAAGCCTATAATTTCCTTATATTTAATCCATACTAAAATATTGTTAAAATAATGAAGTGTTGGATTTCAGTTATCTTTGTAGAATATGACAAGAAATTTTTTTTAGTGTAAATGGTGGCAATTGAAACAATATTTGCAATTGGTCACCCGTTCCTAGCTAATAGAAAAGTACCAAAAATATATTAATAGTTAGCTTTTATTATACAGTGACGGTCTTACAGTTTTACTAAGAATATTAACAGACTAAATAGTTTTTTTGCTAAATCTTTGAGCCAAACCATTAATTTTATGAAATTTACTCAAAAAAATAGTCTCAACAGAGTAGGTTAACTAATAAGTTGCCAAGAAAGGAATTTTGAAATACTTTATGCATTTGATTTTCTATTTTATATAAATTCATAAAAATGAATCTCTGTTTTATATTAAAAGGTACTTTTAATTAGTCTATGTTGCAAATATTTTATAATCTAATTTAGACAAAATCATTATTAAAGTAATATTTTGGTATAATTTGAAGTTAATAATTTTCTGAACAAAGATTTCTCTCTATGTTAAGTATCATTACACGTTTCTGTTTAGTTTACAATTCATTAATTTTTGCTATTTGAAAACATCACACAGATGTCTTAAATTTATATTATAAAACAAAATCATGTCCTAGTTATAACACTGATGTCCTTTTGATGTTAGCAATGAATCGACCAATAGATATTGCTTTAACTGCAATTTTTTAACTTTTAGACATGATTTCAATTTTTACATAATTTCAATTCTACATAATTTAAATTTTTACGCACTCAAATAGGGGAGAAAATGAGCTTTTAAATGCAATTTATTTGAAATCTTTTGTTTGGTTGCAGATCTGTCTTAAATTTGTATTATAAAACAAAATCATGTTGTAGCTATAACACTGATGTTATTTTGACATTAGCAATGAATTGAACAATAGATTTCGCTTTAGCTGCAATTTTTTAACTTTTAGACATAATTTCAGTTCTTCATAATTTCAATTTTTACACTGTCAAATAGGGGAAAACAGGAGCTTTTAAATGCAATTTGTTTGAAAATAGTATCTCAATTTACTAATTTTGTATGGATTTAAAAATAATTTTCAAGCATGACTTTTTTTTTAAATCTATGTTTATTGTGTGCAACCTAGTTGCAGTAAATTAACCCGGTTGCACTTCAATAATTGAGCATTTGTTTCTGCCTGATTAAGGAAATAATGAATATAATAATGTAATAATGAAATTCAAAATTCATCAATAAATAAATAAACTATATATATATCATATTTTCCTGCATATAATCTGTGGCAGTGTATAATTCACCAAGGCTTTAGTTCAAGTCACAGGTAAAGAAAAAAAATCTTTTATCTGCAGATTATACCGCAACACATACTATGCAATATTGGCTGCATCTTGCATGGATGAAAGAAAGATTTTCATTAAGAGGAAGGAAGGAGGGAGGGGATGATATCCAGTTAGTACATTTTCTTAGTATGTCAATATATTTTACAATTTTTCAAGATTTTTGGAGAAGTCATCCTGAAACTTCTATCACTTTTGAACTTTTATCTTTTGCATCTCTCCAAACTCTAGTATGTGTAAATTGTAAATACAGTAAATTCTGCCTAAGGCCGACTCTGTGTAAGCTGGAAATCTGTCTACCGCGGAAAATTCTTCAAGTCCCGGCGAACCCATAGAAAATTACATTAACTCATGCTGCATAAGGCAGAATCTGTCTAACGCGGAAACGGAAAGGATTTTAAGGTCCCACTGAAAACCAAAATTTTGCATAAGGCAGAAAAAAGGATATTTTAAAAATGAAAGGCATTTCGTTTATCAAACTTTAAAACTGTTAAGTCAAGTACTCAATGTCAAGGATGTCGGTTAAATAACGTAACACTTTGAAAAAGTTAATTCAAAAGAGCAGAAACTGTTTAAATTTTAAGGAATTCTTGCTTATGACATTTTTTTCCCTATACAAAATTGCATTTAAAAGTTATTATTTCTAGTAGAATGCAAATTTATGAAAATACATATTTTCTGAAGTACAATATATTATATTTTAAGGTTGTACTCAAATTCAAAATTATAACATTCTGTCTCATTCTCGAAGTTTATTACTTTTTGCATGTGTAAACCTCCAATTCGCATGTATTACAGCAGTACTAAGAAATTGAATAGCATTTCTAATTTACCTATAAAGACAAAGGATCTGTCAGTACTTCAGTTTTCAATCGATCTTCAAGTCAGGAAAATCAATAAAAAATAATCAAAAATCGAGATTTTTTTTTTTTTTTTTTTTGAGGGGGAGGTGGGAGTTTTTTTGCATAAGCCAGAATATTGTCTACCACAGAAAGTTTTCCTAGTCCCAACCGATTCTGCCTTAGACAGAGTTTACTGTAGTAAGTGTTTGATATTGTGTTGTAATATGTTTCTAATTGTGATGTTCAATATTTTGTGTTTAATGTACTGTGACGTATATAAATCGAAGAAAAATTTAAATAATTATGCAATCACATTAAAATGATCCTCATGTAATTACTACATACAGTCATGTAAATAGTAGGTGTTTGATATTGTGTTGTAATGTGTTTCTAATTGTCATATTAAATATTGTATGTTAAATGTACTGTGACGTATATAAATCCAAGAAAATTGTAAACAATTATACAATCACATAGTTAAAATGATCCTCATGTAATCACTACATACAGTCATGTATTGTTGAAAGAGCAATATAATTATATCTCGATATGAAACCTTCGGTTCGTCCCAAAAAATTAGGTAACCAATTGTGATTGTAATTGTAAATCTCAGAGTAACCAAAATAAATCTCAGCAGCTTGATCAGGGACCAGACGCTTGCCTCTCGGACTCTGGTTGAGAGTCGGGAGGAAAGTGGATGTGGAATTGCACTGACACTCTAAAGTGAAAGCTGAGTTCCCGGGGTTGTCATTGATGCCAATCATACCTTATCATTTCACATTTAATTCAAGGTTCAAAAAATAAAAAAATCTGCTTAAGAATGTTAATATTTCTGAAACATTCATGAAGTTATGTTTACATGTAAGAGCATAAAAATTACACATTATTTTGAAACTTTTTATTTGTACCGTGCTTTCTTTTTCCTGTAAATATATCTTCAGTTATAACAAATTGCTCCCGCATGACCTTAACTCATGAACATCATTTTCTAAAAGATAATCTTTATTTATAGGAAAAAGAGAGATGCTGTTCGATTTCTTAGCACCTAAATCAGAAGTCCGCACAGGCCAAAATTATTCCATTCAAAACTCAACTAAAAAAACTAAAACTGAATTTCTACTAATGCTGATTTTCCTTAAACAACATTATCCTACAATTAAAATATTTTTTTTAATTTTGCATGTGCAAAAATTTAAGTACAACATTTTTCAGGTCATGGAATACAGAATAACAATAGTAATGATCACTTAAATAATTAATATATGAGAAAACTCCATAAAAAAATGAGTGTAATTTAAAATAAAATAAAAATATGGTTAAAGAAAATCCTAATTTTAAAGCTCCATAGGAGAAAAAAGTATTTTTTTTTTTAAATATGACCCCTAAACTAAAAATATCACCGTTAAACAGAAAAAAATTCTAAAAAGTATGCAATATTACTCTTACTATTTTATAAAATTATAATAATATCAACTCAAGATGTCAAGGAAAGAATAAAGTCCCTGCCAAAGATACACATCATAGATTACTGTTTTTACAAGTATGATATAAACTTTTATTAGGATAATTAAAAAAGAAAGAAAGAGTCACTCACCTCTATTGCTTTGTGATAATTCTGTTAGGAAAATGTAGGCCCATTCCTTTGGTCTCATTGACCCAGCTAAATTCCATTTATACATCCAGCACCGAGCAGCAATAGTAATCACTGATGGTAGCTAACAATTGCTTATCTTGCTTGCTACATCTCCTTATCTTTCCATCATCTTTTTTCCTCACTCATTCATTACCCTTAGTTTTTATTTAAAGTTTTATCTAAATAATTATATAGTCTTTATTTAAATCATTTAAACTTACCATTATATCGAGCTGGTTTTCATTTGGTAATCTTATCTGTAAATGATAATAATTTTTAATTTATATAATTTTAATTAATTTTTCAATTAATTATCAGCAGTGAAATTATGCTCGAAATTAATATGCTGCAGTTGCAGCCTTGCCAACATATGTGGAAAATGCTAAGCTGGGCATTGTCCTTGTAGCTTAAATAGTAGAGCACTTCAAGCACTATTCCAAGGGTTCCGGGTTCAGGGTTCGATTCCCGGCTTGGACATTTTTCACATTATTGGTTCCACGCTTCGTTAGCAATGTGATAAATCATGTATTATATATATTCAACAATTTCGAGCATAATTTCACTGCTGTAATTAATTGAAAAATTAATTAAAATTATATATGTGTTCACGTATGCTGGGTTTGTTTGTGTCTCATGTTTCACTGCAGGATTGTGTGCTCATGAAGACTGTTCCATCTTGTGCTGCAGTTGCAGTCTTGCCAACATATGTGGGAAATGCTAAGCTGGGCATCGTCCTCGTAGTTTAAATGGTAGAGCACTTGGAGTGCTATTCTAAGGGTTCCGGGTTCGATTCCTTGCTTGGACATTTTTCACATTGTTGGTTGTATGCTTCATTAGCTATGTAATAAATCACATATTATATATATTCAATTTTTAATTTCATTAACTTTTAAGCTGTTTCGTTAATTTAGTTAATTATTTACTTCAAAGTCATCCTGGTTATAAATTTCATAAGTACTACAGAATTTTTTTAAATTTTAGATGATAATGGTTTGTTTTGCTAATAATTAGTATTTTTACTTTAAAAAAAAAATAGTTCCCTTATATTATTAAAAGAAATTGAAATTTTGTATTGGGGACAAATTTGTAATCATTATTCTTCACTTGTTATCCTACATTATCGCATTTCTAAACTGTGTTAATTTTTTTTTTTCAGCTATTGGGAATGCTATAAATCTGGCTAATAGCCTATGTAAATTTCCACAAGAATGTTTGCGAGCTGATAGATTATCTGCATATCATTCTACATATAATGCACAGTCTTTAGAAGAAGCTCTAAAGTTTGAATCTGAGAATTCAGCTCAAGTTCTAGCCAAAGAATCAGTAAAAGGTATTTAGAATTTTAGTTGTACTTCAATTATATCAAAAGGAAATTTACAATTTTATTGACTCCTAACATAATTTTTCCTTCTGTAAAATATGCAATTTTTTTTGCAAGTTCTATGCAGATTTAAAAGAGAAGAAATATTTTATTAGAGTAGTTTTTGTTAAGATTAAAGAATATTGAACGACTATAAATACCAATGTTTTGCTATTATTTAGTAGTATGTTTATATAATGTCAAAGTCAAAGTTTAACAGTTACAATTATTTAAAAAAAAAAAAAAAAAAAAAAAAAAAAAAAAAAAAACTAAAACAATTTTATAATCCACGTGCCTTTTTATGTTCTCGGGAATAAAGGGGGGGGGGGGGGGGGGTAGGATATTGAAAAATTATCAATTCTTATCTGTTTCTCTCAAGTGAATTTAATATATCTTGTCTTGATATTTGAGCTTAAAATGAATATTTATCATAAAAACTAAATTTTAATTAGTATAAAACTATTTCCAAATGATTTGAATACTTACATTTAAAAAAAGGATGAAATACTACCTATTGGGATCTCTCTTATGTTGGAATTTCAAAAAACTTTATGCAGATCTACACTGATCATGACCTCTAGAACCCAAAACCACCCCCCAGTAAAAAACTTTATACATATATGTATCTGTATCTATCTATCTATATATGTTACTTTTTTATGGACACAGTAACTTCCATAATTCTGCACAGCTCTTCCAAATTGATACATAAAATCAAGGGGCATAAAATCTCAGTCAAGTTTGTTAATGTGCAAAATCGACGAAGGGGGTGAAAATAGGGAGGGGTTTTGTAAAAAATAAAAAAAACCCCATAATTTCTTAGTTATAAAACATATCTACACAGTTTAAAGTTATTATTACTTTTAAAAAATGAGCCAAAAATTTATCTATGACCGTTTTTTGATAAAACTAAAAATGGGCTCAAGGGAAAAAAACAATAGGGTTTTGGGGAGAAAAAAATTCATAACTTCGTCAGTTGTCAAGATATCAAATACAATTAAATTTATTATAAATTGTCTTAATATTATCTACAACTTTTATTCTGACAAGTTTTTGGATAGAACAAATTCTTACCACAAAAAAAAAAAAAAAAAAAAAAAAAATTAAAAACAAAAACAAAAAAGGGGGAGTTAAAAAGAAAAAAAATCCATAACTTTGTCAATTCACAAGATATTGAATTTACATGAATTTATTATATATCTTTTTAATATTATCTACAACTTTTATATTGACAAGTGTTTGGTAGGACCAATTCGTACAACATAAACAAATAAAAAAAAATTAAAAATACATAGAGGTTAAAGAAAAAAAATATTCCATGTACTCAGGATGTACTCAAATCCAAATTGCTTACTTCTTGACTCATTTTTAAATTCATTTTTGTTTTCAAACGAATCCATTTGGTATGTTCTCTTATTCAAAAACTATATAATGTGCCGTAATGGTCGATTTTTTGATAGAAACAGAATATATTTAAAAAAATTATGTCAAAGTGGGCATTTTGAACCGAATTTCTCAAAGTGATTGCGTTGGAAATGAAAAATATAGTCCTACTGAGAAAATAATTGTTTATAAATCAAGTTGTAATTAATTGAATGAAAATAAAAACATAGGTCATTTATGAATCTCTTAAAAAATAGTTAGCAAGTTTAATGTTTTCCTTTTAAAAATTAATCTGAAAATGTGTCCAAAAATTTCAAGTTGTTGAGCATGGAAAAATATTTTTTGAATACTGCCTTAACATGAGCTCTTATATAAATATGAAATAAAAAACTTGTCAAAAGTGGCCAGATAAAATTGTTAAAGTGGCATGAAATTAGTACTCAACTTCGAAATCTACCTGCGCCTGTAGGCCGAGCTGGCATGAACATTTTATGTAGAAATAGATAGGAAGGTACAAATATAGTGAATTTTTTATTATTAATATTATTAAGAATGCATACCTTAGTGAAAGATTGAAAAACATTTCTGTGTTAGTAATTACGATGTAAAATACCTCAGTGAAAGATTGAAAAACAAAATTTCTGCTTAATCTGTCATCCATTGAAACCTATTTAATTACAAGTAGATTAGCATGACCTGTGGTATTAAATCAATTTCATTTTTTGCTTTTGCTTGCCACCTATTTTATTTATATTCAGCAATATCCTAAATTTAAGAAAATCTTATTTTATTTTTTATAATATTCTTAGTTATGTCCAAGGACATTAAATAGTTAAAATGTTATTAATAAATGATGCATAAAATAGGAAGAATTGTTGTTATTATTATTTGCTCTGTATTTGAAACATTTTTAGAACTATTGAATGTTTACTTTGAAATTTTGAATATGACAAAAAAGTTTAACGAAGAATTTTCTAAGAATTTGTTTGCTGTGTTGAGAAATCACTGAGAATGGTGAAAAATGAATGGCTGCCTGTTGTTTACATGTGCAGTTGTACAATTTTGGTTGTTTGAAAAGTGTAGAAGAAATTTAAGATTTTTGTGTTTAAAATTCCACCAAACTTTCTATTTTAAAAGTAAAGGCTAAAATATGTCATATTTTCTGAACAAGCATTTCAAGTTTGATGAGCAGAAAAATGCATTTTGTCAGATCTTTAATGAAGGTAAAGGAAGAAAGAATTTGTAGCAAAAAATTAAATGTGTAAATTAAAATCTGCAACTCAAAAGTGCAAAGTCGGAGCCAAGTTGGGGCGAGAGCCAGAGCCGCAGTATTTTATCTAGGAATGGAGCTGGAGCTGGAGCATCAAAAATTGTTCAGCTCTGAGTCACTGAGTCAGGGATCAAAACACTGTTTCCTTATATCTGTTGTCGGTGAAGTGGTTAAGAAATAATTTTTTTTAATTTGCAACAAATTTTTAAATTTGTATTTCTTCTTTAAATCCATTTCTTGTAAGTAGAGAGCAATAATTCTGTAGTTAAATGCAAGGAGCTTAAATTTGTTTTTGTTTAAACTTTAAAAATTTTTGATGGGATGATTTCTTGACAGACAATTTTCTAATTTCTAAAATAAACTGGTTACTGAATCTTGAATATGTGAAACTAATTTTTCACTTTCTAATTGAAATAATAATACTAATATTTTAAATTTTAATGAGAAAATGACACCAATAAAAATATAATCTCTGTTTTTTCTCTTTTCTCCTTTTGATCTACAATAATGAAGTAATTTGGTTGCCACCATTTACTTTAAAATGTCTGTGAAATTTACAAAAAAAAAAAAAGTGGAAGCTCATTTAAGTTTCTAAATTTAAGATCTTGGAAGCGAATTTAAATTTATAACTTTGAGATCTTGGAACCTAATTTAAATTTCAAAAGTTTAAGAGTGTTTAGGACATCCTCAGATCTCTGTGAATAACTGATGTTAGTTTCATCACAAAATTTGTATTATTGCAGGAGGAGCAGCTGTGAAAAACAGAAGTGTTATAGTAAACACTTCTGTTTTCTGCATGAGCTTAATTCAGCAGAAACTTTTTTAATTTTTGGTATTTGTGTTAAGAAAAATTGCTGATACTAAAAAAGATATCTCTGTTGTTTTAAGTTATAAATATTATTTTGACTGCTACTAAAAGCTAAATAGAAAAAGAGATTTAAAAAATGTTTAACCTTTTATGGACAATGTTTTAAATATTGATTGGGAAGACATTTCCTCTTTAAAGACGCAAATCTATCATAAAATCTAGTAAATGTGCTTCTTTCCCTCACAATCGTGAGCAGATCCTTGTATGGGCACTTCAGGTACAGTCCCAACTATTTTCTTATCCAGTGTATTAAAATTAAACTTATAAATTTTCATTAAAATATTACTAAAGGTAGTATAAACTCCAACCCTTGAAGCCTGATCTAGGAAAAATAATCATAATCTCTTTTATTCTTCAGCAGTCAGCCCGCTTCAATAGCATTGTGTTCTGGAATTCATAAATCCTTCTTAAATGTCTACTTTTTCTTCATAAGATTAGGGATTGAGAACTCCAAACAATGTGTCCTGTTGCACATACAGCAGTATGGCATTTTAGTTTCTGAACATCTTGGCATCTTCCTGTTGTTTATCACAAAACAATGTTAGAAATGGCTTGAATAGAAAACCGTTTCTGGGCAAAATCTACCTGGGTCAGTAGGAAAAGAGTATATTTGTTTCAAAATATGTTAACCCTTAAAAATCGATCCTCTGCATGATTGGCAGCTTTTACTGTATACTTTTTGAATAATAAAAAAGTAATCATTTTCAAATAATTTAATTTTTGAGTTTATTTGGAAGATAAATATATATTTTTTAATTAGAGATTAATTTTTATCAGGTTTCAATAAATTATATAAGTAAAAAACAAAAATTCTTATGCCATTAATTGTTAATTTATTGTTAGATATAGTAGTTGATATATATTTTTTACCCGACTGAAAAGAAGGGTTATGTGTTTCACACGTATCTGTGTATGTGGATTTCTTTATACCTGTTGGGCAGATCTAGGTCCATATACCAGCACCAACTTAACTACCCAAAAATACATGGGATTGGGGACAGGGAAAACCCCAATCTGGAAGGTGGGGGAAAAAGAGATGGGTAATGTGCATTAATTACCCTAGTAATTGTAGGTTAACTACTCCTAAATTACTGTACCTGAATTATTATAGTGGGTATTTAAAAAACATTATAATTTATAAACAAACATTTGTGATCGTAATAATTGAATAATGATCCTGGCTACTTCTGATAATTAGTCTAACCATAATTATCTTTGATTGGGGGGGGGGGGGGGGGGCAGGAAACACATCTCCAAAATTGCCCCAAACTGCGTTGTGTAATTTTAGTGAAGAAGTAGCGTATAGACTGCGCAGTTATATCTCAATAAAACCTATCAAAACTACGCATAAATAACATACTAAAGAAATTCATAATCTGAAATAAAACTTACATTAAAGTAAAACAGTGGACTCATGTTGTATTAAAAACATAGCCAAAATTTAACAATAAACGAAAGTTTATTTACAGTTAATTTACATATTTACAAAAACAAAATAGAATTGTGTCACAAGACACCAGCGTTCCAAAGAACGAAATTGAATTAGTATTTGCATTAAGTTTGCCTTTTAAATTATCATTACAAATATTAATTAATTGCTTGGATACACATAAATTGTACAGTCGTGGAAAAAAAAAAAGTAAACACCCCCTACTAACTTCTCAACAAATTATCGCAAAAGAAAGTTACTGGTACCGAACGATTGGAAATAAAGTCTAGTTTTAAATGATGTATGTAAAATTTGCTTAGGGGGCCATCTACCTATTAAAACAAACCATAACTTTGTTTTTTTCAGTAGCAGTACACAATTCTGACAGCATAAATGAACTCTACACCCTTCAATTAGTCTAAAAACAAATTTTTATGCAATTCGTACCATAAGTTTCCGAGAAATTAATTATTTTAAAACGAGCATATTTTAAGGGCTGTATCCAAATTGAAGTTCGGTACTTGATTGTTAACCGAGAGAGCTCCCTTCTTGATCAAGGCCCCTTAAGCAGTCAATTAAGCTTGTTAGATTGCAGGATAGCATAAGAAATTTCAAAATATTTAGTCACTTCTATCATAGACGGCCCCTTAAACCATCATTTTGCCGTTTTTTAAGCATAATTCGAAAACTACTTGGAAGAAAAATGTGAAATTTTGGATTTCCATAAAGCAGGACTTAATAAATCTAAATTTCTCAAAAAAATTGTAGGTTGCAATTCATAATTTTTTTTAATATTAATTTCATAATTCATATCAGAAAATTATAAAAATGGCAAATTCAACGTATTTATGTTTGGGTATATTAGTATTGTAGCTACACAAAAAATTAGCACATTAGGAGTATAATTTCAGAAGTTATAAATACAAATATGAAAATGTAATTTAACATTAGAAGCACTAAATTTTGAATGTTTATAATTCAAAAACTTATCATTCAAATGACTTGAAATTTGGTGTCTTGGCATAGTTTGAACCAAAGATTTGAAATATCTCGTTAAAATTGGGTATTGCCATTGAAAAAAATGAAGTTTGGATTCATTTTAATATGTAGATGGCCCCCTAGGCAAATTTTATATATGTCATTTAAAAGTAGACTTTATTTCCAATCTTTCGGTACCAGTAAATTTTGTCTACGATAATTTGTTGAGGAGTTAGTAGGGGGTGTTTACTTTTATTTTTCCATGACTGTACATCCCTAGCACAACATAGATTATTAAAACAATGGGAATACAAAAACATTGAATAACACGTACCTTCTGTAGTAGAGGCTTACTCATAGCTTTAAGTCACACTTATATCCGTGATTCATTGAGTGTTTTTTCACACTCCAGAAAAGTTCACAAATTTATTTAAAACAGGTGATGTATTAAAGTCCACGAACTGCCGTTCTTAGGGCCGTCCCTTAGCGGGGAAACACGACCCGAATAACTCGTAATCATCGTTAGAAGCATCGTTGAAATACTTAGGACATCTGGGTTTAACTATCCCTGTTGCGGAATAGAACTCATCTTTATTAAACTATCATAGTTGCGAATTGGAACAACCTTGTTGACAAACAGCACAAGTCTTTTAAACCATCATAGTTGGAATAGCTGACAAATCTTACTATTAAACCATCTCTATTAAGACATCTAACGAATCTCTATCAAACCCCCATAGTTGAGAAAATGGAACTAATCTCTTTTTAAAACCTTCATAGTTGAGAAGTAGAACTAAACTCTTTTAACCCTCATGGTTGAGAAATTGAACTAATTTGACTGTAACTTCATTCTTCGGTTACGACATCACCTCGTCATAACAATATGGAGGATGGTCCTTTGCCCCCTTCGTCAAATGGTCGGTCAGTCTTGCTGACCCCCTCTTCTTCCGTTTCTTGCAAACCTCTGATTTGGTATTACACTTTTCCGGGGTATACAGTACTCCGCCCATTGAGCGTCAGCGATCGTGGGATCTGGAAAACCGCAGGCCTTCTTCCCTCGCCCGTGTGGTCTATCTTTTACGACTTCTTTATTAGGACCAATAAATAATCTTACATCCAGTCGTAAATACAGCTTGGCATTTTATGTCAACCTTTTGTTAAACTTGGAGACTTCGTGTCTATCTAAAAAGATCCCCTTTAAAGATAAGATCCAACTGCAGTCGTTCTCTTATTAAGGCTTTACAACGTAGATACATATATGAGTATATTTATACAGGCATGCCACTTTTCCGCGGAAACGCGGATTTCCACGTTTTGCTTATTTTGAAAATCGGCGGATTTCCGCGTTTTGCTTATTTTGAAAATCGGCGGATTTTCACGTTTTACTTATTTTGAAAATCCGCGGATTTCCGCTTTAAAAAAAAAAAAAAAATCCCTTTTTTGACATTTTTAAAGATTTCATTTATGTTACAGACTTGCCAAGTCTCCGGATTATTGTGAAATATCTCCGCATTTTTAAGATACGACGGCCGCCGCGTGCAAACCGATGCGAAACACAATAAACCATTTCCTTCTCTGCTGCTCTGCGCACAGCATGCATAGAGTGGTTCTCTTCCGCGCATCCTTACTGACGTAGCAAGCAAACATCGTGGGCTCAGATGAGAAGCCGTTGACATTTCATCTGCATCCAACACGAGGAAAGCGTGCAGCGCGCATTCTGATATGCGTGAAACAATATGCTCAGTCGTTCGGAGTCGTTGGGATATCAAAGGGATTGAAAATAGGGAAGAGAGAGATTTATTTATTTTGGATTAGCTAGTATTGTTTGAAGCACGTGCCTTGCGTGAAAGTTGATTGAATTCTTTTCATTTTATTTTCTCGTTTGATTTATTTCGAATGAAAAGTGAAAGTTATTGATGTATTTTATTTATATTTATCGATATTTAGGATTTTCAAATATTTTATTTTATTATGGCCACTGAAACTATAGCGTATAATAGAAGCATTTCATTGAAAGAATTTGCTTATTTATTTCGAATAATCTCATTAAAGTACCATTTTGATCATGTTTTGGCCACAGTTTTAAAGTAAATATTTCTGAATTTAAGTAATGGAACAATTTTTTTTTTAAATATTAAGCAGTTGTTTTAATATGAAACCATATTTAAGACATCCAAAATTCCAGACAAATATTTACTGATTATTATTTTTAAGGTAAGAGTTCGTTCCATCGAGTTTTTATTTTTATTTATTTATTTTTATTTATTTATTTATTTATTATTTTTTTTTATTGAATGTATTTTAGTAATCATTTACTCTTTTGCATTACCTATTATGTTAAAAATTAATTTTTTAGTGAATACTTCTGTTGTTAAAGAGCAAAAGTTAAAAAATAAAAAAAGGAATTTTTTTTTTATAACCTTTTTTAGTTCATAATATATTTGCAGTTTCATTAATTTTAAAAGAAATTTCTGAAAGATTCATGACAAATTATTTTGAATGCAGATTTTTAAATGTATTTACTTATACAAATTTTAAACAATAGTTTTACATTTCTGTGGAATTTTCATATTATTTGTCATTTACAGTAAATTATTGAACAAAAGTTTGAATTCCATTCTTATTATATTTACAAGTGTTCATATTTCATTTTAATGTATTTTTGTATTCATATATATGTTTAATTTTGAATTCAAATAATGACACAAATTTTATTCTCACATTTTTGCTTGATTTTTACCTCGCGTGTTTAACTTTTTGCTCGATTTTTACTCCACACGTTATTTAATTTTTGCTCGATTTTTACCTCATGCGTCATTTCCTCTTTTTTGCTTTTTTCTCAGTCTCATTCCTGTTTATATCAAATAACAATAATAATAATCAAAATAAATACATGTAAGAATGCCCTCTATATATACATACACACTTTATAAAATAATAATAATAATCAAAATATATAAATAATAGTATTTTTTTTATGGCATTAAAAAAAAACAACCTGCTGAAGTGGTATCAAGGGTGTTTATATCAGTTATATGATAACACTTCCAGCAATACCCTCGAAACATCCCAATGGCTGGATGTATTTTTATGAATGAGGTCTCTTATCGCTTCGTCTTAATCTTCCGATGGTTATAGGATAGGTTTTGTTTTTATAAAATCAAAAAGGCAGCTGTAAAATAAAAAATGGCGGTAGAGACGAAAAAAAAAATTTACGCACCATATTAAGTGGCATATCATCGGATAGGTCTTTCAAAATGAAGACGATGTTTCATTGACCATTTTGTAGTCAGAAGCTCCGTTTAAATATTACACAACCTGGAAGTTATGTACTTTGGATCGCTACCTTTACTGTAAGTCTAATCTTCCTAATAGACATCTATAGGCCTCATCAAAAGAGTGTTTGTAGATAGGAACTAATAATTAAACACAACTTAACAGTCATCAATACAAGTAAATAAAAAAAACGGTAAGTAATATAAAAAATAGTTTCATATTGATGAGAAATAATTAATTAGTTTGCTTTTTACGCAGTTGGGTTTTTTGATTTTTTAAATTTAATATATTATTTAAATTAAGGATTATTTTTTTTTTTATCAGGTTTCTCTAAAATAAATAAATAACCAAAAAAAATATGACATTAATTGTTAATTTGTTGTTAAATATAGTAGTCTAATTTGATTTAAAAATATGAAATAGCATATTTTAAATTTAAACAGAGCCCTCATAATCTGTTAAGACTTTTTTCACTTGGAAAACAGTTATAGTGAAACCCAATATAATACATGGATAAAAATAATTTAAATACTATATAAACTTTTATTTAATTGAAAATATTTCTTTTATATATAAAAAATAGTTTTATAATGAATAATTTTTAATCGAATGAACATTAGGTGTTTTTCATGTGTACCAAGAAGCGCTTGCCCCCTTAAATTTACTTTTAAAAAATTGTACTTTTGATTGATACCGTAAGATTTGGGATTTGACATCCATATTGGCCTGTAAGTAATTGTGTAATTTTAATAATAATAGATTTTAACTGATTTTAATAGAATAAAATCAGTCAGAAATATTTCCTCTTATTTTGTTATCGGATCTTTCTTCCTATATCAGTTATTAAAAATTAGGTTGTGCATGTTACACGGGGTGTGTGCATACTTAGAAAAATAGGGTTTTTAATTTAACTTATTTGATTTTCATTGAAGTTTAGTTGTATTGTTCAAGTAGTTTTTATTTGATTTGTAAGCTAATATTCTGTAATTGGATACACAGCTGAGGTTGGCATCAAAGATGAGCAAGGACAGGATCATTTTACTTCTAGGATATCATTAAGTGCTTTCTGGACACACTCACACACACAAAAAAAAAAAAAAAAAAAAAAGCTGGGAAGTTATAACAATCTATTTCATTTTGTGCCAAAACATACTTGCTAAATTGTGTCAGTTGGTTCAACATTTCTAGTATATCACTGATGATGGTAAACTGAATTCCACCATAATTGTTATGCAATATTTCTTGAAAACTTTGGTGCTCTAAACATTGTTTTATATAGTCATCCCCGTTTAAACAAATATTGACAGTTCCTACAAGTTGTATTCGAATATCCGGGAAAACATATACATGACATTAATCTATTGTGCTATGGTAGAATAAATAACACATAACAAAATAAGAAGGAAATAACATTAAAAATAAAATAAAAGACAAAAATAGGTAGCATAAAAGACAACTGTTATACATACCTATGGATTTTTAATATTCCAAAAAAATTTAGATTTATGTACATATTACTTTGGCTGAAAGAAAGCTGTGATTGTTGACTTCTTTTTCACGGGGTGTCAAACATTTCTGTATTTCTTTTCTAATTTATAAAGTATATTATAGTTACCTCCACAAGCCTCAAAGTTTCGGCGAATTACAGCATAGGATGTATTTACTTCTTTCAGAGAAAAGGGTGACTCAATTGTCTCATCATCACTCTCATTATCTTTTTCTTGCGAGGAAAATGTGGTCATTTCTTCGTCTCATTTTCATCCAATTCGATAAATTGTACAAGCTCCGTCTGAGTAAATTTCAGCTGCCCAAAATCTCCTGTCTCAAATTCCTCGAAATCCTGAATTCTACTGTCTTCAAAATCATAAATTACTGTTTCATCATCCCATATTTCACTTTCGAGATTTTTCAATTTCACAAATTTTGCTTTTCTAAAGCAATTTTCAATGACTTTTACAGGCACACTGTCCCATTCTTTTTTAGAAAATTGCATGGCTGTTAAAAGGTTTATTTTCTTATGAATGCCAACAAAGGATTCGATGTAATCCAAATGATGCAAAAGATCTTCGTTTATTTGTCTTTGGTAAAGCGTTTAGAGTGATCTAATTATGCCTTGATGTAAGGGCTGAATTTTGCATGTTGTATTGGGAGGCAGAAATTGTAGTTTAATATTAGTGAGACATACAGTACTGTCATCGATTTTATGACTTTTTACGTTATCCAAAAACAACACAATCTTTCTGTTCCATTTTTCTAGCTTCATCAGCCAGTTTTTAAAAATTTGTCCTGTCATCTATGCGTTTCAAGAATGAGTATAGTTCACAGGATAATTTTTGACGTTCTTTAGACACCTTGGACCTTTACTTTTCCCTTTCATTAGAGTCTGAAGTTTTTCTGTTCCAGTTTGATTTACGCACAATAATAAAATGACCCGACCTTTGTTCTTTTTTATTCCAGCAACCTTTTCTTTTTTTTCTCAGCTAAAGTGCCTGTTGGTAAAGCCCGATTAAAGAGTGCAGTCTCGTCGCAATTAAAGACATCATCTGGAACTGTATTTTTCAAGGATAGGCTCCAGAGTTCCTTCACTCTAGGTGTCGATGCATGAAGCATCAACTGATCCTGCTTCACCATGTCCAGTTTTAAAGGTTAAATTATTCCTTTGTTGGCACCTATAAAGCGAACCTTTGGATGCACAGAAATTTTCCCCGTTTTCAACAGTCTTCGCTACTGACTCAGCTTTTCCCATGATCATTGGCCCATTGATCATTGTACCTTTTGCTCTTGAAAAACACTCCATTACAGCAACACTGTCAAAATTTGATTTACATTTTCTCTTTCTGTCTAAATTTCCATTTCTTCTCCACTCTTCAATCTTTTCAGTATTCTTTTTAATATTAGAAACTTGCATTTGAGAAATTTGAAATTCTTTTACAATTTCAGTTTGAGTTTATTTTTAATTTTTTAGTGAATCTAACACTTTCATTTTATTGCATAAACTCAAATCCTTTTGTTTTGTATCCATCAAATTTACTATTCAATTATTAAAGAAAGAATAGCATCCCAGAATGTGAGCATATGTTCACAGACATGACTAGTTCGAACTAAACCAGTTCGGGTAACCACCTCATATTCTAATCAGTTCTCAGAAATCGACTGCAACAACTTAGTGTCAGAAGTGAACTGACCATTTCAGTTCTATGAAAGAAAAGAGGGACCACTATGCCTTTATCCAAAGTATGGCGAAGAGGGAAAAATGAACACATATTTTTGTAGCAAAACAATAATTTTATTTTTAGAAAAGGAAATCTGGTATTTTTTGGTTAAGTACGCATTTTCAGTAAGAAAGACTGTTTAGACTTTATTCGATTAACCAGGGGCGGCAAGTAAAAAATATTTGATAAAGTGGGGAAATTTAACATTATTCCTATAAGACTGATTTTGGTTCTAGCAAATTTTATTCATATAAGCGGGGTATTCGATTATCCGTTACCCGATTAAGTGGGGACGACTGTACTTATGCTGTATAGCACCAAGTCTCATTTCATTTTTCAAACACTGCTATTATCTAATAGTGTAGGTGTAATCAAGAGTCTTGTGGAAAATGTTTGACAAGTGAAAGCAATTAATTTCTGTTTTGATGACTTGATTGTAAAATCTATGATGTTATTTGAGAAAATTAAAATTAACTCTGTGTGTGTGTGTGTGTGCGCTTATCTTATTTTTTCCTTACAGTTTTACTCATTAAATTCAGTCATCTTTTGTTCTTTCTCTTTTTTTAAACAAACAGTACTCTCTGTCTCTCCTTTTTTTGTGTGTGTGTGCGTGTGTTTTGTTTGTCAAGTCTTTTTACCTATGAATAAAGCTTAAGAAACTTATACTTGAAAAAAAGATCTTTTTGATGATGTAAATATGTTTGCTGTATTTTTTTTTATAGGCCGTATCTAGAAATACCAGCATCTGAATGCCCCTTACATTAGTAATATGCATGAATACCAGCATTTTTTCATAATTACTCTTGAATTTTTCTGCGATGTAATATGATTGGATTCTTCAACTAGAAATGGGGGAATATTTCTAAAATTAAGGGGATGAAACTATAACAGGTCTAAAATCTGTAAGCTTAATTTCTGTCACAAGGACAGGATGTATTTTAATAAATTTATTTCACTGCAATACCCTAGAATTAAATAATTTATTCTGGATTATTTAGTTAAAAAAAAAAAAAAAAAAAAAAAATCTAGATATGTTTCTGTTGAATACTGTCCATTCTATTGGTAGTTATAAAAATATTATTTAGAAATTTTTTTTTTAATGAAATGTAATGTGCATTCTCATTTAATAACTTAACTTCATGCAGTCAAACGTGAATAAAACTTTCTGTAAGATCTTAAATTAGATGAAAATCTTAAAAAATCACCTCTTAATATATTGCATAGTATTTAATTTATACTTTATAAAATTAGTCATTATATTGAGTGGTTTTAAATGTCATTTTATCTTTCTTATTCATAGGTGCTGAAAAGTTTCTTCAAGGTGTAGGAAGACATGGAAAATTCCATTTAGATGCACCTGAAGATCTATGATATATGTGTTTTTTAGCATTTGTAAATAATTTTAATTTTGTAGTATGATTGTTATAAAATTAATCCTAATGATGAGAAATATAACATAGAGAAAGAATCATTGTTGTATTAATTTTTAATATAAATATGTGTTAAATAAATGATATTTTTATATGATATGTTTCATCTTAATTTCTTGCTGTTAAGTTAAAGAAGTTATTTTGGCAATAAATTAATGAAAATCCAACAGTGATGTTTTATTAGTCTTTTAACCTGCTTATTATCCATAATTAAAGAAAATGTGGAAAAATAATGGTAAGCTACATTCAGCAGGAATAGAGATATTCAGTGCATTCTGAAAGTTGTGGATTCTCACAGAAACAAATCAACAATATGCTGCCATCTGTTCTCTTTAATCTTAAATTTTCCAACCACTGAGCTCATTGAAGTGTTAATGTATTTCTGCACTGAGCTTCAAAACTGAAGGTTATTTTTTTTTCTTATGACCTTTAATTATATAAAGCAGTGTGGTCCAACCTTTAGTTACCCGAGGGCCAGTCAAATTTTAGGATAGGAATGTGGGGGCCATAGACATTCCAGAAATAAAACGAATTACATATTTTATTCAAAATCTTTTATTAAAATTTTTATTAAAATAAGTTTAATGTACCACTTTATTTTACAGTCGAGAAATCAATGTGATGATTGGTACTGCTTTCCTGATGCAGCCGGCCCCACTTAATCGGGTAACGGATAATTGCATACCCCGCTTATATGCATAGAATGCCGTAAAACAAAAACGCTCCCCTTAAGGTTAATGTTAAATATACTCGTTTTATCGCATAACAATACCCGGTTAATTGCATAAATATCTCAAATCTAGTAATCCGCATTTTATGAATTCCTGTTATAGTGATGAACGGGAAGAAAGAAATAACTTTTTTTTGGTTGTTGTTGTAACTACAATGGTTTGTTATATTTACGATCGAAGAACAGAAACCGTCGTGAAAGAAGACTTTATTAACTTAATTCTAGGAAACGCATAGGAGTGTTGAATTTGGACAATTATGATTTTCTTCTAAAGCTTGTCGTACATACAGTGACTCAAGTTGCTGGGGGTACTTTTTGGAAAATCCTGAAATCGGGGGGAAAATAGAATCGAGGTGGTCAAGAGAATAAAGGAACAATATTTAGCGCCGGAATTGGAGAAATGCTGTGTCCGAGGTAGGAAAAAACAAATTTCCCTAAAGGATTTTTTGTGTAGGCAACAACAAAAACAGTGATAAATTGACAAATAATTGAAAAATAAAAGGAATTTATGCAGAATTTATTTATTTTCAAAGGTATGATTTTAAACAATTTTTTTTTTTACTTTCATTTTAATTTTCACATGTATTATAATGAAAAATTAAACCATGTAATGTAAATAATGTAATAATACATTATACCTTATTCCATATATTGTTACATATAGAGTAATAATAAATTATTTATTAAAATTATTAATAGAATAATTTTTAAATTATTAGGTAAATGTCCATTAATATTTATCATATCTGTGGTATATAATCAAATGATAACATATACTGATAACATTAATTGCTGTCCTCGCTTAAACGCATACCCCGCTTAAATGCATACAATTCAGTGGAACCAACTGTATGCAATTAAGCGGGGCCGACTGTACAAGTTTATAAATGTCCACTGTAAGTTCAGTAAGGCAGTTTCAGGATCGATTCCAGTGAAACACTTTCAATTTGATTTCTTGTTTTTGATTTAATTTATTTGAAAGCAGAAAAAGCACTTTCGCACACTGCATTCAGCGGTAACATTTTCAGGGAGAATTTAAGCAGTTTAGAAAAATGTTTAAAATTCAGTTTCTAGAAATTTTCAGGGACATCACTCTTTTTAGTCTGGTAGAATGGGTCTGCCTAAAGATCACAACATTCACATTTTTCTAAAATGCCCTTGAGAGACTCTGAAACTTCACCACCCCTATCATTTATTCTTCTACTTACTATCTGATGAGACAAGGAAAAACTGTTTCAAAATTTTTAGCCATCCTATTATCTCCAAATGAAGATGCCTTTTATACAGCACATCTCCTGATGACTATACCTAAAAGACTTTTACTTTTAGCCTGCTCTAAACATACCTCATAAGATGCCTTTAAACCAGCATTGTTTGATGGTTGCACGATATTCTTCTGTCTAGTTAGTTTCAGCTTTAAATCATTAAATGCCCAACTTCTAACACTTTCCTGGTATTGATCGTATTTTGATTTATGCAAGCTGGCATAGTGTCTACTCACTTTATACTCCTTCGAAACACCTAAGACTTGAGAACAGATAACATACTGTGGTTTTCCATTATGTTCAACAAAACAGTAATTTCCCTGCCACTTTGACTGAAGTTGTCGTTTCTCATCTTGAACATGCTGTTTCTTAAGTTCCGTCATTTTAGGTATCGCTCTCGCAGCAACGACGACAACAATCTGTTGTCGTACTATATATTTTGAAAAACCTCTCTTGTCAAAAAGAACCATTTCGAACTGCCATGTGCTTCGTTTTATAGGGAAACCTTCCAGAAAATCTTCCGCAGCACACGGACCTATCGGCAGCCAATCAATGGCGACACCCCGTCGCCTGGAGGCTGGGTTACTTCTTGCCTTTCTCACTTGCCGCCTTCGTAACAGTACTGAGTGAAAGTGAAAATCGAAGAAGGCATGCCACGGATTATAATGGTCGAAGAGTGGGGCTTCAATATGGCCGTTATAGGGGAAATGAAGATTATAAGATGCTGCTGATGTAAACTTAAAGAAAACCTAAAGTAGTAGGAAGGGTTAATGATTTTTTCTAAATGTTAAATAAAAATATTTTTTTCCAGTAAGAAGTGCAAGGGCCAACGGAAGTGAATAGGTGAGCTGCATGTGGCCTGCGGGTTGGATCACACGGATATAAAATAAAAGTTTTATTAATAAAAAGTGCAAATTAGCCAACATTCCTTGAAATTTAAATTTTTTCGCATATTTAATAATAGATAAATGCATTCTATTTTTATGATGAAGCAGTGTGATTAAATAATTCACATGTAAAATCTTATGAAAATACATTTACAAAAATAAATAAAGGATGGATGATATCTAGCATATATTAATAATTTTATTAATTTTGTTTATTGTTAGCCAGTTGTTTTCATATTTGTTTTTCATGTAAAAGTTAATATTTTATCATTTTTTCTTGATTTTCTGACATTTTACATAAGTATTTTGCTATTTTCTTTTCAACTTGTATTATCATACTAACAAACTGAAAGAATAATTATTTCCATACCAAGATTATTTACATATAGTTTGTTTTATAAAACAATGAATCTGTTTTTGTAACAATTTGATGCAAACAGTTCTCATAAAGTGATAAGGAACCCATATTTCATATTTGTCACTCTAGACAAGATAACTGAAGTATACAATGCTGGTACATGTTAATAGTGATCTCTCTCTTGCTACTATTTACGTATTTAGCTCTTCACGTCCATCCTTTTTTCCATGTATTAAGAACAGTAAACGTCTGATTATCCATCACTCACAGGACCGATGGTGTGGCGGATAATCAAAAGATAGTACAAGATGGTTACTAAAATTACATTTTTACATGTTAATTTATAAATAAGAATAATTAAAAGATTTTTTTTTTTGTTTGTTGTGCACTTTCGTTTATAAAAAAGCATCATAACTGATAATAAGAAATCTATTTATCAAGCAAATTTAGAATTTTAATTAATAAATGTGTAGTACATGTTTTCATCCAAAGTAATCCATTTAATTTTTTGTTTGTGTTTTATTTGTGCAGCAACATTACAAATTCGACGTAATAAAAGTACTTGAGTTGCATCTGCTTCCTCTTGCATCTCAAACCAATTAATGCATTTACAGAGTATAGTCTGCATGACTGATTCCTGGATGATCATTCTTCGATTCATCATATTGATCTACTTCAGGTTTCTTGGGATTCAAAATATTTTGAATAATTTCGTCATCCGTTAATTCTTCATAAACAGGGTCCGACAAACCCCGGGTGCGAGGTCGCCCGGGCGACTAAAAAATTGTGCTTGGCGACTAACTTTTTTACCTACTTATTAAGTAAAAATTTTTTTCCTTTAACCAAAAAAAGTTCAAATGCGAAAATATTTATTTTTAATAGCGCAATTATTTTCAGAAGAAGAAAATACACTATACCGGCTCAACAACTCTCCCTAATTTTTCAGAAATCGGAGTTTTTGCTAAGCTAAACTAAAGTGTATGTTGAAAGAGCACTGCTTAGATTAGAAAACCTTAAAAATACTCCAGCAGAAAATGAAAAATAAATTTAAATGATTTTTCATTAAGTGGAAACATGCAAGGAAGTATGCACCAAAATGAGTGTCAAATAAACCTCACAAAAATGACATGGACAAATGGTATTTCAAATCAAAATCAATGTATATAATATCTTGTTGGGAATTAAAGGTAAGGATATTAATTTGTCTACTGTTTTAATGTTTGATTTCATAGTTTGTTTCTATTTAATTTTTACAATATAAAAGCGGTATTATCTTTTAATTTTTGCTCAGTTTGATTTTTTTTTTTATTGAACAGTTAAATTGTTCACTGCAAAATGAAACATAGATCACTCAAAGCCTAATACGATTATGAGCAGCCAGTGTTCCATTTTGTAATGAATGCGTTAATGTCAGAGAAATGATTCTTCAAGCTGGCTCCTAAGAATTTTTCCTGGCGCCTAAGAATTTTCAACTTTTGTCAGTCCCTGTTCATAAACAACATCACTCTCATCAAAATTTAACTAGTCTGTGATTTCATCCGTAGAAATATTTTCGAGCTGCTGTTCCTGACGTCAGACAAGCATCTTACAAGCATCCATCTTTCTCAAGTTTAAGTGCATTTGAATTTTCGTTCTTAGTTTCTGATTTTTAAGGAAAGGGGAGTGGCGGTTAACCGAGCATGGCAGTTGATAGAGTGGCGGATAATCGGAAGTTCACTGCATTGCATTTAATCAGTTACAGAAAGACTGAATTCAGTTTAAAGTTTGAAATAAAAATAACTGAAAAGTTTGTATGACCAATGAATGTGATTTGTTTTCAGAAATAATTCAGATTATATATTTAAAAAAAAAACCTTTTTACCTTTTATATATAAATATTATCTTGTTAAACAATATACTGTATTTGATGTATTACTGTCTGCTTTTTCATATTCTCCAAAAGTGAGATTTAATAAATTTTTTCCTAAATAAATGAAGCCATAGAGTTAACAAAAAGAAACAAAAAAGCACAATAATAGAATAAACTTATTTAATCCAAATAAATAAAATCTAATAAAAACTGTATAAAATAGAAAGAAGATAAATTTATTCTGAGATTTTAATGTGGCAGTATATTTAACTCTTGCATCTACCTAGATCTCATATGAGACTCCTAATTTAAATCATGAACACAATTTTTTGAAAGATTTTTCCAACTAACTTTTACATTAAGTGACATCTCTTAAGCTTTCATATTTCATGTGTGGCTTTGAATTTGTATTAATTTTTAACAACAAATGATTGCAGAATACCAAAAAGTTGATTGTCTACAGATCGTTTGAAGCAAATACAGAAAAAAAAAAAAACTTTTGAAATGGCAGGCTAAATGTCATAGCTTAAAGGCTGAATCATATTAGCCAGATAGCTCAGTAGGTAGAGCATTGGCAATTTAAACTATCTGGACACTTTTTCACTCAGTTGGAAAAATTACGACTTGTATAATCATGTAATTCTTTTTCTACACAATCTGGAACACCAGTTTAAATATATCAATACACATAACAGTTTGTTTTCTTTTATTTTTTATAATTTGTGAGCAAGAGGCTTAAACTTTTAATTTAAAATTTGATCAAGCATTATTATGTCATTTTAATTTAAAAAATCTTACTTTAAGAAATAAAGGTTGGTCAGTGTATTTTAAATATAACTGTTTTTAGTAAAAAACAGTAATATTCAATATACAGAGAAATCCTCTAACACTGATCTGTATTTGCGTTATTTGGAAAAGAAAACAGCTATTATGTTTAATGTCTGGTTTTTTATTTATAAAAATTAATTTTACTTCCTTAGCTAATTTACGTTTGTAAATTAGAAATTTACTGCCACATTTTATGTGTATTCAATATTCTCGATTTTGTATTATAAAAACATCAAAATTATTATTATTTTTAAAATAACATTTGAAAAGCTCTCTTCTTAGCAGAGATATGTGGTAGATTTTGTACCAAATTCTGAACATGTTGAAACACTATTAGTGCATTTGCTGTCTGTAGGTGACAAGAATGAGTCAGTTTAACTAATGACTTGATTGCTTTAAATATTCTAATCCTTTTCTCTATCATGACGCTTCATCAGTCTATTGAATTCCATTTCTGAAAATTAGAAATTCATTGTATCTCACAAATCTGAAAATTTGTTTTTCTTTAATTCAAAACTCATTAGAATCTTAATCTAAACATGAAATTGTATGTGTGAAATCGAATGGTCTGTTTGATTTTAGACATAAAATGTAAAATGAGTGTGTTCATTTTTTATTTTAATAAGTTTCAGAGAAAAAGAAGCGAGTAAATTTTTTACAGTGATTTTTCAGTATCAAGATTAGTGAATCATCTAAATATCACTGTCAAAAATTTGTTCCACTCAAACAAATTATTATACAAATCGATAATTATTTATCTGACAACACAGCATGAAAGTTACACCAGTTTTCAGTTCTTGAATAGTTTTCCTTGTTCATATTTTGATCTTGCACAGTTTTCTTTTCTTTTCTTTTTTTTTTTTTTTTTTTTTTTTTTTTTGTAGTAACTTGTTTTGGACTTAGCCTCAAGGAAAATGAGTATTTATGAAACATATAACTTCTACATTTTTTTATGATGCATTGAAAATAATTTTGACATTCAGAAATGCTTTTCTCAAAAATTCCACAAGCTGCTATTTTCGGTTAATAGTTTCCTCTCAAATATGTATTTTAAAACAGAGGTTGGAAAGCTCTTGAAATGTTGGGCATCAGACTAGATAACATTGGAGCCTAGCAGTAGCATAGCTAGATGGGTGGATCCAACCAAGCCAGGCACTATTGCTATAGGGTGCCAAATTAACCACTTCAACGTTTGTCCTGAGATAAGTCAGGGGGTAAAAGCACTGTTTTCCTATACCTACTGCTAGTGGAGTGGTTAAGAATATATTTTGGTCTGGATTAGTTATTTCTATACTAGGGGCCTCAGTCCCCTGCGATCTATGCCTGCCAACCCCCGTTTAGGATTTGAAGCCTCTAAAAATATAGCAATGTGCCCTGTTTAGAAAATATTACCTGGTTACGGAAGATTGAATGATATTATCACTATAACGGTGGCTTTCTTCTGTAATCAGGTTGCCATGCGTTTCCATTTGAATGGGGCATTTTTCGGTTACCACTGTGACAGATTTTTCTGTTACATATCAGTTTTTCTTCAAAATTAATTTAAACTTAACTTTATTGCTTTTAAAAGATGTTTTTTCTTTCCCCCACCCCTTCGTTAAACTGAAATATGTAATTTTATTTCATTTCTTAAAACCATACAGAATTTTATCTAGATGTTTTTCCCCTTTCTCTAATGTCTTTATTTCATCACGCTTTAATGCTCAGCTTTATGATTTCAGTTATCAGTTACATTTTTTTTCTTTCCGTTACCACTCCTAATTCAGAAAGATAATACAAAATGTATAATGCAGCTGTTTCTAACATTACATTTTCATTTAATTTCATCCGCTTTCGCCCACGTCATAAATAAGATATTCTTTAATTGCTCATAAAATGTAACCATTGAGGAAGCATATCAAAAGTAACCTTGATTTGATATGAATACGATCTTTAAAATCATCTCATGTATGTTAGCTTGAGTTATAACTAATTTAGGAACAGATGCCCTGTTCTTTGTTGTGTGCAATAATATGTAACAATCATTTAGATTTAATATAAACATATCCAGTCTTTCTGTCGCCATTTAAGTGATTATGAAAACGTTTTTTTGGCAACCCAGACGTCACGCATCTGGTAATGTTACCAGATAAATTCTTACAATTCATCGCGCCAAATGCTTTGTACGTCTTTGTGCAGTCTGCAAGAAAGTTTGTAAATTGGTAATATTGTATACCGCCAAGATATCTGGACTTCTAGCCACTACGCACTTCTCTACCGACCACCACCTCTAAAGGATGTAACTAGGATAGCGCCTCGGGTGCATTGTCTGTTACGGGCTCTCTTTCCCATTTTACTGCTTTCCCATTTTACTGTTAGAATCACAGTAACTTAAATGTTTTTAAATAAAATTCCATTTTTCCAGTAAAATTATTAGTTGGAGTTTTTTGTGCATTCAAAGAACCCAGAAACTCAAACTTCATTGCAGGCCTCATTCATCGCTATCATAACAACTGACGGCTGTTTTCGGAATTGATAAGTAAGTTCAATTACACATTCGAAAATCAGTTTGTCTAAAATGGTTAGGTTAAAACTGTTGCTATCTTTCTGACTTTTATAACAACGCTATGGACAATATTCCTTTAGCTTTCAGAACCACAGTATTGAAAAGCATTGCATTTTGAAATTTTACTCTTATGTTTTGATGTTAGATGCACTACTTTTATACCATGTGACATCACCCAATTCTCCGGAATGAAGATTGTTTTAAATGTTTCATTTTAATATATGACATAATTTTCGCCATTAAATTCATTTCTCATGTTATAATTTATTTATTTTAAAGTTGTTTTTTTTTTCCCTTTAAGATTCACGGGTACATGTATTATTTAATTTAAAGTGTTTGGTAATATTATTGTTTGAGCTTTTTAAATATGACCTAATATTCACCTTTAAAAGTTTTTCATGCATAATAATTTAATTATTTTAGACACTTTAAATATGATGAAATTTAATATATGGGCATATTATCACTTTTAAATGCATTTCACATGTAATAATTTAATTATTTTAGACACTTTAAATATGACTATATTTAATATTTGGGCATATTATCACTTGTAAATGCGTTTCGCATGTAATAATTTTATTATTTTAAAGTTTTTGTACTTTTTTAATATTTACATTTTGTAATTCCCCCTATTTTCTGCTTTTAACACGTGATCATTTAATTTTTATTTTAAAACTTTCTTTCTGTTTTTAATAATTTCACATTTCAATTTCAATTTGAAAATGATGAAAAAGAAGAAATCTAATAATTCCTACCTTTTATCCACAAAAATGGAGTAATTTAGTTGCCATCATTACAGAAATGTAATTAAAATTAGAAAAAAAAATATCTCAAAAGCTAATTCAAATTTTTTAATTCTAATACCCCTTTTGACACCTGTGGATCAATATTGGATAATTGGAGTTAATTTAACAGCAAAACATTCCATATATTAAGAGAAATAGCTGTGAAACATAATCAGTCATTTCATAAAATCGTTTCATTAAGATTTTATATATGTAGGGTACATTTACTTTATTTATATTATAAATAAAAATTTGTATTATAACTTCTTTAAATATATATATATATGCACTTATTCAGGGGTTGGAAGCCCCACCAGTGGCCGAGATTTTCTGCTCTCGAAGTTGGTAGACGGGAAGTGCTGGGTTCGAACCCAATCGCGCCCGTCGGCCTAATCGTTCGGAGTTTTCGTGGTTTTCTTCGAACCTTGGATTTCCAAGCGTTAATACAGGTTAGGTTCCCTTACAAAGACCCCCACGAAGGGCACCCCCCCCCCCTTAGGGCCTATATCCCTCGTGTTAATAATTGGCCGTCATAAACACAACCAACCAATCAGGGGTTGGAAAAACTTTGTTGTTATAGTGAACTACAACTACACTATATGGCCAAAGGTGAGCGGTCGCATGCGATTTTAGGCGATGTGTTAAATATCAAGAAAAATACATGAGGAATTAACCTGAAACTGCAGGTGTGTAAACAGTATAGTATAGGCCATATATTTTCGCGAAGATTTTTTTCCCGAAATCCCATAGGTGACCGTCAACAAATTCAAAAAGAGCGAATATCTTTTGGATAACTCTAAAAACTAATGTAGCAAAAGCATTCAAACTCGAGATTATTAATACCAAGTGGCTTATTGTAATATGCTGTGTTCATTTTTATGGAGATTGTATGTTCGTAGAGAAATTAAGGTTTTTATAAAAACAGTCCCAAATTTTGCCAAGTTTTTTGCTTATAATTTGCAGAGTTCTTAATATAAAAAAAAGTTCTTTTCAGAAAATATAACAAACAACATTGTACACAATACTCTGCAATCAGAATTTAAAAATAATGAAAATTGGATGAAAAATGAGCAGGTTTACAAAAAAATATTTCCCTGTGCATGCGCGAATGCAATCAAAACATAATGTGCATAATGTATTAACTAAGTATATAGAGCAACTTTTGTGAAAGTCTCAAAATCATAGCTTGAAAATTCTGAAAATTGTCGTCAACAGAATAAGCTCGAAATCTGTTGTTCCCAAAAGGAAGCAAAAAGATGAGGGGTTGTATCTAAATATAGTAGTACATGCAATATTGTGTACGCTATCTTGGCACTAATCAACAGATATTTGATACAACCCCTCATCTTTTTGCTTCTTTTTGTGAACGACGGATTTCGAGCTTATTCTATCAACCTTAATTTTCAAAATTTTCCAGCTATGATTTTGAAACAGTCACAAAAGTTACTCTATATACTTAACTAATAAATTATGCATATTATATTTTGATTGCATTCGTGCATGCACAGTGAAATATTTTTTTGTAATCCTGCTCATTTTTCATCCAATTTTTATTATATTTTAATTATGATTGCAGAGTATTGTGTACAATGTTGTTTGTCATATTTTCTGAAAAGAACTTTTTTTTATAAGAACTCTGCAAATTATAAGCAAAAAACTTGGCGAAATTTGGGACTGTTTTTATAAAAACTTAATTTCTCTACGAGTATACATGCTATCCTCATAAAAATGAACACAGTATATTAGAATAAGCCACTTATTAATAATCTCGAGTTTGAACGCTTTTGCTACATTAGTTTTCACAGGGTTATCCAAAAGCTATTTGTTCTTTTTCAATTTGTTGACGGTCCCCTATGGGGTTTCGGGAAAAAATCTTCGCGGAAACATATGACTTATACTATTTACTGTGATTTATACTGTTTACACACCTGCAGTTTCAGGTTAATTCCTCGTGTATTTTTCTAGATATTTAACAAAACATCTAAAATTGCAAGTGACCGGTTACCTTTGGTCATATAGTATACTTGTTTTAAAAAAGTAGTGACTACAAACTACTTTTCAAAAGTAGTCACTACTTCGTTACTTTTAGATTTTGTCAAAGGATTCAATTTACACTCAAAACTGAAGACACTGTCTAAATAATACAGTGACCCCTCATATTGCATCTGCCATGATACAATTAAATAAGTGCAAAGGCATTAAAAATTTAAGAAAGATAACATACATGAAAATCTCAATCATAACTGAAGTTTTTTGTGCATCTCTCTATAATAAGAACACCATAATCTATAAAAACGTGTTGTACTGCACCTCAGTAGTCCTTGTAATTTCATTGTGTTTGAATATTATAACTTCATTAAAATGCACCTCAAATGATTTTCTCCCATAGACCATAATGTTATGAAATTTAGTTGTGCATCCTTGTAAACGAACTATAAATGCTACTCATTCTATACTTCCGAGAAAACATGTAGTAATGCACCTCAGTGATGCATACCTCATTGTGTTTGAAATATCGTAACATCAATAAAATGCACAGCAAATTATATCCACACATGGAACATATGATGGAATTCTTTTGTGTGTCACTGTAAATGTTAAATATTTCATTTTCAGTACTGAACATTCCATGGTAAACCTCGGTAACATAAAAGTTGCATAGAAATCCGACTATATTTACAAGAGTAAGAACATGGCCAGACAAACTGAATTCATAAACATTTTTCAACTATGTACTGTTAAAAAGCTTATATGGAAATTGCATTGCAAGAATTCAGTTTAACACAATAACAATTCATCGAAATTTTCCAAGTTGAACACCGTCTTAAACTCAACATACTTTTCTATTTTTATTTAATTTTTTTTTTTTTTTACTCCCTTTTTATTTTTGAGATTCCACCAAAGTGATTAACAACGATTTTATACTGTCAAATACATCTACAAAATCTGCAGCAGCAGTTATTAATACAGGGTTAGCCTAAATGATTCATCAGGTTTCAAAAGACTATTTACAAGTATACAACATACAAAGATGGGTGGATACATTTACAAAGTTTCTGGTACATACCACAAATGTTCAATTTGTGCACCCTTAGGCTAATGTCAGACGAGCGGTTTTTTGCACTCTTTTTGTTTCAACATGAAATGAAACGCCTTCGCTAGTAGGTGTTTCTTCTTCATGTTGAAACAAAAAGCGTGCAAATAGTCGTTCATCTGACGTTAGCCTTAGTCACCTAGCGCACATCCCAACAGTAATCCAGTTCTGTCCATATGTTCAGTAGCAATGTTTTTGTCAATGTCTGTCACAGCAGCAGTGATGCATCCCTGCACACGAGCCACGAGGCGGGCTTTTAAACTTGGTGAGTGTATGTATCTTGTCATGTATCACCCGTCTTTGTAGACCACATACCTCTCAATACGCAGAGTTTTGAAACCTGATGAATCATTTAGGCTAACCCTGTATAATAAAAAATTTTTTTCAAACATATTAGTTTTGATCATAGTAATGAGGATATTTTTTTTTTACTTTCTTCTATCTTCAATAGAAGAAACGTTTTGTTTAGTTTTCGACGGATTTACATGTTTAGGGGTCAGAGATCCCCAAAAACATGTTTATAGAAAATGTCTGTCTGTCCGTGTGTCCGTCTGTCTGTCGCCATTGTACCATCAAAAAGTGTATGAAGTTATGCATAGAACTGAACCAAATTTTTATTTTAAGTTTTTGGCTATGGCAAGCAGATCCTCCCTGAATTTGGAAAAAATTCGCCGGTAGGGGGCGCTGTAATAGCTATTTTTGTGCGATTTTGAATATTGTACCATCCAAAAATATATGAAGTTATGCATAGAATTGAACCAAATTTTTATTTTAAGTTTTTGGATATGGCAGATAGGCCCTCCCTGAATTTGGAAAAAATTCGCAGGTAGGGAGCGCTATAATAGCGATTTTTGTGCAATTTTGAATATTGTACTATCCAAAAGTATATGAAGTTATGCATAGAATTGAACAAAATTTTTATTTTAAGTTTTTGGATATGGCAGGCAGGACCCCCCTGAATTTGGAAAAAATTCGCCGCTAGAGGGCGCTGTAATAGCGATTTTGCATATTGTACCATCGAAAAGTGTATGAAGTTATGCATAGAATTGAGCCAAATTTTTATTTTAAGTTCTTGGCTATGGCAAGCAGGTCCTTCCTTAATTTGGAAAAAAATCGCCGGTAGGGGGCGCTTTAATAGGGATTTTTGTGCCATTTTGAATATTGTACCATCGAAAAGTGTATGAAGTTATGCATAGAATTGAGCCAAATTTTTTGTGTTTCTTTTTGGTCATGGCATGAAGGTCCTCCCTGAATTTGGAAAAATTCGGCTGAAAGGGGCGTTATAATTACGATATCTGTACCATTTTCTTTATTGTACAATTGAAAAGTGTATAAAATTATGCATACAATTGAACCAAATTTTTTGTGCATGTTTTTGGTTTTGGCCAACAGCTCCTCCTTGAATTTGGAAATATCGCGCGGTAAAGGGGCTCTGTGATTGCGATTTTTGTATACTTTTCTTGATTTTTCGTAGTTCTATTGTCCATCGGCGGCTCGTGCAAAGGCAGGAACTCACTTCCTGCTAAGCCAGCTATTCGCAAACATCTGATAACAACAGAATAAGGAAAAACTATTAATTTTAACAAATATCATGATATAGATTAACTCGTTTTTAGTTCATTTAATTGACTGAAGCAGGAATTTAAGATGAAAATCAAAGTTGGTATAGTAATGAACTAATAATATTGAAGTATTAACATGTGTAACTAGTTTTTGAAATATTAAGATGTATAAGATAGAAGAAAGTTTTGGGATTGGCACATCCAACTAGTTTTTAAATATTTACACAAATACAGATGAAGAAAATGAATTAAAATAATGCTACTATTTTAGAAGTTTAAAAAATTACTTCATTCTCAACTTGAGAATGAAATAATTTTTATCTCAAGACAAAAAAGATTCAGTAAATCAGCTGGATGATTTTTTTTTTATTATTTATGTGGAGGTTTTTTGCCAATTTAATGACACCGATCAGGTTGCTTTCTGGATTAAAAATTCTTTTGTAACATGAGACACTGTAAATAATGGTTTGTTTATTGTGATCTTAGTTATTTGAAGAATCATTTTTTTAGACTTTCAGATACATTATTAACTTTTCACAAGCAATGACATTTGGACTTGCTTAAAACTTTCACGAGGTTCTTAGTACTTTTTCAAATGCTCTCCTTGGTAAGTTTCACTTAATAATTACAAATGAATAAATAGAATTTCTATAAATATTCAAAAGATGTGATTTATTTCGTTTTTCTCTTTTTTATTTGTTTCAGGCTTTCAAAAAAAAAAAAAAAAAATGTAGAATGTTAAACTTTCGTATTCAATTCATTTTTATCTTAAGGAAATTTCTTCCTCCTAACCTAAAAACATCTCTAATCTTAAAATTAAAGGGAGGGTGATATTTCTACTGAATCCATTCGTCTTGGTATTTTGAGCAAATGCGTTAAGTTGTCATTGACCAATTTTATACCTTCATTTTTGGCATTATAACTAAGTTCAGCATACATAATTATTGATTTAAATTGTGACGCCGCAGTTGTGTAGCACGCCTGACTGTCACGCTACAGGTCCAAAGTTCGAATCCTGGGTGGGCAGGGTGCACTCAACCTCGTGTGAGATGAAATCTCACAGTGTTTAAATTATGTTACTGTTTTTATTTCTTTTGGCCTTATACGTTGATGTTCTTTAAACTTAAATCCATATTTATTTTTGCGCGGGCGATTTCGCTTCACCGCACATCGGCAAGTTCGCTGACGTTCGGCTGCCCCTGGTATGGGATGCTTCTCCTTTGAACTTTGTACGATTGTGATGACGTCATCGGAGCAAGTCTCTCACGGCATATGCATTGAATGGGTGTTTGATCTTTCGGAGGTGTGTCCATTCGCTGTGCAGGGAGCAAATTAAAACAAAGCTTTTTAAATGTTTTCTTTTGGATTTGTTTATTAAGACATTAGCTAATATTTTAAATTCTCTAATAGATTTAAATCTTTTCTTTCAGTAACTTTTGAAGTCCCCGTATTCTTACTATAAATTAAAAATTCCGTTAATTTTAAATCAGAATCTGTTTTGTTGGAGAGCTGTCATGACTTAGTTTTGGTTTTAAAAAAAGATCGCGGGCTTCGGCTCCGATCTGTATCTGCTGATGAATGTGGAATCCGGTAAAGAGCTTTTGCGTAAACGATGTCTGCGATTTTTAACAACTCCTGTTAAATTATTTCTTAATAATTTCTTGATTCATGCTGCACTTTTAAACTAACTAAATAACTTGAATTAATTTATGAACGGTGACCAACTGGAAGCCTTATCTTCTCTTCTCAAGATGAAAATAAAGAATTAATTTATATTGTTATCAAGTCTCCTCTTCATTTATTTTACAGACTACACGATCCAAGTAAGAAGTTTCATTTATTTCTATTTTTTTACAATTGCTGACCTCAAAGAACAGAGGGTTTTATTGCAAACATTACACAACGCATTGTAACTAAAAAGAATTTCAAATTTAATTATACCTTTCATATCACGGCATATTAGCAATTATATCACATTTGGTGACGCAAAAACGGTGGTTCTGAAGAAAAATTTAAATTGATTTAAAGAAAATTCGTAATATTTTAGAACTTTTGTTCTCAGAATAACTTTTGAAAAATTTTTTTTGATGTGTTCAATAGTATTCAAGATTTGTTCTTTTAGTGAATTTTGAGAAATATGGAATATTTTATGTAAGAATTTTTGCATAACTACATATGACAATACTTTTTTAGTATTGGAAGTTTCTGTTCTCAAAAAATTTCTTGCATAGATTTTTGCTATTTTGAAGAATTAAATTGTATAATTGTAGAATTAAATTTTGTTCTGCTCCATCTTGAAGAATATAATATATTTTACTAAGTTTCCCATATTTTTTAAAACAATTATTTAAATTAAGATCAATTTCCTATTGAAGAATAGTCGTATTTTTGATGATGCATAATTATTATTCTATTTAAATAGTTTTATTTGAAGAATTTCATCTACATATTCTTTTATTTGTAATGAATTATTAGAGAACATATTTTTTTTTTTTAAAGAATGATTATTTGATATATATATTTTTTGAAATGAATTCTATATTGTTCTTAGAAAAATTCTAATGAGTTTGAAATAATAAAATTGTTCTCAAGAACATATTTCATATTTTAAGAGGCTATGACTTTGGGTTTTTAAATTAAAATTTTTTATGGCACTATTAAATTGCAACAAATTTGTAAATTCTATATATATATATTTATAAGAAGCATTATTTTTGAAATCATGATTATTGGTACTGAGAAATTTTATTCTTATGTCATACTTATTATTCTGAAGCTGAAATTCTTCACAGAAGTTAGTAGTTGCAAATATCCTATATAAAATTCTTGGAGATTTCTATGCTTCTGTTCTACAAATTTCAAATCAAGATATTTTGTTTAACAATAATTTGAATACAAGAATTTGTCCATAGATTTATTCTTATGCCATCTGGACTGTGATGTTCTATTATAATCATACAGTTTGGCTCAGTGCAAAGATAATCTGCAATTTACAAATTAAGAATGTAATGCATTTAAGAACATTTTCACATTTATTATACAACTGTTCTCATGTTGTTTCTAAAAGCACTCTCAGCTGACGAAATTTTATATTTGAAAAATTCTTGTTGCTTCATTTTTTTTAAATATATTCTTATGGCAAGTTATAATTTTGAAATTGAGACCTTTCCACTTCATCGTATGTGCAGACTATGACAGTCTTCAACAGACAAGATTCTCATGTTGCTCTCAGAAAAAGAATGAAAGCAGCATTATTTTTTTCTACTCTTGAGAAGAAGTAGGCATGGGGGCTACTTCATTCCTGTTACAATTATATTCTTGAAATTATTTTACATCATCTACTTAAAAAATCTTATGTTTTTATACAGCTTTTAAAATAAGTTCTCATATTATCAGTATTTCTCTGTTTCGCTGTCTCTCTACATATGCTGCTCTAAGAGTTTCTATTCCAAACTGTTAAAAAATATATACTCACCTGCAAAAAACTTTGCTTCATTCTCAGCAGTTTCTTACATGATGAAGTTGGCCATTCACTGATGTGTTGTATCCATTTGTGCTGACCTCTTCTCTAGTATTTTCCTTGTTTGATGATAGAAGATAAATGTATTAATACTTACCTGCTCAACTCATTGTTTTATAACAATAACTTTTAAATTTATGCTTCATTTTCAACGCTGAAGTGATTATTGAAAGGGGTCATGTCATGTTTGAGTCATTTATCCTTACAATGTCTGATTCAATTCAATATCTTCGATGTTTGTCTTTAAAGCTAAATAAGATTTACGAGTAATCTCAGATGTTTTCTCAAGTAATAGCTGTCACAAGACCTGATTATGGAAGTGTTGTTGGTTTGCCTTTCTCTTGTGAGATGTAATTTATCCTTACTAAGTGGATTGGTTGACTTGTCTGCTCCTATAAGTCAGTGTTGCTATTTTTTTTGCTAAATCAAGAAAATTTATGAAATATTATAAAATTAGTTACTTTCAATATTGATTCTTACATATACCTACAGTTACAAGAGTTGTATTTTGATTCAGGAATTCTCAAGATCTATTTATTTATTTTCTGTCTAAATTCCCCATATCTCAAAAATTTTATTGTGCCTTTGTTTTCATTTGTGAATATACCCAAAGTCTCTAAATTTTTATGTTGTCATATGCCTCATATTTTTACACAAGTAATTAAGTGAATGAATTCTGAAGATTTTATTATTATTAATGAAGATATTTAAAAATTTTTTTAAGCATCAAATCAATTTCTAAACAAGATTACACAAAAAGAAAAGAAAAGCACAGTTCTTAGTAACTATTTAACAGCGCCTTTTGATATAGAAGTGTTCCTTAGTGAATCTTCAAAATTACTAAGAAGCTTAAAGAAAAAGTGCTTATTGATATCATCACCTACCTACTTATGTCTTTTTTTCCAAGATGTGTGTGTGAATCTTCATTATTATCGATTTTTCACCAAATACAACATCATTTTATCATCTTCAGTGCTCTATAATTCATCCTTTTAGTGTGTCCAAAATAGTGATTGCTAAAAGTTAATGATTAGCTTCAAAAGAAGTGAAGCACACAGATGTTGTGTTGTCGCCAAAAAAAGTTCTCTTCCAGTGTTTCTGTATAATGTCTATTCAACTGTTAAGTTGATGTTGCCTTTTTGTGTATGTCATCTAGAGATGTGCGTTTGTTTCTCATGGTAAACAAATGTTTACACCTTTGCAACAATACACATAACTGATGTCTTTTTTTTTGTGTACCAAAACTGTCAGCTTGTTTTTGAACACTCTCATAACATTTATTTATTTTTCATGCAAACTTTAAATTGTGTTTATAACGCTAAGGAATCAAGGATCTGTAAAGAAGGACATTGCTGTTGTTTTTGCAGTTATGGAGTGGTATATTGTGCTATTTAGTGTATATAGTTATTTTTCTTTTTGCACAAGGTGTCAGGAGCCTTGTTTATGGAGATCCAAGCCACCTGAAATCTTGAGTAAAACATGAGTAGTCACAGTGTATATTGTTCTATGATTGTGGATAATAGTATATTTTTTACATATTTCTCTTGATTTTTCTGCATGAAATATTTTATGTAAAGATTTTTAATGTTTATATTATGGTACACTTAAAAATTTAAATTTCCCATGATAGTGTCAATTTTTTTTAAATCTTTCATTGTATATGAAAGCATTTATTTTTTTTTCTGGGGATCCCCACCCACTCAACCAAGTACCTACTTATTCTTAAAACCATGGTTTCTCTGTTTGTCTGTTTATCTATAAATTTATGAGTTTATCTTTATGCATAATTATGCAAAAATATATATGCAATATAGTGCATAATATGCAAATTGTATTAAGTGATGTCTTATATTTTAAAGAATAGTATATACTTTGAAAAATTTTGATGAGTAAATAATACAAGAAGTATTGGTGTTTGTTGATATATTGCTTTTGCAATGCATATTTTCAGGGTCTATGGAAAATAGTAGAAGTATATGTTTCAGCAGTAAAACACTTAATTCCTTTCAGACATGTCTCTCTCTCTCATATATATATATTGTTGCAACTACTTTAACTATCTGTGTTTTACATGTGAGTGGTCATTTAGTGCACGATTTGGCTACTTGTTCATGTGGAGTACAGCTAGTTGTTTGAAGTCAAAATATTTAGTACTAAATTAAACTAAATTGAATTTAAAAAAAAATGATGAATATCGTATTATGAAAGTGTTACTAAAGATATTTTTTATGTATGGCCAGTTTAGAGTAATTAAAAAATAAATGCTCTATTTTATAAATTGTAAGTCCTAGGCTGTGATCAAATACTAAAGTTATTTTGATCTTGGTTGCTTCTAAAGTGCAACTTTTCTTACATGGTATACCAACTTAATGAAATGTTTGATATTGAGCTCATTTTATATATGCCAATTCTCATTTTAGATATGCTAATTTTGATTTTGTTTAGCATTTTTACTTAAGATTTTATATATATGCTAATTCTCATTTTCTTTAGCATTTGTACTTAAGTATTATTTTTGAAGATAAGTTTATGACATCATACTGCAATTGCCATAAATAGAAAGATTTGGCATTTTTTATGTATACTGTTTGAATATACTATGTATACTTTGGATGTATTTTCTTTTTCTTCCCACTTCCCTTTTGGTCACCACTAATTTTTTTATTTGCAGCAGTTTAAACTTTTGGCTTTACTTTAATATTTTACCTTTTTTTCTCTGTCTTTGGCATCTAAAATTTTGTCATCCCGTTTCTGTAAAAGGTTTTTATTTCATTTTACCTTTTACATCACTTGCTCTGCCAAAATTTTACTCGGTAAATGGGGGTATTGTGAGATGAAATCTCACAGTGTTTAAATTATGTTACTGTTTTTATTTCTTTTGGCCTTATACATTGATGTTCTTTAAACTTAAATCCATATTTATTTTTGCGCGGGCGATTTCGCTTCACCGCACATCGGCAAGTTCGCTGACGTTCGGCTGCCCCTGGTATGGGATGCTTCTCCTTTGAACTTTGTACGATTGTGATGACGTCATCGGAGCAAGTCTCTCACGGCATATGCATTGAATGGGTGTTTGATCTTTCGGAGGTGTGTCCATTCGCTGTGCAGGGAGCAAATTAAAACAAAGCTTTTTAAATGTTTTCTTTTGGATTTGTTTATTAAGACATTAGCTAATATTTTAAATTCTCTAATAGATTTAAATCTTTTCTTTCAGTAACTTTTGAAGTCCCCGTATTCTTACTATAAATTAAAAATTCCGTTAATTTTAAATCAGAATCTGTTTTGTTGGAGAGCTGTCATGACTTAGTTTTGGTTTTAAAAAAAGATCGCGGGCTTCGGCTCCGATCTGTATCTGCTGATGAATGTGGAATCCGGTAAAGAGCTTTTGCGTAAACGATGTCTGCGATTTTTAACAACTCCTGTTAAATTATTTCTTAATAATTTCTTGATTCATGCTGCACTTTTAAACTAACTAAATAACTTGAATTAATTTATGAACGGTGACCAACTGGAAGCCTTATCTTCTCTTCTCAAGATGAAAATAAAGAATTAATTTATATTGTTATCAAGTCTCCTCTTCATTTATTTTACAGACTACACGATCCAAGTAAGAAGTTTCATTTATTTCTATTTTTTTACAATTGCTGACCTCAAAGAACAGAGGGTTTTATTGCAAACATTACACAACGCATTGTAACTAAAAAGAATTTCAAATTTAATTATACCTTTCATATCACGGCATATTAGCAATTATATCACACCTCGCATCCCTTCATTGTTGATGGGGAGCTAACAACCACTGAGGGTCCTGCGTTAAGCCCACCATCTGACCAATACAAGCACCTCAGAGCTTAGGGTTGAGCAATGTAGATCCTGATCCTTCATGGATTGTATAGCCACAGGCTTAGTTTAAAGAAAATTGTGCGAATGGTTTTTATTTTAATTTATCTTTTAAATAAGTCAAACTTTAACTAGAGAACATTTACAAATAAAAATCTATATTATAAGACAAAAAAAACGTGTCCTGTGTCATATTAAAGGCGGTAACACTTGACCAATAAATTTCGCTTTTATTGCACTTCTTTAACTTTTAAACATCGCACAATTTAAATTTTTGCACCGTCGAATAGGAAGAAAGGGATTCTTTCAAATGCAATTTGTTTGAAAACTGCAGTTCAATATATTGATTTTTTATGATTTTAAAAATAATTTTGAAAAAGCATGATTTAAAAAAAAATCTATCTTTATCGCGTCCAGTCCGATTACCAAAGATTAATCCGTTTGAATTTAAAACAATATAAATAGTTCAGAATTTATTTCTGGCTAATATTTAAAAAAAAAATGATACTTCATCAATAAATGAATAAATCAATATAAGTAACTAGGGGCTCTGCCCTCTACGAGCTACGCTCGTCAACCCCCGTTCAGATGCCGCAGACTCTAAAAGTACGCTAATTTGATCGGCTTTAAAAAGATTTCGGAAGATTGAATTATAATTTAAAAAACAATGGCGATCTCTCTATAAACGGATTTCTATTCATTTCTCTTTGACTGGGGAATTTTAAGGCCAAATCCGCTGCGGTACTACTTGATTAACCCGTCGCGTCGACCAATTTCGCCAAATTATATAAATCGCCAAATTATACAAATTGACATCATTTTTATTTTAAATAACGAAAGAACAAATAAATTAGTGCAACATTAAAAATAAATACAAATAAAACGTCGAAATAAAAATAACTTGATGACGTAGACACGTGTAACTTGCTTAAAGTCAAGTTAATGTGACATTTACGATCCACCATTATTAGCATTTAATCTTATAGTTTGGCGAATGATTTTTGGTCGACGGGATAACTAAGTAGTACCAAAAATACATATGTCAATCGCCGTTTTCGTCTTTGATTAAGTAAAATAAGATAAACATTTCAAAATAAGCTAATATAAAAGGAATTAAGTAAACAGAATCTTTGTCTCCCGGTATTTTTTAACAAAGCGAAAAGAAAGTTCTTTTAAATAAGACATTTTAAATTAATCGTTTTTAATCTGACGTAATTTTGATCAAACTATTCTTTCTCTTTTTAATATTCACGTGAAAATACTTGTGTTAGAAATGAAATATTATTTGCGATTTCCTAACAAAATAGTTGAAAAGTATCCTCTCAAAATATCAAACAAATGTCTAGCGCAATTTCTAAATTTAAACCGTTTTGCAATATTATTTTGTGTTCATTTTATGTAATAAATGTAATGTGACGTAAATATGACGTAATTTCTCCTATTTAAGACTTCTAACGCATGTTAATAAATTTATTATTTTACAAATTCCTTTCTCTCTTAAAATCCAAGTGTAATTATAGTTTTTATGACGTAATTTTTAATAAGTTCTTGCTTTTTGTACATAATTATTTAATTCTAATTCCAAATGTTTTTTTTTCTGTTTATAATAGTCACGTGTAAATAAATTTTTAATTTATTACTCGTATAAATATTTTTTATTATTTTTATTTTTTTTTTTGAAGCAAACATTATTGTTTCCGTTGTTTATACAGTTGGCAACAGTTTAAATTAATATCACTTTCTAAAATCTGTAAAAACATCTCTAGAAATGCTGAAAATTTGAATTTAAAATAGAAATAAAACCTCAAAAAATTAGCCAAATTAAAAAAAGAAATACAATCTGCACACCGGGAACTTCAAACGTATAAAATGATCTAAAAATAATTAAATTCCCATGAATAGTTTTTGCTCCTATAAAACTTTTTTAGTGGAACGATTTTGTCCAACTTTAGCATTAAATATCTCTTAAAATAATTCTTCGATTTGAAACCTGTCTGCATCAGCGTGTTTATCAAACATTTCTGTATAACACTACCGATTTTCATATTTTTGTATGCATTATTTTTCTTAATATTAACGAAGAAAGACTTCCGGTCACAAAACCGGTGGCGGCGGTGACAGCGGTAGTTACTTTTTTTTAGAATAGAGAGATATTAACGAAGAAAGACCTCCGGTCACAAAAAAATCAAAACCGGCGGCGGCGGTGACAGCGGTAGTTACTTTTTTTTAGAATAGAGAGAAACACAAATTTAACAGACACGTAATCAGACTACGTGCTTAAACCACTGAAATTATCAAAATAAAAAAGGTTGCTGTTAGTAGCGAAATCTTTGGCGATTTATACAGTATTAACTTCTGGCTTGTAGCTATTAAGAAAGTGTCGCTTTTAATAATTTTCACAACTTTATTTGAAAACATTATTGATATTTTTTATGTAAAAAATACTTTAGGTGTTAGTGGGCAATCTAAAAATATATATATTAAATGTAAAAAATCTAATAGACTTTCAATAATCTCTCTATTCTAAAAAAAAGTAACTACCGCTGTCACCGCCGCCGCCGGTTTTGACTTTTTTGTGACCGGAGGCCTTTCTTCGTTAATATCAACAAAAATAATCTCTCTATTCTAAAAAAAAGTAACTACCGCTGTCACCGCCGCCGCCGGTTTTGACTTTTTTGTGACCGGAGGCCTTTCTTCGTTAATATCAACAAAAATAATGCATACAAAAATATGAAAATCGGTGGTTTTATACAGAAATGTTTGATAAACACGCTGATGCAGACAGTTTTCAAATCGAAGAATTATTTTAAGAGTTATTTAATGTTAAAGTTGGACAAAATCGTTCCACTAAAAAAGTTTTATAGCAGCAAAAACTATACATGGCAGTGTAATAATTTTTAGATCATTTTATGCGTTAGAATTTGCCGGAGTGCAGATTGCATTAATTTTTTTTTATTTTGACTCATTTTTTCAGCTTTTATTTCTATTTTAAATTCAAATTTTCAGCATTTCTAGAGATATTTTTTACAGATTTCAGAAAATTGTACTAATTTAAACTGTTGCCAACTATATAAAAAGCGCAAGCAATAATGTTTGCTTCAAATAAAAAAATTATTTACACGTGACTATTATAAACAGGAAAAATACTTTCAAATTAGAATTAAATAATTACGTATAAAAAGCAGGAACTTATTAAAAATTACGTCATAAAAAGTATACACGTGAATTTTAAAAGAGAAAGGATATTGTAAAATAATAAATTCATTAACATGCGTTAGAAGTCTTAGGGGAAATTACGTCATATTTACGTCACATTATAGTTATTACATAAAATGAACACAAAATAATATTGCAAAAAAGTTTAAATTTAGAAATTGCGCTAGACATTTATTTGATATTTTGAGAATTAATTTAAAATGTCTCATTTAAAAGAACTTTCTTTTCGCTTTGTTAAAAAATACCAGGAGACAAAGACTCTCTTTACTTAATTCCTTTTATATTAGCTTATTTTGAAATGTTGTTACACGTGTATACGTCATCAAGTTATTAGGTAGATTTCGTAAGAAATACTACCTATTGCAGTCGTTACCATGGTGCGACTTTTGAAAAATTTCTTCATAACTTTTCATTATAGGACCCCAGGAACCCAAATCCACCCCCACCTAAAAAGTTTATATATCTAGACACACGGCAGTGTGTCAGCCAAGTTCACCTGACATAGCCGTGTGTTATTTACACGAACCATTTCGAGCTGTTTTCGTCAAATTTCAATGCTCTACTACTGAAAATCTATGAGACCTACGTACTTCTTATACGAAATGTGTAGTAAGGCCACCTTAATTACCTAAAATCCAAAATTTTATAAATAACGCATAATTAGTTTCCGAGATAATGACATTTGAAAATGTCTGATAATCAATAATTTTACCACTGACTGACTGACTGACTGACTGACTCACTCATCAAAAAGATCTCGTATATCTACTGCAGCTACAGACTTCAAATTTGGTGCGAAGTTAGTTTACACTATAAAACTAAGGAAAAAAATAAAAAAATTGTGAAAATCGATGAATTACATACCTGGGGGTGCCCATTTTTACTTTAACATTACGTCTATTAGGCGAAATTTTAATTTGCCGTAGGCGGGGACGCTGTTCTGTCGCTAAATACCGCCAAGTTTGTCGCCAACATGGCGATATATCGCCAAATTTGGCGACCAAAATTAGTCGCCAAAAGTGACGCCACCTTGGCGATATCTCTAATATTTCGCCAAATTCCCATACAGTTCCATTGTAAATCTATCTACTTACTGGGGGTTTATCTGGGTTTACTTGCTTACAGAAAATCAACAAATTGAGATGTTCTGTCCGTCACGGAGCCCGTTTTCAGAAACTATACATGTTGGAGACTTGAAATTTTGCATACTTATAGCTGAACACCTCACATCATACGACAAATCATAAAATTTTGAAAAAGTCGTACATTTAACCCTTTGCGCTCCCACATGTGTATTTTAAACAATTCTTTCTAAGTGAGCCCTAATTAGGTTCGAGGCGTGAAATTGTGCATACTTATAGCTGAACTCCTCACATCAAACGAAAAATCACAAAATTTTGAAAAAGTCGTACATTTAACCGTTTGGGCTTCCCCATGTGTATTTTAAACAATTCTTTCAAAGTGAGTCTCTAATTTTGTTGGAGGGGTGAAATTTTGCACACTTATAGCTGAACACCTCACATCAAACGACAAATCATAAAATTTTCAAAAAGTCGTATATTTAACCCTTTGGGCTCCCACATGTGTATTTCAAACAATTGTTTCAAGTGAGCCCCTATTTAGGTTGAGGCGTGAAATTTTGCATACTTATAGCTGAACACCTCACATCAAATGACAAATCATAAAATTTTGAAAAAGTCGTACATTTAACCCTTTGGACTTCCACATGCGTATTTTAAGCAATTCTTTCTAACTGAGCCCCTTATTAAATTGCAGATTTGAAATTTTGCATACTTATAGCAAAGCACCGGAGGCCAGGCGATAAATCATAAAATCTTGAAAAAGTCTTACGCTTAACCCTTTGAGCTACCACATATGTATTTTAAGCAATTCTTTCTAAGGGAGCCCCTAATGGACCCTATTCAGATGACGTCAGACGCCAGAGCTGGCGGTATGGTGATCTGTTATTCTAGTTACTGCACCGGCAGAATACTAGTATGCGCAGAAGCAAACACCGCTAGCAGGCGACTTTAGCCTTGACCCAGGTTGAGTGTATACATTTTAACGGAAAATTTGCAATCTTAAGGAATTTTCTCGCATACAGAACAACGTTTTGAATTTAAAATACAATATATTAAGTATATGCTGCCTCATCAAAGAATTTTTTTGCGGTATTTTTTATCAAACAAGCATTAATTACTCACACTCCATAGACTGCTATGCTAAACACCGCCAGTAAATACCGCCAGCAGACGAATTTTAGCCTCGACCCCAGGTCGCGTGCATAAAGTCCATTAAGTTGGAGACGTGACTTTTTGCATACATATAGCTGAATACCACAGACCACACGACAAATCATAAAATTTTCAAAAAGTCTTACATTATTTACTCCTCCGGGCTCTAACTTGTGTATTTTAAGCAATTTTTCTAACCTCCGCCTTTTTCACCCGGGGAGCACTTTTCCAACTTTTGCCGACACCCCTTTGACCATTCTTTCATATTATGCACCATAGCCTTACATATTTTAGTTCCACTTCTTACCGCCAGGGGCGCCTACTTATCTCGGGTGCTATGGGGTCAATACCGTCGACTAATATATTTACGGATAGTATGTAAAACAGAGTTTCGTTTGGATAGAGGTTTGTTTAGAATAGAGTGCGCCCCTGGTTGCGAAATGTGGAACTAACAGATTTTTGAAAATGATAAAGTGTTTTGAAAGGAATATTAAACGAAACCCTCTGTGCGATCTGTGATCACACTTACCCACTTTTTATGTTCAAAATCATCAGAGAAAAGGATATTTAGTTAATTAAATTTGAAAATCCAGGAAGGGGCAATGCCCTTCCTCGGCACTGCCTCTTTTCCGGTACCCATGGATGAATGATACATAGTACACATAAGCACATGACTTTATTTTTCACTTTCAGTACAAAAAAGCAGGCCCAGCTATAGGATATTTAATTGGAAAATTTAATAGGAAAATTTAATATAGGAATTTAATAGGAATTATTGTTTCAGAAACAATAAAATTTTCGAATCAATACATTTCGTTTCAAAACGTGCATTCAATGTAGCAGTATTAAAATATAGATTTTTGCCGCAAATTGACAGCCAAATAGTTTGTTGTCGGAAATTAAAATTAAAATTGAATGTTGCTTGGTGAATAAAATAGTCACATGTAAACGCATTAAAAAGCATTAAGCAAAGTGTCTAAATACATTGTAACTTTACAAAAAGTAATGATATCTAACAAAAACATAGCTGTGAAAAAAAGGAGCCAAGTTCTGTAAAGACAATGGCAAGAAAAGAAGTGATATCTAAGTGGGTGCCAAGTTCAAATAAAATTCACTTAAACTTACCTACTGATGTATTATAGCATTTTTTAAATTGTTTAGAAATAAAAATTATTGATAGCATATTAATAATATATCTAGAACTTGGCAAGTTTTTGATAAATGTTATGCCTATCAATTTCATGTCTTAATAAAATGATGTTAATATTAACAACAACGTCATAAAAAATTAATATGGTTATTATTATAAACAAATGACTCATGATAAAGATTTGATAAACCAATAAATACACAAATACCTCCCGCTCGTGTTTGGCTATCACTCTAGCACGCACTCTTCGGAAACCTCAATGCAAACAGACTAAAAGGCCTGAGACAGAGACAGATACCCTTACGCTTGTTCTTGGTCATCCCTCTAGAGACTGCACCCCTTTAACCCTTCAGGGGCAAAGGGTTTTTATTCGTGACATGCTGAAATGATTGAATCACACCAGAATTCAAAAACAAATTTATTTCTAAATGGGTAAAAGCTTCTTTTCACGTATTTAATGAAATTAATCTTTTTAGTCCTGAATTCTAGTGTCAATGAGGCATTTTGCAGTTAAAATTAGGTGGGATATATTTTGTCCCACCACCCTTTAAGGGGAAGGAGCTCTCTCAAATGAAGGCTTCCAAACATGAAATAACAAGTTTTGATATAATGTCATTAATAAAAATAAATGACTCGCAGGTAAAAACTTGCCAAGTTCTAGATTTATTATTAATATGCTATCAATAATTTTTATTTCTAAACAATTTAAAAAATGCTATAATACTTCAGTAGGTAAGTTTAAGTGAATTTTATTTGAACTTGGCACCCACTTAGATATCACTTCTTTTCTTGCCATTGTCTTTACAGAACTTGGCTCCCTTTTTTCACAGCTATGTTTTTGTTAGATATATATATATATATATATATATATATATGTATGTATGTATGTACTAAATTTTGTCCGCACGATAAAAGTCGCAATTATGCACAAATCATCTTCAAACTCGCCAACAACTTTGACATGGCTAATATCTCGGCGGGGATTGAAAATGGGCGAAATCGACCCAAGAGGGTGGAAATGGGGAGGGTTCAAAATTTTGAATACTGTCTTAACATGATTCTGATAAAACCAGCTCTTACACAACAATGGCAGGAAAAAAATAAAAGTTTTTCGTTATAGCAGTTGCCAACAATTTAAAAAAAAAACAAATAATAAAATTCTCACCACAACAATTACTTTTCTTTTGCAAAATTTTCACGTGTAAAATTAAATAGTTTGACAAATTGAAAACAAATTGAATATTACGTCATAAGTTTCCTAGAGCAAGATTTCAGCATGAAAACTCAAAATAAATAGTTTGACGAATTAAAAAAATATGTATATTGCGTCATATTGGAAATACAATGGACCTCAGCAGGTGAATATGTAACGCCATGTAAGTTTGAGGAAACGTATTAAAACATGATAAAAACCCGACTATGGAAATATTAACATATTTTAACACTTTAAGGTTCTCTGAATTTTTTGTAGCCATTTTTTAAACCTATTCCATATATATGGTGCATATATATGGTGTGTATTCGTGTATATTACAATTTTCACAAAAAGTTTAGCTCCCTACAGCTAGCTCTTTGTGAAGAAACTGGGTTTTATCTCTAATCTTGATTTAAGTTTTGTTGGAGAATTTAGTACTTAACATCGAAATCTACCTCCGCCTGTAGGCCCGAGCCGGCAGGGATTTTTTTTTATTTCGACGTTTTATTTGTGTTTTTATTAATGTTGTACGAATTTATTTGTTCTTTCGTTATTTAAAATAAAAATTATATCAATTTGTATAATTTGGCGAGTGGTTTGGCGATTTATATAATTTGGCGAAATTGGTCGACAGGATAATCAAGTAGTACCGCAGCGGATTAAGCGTTAAAATTCCCCAATCAAAGAGAAATGAATAGAAATTCGTTTATAGGGAGATCGCCACTGTTTTTTAAATTATAATTCAATCTTTCGAAATCTTTTTAAAGCCGATCAAATTAGCGTGCATTTAGAATCTGCGGTGTCTGGACGGGGGTTGGCGAGCGTAGCTCGTAGGAGGCCGAGCCCCCTAGTAATAATAAAAAGTTTTTATCTGTGTTCTGTAACCCAGGAAGCAATGTCTTAGTTCCACTAATATTTTTAAATAAGTAAAAAAAAAAAAAAAAAAAAAAAAAAAAAAAAAAAAAACATCGCGAATAAAAAAGAATTTCGATGCAGTTCCAAAACCGTAAAGCAATATAGGTTTAATTTTGTTCCATCAGAAATAAAGCTTTTCTCCTATTTCCATTTTTACGCTCAGTTCCGATTCGAAGCGTTAGTATTACTTCATTTTTTGTGCGTGCATTGATTAACAATTATTAATATTTTATTGTATTTCATTTAACGCAATCCAAACATCAATGTACTGATTCAAAGTAAAATTCTATTCAATAGGTTATAGTATCCCATACTTTAACTTACAGTAAATTTGCTTTAGTAATAATTTATTATCCACATTTTTCTTTCCTACTTTTTAGATATACGAGGTAGGATTCAAAAGTTCCGGACTGACTCTATAACTGTAAAAATATTACCAATTTCATTGCTGAAACACATCCGCCTACGAAATAAGATCCTTGCGCAACAACACACTTTTGCCATCGGCTGTAAAGGTCATCGAAGCACTTCTGGAATCCATTTTTAGCCATGTCCGTTAATTCAGCCTGCGATGCACTTTTAGCTACATCTGAAGATTGAAATTGACGACCCTGCAAGCGACGTGCAGTTCAGGAAACAGGCTAAAGTCGCAGGTTGAGGGATCAGGGGAGTAAGGAGGATGTGGCAAAACAATTGTTTTCGTTTTTGTAAGGAAGTCACGGACGACTAGGGATCGGTGTGCAGGAATATTGTCATGCAAAAGCACCCATGACTGCTCAGCCCACAATTTTGGTCTCTTCTTCCGGACCGACTCACTCAAACGACGCAGGATGTCTACATAGAGTTCTTTGTTGGCAGTGCATCCTTCAGGGATAAATTCCAGATACACAATGCCCTGGATATCGAAGAATACCTTTAACATGACCTTCCCTTTAGAGCGATCTTGGCGGAATTTCTCCTTCCGTGGTGATTTCCAAGTTGCCGATGCTCTCTTGGATTGCGGATCGTATAAAAAACACCATTTCCAGTCTCCAGTACAGGCCCGTAGCTAGACAATGCATCCAGGTCGGGCAAATGTTTTTCCAAGAAGGGCAAAATTACTTCGTCATTTTTTTTAGTCTTTTATGATCTTTAAAAAAATATATATTACGTATTCAGAATAAGTTTTATAGCTCTTCCGAATGTAGTTGAAAAGTTATATTCTTTCATCTCGCCGTCTATCCACAAACTAATTTTTGTAAATATGGATTTCCCCAAAAATGTGAGATGTTGTTGAGGATTGCTACAAACAGCGCCACTAACGGTCCCCCCCCCCCCCCCCCCAACATACACACATCTCCGCAGAAAAATAGAGACTTGCATTTTTATGTTTTATTAATAATAAACTAATAATACAGCATTCCAAGAAATCCATTTACAGCAAAACCTTTAAAAATGGAATAGCAAGGGATAAAAAAAACAAGTTTCCATCTTAGCAAGCATAACTGCAGTGTTGTATTTAGGCACTTGTTTCCAGGAGGGTTTACTGATGCTCCCGGTGTGGTATGACGGTGTGGAGCGGGTGAGAATTGCACTTCTACAACTTTAATAAGCACAAAATTACAAAGCTTCCGGGAGTGACATTTCGATGCTCAGAGAAGAACCCTCCTCCCGGATTACCCCCTAAATTCATCAATTATTGTATGATATTCCTTTCAGCGGGACCATGAAATGCTCTCATGTAAGACAGGATTTTGTTATGGACAGGTTCCATTTACGCAGGTTTTACAGAATTTCTGGAATTTTAGATGATTTAAAATTTAATATAAAGAAGGCCCTGGTAATTACGCTAATAATGTTATTTATTTACGAATCAGGTAACTCTCTCACAACTAAATATCAATATATTTCACGAATTTCTTACGCATGCTTCAAAACCATAATATGTGTTTATATCTAATAACAATTTCAAACAGTTTGGACAAAAAAAAAAAAAGTTTTTTTAGCAGCGTCTTACTAGTAAATATCAATAGTTTTCCACGAATCTTGTGTACAGGCTTTGAAATCATTATATTTATGACTCATAAAGTTTTTAAATAGTTTTGACAGTAAGAACTATTTTTTTTTTTAATATTAAATGTCTGTTGAGTTAAAGAAAAAATCCGCGCCCTTTAAAATTCTAAATCCGCTATTTTTTGTTGAAATACGAAAAAATATGCAACATCCTTTAACGAGCGCACATTTTAATTTTACTTTAAAATGTCCTATTCGGTATAAATATTGCGGGGCCTCCCATTCGAGGTTCGTTTGGAAATATTTTTGTTTAAAAGTATATATTTTTTTAAAAATCGGATTAAAGATATAAACTAAAACAAATTTAAGGTTAATATCATCAGATCACGGGCGACGCCGGGCTGGTAAGCAAGTATCACACAAATAAAAACCATCATGAAAATATATGTCAACATAATTCACTATTATGGCCTCCATTCGAACTCTCTATTCTCTAACACAATCACAAAGTCATTTTTATGCTTAAATGCCATAAAGTTGCAATTATTTTTATTCTGACCCCACGATAGCAAGTAGTATTTTCTGTTTTCTATAAAGACAAAGGATATTTCAGAAAAAAGTGCAAAATATGTGTTAAAAGTCAATATTTGAGGCTAGGAAAGATCATCTGAGATAGAGGTCTGCACGGGGACGGGCTTTTCCCCGGGGCCCGTACACCGCCCAGCAAAATGAAGGTGAAATTTCAAAAAGACCGGGCCGGCAGAATTATGATAATTTTTTCAACGGGCCGAGCCAATAAAAAAAAATTAAGCGGGCCTACCGGCTCAATATAAAAATTTAGACGAAGCCTTATAAAGTATGAACCATTTTCAATGAATATGACTTTCCCGAAAATAAGTATAAATGTGCGTCACGAGTCGATGCTAGTTTTGCAACATCAATACAGAAATGTAACATGTCCAGCATAGATATCGGCAGTGGATAGTTCCATTGTGTCTGAACCCGAGCTTAATTTTTTCAGAAGACTCGTGCCGGGCCGAGAACAGGCTTGCATTTTTTTTTCCTCTACATAGTCGGGCCGGGCCGGAACTGCACTTAATTGTTCTCAGGATGTGTAGAGCAGGCAATATGTTTTGTAAAAATATTAATAGCGATAATGAACTTCTGTAACGGAATCTTTGGAAATATACCTTAAGGTGTTCTCAAATTCTCTACTCAACAATGCGAAAGTTTCTGACACATTTTCAAACTAATTTTTAACTGCAACGGCATAAAATTGACACGCCTGCTTATTGAAGGGATTTGGAATCGAATAGCGTTTTTCATTTTTGATAAAGAAATTACTTATCGAGATACAAGATATTCTTGTCACGTGATGGCAGGTTTTTCTCCTTTCCCGAGCTGTCGCTTCCGGAAATTCGATCCAAAATGCTAACTTTGACAATATTTTCTCACTTGACATATTGCCTTTATCAAAAATGTATAACGTCATTCACTTACATAGTTTCTGAGTAAGAATATCTGCTAGTCTTATGCGTTTCCGAATAGAAATGAACTCAGAAATGTGTCAGATATTAGCTCCTTTGGATTTGAGAAAAGCCTTAATAAAGGACAGAGAAATATTTTCACAAATCTACTTTTCATTATACAGCTTCAAAAGTTATTAGGATTTTAATCCTCCTTTTTTCTTTCATTATAAACTACATTAATTTTTTAATGCATCCTTATTTGAATGTTGAAACTTCTAAGACTCCGAGTAATCGTTAATGTTGCTATTGTGTATTTTCTGCCTTGCGAACACATCGTAATTTAAAAATGCTCTTGCAGTATTCTTTAAAATAATCCCAATTGTATGTTAGGAAAAAACTGATTTTTTGTAGAAGTTGAGTCAGGCCGGATTGGGAATGATTTAATTGATATTTCTACGGGCCGGGCCTGGAAATTGCACCCCGTGCAGACTTATAATCTGAGACACAATCGTTTAAAGCTCAAGATTCCAAGCATTTGTCAAAAAATGAGAAATGCTATTTGATTCTAAATTACTCCAATAATTTTGCCTGCGAATGTCATGCTTTTACATTTAAAAATAAGTCCGCGAGCACATTATAAAGTTAGCACATTAGCCGCGAGCACATTAATAGCCGAGCAAACAAAAATATTTTCTACAAAAAGCCTTTAAATAAAAATGAGTATTTCATAGTTTAAAAATATTAATGTTCGTTTAGTATTTTAGTTAATTTTTCAATTTATATTTCCGTTTCACAATCCTACATTTATTTCCCCTTTTCCATACAGAAACTATGTGACTGATTTAGATATTTATAGGAAGAAAGGAATAAAACAACTAAAAAGTAGAATAAATAACATAGGGGCGGGAAAGCACCAGAAGAAACAAACACTTTTTGTACTTATAAAAAGGATAAAATTAATTTCTGTAATATTCTCGTTTCTAAATTACATTTATATCATTTAATTAACATAAAATATTAAATGCAAACAGTCATAAATGCCATTTATAATGTAATTATAAAACCCCTTTGCTCTGAAAAACACATTCTAGATATTGTGATTCTGTGTGACACTGATTTTACAAACATTTATAATTTACAACAGTGTCAAGAAAGCTCTCTAAAAACAATTTCCACTTTTGTTGAAAAGCCCCAAAATCAGCACAGTGAAGTTAACAATCACAAAATCACATGATTGTAACACATGATAGTTGCATATTTTGTGTAACCTGTCCTGTCAAGCCATAAATAGGTAGCCAACTGCAACCTGAAATCCATGCCTTTGGTTTCCCGTACCCGATTACAATAAATTTCATGTACGACAGTTGTACAAAGAAAACGATTTTCGCGGACATCAGTTAATCAGTTTGAGGAAAGGACAAGGAGTTAAGAGGATAATCTCTAAACCCTATTATTCTCTAAAGACTGCAGTTTGACACATTGGGGAGGCAGTAAGTTAAATTTCTACAACGCAACAAAGCGAAAAATGTCCTTCAGCTCTTGGAATGAAAGAAAAAGAAAACTCTTCACAAATGAATTTTTTGTTAAAATTGTTTTGTTTGAATTGAGAAGTTTTAGGAATGGGTGTCTGTTAGTTAAGTTACGGTCTATTCTAAAAAAAAATAATAATAATGAGGGAGAGAAAAGTTCGGAAATTTAATGTGTCTATCAGGTTGTCTAGTCAATTCTGCTAGGACGGGCAAATATTTTTCCAGGTCGGGCACTGCCCGCCTTGGCCCCCTCCTAGCTACGGCCCTGCTCCAGTAACAATTCTGCCAAGTAGGGAAGGATCTTTGTCAACAGCCGAGATTAAGCCTCCCACCACTTCAATTCGAATTGCCTTTTGGTCTTCGCTTAACATGCATAGTCGTCGATGTCAAACTTCAGATGAAGTAAAAAGTGCATCGCAGGCTGGATTAAAGGACATGGCTAAAAATGGATTCCAGAAGAGATTCGATGACCTTTACAGGCGATGGCAAATGTGTATTGTTGCGCAAGGGTCTTATTTCGAAGGTAGATGTGTTTCAGCAATGTAATTGGTAATATTTTTATAGTTACGAGTTGGAACCCGTCGAAATTCGACGAACTAAAATGTTAGAAAGGAACTTCAGATCGAATTTATAATAAAGCTACAAAAATAATTACAATAAAAAATTCCTCTAACATTGGTTGTCTCACTCTTAAAACAAATAATATTTTCAAAATATTATTTCCACAAACTTCAGCTGCTTAATTTATTGAAAAATTAACCTCTATTAGAATACGTAATCAAGATGAATAATTATGATGAATTTATCGATTGAGGATCTTATGTTTGTTTTTACGGGATGAAAAATCAGAAAAAAGTATTTCGCTTTGTCACATGATAAAATTTCCCCCCATAAAATCTAAACTGTACGTTATTTTCACATTCTCATAATTTACATACGCACCACTCAAATTCACAATTTGAAAGTATTTTAACGCGCAATAGATTATTAATGAATGTATTCCCAAACTTAAAGTCATGTTTGTCCGATAAAACTTTCCATGTGAACTTTAAGTTCTAATCTCAATACCCGCGAAAAAAAAAAAAAAACATTCAGAAATTTGCCTTTAGTTGTCATATTGACCATTTAGTATCGGTCAAATATTTAGTTTTATCAAAATAAATGATCGTATTGTTTTAAATACGACATAATTTTTACACACTGAATCATTTTTCCTAGCGTCTCAAACTCAGTATCAGCGTAATGTAAAAATATTGAAATGTAACTGATTTATGAAGAAAAATGCGTGTTCTTTTTTAATGTCTGACATAATTTTCTGTTCAAAAATTATTAAAAAGCTACTTTTATTTGTAATGTGAAAATGGCATCAATAAGGATGTAATCAATAAAAATAATAAACCATGACTATTTACCCTTTACTTTGAATATAAATGGAGTACTTCAGTTGCCACGATTACAAAATTTGTATTAAAAACTACAAAAAAATTAATATCTCAAAAATAAATTGAGATACAGCTTTCAAGCAAAATGCATTTAAAAGAGCATTTTTTTCCTAATACGACGGTGTTAAAATTTAAAATGTGCGATGTTTAGAAGTTTAAAAATTTGCCGTAGATATAATTGCAAAACCGAAATTTTATTTCAAATTTCAAAGTGTTGCCATTCACAAAATGACGTATGCGTTACGCACAGATATGTTTGTCCTTTATAATATAGATAGAGTCATGCCGGGAACTTTTGAATCCTACTACGTATACTGTTATTTTGATTTATGAAGGGTGCGGGAAGGGGGGGGGGGGCTAAAATTTTAGATTGCATTTTACGAACAAATGTAAATTATTTTTCTTTCATAATTATTTAAAGTATTAAATTGCAATCCTTTCAAAAAGTTAACATTATTTACAAACACAAAATGTTTTTGAGGTTTGTGAACAATTATGATAGATTTGTGTAGAAAAAAAATGCATGTGTTAATATTTTAAAATCTGTTTATTTGTTCGATTTAGAAACAAACCGCAAAATAAAATGGCATTTTATCTGGAAAAAAAAATGTGCTGTATAAAAACTCAGAAAGAATAATCAGAAATGTTTATTCAATATAAAAAAGAAAATTTTTAACTTCACTGGTATTAAATTTTCAAACTTTTTTTCCCTTTCTTAATAACTTTTTCTACAAATAGTAGAAAAGAAAGTGAAAATAGATAAATTTACTTCTAAACATGGTCAATAGATGGAAGCACCACATTGTATATTATTTATTATTTCTTCTTGGATAGAAATTTAGAAAATATTTTAAAATCTCTTTAAAATATTTTGCATTGGTATTGAATAGAAAATATTGTGCTGAAGAAATCATTGAAATACATTTTAATCAGAATTTCTTCTTCTTTGTTTTTTTTTTTTTATAAAGAAGTAGCACACAAATATTCTTTTATAATGAAATTACTGAAGTAATGTTACTTCATGCTTTAATGCTTTTAATATGTTTAGTTTGGTATGTTTATCTACTTTCATGGATTTTTTTTTTTTTTTTTTTTTCCAAAATAACTTTTTCCAGAAATGTAAAAAAAAAAAAATCTGTAAATAATAAGTAATTTACTTCTATATATTGGCAATAGATGGCAGCAGCACACAATTTTAATCATAATTAGGACTAAACATTTGTTTCAGTTGCAGTGTGAATTTCCATGAATTTTGCATTTTTTTTTTTTTAACTAGGGGGCTCGGCCCCCTACGAGCTACGCTCGCCAACCCCCGTCCAGACACCGCAGACTCTAAATGCACGCTAATTTGATCGGCTTTAAAAAGATTTCGAAAGATTGAATTATAATTTAAAAAACAGTGGCGAACTCCCTATAAACGGATTTCTATTCATTTCTCTTTGATTGGGGGATTTTAACGCCAAATCCGCTGCGGTACTACTTGATTATCCCGTCGACCCATTTCGCCAAATTATATAAATCGCCAAACCACTCGCCAAATTATACAAATTGACATAATTTTTTATTTTAAATAACGAAAGAACAAATAAATTAGTACAGCATTAATAAAAATACAAATAAAACGTCGAAATAAAAATAACTTGATGACGTAGACACATGTAACAACATTTCAAAATAAGCTAATATAAAAGGAATTAAGTAAACAGAGTCTTTGTATCCTGGTATTTTCTAACAAAGCGAAAAGAAAGTTCTTTTAAATGAGACATTTTAAATTAATTGTTTTTAATCTGACGTAATTTTTACCAAGCTATCTTTCTCTGTTAAATATTCACTTGAAAATACCAGTTGAAAAGTATCCTCTCAAAATATCAAATAAATGTCTAGCGCAATATTTAAATTTAAACCGTTTTGCAATATTATTTTGCGTTCACTTTATGTAATAACTGTAATGTGACGTAAATATGACGTAATTTCTCCTATTTAATACTTCTAACGCATGTTAATAAATTTATTATTTTACAAATTCCTTTCTCACTTAAAATTTACGTGTAATTATAGTTTTTATGACGTAATTTTTAATAAGTTCCGGCTTTTTGCACATAATTATTTAATTCTAATTCCAAATGTTTTTTTTTCTGTTTACTAGGGGGCTCAGCCCCCTACGAGCTACGCTCGCCAACCCCCGCCCAGACACCGCAGACTCTAAATGCACGCTAATTTGATCGGCTTTAAAAATATTTTGAAAGATTGAATTATAATGTAAAAAGCAGTGGCGATCTCCCTATAAACGAATTTCTAATCATTTGTGTTTGATTGGGGAATTTTAACGCCAAATCCGCTGCGGTACTGCTTGATTATCTCGTCGACCAATTTCGCCAAATTATATAAATCGCCAAATCCGCTGCGGTACTGCTTGATTATCTCGTCGACCAATTTCGCCAAATTATATAAATCGCTAAACCACTCGCCAAATTATACAAATTGACATAATTTTTTATTTTAAATAACAATAGAACAAATAAATTCGTACAACATTAATAAAAATACAAATAAAACGTCAAATAAAAATAACTTGATGACGTAGATACGTGTAACAACATTTCAAAATAAGCTAATATAAAAGGAATTAAGTAAAGAGTCTTTGTCTCCTGGTATTTTTTAACAAAGCGAAAAGAAAGTTCTTTTAAATGAGACATTTTAAATTAATCGTTTTTAATCTAACGTAATTTTTACCAAGCTATTTTTTTCTCTTTTAAATATTCACGTGAAGATACTTTTGTTAGAAATGAAATATAATATGACTCAGTGCGATTTTTTTGAAGATACACTTAGGTGTATTACGGCACCAGATGCCCTCGAAAACCTTAAAAAAACTAAAGAAAATGCATTGCCCTTACAACGAGGAGTCCATTTGTTCCACGTAGAGGAAAATCTGCTAAAGTCTACTCTCTTAATGTCGTCAGCGGTACGGATACAACTACATTTTTCACATTTCAAGATCGCCGTTAAGACAACTACGATATGCCCAAAATTCGATAGTGAGAAAATCACTAGTTCTGGTTGTTAAGACTGTCCCCTCCTCTCACGTTTATCGTTCACAGCACATAGTACATGCCAATCAGGAGTGGTGCTAATACACTTTCAACAAACAAACACTCATACTAAAGCTATTCACTTAACAGGTGAACCAACACTGCACATTATAAAATTTGTAGCTGAGCAGAAATGTTACTCAGAAAAATTGTGTTTAAAGTCAAACAGTTTGGTCCAGTGCCAGAACATTGATTTTTGTCTAGAAGAGCCGAGTGTGGAGCTATTAGCTCTAGATACAAATTACACTCGTACATCGAGTTCATACACACAGTCAAACTTCATGAACTGGTTGAAATTGCCAAATTTAGACTCTTCCTTCTACTTATTAAAATTTGTTGGTGCTGCACTTTTCATCGTCTGTGTGACCATAACTATATTTTCCAGCCTTATCACCTGTTGTTGTCGTGCTCGGTGATTTAAATTACATTTCACAACACTCAACTGGGAAACATAGAAAATCTTTTACACCTAAAAATTTTCTAAATACACACACAATATATATATATATATATATATATATATATTATTTAATTATTTATTTATTTATATTATTTGGACTGTACCTTTATTTAGCATACTTGTTTATTCTTATTTCCTGGTTGGGGGTTTTGAAACCCAGTTTGAACTGATTTGTTTCAGTCATTTATAATTGAATTTGTATGATTTTATCGATGATTTTTCCTTTTGTAAATTGTATTACGAGAATGTCCTTGATTTTACTTGGAGTTAAATTATTTTCTTTTTTTTTTTTTTTTGTTTTTTTTTCTTTCTCGAAGTTTGTTATATTATTGTTAAAGCACCCTAGATTAGTGATACGGGATTTTAGAATAAGAAATAAATAAATGATAGTACGCTAAGATAGGAAAATTTCAGATCTTCACGAAAAGCCAGGTGCTCGATTTTTGTAAGGATTGTGAAGAAGTTGAATAGATATTTTGGTTACGTTTATTTTCGGCTAGGTAAATTCAAAAGATATCGCAAAGGTTATTGCACTGGAAAAGCTTCAGCGTCTACATGTCGCTTTATTAAACGTATTTTACAGCACAAGCTTTTGGAGTCAGAAATTCTACGATATTTTATGGCCTTGTTGTGAAACTTTTAACTTAGCTATCGGTTCAGATGGCTACAGACAGAAAACTCATAAAATTCAGACATAATACTTTCGGAATTTTATGTAAGAATGGACAGGATATAATTTTGTTCAGGAGGACTCGTGTTTATTTCGAAAGTGTGAGAACGTACAAGAAATCGAAAACAAGTTGTAAATTTTGAAAAGAGAAAAAGGGTGAATAAGGGGTGATTTTTGTTGCGCAAGAAGTAAATAAAAATAAAAATATTCTCCCGTACCAAGGATCGAAAAGGTGTTTTCCCACGCAAGAAATATTAAAGGAATATACTGCATCTGAGAGAAAACCAATGGGGTTATAGTTATTATGTACAGGAGAGTCACTGAGCATTTGAATTTCCAGGGGCGTAGATGTTCAGGGGGTAGAAGTGTTCTCGATTGGCCGCGGAAGAAGGGGGCATTGAAATGTATAGAATTTAGAAACCTATATACACGAGAACACAGAGTTTTCAGATATAATTTTCCATGTTTACAAATTCGTGATAATACAACCTTTTAGTAAATAGATGTGGTCTTAAGGATAACGATGTGTCTAAAGATAGAAGGTAAGGAATATTTTCTATACCTCTGGGCATTTTTTTTAGTTGAAATTGTAAGGATATATAAATCAAAAAAATATATATTAAATTAATTTAAATATTAATCGAAGGTAAAATTTACGGACATTCTCTAATTTTATTATATTGTATCTTGTATTTAGTTTAATAAAAGTAATGTATAGAAGAAAATTGAGTATTTGTTTTGGTGGGGAATCTGGGTTAACATTATACATGAATAGAAAATAAAATCATTAATTGCATTATTTCTCCTATGCGTTCATCGGCCATCTTAAGTAATAAGGTTAATTTATGGTAATAATACTTACCTCTAATTTATGGTAAGGGGAAAACAGTCCCCCAACATAACGCATGTTAATGAACTTATTATTTTACAATATCCTTTCTCTTTTAAAATTCACGTGTGTACTTTTTATGACATAATTTTTAATAAATTCCTGCTTTTTATACGTAATTATTTAATTTTAATTTGAAAGTTTTTTTTTCCTGTTTATAATAGTTACGTGTAAATAAATTTTTAATTTGAAGCAAATATTATTGCTTGCGCTTTTTATACAGTTGGCAACAGTTTAAATTAGTACAATTTTCTGAAATCTGTAAAAAATATCTCTAGAAATGCTGAAACTTTGAATTTAAAATAGAAATAAAACCTGAAAAAATGGGTCAAAATAAAAAAAATTAATGCAATCTGCACTCCGGCAAATTCTAACGCATAAAATGATCTAAAAATGATTACACTGCCATATATAGTTTTTGCTTCTATAAAACTGTTTTAGTGGAACGATTTTGTCCAACTTTAGCATTAAATATCTCTTAAAATAATTCTTCGATTTGAAAACTGTCTGCATCAGCATGTTTATCAAACATTTCTGTATAAAACCACCGATTTTCATGTTTTTGTATGCATTATTTTTCTTAATATTAACGAAGAAAGACCTCCGGTCACAAAAAATTCAAAACCGGCGGCGGTGACAGCGGTAGTTACTTTTTTTTAGAATAGAGAGATAATAGTCACGTGTAAATAAATTTTTAATTTATTTACACGTATAAATATTTTTTTTTTTTTTTTTTTGAAGCAAACATTATTGCTTCCCCTGTTTATACAGTTGGCAACAGTTTAAATTAATATCACTTTCTGAAATCTGTAAAAAAACATCTCTAGAAATGCTGAAAATTTGAATTTAAAATAGAAATAAAACCTCAAACAATGAGTCAAAATAAAAAAATTAATGCAATCTGCACTCCGGCAAATTCTAACGCATAAAATGATCTAAAAATGATTACACTGCCATGTATAGTTTTTGCTGCTATAAAACTTTTTTAGTGGAACGATTTTGTCCAACTTTAGCATTAAATATCTCTTAAAATAATTCTTCGATTTGAAAACTGTCTGCTTCAGCGTGTTTATCAAACATTTCTGTATAAAACCACCGATTTTTATATTTTTGTATGCATTATTTTTCTTAATATTAACGAAGAAAGACCTCCAGACACAAAAAATTCAAAACCGGTGGCGGCGGCGGTGACAGCGGTAGTTACTTTTTTTTAGAATAGAGAGATTTTCCCGAATTTTGTAAAATAGTGCGATTTTTGCGAAAATTGTTTTAAATTCGATTTTTTGCTTTAAAAATATAACTTTTTTGCTTATAAATGTAGTTTGTGATATATATATATATTTTTATGGCAAATGAAATTTAAGAAACTAATTTAAGTTTTCCTTCCCCTTCTAATGAATTTAATAAGGCAATAACTGCAATAAAAAGAGAAGCGAACACAATTTTGCAATGTATATTACTAAAATAACAAAATATAAAGGACATAATAAAATTTTCTCATCGAACTTACATCATCAAGAATCTTATAAATAAATTATTAATATATTTTTATGCAACGTGGATTATCATAAATTAGATGTTTCAGTAAGTTAAAATACACTAAAATAAAAATGCGTTATTTTTTCTTTATTACACTACGCACTATTTAAATGATCAAAATTTCATTAAACTAATGACTGATATACCAAACAATCACATTTTGCTGTTTTGTTCTTAGTTATGTAACCTTTTGATTAAGGTAGGGGTGCAGAACCTTTTTAAGAGAAGGGCCACTTACAAAAATGTCTGGGTTGTCGACGGCCACATCAGTAACACAAACATAATTTTATTTTGGAGAGGTTTTTTTTGTTGGGGTGGGGGGGGGGGTTGGATCTTTGGCTATAATCAGATAAAAAACATGGTTTCAGAGAGAGGGGGGGGGGCAGTTTTACTCCTCTAGGTTCCCCGAATCAGTTAACATACCCTATCTAATTAGCAATGATATACCAACAGTTTTCGTTTCTACATATAACAGAGATATAGAGAGGATTATTTTCAAGGAGGGAAAATATTCCTTGACTTTATTCGGAGAAGTAAATTTTGCTTTATTAAAAGTACTAAAATGAAACATAGGCATGAAAGTAGTTAGCGCTGGAAAAAAAAGGATGTGAACTTCATGGATGAAAAGGGAGGAGGAGAAACATATATTAGTAAATTGTACTTCTTAACATATTGAATTGCAAAATGTGGATATCAATAAGTTTGCTAGTAATAATGACTAGGCTGTCTAGGGCTAAAATTTGTAGCATAGACAAAATTTCGTTTCGGGGAAGCGGGGGAATTTTTCCATGCCTCAGCGACAAAATTCGCGATTTTCCAGCACATCAACGAAAATCGCGATTTTCCTAAGCCCGATCAAAGAAATTAGCGAATGTTAACTGACTCTGACGAAATTTGTACCTTTTTTCCCACGGCAAATTGACGAAATTCGCGATTTTTCCGCGATAGACTGACAAAACTCGCGATTTTTCCGCAGCCGATTAAAGAAATTTTCATTTTTTCCACGCCCCATCAACAAAATTCGCGATTTTCCAGTGCTCGATCAATGAAATCTTCGATTTTTCTGCGCCTGATCGGCAAAATTTGCTATTTTTTCGTACCGGTCGACGAAATCAGCGATTTTCAAGAGCCCGATTGACGAAACTCGCTATTTTTTGCGCCCGATCGACAAAACTCGCTATATTTCTGTGCCTAATCAACAAAGTTCGCGATTTTTCGGCTCCCGATCAACGAAATTCGCGATTCTTAACTGACTGACGAAATTTCCAGTTTTTTCCCTCGAAAAATTCAAGAAATCCCCGATTTTTCCTCCTGATATACTGACGAAACTCGCGATTTTTTCGCAAATCATCAACGTAATTTGAGATTTTTCTGCTCCTGGTCGTCAAAATTTGTGGTATTTTCGTACTCGATCGACGAAACTGGCAATATTTTTTATGACTGATCGACGGATATCGCAATCTCTTCGTTGCTGATCGACGAAATTCTAAACTGTTTCGTTCCCGATAGACGAAACTCGCTAATTTTTGTTCCTGATTGACGAAACTCTCGCAATTTTTCTATGCTCGATCAACGAAATTTGAGATTTTTCCACATCCGATAAACAAAATTCGCGATTCTTAACATTCTGACCAAATTTGCTTTTTTCCCGCGGCAAATTTACTAAATTTGCGATTTTTTCTCGCTATAAACTGACGAAACTCAGGCTTTTTACGGAGCTGATCAAAGAAATTTGAGATATTACTGCGCCAAATCAAATACAAATCTTGATTTTTACATGCCAAATCAACAAAATTTGCGATTTTTCCGGGCTCGATTGACGAAATTAGAGATATTTTTCTTCTAACATCTGACGAAATTTGCAGATTGGGAATTTCCTATGTTGATATCTATATCATCGGCTGGCCGATCAAAAAATTCGCGACTGACGAAATTTGCAAATTTTCCCTGCGGCAAATTGAATAAATTCGTGTTTTTGTCTCGCAATAAACTGACGAAACTCGCGATTTTTCCGCTTTCGATCAACGAAATTTGCAATTTTTCCGCGTCTCGTTGACAAAATTCGCGATTTTTCCTAGCCCGATTAACGAATTTTTGATTTTTCCGCGCCTGATCGGCCTAATTTGCGATTTTTCGCACCCGATCGGCAAAATTTGCGATTTTTCCGTGCTCGATCAACGAATATCGACATATTTTTCATCTAACGACTGACGAAATTTGCAGCTTAGAAATTTCCTATGTTGATATTCAAGGCCTCGGCTGGTCAATCAACGCCATTCGCGATTTTTAACTGACTGACGAAATCGAAATTCTTTTCCTGTGACAAATAGACGAAATTCACATATTGTAATGTACGTAAAAATTAAGACTTTTTCCTCTTATAAATTGACGAAATTCGTGGGCCACAAGTTAACCCATCGCGGGCCACAGGTTGTGCATCCCTATGTTAAGCTATAAGAATGCAAAATTTCAAGTCTTCAAATTAGTTAGGGGCTCAGTTATAAAAAAAAAATGCTTAAAGTACACAAGTTAAAGCCCAGACGGCCAAAAATAAGGCTTTTTAAAAATGTTGTGATTTGTTGTTTGATGTGAGGTGTTATTAAGTTATAATTATTCAAAATTTCAAGCCTTCAAACTAATTAGGGGCTCAGTTAGAAAAAAAAAAAAAGCTTAAAATACACAAGTTAGAGCCCAGACGGCTAAATATAAAACTTTTTCAAAATTTTATGATTTGTCATTTGATGCGAGGTGCTAAGGTATAAGTGGGTAAAATTTCAAGCTTTCAACTGAATTAGGGGCTCAGTTAGAAAAAAAAAGCTTAAAATGCACAAGTTAGGGCCCAGACGGCTAAATATAAGAGTTTTTCGAAATTTTTTGATTTGACGTTTGATGTAAGGTGTTAAGCTATAAGTATGGAAAATTTAAAGTCTTCAACTTAGTTAAAGGCTCACTTAGAAAAAAAAGCTTAAAATACATAAGTTAGAGCCCAGACGACTAAAAATACGGCTTTTTCTAAATTTTATGATTTGTTGTTTGATGTGAGGTGTTAAGCTACAAGTATGCAAATTTTCAAGTATTCAACTTAATTAGAACTGAGTTAGAATAAAAGCTTAAAATACACAAGTTAGAGACCAGACGGCTAAATATAACACTTTTTGAAAATTTTATGATTTGTTGATTGAAGTGAGGTGTTAAGCTATAAGTGTGCAAAATTTTGAGTCAACAACATGTATAGTTTCTGAGAACAAGCTCTGTGACGGACAGAGAGACAGACAGAGGAGTGAGATGAATAGGGTTTCGTCAGATGAACGAAACCCGAAAAAAAAGATAAAAGGACGAAAAAAATAGCAGGGTGATAGAATTGCATGTTAACTGACTTATTGTTTTGATTCCACTAAACACTCTGGTATAGCCAAGTCCGCCCCATTTTCTTAATCCGTCCAATTACGAAACCCAATTGACAATTCAGAAAACTGTAAGAGAGAGAAAACGAGGAGACCACCCTCATATACACAGTAACATACAACATGAAATATCAAATGTGTATACAGTAACATACAAAAGTATCAAGGGAGAGAATATAAAAGTAGAAAAATAAAAAAGATAAAAGGACGAAAAAAAAAGAAGAGTGATAGAATTGCATGTTACCTGACTTATTGCCTTTATTTCACTAAACACTCCGGTATAGACAAGTCAGCTCCATACTGTTGAACCGTCCAATTCCGAAACCCATTTAACAATTCCGAAAATTCTAATAGAAAGAAAACGAGGAGATCACCCTCATATACACAGTAACATACAAGGTAAAATATCAAATGTGTACACAGTAACATAGAAAAGTATCAAGGGAAGGCGTATAAAAATGGAAAGAAAAAAACATAAAAGGACAAAAAAAAAAAAAAAAAAAAGAAGGGAGATAGAATTACATGTTACCTAACTTATAGTCTTGATTCCAGTAAACAATCCGGTATAGCCAAGTCAGCCTAAATTTCTAAATCCGTCCAATTCGGAAACCCAATTGACAATTCAGAAAACTGTATAGAGAAAACAAGGAGACTACCCTCATATACACAGTAACATACAAGGTAAAATATCAAATGTGTATACAGTAACATACAAAAGTATCAAGGGAGGGCATATAAAAGAGAAAAAAAAAATGATAAAAGGGCGGAAAAAAAGAAGGGTGATAGAATTGCATGTTACCAGACTTATTGTCTTGATTTCACTAAACACTCCGGTATAGCCAAGTCAGCCCCATTTTCTTAATCCGTCCAATTCCGAAACCCATTTAAGAATTCCGAAAACTGTAATAGAAAGAAAACGAGGAGACCACCCTCATGTACACAGTAACATACAAGGTAAAATATCAAATGTGTATACAGTAAGATACAAATGTATCAAGGGAGGTCTTATAAAATTAAAAAAAAAAAAAAAAAAGATAAAAGGACGAAAAAAAAAGAAGGGAGATAGAATTGCATGTTACCTGACTTATAGTCTTGATTCCAGTAAACACTCCGGTATAGCCAAGTCAGCCCCATTTTCTTAATCCGTGCAATTGCGAAACCCAATTTACAATTCAGAAAACTGCAAGAGAGAGAAAACGAGGAGACTACCCTTACATACACAGTAACATACAAGGTAAAATATCAAATGTGTATACAGTAACATACAAAAATATGAAGGGAGGGCATATAAAAGTGAACAAAAATGATAAAAGGACGAAAAAAATAGAAGGGTGATAGAATTGCATGTTACCTGACTTATTGTTTTGATTTCACTAAACACTCCTGTATATACAAGTCAGCTCCATACTGTTAATCCGTCCAATTCCGAAGCTCACTTACAATTGAGAAAACTGTAATAGAAAGAAAACGAGGAGCCACCCTCATATATACAGTAACATACAAGGTACAATATCAGATGTGTATACAGTAACATACAAATGTATCAAGGGAGGCCTTATAAAATTTAAAAAAAAAAGATAAAAGGACGAAAAAAAAAAAAAGAAGGGAGATAGAATTGCATGTTACCTGACTTATAGCCTTGATTCCAGTATACACTCCGATATAGCCAACAAGTCAGCCCCATCTTCTTAATCCGTCCAATTGCGAAACCCAATTTACAATTCAGAAAATTGCAAGAGAGAGAAAACGAGGAGACGACCCTTATATGCACAGTAACATACAAGGTAAAATATCAAATGTGTATAAAGCAACTTACAAAAGTATCAAGGGAGGGCATATAAAAGAAAAAAAAAATGATAAAAGGGCGAAAAAAAAGAAGGGTGATAGAATTGCATGTTACCTGACTTATTGTCTTGATTTCACTAAACACTGCGATATAGACAAGTCAGCTCCATACTGTTAATCCGTCCAGTTTCGAAACCCATTTAACAATTCAGAAAGCTGTAATAGAAAGAAAACGAGGAGACCACCCTCATATACACAGTAACATACAAGGTAAAATATCAAATGTGTATACAGTAACATACAAAAGTATCAAGGAGAGCATATAAAAGTGAAAACAAAATGATAAAAGGACGAAAAAAATAGAAGGGTGATAGAAATGCATGTTACCTGACTTATTGTCTTGATTCCACTAAACATTCCGCTATAGCCAACTCAGCCACGTTTTCTTAATCCGTCCAATTTCGAAACCCAATTGACAATTCAGAAAACTGTAATAGAGAGAAAACGAGGAGACTACCCTCATATACACAGTAACATACAAGGTAAAATATCAAATGTGTATACAATAACATACATAAGTATCAAAGGAGGGCATATAAAAGTGAAAAAAAATGATAAAAGGACGAAAAAAATAGAAGGTTGATGGAATTGCATGTTACCTGACTTATAGTCTTGATTCCAGTAAACACTCCGGTAATAGCCAAGTCAGCCCCATTTTCTTAATCCATCCAATTCCGAAACCCAATTTACAAATCAGAAAACTGTAAGATAGAGAATACGAGGAGACTACCCTCATATATACAGTAACGTACAAGGTAAGATATCAAATGTATATACAGTAGGGATGCACAACCTGTGGCCCGCTGGCCAAAAGTGGCCCGCGATGGGGTAACGTGTGGCCCGCGAACTTCGTCAATTTATAACTGGAAAAAATTGCAATTTTTGTCGAAAAGTCGCAGAATCGTGAATATCGTTAATTTGCTTCGGGAAAATTTGAATATTATGTTAGTCAAATAAGAATCGCGAATTTCATTGATCGGGTGCAGGAAAATGGCGAATTTTGTCGATGATGCTCGGAAAAATCGCAAATTTCTTTAATCGGGCTCGGAAAAATCGCAAATTTCCTTGATCGGGCACGGAAAAATCGCGAATTTCGTCGATGAAGCACGGAAAATAACCGCAAATTTCGCTGATCGGGGACGAAAAAATCATAAATTTTTTTGATGATGCGAGGAAAAATTGCAAATTTTCATGATCGACTGCGGAAAAATAGTGAGTTTCGTCAGGCACGAGAAAATATCGCGAATTTCGTCAATTTGCAGCTGGAAAAAATTGCCAATTTCATCAGTGAGTTAAGATTTTGGAATTTCGCAGATCGGGCGAGAAAAAATCGCAAATTTCGTTGATCGGATGCGGAAGAATAGCAAATTTTGTCGATAAGGCTCGGAAAAATTGCGAATTTCATTGATCGGACACGGAAAAATCGCGAATTTTGTCGGTCAGGCACAGAAAAATCACAAATTTCTTGATCGGTCACCGAAAAATCGCGAATTTTGTAGTTGAAGGGTGGAAAAAATTCGCAAATTTTGTCGATCGGGCACGGAAAAGTCGGACTAGGAAAAATCGCGAGTTTTGGCGAACGGGATCGGAAAAATCGCGAATTTCATTGATCGGGCACGGAAAAGTCGCGAATTCTGTCGATCAAGAGCGGAAAAATCGCAAATTTCGTTGATCGGACACGAAAAAATCGTCAATTTTGTTGATGATGCGCGAAAAAATTGCGAATTTTCTTGGTCGACTGCGGAAAAATATGTTTCGTAAGTCGCGCGAAAAAAATCGCGAATTTCGTCAATTTGCCGCGGGAAAGAATTGGAAATTTCGTCAGTCAGTTAGGAATCGTGAATTTCGTCTATCGGGTGTGTAAAAATCGCAAAATTTGTCAATTAGGTGCGGAAAAATCGCGTGTTTCGTCTGTTTATCTTGAATTTCGTCAATTTGCCGCGGGAAAAATTGCGAATTTCGTCAGTCAGTTAAGAATCGCGAATTTCGTTGATCGGGCTCGGAAAAATTGCAAGCTTCGTCGAACGGATACCAAAAAATCGCGAGTTTTGTCAATCGGGGATGGGAAAATCGCAAATTTCGTTGGTTTCGCAAGATAAAATAGCTAATTTGTCGATCTGGCCCGGAAAAATTGCAAATTTCGTTGTCAGGCACAGAAAAAACGCGACTTTTCTCGATAATGCGCGGAAAAATTGGAAATTTCATTGATTGGCTGCTGGAAAATTGCGACTTCCGTCAGATTATCGCGAGAACAAATCGCAAATTTCGTCAATTTACCGTTTGAAAAAATCGCAAATTTCGTCAAAGTCAGTTAAGAATGCCGAATTTCGTTGATCGTTCGCGGAAAAATCCCGAATCTCGTCGGTCAGAGGTGGAAAAATCGGAAATTTCGTCGTTCTTGCACGAAACAAATCGTGAGTTTTTGTCGATCGGGATCCGAAAAATCGTGAATTTCGTTGGTCGGGCACGAAAAAATCGCACATTTTGTCGATCAGGCGCGGAAAAATCGCAAATATCGCCGATCAGGTGCAGATTAATAGGAATTTCGTCGACCAGGTGCGGTAAGATAGGGAATTTCGTCGATCCGGTGCGGAAAAATCGCTAATTTTGTCGATCAAGCGCGGGAAAATCACAAATTTCGTTGATCAGGCCCGTAAAAATCTCAAATGTTGTTGATCGGCTCTTCCTGCCCCCTTCGTTCATAAAGTTCGCATTTTTTTTCGGCACCAGCCATTTTCATGCCTATGTTTGTTTTTTAGCACTTTTAATAAAATAAAATTTACTCCCCCGAATAAAGTACAGGAATATTATCACTCTTTAAAATTAATCCTTGTTATATATACAAACGTAAACTGTTGTAAACGTATCCTTGCCAACTGAATTGGACATGTTGTCTGGGTAGAGGAACCTAGAGGGGTAACCCCCCCCCCCCCACACACACACACACCTCCCCGAAATAGAATTTTCTTCGTGTGACTGATGTGGCCCTCGACAACCCAGACATTTTTGAAAGTGGCCCTTCTCTTAAAAAGGTTGTGCACCCCTATATACAAAAGTATCAAAGGAGGGCATATAAAAGCAAGAAAAAAAGATAAAAGGACGAAAAAAAAGGACGGTGATAAAATTGCATGTTACCTGACGTGTAGTCTTGATTCCAGTAAACACTCCGTAATAGCGAAGTCAGCCCCATTTTCTTAATCCGTCCAATTCCGAAACCCAATTGACAATTCAGAAAACTGTAAGAGAAAGAAAACGAGGAGACTACTCTAATATACACAGTAACATACAAGGTAAAATATCAAATGTGTATACAGTAACATACAAAAGTATCAAGGAGGGCATATAAAAGTGAAAACAAACTGATAAAAGGACGAAAAAAATAGAAGGGTGATAGAATTGCATGTTACCTGACTTATTGTCTTGATTTCACTAAACACTCCGGTATAGAAAAGTCAGCTCTATACTGTTAATCCATCCAATTCCGAAACCCATTTAACAATTCAGAAAACTGTAATACGAGGGTTACTCTGAAATTATTGAGATACGACGCGCAGACGAGAATTTAAAAAAATAAAAATAACGGTTTAATTTTAAAATACAAAGTATTTTAACACAGCAGACGATTTTTCACTGACTTACTTCAACTTGTTTAGCGTAGAATAAATTTTAAACAGAAGAGAAAAAGGAGTTGACGCGAGAACATTTTCGCGCTATGATTTTTTACGATTTTAAAACAGGATTAAATCAAGAAGAATGCGATCAACGGTTAAATTAGCATTTGGTGATAATTCTCCAGGTTGTGCCACTGTATTCAGATGGTTTAAAGAATTTAGCAGAGGTTGCAATTTTCTTCAGGATGAAGAACACACAGGCAGACCGCCGTCGGCAGTAATCCCGGATAATGTGCCTGCCATACGAAAAATGTTAATGGATGATAATTGCAGTACCTATCAAATGATACAGAAGGAACTTAACATTGGATCCGCAGTCATACACAAAATTATTCATGAAGAATCGCATACGAAAAAAGTAGTTTGCCGTTGGGTTCCACATAATCTAACTGAGAACCAAAAAGAGGAGCGTGTCAGAATCAGTAAAGAAACTCTTAAATTGCTAAATGATGGTGGCCAGCGCATCATTTCTAAAATTGTAACGGGTGATGAAACGTACATACCGTTTTTGGACGTTCCAACACGTCAAGAAAGCAAATTATGGGTCTTTGAAGATGATCCCACGCCGACAATGGTGAAAAGACAACGCGCACTGAAAAAAAGTAATGTATGCCGTTTTCTTCAGAAGTACGGGATTGGTCAAAGACATCAAGTTGGTAGGACAGAAGACAGTAACAGCAAACTGGTATACCACTAAATGTCTTCCAGAAATTCTACAAGAAGTGAATGTTTGGAGACTAATGCTTCACCATGACAATGCATCTTCACATACAGCCGGATTAACAGTTGAGTTTCTTAAACAAAAACGGATTAAAGTGATAGAACATCCGGCGGATTCACCTGATTTAGCTATGTGTGACTTTTGGTTATTCTTTAATCTGAAAAAGAACTTACGTAGACGTCGTTTTCATTCAGAAGAAGAGATTGATGTGGCTATAAATGCATTTTTTTCATCTATTCCAAGAAATGAATGCATTGAGGCATTTAATCTGTGGAAAATTCGGCTACAAAAGTGCATTAATGCTGGAGGAGACTACTTTGAACACACCTAAAATTTTGTAAGTATAACTTTAAAAACTTAGTTGTATCTCAAAAATTTAAGAGTGACCTTCGTAGAAAGAAAACGAGGAGACCACCCTCCTATACACAGTAACATACAAGGTAACAAATGTGTATACAGTAACATACAAAAGTATCAAGGAGAGCATATAAAAATGAAAACAAAATGATAAAAGGACGAAAAAAATAGAAGGGTGATAGAAATGCATGTTACCCGACTTATTGTCTAGATTCCACTAAACACTCCGGTATAGCCAACTCAGCCATATTTTCTTAATCCGTCCAATTTCGAAATCCAATTGACAATTCAGAAAACTGTAAGAGAGAGAAAACGAGGAGACTACCCTCATATACAGAGTAACATACAAGGTAAAATATCAAATGTGTATACAGTAACATACAAAAGTGTCAAGGGAGGGCATATAAAAGTGAAAAAAATGATAAAAGGGCGAAAAAAAAAGAAGGGTGATAGAATTGCATGTTACCTGACTTATTGTCTTGATTTCACCAAACACTCCGGTATAGACAAGTCAGATCCATACTGTTAATCCGCCCAGTTCCGAAACCCATTTTACAATTCAGAAAACTGTAATAGAAAGAAAACGAGAAGACCACTCTCATATACACAGTAACATACAAGGTAAAATATTAAATGTGTATACAGTAACATACAAAAGTATCAAGGAGAGCATATAAAAATGAAAACAAAATTATAAAAGGACGAAAAAAGTAGAAGGGTGATAGAAATGCATGTTACCTGACTTATTGTTTTGATTCCTCTAAACACTCCTGTATAGACAAGTCAGCACCACTGTTAATCCGTCCAATTCTGAAGCCCATTTAACAATTGAGAAAACTGTAATAGAAAGAAAACGAGGAGACCACCCTCATATACACAGTAACATACAAGGTAAAATATCAAATGTGTATACAGTAACATACAAAAGTATCAAGGAAAGCATATAAAAATGAAAACAAAATGATAAAAGGACGAAAAAAAATAGAAGGGCGATAGAAATGCATGTTACCACACTTATTGTCTTGATTCCACTAAAAACTCCCGTATAGCCAACTCAGCCACATTTTCTTAATCCGTCCATTTTCGAAACCCATTTAAGAATTCCGAAAACTGTAATAGAAAGAAAACGAGGAGACCACCCTCATGTACACAGTAACATACAAGGTAAAATATCAAATGTGTATACAGTAAGATACAAATGTATCAAGGGAGGTCTTATAAAATTAAAAAAAAAAAAAAAAAAGATAAAAGGACGAAAAAAAAAGAAGGGAGATAGAATTGCATGTTACCTGACTTATAGTCTTGATTCCAGTAAACACTCCGGTATAGCCAAGTCAGCCCCATTTTCTTAATCCGTGCAATTGCGAAACCCAATTTACAATTCAGAAAACTGCAAGAGAGAGAAAACGAGGAGACTACCCTTACATACACAGTAACATACAAGGTAAAATATCAAATGTGTATACAGTAACATACAAAAATATGAAGGGAGGGCATATAAAAGTGAACAAAAATGATAAAAGGACGAAAAAAATAGAAGGGTGATAGAATTGCATGTTACCTGACTTATTGTTTTGATTTCACTAAACACTCCTGTATATACAAGTCAGCTCCATACTGTTAATCCGTCCAATTCCGAAGCTCACTTACAATTGAGAAAACTGTAATAGAAAGAAAACGAGGAGCCACCCTCATATATACAGTAACATACAAGGTACAATATCAGATGTGTATACAGTAACATACAAATGTATCAAGGGAGGCCTTATAAAATTTAAAAAAAAAAGATAAAAGGACGAAAAAAAAAAAAAGAAGGGAGATAGAATTGCATGTTACCTGACTTATAGCCTTGATTCCAGTATACACTCCGATATAGCCAACAAGTCAGCCCCATCTTCTTAATCCGTCCAATTGCGAAACCCAATTTACAATTCAGAAAATTGCAAGAGAGAGAAAACGAGGAGACGACCCTTATATGCACAGTAACATACAAGGTAAAATATCAAATGTGTATAAAGCAACTTACAAAAGTATCAAGGGAGGGCATATAAAAGAAAAAAAAAATGATAAAAGGGCGAAAAAAAAGAAGGGTGATAGAATTGCATGTTACCTGACTTATTGTCTTGATTTCACTAAACACTGCGATATAGACAAGTCAGCTCCATACTGTTAATCCGTCCAGTTTCGAAACCCATTTAACAATTCAGAAAGCTGTAATAGAAAGAAAACGAGGAGACCACCCTCATATACACAGTAACATACAAGGTAAAATATCAAATGTGTATACAGTAACATACAAAAGTATCAAGGAGAGCATATAAAAGTGAAAACAAAATGATAAAAGGACGAAAAAAATAGAAGGGTGATAGAAATGCATGTTACCTGACTTATTGTCTTGATTCCACTAAACATTCCGCTATAGCCAACTCAGCCACGTTTTCTTAATCCGTCCAATTTCGAAACCCAATTGACAATTCAGAAAACTGTAATAGAGAGAAAACGAGGAGACTACCCTCATATACACAGTAACATACAAGGTAAAATATCAAATGTGTATACAATAACATACAAAAGTGTCAAGGGAGGGCATATAAAAGTGAAAAAAATGATAAAAGGGCGAAAAAAAAAGAAGGGTGATAGAATTGCATGTTACCTGACTTATTGTCTTGATTTCACCAAACACTCCGGTATAGACAAGTCAGATCCATACTGTTAATCCGCCCAGTTCCGAAACCCATTTTACAATTCAGAAAACTGTAATAGAAAGAAAACGAGAAGACCACTCTCATATACACAGTAACATACAAGGTAAAATATTAAATGTGTATACAGTAACATACAAAAGTATCAAGGAGAGCATATAAAAATGAAAACAAAATTATAAAAGGACGAAAAAAGTAGAAGGGTGATAGAAATGCATGTTACCTGACTTATTGTTTTGATTCCTCTAAACACTCCTGTATAGACAAGTCAGCACCACTGTTAATCCGTCCAATTCTGAAGCCCATTTAACAATTGAGAAAACTGTAATAGAAAGAAAACGAGGAGACCACCCTCATATACACAGTAACATACAAGGTAAAATATCAAATGTGTATACAGTAACATACAAAAGTATCAAGGAAAGCATATAAAAATGAAAACAAAATGATAAAAGGACGAAAAAAAATAGAAGGGCGATAGAAATGCATGTTACCACACTTATTGTCTTGATTCCACTAAAAACTCCCGTATAGCCAACTCAGCCACATTTTCTTAATCCGTCCATTTTCGAAACCCAATTAACAATTCAGAAAACTATAAGAGAGAGAAAACGAGGAGACTACCCTCATATACACAGTAACATACAAGGTAAAATATCAAATGTGTATACAGTAACATACAAAAGTATCAAGGGAGGGCGTATAAAAGTGAAAAAAAAATGATAAAAGGACGAAAAAAATGGAAGGATGATAGAATTGCATGTTACCTGACTTATAGTCTTGATTCCAGTAAACAATCCGGTATAGCCAAGTCAGCCCCATTTTCTTATTCCGTCCAATTCCGACACCCAATTCACAATTTAGAAAACAGTAAGAGAGAGAAAATGAGGAGACTACCCTCATATACACAGTAACATACAAGGTAAAATATCAAATGTGTATACAGTAACATACAAAAGTATCAAGAAGGGCATATAAAAGTGAAAACAAAATAATAAAAGGACGAAAAAAATAGAAGGGTGATAGAAATGCATGTTACCTGACTTATTGTCTTGATTCCACTAAACACTCCGGTAGAGCAACTCAGCCCCATTTTCTTAATTCGTCCAATTCCGAAACACAGTTGACAATTCAGAAAACTATAAGAGTTAGAAAACGAGGAGACTACCCTCATATACAGAGTAACATACAAGGTAAAATATTAAATGTGTATACAATAACATACAAAAGTATCAAGGGAGGGCATATAAAAGTGAAAAATAAATGATAAAAGGACGAAAATATAGAAGGTTGTTAGAATTGCATGTTACCTGACTTATTGTTTTGATTCCACTAAACACTCCTGTATAGACAAATGAGCTCAATACTGTTAATCCGTCCATTTCCGAAGCCTATTTAACAATTGAGAAAACTGTAATAGAAAGAAAACGAGGAGCCCACCCTCATATACACAGTAACATACAGGGTAAAATATCAAATGTGTATACAGTAACATACAAATGTATCAAGGGAGGGCATATAAAATTTTAAAAAAAAAGATAAAAGGACGAAAAAAAAGAAGGGTGATAGAATTGCATGTTACCTGACTTATAGTCTTTTATTCCAGTAAACACTCCGGTATAGCCAAGTCAGCCCCATTTTCTTATTCCGTCCAATTCCGACACCCAATTCACAATTTAGAAAACTGTAAGAGAGAGAAAATGAGGAGACTACCCTCATATACACAGTAACATACAAGGTAAAATATCAAATGTGTATACAGTAACATACAAAAGTATCAAGAAGGGCATATAAAAGTGAAAACAAAATAATAAAAGGACGAAAAAAATAGAAGGGTGATAGAAATGCATGTTACCTGACTTATTGTCTTGATTCCACTAAACACTCCGGTAGAGCAACTCAGCCCCATTTTCTTAATTCGTCCAATTCCGAAACCCAGTTGACAATTCAGAAAACTATAAGAGTTAGAAAACGAGGAGACTACCCTCATATACAGAGTAACATACAAGGTAAAATATTAAATGTGTATACAATAACATACAAAAGTATCAAGGGAGGGCATATAAAAGTGAAAAATAAATGATAAAAGGACGAAAATATAGAAGGTTGATAGAATTGCATGTTACCTGACTTATTGTTTTGATTCCACTAAACACTCCTGTATAGACAAGTCAGCTCCATACTGTTAATTCGCCCATTTCCGAAGCCCATTTAACAATTGAGAAAACTGTAATAGAAAGAAAACGAGGAGACCACCCTCCTATACAATGTAACATACAACGTAAAATATTAAATGTGTATACAGTAACATACAAAAGTATCAAGGAGAGCATATAAAAATGAAAACAAAATTATAAAAGGACGAAAAAAGTAGAAGGGTGATAGAAATGCATGTTACCTGACTTATTGTTTTGATTCCTCTAAACACTCCTGTATAGACAAGTCAGCACCACTGTTAATCCGTCCAATTCTGAAGCCCATTTAACAATTGAGAAAACTGTAATAGAAAGAAAACGAGGAGACCACCCTCATATACACAGTAACATACAAGGTAAAATATCAAATGTGTATACAGTAACATACAAAAGTATCAAGGAAAGCATATAAAAATGAAAACAAAATGATAAAAGGACGAAAAAAAATAGAAGGGCGATAGAAATGCATGTTACCACACTTATTGTCTTGATTCCACTAAAAACTCCCGTATAGCCAACTCAGCCACATTTTCTTAATCCGTCCATTTTCGAAACCCAATTAACAATTCAGAAAACTATAAGAGAGAGAAAACGAGGAGACTACCCTCATATACACAGTAACATACAAGGTAAAATATCAAATGTGTATACAGTAACATACAAAAGTATCAAGGGAGGGCGTATAAAAGTGAAAAAAAAATGATAAAAGGACGAAAAAAATGGAAGGATGATAGAATTGCATGTTACCTGACTTATAGTCTTGATTCCAGTAAACAATCCGGTATAGCCAAGTCAGCCCCATTTTCTTATTCCGTCCAATTCCGACACCCAATTCACAATTTAGAAAACAGTAAGAGAGAGAAAATGAGGAGACTACCCTCATATACACAGTAACATACAAGGTAAAATATCAAATGTGTATACAGTAACATACAAAAGTATCAAGAAGGGCATATAAAAGTGAAAACAAAATAATAAAAGGACGAAAAAAATAGAAGGGTGATAGAAATGCATGTTACCAGACTTATAGTCTTGATTCCAGTAAACACTCCGGTATAGCCAACTCAGCCCCATTTTCTTAATCCGTCCAATTCCGAAACCCAGTTGACAATTCAGAAAACTATAAGAGTTAGAAAACGAGGAGACTACCCTCATATACAGAGTAACATACAAGGTAAAATATTAAATGTGTATACAATAACATACAAAAGTATCAAGGGAGGGCATATAAAAGTGAAAAATAAATGATAAAAGGACGAAAATATAGAAGGTTGTTAGAATTGCATGTTACCTGACTTATTGTTTTGATTCCACTAAACACTCCTGTATAGACAAATGAGCTCAATACTGTTAATCCGTCCATTTCCGAAGCCTATTTAACAATTGAGAAAACTGTAATAGAAAGAAAACGAGGAGCCCACCCTCATATACACAGTAACATACAGGGTAAAATATCAAATGTGTATACAGTAACATACAAATGTATCAAGGGAGGGCATATAAAATTTTAAAAAAAAAGATAAAAGGACGAAAAAAAAGAAGGGTGATAGAATTGCATGTTACCTGACTTATAGTCTTTTATTCCAGTAAACACTCCGGTATAGCCAAGTCAGCCCCATTTTCTTATTCCGTCCAATTCCGACACCCAATTCACAATTTAGAAAACTGTAAGAGAGAGAAAATGAGGAGACTACCCTCATATACACAGTAACATACAAGGTAAAATATCAAATGTGTATACAGTAACATACAAAAGTATCAAGAAGGGCATATAAAAGTGAAAACAAAATAATAAAAGGACGAAAAAAATAGAAGGGTGATAGAAATGCATGTTACCTGACTTATTGTCTTGATTCCAATAAACACTCCGGTAGAGCAACTCAGCCCCATTTTCTTAATTCGTCCAATTCCGAAACCCAGTTGACAATTCAGAAAACTATAAGAGTTAGAAAACGAGGAGACTACCCTCATATACAGAGTAACATACAAGGTAAAATATTAAATGTGTATACAATAACATACAAAAGTATCAAGGGAGGGCATATAAAAGTGAAAAATAAATGATAAAAGGACGAAAATATAGAAGGTTGATAGAATTGCATGTTACCTGACTTATTGTTTTGATTCCACTAAACACTCCTGTATAGACAAGTCAGCTCCATACTGTTAATTCGCCCATTTCCGAAGCCCATTTAACAATTGAGAAAACTGTAATAGAAAGAAAACGAGGAGACCACCCTCCTATACAGTGTAACATACAACGTAAAATATCAAATGAGTATACAGTAACATATAAAAGTATCAAGGAGAGCATATAAAAATGAAAACAAAATCATAAAAGGACGAAAAAAATAGAAGGGTGATAGAAATGCATGTTACCTGACTTATTGTTTTGATTCCACTAAACACTCCTGTATAGACAAGTCAGCTCCATACTGTTAATCCGTCCATTTCCGAAGCCCATTTAACAATTGAGAAAACTGTAATAGAAAGAAAACGAGGAGACCACCCTCATATACACAGTAACATACAAGGTAAAATATCAAATGTGTATACAGTAACATACAAAAGTATCAAGGAAAGCATATAAAAATGAAAACAAAATGATAAAAGGACGAAAAAAATAGAAGGGCGATAGAAATGCATGTTACCTCACTTATTGTCTTGATTCCACTAAAAACTCCCGTATAGCCAACTCAGCCACATTTTCTTAATCCGTCCATTTTCGAAACCCAATTAACAATTCAGAAAACTATAAGAGAGAGAAAACGAGGAAACTACCCTCATATACACAGTAACATACAAGGTAAAATATCAAATGTGTATACAGTAACATACAAAAGTATCAAGGGAGGGCGTATAAAAGTGAAAAAAAAATGATAAAAGGACGAAAAAAATGGAAGGATGATAGAATTGCATGTTACCTGACTTATTGTTTTGATTCCACTAAACACTGCTGTATAGACAAGTCAGCTCCATACTGTTAATCCGTCCATTTCCGAAGCCTATTTAACAATTGAGAAAACTGTAGTAGAAAGAAAACGAGGAGCCCACCCTCATATACACAGTAACATACAAGGTAAAATATCAAATGTGTATACAGTAACATACAAATGTATCAAGGGAGGGCATATAAAATTAAAAAAAAAAAAGATAAAAGGACGAAAAAAAAGAAGGGTGATAGAATTGCATGTTACCTGACTTATAGTCTTGATTCCAGTAAACACTCCGGTATAGCCAAGTCAGCCCCATTTTCTTATTTCGTCCAATTCCGACACCCAATTCACAATTTAGAAAACTGTAAGAGAGAGAAAACGAGGAGACTACCCTCATATACACAGTAACATACAAGGTAAAATATCAAATGTATATACAGTAACATACAAAAGTATCAAGAAGGGCATATGAAAGTGAAAACAAAATAATAAAAGGACGAAAAAAATAGAAGGGTGATAGAAATGCATGTTACCTGACTTATTGTCTTCATTCCACTAAACACTCCGGTAGAGCAACTCAGCCCCATTTTCTTAATCCGTCCAATTCCGAAACCCAGTTGACAATTCAGAAAACTATAAGAGTTAGAAAACGAGGAGACTACCCTCATATACAGAGTAACATACAAGGTAAAATATTAAATGTGTATACAATAACATACAAAAGTATCAAGGGAGGGCATATAAAAGTGAAAAATAAATGATAAAAGGACGAAAATATAGAAGGTTGATAGAATTGCATGTTACCTGACTTATTGTTTTGATTCCACTAAACACTCCTGTATAGACAAGTCAGCTCCATACTGTTAATTCGTCCATTTCCGAAGCCCATTTAACAATTGAGAAAACTGTAATAGAAAGAAAACGAGGAGACCACCCTCCTATACAATGTAACATACAACGTAAAATATCAAATGTGTATACAGTAACATATAAAAGTATCAAGGAAAGCATATAAAAATGAAAACAAAATGATAAAAGGACGAAAAAAATAGAAGGGTGATAGAAATGCATGTTACCTGACTTATTGTCTTCATTCCACTAAACACTCCGGTAGAGCAACTCAGCCCCATTTTCTTAATCCGTCCATTTTCGAAACCCAATTAACAATTCAGAAAACTATAAGAGAGAGAAAACGAGGAAACTACCCTCATATACACAGTAACATACAAGGTAAAATATCAAATGTGTATACAGTAACATACAAAAGTATCAAGGGAGGGCGTATAAAAGTGAAAAAAAAATGATAAAAGGACGAAAAAAATGGAAGGATGATAGAATTGCATGTTACCTGACTTATTGTTTTGATTCCACTAAACACTGCTGTATAGACAAGTCAGCTCCATACTGTTAATCCGTCCAATTCCGAAGCCCATTTAACAATTGAGAAAACTGTAATAGAAAGAAAACGAGGAGACCACCCTCATATACACAGTAACATACAAGGTAAAATATCAAATGTGTATACAGTAACATACAAAAGTATCAAGGAAAGCATATAAAAATGAAAACAAAATGATAAAAGGACGAAAAAAATAGAAGGGCGATAGAAATGCATGTTACCTCACTTATTGTCTTGATTCCACTAAAAACTCCCGTATAGCCAACTCAGCCACATTTTCTTAATCCGTCCATTTTCGAAACCCAATTAACAATTCAGAAAACTATAAGAGAGAGAAAACGAGGAGACTACCCTCATATACACAGTAACATACAAGGTAAAATATCAAATGTGTATACAGTAACATACAAAAGTATCAAGGGAGGGCATATAAAATTAAAAAAAAAAAAAGATAAAAGGACGAAATAAAAGAAGGGTGATAGAATTGCATGTTACCTGACTTATAGTCTTGATTCCAGTAAACACTCCGGTATAGCCAAGCCAGCCCCATTTTCTTATTCCGTCCAATTCCGACACCCAATTCACAATTTAGAAAACTGTAAGAGAGAGAAAACGAGGAGACTACCCTCATATACACAGTAACATACAAGGTAAAATATCAAATGTGTATACAGTAACATACAAAAGTATCAAGAAGGGCATATAAAAGTGAAAACAAAATAATAAAAGGAAGAAAAAAATAGAAGGGTGATAGAAATTCATGTTACCTGACTTATTGTCTTCATTCCACTAAACACTCCGGTAGAGCAACTCAGCCCCATTTTCTTAATCCGTCCAATTCCGAAACCCAGTTGACAATTCAGAAAACTATAAGAGTTAGAAAGCGAGGAGACTACTCTCATATACAGAGTAACATACAAGGTAAAATATTAAATGTGTATACAATAACATACAAAAGTATCAAGGGAGGGCATATAAAAGTGAAAAATAAATGATAAAATGACGAAAATATAGAAGGTTGATAGAATTGCATGTTACCTGACTTATTGTTTTGATTCCACTAAACACTCCTGTATAGACAAGTCAGCTCCATACTGTTAATCCGTCCATTTCCGAAGCCCATTTAACAATTGAGAAAACTGTAATAGAAAGAAAACGAGGAGACCACCCTCATATACACAGTAACATACAAGGTAAAATATCAAATGTGTATACAGTAACATACAAAAGTATCAAGGAAAGCATATAAAAATGAAAACAAAATGATAAAAGGACGAAAAAAATAGAAGGGCGATAGAAATGCATGTTACCTCACTTATTGTCTTGATTCCACTAAAAACTCCCGTATAGCCAACTCAGCCACATTTTCTTAATCCGTCCATTTTCGAAACCCAATTAACAATTCAGAAAACTATAAGAGAGAGAAAACGAGGAAACTACCCTCATATACACAGTAACATACAAGGTAAAATATCAAATGTGTATACAGTAACATACAAAAGTATCAAGGAAGGGCGTATAAAAGTGAAAAAAAAATGATAAAAGGACGAAAAAAATGGAAGGATGATAGAATTGCATGTTACCTGACTTATTGTTTTGATTCCACTAAACACTGCTGTATAGACAAGTCAGCTCCATACTGTTAATCCGTCCATTTCCGAAGCCTATTTAACAATTGAGAAAACTGTAGTAGAAAGAAAACGAGGAGCCCACCCTCATATACACAGTAACATACAAGGTAAAATATCAAATGTGTATACAGTAACATACAAATGTATCAAGGGAGGGCATATAAAATTAAAAAAAAAAAAGATAAAAGGACGAAAAAAAAGAAGGGTGATAGAATTGCATGTTACCTGACTTATAGTCTTGATTCCAGTAAACACTCCGGTATAGCCAAGTCAGCCCCATTTTCTTATTCTGTCCAATTCCGACACCCAATTCACAATTTAGAAAACTGTAAGAGAGAGAAAACGAGGAGACTACCCTCATATACACAGTAACATACAAGGTAAAATATCAAATGTGTATACAGTAACATACAAAAGTATCAAGGGAGGGCGTATAAAAGTGAAAAAAAAATGATAAAAGGACGAAAAAAATGGAAGGATGATAGAATTGCATGTTACCTGACTTATTGTTTTGATTCCACTAAACACTGCTGTATAGACAAGTCAGCTCCATACTGTTAATCCGTCCATTTCCGAAGCCTATTTAACAATTGAGAAAACTGTAGTAGAAAGAAAACGAGGAGCCCACCCTCATATACACAGTAACATACAAGGTAAAATATCAAATGTGTATACAGTAACATACAAATGTATCAAGGGAGGGCATATAAAATTTAAAAAAAAAAAGATAAAAGGACGAAAAAAAAGAAGGGTGATAGAATTGCATGTTACCTGACTTATAGTCTTGATTCCAGTAAACACTCCGGTATAGCCAAGTCAGCCCCATTTTCTTATTTCGTCCAATTCCGACACCCAATTCACAATTTAGAAAACTGTAAGAGAGAGAAAACGAGGAGACTACCCTCATATACACAGTAACATACAAGGTAAAATATCAAATGTATATACAGTAACATACAAAAGTATCAAGAAGGGCATATGAAAGTGAAAACAAAATAATAAAAGGACGAAAAAAATAGAAGGGTGATAGAAATGCATGTTACCTGACTTATTGTCTTCATTCCACTAAACACTCCGGTAGAGCAACTCAGCCCCATTTTCTTAATCCGTCCAATTCCGAAACCCAGTTGACAATTCAGAAAACTATAAGAGTTAGAAAACGAGGAGACTACCCTCATATACAGAGTAACATACAAGGTAAAATATTAAATGTGTATACAATAACATACAAAAGTATCAAGGGAGGGCATATAAAAGTGAAAAATAAATGATAAAAGGACGAAAATATAGAAGGTTGATAGAATTGCATGTTACCTGACTTATTGTTTTGATTCCACTAAACACTCCTGTATAGACAAGTCAGCTCCATACTGTTAATTCGTCCATTTCCGAAGCCCATTTAACAATTGAGAAAACTGTAATAGAAAGAAAACGAGGAGACCACCCTCCTATACAATGTAACATACAACGTAAAATATCAAATGTGTATACAGTAACATATAAAAGTATCAAGGAGAGCATATAAAAATGAAAAAAAAATCATAAAAGGACGAAAAAAATAGAAGGGTGATAGAAATGCATGTTATCTGACTTATTGTTTTGATTCCACTAAACACTCCTGTATAGACAAGTCAGCTCCATACTGTTAATCCGTCCAATTCCGAAGCCCATTTAACAATTGAGAAAACTGTAATAGAAAGAAAACGAGGAGACCACCCTCATATACACAGTAACATACAAGGTAAAATATCAAATGTGTATACAGTAACATACAAAAGTATCAAGGAAAGCATATAAAAAGGAAAACAAAATGATAAAAGGACGAAAAAAATAGAAGGGCGATAGAAATGCATGTTACCTCACTTATTGTCTTGATTCCACTAAAAACTCCCGTATAGCCAACTCAGCCACATTTTCTTAATCCGTCCATTTTCGAAACCCAATTAACAATTCAGAAAACTATAAGAGAGAGAAAACGAGGAGACTACCCTCATATACACAGTAACATACAAGGTAAAATATCAAATGTGTATACAGTAACATAAAAAAGTATCAAGGGAGGGCGTATAAAAGTGAAAAAAATGATAAAAGGACGAAAAAAATGGAAGGATGATAGAATTGCATGTTACCTGACTTATTGTTTTGATTCCACTAAACACTGCTGTATAGACAAGTCAGCTCCATACTGTTAATCCGTCCATTTCCGAAGCCTATTTAACAATTGAGAAAACTGTAGTAGAAAGGAAACGAGGAGCCCACCCTCATATACACAGTAACATTCAAGGTAAAATATCAAATGTGTATACAGTAACATACAAATATATCAAGGGAGGGCATATAAAATTAAAAAAAAAAAAAGATAAAAGGATGAAAAAAAAAGAAGGGTGATAGAATTGCATGTTACCTGACTTATAGTCTTGATTCCAGTAAACACTCCGGTATAGCCAAGTCAGCCCCATTTTCTTATTCCGTCCAATTCCGACACCCAATTCACAATTTAGAAAACTGTAAGAGAGAGAAAACGAGGAGACTACCCTCATATACACAGTAACATACAAGGTAAAATATCAAATGTGTATACAGTAACATACAAAAGTATCAAGAAGGGCATATAAAAGTGAAAACAAAATAATAAACGGACGAAAAAAATAGAAGGGTGATAGAAATGCATGTTACCTGACTTATAGTCTTGATTCCAGTAAACACTCCGGTATAGCCAACTCAGCCCCATTTTCTTAATCCGTCCAATTCCGAAACCCAGTTGACAATTCAGAAAACTATAAGAGTTAGAAAACGAGGAGACTACCCTCATATACAGAGTAACATACAAGGTAAAATATTAAATGTGTATACAATAACATACAAAAGTATCAAGGGAGGGCATATAAAAGTGAAAAATAAATGATAAAAGGACGAAAATATAGAAGGTTGATAGAATTGCATGTTACCTGACTTATTGTTTTGATTCCACTAAATACTCCTGTATAGACAAGTCAGCTCCATACTGTTAATTCGTCCAATTCCGAAGGCCATTTAACAATTGAGAAAACTGTAATAGAAAGAAAACGAGGAGACCACCCTACTATACAATGTAACATACAACGTAAAATATCAAATGTGTATACAGTAACATACAAAAGTATCAAGAAGGGCATATAAAAGTGAAAACAAAATAATAAAAGGACGAAAAAAATAGAAGGATGATAGAAATGCATGTTACCTGACTTATAGTCTTGATTCCAGTAAACACTCCGGTGTAGCCAACTCAGCCCCATTTTCTTAATCCGTCCAATTCCAAAACCCAGTTGACAATTCAGAAAACTATAAGAGTTAGAAAACGAGGAGACTACCCTCATATACAGAGTAACATACAAGGTAAAATATTAAATGTGTATACAATAACATACAAAAGTATCAAGGGAGGGCATATAAAAGTGAAAAATAAATGATAAAAGGACGAAAATATAGAAGGTTGATAGAATTGCATGTTACCAGACTTATTGTTTTGATTCCACTAAACACTCCTGTATAGACAAGTCAGCTCCATACTGTTAATTCGTCCAATTCCGAAGCCCATTTAACAATTGAGAAAACTGTAATAGAAAGAAAACGAGGAGACCACCCTCCTATACAATGTAACATACAACGTAAAATATCAAATGTGTATACAGTAACATATAAAAGTATCAAGGAGAGCATATAAAAATGAAAACAAAATCGTAAAAGGACGAAAAAAATAGAAGGGTGATAGAAATGCATGTTACCTGACTTATTGTTTTGATTCCTCTAAACACTCCTGTATAGACAAGTCAGCTCCACTGTTAATCCGTCCAATTCTGAAGCCTATTTAACAATTGAGACAACTGTAATAGAAAGAAAACGAGGAGACCACCCTCATATACACAGTAACATACAAGGTAAAATATCAAATGTGTATACAGTAACATACAAAAGTATCAAGTAAAGCATATAAAAATGAAAACAAAATGATAAAAGGACGAAAATATAGAAGGTTGATAGAATTGCATGTTACCTGACTTATTGTTTTGATTCCACTAAACACTCCTGTATAGACAAGTCAGCTCCATACTGTTAATTCGTCCATTTCCGAAGCCCATTTAACAATTGAGAAAACTGTAATAGAAAGAAAACGAGGAGACCACCCTCCTATACAATGTAACATACAACGTAAAATATCAAATGTGTATACAGTAACATATAAAAGTATCAAGGAAAGCATATAAAAATGAAAACAAAATGATAAAAGGACGAAAAAAATAGAAGGGTGATAGAAATGCATGTTACCTGACTTATTGTCTTCATTCCACTAAACACTCCGGTAGAGCAACTCAGCCCCATTTTCTTAATCCGTCCATTTTCGAAACCCAATTAACAATTCAGAAAACTATAAGAGAGAGAAAACGAGGAAACTACCCTCATATACACAGTAACATACAAGGTAAAATATCAAATGTGTATACAGTAACATACAAAAGTATCAAGGGAGGGCGTATAAAAGTGAAAAAAAAATGATAAAAGGACGAAAAAAATGGAAGGATGATAGAATTGCATGTTACCTGACTTATTGTTTTGATTCCACTAAACACTGCTGTATAGACAAGTCAGCTCCATACTGTTAATCCGTCCAATTCCGAAGCCCATTTAACAATTGAGAAAACTGTAATAGAAAGAAAACGAGGAGACCACCCTCATATACACAGTAACATACAAGGTAAAATATCAAATGTGTATACAGTAACATACAAAAGTATCAAGGAAAGCATATAAAAATGAAAACAAAATGATAAAAGGACGAAAAAAATAGAAGGGCGATAGAAATGCATGTTACCTCACTTATTGTCTTGATTCCACTAAAAACTCCCGTATAGCCAACTCAGCCACATTTTCTTAATCCGTCCATTTTCGAAACCCAATTAACAATTCAGAAAACTATAAGAGAGAGAAAACGAGGAGACTACCCTCATATACACAGTAACATACAAGGTAAAATATCAAATGTGTATACAGTAACATACAAAAGTATCAAGGGAGGGCATATAAAATTAAAAAAAAAAAAAAAGATAAAAGGACGAAAAAAAAGAAGGGTGATAGAATTGCATGTTACCTGACTTATAGTCTTGATTCCAGTAAACACTCCGGTATAGCCAAGCCAGCCCCATTTTCTTATTCCGTCCAATTCCGACACCCAATTCACAATTTAGAAAACTGTAAGAGAGAGAAAACGAGGAGACTACCCTCATATACACAGTAACATACAAGGTAAAATATCAAATGTGTATACAGTAACATACAAAAGTATCAAGAAGGGCATATAAAAGTGAAAACAAAATAATAAAAGGAAGAAAAAAATAGAAGGGTGATAGAAATTCATGTTACCTGACTTATTGTCTTCATTCCACTAAACACTCCGGTAGAGCAACTCAGCCCCATTTTCTTAATCCGTCCAATTCCGAAACCCAGTTGACAATTCAGAAAACTATAAGAGTTAGAAAGCGAGGAGACTACTCTCATATACAGAGTAACATACAAGGTAAAATATTAAATGTGTATACAATAACATACAAAAGTATCAAGGGAGGGCATATAAAAGTGAAAAATAAATGATAAAATGACGAAAATATAGAAGGTTGATAGAATTGCATGTTACCTGACTTATTGTTTTGATTCCACTAAACACTCCTGTATAGACAAGTCAGCTCCATACTGTTAATCCGTCCATTTCCGAAGCCCATTTAACAATTGAGAAAACTGTAATAGAAAGAAAACGAGGAGACCACCCTCATATACACAGTAACATACAAGGTAAAATATCAAATGTGTATACAGTAACATACAAAAGTATCAAGGAAAGCATATAAAAATGAAAACAAAATGATAAAAGGACGAAAAAAATAGAAGGGCGATAGAAATGCATGTTACCTCACTTATTGTCTTGATTCCACTAAAAACTCCCGTATAGCCAACTCAGCCACATTTTCTTAATCCGTCCATTTTCGAAACCCAATTAACAATTCAGAAAACTATAAGAGAGAGAAAACGAGGAAACTACCCTCATATACACAGTAACATACAAGGTAAAATATCAAATGTGTATACAGTAACATACAAAAGTATCAAGGGAGGGCGTATAAAAGTGAAAAAAAAATGATAAAAGGACGAAAAAAATGGAAGGATGATAGAATTGCATGTTACCTGACTTATTGTTTTGATTCCACTAAACACTGCTGTATAGACAAGTCAGCTCCATACTGTTAATCCGTCCATTTCCGAAGCCTATTTAACAATTGAGAAAACTGTAGTAGAAAGAAAACGAGGAGCCCACCCTCATATACACAGTAACATACAAGGTAAAATATCAAATGTGTATACAGTAACATACAAATGTATCAAGGGAGGGCATATAAAATTAAAAAAAAAAAAGATAAAAGGACGAAAAAAAAGAAGGGTGATAGAATTGCATGTTACCTGACTTATAGTCTTGATTCCAGTAAACACTCCGGTATAGCCAAGTCAGCCCCATTTTCTTATTCTGTCCAATTCCGACACCCAATTCACAATTTAGAAAACTGTAAGAGAGAGAAAACGAGGAGACTACCCTCATATACACAGTAACATACAAGGTAAAATATCAAATGTGTATACAGTAACATACAAAAGTATCAAGGGAGGGCGTATAAAAGTGAAAAAAAAATGATAAAAGGACGAAAAAAATGGAAGGATGATAGAATTGCATGTTACCTGACTTATTGTTTTGATTCCACTAAACACTGCTGTATAGACAAGTCAGCTCCATACTGTTAATCCGTCCATTTCCGAAGCCTATTTAACAATTGAGAAAACTGTAGTAGAAAGAAAACGAGGAGCCCACCCTCATATACACAGTAACATACAAGGTAAAATATCAAATGTGTATACAGTAACATACAAATGTATCAAGGGAGGGCATATAAAATTTAAAAAAAAAAAGATAAAAGGACGAAAAAAAAGAAGGGTGATAGAATTGCATGTTACCTGACTTATAGTCTTGATTCCAGTAAACACTCCGGTATAGCCAAGTCAGCCCCATTTTCTTATTTCGTCCAATTCCGACACCCAATTCACAATTTAGAAAACTGTAAGAGAGAGAAAACGAGGAGACTACCCTCATATACACAGTAACATACAAGGTAAAATATCAAATGTATATACAGTAACATACAAAAGTATCAAGAAGGGCATATGAAAGTGAAAACAAAATAATAAAAGGACGAAAAAAATAGAAGGGTGATAGAAATGCATGTTACCTGACTTATTGCTTCATTCCACTAAACACTCCGGTAGAGCAACTCAGCCCCATTTTCTTAATCCGTCCAATTCCGAAACCCAGTTGACAATTCAGAAAACTATAAGAGTTAGAAAACGAGGAGACTACCCTCATATACAGAGTAACATACAAGGTAAAATATTAAATGTGTATACAATAACATACAAAAGTATCAAGGGAGGGCATATAAAAGTGAAAAATAAATGATAAAAGGACGAAAATATAGAAGGTTGATAGAATTGCATGTTACCTGACTTATTGTTTTGATTCCACTAAACACTCCTGTATAGACAAGTCAGCTCCATACTGTTAATTCGTCCATTTCCGAAGCCCATTTAACAATTGAGAAAACTGTAATAGAAAGAAAACGAGGAGACCACCCTCCTATACAATGTAACATACAACGTAAAATATCAAATGTGTATACAGTAACATATAAAAGTATCAAGGAGAGCATATAAAAATGAAAAAAAAATCATAAAAGGACGAAAAAAATAGAAGGGTGATAGAAATGCATGTTATCTGACTTATTGTTTTGATTCCACTAAACACTCCTGTATAGACAAGTCAGCTCCATACTGTTAATCCGTCCAATTCCGAAGCCCATTTAACAATTGAGAAAACTGTAATAGAAAGAAAACGAGGAGACCACCCTCATATACACAGTAACATACAAGGTAAAATATCAAATGTGTATACAGTAACATACAAAAGTATCAAGGAAAGCATATAAAAAGGAAAACAAAATGATAAAAGGACGAAAAAAATAGAAGGGCGATAGAAATGCATGTTACCTCACTTATTGTCTTGATTCCACTAAAAACTCCCGTATAGCCAACTCAGCCACATTTTCTTAATCCGTCCATTTTCGAAACCCAATTAACAATTCAGAAAACTATAAGAGAGAGAAAACGAGGAGACTACCCTCATATACACAGTAACATACAAGGTAAAATATCAAATGTGTATACAGTAACATAAAAAAGTATCAAGGGAGGGCGTATAAAAGTGAAAAAAATGATAAAAGGACGAAAAAAATGGAAGGATGATAGAATTGCATGTTACCTGACTTATTGTTTTGATTCCACTAAACACTGCTGTATAGACAAGTCAGCTCCATACTGTTAATCCGTCCATTTCCGAAGCCTATTTAACAATTGAGAAAACTGTAGTAGAAAGGAAACGAGGAGCCCACCCTCATATACACAGTAACATTCAAGGTAAAATATCAAATGTGTATACAGTAACATACAAATATATCAAGGGAGGGCATATAAAATTAAAAAAAAAAAAAGATAAAAGGATGAAAAAAAAAGAAGGGTGATAGAATTGCATGTTACCTGACTTATAGTCTTGATTCCAGTAAACACTCCGGTATAGCCAAGTCAGCCCCATTTTCTTATTCCGTCCAATTCCGACACCCAATTCACAATTTAGAAAACTGTAAGAGAGAGAAAACGAGGAGACTACCCTCATATACACAGTAACATACAAGGTAAAATATCAAATGTGTATACAGTAACATACAAAAGTATCAAGAAGGGCATATAAAAGTGAAAACAAAATAATAAACGGACGAAAAAAATAGAAGGGTGATAGAAATGCATGTTACCTGACTTATAGTCTTGATTCCAGTAAACACTCCGGTATAGCCAACTCAGCCCCATTTTCTTAATCCGTCCAATTCCGAAACCCAGTTGACAATTCAGAAAACTATAAGAGTTAGAAAACGAGGAGACTACCCTCATATACAGAGTAACATACAAGGTAAAATATTAAATGTGTATACAATAACATACAAAAGTATCAAGGGAGGGCATATAAAAGTGAAAAATAAATGATAAAAGGACGAAAATATAGAAGGTTGATAGAATTGCATGTTACCTGACTTATTGTTTTGATTCCACTAAATACTCCTGTATAGACAAGTCAGCTCCATACTGTTAATTCGTCCAATTCCGAAGGCCATTTAACAATTGAGAAAACTGTAATAGAAAGAAAACGAGGAGACCACCCTACTATACAATGTAACATACAACGTAAAATATCAAATGTGTATACAGTAACATACAAAAGTATCAAGAAGGGCATATAAAAGTGAAAACAAAATAATAAAAGGACGAAAAAAATAGAAGGATGATAGAAATGCATGTTACCTGACTTATAGTCTTGATTCCAGTAAACACTCCGGTGTAGCCAACTCAGCCCCATTTTCTTAATCCGTCCAATTCCAAAACCCAGTTGACAATTCAGAAAACTATAAGAGTTAGAAAACGAGGAGACTACCCTCATATACAGAGTAACATACAAGGTAAAATATTAAATGTGTATACAATAACATACAAAAGTATCAAGGGAGGGCATATAAAAGTGAAAAATAAATGATAAAAGGACGAAAATATAGAAGGTTGATAGAATTGCATGTTACCAGACTTATTGTTTTGATTCCACTAAACACTCCTGTATAGACAAGTCAGCTCCATACTGTTAATTCGTCCAATTCCGAAGCCCATTTAACAATTGAGAAAACTGTAATAGAAAGAAAACGAGGAGACCACCCTCCTATACAATGTAACATACAACGTAAAATATCAAATGTGTATACAGTAACATATAAAAGTATCAAGGAGAGCATATAAAAATGAAAACAAAATCGTAAAAGGACGAAAAAAATAGAAGGGTGATAGAAATGCATGTTACCTGACTTATTGTTTTGATTCCTCTAAACACTCCTGTATAGACAAGTCAGCTCCACTGTTAATCCGTCCAATTCTGAAGCCTATTTAACAATTGAGACAACTGTAATAGAAAGAAAACGAGGAGACCACCCTCATATACACAGTAACATACAAGGTAAAATATCAAATGTGTATACAGTAACATACAAAAGTATCAAGTAAAGCATATAAAAATGAAAACAAAATGATAAAAGGACGAAAAAAAATGGAAGGATGATAGAATTGCATGTTACCTGACTTATTGTTTTGATTCCACTAAATACTGCTGTATAGACAAGTCAGCTCCATACTGTTAATCCGTCCATTTCCGAAGCCTATTTAACAATTGAGAAAACTGTAGTAGAAAGGAAACGAGGAGCCCACCCTCATATACACAGTAACATTCAAGGTAAAATATCAAATGTGTATACAGTAACATACAAATGTATCAAGGGAGGGCATATAAAATTAAAAAAAAAAAAGATAAAAGGATGAAAAAAAAGAAGGGTGATAGAATTGCATGTTACCTGACTTATAGTCTTGATTCCAGTAAACACTCCGGTATAGCAAAGTCAGCCCCATTTTCTTATTCCGTCCAATTCCGACACCCAATTCACAATTTAGAAAACTGTAAGAGAGAGAAAACGAGGAGACTACCCTCATATACACAGTAACATACAAGGTAAAATATCAAATGTGTATACAGTAACATACAAAAGTATCAAGAAGGGCATATAAAAGTGAAAACAAAATAATAAACGGACGAAAAAAATAGAAGGGTGATAGAAATGCATGTTACCTGACTTATAGTCTTGATTCCAGTAAACACTCCGGTATAGCCAACTCAGCCCAATTTTCTTAATCCGTCCAATTCCGAAACCCAGTTGACAATTCAGAAAACTATAAGAGTTAGAAAACGAGGAGACTACCCTCATATACAGAGTAACATACAAGGTAAAATATTAAATGTGTATACAATAACATACAAAAGTATCAAGGGAGGGCATATAAAAGTGAAAAATAAATGATAAAAGGACGAGAATATAGAAGGTTGATAGAATTGCATGTTACCTGACTTATTGTTTTGATTCCACTAAATACTCCTGTATAGACAAGTCAGCTCCATACTGTTAATTCGTCCAATTCCGAAGCCCATTTAACAATTGAGAAAACTGTAATAGAAAGAAAACGAGGAGACCACCCTCCTATACAATGTAACATACAACGTAAAATATCAAATGTGTATACAGTAACATACAAAAGTATCAAGAAGGGCATATAAAAGTGAAAACAAAATAATAAAAGGACGAAAAAAATAGAAGGGTGATAGAAATGCATGTTACCAGACTTATAGTCTTGATTCCAGTAAACACTCCGGTATAGCCAACTCAGCCCCATTTTCTTAATCCGTCCAATTCCGAAACCCAGTTGACAATTCAGAAAACTATAAGAGTTAGAAAACGAGGAGACTACCCTCATATACAGAGTAACATACAAGGTAAAATATTAAATGTGTATACAATAACATACAAAAGTATCAAGGGAGGGCATATAAAAGTGAAAAATAAATGATAAAAGGACGAAAATATAGAAGGTTGATAGAATTGCATGTTACCTGACTTATTGTTTTGATTCCACTCAACACTCCTGTATAGACAAGTCAGCTCCATACTGTTAATTCGTCCATTTCCGAAGCCCATTTAACAATTGAGAAAACTGTAATAGAAAGAAAACGAGGAGACCACCCTCCTATACAATGTAACATACAACGTAAAATATCAAATGTGTATACAGTAACATATAAAAGTATCAAGGAGAGCATATAAAAATGAAAACAAAATCATAAAAGGACGAAAAAAATAGAAGGGTGATAGAAATGCATGTTACCTGACTTATTGTTTTGATTCCACTAAACACTCCTGTATAGACAAGTCAGCTCCATACTGTTAATCCGTCCAATTCCGAAGCCCATTTAACAATTGAGAAAACTGTAATAGAAAGAAAACGAGGAGACCACCCTCATATACACAGTAACATACAAGGTAAAATATCAAATGTGTATACAGTCACATACAAAAGTATCAAGGAAAGCATATAAAAAGGAAAACAAAATGATAAAAGGACGAAAAAAATAGAAGGGCGATAGAAATGCATGTTACCTTTTGATTCCTCTAAACACTCCTGTATAGACAAGTCAGCTCCACTGTTAATCCGTCCAATTCTGAAGCCTATTTAACAATTGAGACAACTGTAATAGAAAGAAAACGAGGAGACCACCCTCATATACACAGTAACATACAAGGTAAAATATCAAATGTGTATACAGTAACATACAAAAGTATCAAGGAAAGCATATAAAAATAAAAACAAAATGATAAAAGGACGAAAAAAATAGAAGGGCGATAGAAATGCATGTTACCACACTTATTGTCTTGATTCCACTAAAAACTCCCGTATAGCCAACTCAGCCACATTTTCTTAATCCGTCCATTTTCGAAACCCAATTAACAATTCAGAAAACTATAAGAGAGAGAAAACGAGGAGACTACCCTCATATACATAGTAACATACAAGGTAAAATATCAAATGTGTATACAGTAACATACAAATGTATCAAGGGAGGGCATATAAAATTAAAAAAAAAAAGATAAAAGGACGAAAAAAATGAAGGGTGATAGAATTGCATGTTACCTGACTTATAGTCTTGATTCCAGTAAACACTCCGGTATAGCCAAGTCAGCCCCATTTTCTTATTCCGTCCAATTCCGACACCCAATTCACAATTTAGAAAACTGTAAGAGAGAGAAAACGAGGAGACTGCCCTCATATACACAGTAACATACAAGGTAAAATATCAAATGTGTATACAGTAACATACAAAAGTATCAAGAAGGGCATATAAAAGTGAAAACAAAATAATAAAAGGACGAAAATAATAGAAGGGTGATAGAAATGCATGTTACCTGACTTATTGTCTTGATTCCACTAAACACTCCGGTAGAGCAACTCAGCCCCATTTTCTTAATCCGTCCAATTCCGAAACCCAGTTGACAATTCAGAAAACTATAAGAGTTAGAAAACGAGGAGACTACCCTCATATACAGAGTAACATACAAGGTAAAATATTAAATGTGTATACAGTAACATACAAAAGTATCAAGGGAGGGCATATAAAAGTGAAAAATAAATGATAAAAGGACGAAAATATAGAAGGTTGATAGAATTGCATGTTACCTGACTTATTGTTTTGATTCCACTAAACACTCCTGTATAGACAAGTCAGCTCAATACTGTTAATTCGTCCATTTCCGAAGCCCATTTAACAATTGAGAAAACTGTAATAGAAAGAAAACGAGGAGACCACCCTCCTATACAATGTAACATACAACGTAAAATATCAAATGTGTATACAGTAACATATAAAAGTATCAAGGAGAGCATATAAAAATGGAAACAAAATCATAAAAGGACGAAAAAAATAGAAGGGTGATAGAAATGCATGTTACCTGACTTATTGTTTTGATTCCACTAAACACTCCTGTATAGACAAGTCAGATCCATACTGTTAATCCGTCCAATTCCGAAGCCCATTTAACAATTGAGAAAACTGTAATAGAAAGAAAACGAGGAGACCACTCTCATATACACAGTAACATACAAGGTAAAATATCAAATGTGTATACAGTAACATACAAATGTATCAAGAAGGGCATATAAAAGTGAAAACAAAATAATAAAAGGACGAAAAAAATAGAAGGGTGATAGAAATGCATGTTACCTGACTTATTGTCTTGATTCCACTAAACACTCCGGTAGAGCAACTCAGCCCCGTTTTCTTAATCCGTCCAATTCCGAAACCCAATTAACAATTCAGAAAACTATAAGAGAGAGAAAATGAGGAGACTACCCTCATATACAGAGTAACATACAAGGTAAAATATCAAATGTGTATACAGTAACATACAAAAGTATCAAGGAAAGCATATAAAAATGAAAACAAAATGATAAAAGGACGAAAATATAGAAGGGCGATAGAAATGCATGTTACCTCACTTATTGTCTTGATTCCACTAAAAACTCCCGTATAGCCAACTCAGCCACATTTTCTTAATCCGTCCATTTTCGAAACCCAATTAACAATTCAGAAAACTATAAGAGAGAGAAAACGAGGAGACTACCCTCATATACACAGTAACATACAAGGTTAAAATATCAAATGTGTATACAGTAACATACAAAAGTATCAAGGGAGGGCATATAAAAGTGAAAAATAAATGATAAAAGGACGAAAATATAGAAGGTTGATAGAATTGCATGTTACCAGACTTATTGTTTTGATTCCACTAAACACTCCTGTATAGACAAGTCAGCTCCATACTGTTAATTCGTCCAATTCCGAAGCCCATTTAACAATTGAGAAAACTGTAATAGAAAGAAAACGAGGAGACCACCCTCCTATACAATGTAACATACAACGTAAAATATCAAATGTGTATACAGTAACATATAAAAGTATCAAGGAGAGCATATAAAAATGAAAACAAAATCATAAAAGGACGAAAAAAATAGAAGGGTGATAGAAATGCATGTTACCTGACTTATTGTTTTGATTCCTCTAAACACTCCTGTATATACAAGTCAGCTCCACTGTTAATCCGTCCAATTCTGAAGCCTATTTAACAATTGAGACAACTGTAATAGAAAGAAAACGAGGAGACCACCCTCATATACACAGTAACATACAAGGTAAAATATCAAATGTGTATACAGTAACATACAAAAGTATCAAGTAAAGCATATAAAAATGAAAACAAAATGATAAAAGGACGAAAAAAAATGGAAGGATGATAGAATTGCATGTTACCTGACTTATTGTTTTGATTCCACTAAATACTGCTGTATAGACAAATCAGCTCCATACTGTTAATCCGTCCATTTCCGAAGCCTATTTAACAATTGAGAAAACTGTAGTAGAAAGGAAACGAGGAGCCCACCCTCATATACACAGTAACATTCAAGGTAAAATATCAAATGTGTATACAGTAACATACAAATGTATCAAGGGAGGGCATATAAAATTAAAAAAAAAAAGATAAAAGGATGAAAAAAAAGAAGGGTGATAGAATTGCATGTTACCTGACTTATAGTCTTGATTCCAGTAAACACTCCGGTATAGCAAAGTCAGCCCCATTTTCTTATTCCGTCCAATTCCGACACCCAATTCACAATTTAGAAAACTGTAAGAGAGAGAAAACGAGGAGACTACCCTCATATACACAGTAACATACAAGGTAAAATATCAAATGTGCATACAGTAACATACAAAAGTATCAAGAAGGGCATATAAAAGTGAAAACAAAATAATAAACGGACGAAAAAAATAGAAGGGTGATAGAAATGCATGTTACCTGACTTATAGTCTTGATTCCAGTAAACACTCCGGTATAGCCAACTCAGCCCAATTTTCTTAATCCGTCCAATTCCGAAACCCAGTTGACAATTCAGAAAACTATAAGAGTTAGAAAACGAGGAGACTACCCTCATATACAGAGTAACATACAAGGTAAAATATTAAATGTGTATACAATAACATACAAAAGTATCAAGGGAGGGCATATAAAAGTGAAAAATAAATGATAAAAGGACGAGAATATAGAAGGTTGATAGAATTGCATGTTACCTGACTTATTGTTTTGATTCCACTAAATACTCCTGTATAGACAAGTCAGCTCCATACTGTTAATTCGTCCAATTCCGAAGCCCATTTAACAATTGAGAAAACTGTAATAGAAAGAAAACGAGGAGACCACCCTCCTATACAATGTAACATACAACGTAAAATATCAAATGTGTATACAGTAACATACAAAAGTATCAAGAAGGGCATATAAAAGTGAAAACAAAATAATAAAAGGACGAAAAAAATAGAAGGGTGATAGAAATGCATGTTACCAGACTTATAGTCTTGATTCCAGTAAACACTCCGGTATAGCCAACTCAGCCCCATTTTCTTAATCCGTCCAATTCCGAAACCCAGTTGACAATTCAGAAAACTATAAGAGTTAGAAAACGAGGAGACTACCCTCATATACAGAGTAACATACAAGGTAAAATATTAAATGTGTATACAATAACATACAAAAGTATCAAGGGAGGGCATATAAAAGTGAAAAATAAATGATAAAAGGACGAAAATATAGAAGGTTGATAGAATTGCATGTTACCAGACTTATTGTTTTGATTCCACTAAACACTCCTGTATAGACAAGTCAGCTCCATACTGTTAATTCGTCCAATTCCGAAGCCCATTTAACAATTGAGAAAACTGTAATAGAAAGAAAACGAGGAGACCACCCTCCTATACAATGTAACATACAACGTAAAATATCAAATGTGTATACAGTAACATATAAAAGTATAAGGGAGAGCATATAAAAATGAAAACAAAATCATAAAAGGACGAAAAAAATAGAAGGGTGATAGAAATGCATGTTACCTGACTTATTGTTTTGATTCCACTAAACACTCCTGTATAGACAAGTCAGCTCCATACTGTTAATCCGTCCAATTCCGAAGCCCATTTAACAATTGAGAAAACTGTAATAGAAAGAAAACGAGGAGACCACCCTCATATACACAGTAACACACAAGGTAAAATATCAAATGTGTATACAGTAACATACAAAAGTATCAAGGAGAGCATATAAAAATGAAAACAAAATGATAAAAGGACGAAAAAAAATAGAAGGGCGATGGAAATGCATGTTACCTGACTTATTGTTTTGATTCCTCTAAACACTCCTGTATAGACAAGTCAGCTCCACTGTTAATCCGTCCAATTCTGAAGCCTATTTAACAATTGAGACAACTGTAATAGAAAGAAAACGAGGAGACCACCCTCATATACACAGTAACATACAAGGTAAAATATCAAATGTGTATACAGTAACATACAAAAGTATTAAGGAAAGCATATAAAAATGAAAACAAAATGATAAAAGGACGAAAAAAAATGGAAGGATGATAGAATTGCATGTTACCTGACTTATTATTTTGATTCCACTAAACACTGCTGTATAGACAAGTCAGCTCCATACTGTTAATCCGTCCATATCCGAAGCCTATTTAACAATTGAGAAAACTGTAGTAGAAAGGAAACGATGAGCCCACCCTCATATACACAGTAACATTCAAGGTCAAATCAAGGTCATTCAAGGTATAAAATGTGTATACAGTAACATACAAATGTATCAAGGGAGGGCATATAAAATTTAAAAAAAAAAGATAAAAGGATGAAAAAAAAGAAGGGTGATAGAATTGCATGTTACCTGACTTATAGTCTTGATTACAGTAAACACTCCGGTATAGTTAAGTCAGCCCCATTTTCTTATTCCGTCCAATTCCGACACCCAATTCACAATTTAGAAAACTGTAAGAGAGAGAAAACGAGGAGAATACCCTCATATACACAGTAACATACAAGGTAAAATATCAAATGTGTATACAGTAACATACAAAAGTATCAAGGGAGGGCATATAAAAGTGAAAAATAAATGATAAAAGGACGAAAATATAGAAAGTTGATAGAATTGCATGTTACCAGACTTATTGTTTTGATTCCACTAAACACTCCTGTATAGACAAGTCAGCTCCATACTGTTAATTCGTCCAATTCCGAAGCCCATTAACAATTGAGAAAACTGTAATAGAAAGAAAACGAGGAGACCACCCTCCTATACAATGTAACATACAACGTAAAATATCAAATGTGTATACAGTAACATATAAAAGTATCAAGGAGAGCATATAAAAATGAAAACAAAATCATAAAAGGACGAAAAAAATAGAAGGGTGATAGAAATGCATGTTACCTGACTTATTGTTTTGATTCCTCTAAACACTCCTGTATAGACAAGTCAGCTCCACTGTTAATCCGTCCAATTCTGAAGCCTATTTAACAATTGAGACAACTGTAATAGAAAGAAAACGAGGAGACTACCCTCATATACACAGTAACATACAAGGTAAAATATCAAATGTGTATACAGTAACATACAAAAGTATCAAGGAAAGCATATAAAAATAAAAACAAAATGATAAAAGGACGAAAAAAATAGAAGGGCGATAGAAATGCATGTTACCACACTTATTGTCTTGATTCCACTAAAAACTCTCGTATAGCCAACTCAGCCACATTTTCTTAATCCGTCCATTTTCGAAACCCAATTAACAATTCAGAAAACTATAAGAGAGAGAAAACGAGGAGACTACCCTCATATACATAGTAACATACAAGGTAAAATATCAAATGTGTATACAGTAACATACAAATGTATCAAGGGAGGGCATATAAAATTAAAAAAAAAAAAAAAAGATAAAAGGACGAAAAAAATGAAGGGTGATAGAATTGCATGTTACCTGACTTATAGTCTTGATTCCAGTAAACACACCGGTATAGCCAAGTCAGCCCCATTTTCTTATTCCGTCCAATTCCGACACCCAATTCACAATTTAGAAAACTGTAAGAGAGAGAAAACGAGGAGACTACCATCATATACACAGTAACATACAAGATAAAATATCAAATGTGTATACAGTAACATACAAAAGTATCAAGAAGGGCATATAAAAGTGAAAACAAAATAATAAAAGGACGAAAATAATAGAAGGGTGATAGAAATGCATGTTACCTGACTTATTGTCTTGATTCCAATAAACACTCCGGTAGAGCAACTCAGCCCCATTTTCTTAATCCGTCCAATTCCGAAACCCAGTTGACAATTCAGAAAACTATAAGAGTTAGAAAACGAGGAGACTACCCTCATATACAGAGTAACATACAAGGTAAAATATTAAATGTGTATACAATAACATACAAAAGTATCAAGGGAGGGCATATAAAAGTGAAAAATAAATGATAAAAGGACGAAAATATAGAAGGTTGATAGAATTGTATGTTACCTGACTTATTGTTTTGATTCCACTAAACACTGCTGTATAGACAAGTCAGCTCAATACTGTTAATTCGTCCATTTCCGAAGCCCATTTAACAATTGAGAAAACTGTAATAGAAAGAAAACGAGGAGACCACCCTCCTATACAATGTAACATACAACGTAAAATATCAAATGTGTATACAGTAACATATAAAAGTATCAAGGAGAGCATATAAAAATGGAAACAAAATCATAAAAGGACGAAAAAAATAGAAGGGTGATAGAAATGCATGTTACCTGACTTATTGTTTTGATTCCACTAAACACTCCTGTATAGACAAGTCAGCTCCATACTGTTAATCCGCCCAATTCCGAAGCCCATTTAACAATTGAGAAAACTGTAATAGAAAGAAAACGAGGAGACCACCCTCATATACACAGTAACATACAAGGTAAAATATCAAATGTGTATACAGTAACATACAAAAGTATCAAGGAAAGCATATAAAAAGGAAAACAAAATGATAAAAGGACGAAAAAAATAGAAGGGCGATAGAAATGCATGTTACCTCACTTATTGTCTTGATTCCACTAAAAACTCCCGTATAGCCAACTCAGCCACATTTTCTTAATCCGTCCATTTTCGAAACCCAATTAACAATTCAGAAAACTATAAGAGAGAGAAAACGAGGAGACTACCCTCATATACACAGTAACATACAAGGTAAAATATCAAATGTGTATACAGTAACATACAAATGTATCAAGGGAGGGCATATAAAATTAAAAAAAAAAAGATAAAAGGACGAAAAAAAAGAAGGGTGATAGAATTGCATGTTACCTGACTTATAGTCTTGATTCCAGTAAACATTCCGGTATAGCCAAGTCAGCCCCATTTTCTTATTCCGTCCAATTCCGACACCCAATTCACAATTTAGAAAACTGAAAGAGAGAGAAAACAAGGAGACTACCCTCATATACACAGTAACATACAAGGTAAAATATCAAATGTGTATACAGTAACATACAAAAGTATCAAGAAGGGCATATAAAAGTGAAAACAAAATAATAAAAGGACGAAAAAAATAGAAGGGTGATAGAAATGCATGTTACCTGACTTATTGTCTTGATTCCACTAAACACTCCGGTAGAGCAACTCAGCCCCGTTTTCTTAATCCGTCCAATTCCGAAACCCAATTAACAATTCAGAAAACTATAAGAGAGAGAAAATGAGGAGACTACCCTCATATACAGAGTAACATACAAGGTAAAATATCAAATGTGTATACAGTAACATACAAAAGTATCAAGGAAAGCATATAAAAATGAAAACAAAATGATAAAAGGACGAAAATATAGAAGGGCGATAGAAATGCATGTTACCTGACTTATTGTCTTGATTCCACTAAACACTCCGGTAGAGCAACTCAGCCCCGTTTTCTTAATCCGTCCATTTTCGAAACCCAATTAACAATTCAGAAAACTATAAGAGAGAGAAAACGAGGAGACTACCCTCATATACACAGTAACATACAAGGTTAAATTATCAAATGTGTATACAGTAACATACAAAAGTATCAAGGGAGGGCGTATTAAAGTGAAAAAAAAAATGATAAAAGGACGAAAAAAATGGAAGGATGATAGAATTGCATGTTACCTGACTTATTGTTTTGATTCCACTAAACACTCCTGTATAGACAAGTCAGCTCCATACTGTTAATCCGTCCATTTCCGAAGCCTATTTAACAATTGAGAAAACTGTAATAGAAAGAAAACGAGGAGCCCACCCTCATATACACAGTAACATACAAGCAAAAATATCAAATGTGTATACAGTAACATACAAATGTATCAAGGGAGGGCATATAAAATTAAAAAAAAAGATAAAAGGACGAAAAAAAAGAAGGGTGATAGAATTGCATGTTACCCGACTTATAGTCTTGATTCCAGTAAACACTCCGGTATAGCCAAGTCAGCCCCATTTTCTTATTCCGTCCAATTCCGACACCCAATTCACAATTTAGAAAACTGTAAGAGAGAGAAAACGAGGAGACTACCCTCATATACACAGTAACATACAAGGTAAAATATCAAATGTGTATACAGTAACATACAAAAGTATCAAGAAGGGCATATAAAAGTGAAAACAAAATAATAAAAGGACGAAAAAAATAGAAGGGTGATAGAAATGCATGTTACCTGACTTATTGTCTTGATTCCACTAAACACTCCGGTAGAGCAGCTCAGCCCCATTTTCTTAATCCGTCCAATTCCGAAACCCAGTTGACAATTCAGAAAAGTATAAGAGTTAGAAAACGAGGAGACTACCCTCATATACAGAGTAACATACAAGGTAAAATATTAAATGTGTATACAATAACATACAAAAGTATCAAGGGAGGGCATATAAAAGTGAAAAATAAATGATAAAAGGACGAAAATATAGAAGGTTGATAGAATTGCATGTTACCTGACTTATTGTTTTGATTCCACTAAACACTCCTGTATAGACAAGTCAGCTCCATACTGTTAATTCGTCCATTTCCGAAGCCCATTTAACAATTGAGAAAACTGTAATAGAAAGAAAACGAGGAGACCACCCTACTATACAATGTAACATACAACGTAAAATATCAAATGTGTATACAGTAACATATAAAAGTATCAAGGAGAGCATATAAAAATGAAAACAAAATCATAAAAGGACGAAAAAAATAGAAGGGTGATAGAAATGCATGTTACTTGACTTATTGTTTTGATTCCACTAAACACTCCTGTATAGACAAGTCAGCTCCATACTGTTAATCCGTCCAATTCCGAAGCCCATTTAACAATTGAGAAAACTGTAATAGAGAGAAAACGAGGAGACCACCCTCATATACACAGTAACATACAAGGTAAAATATCAAATGTGTATACAGTAACATACAAAAGTATCAAGGAAAGCATATAAAAATGAAAACAAAATGATAAAAGGATGAAAAAAAATGGAAGGATGATAGAATTGCATGTTACCTGACTTATTGTTTTGATTCCACTAAACACTGCTGTATAGACAAGTCAGCTCCATACTGTTAATCCGTCCATTTCCGAAGCCTATTTAACAATTGAGAAAACTGTAGTAGAAAGGAAACGAGGAGCCCACCCTCATATACACAGTAACATACAAGGTAAAATATCAAATGTGTATACAGTAACATACAAAAGTATCAAGAAGGGCATATAAAAGTGAAAACAAAATAATAAACGGACAAAAAAAATAGAAGGGTGATAGAAATGCATGTTACCTGACTTATAGTCTTGATTCCAGTAAACACTCCGGTATAGCCAACTCAGCCCCATTTTCTTAATCCGTCCAATTCCGAAACCCAGTTGACAATTCAGAAAACTATAAGAGTTAGAAAACGAGGAGACTACCCTCATATACAGAGTAACATACAAGGTAAAATATTAAATGTGTATACGATAACATACAAAAGTATCAAGGGAGGGCATATAAAAGTGAAAAATAAATGATAAAAGGACGAAAATATAGAAGGTTGATAGAATTGCATGTTACCAGACTTATTGTTTTGATTCCACTAAACACTCCTGTATAGACAAGTCAGCTCGATACTGTTAATTCGTCCAATTCCGAAGCCCATTTAACAATTGAGAAAACTGTAATAGAAAGAAAACGAGGAGACCACCCTCCTATACAATGTAACATACAACGTAAAATATCAAATGTGTATACAGTAACATATAAAAGTATCAAGGAGAGCATATAAAAATGAAAACAAAATCATAAAAGGACGAAAAAAATAGAAGGGTGATAGAAATGCATGTTATCTGACTTATTGTTTTGATTCCACTAAACACTCCTGTATAGACAAGTCAGCTCCATACTGTTAATCCGTCCAATTCCGAAGCCCATTTAACAATTGAGAAAACTGTAATAGAAAGAAAACGAGGAGACCACCCTCATATACACAGTAACATACAAGGTAAAATATCAAATGTGCATACAGTAACATACAAAAGTATCAAGGAAAGCATATAAAAATAAAAAGAAAATGATAAAAGGACGAAAAAAATAGAAGGGCGATAGAAATGCATGTTACCACACTTATTGTCTTGATTCCAGTAAAAACTCCCGTATAGCCAACTCAGCCCCATTTTCTTAATCCGTACAATTCCGACACCCAATTCACAATTTAGAAAACTGTAAGAGAGAGAAAACGAGGAGACTACCCTCATATACACAGTAACATACAAGGTAAAATATCAAATGTGTATACAGTAACATAGAAAAGTATCAAGAAGGGCATATAAAAGTGAAAACAAAATAATAAAAGGACGAAAAAAATAGAAGGGTGATAGAAATGCATGTTACCTGACTTATTGTCTTGATTCCACTAAAAACTCCCGTATAGCCAACTCAGCCAAATTTTCTTAATCCGTCCATTTTCGAAACCCAATTAACAATTCAGAAAACTATAAGAGAGAGAAAACGAGGAGACTACCCTCATATACACAGTAACATACAAGGTTAAAATATCAAATGTGTATACAGTAACATACAAAAGTATCAAGGGAGGGCGTATAAAAGTGAAAAAAAAAATGATAAAAGGACGAAAAAAATGGAAGGATGATAGAATTGCATGTTACCTGACTTATTGTTTTGATTCCACTAAACACTCCTGTATAGACAAGTCAGCTCCATACTGTTAATCCGTCCATTTCCGAAGCCTATTTAACAATTGAGAAAACTGTAATAGAAAGAAAACGAGGAGCCCACCCTCATATACACAGTAACATACAAGGTAAAATATCAAATGTGTATACAGTAACATACAAATGTATCAAGGGAGGGCATATAAAATTTAAAAAAAAAAGATAAAAGGACGAAAAAAAAGAAGGGTGATAGAATTGCATGTTACCTGACTTATAGTCTTGATTCCAGTAAACACTCCGGTATAGCCAAGTCAGCCCCATTTTCTTATTCCGTCCAATTCCGACACCCAATTCACAATTTAGAAAACTGTAAGAGAGAGAAAACGAGGAGACTACCCTCATATACACAGTAACATACAAGGTAAAATATCAAATGTGTATACAGTAACATACAAAAGTATCAAGGAAAGCATATAAAATTAAAAAAAAAAGATAAAAGGACGAAAAAAAAGAAGGGTGATAGAATTGCATGTTACCTGACTTATAGTCTTGATTCCAGTAAACACTCCGGTATAGCCAAGTCAGCCCCATTTTCTTATTCCGTCCAATTCCGACACCCAATTCACAATTTAGAAAACTGTAAGAGAGAGAAAACGAGGAGACCACCCTCATATACACAGTAACATACAAGGTAAAATATCAAATGTGTATACAGTAACATACAAAAGTATCAAGGGAGGGCGTATAAAAGTGAAAAAAAATGATAAAAGGACGAAAAAAATGGAAGGATGATAGAATTGCATGTTACCTGACTTATTGTTTTGATTCCACTAAACACTGCTGTATAGACAAGTCAGCTCCATACTGTTAATCCGTCCATTTCCGAAGCCTATTTAACAATTGAGAAAACTGTAGTAGAAAGGAAACGAGGAGCCCACCCTCATATACACAGTAACATTCAAGGTAAAATATCAAATGTGTATACAGTAACATACAAATATATCAAGGGAGGGCATATAAAATAAAAAAAAAAAAAAAGATAAAAGGATGAAAAAAAAAGAAGGGTGATAGAATTGCATGTTACCTGACTTATAGTCTTGATTCCAGTAAACACTCCGGTATAGCCAAGTCAGCCCCATTTTCTTATTCCGTCCAATTCCGACACCCAATTCACAATTTAGAAAACTGTAAGAGAGAGAAAACGAGGAGACTACCCTCATATACACAGTAACATACAAGGTAAAATATCAAATGTGTATACAGTAACATACAAAAGTATCAAGAAGGGCATATAAAAGTGAAAACAAAATAATAAACGGACGAAAAAAATAGAAGGGTGATAGAAATGCATGTTACCTGACTTATAGTCTTGATTCCAGTAAACACTCCGGTATAGCCAACTCAGCCCCATTTTCTTAATCCGTCCAATTCCGAAACCCAGTTGACAATTCAGAAAACTATAAGAGTTAGAAAACGAGGAGACTACCCTCATATACAGAGTAACATACAAGGTAAAATATTAAATGTGTATACAATAACATACAAAAGTATCAAGGGAGGGCATATAAAAGTGAAAAATAAATGATAAAAGGACGAAAATATAGAAGGTTGATAGAATTGCATGTTACCTGACTTATTGTTTTGATTCCACTAAATACTCCTGTATAGACAAGTCAGCTCCATACTGTTAATTCGTCCAATTCCGAAGGCCATTTAACAATTGAGAAAACTGTAATAGAAAGAAAACGAGGAGACCACCCTACTATACAATGTAACATACAACGTAAAATATCAAATGTGTATACAGTAACATACAAAAGTATCAAGAAGGGCATATAAAAGTGAAAACAAAATAATAAAAGGACGAAAAAAATAGAAGGATGATAGAAATGCATGTTACCTGACTTATAGTCTTGATTCCAGTAAACACTCCGGTGTAGCCAACTCAGCCCCATTTTCTTAATCCGTCCAATTCCGAAACCCAGTTGACAATTCAGAAAACTATAAGAGTTAGAAAACGAGGAGACTACCCTCATATACAGAGTAACATACAAGGTAAAATATTAAATGTGTATACAATAACATACAAAAGTATCAAGGGAGGGCATATAAAAGTGAAAAATAAATGATAAAAGGACGAAAATATAGAAGGTTGATAGAATTGCATGTTACCAGACTTATTGTTTTGATTCCACTAAACACTCCTGTATAGACAAGTCAGCTCCATACTGTTAATTCGTCCAATTCCGAAGCCCATTTAACAATTGAGAAAACTGTAATAGAAAGAAAACGAGGAGACCACCCTCCTATACAATGTAACATACAACGTAAAATATCAAATGTGTATACAGTAACATATAAAAGTATCAAGGAGAGCATATAAAAATGAAAACAAAATCGTAAAAGGACGAAAAAAATAGAAGGGTGATAGAAATGCATGTTACCTGACTTATTGTTTTGATTCCTCTAAACACTCCTGTATAGACAAGTCAGCTCCACTGTTAATCCGTCCAATTCTGAAGCCTATTTAACAATTGAGACAACTGTAATAGAAAGAAAACGAGGAGACCACCCTCATATACACAGTAACATACAAGGTAAAATATCAAATGTGTATACAGTAACATACAAAAGTATCAAGTAAAGCATATAAAAATGAAAACAAAATGATAAAAGGACGAAAAAAAATGGAAGGATGATAGAATTGCATGTTACCTGACTTATTGTTTTGATTCCACTAAATACTGCTGTATAGACAAGTCAGCTCCATACTGTTAATCCGTCCATTTCCGAAGCCTATTTAACAATTGAGAAAACTGTAGTAGAAAGGAAACGAGGAGCCCACCCTCATATACACAGTAACATTCAAGGTAAAATATCAAATGTGTATACAGTAACATACAAAAGTATCAAGAAGGGCATATAAAAGTGAAAACAAAATAATAAACGGACGAAAAAAATAGAAGGGTGATAGAAATGCATGTTACCTGACTTATAGTCTTGATTCCAGTAAACACTCCGGTATAGCCAACTCAGCCCAATTTTCTTAATCCGTCCAATTCCGAAACCCAGTTGACAATTCAGAAAACTATAAGAGTTAGAAAACGAGGAGACTACCCTCATATACAGAGTAACATACAAGGTAAAATATTAAATGTGTATACAATAACATACAAAAGTATCAAGGGAGGGCATATAAAAGTGAAAAATAAATGATAAAAGGACGAGAATATAGAAGGTTGATAGAATTGCATGTTACCTGACTTATTATTTTGATTCCACTAAATACTCCTGTATAGACAAGTCAGCTCCATACTGTTAATTCGTCCAATTCCGAAGCCCATTTAACAATTGAGAAAACTGTAATAGAAAGAAAACGAGGAGACCACCCTCCTATACAATGTAACATACAACGTAAAATATCAAATGTGTATACAGTAACATACAAAAGTATCAAGAAGGGCATATAAAAGTGAAAACAAAATAATAAAAGGTCGAAAAAAATAGAAGGGTGATAGAAATGCATGTTACCAGACTTATAGTCTTGATTCCAGTAAACACTCCGGTATAGCCAACTCAGCCCCATTTTCTTAATCCGTCCAATTCCGAAACCCAGTTGACAATTCAGAAAACTATAAGAGTTAGAAAACGAGGAGACTACCCTCATATACAGAGTAACATACAAGGTAAAATATTAAATGTGTATACAATAACATACAAAAGTATCAAGGGAGGGCATATAAAAGTGAAAAATAAATGATAAAAGGACGAAAATATAGAAGGTTGATAGAATTGCATGTTACCAGACTTATTGTTTTGATTCCACTAAACACTCCTGTATAGACAAGTCAGCTCCATACTGTTAATTCGTCCAATTCCGAAGCCCATTTAACAATTGAGAAAACTGTAATAGAAAGAAAACGAGGAGACCACCCTCCTATACAATGTAACATACAACGTAAAATATCAAATGTGTATACAGTAACATATAAAAGTATCAAGGAGAGCATATAAAAATGAAAACAAAATCGTAAAAGGACGAAAAAAATAGAAGGGTGATAGAAATGCATGTTACCTGACTTATTGTTTTGATTCCTCTAAACACTCCTGTATAGACAAGTCAGCTCCACTGTTAATCCGTCCAATTCTGAAGCCTATTTAACAATTGAGACAACTGTAATAGAAAGAAAACGAGGAGACCACCCTCATATACACAGTAACATACAAGGTAAAATATCAAATGTGTATACAGTAACATACAAAAGTATCAAGTAAAGCATATAAAAATGAAAACAAAATGATAAAAGGACGAAAAAAAATGGAAGGATGATAGAATTGCATGTTACCTGACTTATTGTTTTGATTCCACTAAATACTGCTGTATAGACAAGTCAGCTCCATACTGTTAATCCGTCCATTTCCGAAGCCTATTTAACAATTGAGAAAACTGTAGTAGAAAGGAAACGAGGAGCCCACCCTCATATACACAGTAACATTCAAGGTAAAATATCAAATGTGTATACAGTAACATACAAAAGTATCAAGAAGGGCATATAAAAGTGAAAACAAAATAATAAACGGACGAAAAAAATAGAAGGGTGATAGAAATGCATGTTACCTGACTTATAGTCTTGATTCCAGTAAACACTCCGGTATAGCCAACTCAGCCCAATTTTCTTAATCCGTCCAATTCCGAAACCCAGTTGACAATTCAGAAAACTATAAGAGTTAGAAAACGAGGAGACTACCCTCATATACAGAGTAACATACAAGGTAAAATATTAAATGTGTATACAATAACATACAAAAGTATCAAGGGAGGGCATATAAAAGTGAAAAATAAATGATAAAAGGACGAGAATATAGAAGGTTGATAGAATTGCATGTTACCTGACTTATTATTTTGATTCCACTAAATACTCCTGTATAGACAAGTCAGCTCCATACTGTTAATTCGTCCAATTCCGAAGCCCATTTAACAATTGAGAAAACTGTAATAGAAAGAAAACGAGGAGACCACCCTCCTATACAATGTAACATACAACGTAAAATATCAAATGTGTATACAGTAACATACAAAAGTATCAAGAAGGGCATATAAAAGTGAAAACAAAATAATAAAAGGTCGAAAAAAATAGAAGGGTGATAGAAATGCATGTTACCAGACTTATAGTCTTGATTCCAGTAAACACTCCGGTATAGCCAACTCAGCCCCATTTTCTTAATCCGTCCAATTCCGAAACCCAGTTGACAATTCAGAAAACTATAAGAGTTAGAAAACGAGGAGACTACCCTCATATACAGAGTAACATACAAGGTAAAATATTAAATGTGTATACAATAACATACAAAAGTATCAAGGGAGGGCATATAAAAGTGAAAAATAAATGATAAAAGGACGAAAATATAGAAGGTTGATAGAATTGCATGTTACCTGACTTATTGTTTTGATTCCACTAAACACTCCTGTATAGACAAGTCAGCTCCATACTGTTAATTCGTCCATTTCCGAAGCCCATTTAACAATTGAGAAAACTGTAATAGAAAGAAAACGAGGAGACCACCCTCCTATACAATGTAACATACAACGTAAAATATCAAATGTGTATACAGTAACATATAAAAGTATCAAGGAGAGCATATAAAAATGAAAACAAAATCATAAAAGGACGAAAAAAATAGAAGGGTGATAGAAATGCATGTTACCTGACTTATTGTTTTGATTCCACTAAACACTCCTGTATAGACAAGTCAGCTCCATACTGTTAATCCTTCCAATTCCGAAGCCCATTTAACAATTGAGAAAACTGTAATAGAAAGAAAACGAGGAGACCACCCTCATATACACAGTAACATACAAGGTAAAATATCAAATGTGTATACAGTAACATACAAAAGTATCAAGGAAAGCATATAAAAAGGAAAACAAAATGATAAAAGGACGAAAAAAATAGAAGGGCGATAGAAATGCATGTTACCTCACTTATTGTCTTGATTCCACTAAAAACTCCCGTATAGCCAACTCAGCCACATTTTCTTAATCCGTCCATTTTCGAAACCCAATTAACAATTCAGAAAACTATAAGAGAGAGAAAACGAGGAGACTACCCTCATATACACAGTAACATACAAGGTAAAATATCAAATGTGTATACAGTAACATAAAAAAGTATCAAGGGAGGGCGTATAAAAGTGAAAAAAATGATAAAAGGACGAAAAAAATGGAAGGATGATAGAATTGCATGTTACCTGACTTATTGTTTTGATTCCACTAAACACTGCTGTATAGACAAGTCAGCTCCATACTGTTAATCCGTCCATTTCCGAAGCCTATTTAACAATTGAGAAAACTGTAGTAGAAAGGAAACGAGGAGCCCACCCTCATATACACAGTAACATTCAAGGTAAAATATCAAATGTGTATACAGTAACATACAAATATATCAAGGGAGGGCATATAAAATTAAAAAAAAAAAAGATAAAAGGATGAAAAAAAAGAAGGGTGATAGAAATGCATGTTACCTGACTTATAGTCTTGATTCCAGTAAACACTCCGGTATAGCCAAGTCAGCCCCATTTTCTTATTCCGTCCAATTCCGACACCCAATTCACAATTTAGAAAACTGTAAGAGAGAGAAAACGAGGAGACTACCCTCATATACACAGTAACATACAAGGTAAAATATCAAATGTGTATACAGTAACATACAAAAGTATCGAGAAGGGCATATAAAAGTGAAAACAAAATAATAAACGGACGAAAAAAATAGAAGGGTGATAGAAATGCATGTTACCTGACTTATAGTCTTGATTCCAGTAAACACTCCGGTATAGCCAACTCAGCCCCATTTTCTTAATCCGTCCAATTCCGAAACCCAGTTGACAATTCAGAAAACTATAAGACTATGAAAACGAGGAGACTAACCTCATATACAGAGTAACATACAAGGTAAAATATTAAATGTGTATACAATAACATACAAAAGTATCAAGGGAGGGCATATAAAAGTGAAAAATAAATGATAAAAGGACGAAAATATAGAAGGTTGATAGAATTGCATGTTACCTGACTTATTGTTTTGATTCCACTAAATACTCCTGTATAGACAAGTCAGCTCCATACTGTTAATTCGTCCAATTCCGAAGCCCATTTAACAATTGAGAAAACTGTAATAGAAAGAAAACGAGGAGACCACCCTCCTATACAATGTAACATACAACGTAAAATATCAAATGTGTATACAGTAACATACAAAAGTATCAAGAAGGGCATATAAAAGTGAAAAAAAAATAATAAAAGGACGAAAAAAATAGAAGGGTGATAGAAATGCATGTTACCTGACTTATAGTCTTGATTCCAGTAAACACTCCGGCATAGCCAACTCAGCCCCATTTTCTTAATCCGTCCAATTCCGAAACCCAGTTGACAATTCAGAAAACTATAAGAGTTAGAAAACGAGGAGACTACCCTCATATACAGAGTAACATACAAGGTAAAATATTAAATGTGTATACAATAACATACAAAAGTATCAAGGGAGTGCATATAAAAGTGAAAAATAAATGATAAAAGGACGAAAATATAGAAGGTTGATAGAATTGCATGTTACCAGACTTATTGTTTTGATTCCACTAAACACTCCTGTATAGACAAGTCAGCTCCATACTGTTAATTCGTCCAATTCCGAAGCCCATTTAACAATTGAGAAAACTGTAATAGAAAGAAAACGAGGAGACCACCCTCCTATACAATGTAACATACAACGTAAAATATCAAATGTGTATACAGTAACATATAAAAGTATCAAGGAGAGCATATAAAAATGAAAACAAAATCATAAAAGGACGAAAAAAATAGAAGGGTGATAGAAATGCATGTTACCTTTTGATTCCTCTAAACACTCCTGTATAGACAAGTCAGCTCCACTGTTAATCCGTCCAATTCCGAAGCCCATTTAACAATTGAGAAAACTGTAATAGAAAGAAAACGAGGAGACCACCCTCATATACACAGTAACATACAAGGTAAAATATCAAATGTGTATACAGTAACATACAAATGTATCAAGGGAGGGCATATAAAATTAAAAAAAAAAGATAAAAGAACGAAAAAAAAGAAGGGTGACAGAATTGCATGTTACCTGACTTATAGTCTTGATTCCAGTAAACACTCCGGTATAGCCAAGTCAGCCCCATTTTCTTATTCCGTCCAATTCCGACACCCAATTCACAATTTAGAAAACTGAAAGAGAGAGAAAACAAGGAGACTACCCTCATATACACAGTAACATACAAGGTAAAATATCAAATGTGTATACAGTAACATACAAAAGTATCAAGAAGGGCATATAAAAGTGAAAACAAAATAATAAAAGGACGAAAAAAATAGAAGGGTGATAGAAATGCATGTTACCTGACTTATTGTCTTGATTCCACTAAACACTCCGGTAGAGCAACTCAGCCCCGTTTTCTTAATCCGTCCAATTCCGAAACCCAATTAACAATTCAGAAAACTATAAGAGAGAGAAAATGAGGAGACTACCCTCATATACAGAGTAACATACAAGGTAAAATATCAAATGTGTATACAGTAACATACAAAAGTATCAAGGAAAGCATATAAAAATGAAAACAAAATGATAAAAGGACGAAAATATAGAAGGGCGATAGAAATGCATGTTACCTCACTTATTGTCTTGATTCCACTAAAAACTCCCGTATAGCCAACTCAGCCACATTTTCTTAATCCGTCCATTTTCGAAACCCAATTAACAATTCAGAAAACTATAAGAGAGAGAAAACGAGGAGACTACCCTCATATACACAGTAACATACAAGGTTAAAATATCAAATGTGTATACAGTAACATACAAAAGTATCAAGGGAGGGCGTATAAAAGTGAAAAAAAATGATAAAAGGACGAAAAAAATGGAAGGATGATAGAATTGCATGTTACCTGACTTATTGTTTTGATTCCACTAAACACTCCTGTATAGACAAGTCAGCTCCATACTGTTAATCCGTCCATTTCCGAAGCCTATTTAACAATTGAGAAAACTGTAATAGAAAGAAAACGAGGAGCCCACCCTCATATACACAGTAACATACAAGGTAAAATATCAAATGTGTATACAGTAACATACAAATGTATCAAGGGAGGGCATATAAAATTTAAAAAAAAGATAAAAGGACGAAAAAAAAGAAGGGTGATAGAATTGCATGTTACCCGACTTATAGTCTTGATTCCAGTAAACACTCCGGTATAGCCAAGTCAGCCCCATTTTCTTATTCCGTCCAATTCCGACACCCAATTCACAATTTAGAAAACTGTAAGAGAGAGAAAACGAGGAGACTACCCTCATATACACAGTAACATACAAGGTAAAATATCAAATGTGTATACAGTAACATACAAAAGTATCAAGAAGGGCATATAAAAGTGAAAACAAAATAATAAAAGGACGAAAAAAATAGAAGGGTGATAGAAATGCATGTTACCTGACTTATTGTCTTGATTCCACTCAACACTCCGGTAGAGCAACTCAGCCCCATTTTCTTAATCCGTCCAATTCCGAAACCCAGTTGACAATTCAGAAAAGTATAAGAGTTAGAAAACGAGGAGACTACCCTCATATACAGAGTAACATACAAGGTAAAATATTAAATGTGTATACAATAACATACAAAAGTATCAAGGGAGGGCATATAAAAGTGAAAAATAAATGATAAAAGGACGAAAATATAGAAGGTTGATAGAATTGCATGTTACCAGACTTATTGTTTTGATTCCACTAAACACTCCTGTATAGACAAGTCAGCTCCATACTGTTAATTCGTCCAATTCCGAAGCCCATTTAACAATTGAGAAAACTGTAATAGAAAGAAAACGAGGAGACCACCCTCCTATACAATGTAACATACAACGTAAAATATCAAATGTGTATACAGTAACATATAAAAGTATCAAGGAGAGCATATAAAAATGAAAACAAAATCATAAAAGGACGAAAAAAATAGAAGGGTGATAGAAATGCATGTTACCTGACTTATTGTTTTGATTCCTCTAAACACTCCTGTATATACAAGTCAGCTCCACTGTTAATCCGTCCAATTCTGAAGCCTATTTAACAATTGAGACAACTGTAATAGAAAGAAAACGAGGAGACCACCCTCATATACACAGTAACATACAAGGTAAAATATCAAATGTGTATACAGTAACATACAAAAGTATCAAGTAAAGCATATAAAAATGAAAACAAAATGATAAAAGGACGAAAAAAAATGGAAGGATGATAGAATTGCATGTTACCTGACTTATTGTTTTGATTCCACTAAATACTGCTGTATAGACAAGTCAGCTCCATACTGTTAATCCGTCCATTTCCGAAGCCTATTTAACAATTGAGAAAACTGTAGTAGAAAGGAAACGAGGAGCCCACCCTCATATACACAGTAACATTCAAGGTAAAATATCAAATGTGTATACAGTAACATACAAATGTATCAAGGGAGGGCATATAAAATTAAAAAAAAAAAAGATAAAAGGATGAAAAAAAAGAAGGGTGATAGAATTGCATGTTACCTGACTTATAGTCTTGATTCCAGTAAACACTCCGGTATAGCAAAGTCAGCCCCATTTTCTTATTCCGTCCAATTCCGACACCCAATTCACAATTTAGAAAACTGTAAGAGAGAGAAAACGAGGAGACTACCCTCATATACACAGTAACATACAAGGTAAAATATCAAATGTGTATACAGTAACATACAAAAGTATCAAGAAGGGCATATAAAAGTGAAAACAAAATAATAAACGGACGAAAAAAATAGAAGGGTGATAGAAATGCATGTTACCTGACTTATAGTCTTGATTCCAGTAAACACTCCGGTATAGCCAACTCAGCCCAATTTTCTTAATCCGTCCAATTCCGAAACCCAGTTGACAATTCAGAAAACTATAAGAGTTAGAAAACGAGGAGACTACCCTCATATACAGAGTAACATACAAGGTAAAATATTAAATGTGTATACAATAACATACAAAAGTATCAAGGGAGGGCATATAAAAGTGAAAAATAAATGATAAAAGGACGAGAATATAGAAGGTTGATAGAATTGCATGTTACCTGACTTATTGTTTTGATTCCACTAAATACTCCTGTATAGACAAGTCAGCTCCATACTGTTAATTCGTCCAATTCCGAAGCCCATTTAACAATTGAGAAAACTGTAATAGAAAGAAAACGAGGAGACCACCCTCCTATACAATGTAACATACAACGTAAAATATCAAATGTGTATACAGTAACATACAAAAGTATCAAGAAGGGCATATAAAAGTGAAAACAAAATAATAAAAGGACGAAAAAAATAGAAGGGTGATAGAAATGCATGTTACCAGACTTATAGTCTTGATTCCAGTAAACACTCCGGTATAGCCAACTCAGCCCCATTTTCTTAATCCGTCCAATTCCGAAACCCAGTTGACAATTCAGAAAACTATAAGAGTTAGAAAACGAGGAGACTACCCTCATATACAGAGTAACATACAAGGTAAAATATTAAATGTGTATACAATAACATACAAAAGTATCAAGGGAGGGCATATAAAAGTGAAAAATAAATGATAAAAGGACGAAAATATAGAAGGTTGATAGAATTGCATGTTACCAGACTTATTGTTTTGATTCCACTAAACACTCCTGTATAGACAAGTCAGCTCCATACTGTTAATTCGTCCAATTCCGAAGCCCATTTAACAATTGAGAAAACTGTAATAGAAAGAAAACGAGGAGACCACCCTCCTATACAATGTAACATACAACGTAAAATATCAAATGTGTATACAGTAACATATAAAAGTATAAGGGAGAGCATATAAAAATGAAAACAAAATCATAAAAGAACGAAAAAAATAGAAGGGTGATAGAAATGCATGTTACCTTTTGATTCCTCTAAACACTCCTGTATAGACAAGTCAGCTCCACTGTTAATCCGTCCAATTCTGAAGCCTATTTAACAATTGAGACAACTGTAATAGAAAGAAAACGAGGAGACCACCCTCATATACACAGTAACATACAAGGTAAAATATCAAATGTGTATACAGTAACATACAAAAGTATCAAGGAAAGCATATAAAAATAAAAACAAAATGATAAAAGGACGAAAAAAATAGAAGGGCGATAGAAATGCATGTTACCACACTTATTGTCTTGATTCCACTAAAAACTCCCGTATAGCCAACTCAGCCACATTTTCTTAATCCGTCCATTTTCGAAACCCAATTAACAATTCAGAAAACTATAAGAGAGAGAAAACGAGGAGACTACCCTCATATACATAGTAACATACAAGGTAAAATATCAAATGTGTATACAGTAACATACAAATGTATCAAGGGAGGGCATATAAAATTAAAAAAAAAAAAGATAAAAGGACGAAAAAAATAGAAGGGCGATAGAAATGCATGTTACCACACTTATTGTCTTGATTCCACTAAAAACTCCCGTATAGCCAACTCAGCCACATTTTCTTAATCCGTCCATTTTCGAAACCCAATTAACAATTCAGAAAACTATAAGAGAGAGAAAACGAGGAGACTGCCCTCATATACACAGTAACATACAAGGTAAAATATCAAATGTGTATACAGTAACATACAAAAGTATCAAGAAGCGCATATAAAAGTGAAAACAAAATAATGAAAGGACGAAAATAATAGAAGGGTGATAGAAATGCATGTTACCTGACTTATTGTCTTGATTCCACTAAACACTCCGGTAGAGCAACTCAGCCCCATTTTCTTAATCCGTCCAATTCCGAAACCCAGTTGACAATTCAGAAAACTATAAGAGTTAGAAAACGAGGAGACTACCCTCATATACAGAGTAACATACAAGGTAAAATATTAAATGTGTATACAATAACATACAAAAGTATCAAGGGAGGGCATATAAAAGTGAAAAATAAATGATAAAAGGACGAAAATATAGAAGGTTGATAGAAATGCATGTTACCTGACTTATTGTTTTGATTCCACTAAACACTCCTGTATAGACAAGTCAGCTCAATACTGTTAATTCGTCCATTTCCGAAGCCCATTTAACAATTGAGAAAACTGTAATAGAAAGAAAACGAGGAGACCACCCTCCTATACAATGTAACATACAACGTAAAATATCAAATGTGTATACAGTAACATATAAAAGTATCAAGGAGAGCATATAAAAATGGAAACAAAATCATAAAAGGACGAAAAAAATAGAAGGGTGATAGAAATGCATGTTACCTGACTTATTGTTTTGATTCCACTAAACACTCCTGTATAGACAAGTCAGCTCCATACTGTTAATCCGTCCAATTCCGAAGCCCATTTAACAATTGAGAAAACTGTAATAGAAAGAAAACGAGGAGACCACCCTCATATACACAGTAACATACAAGGTAAAATATCAAATGTGTATACAGTAACATACAAATGTATCAAGGGAGGGCATATAAAATTAAAAAAAAAAAGATAAAAGGACGAAAAAAAAGAAGGGTGACAGAATTGCATGTTACCTGACTTATAGTCTTGATTCCAGTAAACACTCCGGTATAGCCAAGTCAGCCCCATTTTCTTATTCCGTCCAATTCCGACACCCAATTCACAATTTAGAAAACTGAAAGAGAGAGAAAACAAGGGGACTACCCTCATATACACAGTAACATACAAGGTAAAATATCAAATGTGTATACAGTAACATACAAAAGTATCAAGAAGGGCATATAAAAGTGAAAACAAAATAATAAAAGGACGAAAAAAATAGAAGGGTGATAGAAATGCATGTTACCTGACTTATTGTCTTGATTCCACTAAACACTCCGGTAGAGCAACTCAGCCCCGTTTTCTTAATCCGTCCAATTCCGAAACCCAATTAACAATTCAGAAAACTATAAGACAGAGAAAATGAGGAGACTACCCTCATATACAGAGTAACATACAAGGTAAAATATCAAATGTGTATACAGTAACATACAAAAGTATCAAGGAAAGCATATAAAAATGAAAACAAAATGATAAAAGGACGAAAATATAGAAGGGCGATAGAAATGCATGTTACCTCACTTATTGTCTTGATTCCACTAAAAACTCCCGTATAGCCAACTCAGCCACATTTTCTTAATCCGTCCATTTTCGAAACCCAATTAACAATTCAGAAAACTATAAGAGAGAGAAAACGAGGAGACTACCCTCATATACACAGTAACATACAAGGTTAAAATATCAAATGTGTATACAGTAACATACAAAAGTATCAAGAAGGGCATATAAAAGTGAAAACAAAATAATAAACGGACGAAAAAAATAGAAGGGTGATAGAAATGCATGTTACCTGACTTATAGTCTTGATTCCAGTAAACACTCCGGTATAGCCAACTCAGCCCAATTTTCTTAATCCGTCCAATTCCGAAACCCAGTTGACAATTCAGAAAACTATAAGAGTTAGAAAACGAGGAGACTACCCTCATATACAGAGTAACATACAAGGTAAAATATTAAATGTGTATACAATAACATACAAAAGTATCAAGGGAGGGCATATAAAAGTGAAAAATAAATGATAAAAGGACGAGAATATAGAAGGTTGATAGAATTGCATGTTACCTGACTTATTATTTTGATTCCACTAAATACTCCTGTATAGACAAGTCAGCTCCATACTGTTAATTCGTCCAATTCCGAAGCCCATTTAACAATTGAGAAAACTGTAATAGAAAGAAAACGAGGAGACCACCCTCCTATACAATGTAACATACAACGTAAAATATCAAATGTGTATACAGTAACATACAAAAGTATCAAGAAGGGCATATAAAAGTGAAAACAAAATAATAAAAGGTCGAAAAAAATAGAAGGGTGATAGAAATGCATGTTACCAGACTTATAGTCTTGATTCCAGTAAACACTCCGGTATAGCCAACTCAGCCCCATTTTCTTAATCCGTCCAATTCCGAAACCCAGTTGACAATTTTGAAAACTATAAGAGTTAGAAAACGAGGAGACTACCCTCATATACAGAGTAACATACAAGGTAAAATATTAAATGTGTATACAATAACATACAAAAGTATCAAGGGAGGGCATATAAAAGTGAAAAATAAATGATAAAAGGACGAAAATATAGAAGGTTGATAGAATTGCATGTTACCTGACTTATTGTTTTGATTCCACTAAACACTCCTGTATAGACAAGTCAGCTCCATACTGTTAATTCGTCCATTTCCGAAGCCCATTTAACAATTGAGAAAACTGTAATAGAAAGAAAACGAGGAGACCACCCTCCTATACAATGTAACATACAACGTAAAATATCAAATGTGTATACAGTAACATATAAAAGTATCAAGGAGAGCATATAAAAATGAAAACAAAATCATAAAAGGACGAAAAAAATAGAAGGGTGATAGAAATGCATGTTACCTGACTTATTGTTTTGATTCCACTAAACACTCCTGTATAGACAAGTCAGCTCCATACTGTTAATCCTTCCAATTCCGAAGCCCATTTAACAATTGAGAAAACTGTAATAGAAAGAAAACGAGGAGACCACCCTCATATACACAGTAACATACAAGGTAAAATATCAAATGTGTATACAGTAACATACAAAAGTATCAAGGAAAGCATATAAAAAGGAAAACAAAATGATAAAAGGACGAAAAAAATAGAAGGGCGATAGAAATGCATGTTACCTCACTTATTGTCTTGATTCCACTAAAAACTCCCGTATAGCCAACTCAGCCACATTTTCTTAATCCGTCCATTTTCGAAACCCAATTAACAATTCAGAAAACTATAAGAGAGAGAAAACGAGGAGACTACCCTCATATACACAGTAACATACAAGGTAAAATATCAAATGTGTATACAGTAACATAAAAAAGTATCAAGGGAGGGCGTATAAAAGTGAAAAAAATGATAAAAGGACGAAAAAAATGGAAGGATGATAGAATTGCATGTTACCTGACTTATTGTTTTGATTCCACTAAACACTGCTGTATAGACAAGTCAGCTCCATACTGTTAATCCGTCCATTTCCGAAGCCTATTTAACAATTGAGAAAACTGTAGTAGAAAGGAAACGAGGAGCCCACCCTCATATACACAGTAACATTCAAGGTAAAATATCAAATGTGTATACAGTAACATACAAATATATCAAGGGAGGGCATATAAAATTAAAAAAAAAAAAGATAAAAGGATGAAAAAAAAGAAGGGTGATAGAAATGCATGTTACCTGACTTATAGTCTTGATTCCAGTAAACACTCCGGTATAGCCAAGTCAGCCCCATTTTCTTATTCCGTCCAATTCCGACACCCAATTCACAATTTAGAAAACTGTAAGAGAGAGAAAACGAGGAGACTACCCTCATATACACAGTAACATACAAGGTAAAATATCAAATGTGTATACAGTAACATACAAAAGTATCGAGAAGGGCATATAAAAGTGAAAACAAAATAATAAACGGACGAAAAAAATAGAAGGGTGATAGAAATGCATGTTACCTGACTTATAGTCTTGATTCCAGTAAACACTCCGGTATAGCCAACTCAGCCCCATTTTCTTAATCCGTCCAATTCCGAAACCCAGTTGACAATTCAGAAAACTATAAGACTATGAAAACGAGGAGACTAACCTCATATACAGAGTAACATACAAGGTAAAATATTAAATGTGTATACAATAACATACAAAAGTATCAAGGGAGGGCATATAAAAGTGAAAAATAAATGATAAAAGGACGAAAATATAGAAGGTTGATAGAATTGCATGTTACCTGACTTATTGTTTTGATTCCACTAAATACTCCTGTATAGACAAGTCAGCTCCATACTGTTAATTCGTCCAATTCCGAAGCCCATTTAACAATTGAGAAAACTGTAATAGAAAGAAAACGAGGAGACCACCCTCCTATACAATGTAACATACAACGTAAAATATCAAATGTGTATACAGTAACATACAAAAGTATCAAGAAGGGCATATAAAAGTGAAAAAAAAATAATAAAAGGACGAAAAAAATTGAAGGGTGATAGAAATGCATGTTACCTGACTTATAGTCTTGATTCCAGTAAACACTCCGGCATAGCCAACTCAGCCCCATTTTCTTAATCCGTCCAATTCCGAAACCCAGTTGACAATTCAGAAAACTATAAGAGTTAGAAAACGAGGAGACTACCCTCATATACAGAGTAACATACAAGGTAAAATATTAAATGTGTATACAATAACATACAAAAGTATCAAGGGAGTGCATATAAAAGTGAAAAATAAATGATAAAAGGACGAAAATATAGAAGGTTGATAGAATTGCATGTTACCAGACTTATTGTTTTGATTCCACTAAACACTCCTGTATAGACAAGTCAGCTCCATACTGTTAATTCGTCCAATTCCGAAGCCCATTTAACAATTGAGAAAACTGTAATAGAAAGAAAACGAGGAGACCACCCTCCTATACAATGTAACATACAACGTAAAATATCAAATGTGTATACAGTAACATATAAAAGTATCAAGGAGAGCATATAAAAATGAAAACAAAATCATAAAAGGACGAAAAAAATAGAAGGGTGATAGAAATGCATGTTACCTTTTGATTCCTCTAAACACTCCTGTATAGACAAGTCAGCTCCACTGTTAATCCGTCCAATTCCGAAGCCCATTTAACAATTGAGAAAACTGTAATAGAAAGAAAACGAGGAGACCACCCTCATATACACAGTAACATACAAGGTAAAATATCAAATGTGTATACAGTAACATACAAATGTATCAAGGGAGGGCATATAAAATTAAAAAAAAAAGATAAAAGAACGAAAAAAAAGAAGGGTGACAGAATTGCATGTTACCTGACTTATAGTCTTGATTCCAGTAAACACTCCGGTATAGCCAAGTCAGCCCCATTTTCTTATTCCGTCCAATTCCGACACCCAATTCACAATTTAGAAAACTGAAAGAGAGAGAAAACAAGGAGACTACCCTCATATACACAGTAACATACAAGGTAAAATATCAAATGTGTATACAGTAACATACAAAAGTATCAAGAAGGGCATATAAAAGTGAAAACAAAATAATAAAAGGACGAAAAAAATAGAAGGGTGATAGAAATGCATGTTACCTGACTTATTGTCTTGATTCCACTAAACACTCCGGTAGAGCAACTCAGCCCCGTTTTCTTAATCCGTCCAATTCCGAAACCCAATTAACAATTCAGAAAACTATAAGAGAGAGAAAATGAGGAGACTACCCTCATATACAGAGTAACATACAAGGTAAAATATCAAATGTGTATACAGTAACATACAAAAGTATCAAGGAAAGCATATAAAAATGAAAACAAAATGATAAAAGGACGAAAATATAGAAGGGCGATAGAAATGCATGTTACCTCACTTATTGTCTTGATTCCACTAAAAACTCCCGTATAGCCAACTCAGCCACATTTTCTTAATCCGTCCATTTTCGAAACCCAATTAACAATTCAGAAAACTATAAGAGAGAGAAAACGAGGAGACTACCCTCATATACACAGTAACATACAAGGTTAAAATATCAAATGTGTATACAGTAACATACAAAAGTATCAAGGGAGGGCGTATAAAAGTGAAAAAAAATGATAAAAGGACGAAAAAAATGGAAGGATGATAGAATTGCATGTTACCTGACTTATTGTTTTGATTCCACTAAACACTCCTGTATAGACAAGTCAGCTCCATACTGTTAATCCGTCCATTTCCGAAGCCTATTTAACAATTGAGAAAACTGTAATAGAAAGAAAACGAGGAGCCCACCCTCATATACACAGTAACATACAAGGTAAAATATCAAATGTGTATACAGTAACATACAAATGTATCAAGGGAGGGCATATAAAATTTAAAAAAAAGATAAAAGGACGAAAAAAAAGAAGGGTGATAGAATTGCATGTTACCCGACTTATAGTCTTGATTCCAGTAAACACTCCGGTATAGCCAAGTCAGCCCCATTTTCTTATTCCGTCCAATTCCGACACCCAATTCACAATTTAGAAAACTGTAAGAGAGAGAAAACGAGGAGACTACCCTCATATACACAGTAACATACAAGGTAAAATATCAAATGTGTATACAGTAACATACAAAAGTATCAAGAAGGGCATATAAAAGTGAAAACAAAATAATAAAAGGACGAAAAAAATAGAAGGGTGATAGAAATGCATGTTACCTGACTTATTGTCTTGATTCCACTCAACACTCCGGTAGAGCAACTCAGCCCCATTTTCTTAATCCGTCCAATTCCGAAACCCAGTTGACAATTCAGAAAAGTATAAGAGTTAGAAAACGAGGAGACTACCCTCATATACAGAGTAACATACAAGGTAAAATATTAAATGTGTATACAATAACATACAAAAGTATCAAGGGAGGGCATATAAAAGTGAAAAATAAATGATAAAAGGACGAAAATATAGAAGGTTGATAGAATTGCATGTTACCAGACTTATTGTTTTGATTCCACTAAACACTCCTGTATAGACAAGTCAGCTCCATACTGTTAATCCGTCCAATTCCGAAGCCCATTTAACAATTGAGAAAACTGTAATAGAAAGAAAACGAGGAGACCACCCTCCTATACAATGTAACATACAACGTAAAATATCAAATGTGTATACAGTAACATATAAAAGTATCAAGGAGAGCATATAAAAATGAAAACAAAATCATAAAAGGACGAAAAAAATAGAAGGGTGATAGAAATGCATGTTACCTGACTTATTGTTTTGATTCCTCTAAACACTCCTGTATATACAAGTCAGCTCCACTGTTAATCCGTCCAATTCTGAAGCCTATTTAACAATTGAGACAACTGTAATAGAAAGAAAACGAGGAGACCACCCTCATATACACAGTAACATACAAGGTAAAATATCAAATGTGTATACAGTAACATACAAAAGTATCAAGTAAAGCATATAAAAATGAAAACAAAATGATAAAAGGACGAAAAAAAATGGAAGGATGATAGAATTGCATGTTACCTGACTTATTGTTTTGATTCCACTAAATACTGCTGTATAGACAAGTCAGCTCCATACTGTTAATCCGTTCATTTCCGAAGCCTATTTAACAATTGAGAAAACTGTAGTAGAAAGGAAACGAGGAGCCCACCCTCATATACACAGTAACATTCAAGGTAAAATATCAAATGTGTATACAGTAACATACAAATGTATCAAGGGAGGGCATATAAAATTAAAAAAAAAAAAGATAAAAGGATGAAAAAAAAGAAGGGTGATAGAATTGCATGTTACCTGACTTATAGTCTTGATTCCAGTAAACACTCCGGTATAGCAAAGTCAGCCCCATTTTCTTATTCCGTCCAATTCCGACACCCAATTCACAATTTAGAAAACTGTAAGAGAGAGAAAACGAGGAGACTACCCTCATATACACAGTAACATACAAGGTAAAATATCAAATGTGTATACAGTAACATACAAAAGTATCAAGAAGGGCATATAAAAGTGAAAACAAAATAATAAACGGACGAAAAAAATAGAAGGGTGATAGAAATGCATGTTACCTGACTTATAGTCTTGATTCCAGTAAACACTCCGGTATAGCCAACTCAGCCCAATTTTCTTAATCCGTCCAATTCCGAAACCCAGTTGACAATTCAGAAAACTATAAGAGTTAGAAAACGAGGAGACTACCCTCATATACAGAGTAACATACAAGGTAAAATATTAAATGTGTATACAATAACATACAAAAGTATCAAGGGAGGGCATATAAAAGTGAAAAATAAATGATAAAAGGACGAGAATATAGAAGGTTGATAGAATTGCATGTTACCTGACTTATTGTTTTGATTCCACTAAATACTCCTGTATAGACAAGTCAGCTCCATACTGTTAATTCGTCCAATTCCGAAGCCCATTTAACAATTGAGAAAACTGTAATAGAAAGAAAACGAGGAGACCACCCTCCTATACAATGTAACATACAACGTAAAATATCAAATGTGTATACAGTAACATACAAAAGTATCAAGAAGGGCATATAAAAGTGAAAACAAAATAATAAAAGGACGAAAAAAATAGAAGGGTGATAGAAATGCATGTTACCAGACTTATAGTCTTGATTCCAGTAAACACTCCGGTATAGCCAACTCAGCCCCATTTTCTTAATCCGTCCAATTCCGAAACCCAGTTGACAATTCAGAAAACTATAAGAGTTAGAAAACGAGGAGACTACCCTCATATACAGAGTAACATACAAGGTAAAATATTAAATGTGTATACAATAACATACAAAAGTATCAAGGGAGGGCATATAAAAGTGAAAAATAAATGATAAAAGGACGAAAATATAGAAGGTTGATAGAATTGCATGTTACCAGACTTATTGTTTTGATTCCACTAAACACTCCTGTATAGACAAGTCAGCTCCATACTGTTAATTCGTCCAATTCCGAAGCCCATTTAACAATTGAGAAAACTGTAATAGAAAGAAAACGAGGAGACCACCCTCCTATACAATGTAACATACAACGTAAAATATCAAATGTGTATACAGTAACATATAAAAGTATAAGGGAGAGCATATAAAAATGAAAACAAAATCATAAAAGGACGAAAAAAATAGAAGGGTGATAGAAATGCATGTTACCTTTTGATTCCTCTAAACACTCCTGTATAGACAAGTCAGCTCCACTGTTAATCCGTCCAATTCTGAAGCCTATTTAACAATTGAGACAACTGTAATAGAAAGAAAACGAGGAGACCACCCTCATATACACAGTAACATACAAGGTAAAATATCAAATGTGTATACAGTAACATACAAAAGTATCAAGGAAAGCATATAAAAATAAAAACAAAATGATAAAAGGACGAAAAAAATAGAAGGGCGATAGAAATGCATGTTACCACACTTATTGTCTTGATTCCACTAAAAACTCCCGTATAGCCAACTCAGCCACATTTTCTTAATCCGTCCATTTTCGAAACCCAATTAACAATTCAGAAAACTATAAGAGAGAGAAAACGAGGAGACTACCCTCATATACATAGTAACATACAAGGTAAAATATCAAATGTGTATACAGTAACATACAAATGTATCAAGGGAGGGCATATAAAATTAAAAAAAAAAAAGATAAAAGGACGAAAAAAATAGAAGGGCGATAGAAATGCATGTTACCACACTTATTGTCTTGATTCCACTAAAAACTCCCGTATAGCCAACTCAGCCACATTTTCTTAATCCGTCCATTTTCGAAACCCAATTAACAATTCAGAAAACTATAAGAGAGAGAAAACGAGGAGACTGCCCTCATATACACAGTAACATACAAGGTAAAATATCAAATGTGTATACAGTAACATACAAAAGTATCAAGAAGGGCATATAAAAGTGAAAACAAAATAATAAAAGGACGAAAATAATAGAAGGGTGATAGAAATGCATGTTACCTGACTTATTGTCTTGATTCCACTAAACACTCCGGTAGAGCAACTCAGCCCCATTTTCTTAATCCGTCCAATTCCGAAACCCAGTTGACAATTCAGAAAACTATAAGAGTTAGAAAACGAGGAGACTACCCTCATATACAGAGTAACATACAAGGTAAAATATTAAATGTGTATACAATAACATACAAAAGTATCAAGGGAGGGCATATAAAAGTGAAAAATAAATGATAAAAGGACGAAAATATAGAAGGTTGATAGAATTGCATGTTACCTGACTTATTGTTTTGATTCCACTAAACACTCCTGTATAGACAAGTCAGCTCAATACTGTTAATTCGTCCATTTCCGAAGCCCATTTAACAATTGAGAAAACTGTAATAGAAAGAAAACGAGGAGACCACCCTCCTATACAATGTAACATACAACGTAAAATATCAAATGTGTATACAGTAACATATAAAAGTATCAAGGAGAGCATATAAAAATGGAAACAAAATCATAAAAGGACGAAAAAAATAGAAGGGTGATAGAAATGCATGTTACCTGACTTATTGTTTTGATTCCACTAAACACTCCTGTATAGACAAGTCAGCTCCATACTGTTAATCCGTCCAATTCCGAAGCCCATTTAACAATTGAGAAAACTGTAATAGAAAGAAAACGAGGAGACCACCCTCATATACACAGTAACATACAAGGTAAAATATCAAATGTGTATACAGTAACATACAAATGTATCAAGGGAGGGCATATAAAATTTAAAAAAAAAAGATAAAAGGACGAAAAAAAAGAAGGGTGACAGAATTGCATGTTACCTGACTTATAGTCTTGATTCCAGTAAACACTCCGGTATAGCCAAGTCAGCCCCATTTTCTTATTCCGTCCAATTCCGACACCCAATTCACAATTTAGAAAACTGAAAGAGAGAGAAAACAAGGGGACTACCCTCATATACACAGTAACATACAAGGTAAAATATCAAATGTGTATACAGTAACATACAAAAGTATCAAGAAGGGCATATAAAAGTGAAAACAAAATAATAAAAGGACGAAAAAAATAGAAGGGTGATAGAAATGCATGTTACCTGACTTATTGTCTTGATTCCACTAAACACTCCGGTAGAGCAACTCAGCCCCGTTTTCTTAATCCGTCCAATTCCGAAACCCAATTAACAATTCAGAAAACTATAAGACAGAGAAAATGAGGAGACTACCCTCATATACAGAGTAACATACAAGGTAAAATATCAAATGTGTATACAGTAACATACAAAAGTATCAAGGAAAGCATATAAAAATGAAAACAAAATGATAAAAGGACGAAAATATAGAAGGGCGATAGAAATGCATGTTACCTCACTTATTGTCTTGATTCCACTAAAAACTCCCGTATAGCCAACTCAGCCACATTTTCTTAATCCGTCCATTTTCGAAACCCAATTAACAATTCAGAAAACTATAAGAGAGAGAAAACGAGGAGACTACCCTCATATACACAGTAACATACAAGGTTAAAATATCAAATGTGTATACAGTAACATACAAAAGTATCAAGAAGGGCATATAAAAGTGAAAACAAAATAATAAAAGGACGAAAAAAATAGAAGGGTGATAGAAATGCATGTTACCTGACTTATAGTCTTGATTCCAGTAAACACTCCGGTATAGCCAACTCAGCCCCATTTTCTTAATCCGTCCAATTCCGAAACCCAGTTGACAATTCAGAAAACTATAAGAGTTAGAAAACGAGGAGACTACCCTCATATACAGAGTAACATACAAGGTAAAATATTAAATGTGTATACGATAACATACAAAAGTATCAAGGGAGGGCATATAAAAGTGAAAAATAAATGATAAAAGGACGAAAATATAGAAGGTTGATAGAATTGCATGTTACCAGACTTATTGTTTTGATTCCACTAAACACTCCTGTATAGACAAGTCAGCTCGATACTGTTAATTCGTCCAATTCCGAAGCCCATTTAACAATTGAGAAAACTGTAATAGAAAGAAAACGAGGAGACCACCCTCCTATACAATGTAACATACAACGTAAAATATCAAATGTGTATACAGTAATATATAAAAGTATCAAGGAGAGCATATAAAAATGAAAACAAAATCATAAAAGGACGAAAAAAATAGAAGGGTGATAGAAATGCATGTTATCTGACTTATTGTTTTGATTCCACTAAACACTCCTGTATAGACAAGTCAGCTCCATACTGTTAATCCGTCCAATTCCGAAGCCCATTTAACAATTGAGAAAACTGTAATAGAAAGAAAACGAGGAGACCACCCTCATATACACAGTAACATACAAGGTAAAATATCAAATGTGCATACAGTAACATACAAAAGTATCAAGGAAAGCATATAAAAATAAAAAGAAAATGATAAAAGGACGAAAAAAATAGAAGGGCGATAGAAATGCATGTTACCACACTTATTGTCTTGATTCCAGTAAAAACTCCCGTATAGCCAACTCAGCCCCATTTTCTTAATCCGTACAATTCCGACACCCAATTCACAATTTAGAAAACTGTAAGAGAGAGAAAACGAGGAGACTACCCTCATATACACAGTAACATACAAGGTAAAATATCAAATGTGTATACAGTAACATAGAAAAGTATCAAGAAGGGCATATAAAAGTGAAAACAAAATAATAAAAGGACGAAAAAAATAGAAGGGTGATAGAAATGCATGTTACCTGACTTATTGTCTTGATTCCACTAAAAACTCCCGTATAGCCAACTCAGCCAAATTTTCTTAATCCGTCCATTTTCGAAACCCAATTAACAATTCAGAAAACTATAAGAGAGAGAAAACGAGGAGACTACCCTCATATACACAGTAACATACAAGGTTAAAATATCAAATGTGTATACAGTAACATACAAAAGTATCAAGGGAGGGCGTATAAAAGTGAAAAAAAAAATGATAAAAGGACGAAAAAAATGGAAGGATGATAGAATTGCATGTTACCTGACTTATAGTCTTGATTCCAGTAAACACTCCGGTATAGCCAAGTCAGCCCCATTTTCTTATTCCGTCCAATTCCGACACCCAATTCACAATTTAGAAAACTGTAAGAGAGAGAAAACGAGGAGACTACCCTCATATACACAGTAACATACAAGGTAAAATATCAAATGTGTATACAGTAACATACAAAAGTATCAAGGAAAGCATATAAAATTAAAAAAAAAAGATAAAAGGACGAAAAAAAAGAAGGGTGATAGAATTGCATGTTACCTGACTTATAGTCTTGATTCCAGTAAACACTCCGGTATAGCCAAGTCAGCCCCATTTTCTTATTCCGTCCAATTCCGACACCCAATTCACAATTTAGAAAACTGTAAGAGAGAGAAAACGAGGAGACCACCCTCATATACACAGTAACATACAAGGTAAAATATCAAATGTGTATACAGTAACATACAAAAGTATCAAGGGAGGGCGTATAAAAGTGAAAAAAAATGATAAAAGGACGAAAAAAATGGAAGGATGATAGAATTGCATGTTACCTGACTTATTGTTTTGATTCCACTAAACACTGCTGTATAGACAAGTCAGCTCCATACTGTTAATCCGTCCATTTCCGAAGCCTATTTAACAATTGAGAAAACTGTAGTAGAAAGGAAACGAGGAGCCCACCCTCATATACACAGTAACATTCAAGGTAAAATATCAAATGTGTATACAGTAACATACAAATATATCAAGGGAGGGCATATAAAATTAAAAAAAAAAAAAGATAAAAGGATGAAAAAAAAAGAAGGGTGATAGAATTGCATGTTACCTGACTTATAGTCTTGATTCCAGTAAACACTCCGGTATAGCCAAGTCAGCCCCATTTTCTTATTCCGTCCAATTCCGACACCCAATTCACAATTTAGAAAACTATAAGAGAGAGAAAACGAGGAGACTACCCTCATATACACAGTAACATACAAGGTAAAATATCAAATGTGTATACAGTAACATACAAAAGTATCAAGAAGGGCATATAAAAGTGAAAACAAAATAATAAACGGACGAAAAAAATAGAAGGGTGATAGAAATGCATGTTACCTGACTTATAGTCTTGATTCCAGTAAACACTCCGGTATAGCCAACTCAGCCCCATTTTCTTAATCCGTCCAATTCCGAAACCCAGTTGACAATTCAGAAAACTATAAGAGTTAGAAAACGAGGAGACTACCCTCATATACAGAGTAACATACAAGGAAAAATATTAAATGTGTATACAATAACATACAAAAGTATCAAGGGAGGGCATATAAAAGTGAAAAATAAATGATAAAAGGACGAAAATATAGAAGGTTGATAGAATTGCATGTTACCTGACTTATTGTTTTGATTCCACTAAATACTCCTGTATAGACAAGTCAGCTCCATACTGTTAATTCGTCCAATTCCGAAGGCCATTTAACAATTGAGAAAACTGTAATAGAAAGAAAACGAGGAGACCACCCTACTATACAATGTAACATACAACGTAAAATATCAAATGTGTATACAGTAACATACAAAAGTATCAAGAAGGGCATATAAAAGTGAAAACAAAATAATAAAAGGACGAAAAAAATAGAAGGATGATAGAAATGCATGTTACCTGACTTATAGTCTTGATTCCAGTAAACACTCCGGTGTAGCCAACTCAGCCCCATTTTCTTAATCCGTCCAATTCCGAAACCCAGTTGACAATTCAGAAAACTATAAGAGTTAGAAAACGAGGAGACTACCCTCATATACAGAGTAACATACAAGGTAAAATATTAAATGTGTATACAATAACATACAAAAGTATCAAGGGAGGGCATATAAAAGTGAAAAATAAATGATAAAAGGACGAAAATATAGAAGGTTGATAGAATTGCATGTTACCAGACTTATTGTTTTGATTCCACTAAACACTCCTGTATAGACAAGTCAGCTCCATACTGTTAATTCGTCCAATTCCGAAGCCCATTTAACAATTGAGAAAACTGTAATAGAAAGAAAACGAGGAGACCACCCTCCTATACAATGTAACATACAACGTAAAATATCAAATGTGTATACAGTAACATATAAAAGTATCAAGGAGAGCATATAAAAATGAAAACAAAATCGTAAAAGGACGAAAAAAATAGAAGGGTGATAGAAATGCATGTTACCTGACTTATTGTTTTGATTCCTCTAAACACTCCTGTATAGACAAGTCAGCTCCACTGTTAATCCGTCCATTTCCGAAGCCTATTTAACAATTGAGAAAACTGTAGTAGAAAGGAAACGAGGAGCCCACCCTCATATACACAGTAACATTCAAGGTAAAATATCAAATGTGTATACAGTAACATACAAATGTATCAAGGGAGGGCATATAAAATTAAAAAAAAAAAAGATAAAAGGATGAAAAAAAAGAAGGGTGATAGAATTGCATGTTACCTGACTTATAGTCTTGATTCCAGTAAACACTCCGGTATAGCAAAGTCAGCCCCATTTTCTTATTCCGTCCAATTCCGACACCCAATTCACAATTTAGAAAACTGTAAGAGAGAGAAAACGAGGAGACTACCCTCATATACACAGTAACATACAAGGTAAAATATCAAATGTGTATACAGTAACATACAAAAGTATCAAGAAGGGCATATAAAAGTGAAAACAAAATAATAAACGGACGAAAAAAATAGAAGGGTGATAGAAATGCATGTTACCTGACTTATAGTCTTGATTCCAGTAAACACTCCGGTATAGCCAACTCAGCCCAATTTTCTAAATCCGTCCAATTCCGAAACCCAGTTGACAATTCAGAAAACTATAAGAGTTAGAAAACGAGGAGACTACCCTCATATACAGAGTAACATACAAGGTAAAATATTAAATGTGTATACAATAACATACAAAAGTATCAAGGGAGGGCATATAAAAGTGAAAAATAAATGATAAAAGGACGAGAATATAGAAGGTTGATAGAATTGCATGTTACCTGACTTATTGTTTTGATTCCACTAAATACTCCTGTATAGACAAGTCAGCTCCATACTGTTAATTCGTCCAATTCCGAAGCCCATTTAACAATTGAGAAAACTGTAATAGAAAGAAAACGAGGAGACCACCCTCCTATACAATGTAACATACAACGTAAAATATCAAATGTGTATACAGTAACATACAAAAGTATCAAGAAGGGCATATAAAAGTGAAAACAAAATAATAAAAGGACGAAAAAAATAGAAGGGTGATAGAAATGCATGTTACCAGACTTATAGTCTTGATTCCAGTAAACACTCCGGTATAGCCAACTCAGCCCCATTTTCTTAATCCGTCCAATTCCGAAACCCAGTTGACAATTCAGAAAACTATAAGAGTTAGAAAACGAGGAGACTACCCTCATATACAGAGTAACATACAAGGTAAAATATTAAATGTGTATACAATAACATACAAAAGTATCAAGGGAGGGCATATAAAAGTGAAAAATAAATGATAAAAGGACGAAAATATAGAAGGTTGATAGAATTGCATGTTACCTGACTTATTGTTTTGATTCCACTAAACACTCCTGTATAGACAAGTCAGCTCCATACTGTTAATTCGTCCATTTCCGAAGCCCATTTAACAATTGAGAAAACTGTAATAGAAAGAAAACGAGGAGACCACCCTCCTATACAATGTAACATACAACGTAAAATATCAAATGTGTATACAGTAACATATAAAAGTATCAAGGAGAGCATATAAAAATGAAAACAAAATCATAAAAGGACGAAAAAAATAGAAGGGTGATAGAAATGCATGTTACCTGACTTATTGTTTTGATTCCACTAAACACTCCTGTATAGACAAGTCAGCTCCATACTGTTAATCCTTCCAATTCCGAAGCCCATTTAACAATTGAGAAAACTGTAATAGAAAGAAAACGAGGAGACCACCCTCATATACACAGTAACATACAAGGTAAAATATCAAATGTGTATACAGTAACATACAAAAGTATCAAGGAAAGCATATAAAAAGGAAAACAAAATGATAAAAGGACGAAAAAAATAGAAGGGCGATAGAAATGCATGTTACCTCACTTATTGTCTTGATTCCACTAAAAACTCCCGTATAGCCAACTCAGCCACATTTTCTTAATCCGTCCATTTTCGAAACCCAATTAACAATTCAGAAAACTATAAGAGAGAGAAAACGAGGAGACTACCCTCATATACACAGTAACATACAAGGTAAAATATCAAATGTGTATACAGTAACATAAAAAAGTATCAAGGGAGGGCGTATAAAAGTGAAAAAAATGAAAAAAGGACGAAAAAAATGGAAGGATGATAGAATTGCATGTTACCTGACTTATTGTTTTGATTCCACTAAACACTGCTGTATAGACAAGTCAGCTCCATACTGTTAATCCGTCCATTTCCGAAGCCTATTTAACAATTGAGAAAACTGTAGTAGAAAGGAAACGAGGAGCCCACCCTCATATACACAGTAACATTCAAGGTAAAATATCAAATGTGTATACAGTAACATACAAATATATCAAGGGAGGGCATATAAAATTAAAAAAAAAAAAAGATAAAAGGATGAAAAAAAAGAAGGGTGATAGAAATGCATGTTACCTGACTTATAGTCTTGATTCCAGTAAACACTCCGGTATAGCCAAGTCAGCCCCATTTTCTTATTCCGTCCAATTCCGACACCCAATTCACAATTTAGAAAACTGTAAGAGAGAGAAAACGAGGAGACTACCCTCATATACACAGTAACATACAAGGTAAAATATCAAATGTGTATACAGTAACATACAAAAGTACTGAGAAGGGCATATAAAAGTGAAAACAAAATAATAAACGGACGAAAAAAATAGAAGGGTGATAGAAATGCATGTTACCTGACTTATAGTCTTGATTCCAGTAAACACTCCGGTATAGCCAACTCAGCCCCATTTTCTTAATCCGTCCAATTCCGAAACCCAGTTGACAATTCAGAAAACTATAAGACTATGAAAACGAGGAGACTAACCTCATATACAGAGTAACATACAAGGTAAAATATTAAATGTGTATACAATAACATACAAAAGTATCAAGGGAGGGCATATAAAAGAGAAAAATAAATGATAAAAGGACGAAAATATAGAAGGTTGATAGAATTGCATGTTACCTGACTTATTGTTTTGATTCCACTAAATACTCCTGTATAGACAAGTCAGCTCCATACTGTTAATTCGTCCAATTCCGAAGCCCATTTAACAATTGAGAAAACTGTAATAGAAAGAAAACGAGGAGACCACCCTCCTATACAATGTAACATACAACGTAAAATATCAAATGTGTATACAGTAACATACAAAAGTATCAAGAAGGGCATATAAAAGTGAAAAAAAAATAATAAAAGGACGAAAAAAATAGAAGGGTGATAGAAATGCATGTTACCTGACTTATAGTCTTGATTCCAGTAAACACTCCGGCATAGCCAACTCAGCCCCATTTTCTTAATCCGTCCAATTCCGAAACCCAGTTGACAATTCAGAAAATTATAAGAGTTAGAAAACGAGGAGACTACCCTCATATACAGAGTAACATACAAGGTAAAATATTAAATGTGTATACAATAACATACAAAAGTATCAAGGGAGGGCATATAAAAGTGAAAAATAAATGATAAAAGGACGAAAATATAGAAGGTTGATAGAATTGCATGTTACCAGACTTATTGTTTTGATTCCACTAAACACTCCTGTATAGACAAGTCAGCTCCATACTGTTAATTCGTCCAATTCCGAAGCCCATTTAACAATTGAGAAAACTGTAATAGAAAGAAAACGAGGAGACCACCCTCCTATACAATGTAACATACAACGTAAAATATCAAATGTGTATACAGTAACATATAAAAGTATCAAGGAGAGCATATAAAAATGAAAACTAAATCATAAAAGGACGAAAAAAATAGAAGGGTGATAGAAATGCATGTTACCTTTTGATTCCTCTATACACTCCTGTATAGACAAGTCAGCTCCACTGTTAATCCGTCCAATTCCGAAGCCCATTTAACAATTGAGAAAACTGTAATAGAAAGAAAACGAGGAGACCACCCTCATATACACAGTAACATACAAGGTAAAATATCAAATGTGTATACAGTAACATACAAATGTATCAAGGGAGGGCATATAAAATTAAAAAAAAAAAGATAAAAGGACGAAAAAAAAGAAGGGTGACAGAATTGCATGTTACCTGACTTATAGTCTTGATTCCAGTAAACACTCCGGTATAGCCAAGTCAGCCCCATTTTCTTATTCCGTCCAATTCCGACACCCAATTCACAATTTAGAAAACTGAAAGAGAGAGAAAACAAGGAGACTACCCTCATATACACAGTAACATACAAGGTAAAATATCAAATGTGTATACAGTAACATACAAAAGTATCAAGAAGGGCATATAAAAGTGAAAACAAAATAATAAAAGGACGAAAAAAATAGAAGGGTGATAGAAATGCATGTTACCTGACTTATTGTCTTGATTCCACTAAACACTCCGGTAGAGCAACTCAGCCCCGTTTTCTTAATCCGTCCAATTCCGAAACCCAATTAACAATTCAGAAAACTATAAGAGAGAGAAAATGAGGAGACTACCCTCATATACAGAGTAACATACAAGGTAAAATATCAAATGTGTATACAGTAACATACAAAAGTATCAAGGAAAGCATATAAAAATGAAAACAAAATGATAAAAGGACGAAAATATAGAAGGGCGATAGAAATGCATGTTACCTCACTTATTGTCTTGATTCCACTAAAAACTCCCGTATAGCCAACTCAGCCACATTTTCTTAATCCGTCCATTTTCGAAACCCAATTAACAATTCAGAAAACTATAAGAGAGAGAAAACGAGGAGACTACCCTCATATACACAGTAACATACAAGGTTAAAATATCAAATGTGTATACAGTAACATACAAAAGTATCAAGGGAGGGCGTATAAAAGTGAAAAAAAATGATAAAAGGACGAAAAAAATGGAAGGATGATAGAATTGCATGTTACCTGACTTATTGTTTTGATTCCACTAAACACTCCTGTATAGACAAGTCAGCTCCATACTGTTAATCCGTCCATTTCCGAAGCCTATTTAACAATTGAGAAAACTGTAATAGAAAGAAAACGAGGAGCCCACCCTCATATACACAGTAACATACAAGGTAAAATATCAAATGTGTATACAGTAACATACAAATGTATCAAGGGAGGGCATATAAAATTTAAAAAAAAGATAAAAGGACGAAAAAAAAGAAGGGTGATAGAATTGCATGTTACCCGACTTATAGTCTTGATTCCAGTAAACACTCCGGTATAGCCAAGTCAGCCCCATTTTCTTATTCCGTCCAATTCCGACACCCAATTCACAATTTAGAAAACTGTAAGAGAGAGAAAACGAGGAGACTACCCTCATATACACAGTAACATACAAGGTAAAATATCAAATGTGTATACAGTAACATACAAAAGTATCAAGAAGGGCATATAAAAGTGAAAACAAAATAATAAAAGGACGAAAAAAATAGAAGGGTGATAGAAATGCATGTTACCTGACTTATTGTCTTGATTCCACTCAACACTCCGGTAGAGCAACTCAGCCCCATTTTCTTAATCCGTCCAATTCCGAAACCCAGTTGACAATTCAGAAAAGTATAAGAGTTAGAAAACGAGGAGACTACCCTCATATACAGAGTAACATACAAGGTAAAATATTAAATGTGTATACAATAACATACAAAAGTATCAAGGGAGGGCATATAAAAGTGAAAAATAAATGATAAAAGGACGAAAATATAGAAGGTTGATAGAATTGCATGTTACCAGACTTATTGTTTTGATTCCACTAAACACTCCTGTATAGACAAGTCAGCTCCATACTGTTAATTCGTCCAATTCCGAAGCCCATTTAACAATTGAGAAAACTGTAATAGAAAGAAAACGAGGAGACCACCCTCCTATACAATGTAACATACAACGTAAAATATCAAATGTGTATACAGTAACATATAAAAGTATCAAGGAGAGCATATAAAAATGAAAACAAAATCATAAAAGGACGAAAAAAATAGAAGGGTGATAGAAATGCATGTTACCTGACTTATTGTTTTGATTCCTCAAAACACTCCTGTATATACAAGTCAGCTCCACTGTTAATCCGTCCAATTCTGAAGCCTATTTAACAATTGAGACAACTGTAATAGAAAGAAAACGAGGAGACCACCCTCATATACACAGTAACATACAAGGTAAAATATCAAATGTGTATACAGTAACATACAAAAGTATCAAGTAAAGCATATAAAAATGAAAACAAAATGATAAAAGGACGAAAAAAAATGGAAGGATGATAGAATTGCATGTTACCTGACTTATTGTTTTGATTCCTCTAAACACTCCTGTATATACAAGTCAGCTCCATACTGTTAATCCGTCCATTTCCGAAGCCTATTTAACAATTGAGAAAACTGTAGTAGAAAGGAAACGAGGAGCCCACCCTCATATACACAGTAACATTCAAGGTAAAATATCAAATGTGTATACAGTAACATACAAATGTATCAAGGGAGGGCATATAAAATTAAAAAAAAAAAAGATAAAAGGATGAAAAAAAAGAAGGGTGATAGAATTGCATGTTACCTGACTTATAGTCTTGATTCCAGTAAACACTCCGGTATAGCAAAGTCAGCCGCATTTTCTTATTCCGTCCAATTCCGACACCCAATTCACAATTTAGAAAACTGTAAGAGAGAGAAAACGAGGAGACTACCCTCATATACACAGTAACATACAAGGTAAAATATCAAATGTGTATACAGTAACATACAAAAGTATCAAGAAGGGCATATAAAAGTGAAAACAAAATAATAAACGGACGAAAAAAATAGAAGGGTGATAGAAATGCATGTTACCTGACTTATAGTCTTGATTCCAGTAAACACTCCGGTATAGCCAACTCAGCCCAATTTTCTTAATCCGTCCAATTCCGAAACCCAGTTGACAATTCAGAAAACTATAAGAGTTAGAAAACGAGGAGACTACCCTCATATACAGAGTAACATACAAGGTAAAATATTAAATGTGTATACAATAACATACAAAAGTATCAAGGGAGGGCATATAAAAGTGAAAAATAAATGATAAAAGGACGAGAATATAGAAGGTTGATAGAATTGCATGTTACCTGATTTATTGTTTTGATTCCACTAAATACTCCTGTATAGACAAGTCAGCTCCATACTGTTAATTCGTCCAATTCCGAAGCCCATTTAACAATTGAGAAAACTGTAATAGAAAGAAAACGAGGAGACCACCCTCCTATACAATATAACATACAACGTAAAATATCAAATGTGTATACAGTAACATACAAAAGTATCAAGAAGGGCATATAAAAGTGAAAACAAAATAATAAAAGGACGAAAAAAATAGAAGGGTGATAGAAATGCATGTTACCAGACTTATAGTCTTGATTCCAGTAAACACTCCGGTATAGCCAACTCAGCCCCATTTTCTTAATCCGTCCAATTCCGAAACCCAGTTGACAATTCAGAAAACTATAAGAGTTAGAAAACGAGGAGACTACCCTCATATACAGAGTAACATACAAGGTAAAATATTAAATGTGTATACAATAACATACAAAAGTATCAAGGGAGGGCATATAAAAGTGAAAAATAAATGATAAAAGGACGAAAATATAGAAGGTTGATAGAATTGCATGTTACCAGACTTATTGTTTTGATTCCACTAAACACTCCTGTATAGACAAGTCAGCTCCATACTGTTAATTCGTCCAATTCCGAAGCCCATTTAACAATTGAGAAAACTGTAATAGAAAGAAAACGAGGAGACCACCCTCCTATACAATGTAACATACAACGTAAAATATCAAATGTGTATACAGTAACATATAAAAGTATAAGTGAGAGCATATAAAAATGAAAACAAAATCATAAAAGGACGAAAAAAATAGAAGGGTGATAGAAATGCATGTTACCTTTTGATTCCTCTAAACACTCCTGTATAGACAAGTCAGCTCCACTGTTAATCCGTCCAATTCTGAAGCCTATTTAACAATTGAGACAACTGTAATAGAAAGAAAACGAGGAGACCACCCTCATATACACAGTAACATACAAGGTAAAATATCAAATGTGTATACAGTAACATACAAAAGTATCAAGGAAAGCATATAAAAATAAAAACAAAATGATAAAAGGACGAAAAAAATAGAAGGGCGATAGAAATGCATGTTACCACACTTATTGTCTTGATTCCACTAAAAACTCCCGTATAGCCAACTCAGCCACATTTTCTTAATCCGTCCATTTTCGAAACCCAATTAACAATTCAGAAAACTATAAGAGAGAGAAAACGAGGAGACTACCCTCATATACATAGTAACATACAAGGTAAAATATCAAATGTGTATACAGTAACATACAAATGTATCAAGGGAGGGCATATAAAATTAAAAAAAAAAAAGATAAAAGGACGAAAAAAATAGAAGGGCGATAGAAATGCATGTTACCACACTTATTGTCTTGATTCCACTAAAAACTCCCGTATAGCCAACTCAGCCACATTTTCTTAATCCGTCCATTTTCGAAACCCAATTAACAATTCAGAAAACTATAAGAGAGAGAAAACGAGGAGACTGCCCTCATATACACAGTAACATACAAGGTAAAATATCAAATGTGTATACAGTAACATACAAAAGTATCAAGAAGGGCATATAAAAGTGAAAACAAAATAATAAAAGGACGAAAATAATAGAAGGGTGATAGAAATGCATGTTACCTGACTTATTGTCTTGATTCCACTAAACACTCCGGTAGAGCAACTCAGCCCCATTTTCTTAATCCGTCCAATTCCGAAACCCAGTTGACAATTCAGAAAACTATAAGAGTTAGAAAACGAGGAGACTACCCTCATATACAGAGTAACATACAAGGTAAAATATTAAATGTGTATACAATAACATACAAAAGTATCAAGGGAGGGCATATAAAAGTGAAAAATAAATGATAAAAGGACGAAAATATAGAAGGTTGATAGAATTGCATGTTACCTGACTTATTGTTTTGATTCCACTAAACACTCCTGTATAGACAAGTCAGCTCAATACTGTTAATTCGTCCATTTCCGAAGCCCATTTAACAATTGAGAAAACTGTAATAGAAAGAAAACGAGGAGACCACCCTCCTATACAATGTAACATACAACGTAAAATATCAAATGTGTATACAGTAACATATAAAAGTATCAAGGAGAGCATATAAAAATGGAAACAAAATCATAAAAGGACGAAAAAAATAGAAGGGTGATAGAAATGCATGTTACCTGACTTATTGTTTTGATTCCACTAAACACTCCTGTATAGACAAGTCAGCTCCATACTGTTAATCCGTCCAATTCCGAAGCCCATTTAACAATTGAGAAAACTGTAATAGAAAGAAAACGAGGAGACCACCCTCATATACACAGTAACATACAAGGTAAAATATCAAATGTGTATACAGTAACATACAAATATATCAAGGGAGGGCATATAAAATTAAAAAAAAAAAGATAAAAGGACGAAAAAAAAGAAGGGTGACAGAATTGCATGTTACCTGACTTATAGTCTTGATTCCAGTAAACACTCCGGTATAGCCAAGTCAGCCCCATTTTCTTATTCCGTCCAATTCCGACACCCAATTCACAATTTAGAAAACTGAAAGAGAGAGAAAACAAGGGGACTACCCTCATATACACAGTAACATACAAGGTAAAATATCAAATGTGTATACAGTAACATACAAAAGTATCAAGAAGGGCATATAAAAGTGAAAACAAAATAATAAAAGGACGAAAAAAATAGAAGGGTGATAGAAATGCATGTTACCTGACTTATTGTCTTGATTCCACTAAACACTCCGGTAGAGCAACTCAGCCCCGTTTTCTTAATCCGTCCAATTCCGAAACCCAATTAACAATTCAGAAAACTATAAGAGAGAGAAAATGAGGAGACTACCCTCATATACAGAGTAACATACAAGGTAAAATATCAAATGTGTATACAGTAACATACAAAAGTATCAAGGAAAGCATATAAAAATGAAAACAAAATGATAAAAGGACGAAAATATAGAAGGGCGATAGAAATGCATGTTACCTCACTTATTGTCTTGATTCCACTAAAAACTCCCGTATAGCCAACTCAGCCACATTTTCTTAATCCGTCCATTTTCGAAACCCAATTAACAATTCAGAAAACTATAAGAGAGAGAAAACGAGGAGACTACCCTCATATACACAGTAACATACAAGGTTAAAATATCAAATGTGTATACAGTAACATACAAAAGTATCAAGGGAGGGCGTATAAAAGTGAAAAAAAATGATAAAAGGACGAAAAAAATGGAAGGATGATAGAATTGCATGTTACCTGACTTATTGTTTCGATTGCACTAAACACTCCTGTATAGACAAGTCAGCTCCATACTGTTAATCCGTCCATTTCCGAAGCCTATTTAACAATTGAGAAAACTGTAATAGAAAGAAAACGAGGAGCCCACCCTCATATACACAGTAACATACAAGGTAAAATATCAAATGTGTATACAGTAACATACAAATGTATCAAGGGAGGGCATATAAAATTTAAAAAAAAGATAAAAGGACGAAAAAAAAGAAGGGTGATAGAATTGCATGTTACCCGACTTATAGTCTTGATTCCAGTAAACACTCCGGTATAGCCAAGTCAGCCCCATTTTCTTATTCCGTCCAATTCCGACACCCAATTCACAATTTAGAAAACTGTAAGAGAGAGAAAACGAGGAGACTACCCTCATATACACAGTAACATACAAGGTAAAATATCAAATGTGTATACAGTAACATACAAAAGTATCAAGAAGGGCATATAAAAGTGAAAACAAAATAATAAAAGGACGAAAAAAATAGAAGGGTGATAGAAATGCATGTTACCTGACTTATTGTCTTGATTCCACTCAACACTCCGGTAGAGCAACTCAGCCCCATTTTCTTAATCCGTCCAATTCCGAAACCCAGTTGACAATTCAGAAAAGTATAAGAGTTAGAAAACGAGGAGACTACCCTCATATACAGAGTAACATACAAGGTAAAATATTAAATGTGTATACAATAACATACAAAAGTATCAAGGGAGGGCATATAAAAGTGAAAAATAAATGATAAAAGGACGAAAATATAGAAGGTTGATAGAATTGCATGTTACCAGACTTATTGTTTTGATTCCACTAAACACTCCTGTATAGACAAGTCAGCTCCATACTGTTAATTCGTCCAATTCCGAAGCCCATTTAACAATTGAGAAAACTGTAATAGAAAGAAAACGAGGAGACCACCCTCCTATACAATGTAACATACAACGTAAAATATCAAATGTGTATACAGTAACATATAAAAGTATCAAGGAGAGCATATAAAAATGAAAACAAAATCATAAAAGGACGAAAAAAATAGAAGGGTGATAGAAATGCATGTTACCTGACTTATTGTTTTGATTCCTCTAAACACTCCTGTATATACAAGTCAGCTCCACTGTTAATCCGTCCAATTCTGAAGCCTATTTAACAATTGAGACAACTGTAATAGAAAGAAAACGAGGAGACCACCCTCATATACACAGTAACATACAAGGTAAAATATCAAATGTGTATACAGTAACATACAAAAGTATCAAGTAAAGCATATAAAAATGAAAACAAAATGATAAAAGGACGAAAAAAAATGGAAGGATGATAGAATTGCATGTTACCTGACTTATTGTTTTGATTCCACTAAATACTGCTGTATAGACAAGTCAGCTCCATACTGTTAATCCGTCCATTTCCGAAGCCTATTTAACAATTGAGAAAACTGTAGTAGAAAGGAAACGAGGAGCCCACCCTCATATACACAGTAACATTCAAGGTAAAATATCAAATGTGTATACAGTAACATACAAATGTATCAAGGGAGGGCATATAAAATTAAAAAAAAAAAAAAGATAAAAGGATGAAAAAAAAGAAGGGTGATAGAATTGCATGTTACCTGACTTATAGTCTTGATTCCAGTAAACACTCCGGTATAGCAAAGTCAGCCCCATTTTCTTATTCCGTCCAATTCCGAAACCCAGTTGACAATTCAGAAAACTATAAGAGTTAGAAAACGAGGAGACTACCCTCATATACAGAGTAACATACAAGGTAAAATATTAAATGTGTATACAATAACATACAAAAGTATCAAGGGAGGGCATATAAAAGTGAAAAATAAATGATAAAAGGACGAGAATATAGAAGGTTGATAGAATTGCATGTTACCTGACTTATTGTTTTGATTCCACTAAATACTCCTGTATAGACAAGTCAGCTCCATACTGTTAATTCGTCCAATTCCGAAGCCCAATTCACAATTTAGAAAACTGTAAGAGAGAGAAAACGAGGAGACTACCCTCATATACACAGTAACATACAAGGTAAAATATCAAATGTGTATACAGTAACATACAAAAGTATCAAGAAGGGCATATAAAAGTGAAAACAAAATAATAAACGGACGAAAAAAATAGAAGGGTGATAGAAATGCATGTTACCTGACTTATAGTCTTGATTCCAGTAAACACTCCGGTATAGCCAACTCAGCCCAATTTTCTTAATCCGTCCAATTCCGAAACCCAGTTGACAATTCAGAAAACTATAAGAGTTAGAAAACGAGGAGACTACCCTCATATACAGAGTAACATACAAGGTAAAATATTAAATGTGTATACAATAACATACAAAAGTATCAAGGGAGGGCATATAAAAGTGAAAAATAAATGATAAAAGGACGAGAATATAGAAGGTTGATAGAATTGCATGTTACCTGACTTATTGTTTTGATTCCACTAAATACTCCTGTATAGACAAGTCAGCTCCATACTGTTAATTCGTCCAATTCCGAAACCCATTTAACAATTGAGAAAACTGTAATAGAAAGAAAACGAGGAGACCACCCTCCTATACAATGTAACATACAACGTAAAATATCAAATGTGTATACAGTAACATACAAAAGTATCAAGAAGGGCATATAAAAGTGAAAACAAAATAGTAAAAGGACGAAAAAAATAGAAGGGTGATAGAAATGCATGTTACCAGACTTATAGTCTTGATTCCAGTAAACACTCCGGTATAGCCAACTCAGCCCCATTTTCTTAATCCGTCCAATTCCGAAACCCAGTTGACAATTCAGAAAACTATAAGAGTTAGAAAACGAGGAGACTACCCTCATATACAGAGTAACATACAAGGTAAAATATTAAATGTGTATACAATAACATACAAAAGTATCAAGGGAGGGCATATAAAAGTGAAAAATAAATGATAAAAGGACGAAAATATAGAAGGTTGATAGAATTGCATGTTACCAGACTTATTGTTTTGATTCCACTAAACACTCCTGTATAGACAAGTCAGCTCCATACTGTTAATTCGTCCAATTCCGAAGCCCATTTAACAATTGAGAAAACTGTAATAGAAAGAAAACGAGGAGACCACCCTCCTATACAATGTAACATACAACGTAAAATATTAAATGTGTATACAGTAACATATAAATGTATAAGGGAGAGCATATAAAAATGAAAACAAAATCATAAAAGGACGAAAAAAATAGAAGGGTGATAGAAATGCATGTTACCTGACTTATTGTTTTGATTCCACTAAACACTCCTGTATAGACAAGTCAGCTCCATACTGTTAATCCGTCCAATTCCGAAGCCCATTTAACAATTGAGAAAACTGTAATAGAAAGAAAACGAGGAGACCACCCTCATATACACAGTAACACACAAGGTAAAATATCAAATGTGTATACAGTAACATACAAAAGTATCAAGGAGAGCATATAAAAATGAAAACAAAATGATAAAAGGACGAAAAAAAATAGAAGGGCGATGGAAATGCATGTTACCTGACTTATTGTTTTGATTCCTCTAAACACTCCTGTATAGACAAGTCAGCTCCACTGTTAATCCGTCCAATTCTGAAGCCTATTTAACAATTGAGACAACTGTAATAGAAAGAAAACGAGGAGACCACCCTCATATACACAGTAACATACAAGGTAAAATATCAAATGTGTATACAGTAACATACAAAAGTATTAAGGAAAGCATATAAAAATGAAAACAAAATGATAAAAGGACGAAAAAAAATGGAAGGATGATAGAATTGCATGTTACCTGACTTATTATTTTGATTCCACTAAACACTGCTGTATAGACAAGTCAGCTCCATACTGTTAATCCGTCCATATCCGAAGCCTATTTAACAATTGAGAAAACTGTAGTAGAAAGGAAACGATGAGCCCACCCTCATATACACAGTAACATTCAAGGTCAAATCAAGGTCATTCAAGGTATCAAATGTGTATACAGTAACATACAAATGTATCAAGGGAGGGCATATAAAATTAAAAAAAAAAGATAAAAGGATGAAAAAAAAGAAGGGTGATAGAATTGCATGTTACCTGACTTATAGTCTTGATTACAGTAAACACTCCGGTATAGCCAAGTCAGCCCCATTTTCTTATTCCGTCCAATTCCGACACCCAATTCACAATTTAGAAAACTGTAAGAGAGAGAAAACGAGGAGAATACCCTCATATACACAGTAACATACAAGGTAAAATATCAAATGTGTATACAGTAACATACAAAAGTATCAAGGGAGGGCATATAAAAGTGAAAAATAAATGATAAAAGGACGAAAATATAGAAAGTTGATAGAATTGCATGTTACCAGACTTATTGTTTTGATTCCACTAAACACTCCTGTATAGACAAGTCAGCTCCATACTGTTAATTCGTCCAATTCCGAAGCCCATTAACAATTGAGAAAACTGTAATAGAAAGAAAACGAGGAGACCACCCTCCTATACAATGTAACATACAACGTAAAATATCAAATGTGTATACAGTAACATATAAAAGTATCAAGGAGAGCATATAAAAATGAAAACAAAATCATAAAAGGACGAAAAAAATAGAAGTGTGATAGAAATGCATGTTACCTGACTTATTGTTTTGATTCCTCTAAACACTCCTGTATAGACAAGTCAGCTCCACTGTTAATCCGTCCAATTCTGAAGCCTATTTAACAATTGAGACAACTGTAATAGAAAGAAAACGAGGAGACCACCCTCATATACACAGTAACATACAAGGTAAAATATCAAATGTGTATACAGTAACATACAAAAGTATCAAGGAAAGCATATAAAAATAAAAACAAAATGATAAAAGGACGAAAAAAATAGAAGGGCGATAGAAATGCATGTTACCACACTTATTGTCTTGATTCCACTAAAAACTCCCGTATAGCCAACTCAGCCACATTTTCTTAATCCGTCCATTTTCGAAACCCAATTAACAATTCAGAAAACTATAAGAGAGAGAAAACGAGGAGACTACCCTCATATACATAGTAACATACAAGGTAAAATATCAAATGTGTATACAGTAACATACAAATGTATCAAGGGAGGGCATATAAAATTAAAAAAAAAAAAAAAGATAAAAGGACGAAAAAAATGAAGGGTGATAGAATTGCATGTTACCTGACTTATAGTCTTGATTCCAGTAAACACTCCGGTATAGCCAAGTCAGCCCCATTTTCGTATTCCGTCCAATTCCGACACCCAATTCACAATTTAGAAAACTGTAAGAGAGAGAAAACGAGGAGACTACCCTCATATACACAGTAACATACAAGGTAAAATATCAAATGTGTATACAGTAACATACAACAGTATCAAGAAGGGCATATAAAAGTGAAAACAAAATAATAAAAGGACGAAAATAATAGAAGGGTGATAGAAATGCATGTTACCTGACTTATTGTCTTGATTCCACTAAACACTCCGGTAGAGCAACTCAGCCCCATTTTCTTAATCCGTCCAATTCCGAAACCCAGTTGACAATTCAGAAAACTATAAGAGTTAGAAAACGAGGAGACTACCCTCATATACAGAGTAACATACAAGGTAAAATATTAAATGTGTATACAATAACATACAAAAGTATCAAGGGAGGGCATATAAAAGTGAAAAATAAATGATAAAAGGACGAAAATATAGAAGGTTGATAGAATTGTATGTTACCTGACTTATTGTTTTGATTCCACTAAACACTCCTGTATAGACAAGTCAGCTCAATACTGTTAATTCGTCCATTTCCGAAGCCCATTTAACAATTGAGAAAACTGTAATAGAAAGAAAACGAGGAGACCACCCTCCTATACAATGTAACATACAACGTAAAATATCAAATGTGTATACAGTAACATATAAAAGTATCAAGGAGAGCATATAAAAATGGAAACAAAATCATAAAAGGACGAAAAAAATAGAAGGGTGATAGAAATGCATGTTACCTGACTTATTGTTTTGATTCCACTAAACACTCCTGTATAGACAAGTCAGCTCCATACTGTTAATCCGCCCAATTCCGAAGCCCATTTAACAATTGAGAAAACTGTAATAGAAAGAAAACGAGGAGACCACCCTCATATACACAGTAACATACAAGGTAAAATATCAAATGTGTATACAGTAACATACAAATGTATCAAGGAAGGGCATATAAAATTAAAAAAAAAAAAGATAAAAGGACGAAAAAAAAGAAGGGTGATAGAATTGCATGTTACCTGACTTATAGTCTTGATTCCAGTAAACATTCCGGTATAGCCAAGTCAGCCCCATTTTCTTATTCCGTCCAATTCCGACACCCAATTCACAATTTAGAAAACTGAAAGAGAGAGAAAACAAGGAGACTACCCTCATATACACAGTAACATACAAGGTAAAATATCAAATGTGTATACAGTAACATACAAAAGTATCAAGAAGGGCATATAAAAGTGAAAACAAAATAATAAAAGGACGAAAAAAATAGAAGGGTGATAGAAATGCATGTTACCTGACTTATTGTCTTGATTCCACTAAACACTCCGGTAGAGCAACTCAGCCCCGTTTTCTTAATCCGTCCAATTCCGAAACCCAATTAACAATTCAGAAAACTATAAGAGAGAGAAAATGAGGAGACTACCCTCATATACAGAGTAACATACAAGGTAAAATATCAAATGTGTATACAGTAACATACAAAAGTATCAAGGAAAGCATATAAAAATGAAAACAAAATGATAAAAGGACGAAAATATAGAAGGGCGATAGAAATGCATGTTACCTCACTTATTGTCTTGATTCCACTAAAAACTCCCGTATAGCCAACTCAGCCACATTTTCTTAATCCGTCGATTTTCGAAACCCAATTAACAATTCAGAAAACTATAAGAGAGAGAAAACGAGGAGACTACCCTCATATACACAGTAACATACAAGGTTAAATTATCAAATGTGTATACAGTAACATACAAAAGTATCAAGGGAGGGCGTATAAAAGTGAAAAAAAAAATGATAAAAGGACGAAAAAAATGGAAGGATGATAGAATTGCATGTTACCTGACTTATTGTTTTGATTCCACTAAACACTCCTGTATAGACAAGTCAGCTCCATACTGTTAATCCGTCCATTTCCGAAGCCTATTTAACAATTGAGAAAACTGTAATAGAAAGAAAACGAGGAGCCCACCCTCATATACACAGTAACATACAAGGTAAAATATCAAATGTGTATACAGTAACATACAAATGTATCAAGGGAGGGCATATAAAATTAAAAAAAAAGATAAAAGGACGAAAAAAAAGAAGGGTGATAGAATTGCATGTTACCCGACTTATAGTCTTGATTCCAGTAAACACTCCGGTATAGCCAAGTCAGCCCCATTTTCTTATTCCGTCCAATTCCGACACCCAATTCACAATTTAGAAAACTGTAAGAGAGAGAAAACGAGGAGACTACCCTCATATACACAGTAACATACAAGGTAAAATATCAAATGTGTATACAGTAACATACAAAAGTATCAAGAAGGGCATATAAAAGTGAAAACAAAATAATAAAAGGACGAAAAAAATAGAAGGGTGATAGAAATGCATGTTACCTGACTTATTGTCTTGATTCCACTAAACACTCCGGTAGAGCAACTCAGCCCCATTTTCTTAATCCGTCCAATTCCGAAACCCAGTTGACAATTCAGAAAAGTATAAGAGTTAGAAAACGACGAGACTACCCTCATATACAGAATAACATACAAGGTAAAATATTAAATGTGTATACAATAACATACAAAAGTATCAAGGGAGGGCATATAAAAGTGAAAAATAAATGATAAAAGGACGAAAATATAGAAGGTTGATAGAATTGCATGTTACCTGACTTATTGTTTTGATTCCACTAAACACTCCTGTATAGACAAGTCAGCTCCATACTGTTAATTCGTCCATTTCCGAAGCCCATTTAACAATTGAGAAAACTGTAATAGAAAGAAAACGAGGAGACCACCCTCCTATACAATGTAACATACAACGTAAAATATCAAATGTGTATACAGTAACATATAAAAGTATCAAGGAGAGCATATAAAAATGAAAACAAAATCATAAAAGGACGAAAAAAATAGAAGGGTGATAGAAATGCATGTTACTTGACTTATTGTTTTGATTCCACTAAACACTCCTGTATAGACGAGTCAGCTCCATACTGTTAATCCGTCCAATTCCGAAGCCCATTTAACAATTGAGAAAACAGTAATAGAAAGAAAACGAGGAGACCACCCTCATATACACAGTAACATACAAGGTAAAATATCAAATGTGTATACAGTAACATACAAAAGTATCAAGGAAAGCATATAAAAATGAAAACAAAATGATAAAAGGATGAAAAAAAATGGAAGGATGATAGAATTGCATGTTACCTGACTTATTGTTTTGATTCCACTAAACACTGCTGTATAGACAAGTCAGCTCCATACTGTTAATCCGTCCATTTCCGAAGCCTATTTAACAATTGAGAAAACTGTAGTAGAAAGGAAACGAGGAGCCCACCCTCATATACACATTAACATTCAAGGTAAAATATCAAATGTGTATACAGTAACATACAAATGTATCAATGGAGGGCATATAAAATTAAAAAAAAAAAAGATAAAAGGATGAAAAAAAAGAAGGGTGATAGAATTGCATGTTACCTGACTTATAGTCTTGATTCCAGTAAACACTCCGGTATAGCCAAGTCAGCCCCATTTTCTTATTCCGTCCAATTCCGACACCCAATTCACAATTTAGAAAACTGTAAGAGAGAGAAAACGAGGAGACTACCCTCATATACACAGTAACATACAAGGTAAAATATCAAATGTGTATACAGTAACATACAAAAGTATCAAGAAGTGCATATAAAAGTGAAAACAAAATAATAAACGGACAAAAAAAATAGAAGGGTGATAGAAATGCATGTTACCTGACTTATAGTCTTGATTCCAGTAAACACTCCGGTATAGCCAACTCAGCCCCATTTTCTTAATCCGTCCAATTCCGAAACCCAGTTGACAATTCAGAAAACTATAAGAGTTAGAAAACGAGGAGACTACCCTCATATACAGAGTAACATACAAGGTAAAATATTAAATGTGTATACAATAACATACAAAAGTATCAAGGGAGGGCATATAAAAGTGAAAAATAAATGATAAAAGGACGAAAATATAGAAGGTTGATAGAATTGCATGTTACCTGACTTATTGTTTTGATTCCACTAAATACTCCTGTATAGACAAGTCAGCTCCATACTGTTAATTCGTCCAATTCCGAAGCCCATTTAACAATTGAGAAAACTGTAATAGAAAGAAAACTAGGAGACCACCCTCCTATACAATGTAACATACAACGTAAAATATCAAATGTGTATACAGTAACATACAAAAGTATCAAGAAGGGCATATAAAAGTGAAAACAAAATAATAAAAGGACGAAAAAAATAGAAGGGTGATAGAAATGCATGTTACCTGACTTATAGTCTTGATTCCAGTAAACACTCCGGTATAGCCAACTCAGCCCCATTTTCTTAATCCGTCCAATTCCGAAACCCAGTTGACAATTCAGAAAACTATAAGAGTTAGAAAACGAGGAGACTACCCTCATATACAGAGTAACATACAAGGTAAAATATTAAATGTGTATACGATAACATACCAAAGTATCAAGGGAGGGCACATAAAAGTGAAAAATAAATGATAAAAGGACGAAAATATAGAAGGTTGATAGAATTGCATGTTACCAGACTTATTGTTTTGATTCCACTAAACACTCCTGTATAGACAAGTCAGCTCCATACTGTTAATTCGTCCAATTCCGAAGCCCATTTAACAATTGAGAAAACTGTAATAGAAAGAAAACGAGGAGACCACCCTCCTATACAATGTAACATACAACGTAAAATATCAAATGTGTATACAGTAACATATAAAAGTATCAAGGAGAGCATATAAAAATGAAAACAAAATCATAAAAGGACGAAAAAAATAGAAGGGTGATAGAAATGCATGTTATCTGACTTATTGTTTTGATTCCACTAAACACTCCTGTATAGACAAGTCAGCTCCATACTGTTAATCCGTCCAATTCCGAAGCCCATTTAACAATTGAGAAAACTGTAATAGAAAGAAAACGAGGAGACCACCCTCATATACACAGTAACATACAAGGTAAAATATCAAATGTGCATACAGTAACATACAAAAGTATCAAGGAAAGCATATAAAAATAAAAACAAAATGATAAAAGGACGAAAAAAATAGAAGGGCGATAGAAATGCATGTTACCACACTTATTGTCTTGATTCCAGTAAAAACTCCCGTATAGCCAACTCAGCCCCATTTTCTTAATCCGTACAATTCCGACACCCAATTCACAATTTAGAAAACTGTAAGAGAGAGAAAACGAGGAGACTACCCTCATATACACAGTAACATACAAGGTAAAATATCAAATGTGTATACAGTAACATACAAAAGTATCAAGAAGGGCATATAAAAGTGAAAACAAAATAATAAAAGGACGAAAAAAATAGAAGGGTGATAGAAATGCATGTTATCTGACTTATTGTTTTGATTCCACTAAACACTCCTGTATAGACAAGTCAGCTCCATACTGTTAATCCGTCCAATTCCGAAGCCCATTTAACAATTGAGAAAACTGTAATAGAAAGAAAACGAGGAGACCACCCTCATATACACAGTAACATACAAGGTAAAATATCAAATGTGCATACAGTAACATACAAAAGTATCAAGGAAAGTATATAAAAATAAAAACAAAATGATAAAAGGACGAAAAAAATAGAAGGGCGATAGAAATGCATGTTACCACACTTATTGTCTTGATTCCAGTAAAAACTCCCGTATAGCCAACTCAGCCCCATTTTCTTAATCCGTCCATTTTCGAAACCCAATTAACAATTCAGAAAACTATAAGAGAGAGAAAACGAGGAGACTACCCTCATATACACAGTAACATACAAGGTTAAAATATCAAATGTGTATACAGTAACATACAAAAGTATCAAGGGAGGGCGTATAAAAGTGAAAAAAAAAATGATAAAAGGACGAAAAAAATGGAAGGATGATAGAATTGCATGTTACCTGACTTATTGTTTTGATTCCACTAAACACTGCTGTATAGACAAGTCAGCTCCATACTGTTAATCCGTCCATTTCCGAAGCCTATTTAACAATTGAGAAAACTGTAGTAGAAAGGAAACGAGGAGCCCACCCTCATATACACAGTAACATTCAAGGTAAAATATCAAATGTGTATACAGTATCATACAAATGTATCAATGGAGGGTATATAAAATTAAAAAAAAAAAAGATAAAAGGATGAAAAAAAAGAAGGGTGATAGAGTTGCATGTTACCTGACTTATAGTCTTGATTCCAGTAAACACTCCGGTATAGCCAAGTCAGCCCCATTTTCTTATTCCGTCCAATTCCGACACCCAATTCACAATTTAGAAAACTGTAAGAGAGAGAAAACGAGGAGACTACCCTCATATACACAGTAACATACAAGGTAAAATATCAAATGTGTATACAGTAACATACAAAAGTATTAAGAAGGGCATATAAAAGTGAAAACAAAATAATAAACGGACAAAAAAAATAGAAGGGTGATAGAAATGCATGTTACCTGACTTATAGTCTTGATTCCAGTAAACACTCCGGTATAGCCAACTCAGCCCCATTTTCTTAATCCGTCCAATTCCGAAACCCAGTTGACAATTCAGAAAACTATAAGAGTTAGAAAACGAGGAGACTACCCTCATATACAGAGTAACATACAAGGTAAAATATTAAATGTGTATACAATAACATACAAAAGTATCAAGGGAGGGCATATAAAAGTGAAAAATAAATGATAAAAGGACGAAAATATAGAAGGTTGATAGAATTGCATGTTACCTGACTTATTGTTTTGATTCCACTAAATACTCCTGTATAGACAAGTCAGCTCCATACTGTTAATTCGTCCAATTCCGAAGCCCATTTAACAATTGAGAAAACTGTAGTAGAAAGGAAACGAGGAGCCCACCCTCATATACACAGTAACATTCAAGGTAAAATATCAAATGTGTATACAGTAACATACAAATGTATCAATGGAGGGCATATAAAATTAAAAAAAAAAAAGATAAAAGGATGAAAAAAAAGAAGGGTGATAGAATTGCATGTTACCTGACTTATAGTCTTGATTCCAGTAAACACTCCGGTATAGCCCACTCAGCCCCATTTTCTTAATCCGTCCAATTCCGAAACCCAGTTGACAATTCAGAAAACTATAAGAGTTAGAAAACGAGGAGACTACCCTCATATACAGAGTAACATACAAGGTAAAATATTAAATGTGTATACGATAACATACAAAAGTATCAAGGGAGGGCATATAAAAGTGAAAAATAAATGATAAAAGGACGAAAATATAGAAGGTTGATAGAATTGCATGTTACCAGACTTATTGTTTTGATTCCACTACACACTCCTGTATAGACAAGTCAGCTCCATACTGTTAATTCGTCCAATTCCGAAGCCCATTTAACAATTGAGAAAACTGTAATAGAAAGAAAACGAGGAGACCACCCTCCTATACAATGTAACATACAACGTAAAATATCAAATGTGTATACAGTAACATATAAAAGTATCAAGGAGAGCATATAAAAATGAAAACAAAATCATAAAAGGACGAAAAAAATAGAAGGGTGATAGAAATGCATGTTATCTGACTTATTGTTTTGATTCCACTAAACACTCCTGTATAGACAAGTCAGCTCCATACTGTTAATCCGTCCAATTCCGAAGCCCATTTAACAATTGAGAAAACTGTAATAGAAAGAAAACGAGGAGACCACCCTCATATACACAGTAACATACAAGGTAAAATATCAAATGTGCATACAGTAACATACAAAAGTATCAAGGAAAGCATATAAAAATAAAAACAAAATGATAAAAGGACGAAAAAAATAGAAGGGCGATAGAAATGCATGTTACCACACTTATTGTCTTGATTCCAGTAAAAACTCCCGTATAGCCAACTCAGCCCCATTTTCTTAATCCGTACAATTCCGACACCCAATTCACAATTTAGAAAACTGTAAGAGAGAGAAAACGAGGAGACTACCCTCATATACACAGTAACATACAAGGTAAAATATCAAATGTGTATACAGTAACATACAAAAGTATCAAGAAGGGCATATAAAAGTGAAAACAAAATAATAAAAGGACGAAAAAAATAGAAGGGTGATAGAAATGCATGTTATCTGACTTATTGTTTTGATTCCACTAAACACTCCTGTATAGACAAGTCAGCTCCATACTGTTAATCCGTCCAATTCCGAAGCCCATTTAACAATTGAGAAAACTGTAATAGAAAGAAAACGAGGAGACCACCCTCATATACACAGTAACATACAAGGTAAAATATCAAATGTGTATACAGTAACATACAAAAGTATCAAGGAGAGCATATAAAAATGAAAACAAAATCATAAAAGGACGAAAAAAATAGAAGGGTGATAGAAATGCATGTTATCTGACTTATTGTTTTGATTCCACTAAACACTCCTGTATAGACAAGTCAGCTCCATACTGTTAATCCGTCCAATTCCGAAGCCCATTTAACAATTGAGAAAACTGTAATAGAAAGAAAACGAGGAGACCACCCTCATATACACAGTAACATACAAGGTAAAATATCAAATGTGCATACAGTAACATACAAAAGTATCAAGGAAAGCATATAAAAATAAAAACAAAATGATAAAAGGACGAAAAAAATAGAAGGGCGATAGAAATGCATGTTACCACACTTATTGTCTTGATTCCGATAAAAACTCCCGTATAGCCAACTCAGCCCCATTTTCTTAATCCGTCCATTTTCGAAACCCAATTAACAATTCAGAAAACTATAAGAGAGAGAAAACGAGGAGACTACCCTCATATACACAGTAACATACAAGGTTAAAATATCAAATGTGTATACAGTAACATACAAAAGTATCAAGGGAGGGCGTATAAAAGTGAAAAAAAAAATGATAAAAGGACGAAAAAAATGGAAGGATGATAGAATTGCATGTTACCTGACTTATTGTTTTGATTCCACTAAACACTCCTGTATAGACAAGTCAGCTCCATACTGTTAATCCGTCCATTTCCGAAGCCTATTTAACAATTGAGAAAACTGTAATAGAAAGAAAACGAGGAGCCCACCCTCATATACACAGTAACATACAAGGTAAAATATCAAATGTGTATACAGTAACATACAAAAGTATCAAGGAGAGCATATAAAAATGAAAACAAAATCATAAAAGGACGAAAAAAATAGAAGGGTGATAGAAATGCATGTTATCTGACTTATTGTTTTGATTCCACTAAACACTCCTGTATAGACAAGTCAGCTCCATACTGTTAATCCGTCCAATTCCGAAGCCCATTTAACAATTGAGAAAACTGTAATAGAAAGAAAACGAGGAGACCACCCTCATATACACAGTAACATACAAGGTAAAATATCAAATGTGCATACAGTAACATACAAAAGTATCAAGGAAAGCATATAAAAATAAAAACAAAATGATAAAAGGACGAAAAAAATAGAAGGGCGATAGAAATGCATGTTACCACACTTATTGTCTTGATTCCAGTAAAAACTCCCGTATAGCCAACTCAGCCCCATTTTCTTAATCCGTCCATTTTCGAAACCCAATTAACAATTCAGAAAACTATAAGAGAGAGAAAACGAGGAGACTACCCTCATATACACAGTAACATACAAGGTTAAAATATCAAATGTGTATACAGTAACATACAAAAGTATCAAGGGAGGGCGTATAAAAGTGAAAAAAAAAATGATAAAAGGACGAAAAAAATGGAAGGATGATAGAATTGCATGTTACCTGACTTATTGTTTTGATTCCACTAAACACTGCTGTATAGACAAGTCAGCTCCATACTGTTAATCCGTCCATTTCCGAAGCCTATTTAACAATTGAGAAAACTGTAGTAGAAAGGAAACGAGGAGCCCACCCTCATATACACAGTAACATTCAAGGTAAAATATCAAATGTGTATACAGTAACATACAAATGTATCAATGGAGGGCATATAAAATTAAAAAAAAAAAAGATAAAAGGATGAAAAAAAAGAAGGGTGATAGAATTGCATGTTACCTGACTTATAGTCTTGATTCCAGTAAACACTCCGGTATAGCCAAGTCAGCCCCATTTTCTTATTCCGTCCAATTCCGACACACAATTCACAATTTAGAAAACTGTAAGAGAGAGAAAACGAGTAGACTACCCTCATATACACAGTAACATACAAGGTAAAATATCAAATGTGTATACAGTAACATACAAAAGTATCAAGAAGGGCATATAAAAGTGAAAACAAAATAATAAACGGACAAAAAAAAATAGAAGGGTGATAGAAATGCATGTTACCTGACTTATAGTCTTGATTCCAGTAAACACTCCGGTATAGCCAACTCAGCCCCATTTTCTTAATCCGTCCAATTCCGAAACCCAGTTGACAATTCAGAAAACTATAAGAGTTAGAAAACGAGGAGACTACCCTCATATACAGAGTAACATACAAGGTAAAATATTAAATGTGTATACAATAACATACAAAAGTATCAAGGGAGGGCATATAAAAGTGAAAAATAAATGATAAAAGGACGAAAATATAGAAGGTTGATAGAATTGCATGTTACCTGACTTATTGTTTTGATTCCACTAAATACTCTGGTATAGACAAGTCAGCTCCATACTGTTAATTCGTCCAATTCCGAAGCCCATTTAACAATTGAGAAAACTGTAATAGAAAGAAAACTAGGAGACCACCCTCCTATACAATGTAACATACAACGTAAAATATCAAATGTGTATACAGTAACATACAAAAGTATCAAGAAGGGCATATAAAAGTGAAAACAAAATAATAAAAGGACGAAAAAAATAGAAGGGTGATAGAAATGCATGTTACCTGACTTATAGTCTTGATTCCAGTAAACACTCCGGTATAGCCCACTCAGCCCCATTTTCTTAATCCGTCCAATTCCGAAACCCAGTTGACAATTCAGAAAACTATAAGAGTTAGAAAACGAGGAGACTACCCTCATATACAGAGTAACATACAAGGTAAAATATTAAATGTGTATACGATAACATACAAAAGTATCAAGGGAGGGCATATAAAAGTGAAAAATAAATGATAAAAGGACGAAAATATAGAAGGTTGATAGAATTGCATGTTACCAGACTTATTGTTTTGATTCCACTACACACTCCTGTATAGACAAGTCAGCTCCATACTGTTAATTCGTCCAATTCCGAAGCCCATTTAACAATTGAGAAAACTGTAATAGAAAGAAAACGAGGAGACCACCCTCCTATACAATGTAACATACAACGTAAAATATCAAATGTGTATACAGTAACATATAAAAGTATCAAGGAGAGCATATAAAAATGAAAACAAAATCATAAAAGGACGAAAAAAATAGAAGGGTGATAGAAATGCATGTTATCTGACTTATTGTTTTGATTCCACTAAACACTCCTGTATAGACAAGTCAGCTCCATACTGTTAATCCGTCCAATTCCGAAGCCCATTTAACAATTGAGAAAACTGTAATAGAAAGAAAACGAGGAGACCACCCTCATATACACAGTAACATACAAGGTAAAATATCAAATGTGCATACAGTAACATACAAAAGTATCAAGGAAAGCATATAAAAATAAAAACAAAATGATAAAAGGACGAAAAAAATAGAAGGGCGATAGAAATGCATGTTACCACACTTATTGTCTTGATTCCAGTAAAAACTCCCGTATAGCCAACTCAGCCCCATTTTCTTAATCCGTACAATTCCGACACCCAATTCACAATTTAGAAAACTGTAAGAGAGAGAAAACGAGGAGACTACCCTCATATACACAGTAACATACAAGGTAAAATATCAAATGTGTATACAGTAACATACAAAAGTATCAAGAAGGGCATATAAAAGTGAAAACAAAATAATAAAAGGACGAAAAAAATAGAAGGGTGATAGAAATGCATGTTATCTGACTTATTGTTTTGATTCCACTAAACACTCCTGTATAGACAAGTCAGCTCCATACTGTTAATCCGTCCAATTCCGAAGCCCATTTAACAATTGAGAAAACTGTAATAGAAAGAAAACGAGGAGACCACCCTCATATACACAGTAACATACAAGGTAAAATATCAAATGTGTATACAGTAACATTTAAAAGTATCAAGGAGAGCATATAAAAATGAAAACAAAATCATAAAAGGACGAAAAAAATAGAAGGGTGATAGAAATGCATGTTATCTGAATTATTGTTTTGATTCCACTAAACACTCCTGTATAGACAAGTCAGCTCCATACTGTTAATCCGTCCAATTCCGAAGCCCATTTAACAATTGAGAAAACTGTAATAGAAAGAAAACGAGGAGACCACCCTCATATACACAGTAACATACAAGGTAAAATATCAAATGTGCATACAGTAACATACAAAAGTATCAAGGAAAGCATATAAAAATAAAAACAAAATGATAAAAGGACGAAAAAAATAGAAGGGCGATAGAAATGCATGTTACCACACTTATTGTCTTGATTCCAGTAAAAACTCCCGTATAGCCAACTCAGCCCCATTTTCTTAATCCGTCCATTTTCGAAACCCAATTAACAATTCAGAAAACTATAAGAGAGAGAAAACGAGGAGACTACCCTCATATACACAGTAACATACAAGGTTAAAATATCAAATGTGTATACAGTAACATACAAAAGTATCAAGGGAGGGCGTATAAAAGTGAAAAAAAAAATGATAAAAGGACGAAAAAAATGGAAGGATGATAGAATTGCATGTTACCTGACTTATTGTTTTGATTCCACTAAACACTCCTGTATAGACAAGTCAGCTCCATACTGTTAATCCGTCCATTTCCGAAGCCTATTTAACAATTGAGAAAACTGTAATAGAAAGAAAACGAGGAGCCCACCCTCATATACACAGTAACATACAAGGTAAAATATGAAATGTGTATACAGTAACATACAAATGTATCAAGGGAGGGCATATAAAATTAAAAAAAAAAAAGATAAAAGGACGAAAAAAAAGAAGGGTGATAGAATTGCATGTTACCTGACTTATAGTCTTGATTCCAGTAAACACTCCGGTATAGCCAAGTCAGCCCCATTTTCTTATTCCGTCCAATTCCGACACCCAATTCACAATTTAGAAAACTGTAAGAGAGAGAAAACGAGGAGACTACCCTCATATACACAGTAACATACAAGGTAAAATATCAAATGTGTATACAGTAACATACAAAAGTATCAAGAAGGGCATATAAAAGTGAAAGCAAAATAATAAAAGGACGAAAAAAATAGAAGGGTGATAGAAATGCATGTTACCTGACTTATTGTCTTGATTCCACTAAACACTCCGGTAGAGCAACTCAGCCCCATTTTCTTAATCCGTCCAATTCCGAAACCCAGTTGACAATTCAGAAAACTATAAGAGTTAGAAAACGAGGAGACTACCCTCATATACAGAGTAACATACAAGGTAAAATATTAAATGTGTATACAATAACATACAAAAGTATCAAGGGAGGGCATATAAACGTGAAAAATAAATGATAAAAGGACGAAAATATAGAAGGTTGATAGAATTGCATGTTACCTGACTTATTGTTTTGATTCCACTAAACACTCCTGTATAGAAAAGTCAGCTCCATACTGTTAATTCGTCCATTTCCGAAGCCCATTTAACAATTGAGAAAACTGTAATAGAAAGAAAACGAGGAGACCACCCTCCTATACAATGTAACATACAACGTAAAATATCAAATGTGTATACAGTAACATATAAAAGTATCAAGGAGAGCATATAAAAATGAAAACAAAATCATAAAAGGACGAAAAAAATAAAAGGGTGATAGAAATGCATGTTACTTGACTTATTGTTTTGATTCCACTAAACACTCCTGTATAGACAAGTCAGCTCCATACTGTTAATCCGTCCAATTCCGAAGCCCATTTAACAATTGAGAAAACTGTAATAGAAAGAAAACGAGGAGACCACCCTCATACACACAGTAACATACAAGGTAAAATATCAAATGTGTATACAGTAACATACAAAAGTATCAAGGAAAGCATATAAAAATGAAAACAAAATGATAAAAGGACGAAAAAAATAGAAGGGCGATAGAAATGCATGTTACCTCACTTATTGTCTTGATTCCACTAAAAACTCCCGTATAGCCAACTCAGCCACATTTTCTTAATCCGTCCAGTTTCGAAACCCAATTAACAATTCAGAAAACTATAAGAGAGAGAAAACGAGGAGACTACCCTCATATACACAGTAACATACAAGGTTAAAATATCAAATGTGTATACAGTAACATACAAAAGTATCAAGGGAGGGCGTATAAAAGTGAAAAAAAAATGATAAAAGGACGAAAAAAATGGAAGGATAATAGAATTGCATGTTACCTGACTTATTGTTTTGATTCCACTAAACACTCCTGTATAGACAAGTCAGCTCCATACTGTTAATCCGTCCATTTCCGAAGCCTATTTAACAATTGAGAAAACTGTAATAGAAAGAAAACGAGGAGCCCACCCTCATATACACTGTAACATACAAGGTAAAATATCAAACGTGTATACAGTAACATACAAATGTATCAAGGGAGGGCATATAAAATTAAAAAAAAAAGATAAAAGGACGAAAAAAAAGAAGGGTGATAGAATAGCATGTTACCTGACTTATAGTCTTGATTCCAGTAAACACTCCGGTATAGCCAAGTCAGCCCCATTTTCTTATTCCGTCCAATTCCGACATCCAATTCACAATTTAGAAAACTGTAAGAGAGAGAAAACGAGGAGACTACCCTCATATACACAGTAACATACAAGGTAAAATATCAAATGTGTATACAGTAACATACAAAAGTATCAAGAAGGGCATATAAAAGTGAAAACAAAATAATAAAAGGACGAAAAAGATAGAAGGGTGATAGAAATGCATGTTACCTGACTTATTGTTTTGATTCCACTAAACACTCCGGTATAGCCAACTCAGCCCCATTTTCTTAATCCGTCCAATTCCGAAACCCAGTTGACAATTCAGAAAACTATAAGAGTTAGAAAACGAGGAGACTACCCTCATATACAGAGTAACATACAAGGTAAAATATTAAATGTGTATACAATAACATACAAAAGTATCAAGGGAGGGCATATAAACGTGAAAAATAAATGATAAAAGGACGAAAATATAGAAGGTTGATAGAATTGCATGTTACCTGACTTATTGTTTTGATTCCACTAAACACTCCTGTATAGAAAAGTCAGCTCCATACTGTTAATTCGTCCATTTCCGAAGCCCATTTAACAATTGAGAAAACTGTAATAGAAAGAAAACGAGGAGACCACCCTCCTATACAATGTAACATACAACGTAAAATATCAAATGTGTATACAGTAACACATAAAAGTATCAAGGAGAGCATATAAAAATGAAAACAAAATCATAAAAGGACGAAAAAAATAAAAGGGTGATAGAAATGCATGTTACTTGACTTATTGTTTTGATTCCACTAAACACTCCTGTATAGACAAGTCAGCTCCATACTGTTAATCCGTCCAATTCCGAAGCCCATTTAACAATTGAGAAAACTGTAATAGAAAGAAAACGAGGAGACCACCCTCATACACACAGTAACATACAAGGTAAAATATCAAATGTGTATACAGTAACATACAAAAGTATCAAGGAAAGCATATAAAAATGAAAACAAAATGATAAAAGGACGAAAAAAATAGAAGGGCGATAGAAATGCATGTTACCTCACTTATTGTCTTGATTCCACTAAAAACTCCCGTATAGCCAACTCAGCCACATTTTCTTAATCCGTCCATTTTCGAAACCCAATTAACAATTCAGAAAACTATAAGAGAGAGAAAACGAGGAGACTACCCTCATATACACAGTAACATACAAGGTTAAAATATCAAATGTGTATACAGTAACATACAAAAGTATCAAGGGAGGGCGTATAAAAGTGAAAAAAAAATGATAAAAGGACGAAAAAAATGGAAGGATAATAGAATTGCATGTTACCTGACTTATTGTTTTGATTCCACTAAACACTCCTGTATAGACAAGTCAGCTCCATACTGTTAATCCGTCCATTTCCGAAGCCTATTTAACAATTGAGAAAACTGTAATAGAAAGAAAACGAGGAGCCCACCCTCATATACACAGTAACATACAAGGTAAAATATCAAACGTGTATACAGTAACATACAAATGTATCAAGGGAGGGCATATAAAATTAAAAAAAAAAGATAAAAGGACGAAAAAAAAGAAGGGTGATAGAATAGCATGTTACCTGACTTATAGTCTTGATTCCAGTAAACACTCCGGTATAGCCAAGTCAGCCCCATTTTCTTATTCCGTCCAATTCCGACATCCAATTCACAATTTAGAAAACTGTAAGAGAGAGAAAACGAGGAGACTACCCTCATATACACAGTAACATACAAGGTAAAATATCAAATGTGTATACAGTAACATACAAAAGTATCAAGAAGGGCATATAAAAGTGAAAACAAAATAATAAAAGGACGAAAAAAATAGAAGGGTGATAGAAATGCATGTTACCTGACTTATTGTTTTGATTCCACTAAACACTCCTGTATAGACAAGTCAGCTCCATACTGTTAATCCGTCCAATTCCGAAGCCCATTTAACAATTGAGAAAACTGTAATAGAAAGAAAACGAGGGGACCACCCTCATATACACAGTAACATACAAGGTAAAATATCAAATGTGTATACAGTAACATACAAAAGTATCAAGGAAAGCATATAAAAATGAAAAAAAAAGATAAAAGGACGAAAAAAAAGAAGGGTGATAGAATTGGATGTTACCTGACTTATAGTCTTGATTCCAGTAAACACTCCGGTATAGCCAAGTCAGCCCCATTTTCTTATTCCGTCCAATTCCGACACCCAATTCACAATTTAGAAAACTGTAAGAGAGAGAAAACGAGGAGACAACCCTCATATACACAGTAACATACAAGGTAAAATATGAAATGTGTATACAGTAACATATAAAAGTATCAAGGAGGGCATATAAAAATGAAAACAAAATCATAAAAGGACGAAAAATATAGAAGGGTGATAGAAATGCATGTTACTTGACTTATTGTTTTGATTCCACTAAACACTCCTGTATAGACAAGTCAGCTCCATACTGTTAATCCGTCCAATTCCGAAGTCCATTTAACAATTGAGAAAACTGTAATAGAAAGAAAACGAGGAGACCACCCTCATATACACAGTAACATACAAGGTAAAATATCAAATGTGTATACAGTAACATACAAAAGTATCAAGGAAAGCATATAAAAATGAAAACAAAATGATAAAAGGACGAAAAAAATAGAAGGGCGATAGAAATGCATGTTACCTCACTTATTGTCTTGATTCTACTAAAAACTCCCGTATAGCCAACTCAGCCACATTTTCTTAATCCGTCCATTTTCGAAACCCAATTAACAATTCAGAAAACTATAAGAGAGAGAAATCGAGGAGACTACCCTCATATACACAGTAACATACAAGGTTAAAATATCAAATGTGTATACAGTAACATACAAAAGTATCAAGGGAGGGCGTATAAAAGTGAAAAAAAAATGATAAAAGGACGAAAAAAATGGAAGGATAATAGAATTGCATGTTACCTGACTTATTGTTTTGATTCCACTAAACACTCCTGTATAGACAAGTCAGCTCCATACTGTTAATCCGTCCATTTCCGAAGCCTATCTAACAATTGAGAAAACTGTAATAGAAAGAAAACGAGGAGCCCACCCTCATATACACAGTAACATACAAGGTAAAATATCAAACGTGTATACAGTAACATACAAATGTATCAAGGGAGGGCATATAAAATTAAAAAAAAAGATAAAAGGACGAAAAAAAAGAAGGGTGATAGAATAGCATGTTACCTGACTTATAGTCTTGATTCCAGTAAACACTCCGGTATAGCCAAGTCAGCCCCATTTTCTTATTCCGTCCAATTCCGACATCCAATTCACAATTTAGAAAACTGTAAGAGAGAGAAAACGAGGAGACTACCCTCATATACACAGTAACATACAAGGTAAAATATCAAATGTGTATACAGTAACATACAAAAGTATCAAGAAGGGCATATAAAAGTGAAAACAAAATAATAAAAGGACGAAAAAAATAGAAGGGTGATAGAAATGCATGTTACCTGACTTATTGTTTTGATTCCACTAAACACTCCTGTATAGACAAGTAGCTCCATACTGTTAATCCGTCCAATTCCGAAGCCCATTTAACAATTGAGAAAACTGTAATAGAAAGAAAACGAGGGGACCACCCTCATATACACAGTAACATACAAGGTAAAATATCAAATGTGTATACAGTAACATACAAAAGTATCAAGGAAAGCATATAAAAATGAAAAAAAAAGATAAAAGGACGAAAAAAAAGAAGGGTGATAGAATTGCATGTTACCTGACTTATAGTCTTGATTCCAGTAAACACTCCGGTATAGCCAAGTCAGCCCCATTTTCTTATTCCGTCCAATTCCGACACCCAATTCACAATTTAGAAAACTGTAAGAGAGAGAAAACGAGGAGACAACCCTCATATACACAGTAACATACAAGGTAAAATATGAAATGTGTATACAGTAACATATAAAAGTATCAAGGAGGGCATATAAAAATGAAAACAAAATCATAAAAGGACGAAAAAAATAGAAGGGTGATAGAAATGCCTGTTACTTGACTTATTGTTTTGATTCCACTAAACACTCCTGTATAGACAAGTCAGCTCCATACTGTTAATCCGTCCAATTCCGAAGTCCATTTAACAATTGAGAAAACTGTAATAGAAAGAAAACGAGGAGACCACCCTCATATACACAGTAACATACAAGGTAAAATATCAAATGTGTATACAGTAACATACAAAAGTATCAAGGAAAGCATATAAAAATGAAAACAAAATGATAAAAGGACGAAAAAAATAGAAGGGCGATAGAAATGCATGTTACCTCACTTATTGTCTTGATTCTACTAAAAACTCCCGTATAGCCAACTCAGCCACATTTTCTTAATCCGTCCATTTTCGAAACCCAATTAACAATTCAGAAAACTATAAGAGAGAGAAAACGAGGAGATTACCCTCATATACACAGTAACATACAAGGTTAAAATATCAAATGTGTATACAGTAACATACAAAAGTATCAAGGGAGGGCGTATAAAAGTGAAAAAAAATGATAAAAGGACGAAAAAAATGGAAGGATAATAGAATTGCATGTTACCTGACTTATTGTTTTGATTCCACTAAACACTCCTGTATAGACAAGTCAGCTCCATACTGTTAATCCGTCCATTTCCGAAGCCTATTTAACAATTGAGAAAACTGTAATAGAAAGAAAACGAGGAGCCCACCCTCATATACACAGTAACATACAAGGTAAAATATCAAACGTGTATACAGTAACATACAAATGTATCAAGGGAGGGCATATAAAATTAAAAAAAAAAGATAAAAGGACGAAAAAAAAGAAGGGTGATAGAATAGCATGTTACCTGACTTATAGTCTTGATTCCAGTAAACACTCCGGTATAGCCAAGTCAGCCCCATTTTCTTATTCCGTCCAATTCCGACATCCAATTCGCAATTTAGAAAACTGTAAGAGAGAGAAAACGAGGAGACTACCCTCATATACACAGTAACATACAAGGTAAAATATCAAATGTGTATACAGTAACATACAAAAGTATCAAGAAGGGCATATAAAAGTGAAAACAAAATAATAAAAGGACGAAAAAAATAGAAGGGTGATAGAAATGCATGTTACCTGACTTATTGTTTTGATTCCACTAAACACTCCTGTATAGACAAGTCAGCTCCATACTGTTAATCCGTCCAATTCCGAAGCCCATTTAACAATTGAGAAAACTGTAATAGAAAGAAAACGAGGGGACCACCCTCATATACACAGTAACATACAAGGTAAAATATCAAATGTGTATACAGTAACATACAAAAGTATCAAGGAAAGCATATAAAAATGAAAAAAAAAGATAAAAGGACGAAAAAAAAGAAGGGTGATAGAATTGCATGTTACCTGACTTATAGTCTTGATTCCAGTAAACACTCCGGTATAGCCAAGTCAGCCCCATTTTCTTATTCCGTCCAATTCCGACACCCAATTCACAATTCAGAAAACTATAAGAGAGAGAAAACGAGGAGACTACCCTCATATACACAGTAACATACAAGGTTAAAATATCAAATGTGTATACAGTAACATACAAAAGTATCAAGGGAGGGCGTATAAAAGTGAAAAAAAAATGATAAAAGGACGAAAAAAATGGAAGGATGATAGAATTGCATGTTACCTGACTTATTGTTTTGATTCCACTAAACACTCCTGTATAGACAAGTCAGCTCCATACTGTTAATCCGTCCATTTCCGAAGCCTATTTAACAATTGAGAAAACTGTAATAGAAAGAAAACGAGGAGCCCACCCTCATATACACAGTAACATACAAGGTAAAATATCAAATGTGTATACAGTAACATACAAATGTATCAAGGGAGGGCATATAAAATTAAAAAAAAAAGATAAAAGGACGAAAAAAAAGAAGGGTGATAGAATTGCATGTTACCTGACTTATAGTCTTGATTCCAGTAAACACTCCGGTATAGCCAAGTCAGCCCCATTTTCTTATTCCGTCCAATTCCGACACCCAATTCACAATTTAGAAAACTGTAAGAGAGAGAAAACGAGGAGACTACCCTCATATACACAGTAACATACAAGGTAAAATATCAAATGTGTATACAGTAACATACAAAAGTATCAAGAAGGGCATATAAAAGTGAAAACAAAATAATAAAAGGACGAAAAAAATAGAAGGGTGATAGAAATGCATGTTACCTGACTTATTGTCTTGATTCCACTAAACACTCCGGTAGAGCAACTCAGCCCCATTTTCTTAATCCGTCCAATTCCGAAACCCAGTTGACAATTCAGAAAAGTATAAGAGTTAGAAAACGAGGAGACTACCCTCATATACAGAGCAACATACAAGGTAAAATATTAAATGTGTATACAATAACATACAAAAGTATCAAGGGAGGGCATATAAAAGTGAAAAATAAATGGTAAAAGGACGAAAATATAGAAGGTTGATAGAATTACATGTTACCTGACTTATTGTTTTGATTCCACTAAACACTCCTGTATAGACAAGTCAGCTCCATACTGTTAATTCGTCCAATTCCGAAGCCCATTTAACAATTGAGAAAACTGTAATAGAAAGAAAACGAGGAGACCACCCTCCTATACAAAGTAACATACAACGTAAAATATCAAATGTGTATACAGTAACATATAAAAGTATCAAGGAGAGCATATAAAAATGAAAACAAAATCATAAAAGGACGAAAAAAATAGAAGGGTGATAGAAATGCATGTTACCTGACTTATTGTTTTGATTCCACTAAACACTCCTGTATAGACAAGTCAGCTCCATACTGTTAATCCGTCCAATTCCGAAGCCCATTTAACAATTGAGAAAACTGTAATAGAAAGAAAACGAGGAGACCACCCTCATATACACAGTAACATACAAGGTAAAATATCAAATGTGTATACAGTAACATACAAAAGTATCAAGGAAAGCATATAAAAATGAAAACAAAATGATAAAAGGACGAAAAAAATAGAAGGGCGATAGAAATGCATGTTACCTCACTTATTGTCTTGATTCCACTAAAAACTCCCGTATAGCCAACTCAGCCACATTTTCTTAATCCGTCCATTTTCGAAACCCAATTAACAATTCAGAAAACTATAAGAGAGAGAAAACGAGGAGACTACCCTCATATACACAGTAACATACAAGGTTAAAATATCAAATGTGTATACAGTAACATACAAAAGTATCAAGGGAGGGCGTATAAAAGTGAAAAAAAAATGATAAAAGGACGAAAAAAATGGAAGGATGATAGAATTGCATGTTACCTGACTTATTGTTTTGATTCCACTAAACACTCCTGTATAGACAAGTCAGCTCCATACTGTTAATCCGTCCATTTCCGAAGCCTATTTAACAATTGAGAAAACTGTAATAGAAAGAAAACGAGGAGCCCACCCTCATATACACAGTAACATACAAGGTAAAATATCAAATGTGTATACAGTAACATACAAATGTATCAAGGGAGGGCATATAAAATTAAAAAAAAAAGATAAAAGGACGAAAAAAAAGAAGGGTGATAGAATTGCATGTTACCTGACTTATAGTCTTGATTCCAGTAAACACTCCGGTATAGCCAAGTCAGCCCCATTTTCTTATTCCGTCCAATTCCGACACCCAATTCACAATTTAGAAAACTGTAAGAGAGAGAAAACGAGGAGACTACCCTCATATACACAGTAACATACAAGGTAAAATATCAAATGTTTATACAGTAACATACAAAAGTATCAAGAAGGGCATATAAAAGTGAAAACAAAATAATAAAAGGACGAAAAAAATAGAAGGGTGATAGAAATGCATGTTACCTGACTTATTGTCTTGATTCCACTAAACACTCCGGTAGAGCAACTCAGCCCCATTTTCTTAATCCGTCCAATTCCGAAACCCAGTTGACAATTCAGAAAAGTATAAGAGTTAGAAAACGAGGAGACTACCCTCATATACAGAGCAACATACAAGGTAAAATATTAAATGTGTATACAATAACATACAAAAGTATCAAGGGAGGGCATATAAAAGTGAAAAATAAATGGTAAAAGGACGAAAATATAGAAGGTTGATAGAATTGCATGTTACCTGACTTATTGTTTTGATTCCACTAAACACTCCTGTATAGACAAGTCAGCTCCATACTGTTAATTCGTCCATTTCCGAAGCCCATTTAACAATTGAGAAAACTGTAATAGAAAGAAAACGAGGAGACCACCCTCCTATACAATGTAACATACAACGTAAAATATCAAATGTGTATACAGTAACATATAAAAGTATCAAGGAGAGCATATAAAAATGAAAACAAAATCATAAAAGGACGAAAAAATAGAAGGGTGATAGAAATGCATGTTATTTGACTTATTGTTTTGATTCCACTAAACACTCCTGTATAGACAAGTCAGCTCCATACTGTTATTCCGTCCAATTCCGAAGCCCATTTAACAATTGAGAAAACTGTAATAGAAAGAAAACGAGGAGACCACCCTCATATACACAGTAACATATAAGGTAAAATATCAAATGTGTATACAGTAACATACAAAAGTATCAAGGAAAGCATATAAAAATGAAAACAAAATGATAAAAGGACGAAAAAAATAGAAGGGCGATAGAAATGCATGTTACCTCACTTATTGTCTTGATTCCACTAAAAACTCCCGTATAGCCAACTCAGCCACATTTTCATAATCCGTCCATTTTCGAAACCCAATTAACAATTCAGAAAACTATAAGAGAGAGAAAACGAGGAGACTACCCTCATATACACAGTAACATACAAGGTTAAAATATCAAATGTGTATACAGTAACATACAAAAGTATCATGGGAGGGCGTATAAAAGTGAAAAAAAATGATAAAAGGACGAAAAAAATGGAAGGATGATAGAATTGCATGTTAACTGACTTATTGTTTTGATTCCACTAAACACTCCTGTATAGACAAGTCAGCTCCATACTGTTAATCCGTCCATTTCCGAAGCCTATTTAACAATTGAGAAATCTGTAATAGAAAGAAAACGAGGAGCCCACCCTCATATACACAGTAACATACAAGGTAAAATATCAAATGTGTATACAGTAACATACAAATGTATCAAGGGAGGGCATATAAAATTAAAAAAAAAAAAAGATAAAAGGACGAAAAAAAAGAAGGGTGATAGAATTGCATGTTACCTGACTTATAGTCTTGATTCCAGTAAACACTCCGGTATAGCCAAGTCAGCCCCATTTTCTTATTCCGTCCAATTCCGACACCCAATTTACAATTTAGAAAACTGTAAGAGAGAGAAAACGAGGAGACTACCCTCATATACACAGTAACATACAAGGTAAAATATCAAATGTGTATATAGTAACATACAAAAGTATCAAGAAGGGCATATAAAAGTGAAAACAAAATAATAAAAGGACGAAAAAAATAGAAGGGTGATAGAAATGCATGTTACCTGACTTATTGTCTTGATTCCACTAAACACTCCGGTAGAGCAACTCAGCCCCATTTTCTTAATCCGTCCAATTCCGAAACCCAGTTGACAATTCAGAAAAGTATAAGAGTTAGAAAACGAGGAGACTACCCTCATATACAGAGCAACATACAAGGTAAAATATTAAATGTGTATACAATAACATACAAAAGTATCAAGGGAGGGCATATAAAAGTGAAAAAGAAATGGTAAAAGGACGAAAATATAGAAGGTTGATAGAATTGCATGTTACCTGACTTATTGTTTTGATTCCACTAAACACTCCTGTATAGACAAGTCAGCTCCATACTGTTAATTCGTCCATTTCCGAAGCCCATTTAACAATTGAGAAAACTGTAATAGAAAGAAAACAAGGAGACCACCCTCCTATACAATGTAACATACAACGTAAAATATCAAATGTGTATACAGTAACATATAAAAGTATCAAGGAGAGCATATAAAAATGAAAACAAAATCATAAAAGGACGAAAAAAATAGAAGGGTGATAGAAATGCATGTTACTTGACTTATTGTTTTGATTCCACTAAACACTCCTGTATAGACAAGTCAGCTCCATACTGTTAATCCGTCCAATTCCGAAGCCCATTTAACAATTGAGAAAACTGTAATAGAAAGAAAACGAGGAGACCACCCTCATACACACAGTAACATACAAGGTAAAATATCAAATGTGTATACAGTAACATACAAAAGTATCAAGGAAAGCATATAAAAATGAAAACAAAATGATAAAAGGACGAAAAAAATAGAAGGGCGATAGAAATGCATGTTACCTCACTTATTGTCTTGATTCCACTAAAAACTCCCGTATAGCCAACTCAGCCACATTTTCTTAATCCGTCCATTTTCGAAACCCAATTAACAATTCAGAAAACTATAAGAGAGAGAAAACGAGGAGACTACCCTCATATACACAGTAACATACAAGGTTAAAATATCAAATGTGTATACAGTAACATACAAAAGTATCAAGGGAGGGCGTATAAAAGTGAAAAAAAAATGATAAAAGGACGAAAAAAATGGAAGGATGATAGAATTGCATGTTACCTGACTTATTGTTTTGATTCCACTAAACACTCCTGTATAGACAAGTCAGCTCCATACTGTTAATCCGTCCATTTCCGAAGCCTATTTAACAATTGAGAAAACTGTAATAGAAAGAAAACGAGGAGCCCACCCTCATATACACAGTAACATACAAGGTAAAATATCAAATGTGTATACAGTAACATACAAATGTATCAAGGGAGGGCATATAAAATTAAAAAAAAAAAAGATAAAAGGACGAAAAAAAAGAAGGGTGATAGAATTGCATGTTACCTGACTTATAGTCTTGATTCCAGTAAACACTCCGGTATAGCCAAGTCAGCCCCATTTTCTTATTCCATCCAATTCCGACACCCAATTCACAATTTAGAAAACTGTAAGAGAGAGAAAACGAGGAGACTACCCTCATATACACAGTAACATACAAGGTAAAATATCAAATGTGTATACAGTAACATACAAAAGTATCAAGTAGGGCATATAAATGTGAAAACAAAACAATAAAAGGACGAAAAAAATAGAAGGGTGATAGAAATGCATGTTACCTGACTTATTGTCTTGATTCCACTAAACACTCCGGTAGAGCAACTCAGCCCCATTTTCTTAATCCGTCCAATTCCGAAACCCAGTTGACAATTCAGAAAAGTATAAGAGTTAGAAAACGAGGAGACTACCCTCATATACAGAGTAACATACAAGGTAAAATATTAAATGTGTATACAATAACATACAAAAGTATCAAGGGAGGGCATATAAAAGTGAAAAATAAATGATAAAAGGACGAAAATATAGAAGTTTGATAGAAATGCATGTTACCTCACTTATTGTCTTGATTCCACTAAAAACTCCCGTATAGCCAACTCAGCCACATTTTCATAATCCGTCCATTTTCGAAACCCAATTAACAATTCAGAAAACTATAAGAGAGAGAAAACGAGGAGACTACCCTCATATACACAGTAACATACAAGGTTAAAATATCAAATGTGTATACAGTAACATACAAAAGTATCATGGGAGGGCGTATAAAAGTGAAAAAAAATGATAAAAGGACGAAAAAAATGGAAGGATGATAGAATTGCATGTTAACTGACTTATTGTTTTGATTCCACTAAACACTCCTGTATAGACAAGTCAGCTCCATACTGTTAATCCGTCCATTTCCGAAGCCTATTTAACAATTGAGAAATCTGTAATAGAAAGAAAACGAGGAGCCCACCCTCATATACACAGTAACATACAAGGTAAAATATCAAATGTGTATACAGTAACATACAAATGTATCAAGGGAGGGCATATAAAATTAAAAAAAAAAAAAAGATAAAAGGACGAAAAAAAAGAAGGGTGATAGAATTGCATGTTACCTGACTTATAGTCTTGATTCCAGTAAACACTCCGGTATAGCCAAGTCAGCCCCATTTTCTTATTCCGTCCAATTCCGACACCCAATTTACAATTTATAAAACTGTAAGAGAGAGAAAACGAGGAGACTACCCTCATATACACAGTAACATACAAGGTAAAATATCAAATGTGTATACAGTAACATACAAAAGTATCAAGAAGGGCATATAAAAGTGAAAACAAAATAATAAAAGGACGAAAAAAATAGAAGGGTGATAGAAATGCATGTTACCTGACTTATTGTCTTGATTCCACTAAACACTCCGGTAGAGCAACTCAGCCCCATTTTCTTAATCCGTCCAATTCCGAAACCCAGTTGACAATTCAGAAAAGTATAAGAGTTAGAAAACGAGGAGACTACCCTCATATACAGAGCAACATACAAGGTAAAATATTAAATGTGTATACAATAACATACAAAAGTATCAAGGGAGGGCATATAAAAGTGAAAAATAAATGGTAAAAGGACGAAAATATAGAAGGTTGATAGAATTGCATGTTACCTGACTTATTGTTTTGATTCCACTAAACACTCCTGTATAGACAAGTCAGCTCCATACTGTTAATTCGTCCATTTCCGAAGCCCATTTAACAATTGAGAAAACTGTAATAGAAAGAAAACGAGGAGACCACCCTCCTATACAATGTAACATACAACGTAAAATATCAAATGTGTATACAGTAACATATAAAAGTATCAAGGAGAGCATATAAAAATGAAAACAAAATCATAAAAGGACGAAAAAAATAGAAGGGTGATAGAAATGCATGTTACTTGACTTATTGTTTTGATTCCACTAAACACTCCTGTATAGACAAGTCAGCTCCATACTGTTAATCCGTCCAATTCCGAAGCCCATTTAACAATTGAGAAAACTGTAATAGAAAGAAAACGAGGACACCACCCTCATACACACAGTAACATACAAGGTAAAATATCAAATGTGTATACAGTAGCATACAAAAGTATCAAGGAAAGCATATAAAAATGAAAACAAAATGATAAAAGGACGAAAAAAATAGAAGGGCGATAGAAATGCATGTTACCTCACTTATTGTCTTGATTCCACTAAAAACTCCCGTATAGCCAACTCAGCCACATTTTCTTAATCCGTCCATTTTCGAAACCCAATTAACAATTCAGAAAACTATAAGAGAGAGAAAACGAGGAGACTACCCTCATATACACAGTAACATACAAGGTTAAAATATCAAATGTGTATACAGTAACATACAAAAGTATCAAGGGAGGGCGTATAAAAGTGAAAAAAAAATGATAAAAGGACGAAAAAAATGGAAGGATGATAGAATTGCATGTTACCTGACTTATTGTTTTGATTCCACTAAACACTCCTGTATAGACAAGTCAGCTCCATACTGTTAATCCGTCCATTTCCGAAGCCTATTTAACAATTGAGAAAACTGTAATAGAAAGAAAACGAGGAGCCCACCCTCATATACACAGTAACATACAAGGTAAAATATCAAATGTGTATACAGTAACATACAAATGTATCAAGGGAGGGCATATAAAATTAAAAAAAAAAAAGATAAAAGGACGAAAAAAAAGAAGGGTGATAGAATTGCATGTTACCTGACTTATAGTCTTGATTCCAGTAAACACTCCGGTATAGCCAAGTCAGCCCCATTTTCTTATTCCATCCAATTCCGACACCCAATTCACAATTTAGAAAACTGTAAGAGAGAGAAAACGAGGAGACTACCCTCATATACACAGTAACATACAAGGTAAAATATCAAATGTGTATACAGTAACATACAAAAGTATCAAGTAGGGCATATAAATGTGAAAACAAAATAATAAAAGGACGAAAAAAATAGAAGGGTGATAGAAATGCATGTTACCTGACTTATTGTCTTGATTCCACTAAACACTCCGGTAGAGCAACTCAGCCCCATTTTCTTAATCCGTCCAATTCCGAAACCCAGTTGACAATTCAGAAAACTATAAGAGTTAGAAAACGAGGAGACTACCGTCATATACAGAGTAACATACAAGGTAAAATATTAAATGTGTATACAATAACATACAAAAGTATCAAGGGAGGGCATATAAAAGTGAAAAATAAATGATAAAAGGACGAAAATATAGAAGGTTGATAGAATTGCATGTTACCTGACTTATTGTTTTGATTCCACTAAACACTCCTGTATAGATAAGTCAGCTCCATACTGTTAATTCGTCCATTTCCGAAGCCCATTTAACAATTGAGAAAACTGTAATAGAAAGAAAACGAGGAGACCCCCCTCCTATACAATGTAACATACAACGTAAAATATCAAATGTGTATACAGTAACAAATAAAAGTATCAAGGAGAGCATATAAAAATGAAAACAAAATCATAAAAGGACGAAAAAAATAGAATTGTGATAGAAATGCATGTTACTTGACTTATTGTTTTGATTCCACTAAACACTCCTGTATAGACAAGTCAGCTCCATACTGTTAATCCGTCCAATTCCGAAGCCCATTTAACAATTGAGAAAACTGTAATAGAAAGAAAACGAGGAGACCACCCTCATATACACAGTAACATACAAGGTAAAATATCAAATGTGTATACAGTAACATACAAAAGTATCAAGGAAAGCATATAAAAATGAAAACAAAATGATAAAAGGACGAAAAAAATAGAAGGGCGATAGAAATGCATGTTACCTCACTTATTGTCTTGATTCCACTAAAAACTCCCGTATAGCCAACTCAGCCACATTTTCTTAATCCGTCCATTTTCGAAACCCAATTAACAATTCAGAAAACTATAAGAGAGAGAAAACGAGGAGACTACCCTCATATACACAGTAACATACAAGGTTAAAATATCAAATGTGTATACAGTAACATACAAAAGTATCAAGGGAGGGCGTATAAAAGTGAAAAAAAAATGATAAAAGGACGAAAAAAATGGAAGGATGATAGAATTGCATGTTACCTGACTTATTGTTTTGATTCCACTAAACACTCCTGTATAGACAAGTCAGCTCCATACTGTTAATCCGTCCATTTCCGAAGCCTATTTAACAATTGAGAAAACTGTAATAGAAAGAAAACGAGGAGCCCACCCTCATATACACAGTAACATACAAGGTAAAATATCAAATGTGTATACAGTAACATACAAATGTATCAAGGGAGGGCATATAAAATTAAAAAAAAAAAGATAAAAGGACGAAAAAAAAGAAGGGTGATAGAATTGCATGTTACCTGACTTATAGTCTTGATTCCAGTAAACACTCCGGTATAGCCAAGTCAGCCCCATTTTCTTATTCCATCCAATTCCGACACCCAATTCACAATTTAGAAAACTGTAAGAGAGAGAAAACGAGGAGACTACCCTCATATACACAGTAACATACAAGGTAAAATATCAAATGTGTATACAGTAACATACAAAAGTATCAAGTAGGGCATATAAATGTGAAAACAAAATAATAAAAGGACGAAAAAAATAGAAGGGTGATAGAAATGCATGTTACCTGACTTATTGTCTTGATTCCACTAAACACTCCGGTAGAGCAACTCAGCCCCATTTTCTTAATCCGTCCAATTCCGAAACCCAGTTGACAATTCAGAAAAGTATAAGAGTTAGAAAACGAGGAGACTACCCTCATATACAGAGTAACATACAAGGTAAAATATTAAATGTGTATACAATAACATACAAAAGTATCAAGGGAGGGCATATAAAAGTGAAAAATAAATGATAAAAGGACGAAAATATAGAAGTTTGATAGAAATGCATGTTACCTCACTTATTGTCTTGATTCCACTAAAAACTCCCGTATAGCCAACTCAGCCACATTTTCATAATCCGTCCATTTTCGAAACCCAATTAACAATTCAGAAAACTATAAGAGAGAGAAAACGAGGAGACTACCCTCATATACACAGTAACATACAAGGTTAAAATATCAAATGTGTATACAGTAACATACAAAAGTATCATGGGAGGGCGTATAAAAGTGAAAAAAAATGATAAAAGGACGAAAAAAATGGAAGGATGATAGAATTGCATGTTAACTGACTTATTGTTTTGATTCCACTAAACACTCCTGTATAGACAAGTCAGCTCCATACTGTTAATCCGTCCATTTCCGAAGCCTATTTAACAATTGAGAAATCTGTAATAGAAAGAAAACGAGGAGCCCACCCTCATATACACAGTAACATACAAGGTAAAATATCAAATGTGTATACAGTAACATACAAATGTATCAAGGGAGGGCATATAAAATTAAAAAAAAAAAAAAGATAAAAGGACGAAAAAAAAGAAGGGTGATAGAATTGCATGTTACCTGACTTATAGTCTTGATTCCAGTAAACACTCCGGTATAGCCAAGTCAGCCCCATTTTCTTATTCCGTCCAATTCCGACACCCAATTTACAATTTATAAAACTGTAAGAGAGAGAAAACGAGGAGACTACCCTCATATACACAGTAACATACAAGGTAAAATATCAAATGTGTATACAGTAACATACAAAAGTATCAAGAAGGGCATATAAAAGTGAAAACAAAATAATAAAAGGACGAAAAAAATAGAAGGGTGATAGAAATGCATGTTACCTGACTTATTGTCTTGATTCCACTAAACACTCCGGTAGAGCAACTCAGCCCCATTTTCTTAATCCGTCCAATTCCGAAACCCAGTTGACAATTCAGAAAAGTATAAGAGTTAGAAAACGAGGAGACTACCCTCATATACAGAGCAACATACAAGGTAAAATATTAAATGTGTATACAATAACATACAAAAGTATCAAGGGAGGGCATATAAAAGTGAAAAATAAATGGTAAAAGGACGAAAATATAGAAGGTTGATAGAATTGCATGTTACCTGACTTATTGTTTTGATTCCACTAAACACTCCTGTATAGACAAGTCAGCTCCATACTGTTAATTCGTCCATTTCCGAAGCCCATTTAACAATTGAGAAAACTGTAATAGAAAGAAAACGAGGAGACCACCCTCCTATACAATGTAACATACAACGTAAAATATCAAATGTGTATACAGTAACATATAAAAGTATCAAGGAGAGCATATAAAAATGAAAACAAAATCATAAAAGGACGAAAAAAATAGAAGGGTGATAGAAATGCATGTTACTTGACTTATTGTTTTGATTCCACTAAACACTCCTGTATAGACAAGTCAGCTCCATACTGTTAATCCGTCCAATTCCGAAGCCCATTTAACAATTGAGAAAACTGTAATAGAAAGAAAACGAGGACACCACCCTCATACACACAGTAACATACAAGGTAAAATATCAAATGTGTATACAGTAGCATACAAAAGTATCAAGGAAAGCATATAAAAATGAAAACAAAATGATAAAAGGACGAAAAAAATAGAAGGGCGATAGAAATGCATGTTACCTCACTTATTGTCTTGATTCCACTAAAAACTCCCGTATAGCCAACTCAGCCACATTTTCTTAATCCGTCCATTTTCGAAACCCAATTAACAATTCAGAAAACTATAAGAGAGAGAAAACGAGGAGACTACCCTCATATACACAGTAACATACAAGGTTAAAATATCAAATGTGTATACAGTAACATACAAAAGTATCAAGGGAGGGCGTATAAAAGTGAAAAAAAAATGATAAAAGGACGAAAAAAATGGAAGGATGATAGAATTGCATGTTACCTGACTTATTGTTTTGATTCCACTAAACACTCCTGTATAGACAAGTCAGCTCCATACTGTTAATCCGTCCATTTCCGAAGCCTATTTAACAATTGAGAAAACTGTAATAGAAAGAAAACGAGGAGCCCACCCTCATATACACAGTAACATACAAGGTAAAATATCAAATGTGTATACAGTAACATACAAATGTATCAAGGGAGGGCATATAAAATTAAAAAAAAAAAAGATAAAAGGACGAAAAAAAAGAAGGGTGATAGAATTGCATGTTACCTGACTTATAGTCTTGATTCCAGTAAACACTCCGGTATAGCCAAGTCAGCCCCATTTTCTTATTCCATCCAATTCCGACACCCAATTCACAATTTAGAAAACTGTAAGAGAGAGAAAACGAGGAGACTACCCTCATATACACAGTAACATACAAGGTAAAATATCAAATGTGTATACAGTAACATACAAAAGTATCAAGTAGGGCATATAAATGTGAAAACAAAATAATAAAAGGACGAAAAAAATAGAAGGGTGATAGAAATGCATGTTACCTGACTTATTGTCTTGATTCCACTAAACACTCCGGTAGAGCAACTTAGCCCCATTTTCTTAATCCGTCCAATTCCGAAACCCAGTTGACAATTCAGAAAACTATAAGAGTTAGAAAACGAGGAGACTACCGTCATATACAGAGTAACATACAAGGTAAAATATTAAATGTGTATACAATAACATACAAAAGTATCAAGGGAGGGCATATAAAAGTGAAAAATAAATGATAAAAGGACGAAAATATAGAAGGTTGATAGAATTGCATGTTACCTGACTTATTGTTTTGATTCCACTAAACACTCCTGTATAGATAAGTCAGCTCCATACTGTTAATTCGTCCATTTCCGAAGCCCATTTAACAATTGAGAAAACTGTAATAGAAAGAAAACGAGGAGACCCCCCTCCTATACAATGTAACATACAACGTAAAATATCAAATGTGTATACAGTAACAAATAAAAGTATCAAGGAGAGCATATAAAAATGAAAACAAAATCATAAAAGGACGAAAAAAATAGAATTGTGATAGAAATGCATGTTACTTGACTTATTGTTTTGATTCCACTAAACACTCCTGTATAGACAAGTCAGCTCCATACTGTTAATCCGTCCAATTCCGAAGCCCATTTAACAATTGAGAAAACTGTAATAGAAAGAAAACGAGGAGACCACCCTCATATACACAGTAACATACAAGGTAAAATATCAAATGTGTATACAGTAACATACAAAAGTATCAAGGAAAGCATATAAAAATGAAAACAAAATGATAAAAGGACGAAAAAAATAGAAGGGCGATAGAAATGCATGTTACCTCACTTATTGTCTTGATTCCACTAAAAACTCCCGTATAGCCAACTCAGCCACATTTTCTTAATCCGTCCATTTTCGAAACCCAATTAACAATTCAGAAAACTATAAGAGAGAGAAAACGAGGAGACTACCCTCATATACACAGTAACATACAAGGTTAAAATATCAAATGTGTATACAGTAACATACAAAAGTATCAAGGGAGGGCGTATAAAAGTGAAAAAAAAATGATAAAAGGACGAAAAAAATGGAAGGATGATAGAATTGCATGTTACCTGACTTATTGTTTTGATTCCACTAAACACTCCTGTATAGACAAGTCAGCTCCATACTGTTAATCCGACCATTTCCGAAGCCTATTTAACAATTGAGAAAACTGTAATAGAAAGAAAACGAGGAGCCCACCCTCATATACACAGTAACATACAAGGTAAAATATCAAATGTGTATACAGTAACATACAAATGTATCAAGGGAGGGCATATAAAATTTAAAAAAAAAAGATAAAAGGACGAAAAAAAAGAAGGGTGATAGAATTGCATGTTACCTGACTTATAGTCTTGATTCCAGTAAACACTCCGGTATAGCCAAGTCAGCCCCATTTTCTTATTCCATCCAATTCCGACACCCAATTCACAATTTAGAAAACTGTAAGAGAGAGAAAACGAGGAGACTACCCTCATATACACAGTAACATACAAGGTAAAATATCAAATGTGTATACAGTAACATACAAAAGTATCAAGAAGGGCATATAAATGTGAAAACAAAATAATAAAAGGACGAAAAAAATAGAAGGGTGATAGAAATGCATGTTACCTGACTTATTGTCTTGATTCCACTAAACACTCCGGTAGAGCAACTCAGCCCCATTTTCTTAATCCGTCCAATTCCGAAACCCAGTTGACAATTCAGAAAACTATAAGAGTTAGAAAACGAGGAGACTACCCTCATATACAGAGTAACATACAAGGTAAAATATTAAATGTGTATACAATAACATACAAAAGTATCAAGGGAGGGCATATAAAAGTGAAAAATAAATGATAAAAGGACGAAAATATAGAAGGTTGATAGAATTGCATGTTACCTGACTTATTGTTTTGATTCCACTAAACACTCCTGTATAGACAAGTCAGCTCCATACTGTTAATTCGTCCATTTCCGAAGCCCATTTAACAATTGAGAAAACTGTAATAGAAAGAAAACGAGGAGACCACCCTCCTATACAATGTAACATACAACGTAAAATATCAAATGTGTATACAGTAACATATAAAAGTATCAAGGAGAGCATATAAAAATGAAAACAAAATCGTAAAAGGACGAAAAAAATAGAAGGGTGATAGAAATGCATGTTACTTGACTTATTGTTTTGATTCCACTAAACACTCCTGTATAGACAAGTCAGCTCCATACTGTTAATCCGTCCAATTCCGAAGCCCATTTAACAATTGAGAAAACTGTAATAGAAAGAAAACGAGGAGACCACCCTCACATACACAGTAACATACAAGGTAAAATATCAAATGTGTATACAGTAACATACAAATGTATCAAGGGAGGGCATATAAAATTAAAAAAAAAAGATAAAAGGACGAAAAAAAAGAAGGGTGATAGAATTGCATGTTACCTGACTTATAGTCTTGATTCCAGTAAACACTCCGGTATAGCCAACCCAGCCCCATTTTCTTATTCCGTCCAATTCCGACACCCAATTCACAATTTAGAAAACTGTAAGAGAGAGAAAACGAGGAGACTACCCTCATATACACAGTAACATACAAGGTAAAATATCAAATGTGTATACAGTAACATACAAAAGTATCAAGAAGGGCATATAAAAGTGAAAACAAAATAATAAAAGGACGAAAAAAATAGAAGGGTGATAGAAATGCATGTTACCTGACTTATTGTCTTGATTCCACTAAACACACCGGTAGAGCAACTCAGCCCCATTTTCTTAATCCGTCCAATTCCGAAACCCAGTTGACAATTCAGAAAAGTATAAGAGTTAGAAAACGAGGAGACTACCCTCATATACAGAGTAACATACAAGGTAAAATATTAAATGTGTATACAATAACATACAAAAGTATCAAGGGAGGGCATATAAAAGTGAAAAATAAATGATAAAAGGACGAAAATATAGAAGGTTGATAGAATTGCATGTTACCTGACTTATTGTTTTGATTCCACTAAACACTCCTGTATAGACAAGTCAGCTCCATACTGTTAATTCGTCCATTTCCGAAGCCCATTTAACAATTGAGAAAACTGTAATAGAAAGAAAACGAGGAGACCACCCTCCTATACAATGTAACATACAACGTAAAATATCAAATGTGTATACAGTAACATATAAAAGTATCAAGGAGAGCATATAAAAATGAAAACAAAATCATAAAAGGACGAAAAAAATAGAAGGGTGATAGAAATGCATGTTACTTGACTTATTGTTTTGATTCCACTAAACACTCCTGTATAGACAAGTCAGCTCCATTCTGTTAATCCGTCCAATTCCGAAGCCCATTTAACAATTGAGAAAGCTGTAATAGAAAGAAAACGAGGAGACCACCCTCATATACACAGTAACATACAAGGTAAAATATCAAATGTGTATACAGTAACATACAAAAGTATCAAGGAAAGCATATAAAAATGAAAACAAAATGATAAAAGGACGAAAAAAATAGAAGGGCGATAGAAATGCATGTTACCTCACTTATTGTCTTGATTCCACTAAAAACTCCCGTATAGCCAACTCAGCCACATTTTCTTAATCCGTCCATTTTCGAAACCCAATTAACAATTCAGAAAACTATAAGAGAGAGAAAACGAGGAGACTACCCTCATATACACAGTAACATACAAGGTTAAAATATCAAATGTGTATACAGTAACATACAAAAGTATCAAGGGAGGGCGTATAAAAGTGAAAAAAAAATGATAAAAGGACGAAAAAAATGGAAGGATGATAGAATTGCATGTTACCTGACTTATTGTTTTGATTCCACTAAACACTCCTGTATAGACAAGTCAGCTCCATACTGTTAATCCGACCATTTCCGAAGCCTATTTAACAATTGAGAAAACTGTAATAGAAAGAAAACGAGGAGCCCACCCTCATATACACAGTAACATACAAGGTAAAATATCAAATGTGTATACAGTAACATACAAATGTATCAAGGGAGGGCATATAAAATTAAAAAAAAAAAGATAAAAGGACGAAAAAAAAGAAGGGTGATAGAATTGCATGTTACCTGACTTATAGTCTTGATTCCAGTAAACACTCCGGTATAGCCAAGTCAGCCCCATTTTCTTATTCCATCCAATTCCGACACCCAATTCACAATTTAGAAAACTGTAAGAGAGAGAAAACGAGGAGACTACCCTCATATACACAGTAACATACAAGGTAAAATATCAAATGTGTATACAGTAACATACAAAAGTATCAAGAAGGGCATATAAATGTGAAAACAAAATAATAAAAGGACGAAAAAAATAGAAGGGTGATAGAAATGCATGTTACCTGACTTATTGTCTTGATTCCACTAAACACTCCGGTAGAGCAACTCAGCCCCATTTTCTTAATCCGTCCAATTCCGAAACCCAGTTGACAATTCAGAAAACTATAAGAGTTAGAAAACGAGGAGACTACCCTCATATACAGAGTAACATACAAGGTAAAATATTAAATGTGTATACAATAACATACAAAAGTATCAAGGGAGGGCATATAAAAGTGAAAAATAAATGATAAAAGGACGAAAATATAGAAGGTTGATAGAATTGCATGTTACCTGACTTATTGTTTTGATTCCACTAAACACTCCTGTATAGACAAGTCAGCTCCATACTGTTAATTCGTCCATTTCCGAAGCCCATTTAACAATTAAGAAAACTGTAATAGAAAGAAAACGAGGAGACCACCCTCCTATACAATGTAACATACAACGTAAAATATCAAATGTGTATACAGTAACATATAAAAGTATCAAGGAGAGCATATAAAAATGAAAACAAAATCATAAAAGGACGAAAAAAATAGAAGGGTGATAGAAATGCATGTTACTTGACTTATTGTTTTGATTCCACTAAACACTCCTGTATAGAAAAGTCAGCTCCATACTGTTAATCCGTCCAATTCCGAAGCCCATTTAACAATTGAGAAAACTGTAATAGAAAGAAAACGAGGAGACCACCCTCATATACACAGTAACATACAAGGTAAAATATCAAATGTGTATACAGTAACATACAAAAGTATCAAGGAAAGCATATAAAAATGAAAACAAAATGATAAAAGGACGAAAAAAATAGAAGGGCGATAGAAATGCATGTTACCTCACTTATTGTCTTGATTCCACTAAAAACTCCCGTATAGCCAACTCAGCCACATTTTCTTAATCCGTCCATTTTCGAAACCCAATTAACAATTCAGAAAACTATAAGAGAGAGAAAACGAGGAGACTACCCTCATATACACAGTAACATACAAGGTTAAAATATCAAATGTGTATACAGTAACATACAAAAGTGTCAAGGGAGGGCGTATAAAAGTGAAAAAAAAATGATAAAAGGACGAAAAAAATGGAAGGATGATAGAATTGCATGTTACCTGACTTATTGTTTTGATTCCACTAAACACTCCGGTAGAGCAACTCAGCCCCATTTTCTTAATCCGTCCAATTCCGAAACCCAGTTGACAATTCAGAAAACTATAAGAGTTAGAAAACGAGGAGACTACCCTCATATACAGAGTAACATACAAGGTAAAATATTAAATGTGTATACAATAACATACAAAAGTATCGAGGGAGGGCATATAAAAGTGAAAAATAAATGATAAAAGGACGAAAATATAGAAGGTTGATAGAATTGCATGTTACCTGACTTATTGTTTTGATTCCACTAAACACTCCTGCATAGACAAGTCAGCTCCATACTGTTAATTCGTCCATTTCCGAAGCCCATTTAACAATTGAGAAAACTGTAATAGAAAGAAAACGAGGAGACCACCCTCCTATACAATGTAACATACAACGTAAAATATCAAATGTGTATACAGTAACATATAAAAGTATCAAGGAGAGCATATAAAAATGAAAACAAAATCATAAAAGGACGAAAAAAATAGAAGGGTGATAGAAATGCATGTTACTTGACTTATTGTTTTGATTCCACTAAACACTCCTGTATAGACAAGTCAGCTCCATACTGTTAATCCGTCCAATTCCGAAGCCCATTTAACAATTGAGAAAACTGTAATAGAAAGAAAACGAGGAGACCACCCTCATATACACAGTAACATACAAGTTAAAATATCAAATGTGTATACAGTAACATACAAAAGTATCAAGGAAAGCATATAAAAATGAAAACAAAATGATAAAAGGACGAAAAAAATAGAAGGGCGATAGAAATGCATGTTACCTCACTTATTGTCTTGATTCCACTAAAAACTCCCGTATAGCCAACTCAGCCACATTTTCTTAATCCGTCCATTTTCGAAACCCAATTAACAATTCAGAAAACTATAAGAGAGAGAAAACGAGGAGACTACCCTCATATACACAGTAACATACAAGGTTAAAATATCAAATGTGTATACAGTAACATACAAAAGTATCAAGGGAGGGCGTATAAAAGTGAAAAAAAAAATGATAAAAGGACGAAAAAAATGGAAGGATGATAGAATTGCATGTTACCTGACTTATTGTTTTGATTCCACTAAACACTCCTGTATAGACAAGTCAGCTCCATACTGTTAATCCGTCCATTTCCGAAGCCTATTTAACAATTGAGAAAACTGTAATAGAAAGAAAACGAGGAGCCCACCCTCATATACACAGTAACATACAAGGTAAAATATCAAATGTGTATACAGTAACATACAAATGTATCAAGGGAGGGCATATAAAATTAAAAAAAAAAAAAGATAAAAGGACGAAAAAAAAGAAGGGTGATAGAATTGCATGTTACCTGACTTATAGTCTTGATTCCAGTAAACACTCCGGTATAGCCAAGTCAGCCCCATTTTCTTATTCCGTCCAATTCCGACACCCAATTCACAATTTAAAAAACTGTAAGAGAGAGAAAACGAGGAGACTACCCTCATATACACAGTAACATACAAGGTAAAATATCAAATGTGTATACAGTAACATACAAAAGTATCAAGAAGGGCATATAAAAGTGAAAACAAAATAATAAAAGGACGAAAAAAATAGAAGGGTGATAGAAATGCATGTTACCTGACTTATTGTCTTGATTCCACTAAACACTCCGGTAGAGCAACTCAGCCCCATTTTCTTAATCTGTCCAATTCCGAAACCCAGTTGGCAATTCAGAAAACTATAAGAGTTAGAAAACGAGGAGACTACCCTCATATACAGAGTAACATACAAGGTAAAATATTAAATGTGTATACAATAACATACAAAAGTATCAAGGGAGGGCATATAAAAGTGAAAAATAAATGATAAAAAGACGAATATATAGAAGGTTGATAGAATTGCATGTTACCTGACTTATTGTTTTGATTCCACTAAACACTCCTGTATAGACAAGTCAGCTCCATACTGTTAATCCGTCCATTTCCGAAGCCTATTTAACAATTGAGAAAACTGTAATAGAAAGAAAACGAGGAGCCCACCCTCATATACACAGTAACATACAAGGTAAAATATCAAATGTGTATACAGTAACATACAAATGTATCAAGGGAGGGCATATAAAATTAAAAAAAAAAAAAAGATAAAAGGACGAAAAAAAAGAAGGGTGATAGAATTGCATGTTACCTGACTTATAGTCTTGATTCCAGTAAACACTCCGGTATAGCCAAGTCAGCCCCATTTTCTTATTCCATCCAATTCCGACACCCAATTCACAATTTAGAAAACTGTAAGAGAGAGAAAACGAGGAGACTACCCTCATATACACAGTAACATACAAGGTAAAATATCAAATGTGTATACAGTAACATACAAAAGTATCAAGAAGGGCATATAAATGTGAAAACAAAATAATAAAAGGACGAAAAAAATAGAAGGGTGATAGAAATGCATGTTACCTGACTTATTGTCTTGATTCCACTAAACACTCCGGTAGAGCAACTCAGCCCCATTTTCTTAATCCGTCCAATTCCGAAACCCAGTTGACAATTCAGAAAACTATAAGAGTTAGAAAACGAGGAGACTACCCTCATATACAGAGTAACATACAAGGTAAAATATTAAATGTGTATACAATAACATACAAAAGTATCAAGGGAGGGCATATAAAAGTGAAAAATAAATGATAAAAGGACGAAAATATAGAAGGTTGATAGAATTGCATATTACCTGACTTATTGTTTTGATTCCACTAAACACTCCTGTATAGACAAGTCAGCTCCATACTGTTAATCCGTCCATTTCCGAAGCCTATTTAACAATTGAGAAAACTGTAATAGAAAGAAAACGAGGAGCCCACCCTCATATACACAGTAACATACAAGGTAAAATATCAAACGTGTATACAGTAACATACAAATGTATCAAGGGAGGGCATATAAAATTAAAAAAAAAAGATAAAAGGACGAAAAAAAAGAAGGGTGATAGAATAGCATGTTACCTGACTTATAGTCTTGATTCCAGTAAACACTCCGGTATAGCCAAGTCAGCCCCATTTTCTTATTCCGTCCAATTCCGACATCCAATTCACAATTTAGAAAACTGTAAGAGAGAGAAAACGAGGAGACTACCCTCATATACACAGTAACATACAAGGTAAAATATCAAATGTGTATACAGTAACATACAAAAGTATCAAGAAGGGCATATAAAAGTGAAAACAAAATAATAAAAGGACGAAAAAAATAGAAGGGTGATAGAAATGCATGTTACCTGACTTATTGTTTTGATTCCACTAAACACTCCTGTATAGACAAGTCAGCTCCATACTGTTAATCCGTCCAATTCCGAAGCCCATTTAACAATTGAGAAAACTGTAATAGAAAGAAAACGAGGGGACCACCCTCATATACACAGTAACATACAAGGTAAAATATCAAATGTGTATACAGTAACATACAAAAGTATCAAGGAAAGCATATAAAAATGAAAAAAAAAGATAAAAGGACGAAAAAAAAGAAGGGTGATAGAATTGCATGTTACCTGACTTATAGTCTTGATTCCAGTAAACACTCCGGTATAGCCAAGTCAGCCCCATTTTCTTATTCCGTCCAATTCCGACACCCAATTCACAATTTAGAAAACTGTAAGAGAGAGAAAACGAGGAGACAACCCTCATATACACAGTAACATACAAGGTAAAATATGAAATGTGTATACAGTAACATATAAAAGTATCAAGGAGGGCATATAAAAATGAAAACAAAATCATAAAAGGACGAAAAATATAGAAGGGTGATAGAAATGCATGTTACTTGACTTATTGTTTTGATTCCACTAAACACTCCTGTATAGACAAGTCAGCTCCATACTGTTAATCCGTCCAATTCCGAAGTCCATTTAACAATTGAGAAAACTGTAATAGAAAGAAAACGAGGAGACCACCCTCATATACACAGTAACATACAAGGTAAAATATCAAATGTGTATACAGTAACATACAAAAGTATCAAGGAAAGCATATAAAAATGAAAACAAAATGATAAAAGGACGAAAAAAATAGAAGGGCGATAGAAATGCATGTTACCTCACTTATTGTCTTGATTCTACTAAAAACTCCCGTATAGCCAACTCAGCCACATTTTCTTAATCCGTCCATTTTCGAAACCCAATTAACAATTCAGAAAACTATAAGAGAGAGAAATCGAGGAGACTACCCTCATATACACAGTAACATACAAGGTTAAAATATCAAATGTGTATACAGTAACATACAAAAGTATCAAGGGAGGGCGTATAAAAGTGAAAAAAAAATGATAAAAGGACGAAAAAAATGGAAGGATAATAGAATTGCATGTTACCTGACTTATTGTTTTGATTCCACTAAACACTCCTGTATAGACAAGTCAGCTCCATACTGTTAATCCGTCCATTTCCGAAGCCTATCTAACAATTGAGAAAACTGTAATAGAAAGAAAACGAGGAGCCCACCCTCATATACACAGTAACATACAAGGTAAAATATCAAACGTGTATACAGTAACATACAAATGTATCAAGGGAGGGCATATAAAATTAAAAAAAAAAGATAAAAGGACGAAAAAAAAGAAGGGTGATAGAATAGCATGTTACCTGACTTATAGTCTTGATTCCAGTAAACACTCCGGTATAGCCAAGTCAGCCCCATTTTCTTATTCCGTCCAATTCCGACATCCAATTCACAATTTAGAAAACTGTAAGAGAGAGAAAACGAGGAGACTACCCTCATATACACAGTAACATACAAGGTAAAATATCAAATGTGTATACAGTAACATACAAAAGTATCAAGAAGGGCATATAAAAGTGAAAACAAAATAATAAAAGGACGAAAAAAATAGAAGGGTGATAGAAATGCATGTTACCTGACTTATTGTTTTGATTCCACTAAACACACCTGTATAGACAAGTCAGCTCCATACTGTTAATCCGTCCAATTCCGAAGCCCATTTAACAATTGAGAAAACTGTAATAGAAAGAAAACGAGGGGACCACCCTCATATACACAGTAACATACAAGGTAAAATATCAAATGTGTATACAGTAACATAGAAAAGTATCAAGGAAAGCATATAAAAATGAAAAAAAAAGATAAAAGGACGAAAAAAAAGAAGGGTGATAGAATTGCATGTTACCTGACTTATAGTCTTGATTCCAGTAAACACTCCGGTATAGCCAAGTCAGCCCCATTTTCTTATTCCGTCCAATTCCGACACCCAATTCACAATTTAGAAAACTGTAAGAGAGAGAAAACGAGGAGACAACCCTCATATACACAGTAACATACAAGGTAAAATATGAAATGTGTATACAGTAACATATAAAAGTATCAAGGAGGGCATATAAAAATGAAAACAAAATCATAAAAGGACGAAAAAAATAGAAGGGTGATAGAAATGCATGTTACTTGACTTATTGTTTTGATTCCACTAAACACTCCTGTATAGACAAGTCAGCTCCATACTGTTAATCCGTCCAATTCCGAAGCCCATTTAACAATTGAGAAAACTGTAATAGAAAGAAAACGAGGGGACCACCCTCATATACACAGTAACATACAAGGTAAAATATCAAATGTGTATACAGTAACATACAAAAGTATCAAGGAAAGCATATAAAAATGAAAAAAAAAGATAAAAGGACGAAAAAAAAGAAGGGTGATAGAATTGCATGTTACCTGACTTATAGTCTTGATTCCAGTAAACACTCCGGTATAGCCAAGTCAGCCCCATTTTCTTATTCCGTCCAATTCCGACACCCAATTCACAATTTAGAAATCTGTAAGAGAGAGAAAACGAGGAGACAACCCTCATATACACAGTAACATACAAGGTAAAATATGAAATGTGTATACAGTAACATACAAAAGTATCAAGAAGGGCATATAAAAGTGAAAACAAAATAATAAAAGGACGAAAAAAATAGAAGGGTGATAGAAATGCATGTTACCTGACTTATTGTTTTGATTCCACTAAACACTCCTGTATAGACAAGTCAGCTCCATACTGTTAATCCGTCCAATTCCGAAGCCCATTTAACAATTGAGAAAACTGTAATAGAAAGAAAACGAGGGGACCACCCTCATATACACAGTAACATACAAGGTAAAATATCAAATGTGTATACAGTAACATACAAAAGTATCAAGGAAAGCATATAAAAATGAAAAAAAAAGATAAAAGGACGAAAAAAAAGAAGGGTGATAGAATTGCATGTTACCTGACTTATAGTCTTGATTCCAGTAAACACTCCGGTATAGCCAAGTCAGCCCCATTTTCTTATTCCGTCCAATTCCGACACCCAATTCACAATTTAGAAAACTGTAAGAGAGAGAAAACGAGGAGACAACCCTCATATACACAGTAACATACAAGGTAAAATATGAAATGTGTATACAGTAACATATAAAAGTATCAAGGAGGGCATATAAAAATGAAAACAAAATCATAAAAGGACGAAAAATATAGAAGGGTGATAGAAATGCATGTTACTTGACTTATTGTTTTGATTCCACTAAACACTCCTGTATAGACAAGTCAGCTCCATACTGTTAATCCGTCCAATTCCGAAGTCCATTTAACAATTGAGAAAACTGTAATAGAAAGAAAACGAGGAGACCACCCTCATATACACAGTAACATACAAGGTAAAATATCAAATGTGTATACAGTAACATACAAAAGTATCAAGGAAAGCATATAAAAATGAAAACAAAATGATAAAAGGACGAAAAAAATAGAAGGGCGATAGAAATGCATGTTACCTCACTTATTGTCTTGATTCTACTAAAAACTCCCGTATAGCCAACTCAGCCACATTTTCTTAATCCGTCCATTTTCGAAACCCAATTAACAATTCAGAAAACTATAAGAGAGAGAAATCGAGGAGACTACCCTCATATACACAGTAACATACAAGGTTAAAATATCAAATGTGTATACAGTAACATACAAAAGTATCAAGGGAGGGCGTATAAAAGTGAAAAAAAAATGATAAAAGGACGAAAAAAATGGAAGGATAATAGAATTGCATGTTACCTGACTTATTGTTTTGATTCCACTAAACACTCCTGTATAGACAAGTCAGCTCCATACTGTTAATCCGTCCATTTCCGAAGCCTATCTAACAATTGAGAAAACTGTAATAGAAAGAAAACGAGGAGCCCACCCTCATATACACAGTAACATACAAGGTAAAATATCAAACGTGTATACAGTAACATACAAATGTATCAAGGGAGGGCATATAAAATTAAAAAAAAAAGATAAAAGGACGAAAAAAAAGAAGGGTGATAGAATAGCATGTTACCTGACTTATAGTCTTGATTCCAGTAAACACTCCGGTATAGCCAAGTCAGCCCCATTTTCTTATTCCGTCCAATTCCGACATCCAATTCACAATTTAGAAAACTGTAAGAGAGAGAAAACGAGGAGACTACCCTCATATACACAGTAACATACAAGGTAAAATATCAAATGTGTATACAGTAACATACAAAAGTATCAAGAAGGGCATATAAAAGTGAAAACAAAATAATAAAAGGACGAAAAAAATAGAAGGGTGATAGAAATGCATGTTACCTGACTTATTGTTTTGATTCCACTAAACACTCCTGTATAGACAAGTCAGCTCCATACTGTTAATCCGTCCAATTCCGAAGCCCATTTAACAATTGAGAAAACTGTAATAGAAAGAAAACGAGGGGACCACCCTCATATACACAGTAACATACAAGGTAAAATATCAAATGTGTATACAGTAACATACAAAAGTATCAAGGAAAGCATATAAAAATGAAAAAAAAAGATAAAAGGACGAAAAAAAAGAAGGGTGATAGAATTGCATGTTACCTGACTTATAGTCTTGATTCCAGTAAACACTCCGGTATAGCCAAGTCAGCCCCATTTTCTTATTCCGTCCAATTCCGACACCCAATTCACAATTTAGAAAACTGTAAGAGAGAGAAAACGAGGAGACAACCCTCATATACACAGTAACATACAAGGTAAAATATGAAATGTGTATACAGTAACATATAAAAGTATCAAGGAGGGCATATAAAAATGAAAACAAAATCATAAAAGGACGAAAAAAATAGAAGGGTGATAGAAATGCATGTTACTTGACTTATTGTTTTGATTCCACTAAACACTCCTGTATAGACAAGTCAGCTCCATACTGTTAATCCGTCCAATTCCGAAGTCCATTTAACAATTGAGAAAACTGTAATAGAAAGAAAACGAGGAGACCACCCTCATATACACAGTAACATACAAGGTAAAATATCAAATGTGTATACAGTAACATACAAAAGTATCAAGGAAAGCATATAAAAATGAAAACAAAATGATAAAAGGACGAAAAAAATAGAAGGGCGATAGAAATGCATGTTACCTCACTTATTGTCTTGATTCTACTAAAAACTCCCGTATAGCCAACTCAGCCACATTTTCTTAATCCGTCCATTTTCGAAACCCAATTAACAATTCAGAAAACTATAAGAGAGAGAAAACGAGGAGATTACCCTCATATACACAGTAACATACAAGGTTAAAATATCAAATGTGTATACAGTAACATACAAAAGTATCAAGGGAGGGCGTATAAAAGTGAAAAAAAATGATAAAAGGACGAAAAAAATGGAAGGATAATAGAATTGCATGTTACCTGACTTATTGTTTTGATTCCACTAAACACTCCTGTATAGACAAGTCAGCTCCATACTGTTAATCCGTCCATTTCCGAAGCCTATTTAACAATTGAGAAAACTGTAATAGAAAGAAAACGAGGAGCCCACCCTCATATACACAGTAACATACAAGGTAAAATATCAAACGTGTATACAGTAACATACAAATGTATCAAGGGAGGGCATATAAAATTAAAAAAAAAAGATAAAAGGACGAAAAAAAAGAAGGGTGATAGAATAGCATGTTACCTGACTTATAGTCTTGATTACAGTAAACACTCCGGTATAGCCAAGTCAGCCCCATTTTCTTATTCCGTCCAATTCCGACATCCAATTCGCAATTTAGAAAACTGTAAGAGAGAGAAAACGAGGAGACTACCCTCATATACACAGTAACATACAAGGTAAAATATCAAATGTGTATACAGTAACATACAAAAGTATCAAGAAGGGCATATAAAAGTGAAAACAAAATAATAAAAGGACGAAAAAAATAGAAGGGTGATAGAAATGCATGTTACCTGACTTATTGTTTTGATTCCACTAAACACTCCTGTATAGACAAGTCAGCTCCATACTGTTAATCCGTCCAATTCCGAAGCCCATTTAACAATTGAGAAAACTGTAATAGAAAGAAAACGAGGGGACCACCCTCATATACACAGTAACATACAAGGTAAAATATCAAATGTGTATACAGTAACATACAAAAGTATCAAGGAAAGCATATAAAAATGAAAAAAAAGATAAAAGGACGAAAAAAAAGAAGGGTGATAGAATTGCATGTTACCTGACTTATAGTCTTGATTCCAGTAAACACTCCGGTATAGCCAAGTCAGCCCCATTTTCTTATTCCGTCCAATTCCGACACCCAATTCACAATTTAGAAAACTGTAAGAGAGAGAAAACGAGGAGACAACCCTCATATACACAGTAACATACAAGGTAAAATATCAAATGTGTATACAGTAACATATAAAAGTATCAAGGAGGGCATATAAAAATGAAAACAAAATCATAAAAGGACGAAAAAAATAGAAGGGTGATAGAAATGCATGTTACTTGACTTATTGTTTTGATTCCACTAAACACTCCTGTATAGACAAGTCAGCTCCATACTGTTAATCCGTCCAATTCCGAATTCCATTTAACAATTGAGAAAACTGTAATAGAAAGAAAACGAGGAGACCACCCTCATATACACAGTAACATACAAGGTAAAATATCAAATGTGTATACAGTAACATACAAAAGTATCAAGGAAAGCATATAAAAATGAAAACAAAATCATAAAAGGACGAAAAAAATAGAAGGGTGATAGAAATGCATGTTACCTGACTTATTGTCTTGATTCCACTAAACACTCCGGTAGAGCAACTCAGCCCCATTTTCTTAATCCGTCCAATTCCGAAACCCAGTTGACAATTCAGAAAACTATAAGAGTTAGAAAACGAGGAGACTACCCTCATATACAGAGTAACATACAAGGTAAAATATTAAATGTGTATACAATAACATACAAAAGTATCAAGGGAGGGCATATAAAAGTGAAAAATAAATGATAAAAGGACGAAAATATAGAAGGTTGATAGAATTGCATGTTACCTGACTTATTGTTTTGATTCCACTAAACACTCCTGTACAGACAAGTCAGCTCCATACTGTTAATTCGTCCAATTCCGAAGCCCATTTAACAATTGAGAAAACTGTAATAGAAAGAAAACGAGGAGACCACCCTCCCATACAAAGTAACATACAACGTAAAATATCAAATGTGTATACAGTAACATATAAAAGTATCAAGGAGAGCATATAAAAATGAAAACAAAATCACAAAAGGACGAAAAAAATAGAAGGGTGATAGAAATGCATGTTACCTGACTTATTGTTTTGATTCCACTAAACACTCCTGTATAGACAAGTCAGCTCCATACTGTTAATCCGTCCAATTCCGAAGCCCATTTAACAATTGAGAAAACTGTAATAGAAAGAAAACGAGGAGACCACCCTCATATACACAGTAACATACAAGGTAAAATATCAAATGTGTATACAGTAACATACAAAAGTATCAAGGAAAGCATATAAAAATGAAAACAAAATGATAAAAGGACGAAAAAAATAGAAGGGCGATAGAAATGCATGTTACCTCACTTATTGTCTTGATTCCACTAAAAACTCCCGTATAGCCAACTCAGCCACATTTTCTTAATCCGTCCATTTTCGAAACCCAATTAACAATTCAGAAAACTATAAGAGAGAGAAAACGAGGAGACTACCCTCATATACACAGTAACATACAAGGTTAAAATATCAAATGTGTATACAGTAACATACAAAAGTATCAAGGGAGGGCGTATAAAAGTGAAAAAAAAATGATAAAAGGACGAAAAAAATGGAAGGATGATAGAATTGCATGTTACCTGACTTATTGTTTTGATTCCACTAAACACTCCTGTATAGACAAGTCAGCTCCATACTGTTAATCCGTCCATTTCCGAAGCCTATTTAACAATTGAGAAAACTGTAATAGAAAGAAAACGAGGAGCCCACCCTCATATACACAGTAACATACAAGGTAAAATATCAAATGTGTATACAGTAACATACAAATGTATCAAGGGAGGGCATATAAAATTAAAAAAAAAAGATAAAAGGACGAAAAAAAAGAAGGGTGATAGAATTGCATGTTACCTGACTTATAGTCTTGATTCCAGTAAACACTCCGGTATAGCCAAGTCAGCCCCATTTTCTTATTCCGTCCAATTCCGACACCCAATTCACAATTTAGAAAACTGTAAGAGAGAGAAAACGAGGAGACTACCCTCATATACACAGTAACATACAAGGTAAAATATCAAATGTGTATACAGTAACATACAAAAGTATCAAGAAGGGCATATAAAAGTGAAAACAAAATAATAAAAGGACGAAAAAAATAGAAGGGTGATAGAAATGCATGTTACCTGACTTATTGTCTTGATTCCACTAAACACTCCGGTAGAGCAACTCAGCCCCATTTTCTTAATCCGTCCAATTCCGAAACCCAGTTGACAATTCAGAAAAGTATAAGAGTTAGAAAACGAGGAGACTACCCTCATATACAGAGCAACATACAAGGTAAAATATTAAATGTGTATACAATAACATACAAAAGTATCAAGGGAGGGCATATAAAAGTGAAAAATAAATGGTAAAAGGACGAAAATATAGAAGGTTGATAGAATTGCATGTTACCTGACTTATTGTTTTGATTCCACTAAACACTCCTGTATAGACAAGTCAGCTCCATACTGTTAATTCGTCCATTTCCGAAGCCCATTTAACAATTGAGAAAACTGTAATAGAAAGAAAACGAGGAGACCACCCTCCTATACAATGTAACATACAACGTAAAATATCAAATGTGTATACAGTAACATATAAAAGTATCAAGGAGAGCATATAAAAATGAAAACAAAATCATAAAAGGACGAAAAAATAGAAGGGTGATAGAAATGCATGTTATTTGACTTATTGTTTTGATTCCACTAAACACTCCTGTATAGACAAGTCAGCTCCATACTGTTATTCCGTCCAATTCCGAAGCCCATTTAACAATTGAGAAAACTGTAATAGAAAGAAAACGAGGAGACCACCCTCATATACACAGTAACATATAAGGTAAAATATCAAATGTGTATACAGTAACATACAAAAGTATCAAGGAAAGCATATAAAAATGAAAACAAAATGATAAAAGGACGAAAAAAATAGAAGGGCGATAGAAATGCATGTTACCTCACTTATTGTCTTGATTCCACTAAAAACTCCCGTATAGCCAACTCAGCCACATTTTCATAATCCGTCCATTTTCGAAACCCAATTAACAATTCAGAAAACTATAAGAGAGAGAAAACGAGGAGACTACCCTCATATACACAGTAACATACAAGGTTAAAATATCAAATGTGTATACAGTAACATACAAAAGTATCATGGGAGGGCGTATAAAAGTGAAAAAAAATGATAAAAGGACGAAAAAAATGGAAGGATGATAGAATTGCATGTTAACTGACTTATTGTTTTGATTCCACTAAACACTCCTGTATAGACAAGTCAGCTCCATACTGTTAATCCGTCCATTTCCGAAGCCTATTTAACAATTGAGAAATCTGTAATAGAAAGAAAACGAGGAGCCCACCCTCATATACACAGTAACATACAAGGTAAAATATCAAATGTGTATACAGTAACATACAAATGTATCAAGGGAGGGCATATAAAATTAAAAAAAAAAAAAGATAAAAGGACGAAAAAAAAGAAGGGTGATAGAATTGCATGTTACCTGACTTATAGTCTTGATTCCAGTAAACACTCCGGTATAGCCAAGTCAGCCCCATTTTCTTATTCCGTCCAATTCCGACACCCAATTTACAATTTAGAAAACTGTAAGAGAGAGAAAACGAGGAGACTACCCTCATATACACAGTAACATACAAGGTAAAATATCAAATGTGTATACAGTAACATACAAAAGTATCAAGAAGGGCATATAAAAGTGAAAACAAAATAATAAAAGGACGAAAAAAATAGAAGGGTGATAGAAATGCATGTTACCTGACTTATTGTCTTGATTCCACTAAACACTCCGGTAGAGCAACTCAGCCCCATTTTCTTAATCCGTCCAATTCCGAAACCCAGTTGACAATTCAGAAAAGTATAAGAGTTAGAAAACGAGGAGACTACCCTCATATACAGAGCAACATACAAGGTAAAATATTAAATGTGTATACAATAACATACAAAAGTATCAAGGGAGGGCATATAAAAGTGAAAAATAAATGGTAAAATTACGAAAATATAGAAGGTTGATAGAATTGCATGTTACCTGACTTATTGTTTTGATTCCACTAAACACTCCTGTATAGACAAGTCAGCTCCATACTGTTAATTCGTCCATTTCCGAAGCCCATTTAACAATTGAGAAAACTGTAATAGAAAGAAAACGAGGAGACCACCCTCCTATACAATGTAACATACAACGTAAAATATCAAATGTGTATACAGTAACATATAAAAGTATCAAGGAGAGCATATAAAAATGAAAACAAAATCATAAAAGGACGAAAAAAATAGAAGGGTGATAGAAATGCATGTTACTTGACTTATTGTTTTGATTCCACTAAACACTCCTGTATAGACAAGTCAGCTCCATACTGTTAATCCGTCCAATTCCGAAGCCCATTTAACAATTGAGAAAACAGTAATAGAAAGAAAACGAGGAGACCACCCTCATACACACAGTAACATACAAGGTAAAATATCAAATGTGTATACAGTAACATACAAAAGTATCAAGGAAAGCATATAAAAATGAAAACAAAATGATAAAAGGACGAAAAAAATAGAAGGGCGATAGAAATGCATGTTACCTCACTTATTGTCTTGATTCCACTAAAAACTCCCGTATAGCCAACTCAGCCACATTTTCTTAATCCGTCCATTTTCGAAACCCAATTAACAATTCAGAAAACTATAAGAGAGAGAAAACGAGGAGACTACCCTCATATACACAGTAACATACAAGGTTAAAATATCAAATGTGTATACAGTAACATACAAAAGTATCAAGGGAGGGCGTATAAAAGTGAAAAAAAAATGATAAAAGGACGAAAAAAATGGAAGGATGATAGAATTGCATGTTACCTGACTTATTGTTTTGATTCCACTAAACACTCCTGTATAGACAAGTCAGCTCCATACTGTTAATCCGTCCATTTCCGAAGCCTATTTAACAATTGAGAAAACTGTAATAGAAAGAAAACGAGGAGCCCACCCTCATATACACAGTAACATACAAGGTAAAATATCAAATGTGTATACAGTAACATACAAATGTATCAAGGGAGGGCATATAAAATTAAAAAAAAAAGATAAAAGGACGAAAAAAAAGAAGGGTGATAGAATAGCATGTTACCTGACTTATAGTCTTGATTCCAGTAAACACTCCGGTATAGCCAAGTCAGCCCCATTTTCTTATTCCGTCCAATTCCGACATCCAATTCACAATTTAGAAAACTGTAAGAGAGAGAAAACGAGGAGACTACCCTCATATACACAGTAACATACAAGGTAAAATATCAAATGTGTATACAGTAACATACAAAAGTATCAAGAAGGGCACATAAAAGTGAAAACAAAATAATAAAAGGACGAAAAAAATAGAAGGGTGATAGAAATGCATGTTACCTGACTTATTGTCTTGATTCCACTAAACACTCCGGTAGAGCAACTCAGCCCCATTTTCTTAATCCGTCCAATTCCGAAACCCAGTTGACAATTCAGAAAAGTATAAGAGTTAGAAAACGAGGAGACTACCCTCATATACAGAGTAACATACAAGGTAAAATATTAAATGTGTATACAATAACATACAAAAGTATCAAGGGAGGGCATATAAAAGTGAAAAATAAATGATAAAAGGACGAAAATATAGAAGGTTGATAGAAATGCATGTTACCTCACTTATTGTCTTGATTCCACTAAAAACTCCCGTATAGCCAACTCAGCCACATTTTCATAATCCGTCCATTTTCGAAACCCAATTAACAATTCAGAAAACTATAAGAGAGAGAAAACGAGGAGACTACCCTCATATACACAGTAACATACAAGGTTAAAATATCAAATGTGTATACAGTAACATACAAAAGTATCATGGGAGGGCGTATAAAAGTGAAAAAAAATGATAAAAGGACGAAAAAAATGGAAGGATGATAGAATTGCATGTTAACTGACTTATTGTTTTGATTCCACTAAACACTCCTGTATAGACAAGTCAGCTCCATACTGTTAATCCGTCCATTTCCGAAGCCTATTTAACAATTGAGAAATCTGTAATAGAAAGAAAACGAGGAGCCCACCCTCATATACACAGTAACATACAAGGTAAAATATCAAATGTGTATACAGTAACATACAAATGTATCAAGGGAGGGCATATAAAATTAAAAAAAAAAAAAAGATAAAAGGACGAAAAAAAAGAAGGGTGATAGAATTGCATGTTACCTGACTTATAGTCTTGATTCCAGTAAACACTCCGGTATAGCCAAGTCAGCCCCATTTTCTTATTCCGTCCAATTCCGACACCCAATTTACAATTTAGAAAACTGTAAGAGAGAGAAAACGAGGAGACTACCCTCATATACACAGTAACATACAAGGTAAAATATCAAATGTGTATACAGTAACATACAAAAGTATCAAGAAGGGCATATAAAAGTGAAAACAAAATAATAAAAGGACGAAAAAAATAGAAGGGTGATAGAAATGCATGTTACCTGACTTATTGTCTTGATTCCACTAAACACTCCGGTAGAGCAACTCAGCCCCATTTTCTTAATCCGTCCAATTCCGAAACCCAGTTGACAATTCAGAAAAGTATAAGAGTTAGAAAACGAGGAGACTACCCTCATATACAGAGCAACATACAAGGTAAAATATTAAATGTGTATACAATAACATACAAAAGTATCAAGGGAGGGCATATAAAAGTGAAAAATAAATGGTAAAAGGACGAAAATATAGAAGGTTGATAGAATTGCATGTTACCTGACTTATTGTTTTGATTCCACTAAACACTCCTGTATAGACAAGTCAGCTCCATACTGTTAATTCGTCCATTTCCGAAGCCCATTTAACAATTGAGAAAACTGTAATAGAAAGAAAACGAGGAGACCACCCTCCTATACAATGTAACATACAACGTAAAATATCAAATGTGTATACAGTAACATATAAAAGTATCAAGGAGAGCATATAAAAATGAAAACAAAATCATAAAAGGACGAAAAAAATAGAAGGGTGATAGAAATGCATGTTACTTGACTTATTGTTTTGATTCCACTAAACACTCCTGTATAGACAAGTCAGCTCCATACTGTTAATCCGTCCAATTCCGAAGCCCATTTAACAATTGAGAAAACTGTAATAGAAAGAAAACGAGGACACCACCCTCATACACACAGTAACATACAAGGTAAAATATCAAATGTGTATACAGTAGCATACAAAAGTATCAAGGAAAGCATATAAAAATGAAAACAAAATGATAAAAGGACGAAAAAAATAGAAGGGCGATAGAAATGCATGTTACCTCACTTATTGTCTTGATTCCACTAAAAACTCCCGTATAGCCAACTCAGCCACATTTTCTTAATCCGTCCATTTTCGAAACCCAATTAACAATCCAGAAAACTATAAGAGAGAGAAAACGAGGAGACTACCCTCATATACACAGTAACATACAAGGTTAAAATATCAAATGTGTATACAGTAACATACAAAAGTATCAAGGGAGGGCGTATAAAAGTGAAAAAAAAATGATAAAAGGACGAAAAAAATGGAAGGATGATAGAATTGCATGTTACCTGACTTATTGTTTTGATTCCACTAAACACTCCTGTATAGACAAGTCAGCTCCATACTGTTAATCCGTCCATTTCCGAAGCCTATTTAACAATTGAGAAAACTGTAATAGAAAGAAAACGAGGAGCCCACCCTCATATACACAGTAACATACAAGGTAAAATATCAAATGTGTATACAGTAACATACAAATGTATCAAGGGAGGGCATATAAAATTAAAAAAAAAAAAGATAAAAGGACGAAAAAAAAGAAGGGTGATAGAATTGCATGTTACCTGACTTATAGTCTTGATTCCAGTAAACACTCCGGTATAGCCAAGTCAGCCCCATTTTCTTATTCCATCCAATTCCGACACCCAATTCACAATTTAGAAAACTGTAAGAGAGAGAAAACGAGGAGACTACCCTCATATACACAGTAACATACAAGGTAAAATATCAAATGTGTATACAGTAACATACAAAAGTATCAAGTAGGGCATATAAATGTGAAAACAAAATAATAAAAGGACGAAAAAAATAGAAGGGTGATAGAAATGCATGTTACCTGACTTATTGTCTTGATTCCACTAAACACTCCGGTAGAGCAACTCAGCCCCATTTTCTTAATCCGTCCAATTCCGAAACCCAGTTGACAATTCAGAAAACTATAAGAGTTAGAAAACGAGGAGACTACCGTCATATACAGAGTAACATACAAGGTAAAATATTAAATGTGTATACAATAACATACAAAAGTATCAAGGGAGGGCATATAAAAGTGAAAAATAAATGATAAAAGGACGAAAATATAGAAGGTTGATAGAATTGCATGTTACCTGACTTATTGTTTTGATTCCACTAAACACTCCTGTATAGATAAGTCAGCTCCATACTGTTAATTCGTCCATTTCCGAAGCCCATTTAACAATTGAGAAAACTGTAATAGAAAGAAAACGAGGAGACCCCCCTCCTATACAATGTAACATACAACGTAAAATATCAAATGTGTATACAGTAACAAATAAAAGTATCAAGGAGAGCATATAAAAATGAAAACAAAATCATAAAAGGACGAAAAAAATAGAATTGTGATAGAAATGCATGTTACTTGACTTATTGTTTTGATTCCACTAAACACTCCTGTATAGACAAGTCAGCTCCATACTGTTAATCCGTCCAATTCCGAAGCCCATTTAACAATTGAGAAAACTGTAATAGAAAGAAAACGAGGAGACCACCCTCATATACACAGTAACATACAAGGTAAAATATCAAATGTGTATACAGTAACATACAAAAGTATCAAGGAAAGCATATAAAAATGAAAACAAAATGATAAAAGGACGAAAAAAATAGAAGGGCGATAGAAATGCATGTTACCTCACTTATTGTCTTGATTCCACTAAAAACTCCCGTATAGCCAACTCAGCCACATTTTCTTAATCCGTCCATTTTCAAAACCCAATTAACAATTCAGAAAACTATAAGAGAGAGAAAACGAGGAGACTACCCTCATATACACAGTAACATACAAGGTTAAAATATCAAATGTGTATACAGTAACATACAAAAGTATCAAGGGAGGGCGTATAAAAGTGAAAAAAAAATGATAAAAGGACGAAAAAAATGGAAGGATGATAGAACTGCATGTTACCTGACTAATTGTTTTGATTCCACTAAACACTCCGGTAGAGCAACTCAGCCCCATTTTCTTAATCCGTCCAATTCCGAAACCCAGTTGACAATTCAGAAAACTATAAGAGTTAGAAAACGAGGAGACTACCCTCATATACAGAGTAACATACAAGGTTAAAATATCAAATGTGTATACAGTAACATACAAAAGTATCAAGGGAGGGCGTATAAAAGTGAAAAAAAAATGATAAAAGGACGAAAAAAATGGAAGGATGATAGAATTGCATGTTACCTGACTTATTGTTTTGATTCCACTAAACACTCCTGTATAGACAAGTCAGCTCCATACTGTTAATCCGTCCATTTCCGAAGCCTATTTAACAATTGAGAAAACTGTAATAGAAAGAAAACGAGGAGCCCACCCTCATATACACAGTAACATACAAGGTAAAATATCAAATGTGTATACAGTAACATACAAATGTATCAAGGGAGGGCATATAAAATTAAAAAAAAAAAAAGATAAAAGGACGAAAAAAAAGAAGGGTGATAGAATTGCATGTTACCTGACTTATAGTCTTGATTCCAGTAAACACTCCGGTATAGCCAAGTCAGCCCCATTTTCTTATTCCGTCCAATTCCGACACCCAATTCACAATTTAAAAAACTGTAAGAGAGAGAAAACGAGGAGACTACCCTCATATACACAGTAACATACAAGGTAAAATATCAAATGTGTATACAGTAACATACAAAAGTATCAAGAAGGGCATATAAAAGTGAAAACAAAATAATAAAAGGACGAAAAAAATAGAAGGGTGATAGAAATGCATGTTACCTGACTTATTGTCTTGATTCCACTAAACACTCCGGTAGAGCAACTCCAGGGGCGCGCCGACCCAGTGTGCAAAGTGTGCACCGCACACAGGCGCCAGAATAGTAAAGGCGCCAAATAGTTTAGGCGAAGCTGAAAAATTTGAAAAACTTTTATCCAATTGAAATTTATTAAAGCGGTATTTAAAATCGAAAGTGTGTCATTTCTGATGACACATTCATGAGTTCATTTTTACTTTTAAGATATATAAAATTTGCAGATGCTCGTCAGCGGCGTAGCTTTAGAGTAGGGGGGTGGGGGGAGTCTCAAACCGAAAGGTCACGGTCGTAAGGCACCACAGAAGGCTTAAGGGCGCCGTCATGCGCCTAAAATATATTTTAAAAAAGCGCTAGAAGCATAAAAAAATCGGAAGGGCGACCGCGATTGCCGCTTTTGAATAAGCCCAGCTCTAGATCAGACCTGTCCAACTTTTCAGAAAACAGGTCGCACTACAGCTGGGGGCAAACATGGAAGGCTCCATTATTCAAATAATTGAAAATATATAACACTTCTATCTTACTGTAGTATTGGTAGTGATACACATACTGACGACATAAAAACGAGTAGTATATATTAAATGGCACAATGGTACAGCAGCATAAGCCCCCAGGTTATGCACGGTTCCCATGTAAATGTAAATTGCCGAAAAAAGCGCAAATCAATCACAGGAATCGGCTACATTATAACAAAAACAATAAATAAAAAAATAAAAAAAAGTAATTTAACAAATTACAACGACCATTTGGAAAATGATTTTTTCAAAGACTAAAATTTAAGACATAAAAAATCGCACGGAGTTGATCATACATTACGTACGCCATGAATGAAACATTAATAGTGTTATTACACGTAAAAATTCCAAGCGACAAAAATCGCCTGCGACTCGTACGTATTATCCACCTGAAACTTACGGATTATCCAAGCATTTCATTGGCTGTTCGGGAAAAGGCTTTTCCATCGTCAGATTTCCAAGAAATCTGACGACACATTTTAAATGAAATTTCATTTTTAAACTTCTAAACATCCGACAATATTACTTTTTACACCGTCGGATAGAGGAAAAAAAGTACTTTTGAATGCAATTTGTTTGAAAACTGTACCTCAATTTGTTTCTGAGTTATTAATTTTTTTTGTAGTTTTTATTACTTTTTTGTCATAGTGGCAACAGAAGGTATCCATCTATGTTGAAAGTAAAGGGAAATACAGATTACTGTATAGACCAATCAGAAAACGAATAAAATGCGGATTAAACCAATAAAAACCTTCAGATATGCTTTTGATTTCCTACCCTGGCAGAGAACAATAACCATTTTTCCAAATGGTTAATAAAACAGGTTGGAGCTCAAAATGCAATGCATTTAAATAAAAGAAATGAAAAACGCCATTCGATTCCAAACCAATTTAATAGCCATGCCTAACATTGTATGCTTTTAAGCATTAAAACGAGCCCATGAGCATGTAAGAAAGTTTCATGAGATTTACAGTAGGGAAACATGTTTTTGAGAACAACCTCAAAATGAATTACGTTTTATTGAAATTTTAATTGAATATTTTATAGATTTGCTTCGAACAAATTATAATAGATCAAGCGCTAGTTTCACTCGCGTACAGAGACTTCATACAATAAATTTATTAATTTCTAACTACAATCTTACAAAATATAGTTGTTAAACGAATAATAAGACTTTACAAATAACTCGGAATTATTTTATTAAATACTAGCAGGCTATGCCCGCTGCGCTGGTCAATATTTCCAAATGAACCTTGGATGGTGAATTTGAACTTGTATTTTAAACAATATGGATCTTCAGCTTGACCTTGCACATCACTGAAAACGATGCGAACGCCCTTGCGATATAATGTTATCTTAAGCGTTGGACAAAATTTAGCAATTAAGAAGTAATTGTTTTAGTTGATTATAAACAGCGCACTTATGGTCGGGTAATGAGACCGTTATGACAACAGAAATTAATACCTCTGTAACTAATCAACATATAATGAAATCGTATATACTAACACCATTCCTAAAAGTCATGCAACAGGGCCACTTGTAACAAAATATGGTCTGTAGATTTTTTTAAAAAGGCTAAACTTTCATAATCAGGTTCACTTAATTTTTGAACTTTTACTGTTGCTCTATAACTAAGTACCCTTGAACAATATGTATACACTAAAACCTTTCCAAAATTATTACCTAACTAATTGTGGTATATCCTACGATAGTATATACGATGGTATATTATAAACAATCGGAATGAAATACAAATTTCCGTTGTAAATATATAGTAGATGATGATGATGCGATTTTGTGTAATAGTAAAGTTTTCGCTTCAAACATAAACGATGCTTTCAACATTAAAGCTAATACACCAATATGTTAAGTATCCGAATACGGAAGGTTAACTTAAATTCTCATGAGCAACTACTCAAAGAAAAATGAATATGTGGCTTTTGTGATATTTTTATGTCAGCCGGGCGCAGATAATAAATCAATAAAGATTGTTTTCATAGCATATTCTTATTTTATTATTTTCATTTAAAACACAAACCTTTCACTCATTTCATTTAAAATGCATGCCTTATACTAATTTCATTTAAAAAACTGAAAAGATAAATAATAGCAGGAAATAATGCCATAATTAAAAACAAAAAAATATTTTTAATTTACATACGCAAAATGTAACTACTGCTACTGGGAATTTTAAAAATGCTATCAGCGAAATGTGCGCGTAAATGTAACCATTTTTTCTTCTTATCGAGGAGCAATTTATAAATCGCACAATATTATTCCAATTCCAATTTCTTTCATTGAGGAACCTATGACCGGAAAAAATGGAAAAAGACTTTTGTAGATTCTTCGGATGACGGCATCTGACGCCATAAACCGAGTTTATATATATGAAAATAATTTTTAAGTCGTTACAAACATTGCTTTCATACTTAAATATTTTCATTGGTACTACTTGTTATCCCGTCGACCAATTTCGCCAAATTATATAAATCGCCAAACCATTCGCCAAATTATATAAATTGACATAATCTTTATTTTAAATAACGAAATAACAAATAAATTAGTATAACATTAATAAAAATACAAATAAAACGTCGAAATTAAAATCACCTGATGACGTAAACACGTGTAGCTTGTTTAAATTCAAGTGAATTTGATATTTACGATCAACCATTATTGGCATTTAATCTTATAGTTTGACGATAAATTTTTGGTCGACGGAATATCTAAGTAGTACATTTTCCATTTTTGTTTTATAACGCCAAATTCTCAGTAATTTTTTTCCTTTTATTTTACATAAAATCACTATTTTTTTTTAAAAATTAAGATGCTTGCATTTTTATTTCAAACTCATAGAGCCGTTTTTATTTTTTAGCCAAAAGGGTTGATTTGAATTTTTTCCGTTGCTAGAGTAACGGATGTAATGATAGATATTTTGAGGTTTAGATGCCAAAGATACCGCCAAATTAGAAAAATATGAAATGTGCCATGAACTGTTGGCTTATAAAAATTTATTTGGTAGCATTCGATTCAGCATACAAAACTACATTAAAATATGCTATCATTTGACGCATAATTTTTATATTCGATTTTTTCCCCCTCCACGTGCAAAAACCATTAGGGGTGACACTTTAGAAAGTCCTTTCTTAGCAGAATTCTATGTCATAAGAAGTATTTTTACCACGATTTTCAAGATTTTAGGTTCAGTAGTTTGCGCTGTGCGTTAATTAGTCACCTAATCCAGACTTTATTTTATATACTATATTAGATATTCCATTTTGAGGTGAATCGATGATCGAAAATTAGTCCAATATCATTTGAAATATTACATAACAGAGGAGAAAGTACGAAGAAAGACGAAGAAGAAATGACGAATTACAAAAGACTTGTATTTTTTTTTTCAAAATGTTGAATTTTTCGATAGTAATAACGTATTAAAACATAAATTTCCTTAAAAATTATCTTTATTTCCTAGATTTCGAATCTGTGAATTTTCCTATAAATGAAATTGGCGATATGACTTGAGAAAAAATGAAATAAACAATAGATAATATTTGCTTATATAAAATGGGTAATATTCGTTGATCTGAGTTCGAGTTTATAAATATCACATGCTTTCGGAATTACGGCGAAAAACATTTTAAAAAGTATGAAATTATTTTACAATATGTATGTGTGGCAGAGATTCACACTGAAATTTAAGCATTCGATTCCATTTTTTAAATAAGAACTGATATCTATATAAGTTACAATTGAATATGAAAATGTACCCAAAAAATGATCTCTTTCACCTAAAAAAACACCATTTGTGAGAACATCCTCAAGCTAATGTCACGCTTATGCATTTTTGGCTTAAAATCACATCGTTTGGCGACAAAAGAAAAATAAAAAATTGTAAAGAAACAAATAGTAATTACACATGTGACTCACAATTACATCTGCTTGTTTCTTCTTTAAGTCACGTGATGGGACAATTAGATATAAAAGAAAAAAGAAAAGATCAGAACAGAAAGAAAATGTCGTTAAAATTTCATCTAATCAAATTTTCTGATTCGATTTTCTAACGCAAGCGATAAAGAGCCAAATATTGCGTATCAAGTGTAATATTTCTTATTAAATTAATTTTTAAGCATTACAAATATTTCTTTCAGGTTTTGATTAAATGTTTCCGTTTTTTAATATTATCGCTCATTGAAACGGATTTTCTTTTTCTTTTTTTCCTTTTTTTTCATTTAAATAAAATTAGTAACAGTTTTTCTTTTATTTTTCGAGGTTTAATAGCCGTTTCAATTTTTTTTTATCAACGATGAATTTCGCCAAGAAATAAAATGGTAACCTTATCGCCTAAAATAACAGAATTTTCCGTCATTATTCTAAAACTAATATAGGTAGAATAATGTGTTATAGCTTAAAACCTTCCCTGAAACAATACCTATCAAACGGTATAAGTTCCGTAAAAATCCATGCAGTAGAACTCGAAATCTAGGCGTTCGGAACGAAATTTCCGTTTGGATTTTATATATATAATAGATAATAGAATAGATAATAGATTTTATATATATATATAATAGAATAGATAATAGATTATGTGTTATGAACTATCTCAAAGTTTAAAACAGATCGCATTGTTAGATTTCCCAATTTTAACAATATCGCGTTATGTTAGTTCCACATTCCACCACCAGGGAGCGCACTCTATTCTTAACGAAAGCGTATCCGAACGAAACTCCTTCGTGCAACCTTTCCGTAGATACATGAATCGGGAGGGTGGCGGTCTTAACGAATAATGTAAGATAATTGCTGAAATTACTACGAAAAATATGTTAAAGGGGCCCTACGCGGGCCCCTAATAGAGTTAGAGGAAATCGGAAGACGGCAAAATAATCGCGGGGAAAAGTTTGCTTGGGTGCTTTGGAGCTACTTTTGGCGCGAGATCTAAGCTCTACGACCAATAGGAGCCCAGATATTTAAGGAAATATGAAGTTACAAAGTTCAATATAAAAGAATTTTCCGTAATAATTCTATAACTAATCTAGGTAGAATGATGTGTTATAGCTTAAAACCTTCCCTGAAACGATACCTATCTAACGGTATAAGTTCCGTCAAAATCCATGCGGTAGAACTCGAAATCTCGGCGTTCGGAACGAAATTTCCGTTTGGATTATATATATATAATAGATTTTTCAGTAATTGCCTTCAATAATTGAATTCAATCGGAATGAAAAAAGCTGAATATTTATCATTGTGATCCGTCTTACCTAAAACAAAGGCCTTGTACAAAGTTTAATATTGCCATTGTGCCAAGTACTCTTTGAAAGGAGGTTACAAAGTTGCATGGCCATTTTGGTCTGTGCCACGTTTTTTCAGATAGGTTTTTAATTAATATCTCAGCTAATTACCGACAATTCTTTTGGAAAATCATTATCGACAGTCCTTGGATGATTTCGCGTCGATAGGTACCTCGAACTCTCCTCAACTCCCCTGCTCAGCACCAGCAAGGTAAAAGTTAATGTATAAAGGAAAACTGCTATTTTCTGAAAAATTGTATGACCTAGGATAATCTCTATAGTTTTCCTGAAGAGGTTTAAATAAATTCCTACTACTTCTAATTTTTTCGTAATTTTATTTTCAGTAGATTTGGAAAAAGTAGGGGAGAAATAATTTTGCCATACATTTTCGACGAATTTCTGAAAATATAATTGTATCTATTATTGTGTATATTTTTTAGTTCTGCGTTACGAGGTTTTTCGAACGACGCCCCCCCCCCCCCCCTCATTTTGTCTTAAATACGTACCCGTTCACTGTGTGAAAATGGGGGAAAAGCTGCTAATTGTTGAGATTTGTTATGTAAACGTTTTTCTTAATTTTTGGAAAATTGTATGGGGTAGTAAGGAACAAATTAAAACTTTAAAATAACCTCTACTGATAAAAAAAATGAGTTAAGAGGAGAAGAGTGAGTGCTTAGTAATAGCCAGGCCAAAATCTTTAAAACAATATGTCGCATGAAAAAATTAATTTTCTCCCCCACGAGGGGAATGCCACCTACTAGTCTGGGGAAAAGTCCTGCATCGGGTCGGGTTGCTCGCTTTTACCCGAACCCGGACCCGACTCGCACTCGGCGCTATATTTTCTTGTTGCGGGTCGGGTCGGGTTGACTTTAACTATTTTTATTGCGGGTCGGGTGGGCTTTTTGACTCTTGCGGGTCGGGTTCGGGTTGACCCGATTTTTTAAAAGAATGTGGAAAATATTTTTTCACGTTAAAAGCATACATAAAAACGCAGATCAAAGTTTCATAAAAGCAAAATGCGTGCCTGTCTGTTTTGTCTTTAGTCATCCTTTCACGAGTCTTCGAAATAACAAATTGCATTATATTTTCATCATACTTTAAAAATACAATACGCAGCAAAACGCTAAATGGTCCTTCCTGTCTATCACGCAGTAGTTGTCGAAGTTAGAAGTATCAAGACTTATAGAACATTAGCAATAGCAATCTGTTTTGCAATGATTAAAAACGAATTTAACATTTCGAGGTTCAAATTTTAAATCGCCACAATTGCTAAACTACTTGACTAAATGTCTTTCTGTTTAGTTTTCTTAAGTAAAATTTAATGACAAAGCCAAATATGATGTAAAAATTATTGCGTTTGTATTGAAAATGTCAGAGTTCGGTACTATTTTAGAAGTATGAAGATGAGCCTTAAGATTTTTTTTTATATAACTTGAAAGAATACATAATTTCCTATCGAATATTTACTTAATTGTTTTCAGGAAAAATTTGGTGAGTAAAATGCATGGGGTCATTATTTCATTTGACCGACTGCACCTTAAAACCATCAGATACAAATGATATTTATTCATGAAATTGGCCATCATATGAAATTAGAGAGCAATCATCTTAGACTTATGTAGTTATTTGCAGAGAAAAAGAGTATCAGGGAAAGAAAAGTCTTCTGAGGAAAAATAAGAGAATGTGTCCCCTTTAATGGAAAACTACCATCGTAACATAGTATTACCGTGGTAGTGCTTGAAGTGACCTATGTAGTACTCATATACATTATCTGAATCAGTATGGCACACATATTAAGTGCATGTGCACCTGTTACTCAAATTTAATTAAAATTGTTTTTTTAATAAAATTCTTCTGAATTAATACATTATTTTTTTACACTCTTCATTATAATAAAAAAAGACATTTAAATTCAATATTTCAATGTAAAATGTTGAGGTTCTTTAAAATTTAAGAGTTGTAGGAAGTCTAAAGTTCTAAATTTTCATTCTTTTTTCAGAAATCCATTATAAATTTTTTCACATCTATATTTAACTGAAAAATAAATACTTAGAAAAATACCCAAAGTGGTTATTTTACATCACTGGATGCACCAGTACAGGCTTTCCACTATCTTCACAAAAATTTTGAGCCTCTTACGTGCCGTAGATTCTGCTAGCCATCGCACACAGACAGAGCAAAACTTTGTTTTATTAGTATTTTTAATTTAGAACTTGGATTCATTGCACGAAAATTGGGAATTCGAAAAATAAAAAAATCGACACAGAAGGAAGGGTTAAGAGTGTGACAAGGTAAAGATACGCTTGGCTTCTTAGCAATGTAAACGTCGAAATGAATATGCATTTTTCATAACAATTGTTATATAGCCAGGATAGGGGTTCTGTATTTGCTAATATAAAATCAAATGTTCCGGGACTGGAACATTTTCGAATGCACCCCTTATTATAACCTACGTGTGGTAATTGTTTAAGGCGCATCTTAATTGATGCTACATTATTTAAAATGAAATAAAAGTACTATAACAAGATCCGATGTAATACGGACACCCTTAATTTGAGAAAATATTTTTCTACTTTTATGTGTATTTACCGTATTACGAGCGCTCCTTTCTTTGTGTCATAGTGCTACCATTGATTAATTCAACACAGCTATATTTCCAAATTAAAGTTTATTTGAACTGTTTTAAGTATAAATATAAATAAAGATCATATCTTAAAAATTCCGGGAGTAATGGAGGTAAAAGAAGCTGATTTATGTAGGAGGTATGCCTTTGTAAGGAGGGGGAGCAAACAGCTGAAGCACCCACTTTTTAGGGATGTCCGTTATTTGTATAGCTGCCACCATTCATTATTTTTAAAGTCAGACAACAATATTTTAAACCAGAAATTTAATTAAATAAAAAAGAACCCTGTAGAAACAAGACACATTTCATTAAATAAATTTTCTGGTTCAAATTCTTTTATTTGACCTGGAGAAAACCACCCAAAGGTTGGCTTGGCAGCTATGCATTTATACTCATTGAAAAAAAAATTTATATAGGGGAGGGGGGTTAAGAATATGGGGCGCCAATTGAAGTTCTGCACACAGGCGCCGGATACTTCTGGCGCGCCCCTGAGCAACTCAGCCCCATTTTCTTAATCTGTCCAATTCCGAAACCCAGTTGGCAATTCAGAAAACTATAAGAGTTAGAAAACGAGGAGACTACCCTCATATACAGAGTAACATACAAGGTAAAATATTAAATGTGTATACAATAACATACAAAAGTATCAAGGGAGGGCATATAAAAGTGAAAAATAAATGATAAAAAGACGAATATATAGAAGGTTGATAGAATTGCATGTTACCTGACTTATTGTTTTGATTCCACTAAACACTCCTGTATAGACAAGTCAGCTCCATACTGTTAATCCGTCCATTTCCGAAGCCTATTTAACAATTGAGAAAACTGTAATAGAAAGAAAACGAGGAGCCCACCCTCATATACACAGTAACATACAAGGTAAAATATCAAATGTGTATACAGTAACATACAAATGTATCAAGGGAGGGCATATAAAATTAAAAAAAAAAAAAAGATAAAAGGACGAAAAAAAAGAAGGGTGATAGAATTGCATGTTACCTGACTTATAGTCTTGATTCCAGTAAACACTCCGGTATAGCCAAGTCAGCCCCATTTTCTTATTCCATCCAATTCCGACACCCAATTCACAATTTAGAAAACTGTAAGAGAGAGAAAACGAGGAGACTACCCTCATATACACAGTAACATACAAGGTAAAATATCAAATGTGTATACAGTAACATACAAAAGTATCAAGAAGGGCATATAAATGTGAAAACAAAATAATAAAAGGACGAAAAAAATAGAAGGGTGATAGAAATGCATGTTACCTGACTTATTGTCTTGATTCCACTAAACACTCCGGTAGAGCAACTCAGCCCCATTTTCTTAATCCGTCCAATTCCGAAACCCAGTTGACAATTCAGAAAACTATAAGAGTTAGAAAACGAGGAGACTACCCTCATATACAGAGTAACATACAAGGTAAAATATTAAATGTGTATACAATAACATACAAAAGTATCAAGGGAGGGCATATAAAAGTGAAAAATAAATGATAAAAGGACGAAAATATAGAAGGTTGATAGAATTGCATATTACCTGACTTATTGTTTTGATTCCACTAAACACTCCTGTATAGACAAGTCAGCTCCATACTGTTAATCCGTCCATTTCCGAAGCCTATTTAACAATTGAGAAAACTGTAATAGAAAGAAAACGAGGAGCCCACCCTCATATACACAGTAACATACAAGGTAAAATATCAAACGTGTATACAGTAACATACAAATGTATCAAGGGAGGGCATATAAAATTAAAAAAAAAAGATAAAAGGACGAAAAAAAAGAAGGGTGATAGAATAGCATGTTACCTGACTTATAGTCTTGATTCCAGTAAACACTCCGGTATAGCCAAGTCAGCCCCATTTTCTTATTCCGTCCAATTCCGACATCCAATTCACAATTTAGAAAACTGTAAGAGAGAGAAAACGAGGAGACTACCCTCATATACACAGTAACATACAAGGTAAAATATCAAATGTGTATACAGTAACATACAAAAGTATCAAGAAGGGCATATAAAAGTGAAAACAAAATAATAAAAGGACGAAAAAAATAGAAGGGTGATAGAAATGCATGTTACCTGACTTATTGTTTTGATTCCACTAAACACTCCTGTATAGACAAGTCAGCTCCATACTGTTAATCCGTCCAATTCCGAAGCCCATTTAACAATTGAGAAAACTGTAATAGAAAGAAAACGAGGGGACCACCCTCATATACACAGTAACATACAAGGTAAAATATCAAATGTGTATACAGTAACATACAAAAGTATCAAGGAAAGCATATAAAAATGAAAAAAAAAGATAAAAGGACGAAAAAAAAGAAGGGTGATAGAATTGCATGTTACCTGACTTATAGTCTTGATTCCAGTAAACACTCCGGTATAGCCAAGTCAGCCCCATTTTCTTATTCCGTCCAATTCCGACACCCAATTCACAATTTAGAAAACTGTAAGAGAGAGAAAACGAGGAGACAACCCTCATATACACAGTAACATACAAGGTAAAATATGAAATGTGTATACAGTAACATATAAAAGTATCAAGGAGGGCATATAAAAATGAAAACAAAATCATAAAAGGACGAAAAATATAGAAGGGTGATAGAAATGCATGTTACTTGACTTATTGTTTTGATTCCACTAAACACTCCTGTATAGACAAGTCAGCTCCATACTGTTAATCCGTCCAATTCCGAAGTCCATTTAACAATTGAGAAAACTGTAATAGAAAGAAAACGAGGAGACCACCCTCATATACACAGTAACATACAAGGTAAAATATCAAATGTGTATACAGTAACATACAAAAGTATCAAGGAAAGCATATAAAAATGAAAACAAAATGATAAAAGGACGAAAAAAATAGAAGGGCGATAGAAATGCATGTTACCTCACTTATTGTCTTGATTCTACTAAAAACTCCCGTATAGCCAACTCAGCCACATTTTCTTAATCCGTCCATTTTCGAAACCCAATTAACAATTCAGAAAACTATAAGAGAGAGAAATCGAGGAGACTACCCTCATATACACAGTAACATACAAGGTTAAAATATCAAATGTGTATACAGTAACATACAAAAGTATCAAGGGAGGGCGTATAAAAGTGAAAAAAAAATGATAAAAGGACGAAAAAAATGGAAGGATAATAGAATTGCATGTTACCTGACTTATTGTTTTGATTCCACTAAACACTCCTGTATAGACAAGTCAGCTCCATACTGTTAATCCGTCCATTTCCGAAGCCTATCTAACAATTGAGAAAACTGTAATAGAAAGAAAACGAGGAGCCCACCCTCATATACACAGTAACATACAAGGTAAAATATCAAACGTGTATACAGTAACATACAAATGTATCAAGGGAGGGCATATAAAATTAAAAAAAAAAAGATAAAAGGACGAAAAAAAAGAAGGGTGATAGAATAGCATGTTACCTGACTTATAGTCTTGATTCCAGTAAACACTCCGGTATAGCCAAGTCAGCCCCATTTTCTTATTCCGTCCAATTCCGACATCCAATTCACAATTTAGAAAACTGTAAGAGAGAGAAAACGAGGAGACTACCCTCATATACACAGTAACATACAAGGTAAAATATCAAATGTGTATACAGTAACATACAAAAGTATCAAGAAGGGCATATAAAAGTGAAAACAAAATAATAAAAGGACGAAAAAAATAGAAGGGTGATAGAAATGCATGTTACCTGACTTATTGTTTTGATTCCACTAAACACTCCTGTATAGACAAGTCAGCTCCATACTGTTAATCCGTCCAATTCCGAAGCCCATTTAACAATTGAGAAAACTGTAATAGAAAGAAAACGAGGGGACCACCCTCATATACACAGTAACATACAAGGTAAAATATCAAATGTGTATACAGTAACATAGAAAAGTATCAAGGAAAGCATATAAAAATGAAAAAAAAAGATAAAAGGACGAAAAAAAAGAAGGGTGATAGAATTGCATGTTACCTGACTTATAGTCTTGATTCCAGTAAACACTCCGGTATAGCCAAGTCAGCCCCATTTTCTTATTCCGTCCAATTCCGACACCCAATTCACAATTTAGAAAACTGTAAGAGAGAGAAAACGAGGAGACAACCCTCATATACACAGTAACATACAAGGTAAAATATGAAATGTGTATACAGTAACATATAAAAGTATCAAGGAGGGCATATAAAAATGAAAACAAAATCATAAAAGGACGAAAAAAATAGAAGGGTGATAGAAATGCATGTTACTTGACTTATTGTTTTGATTCCACTAAACACTCCTGTATAGACAAGTCAGCTCCATACTGTTAATCCGTCCAATTCCGAAGCCCATTTAACAATTGAGAAAACTGTAATAGAAAGAAAACGAGGGGACCACCCTCATATACACAGTAACATACAAGGTAAAATATCAAATGTGTATACAGTAACATACAAAAGTATCAAGGAAAGCATATAAAAATGAAAAAAAAAGATAAAAGGACGAAAAAAAAGAAGGGTGATAGAATTGCATGTTACCTGACTTATAGTCTTGATTCCAGTAAACACTCCGGTATAGCCAAGTCAGCCCCATTTTCTTATTCCGTCCAATTCCGACACCCAATTCACAATTTAGAAATCTGTAAGAGAGAGAAAACGAGGAGACAACCCTCATATACACAGTAACATACAAGGTAAAATATGAAATGTGTATACAGTAACATACAAAAGTATCAAGAAGGGCATATAAAAGTGAAAACAAAATAATAAAAGGACGAAAAAAATAGAAGGGTGATAGAAATGCATGTTACCTGACTTATTGTTTTGATTCCACTAAACACTCCTGTATAGACAAGTCAGCTCCATACTGTTAATCCGTCCAATTCCGAAGCCCATTTAACAATTGAGAAAACTGTAATAGAAAGAAAACGAGGGGACCACCCTCATATACACAGTAACATACAAGGTAAAATATCAAATGTGTATACAGTAACATACAAAAGTATCAAGGAAAGCATATAAAAATGAAAAAAAAAGATAAAAGGACGAAAAAAAAGAAGGGTGATAGAATTGCATGTTACCTGACTTATAGTCTTGATTCCAGTAAACACTCCGGTATAGCCAAGTCAGCCCCATTTTCTTATTCCGTCCAATTCCGACACCCAATTCACAATTTAGAAAACTGTAAGAGAGAGAAAACGAGGAGACAACCCTCATATACACAGTAACATACAAGGTAAAATATGAAATGTGTATACAGTAACATATAAAAGTATCAAGGAGGGCATATAAAAATGAAAACAAAATCATAAAAGGACGAAAAATATAGAAGGGTGATAGAAATGCATGTTACTTGACTTATTGTTTTGATTCCACTAAACACTCCTGTATAGACAAGTCAGCTCCATACTGTTAATCCGTCCAATTCCGAAGTCCATTTAACAATTGAGAAAACTGTAATAGAAAGAAAACGAGGAGACCACCCTCATATACACAGTAACATACAAGGTAAAATATCAAATGTGTATACAGTAACATACAAAAGTATCAAGGAAAGCATATAAAAATGAAAACAAAATGATAAAAGGACGAAAAAAATAGAAGGGCGATAGAAATGCATGTTACCTCACTTATTGTCTTGATTCTACTAAAAACTCCCGTATAGCCAACTCAGCCACATTTTCTTAATCCGTCCATTTTCGAAACCCAATTAACAATTCAGAAAACTATAAGAGAGAGAAATCGAGGAGACTACCCTCATATACACAGTAACATACAAGGTTAAAATATCAAATGTGTATACAGTAACATACAAAAGTATCAAGGGAGGGCGTATAAAAGTGAAAAAAAAATGATAAAAGGACGAAAAAAATGGAAGGATAATAGAATTGCATGTTACCTGACTTATTGTTTTGATTCCACTAAACACTCCTGTATAGACAAGTCAGCTCCATACTGTTAATCCGTCCATTTCCGAAGCCTATCTAACAATTGAGAAAACTGTAATAGAAAGAAAACGAGGAGCCCACCCTCATATACACAGTAACATACAAGGTAAAATATCAAACGTGTATACAGTAACATACAAATGTATCAAGGGAGGGCATATAAAATTAAAAAAAAAAGATAAAAGGACGAAAAAAAAGAAGGGTGATAGAATAGCATGTTACCTGACTTATAGTCTTGATTCCAGTAAACACTCCGGTATAGCCAAGTCAGCCCCATTTTCTTATTCCGTCCAATTCCGACATCCAATTCACAATTTAGAAAACTGTAAGAGAGAGAAAACGAGGAGACTACCCTCATATACACAGTAACATACAAGGTAAAATATCAAATGTGTATACAGTAACATACAAAAGTATCAAGAAGGGCATATAAAAGTGAAAACAAAATAATAAAAGGACGAAAAAAATAGAAGGGTGATAGAAATGCATGTTACCTGACTTATTGTTTTGATTCCACTAAACACTCCTGTATAGACAAGTCAGCTCCATACTGTTAATCCGTCCAATTCCGAAGCCCATTTAACAATTGAGAAAACTGTAATAGAAAGAAAACGAGGGGACCACCCTCATATACACAGTAACATACAAGGTAAAATATCAAATGTGTATACAGTAACATACAAAAGTATCAAGGAAAGCATATAAAAATGAAAAAAAAAGATAAAAGGACGAAAAAAAAGAAGGGTGATAGAATTGCATGTTACCTGACTTATAGTCTTGATTCCAGTAAACACTCCGGTATAGCCAAGTCAGCCCCATTTTCTTATTCCGTCCAATTCCGACACCCAATTCACAATTTAGAAAACTGTAAGAGAGAGAAAACGAGGAGACAACCCTCATATACACAGTAACATACAAGGTAAAATATGAAATGTGTATACAGTAACATATAAAAGTATCAAGGAGGGCATATAAAAATGAAAACAAAATCATAAAAGGACGAAAAAAATAGAAGGGTGATAGAAATGCATGTTACTTGACTTATTGTTTTGATTCCACTAAACACTCCTGTATAGACAAGTCAGCTCCATACTGTTAATCCGTCCAATTCCGAAGTCCATTTAACAATTGAGAAAACTGTAATAGAAAGAAAACGAGGAGACCACCCTCATATACACAGTAACATACAAGGTAAAATATCAAATGTGTATACAGTAACATACAAAAGTATCAAGGAAAGCATATAAAAATGAAAACAAAATGATAAAAGGACGAAAAAAATAGAAGGGCGATAGAAATGCATGTTACCTCACTTATTGTCTTGATTCTACTAAAAACTCCCGTATAGCCAACTCAGCCACATTTTCTTAATCCGTCCATTTTCGAAACCCAATTAACAATTCAGAAAACTATAAGAGAGAGAAAACGAGGAGATTACCCTCATATACACAGTAACATACAAGGTTAAAATATCAAATGTGTATACAGTAACATACAAAAGTATCAAGGGAGGGCGTATAAAAGTGAAAAAAAATGATAAAAGGACGAAAAAAATGGAAGGATAATAGAATTGCATGTTACCTGACTTATTGTTTTGATTCCACTAAACACTCCTGTATAGACAAGTCAGCTCCATACTGTTAATCCGTCCATTTCCGAAGCCTATTTAACAATTGAGAAAACTGTAATAGAAAGAAAACGAGGAGCCCACCCTCATATACACAGTAACATACAAGGTAAAATATCAAACGTGTATACAGTAACATACAAATGTATCAAGGGAGGGCATATAAAATTAAAAAAAAAAGATAAAAGGACGAAAAAAAAGAAGGGTGATAGAATAGCATGTTACCTGACTTATAGTCTTGATTACAGTAAACACTCCGGTATAGCCAAGTCAGCCCCATTTTCTTATTCCGTCCAATTCCGACATCCAATTCGCAATTTAGAAAACTGTAAGAGAGAGAAAACGAGGAGACTACCCTCATATACACAGTAACATACAAGGTAAAATATCAAATGTGTATACAGTAACATACAAAAGTATCAAGAAGGGCATATAAAAGTGAAAACAAAATAATAAAAGGACGAAAAAAATAGAAGGGTGATAGAAATGCATGTTACCTGACTTATTGTTTTGATTCCACTAAACACTCCTGTATAGACAAGTCAGCTCCATACTGTTAATCCGTCCAATTCCGAAGCCCATTTAACAATTGAGAAAACTGTAATAGAAAGAAAACGAGGGGACCACCCTCATATACACAGTAACATACAAGGTAAAATATCAAATGTGTATACAGTAACATACAAAAGTATCAAGGAAAGCATATAAAAATGAAAAAAAAGATAAAAGGACGAAAAAAAAGAAGGGTGATAGAATTGCATGTTACCTGACTTATAGTCTTGATTCCAGTAAACACTCCGGTATAGCCAAGTCAGCCCCATTTTCTTATTCCGTCCAATTCCGACACCCAATTCACAATTTAGAAAACTGTAAGAGAGAGAAAACGAGGAGACAACCCTCATATACACAGTAACATACAAGGTAAAATATCAAATGTGTATACAGTAACATATAAAAGTATCAAGGAGGGCATATAAAAATGAAAACAAAATCATAAAAGGACGAAAAAAATAGAAGGGTGATAGAAATGCATGTTACTTGACTTATTGTTTTGATTCCACTAAACACTCCTGTATAGACAAGTCAGCTCCATACTGTTAATCCGTCCAATTCCGAATTCCATTTAACAATTGAGAAAACTGTAATAGAAAGAAAACGAGGAGACCACCCTCATATACACAGTAACATACAAGGTAAAATATCAAATGTGTATACAGTAACATACAAAAGTATCAAGGAAAGCATATAAAAATGAAAACAAAATCATAAAAGGACGAAAAAAATAGAAGGGTGATAGAAATGCATGTTACCTGACTTATTGTCTTGATTCCACTAAACACTCCGGTAGAGCAACTCAGCCCCATTTTCTTAATCCGTCCAATTCCGAAACCCAGTTGACAATTCAGAAAACTATAAGAGTTAGAAAACGAGGAGACTACCCTCATATACAGAGTAACATACAAGGTAAAATATTAAATGTGTATACAATAACATACAAAAGTATCAAGGGAGGGCATATAAAAGTGAAAAATAAATGATAAAAGGACGAAAATATAGAAGGTTGATAGAATTGCATGTTACCTGACTTATTGTTTTGATTCCACTAAACACTCCTGTACAGACAAGTCAGCTCCATACTGTTAATTCGTCCAATTCCGAAGCCCATTTAACAATTGAGAAAACTGTAATAGAAAGAAAACGAGGAGACCACCCTCCCATACAAAGTAACATACAACGTAAAATATCAAATGTGTATACAGTAACATATAAAAGTATCAAGGAGAGCATATAAAAATGAAAACAAAATCACAAAAGGACGAAAAAAATAGAAGGGTGATAGAAATGCATGTTACCTGACTTATTGTTTTGATTCCACTAAACACTCCTGTATAGACAAGTCAGCTCCATACTGTTAATCCGTCCAATTCCGAAGCCCATTTAACAATTGAGAAAACTGTAATAGAAAGAAAACGAGGAGACCACCCTCATATACACAGTAACATACAAGGTAAAATATCAAATGTGTATACAGTAACATACAAAAGTATCAAGGAAAGCATATAAAAATGAAAACAAAATGATAAAAGGACGAAAAAAATAGAAGGGCGATAGAAATGCATGTTACCTCACTTATTGTCTTGATTCCACTAAAAACTCCCGTATAGCCAACTCAGCCACATTTTCTTAATCCGTCCATTTTCGAAACCCAATTAACAATTCAGAAAACTATAAGAGAGAGAAAACGAGGAGACTACCCTCATATACACAGTAACATACAAGGTTAAAATATCAAATGTGTATACAGTAACATACAAAAGTATCAAGGGAGGGCGTATAAAAGTGAAAAAAAAATGATAAAAGGACGAAAAAAATGGAAGGATGATAGAATTGCATGTTACCTGACTTATTGTTTTGATTCCACTAAACACTCCTGTATAGACAAGTCAGCTCCATACTGTTAATCCGTCCATTTCCGAAGCCTATTTAACAATTGAGAAAACTGTAATAGAAAGAAAACGAGGAGCCCACCCTCATATACACAGTAACATACAAGGTAAAATATCAAATGTGTATACAGTAACATACAAATGTATCAAGGGAGGGCATATAAAATTAAAAAAAAAAGATAAAAGGACGAAAAAAAAGAAGGGTGATAGAATTGCATGTTACCTGACTTATAGTCTTGATTCCAGTAAACACTCCGGTATAGCCAAGTCAGCCCCATTTTCTTATTCCGTCCAATTCCGACACCCAATTCACAATTTAGAAAACTGTAAGAGAGAGAAAACGAGGAGACTACCCTCATATACACAGTAACATACAAGGTAAAATATCAAATGTGTATACAGTAACATACAAAAGTATCAAGAAGGGCATATAAAAGTGAAAACAAAATAATAAAAGGACGAAAAAAATAGAAGGGTGATAGAAATGCATGTTACCTGACTTATTGTCTTGATTCCACTAAACACTCCGGTAGAGCAACTCAGCCCCATTTTCTTAATCCGTCCAATTCCGAAACCCAGTTGACAATTCAGAAAAGTATAAGAGTTAGAAAACGAGGAGACTACCCTCATATACAGAGCAACATACAAGGTAAAATATTAAATGTGTATACAATAACATACAAAAGTATCAAGGGAGGGCATATAAAAGTGAAAAATAAATGGTAAAAGGACGAAAATATAGAAGGTTGATAGAATTGCATGTTACCTGACTTATTGTTTTGATTCCACTAAACACTCCTGTATAGACAAGTCAGCTCCATACTGTTAATTCGTCCATTTCCGAAGCCCATTTAACAATTGAGAAAACTGTAATAGAAAGAAAACGAGGAGACCACCCTCCTATACAATGTAACATACAACGTAAAATATCAAATGTGTATACAGTAACATATAAAAGTATCAAGGAGAGCATATAAAAATGAAAACAAAATCATAAAAGGACGAAAAAATAGAAGGGTGATAGAAATGCATGTTATTTGACTTATTGTTTTGATTCCACTAAACACTCCTGTATAGACAAGTCAGCTCCATACTGTTATTCCGTCCAATTCCGAAGCCCATTTAACAATTGAGAAAACTGTAATAGAAAGAAAACGAGGAGACCACCCTCATATACACAGTAACATATAAGGTAAAATATCAAATGTGTATACAGTAACATACAAAAGTATCAAGGAAAGCATATAAAAATGAAAACAAAATGATAAAAGGACGAAAAAAATAGAAGGGCGATAGAAATGCATGTTACCTCACTTATTGTCTTGATTCCACTAAAAACTCCCGTATAGCCAACTCAGCCACATTTTCATAATCCGTCCATTTTCGAAACCCAATTAACAATTCAGAAAACTATAAGAGAGAGAAAACGAGGAGACTACCCTCATATACACAGTAACATACAAGGTTAAAATATCAAATGTGTATACAGTAACATACAAAAGTATCATGGGAGGGCGTATAAAAGTGAAAAAAAATGATAAAAGGACGAAAAAAATGGAAGGATGATAGAATTGCATGTTAACTGACTTATTGTTTTGATTCCACTAAACACTCCTGTATAGACAAGTCAGCTCCATACTGTTAATCCGTCCATTTCCGAAGCCTATTTAACAATTGAGAAATCTGTAATAGAAAGAAAACGAGGAGCCCACCCTCATATACACAGTAACATACAAGGTAAAATATCAAATGTGTATACAGTAACATACAAATGTATCAAGGGAGGGCATATAAAATTAAAAAAAAAAAAAGATAAAAGGACGAAAAAAAAGAAGGGTGATAGAATTGCATGTTACCTGACTTATAGTCTTGATTCCAGTAAACACTCCGGTATAGCCAAGTCAGCCCCATTTTCTTATTCCGTCCAATTCCGACACCCAATTTACAATTTAGAAAACTGTAAGAGAGAGAAAACGAGGAGACTACCCTCATATACACAGTAACATACAAGGTAAAATATCAAATGTGTATACAGTAACATACAAAAGTATCAAGAAGGGCATATAAAAGTGAAAACAAAATAATAAAAGGACGAAAAAAATAGAAGGGTGATAGAAATGCATGTTACCTGACTTATTGTCTTGATTCCACTAAACACTCCGGTAGAGCAACTCAGCCCCATTTTCTTAATCCGTCCAATTCCGAAACCCAGTTGACAATTCAGAAAAGTATAAGAGTTAGAAAACGAGGAGACTACCCTCATATACAGAGCAACATACAAGGTAAAATATTAAATGTGTATACAATAACATACAAAAGTATCAAGGGAGGGCATATAAAAGTGAAAAATAAATGGTAAAATTACGAAAATATAGAAGGTTGATAGAATTGCATGTTACATGACTTATTGTTTTGATTCCACTAAACACTCCTGTATAGACAAGTCAGCTCCATACTGTTAATTCGTCCATTTCCGAAGCCCATTTAACAATTGAGAAAACTGTAATAGAAAGAAAACGAGGAGACCACCCTCCTATACAATGTAACATACAACGTAAAATATCAAATGTGTATACAGTAACATATAAAAGTATCAAGGAGAGCATATAAAAATGAAAACAAAATCATAAAAGGACGAAAAAAATAGAAGGGTGATAGAAATGCATGTTACTTGACTTATTGTTTTGATTCCACTAAACACTCCTGTATAGACAAGTCAGCTCCATACTGTTAATCCGTCCAATTCCGAAGCCCATTTAACAATTGAGAAAACTGTAATAGAAAGAAAACGAGGAGACCACCCTCATACACACAGTAACATACAAGGTAAAATATCAAATGTGTATACAGTAACATACAAAAGTATCAAGGAAAGCATATAAAAATGAAAACAAAATGATAAAAGGACGAAAAAAATAGAAGGGCGATAGAAATGCATGTTACCTCACTTATTGTCTTGATTCCACTAAAAACTCCCGTATAGCCAACTCAGCCACATTTTCTTAATCCGTCCATTTTCGAAACCCAATTAACAATTCAGAAAACTATAAGAGAGAGAAAACGAGGAGACTACCCTCATATACACAGTAACATACAAGGTTAAAATATCAAATGTGTATACAGTAACATACAAAAGTATCAAGGGAGGGCGTATAAAAGTGAAAAAAAAATGATAAAAGGACGAAAAAAATGGAAGGATGATAGAATTGCATGTTACCTGACTTATTGTTTTGATTCCACTAAACACTCCTGTATAGACAAGTCAGCTCCATACTGTTAATCCGTCCATTTCCGAAGCCTATTTAACAATTGAGAAAACTGTAATAGAAAGAAAACGAGGAGCCCACCCTCATATACACAGTAACATACAAGGTAAAATATCAAATGTGTATACAGTAACATACAAATGTATCAAGGGAGGGCATATAAAATTAAAAAAAAAAGATAAAAGGACGAAAAAAAAGAAGGGTGATAGAATAGCATGTTACCTGACTTATAGTCTTGATTCCAGTAAACACTCCGGTATAGCCAAGTCAGCCCCATTTTCTTATTCCGTCCAATTCCGACATCCAATTCACAATTTAGAAAACTGTAAGAGAGAGAAAACGAGGAGACTACCCTCATATACACAGTAACATACAAGGTAAAATATCAAATGTGTATACAGTAACATACAAAAGTATCAAGAAGGGCACATAAAAGTGAAAACAAAATAATAAAAGGACGAAAAAAATAGAAGGGTGATAGAAATGCATGTTACCTGACTTATTGTCTTGATTCCACTAAACACTCCGGTAGAGCAACTCAGCCCCATTTTCTTAATCCGTCCAATTCCGAAACCCAGTTGACAATTCAGAAAAGTATAAGAGTTAGAAAACGAGGAGACTACCCTCATATACAGAGTAACATACAAGGTAAAATATTAAATGTGTATACAATAACATATAAAAGTATCAAGGGAGGGCATATAAAAGTGAAAAATAAATGATAAAAGGACGAAAATATAGAAGGTTGATAGAAATGCATGTTACCTCACTTATTGTCTTGATTCCACTAAAAACTCCCGTATAGCCAACTCAGCCACATTTTCATAATCCGTCCATTTTCGAAACCCAATTAACAATTCAGAAAACTATAAGAGAGAGAAAACGAGGAGACTACCCTCATATACACAGTAACATACAAGGTTAAAATATCAAATGTGTATACAGTAACATACAAAAGTATCATGGGAGGGCGTATAAAAGTGAAAAAAAATGATAAAAGGACGAAAAAAATGGAAGGATGATAGAATTGCATGTTAACTGACTTATTGTTTTGATTCCACTAAACACTCCTGTATAGACAAGTCAGCTCCATACTGTTAATCCGTCCATTTCCGAAGCCTATTTAACAATTGAGAAATCTGTAATAGAAAGAAAACGAGGAGCCCACCCTCATATACACAGTAACATACAAGGTAAAATATCAAATGTGTATACAGTAACATACAAATGTATCAAGGGAGGGCATATAAAATTAAAAAAAAAAAAAAGATAAAAGGACGAAAAAAAAGAAGGGTGATAGAATTGCATGTTACCTGACTTATAGTCTTGATTCCAGTAAACACTCCGGTATAGCCAAGTCAGCCCCATTTTCTTATTCCGTCCAATTCCGACACCCAATTTACAATTTAGAAAACTGTAAGAGAGAGAAAACGAGGAGACTACCCTCATATACACAGTAACATACAAGGTAAAATATCAAATGTGTATACAGTAACATACAAAAGTATCAAGAAGGGCATATAAAAGTGAAAACAAAATAATAAAAGGACGAAAAAAATAGAAGGGTGATAGAAATGCATGTTACCTGACTTATTGTCTTGATTCCACTAAACACTCCGGTAGAGCAACTCAGCCCCATTTTCTTAATCCGTCCAATTCCGAAACCCAGTTGACAATTCAGAAAAGTATAAGAGTTAGAAAACGAGGAGACTACCCTCATATACAGAGCAACATACAAGGTAAAATATTAAATGTGTATACAATAACATACAAAAGTATCAAGGGAGGGCATATAAAAGTGAAAAATAAATGGTAAAAGGACGAAAATATAGAAGGTTGATAGAATTGCATGTTACCTGACTTATTGTTTTGATTCCACTAAACACTCCTGTATAGACAAGTCAGCTCCATACTGTTAATTCGTCCATTTCCGAAGCCCATTTAACAATTGAGAAAACTGTAATAGAAAGAAAACGAGGAGACCACCCTCCTATACAATGTAACATACAACGTAAAATATCAAATGTGTATACAGTAACATATAAAAGTATCAAGGAGAGCATATAAAAATGAAAACAAAATCATAAAAGGACGAAAAAAATAGAAGGGTGATAGAAATGCATGTTACTTGACTTATTGTTTTGATTCCACTAAACACTCCTGTATAGACAAGTCAGCTCCATACTGTTAATCCGTCCAATTCCGAAGCCCATTTAACAATTGAGAAAACTGTAATAGAAAGAAAACGAGGACACCACCCTCATACACACAGTAACATACAAGGTAAAATATCAATTGTGTATACAGTAGCATACAAAAGTATCAAGGAAAGCATATAAAAATGAAAACAAAATGATAAAAGGACGAAAAAAATAGAAGGGCGATAGAAATGCATGTTACCTCACTTATTGTCTTGATTCCACTAAAAACTCCCGTATAGCCAACTCAGCCACATTTTCTTAATCCGTCCATTTTCGAAACCCAATTAACAATTCAGAAAACTATAAGAGAGAGAAAACGAGGAGACTACCCTCATATACACAGTAACATACAAGGTTAAAATATCAAATGTGTATACAGTAACATACAAAAGTATCAAGGGAGGGCGTATAAAAGTGAAAAAAAAATGATAAAAGGACGAAAAAAATGGAAGGATGATAGAATTGCATGTTACCTGACTTATTGTTTTGATTCCACTAAACACTCCTGTATAGACAAGTCAGCTCCATACTGTTAATCCGTCCATTTCCGAAGCCTATTTAACAATTGAGAAAACTGTAATAGAAAGAAAACGAGGAGCCCACCCTCATATACACAGTAACATACAAGGTAAAATATCAAATGTGTATACAGTAACATACAAATGTATCAAGGGAGGGCATATAAAATTAAAAAAAAAAAAGATAAAAGGACGAAAAAAAAGAAGGGTGATAGAATTGCATGTTACCTGACTTATAGTCTTGATTCCAGTAAACACTCCGGTATAGCCAAGTCAGCCCCATTTTCTTATTCCATCCAATTCCGACACCCAATTCACAATTTAGAAAACTGTAAGAGAGAGAAAACGAGGAGACTACCCTCATATACACAGTAACATACAAGGTAAAATATCAAATGTGTATACAGTAACATACAAAAGTATCAAGTAGGGCATATAAATGTGAAAACAAAATAATAAAAGGACGAAAAAAATAGAAGGGTGATAGAAATGCATGTTACCTGACTTATTGTCTTGATTCCACTAAACACTCCGGTAGAGCAACTCAGCCCCATTTTCTTAATCCGTCCAATTCCGAAACCCAGTTGACAATTCAGAAAACTATAAGAGTTAGAAAACGAGGAGACTACCGTCATATACAGAGTAACATACAAGGTAAAATATTAAATGTGTATACAATAACATACAAAAGTATCAAGGGAGGGCATATAAAAGTGAAAAATAAATGATAAAAGGACGAAAATATAGAAGGTTGATAGAATTGCATGTTACCTGACTTATTGTTTTGATTCCACTAAACACTCCTGTATAGATAAGTCAGCTCCATACTGTTAATTCGTCCATTTCCGAAGCCCATTTAACAATTGAGAAAACTGTAATAGAAAGAAAACGAGGAGACCCCCCTCCTATACAATGTAACATACAACGTAAAATATCAAATGTGTATACAGTAACAAATAAAAGTATCAAGGAGAGCATATAAAAATGAAAACAAAATCATAAAAGGACGAAAAAAATAGAATTGTGATAGAAATGCATGTTACTTGACTTATTGTTTTGATTCCACTAAACACTCCTGTATAGACAAGTCAGCTCCATACTGTTAATCCGTCCAATTCCGAAGCCCATTTAACAATTGAGAAAACTGTAATAGAAAGAAAACGAGGAGACCACCCTCATATACACAGTAACATACAAGGTAAAATATCAAATGTGTATACAGTAACATACAAAAGTATCAAGGAAAGCATATAAAAATGAAAACAAAATGATAAAAGGACGAAAAAAATAGAAGGGCGATAGAAATGCATGTTACCTCACTTATTGTCTTGATTCCACTAAAAACTCCCGTATAGCCAACTCAGCCACATTTTCTTAATCCGTCCATTTTCAAAACCCAATTAACAATTCAGAAAACTATAAGAGAGAGAAAACGAGGAGACTACCCTCATATACACAGTAACATACAAGGTTAAAATATCAAATGTGTATACAGTAACATACAAAAGTATCAAGGGAGGGCGTATAAAAGTGAAAAAAAAATGATAAAAGGACGAAAAAAATGGAAGGATGATAGAACTGCATGTTACCTGACTAATTGTTTTGATTCCACTAAACACTCCGGTAGAGCAACTCAGCCCCATTTTCTTAATCCGTCCAATTCCGAAACCCAGTTGACAATTCAGAAAACTATAAGAGTTAGAAAACGAGGAGACTACCCTCATATACAGAGTAACATACAAGGTAAAATATTAAATGTGTATACAATAACATACAAAAGTATCAAGGGAGGGCATATAAAAGTGAAAAATAAATGATAAAAGGACGAAAATATAGAAGGTTGATAGAATTGCATGTTACCTGACTTATTGTTTTGATTCCACTAAACACTCCTGTATAGACAAGTCAGCTCCATACTGTTAATTCGTCCATTTCCGAAGCCCATTTAACAATTGAGAAAACTGTAATAGAAAGAAAACGAGGAGACCACCCTCCTATACAATGTAACATACAACGTAAAATATCAAATGTGTATACAGTAACATATAAAAGTATCAAGGAGAGCATATAAAAATGAAAACAAAATCGTAAAAGGACGAAAAAAATAGAAGGGTGATAGAAATGCATGTTACTTGACTTATTGTTTTGATTCCACTAAACACTCCTGTATAGACAAGTCAGCTCCATACTGTTAATCCGTCCAATTCCGAAGCCCATTTAACAATTGAGAAAACTGTAATAGAAAGAAAACGAGGAGACCACCCTCACATACACAGTAACATACAAGGTAAAATATCAAATGTGTATACAGTAACATACAAATGTATCAAGGGAGGGCATATAAAATTAAAAAAAAAAGATAAAAGGACGAAAAAAAAGAAGGGTGATAGAATTGCATGTTACCTGACTTATAGTCTTGATTCCAGTAAACACTCCGGTATAGCCAACCCAGCCCCATTTTCTTATTCCGTCCAATTCCGACACCCAATTCACAATTTAGAAAACTGTAAGAGAGAGAAAACGAGGAGACTACCCTCATATACACAGTAACATACAAGGTAAAATATCAAATGTGTATACAGTAACATACAAAAGTATCAAGAAGGGCATATAAAAGTGAAAACAAAATAATAAAAGGACGAAAAAAATAGAAGGGTGATAGAAATGCATGTTACCTGACTTAATGTCTTGATTCCACTAAACACACCGGTAGAGCAACTCAGCCCCATTTTCTTAATCCGTCCAATTCCGAAACCCAGTTGACAATTCAGAAAAGTATAAGAGTTAGAAAACGAGGAGACTACCCTCATATACAGAGTAACATACAAGGTAAAATATTAAATGTGTATACAATAACATACAAAAGTATCAAGGGAGGGCATATAAAAGTGAAAAATAAATGATAAAAGGACGAAAATATAGAAGGTTGATAGAATTGCATGTTACCTGACTTATTGTTTTGATTCCACTAAACACTCCTGTATAGACAAGTCAGCTCCATACTGTTAATTCGTCCATTTCCGAAGCCCATTTAACAATTGAGAAAACTGTAATAGAAAGAAAACGAGGAGACCACCCTCCTATACAATGTAACATACAACGTAAAATATCAAATGTGTATACAGTAACATATAAAAGTATCAAGGAGAGCATATAAAAATGAAAACAAAATCATAAAAGGACGAAAAAAATAGAAGGGTGATAGAAATGCATGTTACTTGACTTATTGTTTTGATTCCACTAAACACTCCTGTATAGACAAGTCAGCTCCATTCTGTTAATCCGTCCAATTGCGAAGCCCATTTAACAATTGAGAAAGCTGTAATAGAAAGAAAACGAGGAGACCACCCTCATATACACAGTAACATACAAGGTAAAATATCAAATGTGTATACAGTAACATACAAAAGTATCAAGGAAAGCATATAAAAATGAAAACAAAATGATAAAAGGACGAAAAAAATAGAAGGGCGATAGAAATGCATGTTACCTCACTTATTGTCTTGATTCCACTAAAAACTCCCGTATAGCCAACTCAGCCACATTTTCTTAATCCGTCCATTTTCGAAACCCAATTAACAATTCAGAAAACTATAAGAGAGAGAAAACGAGGAGACTACCCTCATATACACAGTAACATACAAGGTTAAAATATCAAATGTGTATACAGTAACATACAAAAGTATCAAGGGAGGGCGTATAAAAGTGAAAAAAAATGATAAAAGGACGAAAAAAATGGAAGGATGATAGAATTGCATGTTACCTGACTTATTGTTTTGATTCCACTAAACACTCCTGTATAGACAAGTCAGCTCCATACTGTTAATCCGACCATTTCCGAAGCCTATTTAACAATTGAGAAAACTGTAATAGAAAGAAAACGAGGAGCCCACCCTCATATACACAGTAACATACAAGGTAAAATATCAAATGTGTATACAGTAACATACAAATGTATCAAGGGAGGGCATATAAAATTAAAAAAAAAAAGATAAAAGGACGAAAAAAAAGAAGGGTGATAGAATTGCATGTTACCTGACTTATAGTCTTGATTCCAGTAAACACTCCGGTATAGCCAAGTCAGCCCCATTTTCTTATTCCATCCAATTCCGACACCCAATTCACAATTTAGAAAACTGTAAGAGAGAGAAAACGAGGAGACTACCCTCATATACACAGTAACATACAAGGTAAAATATCAAATGTGTATACAGTAACATACAAAATATCAAGAAGGGCATATAAATGTGAAAACAAAATACTAAAAGGACGAAAAAAATAGAAGGGTGATAGAAATGCATGTTACCTGACTTATTGTCTTGATTCCACTAAACACTCCGGTAGAGCAACTCAGCCCCATTTTCTTAATCCGTCCAATTCCGAAACCCAGTTGACAATTCAGAAAACTATAAGAGTTAGAAAACGAGGAGACTACCCTCATATACAGAGTAACATACAAGGTAAAATATTAAATGTGTATACAATAACATACAAAAGTATCAAGGGAGGGCATATAAAAGTGAAAAATAAATGATAAAAGGACGAAAATATAGAAGGTTGATAGAATTGCATGTTACCTGACTTATTGTTTTGATTCCACTAAACACTCCTGTATAGACAAGTCAGCTCCATACTGTTAATTCGTCCATTTCCGAAGCCCATTTAACAATTAAGAAAACTGTAATAGAAAGAAAACGAGGAGACCACCCTCCTATACAATGTAACATACAACGTAAAATATCAAATGTGTATACAGTAACATATAAAAGTATCAAGGAGAGCATATAAAAATGAAAACAAAATCATAAAAGGACGAAAAAAATAGAAGGGTGATAGAAATGCATGTTACTTGACTTATTGTTTTGATTCCACTAAACACTCCTGTATAGACAAGTCAGCTCCATACTGTTAATCCGTCCAATTCCGAAGCCCATTTAACAATTGAGAAAACTGTAATAGAAAGAAAACGAGTAGACCACCCTCATATACACAGTAACATACAAGGTAAAATATCAAATGTGTATACAGTAACATACAAAAGTATCAAGGAAAGCATATAAAAATGAAAACAAAATGATAAAAGGACGAAAAAAATAGAAGGGCGATAGAAATGCATGTTACCTCACTTATTGTCTTGATTCCACTAAAAACTCCCGTATAGCCAACTCAGCCACATTTTCTTAATCCGTCCATTTTCGAAACCCAATTAACAATTCAGAAAACTATAAGAGAGAGAAAACGAGGAGACTACCCTCATATACACAGTAACATACAAGGTTAAAATATCAAATGTGTATACAGTAACATACAAAAGTATCAAGGGAGGGCGTATAAAAGTGAAAAAAAAATGATAAAAGGACGAAAAAAATGGAAGGATGATAGAATTGCATGTTACCTGACTTATTGTTTTGATTCCACTAAACACTCCGGTAGAGCAACTCAGCCCCATTTTCTTAATCCGTCCAATTCCGAAACCCAGTTGACAATTCAGAAAACTATAAGAGTTAGAAAACGAGGAGACTACCCTCATATACAGAGTAACATACAAGGTAAAATATTAAATGTGTATACAATAACATACAAAAGTATCGAGGGAGGGCATATAAAAGTGAAAAATAAATGATAAAAGGACGAAAATATAGAAGGTTGATAGAATTGCATGTTACCTGACTTATTGTTTTGATTCCACTAAACACTCCTGTATAGACAAGTCAGCTCCATACTGTTAATTCGTCCATTTCCGAAGCCCATTTAACAATTGAGAAAACTGTAATAGAAAGAAAACGAGGAGACCACCCTCCTATACAATGTAACATACAACGTAAAATATCAAATGTGTATACAGTAACATATAAAAGTATCAAGGAGAGCATATAAAAATGAAAACAAAATCATAAAAGGACGAAAAAAATAGAAGGGTGATAGAAATGCATGTTACTTGACTTATTGTTTTGATTCCACTAAACACTCCTGTATAGACAAGTCAGCTCCATAGTGTTAATCCGTCCAATTCCGAAGCCCATTTAACAATTGAGAAAACTGTAATAGAAAGAAAACGAGGAGACCACCCTCATATACACAGTAACATACAAGTTAAAATATCAAATGTGTATACAGTAACATACAAAAGTATCAAGGAAAGCATATAAAAATGAAAACAAAATGATAAAAGGACGAAAAAAATAGAAGGGCGATAGAAATGCATGTTACCTCACTTATTGTCTTGATTCCACTAAAAACTCCCGTATAGCCAACTCAGCCACATTTTCTTAATCCGTCCATTTTCGAAACCCAATTAACAATTCAGAAAACTATAAGAGAGAGAAAACGAGGAGACTACCCTCATATACACAGTAACATACAAGGTTAAAATATCAAATGTGTATACAGTAACATACAAAAGTATCAAGGGAGGGCGTATAAAAGTGAAAAAAAAAATGATAAAAGGACGAAAAAAATGGAAGGATGATAGAATTGCATGTTACCTGACTTATTGTTTTGATTCCACTAAACACTCCTGTATAGACAAGTCAGCTCCATACTGTTAATCCGTCCATTTCCGAAGCCTATTTAACAATTGAGAAAACTGTAATAGAAAGAAAACGAGGAGCCCACCCTCATATACACAGTAACATACAAGGTAAAATATCAAATGTGTATACAGTAACATACAAATGTATCAAGGGAGGGCATATAAAATTAAAAAAAAAAAGATAAAAGGACGAAAAAAAAGAAGGGTGATAGAATTGCATGTTACCTGACTTATAGTCTTGATTCCAGTAAACACTCCGGTATAGCCAAGTCAGCCCCATTTTCTTATTCCGTCCAATTCCGACACCCAATTCACAATTTAAAAAACTGTAAGAGAGAGAAAACGAGGAGACTACCCTCATATACACAGTAACATACAAGGTAAAATATCAAATGTGTATACAGTAACATACAAAAGTATCAAGAAGGGCATATAAAAGTGAAAACAAAATAATAAAAGGACGAAAAAAATAGAAGGGTGATAGAAATGCATGTTACCTGACTTATTGTCTTGATTCCACTAAACACTCCGGTAGAGCAACTCAGCCCCATTTTCTTAATCTGTCCAATTCCGAAACCCAGTTGGCAATTCAGAAAACTATAAGAGTTAGAAAACGAGGAGACTACCCTCATATACAGAGTAACATACAAGGTAAAATATTAAATGTGTATACAATAACATACAAAAGTATCAAGGGAGGGCATATAAAAGTGAAAAATAAATGATAAAAAGACGAATATATAGAAGGTTGATAGAATTGCATGTTACCTGACTTATTGTTTTGATTCCACTAAACACTCCTGTATAGACAAGTCAGCTCCATACTGTTAATCCGTCCATTTCCGAAGCCTATTTAACAATTGAGAAAACTGTAATAGAAAGAAAACGAGGAGCCCACCCTCATATACACAGTAACATACAAGGTAAAATATCAAATGTTTATACAGTAACATACAAATGTATCAAGGGAGGGCATATAAAATTAAAAAAAAAAAAAGATAAAAGGACGAAAAAAAAGAAGGGTGATAGAATTGCATGTTACCTGACTTATAGTCTTGATTCCAGTAAACACTCCGGTATAGCCAAGTCAGCCCCATTTTCTTATTCCATCCAATTCCGACACCCAATTCACAATTTAGAAAACTGTAAGAGAGAGAAAACGAGGAGACTACCCTCATATACACAGTAACATACAAGGTAAAATATCAAATGTGTATACAGTAACATACAAAAGTATCAAGAAGGGCATATAAATGTGAAAACAAAATAATAAAAGGACGAAAAAAATAGAAGGGTGATAGAAATGCATGTTACCTGACTTATTGTCTTGATTCCACTAAACACTCCGGTAGAGCAACTCAGCCCCATTTTCTTAATCCGTCCAATTCCGAAACCCAGTTGACAATTCAGAAAACTATAAGAGTTAGAAAACGAGGAGACTACCCTCATATACAGAGTAACATACAAGGTAAAATATTAAATGTGTATACAATAACATACAAAAGTATCAAGGGAGGGCATATAAAAGTGAAAAATAAATGATAAAAGGACGAAAATATAGAAGGTTGATAGAATTGCATGTTACCTGACTTATTGTTTTGATTCCACTAAACACTCCTGTATAGACAAGTCAGCTCCATACTGTTAATTCATCCATTTCCGAAGCCCATTTAACAATTGAGAAAACTGTAATAGAAAGAAAACGAGGAGACCACCCTCCTATACAATGTAACATACAACGTAAAATATCAAATGTGTATACAGTAACATATAAAAGTATCAAGGAGAGCATATAAAAATGAAAACAAAATCATAAAAGGACGAAAAAAATAGAAGGGTGATAGAAATGCATGTTACTTGACTTATTGTTTTGATTCCACTAAACACTCCTGTATAGACAAGTCAGCTCCATACTGTTAATCCGTCCAATTCCGAAGCCCATTTAACAATTGAGAAAACTGTAATAGAAAGAAAACGAGGAGACCACCCTCATATACACAGTAACATACAAGGTAAAATATCAAATGTGTATACAGTAACATACAAAAGTATCAAGGAAAGCATATAAAAATGAAAACAAAATGATAAAAGGACGAAAAAAATAGAAGGGCGATAGAAATGCATGTTACCTCACTTATTGTCTTGATTCCACTAAAAACTCCCGTATAGCCAACTCAGCCACATTTTCTTAATCCGTCCATTTTCGAAACCCAATTAACAATTCAGAAAACTATAAGAGAGAGAAAACGAGGAGACTACCCTCATATACACAGTAACATACAAGGTTAAAATATCAAATGTGTATACAGTAACATACAAAAGTATCAAGGGAGGGCGTATAAAAGTGAAAAAAAAATGATAAAAGGACGAAAAAAATGGAAGGATGATAGAATTGCATGTTACCTGACTTATTGTTTTGATTCCACTAAACACTCCGGTAGAGCAACTCAGCCCCATTTTCTTAATCCGTCCAATTCCGAAACCCAGTTGACAATTCAGAAAACTATAAGAGTTAGAAAACGAGGAGACTACCCTCATATACAGAGTAACATACAAGGTAAAATATTAAATGTGTATACAATAACATACAAAAGTATCAAGGGAGGGCATATAAAAGTGAAAAATAAATGATAAAAGGACGAAAATATAGAAGGTTGATAGAATTGCATGTTACCTGACTTATTGTTTTGATTCCACTAAACACTCCTGTATAGACAAGTCAGCTCCATACTGTTAATTCGTCCATTTCCGAAGCCCATTTAACAATTGAGAAAACTGTAATAGAAAGAAAACGAGGAGACCACCCTCCTATACAATGTAACATACAACGTAAAATATCAAATGTGTATACAGTAACATATAAAAGTATCAAGGAGAGCATATAAAAATGAAAACAAAATCATAAAAGGACGAAAAAAATAGAAGGGTGATAGAAATGCATGTTACTTGACTTATTGTTTTGATTCCACTAAACACTCCTGTATAGACAAGTCAGCTCCATACTGTTAATCCGTCCAATTCCGAAGCCCATTTAACAATTGAGAAAACTGTAATAGAAAGAAAACTAGGAGACCACCCTCATATACACAGTAACATACAAGTTAAAATATCAAATGTGTATACAGTAACATACAAAAGTATCAAGGAAAGCATATAAAAATGAAAACAAAATGATAAAAGGACGAAAAAAATAGAAGGGCGATAGAAATGCATGTTACCTCACTTATTGTCTTGATTCCACTAAAAACTCCCGTATAGCCAACTCCGCCACATTTTCTTAATCCGTCCATTTTCGAAACCCAATTAACAATTCAGAAAACTATAAGAGAGAGAAAACGAGGAGACTACCCTCATATACACAGTAACATACAAGGTTAAAATATCAAATGTGTATACAGTAACATACAAAAGTATCAAGGGAGGGCGTATAAAAGTGAAAAAAAAAATGATAAAAGGACGAAAAAAATGGAAGGATGATAGAATTGCATGTTACCTGACTTATTGTTTTGATTCCACTAAACACTCCTGTATAGACAAGTCAGCTCCATACTGTTAATCCGTCCATTTCCGAAGCCTATTTAACAATTGAGAAAACTGTAATAGAAAGAAAACGAGGAGCCCACCCTCATATACACAGTAACATACAAGGTAAAATATCAAATGTGTATACAGTAACATACAAATGTATCAAGGGAGGGCATATAAAATTAAAAAAAAAAAAGATAAAAGGACGAAAAAAAAGAAGGGGATAGAATTGCATGTTACCTGACTTATAGTCTTGATTCCAGTAAACACTCCGGTATAGCCAAGTCAGCCCCATTTTCTTATTCCGTCCAATTCCGACACCCAATTAACAATTTAGAAAACTGTAAGAGAGAGAAAACGAGGAGACAACCCTCCTATACAATGTAACATACAACGTAAAATATCAAATGTGTATACAGTAACATATAAAAGTATCAAGGAGAGCATATAAAAATGAAAACAAAATCATAAAAGGACGAAAAAAATAGAAGGGTGATAGAAATGCATGTTACTTGACTTATTGTTTTGATTCCACTAAACACTCCTGTATAGACAAGTCAGCTCCATACTGTTAATCCGTCCAATTCCGAAGCCCATTTAACAATTGAGAAAACTGTAATAGAAAGAAAACGAGGAGACCACCCTCATATACACAGTAACATACAAGGTAAAATATCAAATGTGTATACAGTAACATACAAAAGTATCAAGGAAAGCATATAAAAATGAAAACAAAATGATAAAAGGACGAAAAAAATAGAAGGGCGATAGAAATGCATGTTACCTCACTTATTGTCTTGATTCCACTAAAAACTCCCGTATAGCCAACTCAGCCACATTTTCTTAATCCGTCCATTTTCGAAACCCAATTAACAATTCAGAAAACTATAAGAGAGAGAAAACGAGGAGACTACCCTCATATACACAGTAACATACAAGGTTAAAATATCAAATGTGTATACAGTAACATACAAAAGTATCAAGGGAGGGCGTATAAAAGTGAAAAAAAAATGATAAAAGGACGGAAAAAATGGAAGGATGATAGAATTGCATGTTACCTGACTTATTGTTTTGATTCCACTAAACACTCCGGTAGAGCAACTCAGCCCCATTTTCTTAATCCGTCCAATTCCGAAACCCAGTTGACAATTCAGAAAACTATAAGAGTTAGAAAACGAGGAGACTACCCTCATATACAGAGTAACATACAAGGTAAAATATTAAATGTGTATACAATAACATACAAATGTATCAAGGGAGGGCATATAAAATTAAAAAAAAAAAGATAAAAGGACGAAAAAAAAGAAGGGGATAGAATTGCATGTTACCTGACTTATTGTTTTGATTCCACTAAACACTCCTGTATAGACAAGTCAGCTCCATACTGTTAATTCGTCCATTTCCGAAGCCCATTTAACAATTGAGAAAACTGTAATAGAAAGAAAACGAGGAGACCACCCTCCTATACAATGTAACATACAACGTAAAATATCAAATGTGTATACAGTAACATATAAAAGTATCAAGGAGAGCATATAAAAATGAAAACAAAATCATAAAAGGACGAAAAAAATAGAAGGGTGATAGAAATGCATGTTACTTGACTTATTGTTTTGATTCCACTAAACACTCCTGTATAGACAAGTCAGCTCCATACTGTTAATCCGTCCAATTCCGAAGCCCATTTAACAATTGAGAAAACTGTAATAGAAAGAAAACTAGGAGACCACCCTCATATACACAGTAACATACAAGTTAAAATATCAAATGTGTATACAGTAACATACAAAAGTATCAAGGAAAGCATATAAAAATGAAAACAAAATGATAAAAGGACGAAAAAAATAGAAGGGCGATAGAAATGCATGTTACCTCACTTATTGTCTTGATTCCACTAAAAACTCCCGTATAGCCAACTCAGCCACATTTTCTTAATCCGTCCATTTTCGAAACCCAATTAACAATTCAGAAAACTATAAGAGAGAGAAAACGAGGAGACTACCCTCATATACACAGTAACATACAAGGTTAAAATATCAAATGTGTATACAGTAACATACAAAAGTATCAAGGGAGGGCGTATAAAAGTGAAAAAAAAAATGATAAAAGGACGAAAAAAATGGAAGGATGATAGAATTGCATGTTACCTGACTTATTGTTTTGATTCCACTAAACACTCCTGTATAGACAAGTCAGCTCCATACTGTTAATCCGTCCATTTACGAAGCCTATTTAACAATTGAGAAAACTGTAATAGAAAGAAAACGAGGAGCCCACCCTCATATACACAGTAACATACAAGGTAAAATATCAAATGTGTATACAGTAACATACAAATGTATCAAGGGAGGGCATATAAAATTAAAAAAAAAAGATAAAAGGACGAAAAAAAAGAAGGGGATAGAATTGCATGTTACCTGACTTATAGTCTTGATTCCAGTAAACAATCCGATATAGCCAAGTCAGCCCCATTTTCTTATTCCGTCCAATTCCGACACCCAATTCACAATTTAGAAAACTGTAAGAGAGAGAAAACGAGGAGACTACCCTCATATACACAGTAACATACAAGGTAAAATATCAAATGTGTATACAGTAACATACAAAAGTATCAAGAAGGGCATATAAAAGTGAAAACAAAATAATAAAAGGACGAAAAAAATAGAAGGGTGATAGAAATGCATGTTACCTGACTTATTGTCTTGATTCCACTAAACACTCCGGTAGAGCAACTCAGCCCCATTTTCTTAATCTGTCCAATTCCGAAACCCAGTTGGCAATTCAGAAAACTATAAGAGTTAGAAAACGAGGAGACTACCCTCATATACAGAGTAACATACAAGGTAAAATATTAAATGTGTATACAATAACATACAAAAGTATCAAGGGAGGGCATATAAAAGTGAAAAATAAATGATAAAAAGACGAATATATAGAAGATTGATAGAATTGCATGTTACCTGACTTATTGTTTTGATTCCACTAAACACTCCTGTATAGACAAGTCAGCTCCATACTGTTAATTCGTCCATTTCCGAAGCCCATTTAACAATTGAGAAAACTGTAATAGAAAGAAAACGAGGAGACCACCCTCCTATACAATGTAACATACAACGTAAAATATCAAATGTGTATACAGTAACATATAAAAGTATCAAGGAGAGCATATAAAAATGAAAACAAAATCATAAAAGGACGAAAAAAATAGAAGGGTGATAGAAATGCATGTTACTTGACTTATTGTTTTGATTCCACTAAACACTCCTGTATAGACAAGTCAGCTCCATACTGTTAATCCGTCCAATTCCGAAGCCCATTTAACAATTGAGAAAACTGTAATAGAAAGAAAACGAGGAGACCACCCTCACATACACAGTAACATACAAGGTAAAATATCAAATGTGTATACAGTAACATACAAAAGTATCAAGGAAAGCATATAAAAATGAAAACAAAATGATAAAAGGACGAAAAAAATAGAAGGGCGATAGAAATGCATGTTACCTCACTTATTGTCTTGATTCCACTAAAAACTCCCGTATAGCCAACTCAGCCACATTTTCTTAATCCGTCCATTTTCGAAACCCAATTAACAATTCAGAAAACTATAAGAGAGAGAAAACGAGGAGACTACCCTCATATACACAGTAACATACAAGGTTAAAATATCAAATGTGTATACAGTAACATACAAAAGTATCAAGGGAGGGCGTATAAAAGTGAAAAAAAAAATTATAAAAGGACGAAAAAAATGGAAGGATGATAGAATTGCATGTTACCTGACTTATTGTTTTGATTCCACTAAACACTCCTGTATAGACAAGTCAGCTCCATACTGTTAATCCGTCCATTTCCGAAGCCTATTTAACAATTGAGAAAACTGTAATAGAAAGAAAACGAGGAGCCCACCCTCATATACACAGTAACATACAAGGTAAAATATCAAATGTGTATACAGTAACATACAAATGTATCAAGGGAGGGCATATAAAATTAAAAAAAAAAAAAAGATAAAAGGACGAAAAAAAAGAAGGGTGATAGAATTGCATGTTACCTGACTTATAGTCTTGATTCCAGTAAACACTCCGGTATAGCCAAGTCAGCCCCATTTTCTTATTCCGTCCAATTCCGACACCCAATTAACAATTTAGAAAACTGTAAGAGAGAGAAAACGAGGAGACTACCCTCATATACACAGTAACATACAATGTAAAATATCAAATGTGTATACAGTAACATACAAAAGTATCAAGAAGGGCATATAAAAGTGAAAACAAAATAATAAAAGGACGAAAAAAATAGAAGGGTGATAGAAATGCATGTTACCTGACTTATTGTCTTGATTCCACTAAACACTCCGGTAGAGCAACTCAGCCCCATTTTCTTAATCCGTCCAATTCCGAAACCCAGTTGGCAATTCAGAAAACTATAAGAGTTAGAAAACGAGGAGACTACCCTCATATACAGAGTAACATACAAGGTAAAATATTAAATGTGTATACAATAATGTACAAAAGTATCAAGGGAGGGCATATAAAAGTGAAAAATAAATGATAAAAAGACGAATATATAGAAGGTTGATAGAATTGCATGTTACCTGACTTATTGTTTTGATTCCACTAAACACTCCTGTATAGACAAGTCAGCTCCATACTGTTAATTCGTCCATTTCCGAAGCCCATTTAACAATTGAGAAAACTGTAATAGAAAGAAAACGAGGAGACCACCCTCCTATACAATGTAACATACAACGTAAAATATCAAATGTGTATACAGTAACATATAAAAGTATCAAGGAGAGCATATAAAAATGAAAACAAAATCATAAAAGGACGAAAAAAATAGAAGGGTGATAGAAATGCATGTTACTTGACTTATTGTTTTGATTCCACTAAACACTCCTGTATAGACAAGTCAGCTCCATACTGTTAATCCGTCCAATTCCGAAGCCCATTTAACAATTGAGAAAACTGTAATAGAAAGAAAACGAGGAGACCACCCTCATATACACAGTAACATACAAGGTGAAATATCAAATGTGTATACAGTAACATACAAAATTATCAAGGAAAGCATATAAAAATGAAAACAAAATGATAAAAGGACGAAAAAAATAGAAGGGCGATAGAAATGCGTGTTACCTCACTTATTGTCTTGATTCCACTAAAAACTCCCGTATAGCCAACTCAGCCACATTTTATTAATTCGTCCATTTTCGAAACCCAATTAACAATTCAGAAAACTATAAGAGAGAGAAAACGAGGAGACTACCCTCATATACACAGTAACATACAAGGTAAAATATCAAATGTGTATACAGTAACATACAAAAGTATCAAGAAAAGGCGTATAAAAGTGAAAAAAAAAATGATAAAAGGACGAAAAAAATGGAAGGATGATAGAATTGCATGTTACCTGACTTATTGTTTTTATTCCACTAAACACTGCTGTATAGACAAGTCAGCTCCATACTGTTAATCCGTCCATTTCCGAAGCCTATTTAACAATTGAGAAAACTGTAGTAGAAAGAAAACGAGGAGCCCACCCTCATATACACAGTAACATACAAGGTAATATATCAAATGTGTATACAGTAACATACAAATGTATCAAGGGAGGGCATATAAAATTAAAAAAAAAAAAAAAGATAAAAGGATGAAAAAAATGAAGGGTGATAGAATTGCATGTTACCTGACTTATAGTCTTGATTCCAGTAAACACTCGGGTATAGCCAAGTCAGCCCCATTTTCTTATTCCGTCCAATTCCGACACCCAATTCACAATTTAGAAAACTGTAAGAGAGAGAAAACGAGGAGACTACCCTCATATACACAGTAACATACAAGGTAAAATATCAAATGTGTATACAGTAACATACAAAAGTATCAAGGGAGCGCATATAAAAGTGAAAAAAAATGATAAAAGGGCGAAAAAAGAAGAATGGTGATAGAATTGCATGTTACCTGACTTATTGTCTTGATTTCACTAAACACTCCGGTATAGCGAAGTGAGCCCCATTTTCTTAATCCGTCCAATTCGGAAATACAATTCAAAATTCAGAAAACTGTAAGAGAGAGAAAACGAGGAGACTACCCTCATATACACACTAACATACAAGGTAAAATATGAAATGTGTATACAGTAACATACAAAAGTATCAAGGGAGGGCATATAAAAGTGGGAAAAATGATAAAAGGACGAAAAAACAGAAGGGTGGTAGAATTGCATGTTACCTGACTTATAGTCTTGATTCCATTAAACAATCCGGTATAGCGAAGTGAGCCCCATTTTCTTAATCCGTCCAATTCGGAAACCCAATTCAAAATTCAGAAAACTGTAAGAGAGAGAAAACGAGGAGACTACCCTCATATACACACTAACATACAAGCTAAAATATCAAATGTGTATACAGTAACATACAAAAGTATCAAGGAGGGCATATAAAAATGAAAACAAAATGATAAAAGGACGAAAAAAATAGAAGGGCGATAGAAATGCGTGTTACCTCACTTATTGTCTTGATTCCACTAAAAACTCCCGTATAGCCAACTCAGCCACATTTTCTTAATCCGTCCATTTTCGAAACCCAATTAACAATTCAGAAAACTATAAGAGAGAGAAAACGAGGAGACTACCCTCATATACACAGTAACATACAAGGTAAAATATCAAATGTGTATACAGTAACATACAAAAGTATCAAGAAAGGGCGTATAAAAGTGAAAAAAAAAATGATAAAAGGACGAAAAAAATGGAAGGATGATAGAATTGCATGTTACCTGACTTATTGTTTTTATTCCACTAAACACTCCTGTATAGACAAGTCAGCTCCATACTGTTAATCCGTCCAATTCCGAAGCCCATTTAACAATTGAGAAAACTGTAATAGAAAGAAAACGAGGAGACCACCCTCCTATACAATGTAACATACAACGTAAAATATCAAATGTGTATACAGTAACATATAAAAGTATCAAGGAGAGCATATAAAAATGAAAACAAAATCATAAAAGGACGAAAAAAATAGAAGGGTGATAGAAATGCATGTTACTTGACTTATTGTTTTGATTCCACTAAACACTCCTGTATAGACAAGTCAGCTCCATACTGTTAATCCGTCCAATTCCGAAGCCCATTTAACAATTGAGAAAACTGTAATAGAAAGAAAACGAGGAGACCACCCTCATATACACAGTAACATACAAGGTAAAATATCAAATGTGTATACAGTAACATACAAAAGTATCAAGGAAAGCATATAAAAATGAAAACAAAATGATAAAAGGACGAAAAAAATAGAAGGGCGATAGAAATGCATGTTACCTCACTTATTGTCTTGATTCCACTAAAAACTCCCGTATAGCCAACTCAGCCACATTTTCTTAATCCGTCCATTTTCGAAACCCAATTAACAATTCAGAAAACTATAAGAGAGAGAAAACGAGGAGACTACCCTCATATACACAGTAACATACAAGGTTAAAATATCAAATGTGTATACAGTAACATACAAAAGCATCAAGGGAGGGCGTATAAAAGTGAAAAAAAAAATTATAAAAGGACGAAAAAAATGGAAGGATGATAGAATTGCATGTTACCTGACTTATTGTTTTGATTCCACTAAACACTCCTGTATAGACAAGTCAGCTCCATACTGTTAATCCGTCCATTTCCGAAGCCTATTTAACAATTGAGAAAACTGTAATAGAAAGAAAACGAGGAGCCCACCCTCATATACACAGTAACATACAAGGTAAAATATCAAATGTGTATACAGTAACATACAAATGTATCAAGGGAGGGCATATAAAATTAAAAAAAAAAAAAAAGATAAAAGGACGAAAAAAAAGAAGGGTGATAGAATTGCATGTTACCTGACTTATAGTCTTGATTCCAGTAAACACTCCGGTATAGCCAAGTCAGCCCCATTTTCTTATTCCGTCCAATTCCGACACCCAATTAACAATTTAGAAAACTGTAAGAGAGAGAAAACGAGGAGACCACCCTCCTATACAATGTAACATACAACGTAAAATAACAAATGTGTATACAGTAACATATAAAAGTATCAAGGAAAGCATATAAAAATGAAAACAAAATGATAAAAGGACGAAAAAAATAGAAGGGCGATAGAAATGCATGTTACCTCACTTATTGTCTTGATTCCACTAAAAACTCCCGTATAGCCAACTCAGCCACATTTTCTTAATCCGTCCATTTTCGAAACCCAATTAACAATTCAGAAAACTATAAGAGATAGAAAACGAGGAGACTACCCTCATATACACAGTAACATACAAGGTTAAAATATCAAATGTGTATACAGTAACATACAAAAGTATCAAGGGAGGGCGTATAAAAGTGAAAAAAAAATGATAAAAGGACGAAAAAAATGGAAGGATGATAGAATTGCATGTTACCTGACTTATTGTTTTGATTCCACTAAACACTCCGGTAGAGCAACTCAGCCCCATTTTCTTAATCCGTCCAATTCCGAAACCCAGTTGACAATTCAGAAAACTATAAGAGTTAGAAAACGAGGAGACTACCCTCATATACAGAGTAACATACAAGGTAAAATATTAAATGTGTATACAATAACATACAAAAGTATCAAGGGAGGGCATATAAAAGTGAAAAATAAATGATAAAAGGACGAAAATATAGAAGGTTGATAGAATTGCATGTTACCTGACTTATTGTTTTGATTCCACTAAACACTCCTGTATAGACAAGTCAGCTCCATACTGTTAATTCGTCCATTTCCGAAGCCCATTTAACAATTGAGAAAACTGTAATAGAAAGAAAACGAGGAGACCACCCTCCTATACAATGTAACATACAACGTAAAATATCAAATGTGTATACAGTAACATATAAAAGTATCAAGGAGAGCATATAAAAATGAAAACAAAATCATAAAAGGACGAAAAAAATAGAAGGGTGATAGAAATGCATGTTACTTGACTTATTGTTTTGATTCCACTAAACACTCCTGTATAGACAAGTCAGCTCCATACTGTTAATCCGTCCAATTCCGAAGTCCATTTAACAATTGAGAAAACTGTAATAGAAAGAAAACTAGGAGACCACCCTCATATACACAGTAACATACAAGTTAAAATATCAAATGTGTATACAGTAACATACAAAAGTATCAAGGAAAGCATATAAAAATGAAAACAAAATGATAAAAGGACGAAAAAAATAGAAGGGCGATAGAAATGCATGTTACCTCACTTATTGTCTTGATTCCACTAAAAACTCCCGTATAGCCAACTCAGCCACATTTTCTTAATCCGTCCATTTTCGAAACCCAATTAACAATTCAGAAAACTATAAGAGAGAGAAAACGAGGAGACTACCCTCATATACACAGTAACATACAAGGTTAAAATATCAAATGTGTATACAGTAACATACAAAAGTATCAAGGGAGGGCGTATAAAAGTGAAAAAAAAAATGATAAAAGGACGAAAAAAATGGAAGGATGATAGAATTGCATGTTACCTGACTTATTGTTTTGATTCCACTAAACACTCCTGTATAGACAAGTCAGCTCCATACTGTTAATCCGTCCATTTCCGAAGCCTATTTAACAATTGAGAAAACTGTAATAGAAAGAAAACGAGGAGCCCACCCTCATATACACAGTAACATACAAGGTAAAATATCAAATGTGTATACAGTAACATACAAATGTATCAAGGGAGGGCATATAAAATTAAAAAAAAAAAAGATAAAAGGACGAAAAAAAAGAAGGGGATAGAATTGCATGTTACCTGACTTATAGTCTTGATTCCAGTAAACACTCCGGTATAGCCAAGTCAGCCCCATTTTCTTATTCCGTCCAATTCCGACACCCAATTCACAATTTAGAAAACTGTAAGAGAGAGAAAACGAGGAGACTACCCTCATATACGCAGTAACATACAAGGTAAAATATCAAATGTGTATACAGTAACATACAAAAGTATCAAGAAAGGCATATAAAAGTGAAAACAAAATAATAAAAGGACGAAAAAAATAGAAGGGTGATAGAAATGCATGTTACCTGACTTATTGTCTTGATTCCACTAAACACTCCGGTAGAGCAACTCAGCCCCATTTTCTTAATCTGTCCAATTCCGAAACCCAGTTGGCAATTCAGAAAACTATAAGAGTTAGAAAACGAGGAGACTACCCTCATATACAGAGTAACATACAAGGTAAAATATTAAATGTGTATACAATAACATACAAAAGTATCAAGGGAGGGCATATAAAAGTGAAAAATAAATGATAAAAAGACGAATATATAGAAGATTGATAGAATTGCATGTTACCTGACTTATTGTTTTGATTCCACTAAACACTCCTGTATAGACAAGTCAGCTCCATACTGTTAATTCGTCCATTTCCGAAGCCCATTTAACAATTGAGAAAACTGTAATAGAAAGAAAACGAGGAGACCACCCTCCTATACAATGTAACATACAACGTAAAATATCAAATGTGTATACAGTAACATATAAAAGTATCAAGGAGAGCATATAAAAATGAAAACAAAATCATAAAAGGACGAAAAAAATAGAAGGGTGATAGAAATGCATGTTACTTGACTTATTGTTTTGATTCCACTAAACACTCCTGTATAGACAAGTCAGCTCCATACTGTTAATCCGTCCAATTCCGAAGCCCATTTAACAATTGAGAAAACTGTAATAGAAAGAAAACGAGGAGACCACCCTCATATACACAGTAACATACAAGGTAAAATATCAAATGTGTATACAGTAACATACAAAAGTATCAAGGAAAGCATATAAAAATGAAAACAAAATGATAAAAGGACGAAAAAAATAGAAGGGCGATAGAAATGCATGTTACCTCACTTATTGTCTTGATTCCACTAAAAACTCCCGTATAGCCAACTCAGCCACATTTTCTTAATCCGTCCATTTTCGAAACCCAATTAACAATTCAGAAAACTATAAGAGAGAGAAAACGAGGAGACTACCCTCATATACACAGTAACATACAAGGTTAAAATATCAAATGTGTATACAGTAACATACAAAAGTATCAAGGGAGGGCGTATAAAAGTGAAAAAAAATTATAAAAGGACGAAAAAAATGGAAGGATGATAGAATTGCATGTTACCTGACTTATTGTTTTGATTCCACTAAACACTCCTGTATAGACAAGTCAGCTCCATACTGTTAATCCGTCCATTTCCGAAGCCTATTTAACAATTGAGAAAACTGTAATAGAAAGAAAACGAGGAGCCCACCCTCATATACACAGTAACATACAAGGTAAAATATCAAATGTGTATACAGTAACATACAAATGTATCAAGGGAGGGCATATAAAATTTAAAAAAAAAAAAAGATAAAAGGACGAAAAAAAAGAAGGGTGATAGAATTGCATGTTACCTGACTTATAGTCTTGATTCCAATAAACACTCCGGTATAGCCAAGTCAGCCCCATTTTCTTATTCCGTCCAATTCCGACACCCAATTAACAATTTAGAAAACTGTAAGAGAGAGAAAACGAGGAGACTACCCTCATATACACAGTAACATACAATGTAAAATATCAAATGTGTATACAGTAACATACAAAAGTATCAAGAAGGGCATATAAAAGTGAAAACAAAATAATAAAAGGACGAAAAAAATAGAAGGGTGATAGAAATGCATGTTACCTGACTTATTGTCTTGATTCCACTAAACACTCCGGTAGAGCAACTCAGCCCCATTTTCTTAATCCGTCCAATTCCGAAACCCAGTTGGCAATTCAGAAAACTATAAGAGTTAGAAAACGAGGAGACTACCCTCATATACAGAGTAACATACAAGGTAAAATATTAAATGTGTATACAATAATATACAAAAGTATCAAGGGAGGGCATATAAAAGTGAAAAATAAATGATAAAAAGACGAATATATAGAAGGTTGATAGAATTGCATGTTACCTGACTTATTGTTTTGATTCCACTAAACACTCCTGTATAGACAAGTCAGCTCCATACTGTTAATTCGTCCATTTCCGAAGCCCATTTAACAATTGAGAAAACTGTAATAGAAAGAAAACGAGGAGACCACCCTCCTATACAATGTAACATACAACGTAAAATATCAAATGTGTATACAGTAACATATAAAAGTATCAAGGAGAGCATATAAAAATGAAAACAAAATCATAAAAGGACGAAAAAAATAGAAGGGTGATAGAAATGCATGTTACTTGACTTATTGTTTTGATTCCACTAAACACTCCTGTATAGACAAGTCAGCTCCATACTGTTAATCCGTCCAATTCCGAAGCCCATTTAACAATTGAGAAAACTGTAATAGAAAGAAAACGAGGAGACCACCCTCATATACACAGTAACATACAAGGTGAAATATCAAATGTGTATACAGTAACATACAAAATTATCAAGGAAAGCATATAAAAATGAAAACAAAATGATAAAAGGACGAAAAAAATAGAAGGGCGATAGAAATGCGTGTTACCTCACTTATTGTCTTGATTCCACTAAAAACACCCGTATAGCCAACTCAGCCACATTTTCTTAATTCGTCCATTTTCGAAACCCAATTAACAATTCAGAAAACTATAAGAGAGAGAAAACGAGGAGACTACCCTCATATACACAGTAACATACAAGGTAAAATATCAAATGTGTATACAGTAACATACAAAAGTATCAAGAAAAGGCGTATAAAAGTGAAAAAAAAAATGATAAAAGGACGAAAAAAATGGAAGGATGATAGAATTGCATGTTACCTGACTTATTGTTTTTATTCCACTAAACACTGCTGTATAGACAAGTCAGCTCCATACTGTTAATCCGTCCATTTCCGAAGCCTATTTAACAATTGAGAAAACTGTAGTAGAAAGAAAACGAGGAGCCCACCCTCATATACACAGTAACATACAAGGTAATATATCAAATGTGTATACAGTAACATACAAATGTATCAAGGGAGGGCATATAAAATTAAAAAAAAAAAAAAAAGATAAAAGGATGAAAAAAATGAAGGGTGATAGAATTGCATGTTACCTGACTTATAGTCTTGATTCCAGTAAACACTCGGGTATAGCCAAGTCAGCCCCATTTTCTTATTCCGTCCAATTCCGACACCCAATTCACAATTTAGAAAACTGTAAGAGAGAGAAAACGAGGAGACTACCCTCATATACACAGTAACATACAAGGTAAAATATCAAATGTGTATACAGTAACATACAAAAGTATCAAGGGAGCGCATATAAAAGTGAAAAAAAATGATAAAAGGGCGAAAAAAGAAGAATGGTGATAGAATTGCATGTTACCTGACTTATTGTCTTGATTTCACTAAACACTCCGGTATAGCGAAGTGAGCCCCATTTTCTTAATCCGTCCAATTCGGAAATCCAATTCAAAATTCAGAAAACTGTAAGAGAGAGAAAACGAGGAGACTACCCTCATATACACACTAACATACAAGGTAAAATATGAAATGTGTATACAGTAACATACAAAAGTATCAAGGGAGGGCATATAAAAGTGGGAAAAATGATAAAAGGACGAAAAAACAGAAGGGTGGTAGAATTGCATGTTACCTGACTTATAGTCTTGATTCCATTAAACAATCCGGTATAGCGAAGTGAGCCCCATTTTCTTAATCCGTCCAATTCGGAAACCCAATTCAAAATTCAGAAAACTGTAAGAGAGAGAAAACGAGGAGACTACCCTCATATACACACTAACATACAAGCTAAAATATCAAATGTGTATACAGTAACATACAAAAGTATCAAGGAGGGCATATAAAAATGAAAACAAAATGATAAAAGGACGAAAAAAATAGAAGGGCGATAGAAATGCGTGTTACCTCACTTATTGTCTTGATTCCACTAAAAACTCCCGTATAGCCAACTCAGCCACATTTTCTTAATCCGTCCATTTTCGAAACCCAATTAACAATTCAGAAAACTATAAGAGAGAGAAAACGAGGAGACTACCCTCATATACACAGTAACATACAAGGTAAAATATCAAATGTGTATACAGTAACATACAAAAGTATCAAGAAAGGGCGTATAAAAGTGAAAAAAAAAATGATAAAAGGACGAAAAAAATGGAAGGATGATAGAATTGCATGTTACCTGACTTATTGTTTTTATTCCACTAAACACTCCTGTATAGACAAGTCAGCTCCATACTGTTAATCCGTCCAATTCCGAAGCCCATTTAACAATTGAGAAAACTGTAATAGAAAGAAAACGAGGAGACCACCCTCCTATACAATGTAACATACAACGTAAAATATCAAATGTGTATACAGTAACATATAAAAGTATCAAGGAGAGCATATAAAAATGAAAACAAAATCATAAAAGGACGAAAAAAATAGAAGGGTGATAGAAATGCATGTTACTTGACTTATTGTTTTGATTCCACTAAACACTCCTGTATAGACAAGTCAGCTCCATACTGTTAATTCGTCCAATTCCGAAGCCCATTTAACAATTGAGAAAACTGTAATAGAAAGAAAACGAGGAGACCACCCTCATATACACAGTAACATACAAGGTAAAATATCAAATGTGTATACAGTAACATACAAAAGTATCAAGGAAAGCATATAAAAATGAAAACAAAATGATAAAAGGACGAAAAAAATAGAAGGGCGATAGAAATGCATGTTACCTCACTTATTGTCTTGATTCCACTAAAAACTCCCGTATAGCCAACTCAGCCACATTTTCTTAATCCGTCCATTTTCGAAACCCAATTAACAATTCAGAAAACTATAAGAGAGAGAAAACGAGGAGACTACCCTCATATACACAGTAACATACAAGGTTAAAATATCAAATGTGTATACAGTAACATATAAAAGTATCAAGGGAGGGCGTATAAAAGTGAAAAAAAAAATTATAAAAGGACGAAAAAAATGGAAGGATGATAGAATTGCATGTTACCTGACTTATTGTTTTGATTCCACTAAACACTCCTGTATAGACAAGTCAGCTCCATACTGTTAATCCGTCCATTTCCGAAGCCTATTTAACAATTGAGAAAACTGTAATAGAAAGAAAACGAGGAGCCCACCCTCATATACACAGTAACATACAAGGTAAAATATCAAATGTGTATACAGTAACATACAAATGTATCAAGGGAGGGCATATAAAATTAAAAAAAAAAAAAAGATAAAAGGACGAAAAAAAAGAAGGGTGATAGAATTGCATGTTACCTGACTTATAGTCTTGATTCCAGTAAACACTCCGGTATAGCCAAGTCAGCCCCATTTTCTTATTCCGTCCAATTCCGACACCCAATTAACAATTTAGAAAACTGTAAGAGAGAGAAAACGAGGAGACCACCCTCCTATACAATGTAACATACAACGTAAAATATCAAATGTGTATACAGTAACATATAAAAGTATCAAGGAGAGCATATAAAAATGAAAACAAAATCATAAAAGGACGAAAAAAATAGAAGGGTGATAGAAATGCATGTTACTTGACTTATTGTTTTGATTCCACTAAACACTCCTGTATAGACAAGTCAGCTCCATACTGTTAATCCGTCCAATTCCGAAGCCCATTTAACAATTGAGAAAACTGTAATAGAAAGAAAACGAGGAGACTACCCTCATATACACAGTAACATACAAGGTTAAAATATCAAATGTGTATACAGTAACATACAAAAGTATCAAGGGAGGGCATATAAAAGTGGGAAAAATGATAAAAGGACGAAAAAACAGAAGGGTGGTAGAATTGCATGTTACCTGACTTATAGTCTTGATTCCATTAAACAATCCGGTATAGCGAAGTGAGCCCCATTTTCTTAATCCGTCCAATTCGGAAACCCAATTCAAAATTCAGAAAACTGTAAGAGAGAGAAAACGAGGAGACTACCCTCATATACACACTAACATACAAGCTAAAATATCAAATGTGTATACAGTAACATACAAAAGTATCAAGGAGGGCATATAAAAATGAAAACAAAATGATAAAAGGACGAAAAAAATAGAAGGGCGATAGAAATGCGTGTTACCTCACTTATTGTCTTGATTCCACTAAAAACTCCCGTATAGCCAACTCAGCCACATTTTCTTAATCCGTCCATTTTCGAAACCCAATTAACAATTCAGAAAACTATAAGAGAGAGAAAACGAGGAGACTACCCTCATATACACAGTAACATACAAGGTAAAATATCAAATGTGTATACAGTAACATACAAAAGTATCAAGAAAGGGCGTATAAAAGTGAAAAAAAAAATGATAAAAGGACGAAAAAAATGGAAGGATGATAGAATTGCATGTTACCTGACTTATTGTTTTTATTCCACTAAACACTCCTGTATAGACAAGTCAGCTCCATACTGTTAATCCGTCCAATTCCGAAGCCCATTTAACAATTGAGAAAACTGTAATAGAAAGAAAACGAGGAGACCACCCTCCTATACAATGTAACATACAACGTAAAATATCAAATGTGTATACAGTAACATATAAAAGTATCAAGGAGAGCATATAAAAATGAAAACAAAATCATAAAAGGACGAAAAAAATAGAAGGGTGATAGAAATGCATGTTACTTGACTTATTGTTTTGATTCCACTAAACACTCCTGTATAGACAAGTCAGCTCCATACTGTTAATTCGTCCAATTCCGAAGCCCATTTAACAATTGAGAAAACTGTAATAGAAAGAAAACGAGGAGACCACCCTCATATACACAGTAACATACAAGGTAAAATATCAAATGTGTATACAGTAACATACAAAAGTATCAAGGAAAGCATATAAAAATGAAAACAAAATGATAAAAGGACGAAAAAAATAGAAGGGCGATAGAAATGCATGTTACCTCACTTATTGTCTTGATTCCACTAAAAACTCCCGTATAGCCAACTCAGCCACATTTTCTTAATCCGTCCATTTTCGAAACCCAATTAACAATTCAGAAAACTATAAGAGAGAGAAAACGAGGAGACTACCCTCATATACACAGTAACATACAAGGTTAAAATATCAAATGTGTATACAGTAACATATAAAAGTATCAAGGGAGGGCGTATAAAAGTGAAAAAAAAAATTATAAAAGGACGAAAAAAATGGAAGGATGATAGAATTGCATGTTACCTGACTTATTGTTTTGATTCCACTAAACACTCCTGTATAGACAAGTCAGCTCCATACTGTTAATCCGTCCATTTCCGAAGCCTATTTAACAATTGAGAAAACTGTAATAGAAAGAAAACGAGGAGCCCACCCTCATATACACAGTAACATACAAGGTAAAATATCAAATGTGTATACAGTAACATACAAATGTATCAAGGGAGGGCATATAAAATTAAAAAAAAAAAAAAGATAAAAGGACGAAAAAAAAGAAGGGTGATAGAATTGCATGTTACCTGACTTATAGTCTTGATTCCAGTAAACACTCCGGTATAGCCAAGTCAGCCCCATTTTCTTATTCCGTCCAATTCCGACACCCAATTAACAATTTAGAAAACTGTAAGAGAGAGAAAACGAGGAGACCACCCTCCTATACAATGTAACATACAACGTAAAATATCAAATGTGTATACAGTAACATATAAAAGTATCAAGGAGAGCATATAAAAATGAAAACAAAATCATAAAAGGACGAAAAAAATAGAAGGGTGATAGAAATGCATGTTACTTGACTTATTGTTTTGATTCCACTAAACACTCCTGTATAGACAAGTCAGCTCCATACTGTTAATCCGTCCAATTCCGAAGCCCATTTAACAATTGAGAAAACTGTAATAGAAAGAAAACGAGGAGACTACCCTCATATACACAGTAACATACAAGGTTAAAATATCAAATGTGTATACAGTAACATACAAAAGTATCAAGGGAGGGCGTATAAAAGTGAAAAAAAAATGATAAAAGGACGAAAAAAATGGAAGGATGATAGAATTGCATGTTACCTGACTTATTGTTTTGATTCCACTAAACACTCCGGTAGAGCAACTCAGCCCCATTTTCTTAATCCGTCCAATTCCGAAACCCAGTTGACAATTCAGAAAACTATAAGAGTTAGAAAACGAGGAGACTACCCTCATATACAGAGTAACATACAAGGTAAAATATTAAATGTGTATACAATAACATACAAAAGTATCAAGGGAGGGCATATAAAAGTGAAAAATAAATGATAAAAGGACGAAAATATAGAAGGTTGATAGAATTGCATGTTACCTGACTTATTGTTTTGATTCCACTAAACACTCCTGTATAGACAAGTCAGCTCCATACTGTTAATTCGTCCATTTCCGAAGCCCATTTAACAATTGAGAAAACTGTAATAGAAAGAAAACGAGGAGACCACCCTCCTATACAATGTAACATACAACGTAAAATATCAAATGTGTATACAGTAACATATAAAAGTATCAAGGAGAGCATATAAAAATGAAAACAAAATCATAAAAGGACGAAAAAAATAGAAGGGTGATAGAAATGCATGTTACTTGACTTATTGTTTTGATTCCACTAAACACTCCTGTATAGACAAGTCAGCTCCATACTGTTAATCCGTCCAATTCCGAAGCCCATTTAACAATTGAGAAAACTGTAATAGAAAGAAAACTAGGAGACCACCCTCATATACACAGTAACATACAAGTTAAAATATCAAATGTGTATACAGTAACATACAAAAGTATCAAGGAAAGCATATAAAAATGAAAACAAAATGATAAAAGGACGAAAAAAATAGAAGGGCGATAGAAATGCATGTTACCTCACTTATTGTCTTGATTCCACTAAAAACTCCCGTATAGCCAACTCAGCCACATTTTCTTAATCCGTCCATTTTCGAAACCCAATTAACAATTCAGAAAACTATAAGAGAGAGAAAACGAGGAGACTACCCTCATATACACAGTAACATACAAGGTTAAAATATCAAATGTGTATACAGTAACATACAAAAGTATCAAGGGAGGGCGTATAAAAGTGAAAAAAAAAATGATAAAAGGACGAAAAAAATGGAAGGATGATAGAATTGCATGTTACCTGACTTATTGTTTTGATTCCACTAAACACTCCTGTATAGACAAGTCAGCTCCATACTGTTAATCCGTCCATTTCCGAAGCCTATTTAACAATTGAGAAAACTGTAATAGAAAGAAAACGAGGAGCCCACCCTCATATACACAGTAACATACAAGGTAAAATATCAAATGTGTATACAGTAACATACAAATGTATCAAGGGAGGGCATATAAAATTAAAAAAAAAAAAGATAAAAGGACGAAAAAAAAGAAGGGGATAGAATTGCATGTTACCTGACTTATAGTCTTGATTCCAGTAAACACTCCGGTATAGCCAAGTCAGCCCCATTTTCTTATTCCGTCCAATTCCGACACCCAATTCACAATTTAGAAAACTGTAAGAGAGAGAAAACGAGGAGACTACCCTCATATACACAGTAACATACAAGGTAAAATATCAAATGTGTATACAGTAACATACAAAAGTATCAAGAAGGGCATATAAAAGTGAAAACAAAATAATAAAAGGACGAAAAAAATAGAAGGGTGATAGAAATGCATGTTACCTGACTTATTGTCTTGATTCCACTAAACACTCCGGTAGAGCAACTCAGCCCCATTTTCTTAATCTGTCCAATTCCGAAACCCAGTTGGCAATTCAGAAAACTATAAGAGTTAGAAAACGAGGAGACTACCCTCATATACAGAGTAACATACAAGGTAAAATATTAAATGTGTATACAATAACATACAAAAGTATCAAGGGAGGGCATATAAAAGTGAAAAATAAATGATAAAAAGACGAATATATAGAAGATTGATAGAATTGCATGTTACCTGACTTATTGTTTTGATTCCACTAAACACTCCTGTATAGACAAGTCAGCTCCATACTGTTAATTCGTCCATTTCCGAAGCCCATTTAACAATTGAGAAAACTGTAATAGAAAGAAAACGAGGAGACCACCCTCCTATACAATGTAACATACAACGTAAAATATCAAATGTGTATACAGTAACATATAAAAGTATCAAGGAGAGCATATAAAAATGAAAACAAAATCATAAAAGGACGAAAAAAATAGAAGGGTGATAGAAATGCATGTTACTTGACTTATTGTTTTGATTCCACTAAACACTCCTGTATAGACAAGTCAGCTCCATACTGTTAATTCGTCCAATTCCGAAGCCCATTTAACAATTGAGAAAACTGTAATAGAAAGAAAACGAGGAGACCACCCTCATATACACAGTAACATACAAGGTAAAATATCAAATGTGTATACAGTAACATACAAAAGTATCAAGGAAAGCATATAAAAATGAAAACAAAATGATAAAAGGACGAAAAAAATAGAAGGGCGATAGAAATGCATGTTACCTCACTTATTGTCTTGATTCCACTAAAAACTCCCGTATAGCCAACTCAGCCACATTTTCTTAATCCGTCCATTTTCGAAACCCAATTAACAATTCAGAAAACTATAAGAGAGAGAAAACGAGGAGACTACCCTCATATACACAGTAACATACAAGGTTAAAATATCAAATGTGTATACAGTAACATATAAAAGTATCAAGGGAGGGCGTATAAAAGTGAAAAAAAAAATTATAAAAGGACGAAAAAAATGGAAGGATGATAGAATTGCATGTTACCTGACTTATTGTTTTGATTCCACTAAACACTCCTGTATAGACAAGTCAGCTCCATACTGTTAATCCGTCCATTTCCGAAGCCTATTTAACAATTGAGAAAACTGTAATAGAAAGAAAACGAGGAGCCCACCCTCATATACACAGTAACATACAAGGTAAAATATCAAATGTGTATACAGTAACATACAAATGTATCAAGGGAGGGCATATAAAATTAAAAAAAAAAAAAAGATAAAAGGACGAAAAAAAAGAAGGGTGATAGAATTGCATGTTACCTGACTTATAGTCTTGATTCCAGTAAACACTCCGGTATAGCCAAGTCAGCCCCATTTTCTTATTCCGTCCAATTCCGACACCCAATTAACAATTTAGAAAACTGTAAGAGAGAGAAAACGAGGAGACCACCCTCCTATACAATGTAACATACAACGTAAAATATCAAATGTGTATACAGTAACATATAAAAGTATCAAGGAGAGCATATAAAAATGAAAACAAAATCATAAAAGGACGAAAAAAATAGAAGGGTGATAGAAATGCATGTTACTTGACTTATTGTTTTGATTCCACTAAACACTCCTGTATAGACAAGTCAGCTCCATACTGTTAATCCGTCCAATTCCGAAGCCCATTTAACAATTGAGAAAACTGTAATAGAAAGAAAACGAGGAGACTACCCTCATATACACAGTAACATACAAGGTTAAAATATCAAATGTGTATACAGTAACATACAAAAGTATCAAGGGAGGGCGTATAAAAGTGAAAAAAAAATGATAAAAGGACGAAAAAAATGGAAGGATGATAGAATTGCATGTTACCTGACTTATTGTCTTGATTCCACTAAACACTCCGGTAGAGCAACTCAGCCCCATTTTCTTAATCCGTCCAATTCCGAAACCCAGTTGGCAATTCAGAAAACTATAAGAGTTAGAAAACGAGGAGACTACCCTCATATACAGAGTAACATACAAGGTAAAATATTAAATGTGTATACAATAATATACAAAAGTATCAAGGGAGGGCATATAAAAGTGAAAAATAAATGATAAAAAGACGAATATATAGAAGGTTGATAGAATTGCATGTTACCTGACTTATTGTTTTGATTCCACTAAACACTCCTGTATAGACAAGTCAGCTCCATACTGTTAATTCGTCCATTTCCGAAGCCCATTTAACAATTGAGAAAACTGTAATAGAAAGAAAACGAGGAGACCACCCTCCTATACAATGTAACATACAACGTAAAATATCAAATGTGTATACAGTAACATATAAAAGTATCAAGGAAAGCATATAAAAATGAAAACAAAATGATAAAAGGACGAAAAAAATAGAAGGGCGATAGAAATGCGTGTTACCTCACTTATTGTCTTGATTCCACTAAAAACTCCCGTATAGCCAACTCAGCCACATTTTCTTAATTCGTCCATTTTCGAAACCCAATTAACAATTCAGAAAACTATAAGAGAGAGAAAACGAGGAGACTACCCTCATATACACAGTAACATACAAGGTAAAATATCAAATGTGTATACAGTAACATACAAAAGTATCAAGAAAAGGCGTATAAAAGTGAAAAAAAAAATGATAAAAGGACGAAAAAAATGGAAGGATGATAGAATTGCATGTTACCTGACTTATTGTTTTTATTCCACTAAACACTGCTGTATAGACAAGTCAGCTCCATACTGTTAATCCGTCCATTTCCGAAGCCTATTTAACAATTGAGAAAACTGTAGTAGAAAGAAAACGAGGAGCCCACCCTCATATACACAGTAACATACAAGGTAATATATCAAATGTGTATACAGTAACATACAAAAGTATCAAGAAGGGCATATAAAAGTGAAAACAAAATAATAAAAGGACGAAAAAAATAGAAGGGTGATAGAATTGCATGTTACCTGACTTATAGTCTTGATTCCAGTAAACACTCCGGTATAACCAAGTCAGCCCCATTTTCTTATTCCGTCCAATTCCGACACCCAATTGACAATTCAGAGAACTGTAAGAGAGAGAAAAGGAGGAGACTACCCTCATATACACACTAACATACAAGGTAAAATATCAAATGTGTATACAGTAACATACAAAAGTATCAAGGAGGGCATATAAAAGTGAAAACAAAATAATAAAAGGACGAAAAAAAATAGAAGGGTGATAGAAATGCATGTTACCTGACTTATAGTCTTGATTCCAGTAAACACTCGGGTATAGCCAAGTCAGCCCCATTTTCTTATTCCGTCCAATTCCGACACCCAATTCACAATTTAGAAAACTGTAAGAGAGAGAAAACGAGGAGACTAGCCTCATATACACAGTAACATACAAGGTAAAATATCAAATGTGTATACAGTAACATACAAAATTATCAAGGGAGCGCATATAAAAGTGAAAAAAAAGATAAAAGGGCGAAAAAAGAAGAATGGTGATAGAATTGCATGTTACCTGACTTATTGTCTTGATTTCACTAAACACTCCGGTATAGCAAAGTGAGCCCCATTTTCTTAATCCGTCCAATTCGGAAACAGAATTCAAAATTCAGAAAACTGTAAGAGAGAGAAAACGAGGAGACTACCCTCATATACACACTAACATACAAGGTAAAATATGAAATGTGTATACAGTAACATACAAAAGTATCAAGGGAGGGCATATAAAAGTGGTAAAAATGATAAAAGGACGAAAAAACAGAAGGGTGGTAGAATTGCATGTTACCTGACTTATAGTCTTGATTCCATTAAACAATCCGGTATAGCGAAGTGAGCCCCATTTTCTTAATCCGTCCAATTCGGAAACCCAATTCAAAATTCAGAAAACTGTAAGAGAGAGAAAAGGAGGAGACTACCCTCGTATACACACTAACATACAAGGTAAAATATCAAATGTGTATACAGTAACATACAAAAGTATCAAGGAGGGCATATAAAAGTGAAAACAAAATAATAAAAGGACGAAAAAAAATAGAAGGGTGATAGAAATGCATGTTACCTGACTTATTGTCTTGATTCCACTAAACACTCCGGTATAGCAACTCAGCAACATTTTCTTAATCCGTCCAATTCCGAAACCCAGTTGACAATCAGAAAACTGTAAGAGGGAGAAAACGAGGAGACTACCCTCATATACACAGTAACATACAAGGTAAAATATCAAATGTGTATACAATAACCTACAAAAGTATCAAGGGAGGGCATATAAAAGTGGAAAAAAATGATAAAAGGGCGAAAAAAAAGAAGGGTGATAGAATTGCATGTCACCTGACTTATTGTCTTGATTTCACTAAACATTCCGGTATAGACAAGTCAGCTCCAGACTGTTAATCAGCCCAGTTCCGAAACCCATTTAACAATTCAAAAAACTGTAATAGAAAGAAAACGAGGAGACCACCCTCCTATACACCGTAATATACACAGGTAAAATATTAAATGTGTATACAGTAACATACAAAAGTATCAAGGTAGGGCATATAAAAGTGAAAAAAAAAATGATAAAAGGACGAAAAAAATAGAAGGTTGATGAGAATTGCATGTTACCTGACTTATAGTCTTGATTCCAGTAAACACTCCGGTATAGCCAAGTCAGCCCCATTTTCTTAATCCATCCAATTCCGAAACCCAATTTACAAATCAGAAAACTGTAAGATAGAGAATACGAGGAGACTACCCTCATATACACAGTAACATACAAGGTAAAATATCAAATGTATATACAGTAACATACAAAAGTATCAAAGGAGGGCATATAAAAGTGAAAAAAAAATGATAAAAGGGCGAAAAAAAAAGACGGTGATAGAATTGCATGTTACCTGACTTATTGTCTTGATTTCACTAAACACTCCGGTATAGACAAGTCAGTTCCATTTTCTTAATCCGTCTAATTCCGAAACCCAATTGAAAATTCAGAAAACTGTGAGAGAGAGAAAACGAGGAGACTACCCTCATATACACAGTAACATGCACGGTAAAATATCAAATGTGTATACAGTAACTTACAAAAGTATCAAGGGAGGGCATATAAAAGTGAAAAAAAAAATGATAAACGGTCGAAAAAAAAGAAGGGTGATAGAATTGACTGTTACCTGACTTATTGTATTGATTTAACTAAACACTCCGGTATAGACAAGTCAGCTCCATACTGTTAATCCGTCCAGTTCTGAAACCCACTTAACAATTCAGAAAACTGTAATAAAAGAGGAGACCACCCTCATATACACAGTAACATACAAATTAAAACATCAAATGTGTATACAGTAACATACAAAAATATCAAGGGAGGGCATATAAAATAAAAAAAAAAAAAAGGTAAAAGGACGAAAAAAAAGAAGGGTGATAGAATTGCATGTTATCTGACTTATAGTCTTGATTCCAGTAAACACTCCGGTATAGCCAAGTGAGACCCATTTTGTTAATCCGCCCAATTCCAAAACCCAATTGACAATTCAGAAAACTGTAAGAGAGAGAAAACGAGGAGACTACCTTCATATACACAGTAACATACAAGGTAAAATATCAAATGTGTATACAGTAACATACAAAAGTAATAAGGGAGGGCATATAAAAGTGAAAAAAATGATAACAGGGCGAAAAAAGTAGAATTGTGATAGAATATCATACGACCTGTGCTAATGCTTTAGATTTCCATAATATATCTTGTAAAAGCTAAATTTAGTTACCCGGGAGTTCTTACTCGCATTGTTGCTAGATGGTTTAACAAAAGACGATTGATATTATACATTATTATATTTGTTGCGAATATTATTTGCTACAAAAAAATATTAACTGTTATAAATAATATTTGCCGCAAACAATTATTGATTCTTTCATCATCATTCTTTAACTTTGCATGTATTTTCGAGGCCTATGTAACAAGTGTTAAAGAAAAGTCAAGAGATAATTTTAAATATAAATAGAGATTTCGCAAAATATATACCAGAAATAATTTGTTCAAATTCTTGCTTCTTGCGTAATAAAGATACTTAATATATAGTTTATAATTCTGTATGTTTACACACTTGAAAACTAAGAAATTATCCCCAAATCAGGCCCTGATCATGACTCATTGGGTCCTGGGCAAAGATAAATCTGCGGGCCCCATTCGAATCGTTGCAACATTATTCAAATACAACTGATGGCCAGTCATGTGTGCAATGCATAAACAATATTTTCGCACTTTGGATTTTAAATGGAAGAAAATTCTTAGCTCCGTCAATTCTAAATTAAGTACCTTAATTAATAAAAAAAAATTTTTTTTCTTAGTACAGAATAAAACTTTTTTATATAACTTTAGCAACTTGTTATATTACTTTAACATGAATTTAATAACTTCAACTTATGGAAGAGTGTCAAAAACTCTTAACATGTAAATATGAGTTTATCAAGTCGCTTTCTTTTACATTTTTTTTTAAGTTGTACTACACACAACATAATATCAAATGAAACACTTTCTACTTGTGAAGTTGAAAGTGTTTTTTCAATAAATCTAAAAAGATGACAATTTTGGGTTTGTTTTTCATATTTAACTGTAAGTTAAAATAAAAAAAACTTTGAATATAGAAGAAAATGTATCTCATGACAATATAACTGATTATTTCCAACCACTAAAGTTTAAGTATGATTTAATTTCATGGCTAATACAATCTATTAAAATCAAAATATTATTTCTTATTTAATGATGGTTGAGGTTAGCTTTGCGAAAGGATTCAACTATGCGAGTTCAAAATGTTTTTCAGAAAGTTTAGTAGAATCTTTTAAAGATGAAATTTGTATTTAGTATTCGAAAATTTTCAGAGTTGGAATTGGAGAAAAAAAATAAATATTTTATAAATTGATACATGGATTTGGGGGCCGCATGAGGTCCGGGACCCCTGGGCAAAGTACTGATTTGCCCATGCGATAGCAAGGGCCTGCCCCAAATACTTAGTAGTATATAGAAAACGTTTTTGAGAAATATTGTACCTATACCACGAGATAACCTTAAAATCTACTGTTGATGCATATAGAGTTTTATACCAACTTTTCCGATACATTTATCTGGGCTTCTACTGACGAACAAGAAAAAACCCTATTGTACAAAAAAATCTTGTGGCATTGTTATCTTCGTTTATTTACATCATACTCTTTACACGGTACATTAAGTATGTTAAGCATTATGAACTAATAGCAATATACTTACCACTGAACAGCAGAAGTTGTGTCGAAGACGTTCAACATTTGTCGTAGAAACTATGTGTCCTCTTTTTAAAATATAAATTAGTATTAGCGGTGAGCTGTAACGTATTCCAACGTATTCGTTTGTCGATCACCCTGCTACTGATGAATACGAGAAAATTTCATTCTTAGAAACTATTTGTCTCATTGTTGGCCGGTTGTTGAACCGAATACGATTGACATTTTACACTGTTATATTTATTACAAATATTTAATCTTACAAGCAATTAATCATTCTTACAAGTATTAAAGACGTAAAGGAATCATTTCAAATATAAGCAGACGTTTTAGCTCCAATATTTTCAGGAAACAATTTGTGCTAACTCTTGACATCGTATGCAATCTAAAGGCTTAGTATATAATTTAATATTATGTCTATTTCCACAGAAGCAAACTTGGAAATTATCCGCAAATATTTAAAACAGAAAAGGAAACATTTTTAAAGGACTAAGTATATGTGTCACAATGTCTCTTGAAAAAACAAAAAGTATTTCCTCTATAGCTTTTTCGAAAACTTTTAGAGGTATATTTATCTCGGAGTTCAATGTTCTACTGACGAACTTAAAAAAAAAAATACATTGTTAGAATGTAATTGCCCTATAAAATTTTAAGGGTGATACAGTTGCATAATGCCTGCGTTCCCCCAGAATTGCACATGTATTCTAGAAAATACTAAGAAAAATATTTAAAATAAAAGATTTGAGTGGTGTAATAAATATTGCACAAACTGCCTATAAATTCAAATTTAATTCATCCTTCTAAAATCCTTTTAAAATTTATTACATAATTATGTAAATCTCCTAATGTAGTTTCAAAAATTCACGAAAAATGCGTTAGAAGATAAAATTTTCATGAACTTATAATTCAGTACATAAGGGGTTAAAAAGTTCTTCAGAACATAAAAACCATAAAATGATGTTAAAAATCCCCCAACGCTTTCAACTTTTATAAAGCAGCTATCATCAGGGGGAAATTCAAAGGCGTTAATATTATAAAATATAGTTTCAACTATAACTTTTCGGACGCCATTTTCACCTTAATTATATGACATGAAAAATAAACGAAATGAAAATGAATTTTAGTAAATTAAATCAGAATTTTCCTTTCGTATATTTTTCATTTAATAATCAAGGTGAACATGAGGTCCGAAAAATTATAGTTTAAACTATATTTTGTACTAGTAAAAATGTTTTATAAACACCGTTTGGAAAACATTGGGACAAGAAAAAACCATTGTACGCTTTCGAACGCTATACAGAAGTATTCCTCTGTGGCTACGAAACACTACGTCAAATATGCAAGCATTTTGGTAAGAAGGCATTCATTATTATGAAACAGCCATTATAAATGAAGTGTTAGGTGAAGATGAAAGAGCAGTCGTAAAATGTTTGAATTCTTATTTTCTGGTCAGAATAGGGAAAAAAATGGCCATAAAAAATTATGGCCATTTTTTTACGAAATTTACCACTTTTTACGAAAAAAAATAGATGGGTGATATAATTGCATGTTACCTGATTTATTGTCTTGATTCCACTAAACACTCCGGTATAGCCAAGTCAGCTCAATACTGTTAATCCGTCCAATTCCGAAACCCATTTAACAACCAGAAAACTGTAATAGAAAGAAAACGAGGAGACCACCCTCATATACACAGTAACATACAAGGTAAAATATCAAATGTGTATACAGTAACATACAAAAGTATCAAGGGAGGGCATATAAAAGTGAAAAAAAAAATGATAAAAGGATGAAAAAATAGAAGAGTGATAGAATTGCCTGTTAACTGACATATTCTTTTGATTCCATTAAACACTCCGGTATAGCCAAATCAGCCCCATACTCTTAATTTGTCCAATTCCGAAACCCAATTAACAATTCAGAATACTGTAAGAGAGAGAAAACGAGGAGACCACCCTCATATACACAGTAACATACGAGGTAATATATCAAATGCCTATACAGTAACATAGAAAAGTACAAAGGGAGGGCATATAAAAGTGAAACAAATGGGTAAGTGTGATCACAGATCGCACAGATAGTTTCGTTTAGTATTCCTTTCAAAACAATTTATCCTTTTGCAAAATCTGTTAGTTCCACATTTCGCAACCAGGGGAGCACTCTATTCTAAACAAACCTCTATCTGAACGAAACTCAGTTTTACAACCTATCCGTAGATATATTAGTCGAGGGGATCGGGCCCATAGCTCCCGAGATATGTAGGCGCTCCCAGGCGGTAAAAAGTGGAACAAAAATATGTAAGTCAATATGTAAAACATGCAAGTCCATAAATGTTAGAAAAGAGTCCCACTTTTAACTCCCATTAACCCGCCTCCCCGTGAGAGGTTAGAAAAATTCCTTAAAATACGCAAGTTTGAGCCCGGAGGGGTAAATAATATAGGACTTTTTGAAAATTTTATAATTTTTCGTGTGATCGCACGTGTTCTGTTATAAGTATGCAAAGTTTCAAGTCTCCAACTTAATTAGGGGTTGATTTAGAAAAATTGCTTAAAATACAAAAGTTAGAGCCCGGTGGGGTAAATAATATAAGACTTTTTGAAATTTTTATGATTTGTCGTGTGATCGCAAGCGTTCTGCTATAAGTATGGAAAATTTCATATCTCCAACTTAATTAGGGGCTGAGTTAGAAAAATTGTTTCAAATACACAAGTTAGAGACCGGAGGGGTAAATATAAGACTTTTTGAAATTTATATGATTTGTCGTGTGATCGTAAGTGTTCAGTTTTAAGTATGCAAAGTTTCAAATCTTCAATTGAATTAGGGGCTCAGTTAGAAAAAAAAAAAAAAAAAAGCTTAAAATACACAAGTTAGAGTCCGGACGGCTAAAAATAAGACTTTTTGAAAATTTTATGATTTGTCGTTTGATGTGAGGTTTTTAAGCTATAAGTATGTAAAATTTCAAGTCTTCAACTTAATTAGGGTCTCAGTTAGAAAAAAAAGCTTAAAATACACAAGTTAGAGCCCAGGCGGCTAAATATGACTTTTTCAAATTTTTATGATTTGTCGTTTGATGTGAGGTTTTAAGCTAGGGGTTCACAACCTTTTTAAGAGAAGGGCCACTTACAGAAATGTCTGGGTTGTCGAGGGCTACATCAGTAACACAAACATAATTTTATTTTGGAGAGGTTTTTTTTTGGTGTGGGGGGGGGGGGGGGTTGGGGCTGGATCTTTGGCTATAATCAGATAAAGAACATAGTTTCAGAGAGGGGAGGGGCAGTTTTACTCCTCTAGGTTCCCCGAATCAGTCAACATACCCTATCCAGTTGGGAAGGATATATCAACAGTTTTCGTTTTTCTTGACTTTATTCGGAGAAGTAAATTTTGCTTTATTAAAAGTACTAAAATGAAACATAGGCATGAAAGTAGTTAGCGATGGAAAAAAAGGATGTCAACTTTATTGACGAAGAGTGTAGGAGGAGGACAAACATATATTAGTAAATTGTACTTCTTAGCATATTGAATAGCAAAATGTGGATATCAATAAGTATGTTAGTAATAATGACTGGGCTGTCTAAGGCTAACATTTGTAGCATAGACAAAATTTCGTTTCCGGGAAGCGGAGGAATTTTTTTCGTGCCTGAGCGACAAAATTCGCGACTTTCCAGCACATCAACGAAATTCGCAATTTTTCTAAGCCCGATCAAGGAAATTAGCTATTGTTAACTGATTCTGATGAATTTTGCACCTTTTTTCCCACGGCAAATTGACGAAATTCTCGATTTTTCAGCAATAGACTAACGAAACTCGCGAATTTTATGCAGCCTATTAACGAAATTTGTAATTTTTCCGTAGTCCATCAAAGAAATTTTCATTTTTTCCGCGCCCCATCAACAAAATTCGCGAAATTATAGTGCCCGATCAATGAAATTTTGCGATTTTTCCGTGCCCTATCGGCAAAATTTGCAATTATTTCGTACCGATCGACGAAATTAGCGATTTTCCCGAGCCCGATTTACGAAACTCGCTATTCTTTTGCTCCCGATCGACAAAACTCGCTATTTTTCGGTGCCTAATCGACAAAAGGCGCGATTTTTCGGCTTCCGATGAACGAAATTCGCGATTCTTAACTGACTGGCGAAATTTCCAGTTTTTTCCCTCGACAAATTGTAGAAATACGCGATTTTTCCACCTGATAAACTGACGAAACTCGCGATTTTTGAGCAAATCATCAACGTAATTTGAGATTTTTCTGCTCCTGGTCGTCAAAATTTGCGGTATTTTCGTACTCGATCGACGAAATTCACTATTTTTCGAGCCCGATCGTCGAAACTGGCAATATTTTTTATGACTGATCGACGGATATCGCAATCTCTTCGTTGCTGATCGACGAAATTCTAAACTGTTTCGTTCCCGATAGACGAAACTCGCTAATTTTTGTTCCTGATTGACGAAACTCTCGCAATTTTTCTATGCTCGATCAACGAAATTTGAGATTTTTCCACATCCGATAAACAAAATTCGCGATTCTTAACATTCTGACCAAATTTGCTTTTTTCCCGCGGCAAATTTACTAAATTTGCGATTTTTTCTCGCTGTAAACTGACGAAACTCAGTCTTTTTACGGAGCTAATCAAAGAAATTTGAGATATTACTGCGCCAAATCAAATACAAATCTTGATTTTTACATGCCAAATCAACAAAATTTGCGATTTTTCCGGGCTCGATTGACGAAATTAGAGATATTTTTCTTCTAACATCTGACGAAATTTGCAGATTGGGAATTTCCTATGTTGATATCTATATCATCTGCCGGCCGATCAGAAAATTCGCGACTGACGAAATTTGCACTTTTGCCCCGTGGCAAATTGAATAAGATCGTGTTTTTGTCTCGCAATAAACTGTCAAAACTCGCGATTTTTTCGCTTTCTATCAACGAAAATTGCGATTTTTCGCACCGATCGGAATAATTTGCAATTTTTCCATGCTCGATGGACGAAATTCGACATATTTTTCATCTAACAATTGACGAAATTCGCAGATCTAAGGCGTCGGCTGGTCAATTAACGCCATTCGCGATTTTTACGCGATTGACGAAATTAAAAATTTTTTCCTGTGACAAATACATTAAATTCACGTATTTTAATGTACGTAAAAATTAAGATTTTTTCCACTTATAAATTGACGAAATTCGCGGGCCACAAGTTAACCCATCGAGGGCCATAGGTTGTGCATCCCTAGATTAAGGGTTGTTACATATACGCCCTAGCCAACACTTAATTTTCGCGGGAGTTCAGCTCCACTACTTCTTTGTGTTTAGAGAATATTTAAAAACTGGTCGAAATTTACCAGAGGTCATAAATACTGTGCTCCGGAGCGCAGCAGAAACACACTGCCGAAAACCTGGAGCCTACATTATCTTTCTTTCCTACCAAAGAACTTAACATATGCAACGTAGCGTATCGTGCACGTAGGACAGGGCTGCCACTGGCGACTATTTTCATATTCTGTTCGCACCAATATTTTTAAAAAATACATTTTTTAGTATATTTCTCTTGCAAATGATGTGTAAGTGTATGTAAAAGACATTTGGTTTAAAAAAGTGTTGCGAAATAGAATTAAAAAATAGTCGCCTATGGCAACCCCGGTAGGAACATACTTCTATCACGCTCGGAAGTTTAGGCTCAATGGTTTTCTGTCCCAATTATTTTCGGACGGCGACAAGGAATAGCAGAATTAACCGTATCTACTGTTTTTACTCGTGGTTGTGTTATTCGACGCTTTTTTATGTTTTCAGTGTTTCGTTCTTCTAACAAAACCCTATCGTCCCACTCCTCTGTCTGTCTGTCCGTCTGTCACACAGCCCGTTCTCAGAAACTATATACGTTGTAAACTTGAAAATTTGCATACTTATAGCTGAACACTTCACATCAAACGACAAATCATAAAATTTGAAAAAGTCGTAATTAACGGACGTTATTAATTAAAAAACCCAATTACAAGATCGGAAGGCATTCATAATTCAACAAAAGCATGGATTTTTTATCAAATTACAAAAACGATCTCTTCCACCGATTAAAAACAGGTGTCATTTTAACGGCAGATAAGGATTGACGATTTCTTTAGGGCGCGATTACTTTTTTTTCTACGCATCCCATAAATTCGAAATTAGTACCACAACACGGGGGGAAATATCTCAACGAAACCCTATTTATCTCACTCCTCTGTTTGGGTGTCTGTCCGTCTGTCACAGAGCTCGTTCTCAGAAACTATATATATTGGAGACTTGAAATTTTCTATACTTATAGCTGAACACCTCACATCAAACGACAAATCATAAAATTTTGAAAAAATCGTAATTAACGGATGTTATTAATTAACCCCCCCCCCAATTACAAGATCGGAAAGGCATTCATAATTAACCAAAGAATGGATTTTTTATCAGGTTACAAAAACGATCTCTTCCGCAGATTAAAACTAGGTGTCATTTCATTTTAACGGCAGATAAGGACTGGCGATTTCTTTAAGGCACGATTAATTTTTTTTACGCATTCCGGAAATTCGAAATTAGTACCACAAGACGGGAAAAAATCAGCTTTCAGAAATTCTAAAAATTATCTCGATCGTACCATAAAAACTCGAAAATTCGTTAAAAGTCCAGAAAAAAATATTTTATTTTCCTTCATTTGTGAAGGCGACAGATGTCTGATGCCATTGAATTTTTGGCGATAACGAGAGAATATAAAACAGGTGCGTCTTGCGGTCAGAAACGGATTCTGAAGTTTTATATAGGACCAAAGTTTTTTTAAATATCGATTTTTGAGCTACGATTTTTACGCCATCCGACGTAAAATTTCATTCACTTTCAGAATATAACCCTTTTTTTTTTCGACAATCGGAAACGAAGATAATTAATTTTTTGGTAATTAATTTCAGAATTGCATTTTTTGCACGGCAGGCCACGTGACACGAAAAACAAGTGGGTAAGTGTGATCATAGATCGCACAAAGGGTTTCGTTTAATATTCCTTTCAAAACGTCCAGTACATTTACCGCCATGGAACATCTTCTAAATTTTGGCAAACCCTTGCTAAACTATCTTAAAGCTTCAAACAGATTCGCCTTGTTATATTTCCTAATTTTGTTCGTGCCACCCCCCCCCCCTCCTTCAAAATGCTACGATATATCACATGAAGGGTATCTGCCAAATTTAGAAAAGTGCCTCCTTTGGGGGGTGAAGTGGGGTAATGGTCACCATGATTTTTGACGCGGCCTGATGTTTAAAATTTTTGTTATGTTTTATAAGCTATACTAAAGTTTCAAACAGATCGTCCAGCTATATTTCCTAATTTTGTTTGCGCCCATCCCTCCCCCTCCCCTCTCGAAATGCGACACGCCATTCTTCTTTATACTTCATTATAATTTGTTATAAAGTATCTTAAAGTTTAAAACAGATCGCATTGTTAGATTTCCTACTTTAAATGAAATCGCGGTCTGTTAGTTCCACATTCTACCACCAGGGAGCGCACTCTATTCTTAACAAAAGCGTATCTGAACGAAACTCCTGTACACAACCTATCAGTAGATATGTTACTCGAGGGGGTGGCGCTCTTCAGCAAGAATTTAAGATAATTGTTGAAATTACTATTCGAAAATAGTGGTAATTTAACTTTTGACATATTTATATTTAATAAGTACCATGTATCTGAGGACTCCGTAAAAAAAAACGCACCTGAAACGGTATGAAACAAAAAATAAATATTTTGCACCTCCGCCTCTCCCCACCTGACCGAAATTTCACGCGCCATTTTTTATAAACTTTTTCTTGTGTGTTATAAACTATGTTAAAGTTTCAAACAGATCGCCTTGTTAGATTTCCTACTTTAAATGAAATCGCGGTCTGTTAGTTCCACATTCCACCACGAGGGAGCGCACTCTATTCTTAACAAAACTGTATCTGAACGTAACTCCGTTAAACAACCTATCAGGAGATATGCTAGTCGAGGGGGTCGCGGTCTTAACCAAGAATTTATTATATTTGCTGAAATTACTATTCGAAAATAGTGGTATCAATACTTCTGACATTTTTATCTGGCATAAGTAACATTTATGCTGTATTTTTAAAAATCGGACACCGTTCAGAAGTATACTGCAATGAAACATCACGTGACTGCCTTGTAAAATAAGTATATAATAGAAATAAATCAATTAGTGAAATTAGCTCCCCTCCCCCCTACCCGAAATTTCACGTGCCATTTTTATAAACTTTTTCTTATGTGTTATAAACTATCTTTAAGTTTCAAACAGATCGCCTTGTTATATTTTCTAATTTTAACAAAATTGCGTTATGTCACTTCCACATTCCACCACCAGGGAGCGCACTCTATTCTTAACAAAACTGTATCGGAAGGAAACTCCGTTAAACAACCTATAAGTAGATATTTTACTCGAGGTGGTGGCGGTCTTAATAAGAAATTAAGATATTTGCTGAAATTACTATTCAGAAATAGTGGTAACTAAACTTTAGACAATTTTATATTAAATAAGTAGCGTATATCTCAGGACTCCCTCAAAAATAGCACCTAAAACGGTTAGAAACGCTAACTTTTTAAATAGAAATCTAGCGCCTCCCCCCCCCCCTGCGAAATTTCACGTGCCTTTCTTTTTTACACTTTATCTTATAAAATATCTTAGTTAGATTTCCTAATTTTAACAAAATCACGTTATGTTAGTTCCACATTCCACCACCAGGGAATGCACTCTATTCTTAACAAAAGCATATCTGAACGAAACTCCTTTACGCAATCTTTCCGTAGATACATGCGTCCGGATGGTGGCGGTCTGCGGTAACAAACGTTAAGATTTTAAAAATAATTCTAGCTCCTCTCCCCCTCTTCGAAATATCACACTCCATTCTTTTTTACACTTTTTCTTATGTGTTATAAACTATCTTAAATTTTCAAACAAATCGAGTGGCGGTCTTAACCAATAATTTAAGATATTTCCTGAAATTACTATTAGAAAATAGTGGTATGAATACTTGTAAACTTTCTGATGATGAATGAGTTATACTTATCTCATAGCGCTGTTCAATTATCCCACGCAAATTATTAGATTTTCGAAGCACGTTAGTCTTTATCATCAAAAGTAGCCCCCCCCTTTTCCATTCACACAAACCTAACAAATACAAATTATGAGGTAGCGGACGAAGCACGTTAGTCTTTGTCATAATAATATCTGTAATGCGCACTAACTGGTATATTTAATCAAAAGTAGTTCCCTCCCTCCCCCTTTTCCATTGACACAAACCTAACAAAATAAAATTATGCGACAGCGGGCGAAGCACGCTTTTCAATTTCGCTGGAAGAGTGCATCTCATTTTACATCAGCCTCGCACGGACTGAAATAATCCGATAGCGGGCGAAGCACGCTAGTCTATGTCATAATAATATCTGTAATGCGAACTTTCCTAATTTTAACAAAATCGCTTTATGTTAGTTCCACATTCCACCACCAGGGAGCGCACACTATTCATAACAAAAGTGCATCAGAACGAAACTCTGTTGGGATATTTAATCAAAAGTATTTCCCTCCCCCCTCCTTTCCATTTACCCAAACCTTACAAATACAAATTATACGATAGCGGGCGAAGCACGCTAGTCTCCCCTCGAAATATCACACTCCATTTTTTTTTTTTTTTTTACAATTTTTCTTATGCGTTATAAACTATTTTAAAGTTTCAACCAGATCGAGTGGCGATCTCAACCAATAATTTAAGACATTTGCAGAAATTACTATTCTAAAATAGTGGTATGAATACTTACAAACTTTCTTATAATGAATAAGTTATACTTGTCTCATAGAGCGGCGTCGAAAAACCTCACGCAAATTGTTAGATTTCCTAATTTAAATAATTTCATGGTTAAAAAAGCACGTGCCTTCATTTTATTCTATTCATTAGATAGAAATGAAACAGATTAATTAAATAATAATTAATATCTCAGCTTCTAATTGAGTTATCGCTTTGAACTGGGTATGTATGAAATCTGCGAGAGATTTCCCGTCCGGATGGCAAAAAATTTTATCAAAAAATTTAATATTTAAAAAGTTAAAATTTCGTATTAAAATATTCCACTACCGAAAACCGCAAGGTCGCCATCATGTCTGAAGTTGAGCACACCTGCTTTCGCACCGAAATGAAATCTCTTTTCATTGGCTTTTCAAATACAGAAATTAAATTTTTATCGATCGATTTTTAGTGGATTTTTTGCGTTATACCCAACGCAGAAATGTGAACTTTATACCAAATGAAAGTAGATTTTTTTCCGCGTCTGTCTATACCATTTACAAATTTCTCGTACCAATATTTTCTGATATGCGATTTCGCTTTAAAATGCCCACTTCATTTTTCGGCTTAATTTCCTCCGTGGTAACCGTGCACCGGCTGATTTTACTGGCAACTATTAGGAGAAACTCCGAAGTTTTGGAGAATGTACGTTTGAACCTGTGCTAAAAAGGTAGATTGGTTAATTTTAGAAGTTAATTAGCTCGTAATTCGGTTAATACCGACTTTTTCAAAATTTTAGGATTTGTTGTTTGATGCGAGGTGTTCAGCTACAAGTACCCAAAATTTCAAGTCTCTAACATGTATAGTTTCTCAGAACGGGCTCTGTGACGACTTACAGACAGACAGACGGACAGACAGACAGACAGACAGAGGAGTGAGACGAATAGGGTTTCGTCAGATGAACGAAACCCTAAAAAAGAGATAAATTGTTAGAGTACTAGGATTTGATAATCGCTGTACAAATTTTTTTAGGTATTGATTTTATAAATTTGGTTCTTTCGCATCCGGATGTGTTTTCGTACGCTGATTCATAAAATCTAAATTTTAAAAAAATCGGACCACAACTTTCTGATTTATGAAAAAATCGATTTTAAAGAGATGCTCTTTAATATTGAAAATTGACGTTAATTTGTTAAAATTGGGAAAACTAAAGAACCGATCGCTTTTAAACTTTGACATTGGTGGCCAAAATTGGTGACATATTTTGAAATTTTCATGTTTTATAAGTTTGTGTGCTTATAGAATATGTTAATTTTCACTTAAATACAAATGTTTATATACCAAATGCAAGAACATTTAATGTAGCATTTAATTAAAGAAAGAAAGAAAAAATAGAATTAAAATATCTTGCATTACAAAAAAAGTTACACTTACGTTAGTCTAAAATACAAACACAAACATAGTCATGGATACTGAAGTGTATTGTGTTAAAAGCACAGTGACTGTTCTGAGAACCAATCAAATGTCAGTGGCTAAACTGTAGTATGTTTTGATTTGTTAAAGCGGTATTTCGCAGAAGGGTGATTACTAGTGCAACTAAATAGAATATTTTTTTTTATATTTATATTTTTTTCTTAATCCAAATAATTTAAAGCATTGTCATCAACAACAAGAAGTGATTGGACTCCTACAAAAAGAAGTAGAATTGTCATATTGAACGAAAATGGTCTCTCTTATGCTGAAATTGCAAGACAGATTGGTGGATCAGTCACAAATCTGACGCACGAAAGTTGTGCTTACGTTATGGAGAAACTAAATCAGTAATAAATAAGGCAAGATCAGGCCGAAAAAAATACACAAGTGCTTCTGACGATAGAAAGATAAAAGAGATATGCCTCAGCCTCGAAGATAGAAGAATTTCATCAGATGCTGTTAGATGTGAAATGAATGCAACGGGTGTTTCAGTTAGTTCAAGAACAATAAGGAGATGATTAGCAGGTTTTGGACTCAAAGATAGAATTCCAAGGGAAAAACCATTTATAAATCTTCAGCAACACAAGAAACGAGTTCAGTGGGCAAAAGAACGCATTAATTGGTCAGAAAATCAGTAGAAGCAAATAATCTGGAGCGATGAGAGTAAAATATTGCTCTTTGGTAGTGATGTTCGAAAATATGTGAGATGTAGAGTAAGGGAAGAGCTGCATCCTGATTGCATTGAAGCAACTACAAAAAACCAAACAAATGTCATGATTTCGGCCTGTATGTCTGCAGATGGTGTGGGCCGCATTCAAGTGATTGATAACATTCTGAATGCAAAAAAATACATCAAAGCTATCCTGGAACCAAAATTGATACCTTCCATCAGCTTTCAGCAGGATTCAGCTCCATGTCATACGGCAAAAATTTGCAAAGAATGGTTTGAAAATAAAAGCATATAATGGAGGATATTCCATCTACGTTTTGATCACGTGGTCAAGGTAAAAACTTCTAGCGTAAAGAAGGGAAGGTTCCGCAGACGTAATGAAAAACCCTCTCCAGCCAGTGAAACAGTTCATGCGGAAAGCAGTTGTAGCATCCCTTCTAATCAGTTAGAAGTTCTTTGGGTAAATTACCGGTATCACGTGACTTTTTTCAGCCTCGAACCCAGATTTGGAATAAAGTCCATTATTACTTTAGCCAGGAGACACGATAAAATACTCCAGTCTCATTGCAATTATATATGCCCTTTTCTTGACATCTTTCAATCAATAGATGAAATTTTCCTTTCCATTCACGAATTTCATGCTATGGTATGTTTTTCGTATGTCAGCAAGCATGCTTCATGCTAATGTTGTGTAGATTATGGAAACTCATTAACCATTCACTGAAAGCCTTAAAATACATTTAACCTATTTTTTCGCAAAAAAATCCACGTGTGAGCAACATTTTCACTCTAGCAATCGGAAAACATCCAAAAGTTAATGCACCAATCTCATAGTTTTTCACAGCACGTTTCCTCTTTCTATTAGATGTTTTTAACTCTTTCTTTTTATAGTGTCATAAATTTGAGTTTTACCATAATTAAACTTAATACAAAGATCTTCTACAGAATAATTATTTTCCTTTTAATTTGGGAGAATCGACTTTATCCTGCAGGGATGGAGTATTGAGTTTCGATTTTGAAGCAATTTTTACGATACACTTAGTTATCTTCTTGTCAAGGATTCCTTAGAAAAGATAAAACGACGAAGAACAAATAACCCGTGCAATGAGTTTTCTAAACACGTGATTCATTGGAATGAAGCATGCGTCAATGGAATAGCATTTTATGTTTTTGATAAAAAGGTTGTATCTTGAGTTCTAATAAATTGCTTGCAGATGACGATCTTTCATTAATTGTCCTGGCTCGAAAATCGGTTGAAAACTGAAATTCTGAAAGTTTTTACAGATAAATGAGAAATGCTGTTCAATTTCTTAGTACTGCTGCAATACCTGCAAATTTACACTCAAACTGGCATACACACACACACACACAAAATAAAACTTTGGGAATGAGACAGAAAGGTATCAATTTGAATTTGAATACAGCATTAAAGCATAATATATTGTACTTTAGAAAATACATATTTTCATAAATGTGCATCCTTCTAGTAATAATAATTTTTACATGCAAATTTATATTGGAAAAAAAGATGATTTCATTTTTTAAATGCAAGATTTCCTTAAAATTTAAACAGTTTCTAGTTCCTTAAATTAACTTTTTTAAAGTATTACGGAATCTAATTAAAATTCTCTGCATTGAATAAATGACGTATGTACTAAAGCTTCATAAACGAAATGCTTTTCATTTTTAAAGTATCTTTTTTTCCGGCTTACGCAAAATTTTGGTTTCGGTGGGACGTTAAAAACATTTCCGTTTCCGCGTTAGACAGATTCCGGCTTATGCAACAAGAATTAATGTTATTTTCTAGGGGTTCGCCTGGACTTGAAAAATTTTCCACGGTCGACAAATTTCCGGCTTGCACAGAGTCCGCCTTAGACAGAACTTACTGTATTTAAAACGATTCGCTGATTCCCCGAGTATCACGCGCGGAATAACCTATCTTCCATAATGTTGCTAGACGACTCTAGATAAATACTACTACACTCGTACGGAAGTAAATACGTATAACTAAATTTTTAAGAACTTGAAAAACTTTTTTGCGAGGCCCCCACAGACGCGAGGCCGTCGGCGGTGGCCGACGTCGCCGACGCTTGACGCCGCCACTGGTAAGATCCCCAAGCCTCATCGGTTTTTTGGGGAGATGGGATAATATTACGAAAATTAAAATTCCGCTCTATCTCAAAAATATTTTATAAACTTCTCCCATCTAACATTATTTTATAACCATACATTATCTAATTCTTTCCTGCTTAAAAAATATTCCAATAATTCATGTTACTTTATTGATGTTTTTAATGATGCCTTTTACTGTCAATAGTCTAGTAAACAATTATATAGACAACTAAAATTTTGAAATATATTAAAGTTGAGTCTTGAGAATGACTGTACAGCCATACTCAAGAGTCAACATGAGACACAATGACATTTTATGTACGGCCTGAGAGACACACCCAGCAGAACAGAGAGGAACACAGCATGGCAACGATATGTCCGAGTAGTCTACAGTATTGAATTCAGACACTTTTCTCCGGGAGGGATTTCTGTGGCACCCGGGGGGGGGGGTGTAGCGTTCTGGGGGGGAATTTTTGACCATTGAAAACACAAAATCTTTTGTTTATTTGAATTTCTGTTATACCTTTATCTATGATAAAGAAAAAGCCCCAATTACATTAGTTTCTGCACATAAGTTCGAATACATGGGATGATTGATAGTGGCCCGGGGGGATTCGGACAGTGTCCCACCTCCCCGAATTCAACACTGGCAGTGTGCTATGAGGCTCCGTATATGGACTATATGCAGTAATTTCCCAATTATTCGACATTCACGGGAATAAGAACATCTCGGGAAATCGAAATTGTTGTATTGTCGGAAGGTATATTAGATGGTGCATTTCCTCATTGTTTAAACATTAAACTATAATTAAATTAAATAACTGCTATCATAAAGTAAAATACTATAAGTGATATCAATATAACGTTTATAAAAGAAATATTACAAATAAAAATAAAGCATATTTGAGGAGGAACTTTTGTAATTAAGGCCTTTATTTTTTCTTTATCATAGATAAACATACAAAGTAATTTCAAATAAACAACAACAACAACAACAAAAAAAAAACATTGATATACTTTTATTTCTTTTTAATTGGTATTCAGGAAGGAAAGCAGAAATCATTTCTGTAATCAAGAGGAGCTGTAATATGTAGGGTGTGTATTGGTCGGAATTCCTATGCATTTCTAAAAATTTTCGATGTATTAAAAAAAATATTGTGCTTTTTTAAATATTAATAATATTTATATATTTTTTAAATAATATGGCAGTATTTTAATCACTTCTTAGCATTTTAACAATGTTTAGAGCTTTGTATAATCGATTATAAATAAAAAAATAATTCATTTCCTTCCGGAATGGTTGAACACAATCGCAAATATATTAAGTGTATGTTGAGGAATGGGAAAATAATGCTTTATATTTCGGACATAATCTCAACTCTGAGCCTTCTTCCTACGTCATGTACGTACAAATAGGGACACTTAGAAAAATTTGAATCCTAAGAAAAAAGGGATTCCTTTTTCAGGATTTTATTCCTAAAACTAGTCGGATGTACCAATCCCAAAACTTTCTTCAGTAGAAAGTAACAATATAAGTATAAAAAAGGAAAGACTTAATAATTTTAATTAAAGTTAATATATATAATGCTTTAAGTGATGTTTTATGTTTTCTTATCGTATTGTACTTTTTGAGTTTATAATTTGTACAATAAGTGGCATTCATCCACTTTTGATAATGATTCAGAAACACCAAAGCATTTAAAAAAAAGGGAGGAGCAGAAGGGGAGGTGGGGGTGGGGGTGGAGATGTAATTTTTGTGAAATTCTGTCCTATTTTATTCTTTTATCAGATTGGTGCAAAAGCTATATTAAAATGCTTATTCAGAAACACACAATCTGTTCGGGGGAAGAAAAAAAAATAAAAAAAAAGATCACTGGGGCAGGAGGGGAGAGATTGTCTGTGGAAGATTTTAATTCCAGATGTTTATAAGTGTACTTCAGTACATGTTTCTCGTTTTAATTGATAAATTTTTCCTGCACCTATTAATGGTCATCTGGTATTAAAATATTATTTACCTAAAATAAAGTTTTTACAAAATAGTAACAGCTTTTAAAAGCAAAAAAGAAAAAAAAAAAGTATTAAGAACACATTTAACTAAAAATTAGTATATATTAATAAACAAGCCTTGAAAAGCACACTTTTTATTTATTTTGTTTCAGTAAATATATATATATTTCAAATTTTGAAATAACAATTTGGTGTTTTTTTACTAAGAGAATTTATAGAAAGAAACATTGTAAAATTGTAAATTTAACTCAGTTTTTAGGCAGTGTTGGCAAATGAATAATGGATGTTGAAAATGTACATCTAATAATGTGTAACATTCCAGGAAAGCTTACCCCTTCTGATGTGTAGCCTTTCACACAATTACTGTGTAAGGTTAAATTTGAAAAAAATATATATTTATTGAAGCAAAATAAATAAAAAGTGTGCTTTTAAAGGCTTTTTTATTAATATATACTAATTCTTAGTAAAATGTGTTTTTAATATTTTTTTCTTTTATTTTTGCAGTTAAAACCTGCTACTATTTTGTAAAAAATCATTTTAGGTAAATAATATTTTAATACCAGATGATTATTAATAGGTGCAGGAAAAATTTAGCCATTCCATCAAAGCTTACTCCTACTGATGTCTAACCTTACACACAATTACTGTGTAAGATTACAGACAAATGTGATGAAAAGTTACACCTAATAATGGGTAACCTTCCAGGAAAGTTAGGTGAAACCTTACTCCTACTGATGTGTAACCTTACACATAATTAATGTGAAAGCTTACAGGCAATTGTGGTGTAACCTTACACAGAAATTTGTGAAATGTTTCACAATATTATGGTGTAACCTTACGCAAGAGCTGAGTAATGTTATACCAGTTATATCAATTAAATATCACCGTAAGATTGGAGGCAGCAATGCTGCCTCCAGTTTTATGGAGTGACGTTACACCAAATGTTTTACAGTGTATCTTTAACTACATTATCCAGAAAAATAAATGTTGTATGTACAAAATTAATATCTACATTTAAAAAAAAAAATTCATCTCACTAATGCGTGATTAAGTGCTGCGTGCATGATAAAACTCTAAATTATGCATATAGAAAACAATTTTTGAACAAAGTAAAATCATAACACCCTATTTCTAACTTAAAACCAAAATATATGCAAAAAAGTTTTGTTTAAAGTTTAATTTTAGCACAAAATAGAAAAAAGTTAAAAATTTCAAAATTTTTTTCAAGTTTTTCAAATGCAAAAATATAAATAACCTAAATATTTGAATTTTTTGGGTTTAGCATGTAGACTATAAAGAAATTCATATTTAGTTTTTTTTTTTTTTAAGCTGCAGCTTATGTAGTTTAAAAGTAACAGTGCGCGCAAACTCCAAATTTACTAATCTGAGAAATGAGAAAACGCTCTTTAAAGTTTCAATATCTATGACATCCAATTATACTGATCGTCTATAAATGTTTATAACTCAAGAAATAATGTAGATTTTTAGAGTTCCGTACTTAAAAAGTAAGCACGGAACCATTATAAAATCACTCCTGTGTCTGTCTGTCCGTCTGTCACAGTCATTTTACTCGTAAACTATGGAATGTGGAAAGTTCAAATTGGGGGAAGTAATAGAGACTATTGACCCACATATTTACAGGTTATTAAATATTCACAAATTTATTTATTTAGGAAAATGTAGGAGGGGGGGGGGGGTAATTAAGTTACTTGAAAAAAAAAGTATTCTTTGTGTATCTCGTGTGTATTCTGTGAAAGCTTTCGTAACACTGCACTCAAAAATATATTTCTTTTAATTCTAGGTATTATATTTTCAGAGATATCGTCGCAAATATAGTGCAAAAATATGTCCCCCCCCCCCCCCCCCATTCATTTCCGAATCTTCTGAAACTAAAATTATGAAAAAATTCGAGGTATTAGACGTTAACATAAACCTGGCAGGAAAATTATAGGGATTACCCTAAGTCACATAGTCTTTGAGAAAAGCGTATTTTTCCATTAGACATAAATTTCGATTTGCGGGCATTCAGCAAAGGTGTTGAGGAGCGCTGGATGTACCTATTGTAGCAGAAGTATAAAAGCATTGTTGATAATGATTTTTGAAAAAAATCGTCAGAAATTAGCCAAGATTTGGACATGCGTAAGGAAAGGGGGCGGCGTACTCTATACACCACCGGCTTTTAAAGCCTAGATAACAACCTTTAATGATATATTTTTATTATGCAATGGCCAGTAGTAGTATAAAAGCAATAAACGCCAAATTGTTAAAACAGACTAATTTTATTAGAATCACGTAATGAGTTTGGGATTCACGACTAGTTTGCATTGAGTGGCCCTCTCAATACGCCTCCCGTGTCATTAAAAGTTAATTAAAAACCTAGCTGGAAAAACAAGGCACGGACCGAGGCAGCGTTGCAACTTTGTGACCTCCTTTCAAAGCGCGCTTAGCAACAATGCCAAGTTTAAACTTCGAACAAGGATTTTGTTTTAGCTACACTGTAAAAGGAAAAGATTATTACTCCGCTGAACTTAGTTTTGTGAAATATCAAATGAAGTTTAAATAGGCACTACTTTTATTGTCAGTACCAAATTAAGTTCATCATAAACAGATTAGGGTAAGATAAAAAAAAAAAAAAAAGTTATACAGAATAGCAATATTTGATATTATTTAGGCTTCATATATCTTTGAACTTTTATGGTATAACCATTCTTACTTTTCTAGTATATACAGCTGTACCCAACCTTACGTTGTATAGTTTTTACGAAGTCTTATTATTCTTTTATCAACGATTTTTTTAATAATACAGTTAATAATTCATATATTTATTGTACGGAACCCTCTGAGCGCGAGTAGTACTCGCACTTGACCGTTTATTTAATGAGGTTTTTTGCATATTGTTGAGAAATTTTAAAACATTCAGAATAAGCCAAAAAACGAAAACTGATTTTTTGAAAGTTTATAAGTCCTGTGCCCCCTTAATCTGAGCTACAAGTCTTCCTAATATATTCAGCGGTAAAGGTTGCATATATAAACTTTCTTTAAGAAATATTGACTATTAATAAAATGTTAAGTGTTATATTAATGTTAAATGTTTAATTATAAGTACATCTGTTATTTTATAAGCATCGTATTAAAAAAAAAAGAAAAACGCATCCTTATTTACTTTGTAGCAAAGTTAACGTAACTTGGTACTTATTATGCATCTTTTAAGTAGGTTACGGAAATGTTTGAGGCAAGGTCATTATCCAGAATCATATAACTGTATTTCGGACCATGACTAATGTCGTCACAGTTTCACCCGCCGCTGTGCGTAAAAATGACCTTCAAGAGAACGTTGATCGCATCTGTTTACAGTTTACAGATAGTTTTACCATATTTTTTCTCCCTGTTTTCCGAAATAGAGAAATAATTCTGCTGAATTAAAAATTCTGTTTTTCCTGATAATGAAGGTGATCATCTTTTTGCTTTGCTTGTTTGTTTACATTTTTTTTTTTTCACCTTTCAACGTTTCTCACATATGACATTTCCAGTTTGGAAACTAAAGAAGCGTTCATGAGTTTAGTGAATAGGATATAATAGTGAATTCAATGATAGCGAAGGTAAGATAATCTGTATTTATTTATTTATTTTCCTTTGATTTATCCCTCAGCCGCCTCAGCGTGAGTTATGCAAATGAAATACATTTGACAACGACTTTTAGTCAGTAATTTGACACCATGCTGGAAATGCAATCTTGTATTTAGGTGAAATTATTTCCCCTTTTCGTAATATAAACCCCCTTTTTCTCATGCTATCTATCCCTTTCGGAACGAGCGTCTTTTACAGAGTTTTTTATCTTTTGTCACCGGTTTCTCAAAACAGAAATTTTTGCCTATTTGAATCGGGAAAATGCTAGGATTTAATAAGGCCAAATTTACAATAAAAAATTACTGGTGAGAATAATCAAGGATTCTGAGTACCTTATGCGGCACGTATACCGGTCGCTCGTTCCCAAGGAGCTATGTAGTAGCACATTAATAATCTCGAAATATTGCTTATTTATTTCTTTGTAGAAAGTTAATCATTATCTTATACTCTGTGACCATCATTTTTTCTATATTATTCTAAAATATCAATTTATTGTACTATTTATTCAATGCACTGTTGCAGACCAACAATTGCGATGCACAGTGCTTTTCTTTGAATTTAACTCGCAATTACTATCGTCAATGGCTAATAATAATTAAAAAAAAAAGTGCAACAGCGCCCCTTGTCGAATATTCAAGTACAAAATTAGGCCAACCTATATACGAGTATTTTTAATTAATAACCTCAGACATAAAATTTAGTGCATTTCAACCAAACAGGAATTGAGATACAGCTGCCATGTTCATCATTAAAAAAAAAAAAAAGTGCAACAGCGCCCCTTGTCGAATATTCAAGTACAAAATTAGGCCAACCTATATACGAGTATTTTTAATTAAAAATTTAGTGCATTTCAACCAAACAGGAATTGAGATACAACTGCCATGTTCATCATTAAAAAACAAATTGCACAGAAGCTCCCCACGTTGGGTAAACGAATTCAAAATTTGATCAACACAATTTTATTTAACCACTTACATATTAAATTTGGTGAAATTCTATTTCATAGATTCCGAGATATAGCTATCGCCAAAATCGAGAGCACAGCACATAAGCGTTTTTCGTTGGGATACACACATTCCAATTTAATCAGCACCAATTATTCTGTTAGATCTTAACGACATTATGAAGTTCTATGAAATTATGTGTATTAGCTCTTGGGATACAGCGCCCACAAAATTTGTGTCACATACATACAGATAGACATTTTTTCAAAAACTAGGGGCTCGGCCCCCTACGAGCTACGCTCGCCAACCCCCGTCCAGACACCGTAGACTCTAAATGCACGCTAATTTGATCGGCTTTAAAAAGATTTCGAAAGATTGAATTATAATTTAAAAAACAGTGGCGATCTCTCTATAAACGGATTTCTATTCATTTCTCTTTGATTGGGGAATTTTAACGCCAAATCCGTTGCGGTACTACTTGATTATCCCGTCGACCAATTTCGCCAAATTATATAAATCGCCAAATTATACAAATTGACATAATTTTTATTTTAAATAACGAAAAAACAAATAAATTAGTACAACATTAATAAAAATACAAATAAAACGTCGAAATAAAAATAACTTGATGACGTAGACACGTGTAACAACATTTCAAAATAAGCTAATATAAAAGGAATTACGTAAACAGAGTCTTTGTCTCCTGGTATTTTTTAACAAAGAGAAAAGAAAGTTCTTTTAAATGAGACATTTTAAAATAATCGTTTTTAATCTGACGTAATTTTGACCAAACTATTCTTTCTCTTTTTAATATTCACGCGAAAATACTTGTATTAGAAATTAAATATTATTTGCGCTTTCCTAACAAAAATAGTTGAAAAGTATCCTCTTAAAATATCAAATAAATGTCTAGCGCAATTTCTAAATTTAAACCGTTTTGCAATATTATTTTGTGTTCATTTTATGTAATAACTGTAATGTGACGTAAATATGACGTAATTTCTCCTATTTAAGACTTCTAACGCATGTTAATAAATTTATTGCTTTACAAATTCATTTCTCTCTTAAAATTCACGTGTAATTATAGTTTTTATGACATAATTTTTAATAAGTTCCTGCTTTTTTTACATAATTATTTAATTCTAATTCCAAATGTTTTTTTCTGTTTATAATAGTCACGTGTAAATAATTTTTTAATTTATTTACACGTATAAATATATTTTTTTTTGAAGCAAACATTATTGCTTCCGCTGTTTATACAGTTAGCAACAGTTTAAATTAATATCACTTTTTAAAATCTGTTAAAAATATCTCTAGAAATGCTGAAAATCTGAATTTAAAATAGAAATAAAACCTCAAAAAAATAGTCAAAATAAAAAAACTAATGCAATCTGCACTCCGGCAAATTCTAACGCATAAAATGATCTAAAAATGATTAAATTCCTATGAACAGTTTTTGCTCCTATAAAACTTTTTTAGTGGAACGATTTTGTCCAACTTTAGCATTAAATATCTCTTAAAATAATTCTTCGATCTGAAAACTGTCTGCATCAGCGTGTTTATCAAACATTTCTGTATAATACTACCGATTTTCATATTTTCGTATGCATTATTTTTCTTAATATTAATGAAGAAAGACCTCCGGTCACAAAAAATTCAAAACCGGCGGCGGCGGCGGCGGCGGCGGTGACAGCGGTAGTTACTTTTTTTTAGAATAGAGAGATAATCAAATCGTGTTCTTACCAAAACTTATAGCCCCACCAGAGGCCGAGAGGTTCTACTCTCAAAGCTGGTAGACGGGAGGTGCTGGGCTCGAACTTCGAACCTAATCGCGCCTTTCGGTCTAATCGTTCGGAGTTTTCCGTGGTTTTCTTCGAACCTTGGATTTCCTTGCATAAGAACGGTGGGTTAGACTCCCTTAGAAAGAGCCCCCATGGAGGGCACCCAGCCCCCTTCGGGACCATATCCCTTGTGTAGATAATTGGCCGTCATAAACAACCCACCCAAAACGTGTATATCCGTCAAAAAACGAAAGCCGAAAATTTTCACTATTCCAAAACTTTTTTCTTATGTATGGAGAAAGTAAAACAATACAACTGAAGATAAAAGTCCAAAATAGGATAGGAAAATGCTGAATGCAGAACTTGGAGCTAGTCACTCAGCTTCCAATTTTCCCTCACTAATGTAAAGTCTATGGGCATTTGATGCATTCGTACATTTAAAATATCTCCTCGGGAAATTAATATTTTAAACTTCTATTTTTTTGTGTACACTTCCTGAAAGATGTCTCTTTTTTTTCTTAGTTCTAAAAATATTTCTAAAGTATAGACTTAATTTTATATGAAGTGTTAAAATCTTACTCACAGTTCGCCCGCTTTTAACACATAAAATATTAAATTCAGCGTAGATTTTAGAAATATTTTGAAAACTAAGAAAAAAAGAGACATCCTTTAAGAAGACTACACAGAAAAACGATGTTAAAAATGTGAATTTCCCGGGAGGATATTTTAAATATACGAATGCATCAAAAGTCCATAGACTTAATATTACGGAGGAGAATTCCGAAGCTGAGTGATCAGCCCCCTTAAAGGCTCTTAGTCAGTCAACTTCAAAATTCCCCTCGCTAATGTTAAACCTGTGGGCATACAATGCATTCGTATATTTAAAATATCTCCCCAGAAAATTAATATTTGTAACTTCTTTTTTCTGTGTTCTCGTCTGAAAGGATGTCTCTTTTTTTCCCCTATTCTCAAAATATTTCTAAAATCTATGATTAATTTAATATTTCATGTGTTAAAAGCTGATGCATTGTGAGCAAGATTTTAACACTTCGCATAAAATTAAGTAGGGGAGACCGGGGCTAGTAGGCGCAGTTTTTAGTTATTGATTTTTATTAATTTTTTGTTTAAGTTTTTTATGAAACTTTAACTGTACTTTTAAAGAACAGGCATTGGGCTATAAATACCCGGAGTTTTGAGTTTCTAGCTTTTGTAGTTTATGTTTAGCGGAAGCCTAAAGTAAAAGGAAAATTTTGAGCCAACCTACCCCGTCACGGGGCAAGTTGCCTATACCTATGGGGTAAGTTGGCACACGCTTTATAAAAATTTAAATAAGACCCGCAGTTAAGAGAAATCAATTTCCTTATTACCACTAGGTTTAATCAAAGGCGTTATCGCCGTAAAATGTAAATTCTAAATTATACAGACATAAAAATAGTGAATAAAACATTAACATTGAATAACTTCTATCCTACTCGATAACATAAACAGAGTTACTGTTGTCACAAATAAAAATTCGAGTGTCTCCGTTTGGGCAAGCCCAGTGTGCCCAAAATCTTGCATTGAAACCACTTTTTTCGGTGTTTGCTGTTTTTCAAGCTACCAGCATACACCAGACACCGAGTCAACTTGCCCGTGTTCAATGCGCCTACTAGCCCCATAATAAATTTCTTCACAAAAGGGGCACGTAACCATCTAAGCATAAATAATCCAAGTAAATCACATATAGGGTAGGTACAGTTAATCATACACTAAGAAAAACTGCACAGGTTAAATCGCAATTATTAAGATAAGTATTAGAAATTAGAAAAAAGAATGAAGCAACAAAAAATTACTTATGGCGCAAAAAACAGAAAAATCGTAATAAATGTCCACTGCACGTAGGTAACGCTGCAAAACTACAATGAGGATTGTAAAACGCAAGAAGAAATGTACACCGTGACTGGTTGCACAATCTATCCACAAACAGGCGATTTATGAGGACTGCGACCCCTATAGTCAACCGGTGACTTACGTGGCGCTTAACGTGTTAAAAGTACTTCTGATATTCTAAATGGTGCCTTTATTCATAATTTATTTTATAGCCAAGTGTTATTTATGTGAGAAAAAGAGAAAATTAAATATTGAAAAAAAAAAAACCGTAATGTACTCTATGTTAATTGATATCTGTAATTGATATCTTCTATGTTACAAAAAAATTTCTAATCTCGTCCTCGTTCCTCTGAGATACTACCAGAGTTATCGGCGGTTCTATTTAGCTCAGCGTCAGAGATCTCGCTGTCCACCCATTCATTGCTTTCGATCTCAAAGTTTTTAATTTTTAAACAATTGCTATTTTTCTTTCTCCCGTAAGTTAGAAGTGTAAAGAAAAACGAGGGTCTTTGATGCCGGAATTTTGAAGTTGCCGGAATATTAGATATTGCTAAAAAATATTAGACTGCAGCGCAAAATCCTCGCACAAGTCCACTGGTAATAATAATAATAATAATAATAATAATAATAATAATAATAATGTCGAGTGCTGGCAATTGGCGATGTATCTTGTATAAAACCTGAATGCTAAAATATTTTTGCTCCTCATGTTGACTGATAAAATATATTCGAAGACTATGAATGCGTTTAAGTGGAAGTTCTGGTACATATTAATAAATATTAGCAAAAGCCATGCTTTGTTTGGATTCGCGAAGCGTTATTGAATAAGATAAATATTTGAAAGTAACAATATATTTTTGTATTATTTTTGCATCTTTATTAAGCAAAAACGTTATTTTATGTTCTGCGCATTTTTATTTTAGAAATGTAAATTCAGCCAAATAACTAAGAATTTCTTCGGAATTTTTTATTTACTAGGGGGCTCTGCCCCCTACGAGCTACGCTCGTCAACCCCCGTTCAGACACCGCAGACTCTAACAGCACGCTAATTTGATCGGCTTTAAAAAGATTTCGGAAGATTGAATTATAATTTGAATCTGACAATTATAATCTGACGTAATTTTCACCAAACTTTTCTTTCTCTTTTTAATATTCACGTCAAAATACTTTTGTTAGAAATGAAATATTATGATCATCTTAAAATGTCAAGTAAATGTCTCGCGCAATTTTTAAATTAAAACTGTTTTGCAATATTATTTTTTGTTCATTTTACGTAATAAGTGTAATATGACGTAAATTCTCCTATTTAGGATTTCTAACGCATGTTACTGAATTTATTATTTTACAATATTCTTTCTCATTTAAAATTCACGTGTAACTATAGTTTTTATGACGTAATTTTCAATGAGTTCCTGCTTTTTATATTTTTTGTTTATAATAGTCACGTGTAAAATAAATTTTTAATTTGTAGCAAACATTACTGCTTGCGCTGTTTATACAGTTGGCAACAGTTTAAATTAATACAATTTTCTAAAATTTGTAAAAAATATCTCTCGAAATGCTGAAAATTTGAATTTAAAATAGAAATAAAACCTCGAAAAATTATTCAAATTAAAAAACTAACTGCAATCTGCACACCGGGAAATTCTGACGCATAAAATGATCTAAAAATGATTAAATTCCTATGTACAGTTTTTGCTCCTATAAAACTTTTTTAATGGAACGATTTTGTCCAACTTTGGCACTAAATATCTCTTAAAATAATTCTTCGATTTGAAAACTGTCTGCATCAGCGTGTTTATCAAACATTTTTCTATAATACTACCGATTTTCATAATTTTGTATGCAACAGTTTTTTTAATATTAACGAAGAAAGACCTCCGGTCACAAAAAATTCAAAACCGGCGGCGGCGGTGACAGCGGTAGTTACTTTTTTTTAGAATAGAGAGATGATATAACGAATTTAACAATTATTTTTGTTTGTTTACAATTCTTTTGTTGCCACTTTACAAAAAAAATATCATAATATAATTCTTTTAAAATGCTTAAGTATCGTCTGCGTAAATGATTTCACATAATAAGAATAAATTGTGTATTTGAATTTTTAACACTGAAAAATGCTTTTATAATTGAATGTAAATAATTGAATTTTCAGAAATTTTAATTCATTAAAAATATGCTATAATTTTCATAAAAAAGGTATTTTAAAAATTTCATAAAAGAAATCGTGAAACTATTTAATTAATCATGATTCTATCTACAATTACTAACTCCATGATTTATTTTTTCTTCTGAAAATATGCGTATTTCGTTTTTTATTTGCAAAAATGCGCCCGTAATGGCAAAACATGTAAAATAAATTAATTAAAATAATAATTTTTTTAGGGTTATTCTGTAAAAAAAATAATATTGTTCAAATCTACAGATCATAATTTATTTTTATGTTTAATTTCAAGTCAAAATACTGAATAGTTTTTTTGTAAGGTGTACGACAAAATGTAATTTGTGTAGCCTAGTAGAGGATTCGCTTCACTAATCCTAACTAGGATTTTTTAAGGATTATTTTAAAATAAAAAACTAAAAACGATTGCAATCTAGCTTTTTTATATTTTATTATATGTACATTAAACATGAAAAAATCATTGTTCAATTGTTACTAGTTCAATTATTTTATATTGGGAATATGTTGAAAGTATATTTCTGTTGTTAGTCGATACGGTATGGGTCAGGTATAGGCCCCATCCGACAGCTACCATCTATCATTGGTAATTTTAGGACTTTGAAATTGTTCTTTTAAATATATATTTTCAACATATTCTAGAAGTGAAAAATGAAAAAAAAAAAATCGATTTTTTTAAAGCTCTAGACCAGAACTTCCCCTAAAGACAGAGGCGCAGAGAGCCAAATAATTGGTGTGTTATATAGTATTTGGTATTTTACACATCGGTTTGTGAATGTTATGAATTCAAAGATATAAATGTTTATATTATTTTCTAGCTAAAGTAACAGGCGTTGCATGGAATTTTAAGAATGTTTGTTTTGAAAAACCAATTTCAAAATTTAGCATACAACATTATATAAAAAATAAAAAACAGTCGAAGTGTTGTACACACGAATCAAAAAGCCCAATATAAAAATGTATAAATTTATATAACAGACGCAAAATAATACAGCTATAAATTAACTTATTTCCATTCATCATTGGAGCAATAACGTTAAAATACGCCAATATTTCCATAATCGAGTTTTTATCATGCTTCAATACAATTTTTCACACTTATATGACGTTATATATTCACCACGTCCTTTATATTTCCATTAAGACGTAATGTTCCATTTTTTAATTCGTCAAATTAATTGAGTAATTATAATTTTTCACATGGAAATCTTAAAACAGAAAAATTATGACGTAACATCCCACTTTTGTTTTTAATTCGTCAAACTATTTATTTTATTTTCATTTGTCACGTGGAAATCTAGAAAAGTTATGGTGTAATATTTCCTTTTTTTAAATTCGTAAAACGATTTATTTTATTTTTTCACGTGGAAATTTTGCAATCGAAAGGTAACTGTTGTGGTAAGAATTTTATTGTGGATTTTTAATTGTTGGCAACAGCTGTAACGAAAAATGTTTAAATTTGATTGGAAATTGCTCTTAAATTTGTGTTTTTTAGGTGCGTTCGTAATTATATAAATACGTAGCACCTATAGTCGTCGTTCAGTCCGTCCGTCCGTCTGTCCGTCCGTCTGTCCGCATGTAACAGAGCAAAAACTACCCAACCGAATGGTCTGAAATTTCAAATATATGATTGTTGCAAAATTTTGTCGAGCCATTTCAAATTTTATGAAAATCGGATGTATAGTTTAATTACAGAGACAGTCAAAAGTTTTTCTTTATATTACGGCCAATGGGAAAAATTATTGCAAGTGCATTTTAATGATATTAGAGCCTTCCGAATGATCTGAAATTTTAAAGATATAACTGTTGCAAAATTTTGTCGAGCCATTTCAAATTTTAGGAAAATCGGATGTATAGTTTAATTACAGGGACAGTCAAAAGTTTTTCTTTACATTACGGCCAATGGGAAAAATTATTGCAAGTGCATTTTAATGATATTAGAGCCTTCCGAATGATCTGAAATTTTAAAGATATAACTGTTGCAAAATTTTGTCGAGCCATTTCAAATTTTAGGAAAATCGGATGTATAGTTTAATTACAGGGACAGTCAAAAGTTTTTCTTTACATTACAGCCAATGGGAAAAATTATTGCAAGTGCATTTTAATGATATTACAGCCTTCCGAATGGTCTGAAATTTTAAAGCTATAATTGTTGCAAAGTTTTGTTGAGCTATTTCAAATTTTAGGAAAATCGGATGTATAGTTTAATTACAGGGACAGTCGAAAGTGTTCCGTTACATTACGGGGAATGGGAAAAATTATTGCAAGTGCATTTTAATGATATTACAGCCTTCCGAATGGTCTGAAATTTTAAAGATATAATTGTTGCAAAGTTTTGTTGAGCTATTTGAAATTTTAGGAAAATCGGATGTATAGTTTAATTACAGGGATAGTCAAAAGTGTTCCGTTACATTACGGGGAATGGGAAAAAATTATTGGAAGTGCATTTTAATGATGTATCAGACTATGCGCTTTATGAAGTGCAAAAAAGTATACATTCAGTACAATATGGGGTGCAAAAAATAATTATAAAACTAGTTATAGTACGAACGCACCTCATTTGCCACGTTTGACGAGCAATTTCCAACTTGTTTATTAATTAAAAATTAACTATAAGTTATTCCGATTCCGGATTACTTTGGTTGCCTCGGCCGTGTTTTAATACACATTTCATAATTCTGGTTTCTAAACTGTGGATTTGTGTAGCATTACAGACTGACAGACAGATAGACAAATTTTCATTTTTATATATTAGATAATGACATTATTGTAAATATGTATATTTTATTTATACATGAAATAATAATACCACATATAGAGTTCATTTAGCCCCTAAATTTTAGTTGTCTGAGCGAAGCGAAGGCTAATACTCAGCGAAATATTACTGTCCGGACACATTACAACTACGATGGATATTAACGCCATGTCCTACTAAAAAAAAAAAGCCTAATAAAAACCTTTCGTCAAGCATAACTCAAAAAATATTTGTCGGATTTCGTTTCTGATTGCACCAGAAGGTACCTATGAGGGCCACCTACTGAATGCACCTACTATGAAAAATAAGTTCCAAACCGTTTAAAAATTATATTAAAAAAACTGATAAAAAAGCACAATTTATCTGCATACGTCACAGAAATTTGGTGTGCGTCACTTTCACCGGTGGATGTTTTCTAAGACAATTGGTTTGAACACATGGAGCAAATAAAAATAAATACGCACGCAGTAATATTGAATAGATCAGTTTCAACCACGTGATCAGAAACCTTGCAACAACCCGTGGCAACCAGTATTGATGGGCAAACAAATAATAATACAGTACTCCGTACCACGGTGACCGTTTTTAGCCTGTTGTATAAAATCTGGCCTGTTGTATGACATACAATTGTGGATGATTAAAACAAAAGACATGAGTGTTTATTGCTCCGGGAGGTTATCTTTCTCTGGATGTCTGTCTGTCTGTCTATCATACAGCATGCAATTTTCTTGTAAAGGATGATATTATTATGCAGTAAAACCTCCATAACGGACACACCCGATTAGTGTACACCTCTATTTAGCGGGCATTTTTCGATTACCAACCCTTAAATAACTGTACATTTTTTGCTCTCGGTAGCGGACACCTCCAAATAGAGGACAAATTCTGCCCTCCCGAGGTGTTCGCTATTCAGAGGTATTATTGGTAAAACCTCCATAACGGACACACTCGATTAGTGGATACCTCTATTTAGCGGACACTTTTTCAATTACCAACACTTAAATAACTGTACATGTTTTACTCTCAGTAGCGGACACCTCCAAATAGAGGACAAATTCTGCATTCTCGAGGTGTCCCTTATTCAGAGGTTTTACTGTATATAATATTGAAAGTTATTTTACAGGGCCGCACAAAAGTATAAGAATATATGAAACGAATATAAACTAAATTCGGGATTGGTAGATCGCTGATGGTAATGCAATTTTAGGATGTTGTTACAGTCATCCGCAGCATGTTTTTAGAGTTTCGTTCATCTAACAAAACCCTACCTGTCTCACTCCTTTGTCTGTCTGTCTGTCTGTCTGTCTGTCCGTCTGTCACAGAGCCCGTTCTCAGAAACTATATATGTCGGAGACTTGAAAATTTGCATGCTTATAGCGGAACACCACACATCAAACGGCAAATAATAAAATTTTGAAAAAGTCTAGTATTTAACCTTCTGGGCTCTAACTTGTGTATTTTAAGCAATTTTTCTAACTCAGCCCCTAATTAAGTTGGAGACATGAAATTTTGCATACTTATAGATGAACACCTCACATCAAACGACAAATAATAAAATTTTGGAAAAGGTCTAATATTTAACCCTCTGGGCTCTAACTTTTGTATCTTAAACAATGTTTCTAACTCAGCCCCTAATTAAGTTGGAGGCATGAAATTTTGCATACTTATAGCTAAACACCTCACATCAAACGACAAATAATAAAATTTTGAAAAAGTCTAATATTTAACCCTCTGGGCTCTAACTTGTGTTTCTTAAGCAATTTTTCTAACTCAAGCCCTAATTAAGTTGGAGACATGAAATTTTGCATACTTATAGCTGAATTCCTCCCATCAAACGACAAATAATAAAATTTTGAAAAAGGTCTAATATTTAACCCTCTGGGCTCTAATTTGTGTATTTTAAGCAGTTTTTCTAATTCAGCCCCTAATTAAGTTGGAGACATGAAATTTTGCATACTTATAGCTGAACACCTCGCATCAAACGACAAATAATAAAATTTTTAAAAAGTCGAATATTTAACCCTCTGGGCTCTAACTTGTGTATCTTAAACAATTTTTCTAACTCAGTCCCTAATTAAGTTGGAGACATGAAATTTTGCATACTTATAGCTGAACACTTCACATCAAACGACAAAGAATAAAATGTTGAAGAAATCTAATATTTAACGTGTAATATTTTGTCTCGCGCAATTTTTAAATTTAAACTGTTTTGCAATACTATTTTTTGTTCATTTTGCATAATAAGTGTAATGTGACGTAATTTCTTCTATTTCAGACTTCTAACGCATGTTAATGAATTCATTTTACAATATCCTTTCTCTTTAAAATTCACTTGAAAATATAGTTTTTATGGCGTAATTTCCAATAAGTGCCTGCTTTTTATACTTAATTATTTAATTCTAATTTGAAGGTTTTTTTTCTGTTTATAATAGTAACGTGTAAGTATTTTTTTTATTTGAAGCAAGCATTATTTTTTGCGCAGTTTATACAGTTGGCAACAGTTTAAATTAATACCATTTTCTAAAATATGTAAAAAATATCTGTCGAAATGCGGAATATTTGAATTTAAAATAGAAATAAAACCTCAAAAAATGAGCCAAATTAAAAAAAAAAAAATTAATAGAATCTGCACACCGGGATCTTCTATTGAATAAAATGATCTAAAAATGATTAAATTCCCATGTATAGTTTTTGCTCCTGTAAAACTTTTTTAATGGGACGATTTTGTCAAAATTTAGCATTAAATATCTCTTAAAATAATTCTTCGATTTGAAAACTGTATGCATCAGCGTGTTGATCAAACATTTCTCTATAATACCACCGATTTTCATATTTTTGTATGCAATAGTTTTCTTAATATTAACGAAGAAAGACCTCCAGTCACAAAAAATTCAAAACCGGCGGCGTTGACAGCGTTAGTTACTTTTTTTAGAATAGTTATATATATATATATAAATATTTAGAATAGTTATATATATATATATAAATGAAAACTTGTCTATCTGTCTGTTTGTAATTCTATAAAAATCCACAATTTGGAAGCCGAAATTGTGAAAAGATACGTACATGTGCATTAAAACATGGCCGAGGCAACTAAAGTATTCCGGAATCGAAATAATTTATAGTTAATTTTTAATTAATAAAAAACCACCAATTTAACAGCAATTTCTTATCAAATTTAAACATTTTTCGTTATAGCAGTTGTCAACAATTAAAAAACACAATGAAATTATTACTACAACAATTAATTTTCTACTGCCAGATTTCCAAATGACAAATGAAACTGAAATAAATTGTTTGCCGAATTTAAAAAAAGGTGACTATTACGTCATAAATTTTCTATTGCAAGAAAGCACGTGAAAAATGAAAATGAAATAAATAGTTTGACGAATTTAAATGAAATTGAATATAACTTCATAACTTTCCTATTTCAAGCTTTCCACGTGAAAGAGGAAAATATTACGTCATATTGGAAATATAAAGGGCGTGGTGGATAGAGTATAACGTCATTTGAGTGTGAAAAATGTATTGAAGCATGATAAAACACGATTAGGGAAATATTGGCGTATTTTAACATTATTGCTCCAATTATAAATTGAAATAAGTTCATTTATAGCTGTAGTCTTTTGCGTCTGTTATATACATTTATACATTTTTATGTAGCGTTTTCATATGATTCATTCATACAACATTTCGACTGCTTTTTTTAATGTTTGTTTCGTGTTGTATGTTAAATTTTGAAATTGATTTTTCAGAACAAACATCCTTCAAATTCTGGGCAACGCCGGGCACTTTAGTTTGTAACAGATAAATGGCTTTTGTATCTGTACATCTAATGCTAATATTATAAAGGGTTATAATATAAAGTGTATAATATTATTAATGCTTGTACATTTGTGAGGTGTTATCTCTGAAACTACATAGCTAACTTAAAAAAATGTTGGTGGCCATCTCTGCTCCGCAAAAAAAGACTATTTTATGTCAGTGCAAGAGCCTACATCGCTGCAATAGAACAATTTCTAAAAATGTCGCTATATAAAGCAGTGCAGAAACAAAAAACTTTCGAAAATTTTCTATTTCTGTGTTACTGCTGAGCCCAAAATCTTGAAATTTTGCTTCGTGTTATTTTACAATTGTCTCTATTCTGTTATTATACAATTGTCTCTATGAATGGTTTCTAAAAAATTTAAAATTTAAAAAGATGAAATTAAGGGAAAGCGATCTCAATTACCATTAAGTTGGAATTATTAGGTACAGCAACTTTAAATATTTCATAATGCTGCATTTCCTCCGCAAAACATGCAATTTAAATGCAACAAAACTGATAGATACCCACCTAGCATTAAATAAATTGAGTAAATATTGAATAAAGACCTGTATGAAACAGTAAGTAGGTTGCCCGAAAATGCTTGTTAAAGTGTTCCTTCTCTAGGTATTTCTCTCTTTCGCCAAGGCCACTAACATAGGGAAGTGCTGTTTTAAATGTGATATGAATTTTTTATCCGATTCATTTTTCTAGACATTTTATCATAAGGTCATATTCTTAATTATCATTAGTAGATTTTTTTATATATTAACTTATTCTAGTGAAATTTCATAATCGGGCTCATGTTGGCGTATGTTAGCTTGCATGATTTTCTGAATAAATATGTATGGATTTGTAAATTACTTCAAATGACACTTTGACAGCTCAAAAGTTATACAGACGATATATTCAGACCTTGTGTCATACTTTATGCTGTAATCATCGCCGATTTCTTTTATTTAATACATGCTAAATACAGCTCAACTTGTGCAGAATCTGTTTGAAAACAAAACAATACAGCGTATGTAGTGGCCAGCATACACTCATCATTTAAATCCGATCGAGCATATCTAAAACACACTCTAACGAAACGTTGCATGCCACTGTTGATGTATTCGGTACTTTGATACTATATCAGATTTTAAGGAGGGAATTCCTTAAATGTTATCGACAACCTCATTGCATCCGTGGAAAACAGATATTGTACAATATTAACTATTCCGGGGGAGCACACACCATATAAAGTATAGTCCATTCTTTTTAAGCATCATATATTTGTCATTTAAAGTTACTCAAATTGGTGCGGAGCGTCTGATTATGCTCTTGACATTATTTTATACAGTTAAAATTCCGATATAAGTAATTTAGTGTTTCATTTTCTATTTTACTTTTAATATATTGCGTACTTTCAATTTTATATCCAATGCATGGCTGTCTTGAATGGTCTGATTTCCCAATTTTTTAAACAGTGTATACGAATTTATATATAAGATTTTGTAATTCTACCATTCGTTTATTTTCATCATTTCAATTTATTGCAGTATATGGACAATTAAAGATAACATCTCATTTTCTTTCCTTCCACATGTTATTATTAAATCTATGTTCTCAGCAATATCGCTCAGACTAATCCCTCTGAGGGAAGTCCTAGTTTAAAAATACAAACAACAGAATTAGCTAGAAGGATATGATTGTATAGAAAAGAGATTAATTCTGAAGGTTTTTATTAAAAATTACTTCTTTTAGGAGGGAAAGTAGTCATTTCTGTAGTGAGAAAACTCTTTTATTATACTCAAGTTGTGCTTTGGTTAGTAGTATATAGTATATATTATAAATTGTCATGTTTCTGAAGATATTAAAGTGATTTAAGCATAAATTATTATAAACATTGTAAAATTAAAGCTGACGTCCAAAGGATAGCTTAACAGATGGGTTTCGTCCGTCCGTACGCAAACACTCCAACAGGTTACAGCTTGGAGCTACGGCTCGGATTTCCCTTTCCTCCCCTCTTCTTATAATAGTTGAGTAATTCTTGTATTGTGAGTAAACAAAAAAAATTCTTCTTAAATGTGTTGTTATTACTTTCTTCTATCTTCAATAGAAGAAAATATTGCAATCGAAATTTTTTTCGACTTCCGGTTTTCGACGGATTTACACGTTTTAGGATTACAATTATTATAAACATTGTAAAATTAAAGCTGACGTCCAAAGGATAGCTTAACAGATGGGTTTCGTCCGTCCGTACGCAAACACTCCAACAGGTTACAGCTTGGAGCTACGGCTCGGATTTCCCTTTCCTCCCCTCTTCTTATAATAGTTGAGTAATTCTTGTATTGTGAGTAAACAAAAAAAATTCTTCTTAAATGTGTTGTTATTACTTTCTTCTATCTTCAATAGAAGAAAATATTGCAATCGAAATTTTTTTCGACTTCCGGTTTTCGACACGTTTTGGGAGTCAGAGATCTCCAAAAACATGTTTATAGAAAATGTCTGTCTGTCCGTGTGTCCGTATGCTCGTATGTCCATGTGTCGCCATTGTACCATCGAAAAGTGTATGAAGTTATGCATAGAATTGAACCATTTTTTTTAAGTGTTTGGCTATGGCAAGCAGGTCCTCCCTTAATTTGGAAAAAATCCGCCGGAATAGGGCACTGTAATAGCGATTTTTGTGCCATTTTCAATATTGCACCATCGAAAAGTGTATGAAGTTCTGCATAGAATTGAACCAAATTTTTTGTGTATGCTTTTGGCCATGGCAAGAAGGTCCTCTTCCTGAATTTGGAAATATTCCGCCGAAAGGTGACATTGCAATAGCAATTTTTGTGTAATTTTCTTGATTTTTCGTTGTTCTATCGTACACCAGTGGCTCGTGAATCGGCGGGAACTTCCCATCCTGATAAGCCAACTATTCGCGAACTGCTGATATGCAACAGAATAACGGGAAACTATTGATTTTAATAAATATCATGATCGAGATTAACTCATTTTTACTGCGATTTACTGACTGAAGCAGAAATTTAAAATGAAAGTCAAATTTTATATAGTATTGAACTAATAAAAACGAAATATTGACATTTGTATCAACATTTTGAAATATTAAAATATATGAAATAGAAGAAAGTTTTGGGATTGGCACATCCAACTAGTATATATATATAACCAAGACTCGAGTTGCTATTAAATATTTGAATCCTTTATAACTGACTTAGTAGCGATCATAGTATTTTCAAAATGGATTGAATATTTTAGTAGCCCTGTGACTATATTATTAAGTGTATTGATGAATAAAATGTGTGATAAGAAATTTATTATTATGCATGAGTTTGAAATTTTTACCAATAGACATAGAACTATTCGGCTTTTAAGTGATACCCAGTAGTCGTGGGTAGGATTTGTTACCGTTGTATAGGGTATTAAATATGCAAGTAAAATTAATTGTTACCCCCCCCCCCTTAATCGATCAAAGAGTAGTAACTATTGAGTATTTTATAATTGGAATAAAGTCTATTAACTAAAATTGGAATTTTTATAAATAAGAGAAAGTTTTATATAATGATTATGAAGGATTATATTTAAAATGGAGTTGTAAGACAGTGTAACGACAAAATAAACAATGAAATGAAGAAAATACGAAGGAGAGAAAACTTTACTTTAAAAGAATGTCAGTGCTGTTTTAGCTTGCTGATTCTATCTTCTCGAATTCAGCACCAATTTGCGCCAAACATTTCCGATATTTTAACATCTTGCGAAGGGATCATGACAATTCTCAAGCTTAGCTCAATAAACCTTCTTCCAACCAAAAATTTCATTTTGTAGTATGAGACTTAAATACTGAACAGTTTTTTGATAGTTAATGGACATTCTTGTTATAATCTGTTTTAATACTTGTCGAAGAGTAGCTGTGTTTCTAATACATAGGCAGTGCCTGATTTACGGCAGGGCATTTGGGGCACGGGCTCAGGGCCCCTCAAATGCTGCGGAAAGTTTTTCAATTATTGTCCAAAGTCTGATGCAATTTTAATATCTAATGGAATTTTACATTTCATTCTACATTCTATTGTATTCATACTGTATTTTTACAACGTTCTGTATATTGTCTGAAACGTCCATTTATAATTACTTTATTATAGTGAATATATATATTTTTTTTGGCTTTACCACTTTAAAAATATATTGTATTTTTAATTCTTATTCAATCCTTTTCCTGTTATCGTCAGGTCATGTGAGAGTTGGTGAGCGTAGCTTGTAGGCAATAGAGCCCCCTAATATTTTAAATAATTGTTGCTTGGTGCTGTTGAAAATTTATTATTAGTTGTTACATACTTTAACATTCCAGATAATATAGACTTGTATAGGAAAAGATAATCAACGCCACACAATTTATTATAAAACGTCTACTTATTTATTATTTAAAAGTAAATTAATGATTATCATATTTAATTTTTTAATGGATATTTTAAAGTCAATAATGGTTATTTTAGTAAGTATCTTTATTATTATTTTTTTTACTCAATCCCCTTGTAAGTATCGGTGCAAGGAGCCCCCTTAAGCATCTGTGCCCAGGGCCCCCAAATTTGTAAATCGGTCCCTGTACATAGGAAATCATAAGACTAGTTATGTAGCTTATTAAGTAAAATTTCTCGTTCAAAACATGTTTATTTAATCTAAGCTAGCAATAAAACTCCTGATTCTCAAAGTGTTAAATCGGACGAATAGATTCATTCTAAAAATGGCGTTAAAATTCATCCAGTTTTTTTTGCATGGCGCTCGTACATGCAGACGAAGAAAAATTGCAGTTTTGTTCAATAGTAGGAAATTATATGACTACAATGATAAAAATTCTCGCTTTATTCCCTTTAGCAGGGACGGCAAACCTATGGCACGCGTGCCATAAGTGGCACATTGGAGATTATTTTTGGCACGGCATATAGATTTTGGATTTACATCAAAATATAGCAGAATTTCACAAAATGCATTGATTAATCTAGATGTAGTCTCTGTTTATCTGAATTCGATTCGTTCAGTTGGTTGTCATTGTCATACAGATTGAAGAAACTGAAATAACTGAATGTATTCCAACCTAGCTCGATATCGGCTCACAAATTTTTAAAAGAGCTAATTAGGAGATTATCATAAAAGAAAGAAGAAAAGTCATTATAACCGAAAATGCCGATGTAAAATTATAACAACTTGAAATTCAATTCCAGGCACTAAAAGCTGCAGATTCTGGCGCCTGCTGTTTTGATAATTTTTTCTGCCAGACATTCTTTTCGGAAATAAATAATATGAAAAATTCAAGTGAAAACATCTTGTCGAAGGAGTCTAGTTCAACTTGCATTCTCTTAAAAATAACTAAGTATGAAGCTGATATAAATTATTTGGCATCTAATATGAGACAGCAGAAATAATATCTTAAAAATAAATATGTGAAGTAGCTATAACACTAAATATTACCCATGTTTTTTTAATGCTAAAAACAAACTTTTAAGTAATTTTGATTCATTATCTTTGGATCCATTAAAATTTTTTATTGTTGGCACGTCATGATCACGTAAAATATATTTTTAGAAAATTTTGGCATGTGAATGCGAAAAGGTTCGTTGTCCCTGATCTTTAAAAGGAGAAAAAAAAATGCCCCCATTACGCAAAATTCTCTTTTGGACATCAGTGAGGAGTTGACGAATGAAAAGTAGCCAGAATCCAAACTTTCTTTAAAAAAAATCCTGAAAGCTTTACACACCCGTCTAGCTTGGTCAATATAAAACTACTAGAAGATAGCCCGTCAGAATGACGTGTTTGCTTTTTCAAAAGAATGATAAAGCATTGCATTATAAAAAGAATTATGAAGTAATAAATTATATCTTATCTGACTAATAGGGTCAGGTGGGGTAAAATAGTTATTAAAGCAGCCCATTTTTTCATTGAAATTTAATTTGCAAGAAAAATATTAAATGAATTGGTAAAATAATGACTTAGAATATGCAAATGAACTTCACTCACAAAATTTGAAGAACTATTTCACAAAAAACGTCAAATTAGTACTAATAAGGCTATTTTAAAACGTATAGTCAATTAACTTTCGTCTTCGTTCATTCCATTTAAAAAAAATCACTACCTTTAATTTCTTATAAATCAGAAAAAAATAATAAATAAGAGTTATTCACGGCTGTGAAGAAAAAAATTAAAACAGCCCGATATAAAAATTCTAACAATATTGCATTTAATACACACTTCGCTTGCCTTAAATTGTCATTTTTTAAGAAAGTTTTTATGCATGGAGTTCGTTCAGATCGCTATATTGCCAATGAACTCGATGGTCTGTATTTTAATGAATCTCAAAGGAATGAATCGGAAACATTCATAATTAAACATTGTTTTCGAATACAGCTTTATTGAAAAAATTAAATCTCTGAAAATAATAAAATGACTGATTTTAACGAAAGATTATCGGGACCCGGATGAGTTCACTTCGGAAGTGTTATACACTTAGCACTATTATATATATAATGCAAAAAAAGTTGATAGCATGCAGAATAAAACACAATTTCAACAGAAAATTTATTTGCTTTTATTAATTGCCGATAGCTGGCACCAAAATAATAATTATATGATTTTTTTAAAAACATGCATAAAGAAACCTGTAATAAATTTTTATCATTAAAAATCATATTTTATCACATAAGTAAATTGCAACTATTAATTGCATTAACAGATTTTTTTCTCTCAAATTCTTTTATTAAATTACAAATTTATTTTCCCTACAAAATACAAAATTTTATTTGATTGATATATATATTATATATATATATAAAACTATTAAAATCATTGCAAAATACCAACAAAAAGCGTGAAATTAATTCTAATTACAATTTATAAGAAATATTCATTTTTTCCCAATGTCTTTAGAATTCAAAGAATTTCAAAACAAAATTTCTTTTTTTTATTTTAACTACCGATAGATGGCGCCAACAAAGCCTACACGTTCACAACGAATGCGATTCGCACGAATGTTTACTTTTATGCAGGAAGAGATTGAGCTGTCAATCTAATTTCAACTGAAGTTATCTCAAAATATGTACATAAATGAATACAAGTCATCTCTCAAATGTTAATTTATTTTAAATAATCTTTCTAAAAATGTAACTTTTATGAAGTTTTATTCGAAAAAATAATTTTTAATAAAAATGGCCGAATAGAATTCGATAAAGCGAAGTGGTGTATCGGAATCCAGATGAGTTTACTCCGGAAGCGTTATACACTTAGTGCTATTATATATATAATGTATAAACTTATAAGCAAAGAACGTAATAAAAAGAAGAAGAGAGAACGTCTCGATTTTAATTATACTTCAGATTTCCGATAAAATACAATAAAAATGATAGTTTTCTACAAGAATTTTGAAAATATTTTGCATTTCCAGTAAATTAACTTTGAAAGGATATTTTATTATTAAATATTCTTTTATATGAAAATTATTTTTCTTTCAGATAGTTTTCAAAAATAGTTTAGAAATAAAGAAAAAAAAACAATTTGTGTCTTCAAAATATTCTATAGGTATTATATGTTTTCTATATTTTTTATACTTTCTTTTTTTTTACAGGTTGCATGTCTCTGTGCTATTATGGCAGCTGTGCAGCCTAGGTCGATGTTGTACGGAACTTTAATTTTACATTTAATCATCGATAATAACTCTGTAAGTAATAAAATCACAAAATTTATTTTTTTAAACCAGTTTTTTTTTTCAGATAAAACATTTTTATTCCATTCTTTTGCTAGTTATATACATTAGAGAGTGGTAAACTCAATATTTTACCTTTTTTGATGCTTGAAGATCAATTAAGTTGAGATTTAATATAGGAGACATTATTTACATTGTTTCCATAATAACTTTTTTCATTCAAAAAGAAACATGTTTCCTTAATTCATGCAAAGATTTGTCACAGGAAATTAAAAAAGACTTAAATTCATACAGGCTCAAATTATTTAGAAAACTGAAATGTAACATAAAAAATCTTTCAAAATAAAAGGCGAAATATCCATAACATTATTACCACATATAAGGAAGCTTTTCGAAATTAAATTTGTCGATAATATAAATAAAATATTGAAACAGTATATATATATGCAAAAATATTTAATATATATATATATACTCATATATATATATACTCATATTATAAAGAGGAAAAAATTGTTTATTTGTCGGAGATAAGCTCAGGAACTACCGAACCGATTTCAAAAGTAATGGTATCAAAATGATGGTGTTCGCCCAACTTAGAACATAGGCTATGTGTTATGTCGGTGCCACTACCCCAAAGGGGGTGCAGGAGCAAAAAACGTTCTAAATTTGCGTTACTGAAGGGCCTAGAAATATGAAATTTGGAATATTAGTTACGTATAAAATATAAATGGTGTCTAAGAACAGTTCTTAAACAATTCAAAATTTAAAAGGGGTGAAAATGCACTAAAAGCGTTCTAAAAAACGTTCTAAATGGTAGTTTCTACATAATCTCAGGAAATACCAAACCGATTTCAAAAGTAATGGTATCAAAATGATAGTGTTAGTCCAACTTAGAAAATAGGCTATATTTTTATGTCGGTGCCACTACCCCAAAGGGGGTGCAGGAGCAAAAAACGTTCTAAAAATGCGATTTTTGCGTTACTGAAGGACCTAGAAATATGAAATTTGGAATATTAGTTACTTATAAGATATAAATGGTGTCTAAGAACAATTCTTAAGCAATTCGAAATTTAAAAGGGATGAAAATGCACAAAAAGCGTTCTAAAAAACGTTCTAAATGGTAGTTTCTACATAATCTCAGGAAATACCAAACCGATTTAAAAAATATTGGTGTCAAAATGATAGTGACAACGTTTGCTCCAAGATAGGCTATGTTTTATGTCGGTGCCACTACCCCAAAGGGGGTGTAGAAGCAAAAAACGTTCTAAAAATGCGATTAATGTGTTACTGATGGACCTAGAAATATGAAATTTGAAGTATCAGCTACTTATTAGATATAAAGGATTTCTAAGAACAGTTCTTAAACAATTAGAAATTTAAAAGGGGGGAAATGCGCGAAAAGCGTTCTAAAAAACGTTCTATATGGTAGTTTCTACACAATCTCAGGAAATACCAAACCGATTAAAAACATAATGGCGTCAAAATGATGGTGAAAATCCTTGCTCCAACATAGGTTGTGTTTTATGTCGGTGCCACTAACCCAAAGGGGCTGCAGGACAAAAATGTTCTAAATTGCGTTTTTTGCGTGACGGAAGGGCATTGAATCGTGAAATTTAGAATGGTAGTAAGTTATAAGATATCAGTGATCTCTAAGGACATTTCCTAAAAAAATCGAAATTTAAAAGGGGGTCAAAATGCGCAAAAAGCGTTGTAAAAAACGTTCTAAATTGCAATTTCTATGCAATCTCAGGAAATACTGAACCGATTTCAAATATAATGGTGTTAAAATGATGATGACAGATCTTGCTCCAAGATAGGCTATATTTTATATATGTTTCCACTAACTCAGAGGAGATGCAGGAGCAAAATGAGCGAAAAGCGTTCTAAAAACGTTCTAAATGCCGATTTGTCACCAATATCTCAGGAAGAATCAAACTGATTTCAAAAGTAATGTTAAGAAATTGATGCTGACAGCCTCTACTCTAACATAGACGCTATTTTAAGTCGGTATCACTATCACCTTGATGTTGCAGGAGCAAAAAAGCGTTCCAAATTTCGATTTTTGTGATCGGTAGGGGCTAGCAACTTAAAATTAGGCAAGGTACATATGTATTACATATAAATGATCTTTAAGAACAGTTTCGAAAAAATTGGAAATTTAAAAAGGGGTGAAAATGCGCGAAAAGCGTTCTAAAAACGTTCTAAATTGCGATTTCTACTCAATCTCAGGAAATTCCAAAGCTATTTCAAAAAGTAATGGTTGCAAATCAATGGTGACAGTCCCTGCTATAACATAGGTTATATTTTATGTTGCTGTCACTACCATCTGAGGGTTGAAAAAGCAAAACATGTTCTAATTTGCGTTTTTTGCATAACTGAAGGGTCTAACACTTTGAAGTATGGCATGTTATTTACTTACAAGCTGCAGCTGCTTTCTATGAACTGTCGAAAGAAAATTTCAAATTTAAAAAGATGCAGTGAGCGAAAAGCGTTATAAATTACAATTTTTATGTAATATTTTCAAATACCAAACCGATTAAAAAAATAATGATAAGAAATTATTGGTGATAGAACCTGCTCAAACACAAGCTATATTTTATGTCTGTGCCACTACCACCAGAGGGTTGCAGTAGCTAAAAACTTTCTAAATTGCGATTTCTGTGATACTGAAAAGGCTAGAAACTTTAAATATGGCATGGTAGTTACTTATAAAATATAAATGCCCTCGAAGGACTGTCGAGAATAAATTCGAATTAAAAAGGGGTGAAGTGAAGGGGAGGTGCGAAAAGCATTCTAAAAAAGTCCTAAATTACGATTTCTACGCTATTTCAGGAAATATAAACCAAATATAAAAGTAATAGTTGCGAATCAATGGTAACAGTCTCTGATCCTACACAGGCTATATTTTATGCCAATGATTCTACCACCTGGGATTCACAGGAACAACAAACGCTCTAAAAAAGGCCTTTAAAAGCTTTCTAAATTACGTTTCTGTGGAATATTAGGAAATAACAAACCAATTTCAAAATTAATGTTGGCAATTTAATGGTGACAGTTCCTATTTCAACATAGCCCTTTATGTTGAGAGAGGTGGTAGGACTTGGAATTTGACATGATGTTTAATTTTAAGATGTAAGAAGATGGTTTCTAAAAAAATCAAAACTTCAAATGAATACTGAAATGAGCGTATTAATTGAGCATAAAAGTTTCAAAATATTTTCTAAATTATTATTTATTTAGCTTTATTTCGTTTTATTAATTTAAGTCTCATTTCTGCCTTATGCAGTGTAACAATGATATTTAATCAAACTGTGTTTTAAATAGTAATTTTTTTAAATTATTCCTAAAAGTAATAAGTACCTTTTAATAAAATAAAATATTACCTTTTAATAAAATAAAAATTTAGTTAGTACCTTTTAATAAAAATTAGACATATAAATATCACTTGGCATATTTCAAATATTACGTGAGCAAAGCCGCGGGGTTTGCTAGTAGTATATATAATTAAAGTGAAGTCACAAATGTATGAACAATTTGGTAAAATTCTAAAGATGAACAATATATGAACAGTGGAAACCGGTAAGGTATAATAAGAAACTATAAATAATCTACAGAAACATCAGAGGAGCTTGCAGGTTTAATTCCTAGTGAAGATATATATATATATAATCGCTTAACAGTTTCTTTTTTCTCGACACAATAAATTAAAAATATGGGCTGAGCAATTATAACATTGTACTATTCTTTTTTCAAAAAGTGATGATTAGCGTTTAAAAGGAAATAAATTTAGTTTAATGCACTGTAAATTAAAATGTCTGAAAATCAAACACTTAAGTGTCTGAAACGGAGTGTTCAGTTTTCAGACATTTTAAAATGTCTGAATTTTTTCAGACACTTTTTGCGTCTGAATTTCAGACACTTCAAACGTCTTAATAGCATCCATTTTTTTTGTAAGCATCATACGTAGCCATGTTTGACCACGTTGAACCCTGAAAAAATATTTGGCTGGGGTCTTGCCCCCTCCACACGCCTTCCCTCCTCCCCCCCGCAGCCTGATTTTTTTGGTGCTCCTAATTTTGGTATGAAATTTTCGTTAAGCTGTTTGTTTAAATCTTTTACGACATTTTACTGATTATAATCAATATTTTGAACTTCAGGAATAGAACAAGGTTAAAGCAAAAAATATTTATCTAAATATTTGTTTTGATGATAAATATGATTTTGAATATGATTTTTTTTTTAAATCTTATTTTACTTTAAAAGTTCAAAACATCGTTTTATATTTAGTACCATTTCGAAACGGATTTAAAATATAAGCTTTACAAATATTGCACATTAAATTTGGTGGCACTTAAATCGTAGGGGGACGGGACACTGCTTTAATACCCATGCTTTAATCAAGAAGTTATTTTGCAAAAAATGCAACACTACAGTATGGTTATCTAAATAGAGATGTCCGGTACTCGGGAGTATCCATTTTGGAGGTTAATGGACATTCACGAATAGCGGACACCTCTATTTAGCGAATACTTTTTTAATCCGCAAAGCACACGCATACATATTTGTATATTTTTACCTCACAAAAGCAGACATCTCCGATTATCAGACAAATTCCGCGATCCCGAAGTTTCCGCTATTAAGGGCTTTTAAGATACATGGATAAATATATATTTTTTTATAATCTTGTCCTATTCTGAAAGTTTAAAATATTTATTATACTCGGTGGAATGTCGAAAGAGATTTAAAATGTCAGATGTACAAAAATTGCAAATAAAATCCCCCCATCTCCCCAAAAAAGGAAAATTCATATAATTTAAAAATTAGATTTAAAAAAAAAATTATATTGACACATAGGCAATTTTACATATCTATCAGATGATAATCACAACAGCTATTTAACTATGAGTAAAAAAATTAAAAAATAAATATTCCACTTTAATAACATTAAGAAAAAAATTACTTCGGTATTTTGTTAAATATATTTTGTGTTTTTAATCTTGCCCTACTCTAAAAGTTCAAAACTTTCATTATAATCAGTGCAATATCGAAAAGGATTTATGATATCAGCTTTACGAAAATGTAATACAAAATCCCCCTCCCCCCACCTCGCTTCCCGAAAAAATTTTTTAATTCTTATCATTTAAAAATTAAATTAAAAAAAAATTATATTGCCACATGCCACTTCAGCAAGTTTTTATGTAGATCACAGGGTAATCACAAAAGCTATTCAACTATCAATAAAAATAAATAAATAAATATCCTACATTAATAGCAAGAAGAAAAAATAACTTATAGTTTCCAAGCTTCATTTGTCTTAAATATATATCTTAACATCTAATTGTCATTCTTGTAATTTTCGTATAAGTGTATATAAATACAGTTACAAAAATCACAATATTAAGTACAAAATCTAGTTATAGCTTTTTACTTTTTCCCATTATAAATTTCAAATTACTTTTCTACTAAAAATAATCAAAAAATCAATATTATACTTGATTTCAAATCAAATACATATGTATATTTTTACTGGCAGTTTTAAAATTAAGGAGCACATAATAGATGAATCATGACAACGTTATACGTTTTCAGGCACTTTATTTATCTTATTTTTTAATCTGCGGTTTTACGTTAGGAAGAAAGATCTTTCCAAAGCTTTTTTTTTTCTTTCATTGTGGTCGTTACGTGAGATAAGAATTAACCATTGAAACGAAACTGCGATTGAAAGCAAGAGAATAAATATTCAACTTAAAATGTCTCTCTTTTAGTAATATTATTACTTTAAATTTGGGAAAAAAAGATGAAAATTCAGAATATATAATTTGTAATAAAAGACAACATCATAAGTTTAAAAATATATACTTCTAGAATTAATGGGTTTTTTCGCAAACAGATTCAAAACTAATTGAATTTCATGCAAGATTTTGTTTATACTATAAATAAAATCATAAAATACACTAATTTCAGTACTATAAAGAAATTATGACACTTACTTCAATCGATGTTGCAAGAGGTCAGAAAAATTCCTCGATTTGAAATTTCAAAAACTACCCCAGTGAAGGAGAAGGGCTTGCATCATTTTAGTACGAAATTCCATAATATATCCGACTAGCCATATTTAAAGAATGAAATGTTTCATCCTCAAAATAGGACCCGTCAGACAAAAGTTTCTTTTTTTTTTTTGCTAGCTTCGACAGGGCGAAGATGAATAACACAATATTATTGATATAAATTAATACGAATTAACACTATGTCCATTGCACACGCTTTGTAGAATTTCCGGGTGTAATCTTCAAGCGTCGTCTCCTTCTGTTCTGTGTCTATCCTGCCCTTATATGGACGACAGCTTCTAAGAGACATTTGATGTCAAGCACACACGTCAGATGCATGTATTCAATAAATAAATAATCCAAGTGAATACGAATTTAAATCACAGAACTTCACATTCCGCGAAAAACGAATTAAAATACACGCGTACATAAAAACAAACTTCGTTTGAATTACAACGTATACCAACTTTGAACGAAGACATCTAAAACGCATGCGCGACTGGCAGTGCCCCAGTGCCCCCTGGTGGTTATTGCGTCGGAAGAATCAAAACGTCTTAAATTAAGACACGTTTGAAGAAACGAAGTGTCTTAAAATAAGACGTTTGCGGATATTTTAGACACTATTCTCAGTTCATTTACACCATGATCATACTAAGACACTTATGTATCTTAAATTAAGACATCTATAATGTCTTAATTTTCAGATTAAGACACTTAAGTGTCTAAAATTCTTTTTCAGTCACATATGTGTCTAAATTTAAGACGCCTCTATTTGCAGTGTGAAAAACAATTTGAACATCGATGTTTAACAGTAATTATTTGGCAGTACACTGTTAGATCATGTATTACTATTACTTTGTCCGGTAGCTAAGTGTTTAGCACATTACGCTGCCACATTACTGGTTCGAGGACTTTGATAATGTTCACGCTACCTTTACTTTTTTCTGGATTGACAACATGAGTACGAAACGTGCTTGGGAACTAAACGTTGGCGGTTCCGCGTCTGGCTGACCACTTGTTTGGGACATATGGTATATATCATTTCAGGTTCCGTGGTCAAGAAAGCGGAATTGAGTAACCAGATCATAAACCTTCATGGATTGTAGCGCCACGAACTTTAGTTTTATAACTATTACTTTGACAGTCGTAATTATACTACATATATGCGTATTGTATAGTATCAATAAACAACTAATATTAGCCGCACAAAAATACATACAATTACGTATGGAAAAGTAATAAACTTATATAACAGTTTACCATAGAATCAGTGGTGTAGTCGTAACAAAAACAGAGGGCATACGCTCTAAGCAGAGGGTATACGCTCAAGGCAGAGGGTATACCCTAGTGTATATATACCACAACTTTCTTGAGAAACAGAGGGTATACGATGTTTCTTTAAAAAATCCAGAGGGTATACGGCGTATACCCCCGTATACCCCCCACTACATCCCTGCATAGAATAGTCTCGAAGATAAAAACACTCGCTTTTTTCTTTTATTAAATTATTATTACTTTTATTTTTAGAGAAAAAATTTAATGTTGTCAGATAATGACACATCTGTAAATCAATTAAATTTTGTTTTGAAGAGAATGGGGGGAATAAGATATTTTTAATTAAGAAAAAAAATTAAGTGATATTTACATATTCAGCAGCAAAAATAATTTTAAGATTAAAATAAAATTCCAGATGTCCTTAATTTCCTTTATTTAATACTGAGTACACGCATACATGTTGAGTAACACAAATTCAAATGAGGCATAATCCAATTAATCTGATTAGAAAAGAAAGTGAAAAAATCTTTCGGTGTCTCACTAAGCAGCAATTTTGAAACTGGAAAATGACTTCACAAACAAACTTTTGGGGTTTCTTACTGAATACAACATTAAAAAGATTCATCGTTTCAATATCAACGAATATGAATTGTATTAGTGATGAGCATTTAATTAAAAAGGAAAAATTCCAGCCTCATAAACTCATACACACACACACACACGCGCATAAACACATATACAGGGTGTTCCAAAAACATTGACTCCGGCGTTTTATTCTTTAAATACTGATCATAGACATTTATTATAAATTACAAAGTTACGTCAAAGAAGGTACAGAATTTTATGAAATCGATTAAAATTTTAAAGAGATTAATTTTGAAGAAGTGCAAAATTTAAGTTTTTATACGGCCTCGTACAAAAAATTTCCCAATGAGCAAAATGTGACCCATACACTAATAAGGTCATGTACAAAATTTAACATTTTATCATAAAAAGTCGCAGCGATATGAAAATATATAAATGCTGACTTAAACGACTTTTGGATGCCTGGATATCAGTTCGCAAAGGGGAAAAATTATGTCGGATCACATTTCAGGGGTCGTTACACAGATTGCGATAGAAAACAATGATTGCTACTCTAGCTATAAACATTTACACTTTAATTTATGATTAACCTCTCACCAAATTTGTTTAAACATATCTCTGCGACTTTTTATCATAAAATGCAGAAATTTTATACATGGCCTTAGTAGTGTATGGGGGCACATTTTAGTCATTGGGAAATTTTTGAGTAACCGTATAAAAATTTAAATTTTGTATTTCTTAAAATTTAATCTCCTAAAATTTTAATAGATTTTATAAAATTCTGTACCCTTTTTACGTAACTTTGTAATTTATACTATATGTCTGTGATCACTATTTAAAGATTAAAAGCCGAGGTCAATGTTTTTGGGACACCCTATATATATGTATATGTAAACTCGTGGACCGCACTTACATTTTTAAAATCATATGCTTACATACACATAGTATAAGGAACTACTGTTATACTTCAATTATTAATGCGCGAATATAATATTAACAAATGTTAACAATTTAGTGTTAACTGCATTTTGGCTAAGGTCTTTTTTGTAATATGGGAGAGGATACTGAAGGAGAGATGAAAGCCTGTTGACCAGACTTGCAATTTTCTACTACATTATTGGGGTTATTAATTGGAAATTTTTTTATTGAAGCCTTATGTTTATTTTTATTGTATATCATATTAAAGAAATACTTGCGAAGCCTTTAAAAAATGCTTTTTACAAAATATATATGTGCGTATGCATATTCATATACTTTTTATTATGTGCCCAAATTGTAGAGTCGCATATTGAGTACTGCTGCTACATTATAACGCCAATGTAATGCAAAAACTGTCGGATATTAAAAAATCGCTCAACATTTTTATTTTTTTTATTGTTGCTTTTTAAAGTAAGAAAATCTAGAATATGGCCAGTATAGCACAGAAACCATAGGCTCCGGAGTATCCCCTTTAACAAGTTTCTGAAAAATTCTTTGACATTGGGGAATCCTTAAAAATGGCTTTTGGTCCCAAACCTTCCAAAATATAAGGAATTGTCAGATGACTCGAATTTTCAGGCGAAATATCAACCCCCCACGTAGAACGGCTAATATCACGAGTTTTAATATAAATTTTCAGGCTCCTAATTTCTTTTTAGAACATTTAAAGAGCAAGATTGTTGTATGAGGTATTTTAGTTCTCAATATCACCCGTTAATATAATTGCGGAAAATTCAAAAGTGTTAGCGGCACACAAATGGAATCGATAACTCAAGACATTCCCAGAAAAAAATATACAAGTCAATTTCTTTTAAGTATACTAGACTTCTAATTGCAGCGTCGAAAGGATGCATTCTAAAGTGAATTTGGATCATTTTCTGCGATGGACTTGGAAATATTTGTCCATTTTAAGAAGCAGTATGCATGTATTATGTTACCCGAACAGTAAAAGTAGAAAGAAGCTCCACAAAAAGTAAAATCATTAACAAAATACAATTAATTATGTGCAACCAATGCATCAATGCATAAAAGATTTTTCTTTTATTAAAGCTTGTTTTTCATTATATAAGATTATTTACAACTTTTTTTTTGTTCATTTTTCTTATAGGCGAAATCTTCTATGAAAAGTAACCAAAGAAAGTGGAATGATAGCAATATGGACAATTGGGAAAATGAGACTTTTTATGAAACTGCAAATAAAGTTTTCGTGTCTATGAAACAACATATTAAATCCAGAAACTATGTATGTGATTCTACAGAAGTCATCTCTAAACTGCCCACTTTTAAATTCAATGCAGTCAATCATGATGTTGTAGAAGATGAATTTTCGTTTATGTTAAACAGTGTTCAAAATTCAGATATTACACCTACGTTTTTAATTAGTGACAATGATAACACTAGTGGCAGAATCTTCAAAGTCAGCAATATGTCGTGTGCAAGGGACATGATTGTTCAACATATACGAAAATTTTGTTCTCTTTAGATATTGCAGCTACATTTTTAATTGGTGACAATGATAACACTAGTGGCAGAATTTCCAAAGTCAGCAATATGTCGTGTGCAAAGGACATGATTTTCCAACAAATACCAAAATTGTGTTCCCTTTAACAATCATTTATTGAACTCTCGTGGTTTTTGCCCCATTTATGTAACAATTTCTGTGTGTAATTTCACATTGTAATAAAATATGTTTTCATTTAACATTTAAAGACTTTATGGGTTAAAAGAATTTCGTATATAAATTAGAGTCCTGCATCGGATCGGGTAACCCGATTTTATCAGAAACTAACCCGAGTAGAATCGGGTGGGTTTGACACTAATTTTGTTTTGGCAATTGAGCAAGCTCGTCTACTGTATAGTAGGTCTCAGGTTTGAACCCAGCCAACGCCAATTCCTAGAATCCTACATTGGTGACCCGGATAAAGAAATACGCAACCTTCACAACTGATGGCAACACCACAACGAATCTCTCCCCACCAATAGACAAAGCCTTACAGCAAATAGCGAAACAGCGCAAACCAATGTCTAAGGCTGCGAACGCACTATCCTTCTATCTGTTATCAGTGTCGGCGTCGTTTCTTGTGGCCACGCGGTGTCTTTGATTTTTAATGATTGCAAAAGGAAAGGGACTGATGCCCTGCAAAAGAGGAGCCTTTCCTTCAAGTAGGGTTGAGCTCCTTATCTCCTGACCCATTGTTGATTCCCCTCATTTTTTTGTGGATAAACCGCAGAATGGTCCTGAACAAAAGATTTCCATGAAAACTGGAGAATGATGGCAAAATACACGCCTGTGTTCAGCCTTAGTAAGACGCTTTTGGGGGCGGGGCGTGTAGCGACGTCATCTTTCGCGACAACTTCACCGAACAGCATATGATGAGTCACAGCCACGGAACAATTGAGGTAGCTTTTTGTTCCGTACTACGGCGCTCATCTCCCATATAGTAGGTCCCAGGTTCAAATCTAGCCAATGCCAATTCCTCGAGTTCTACAATAAACTTTATATTTCCTTCATTCTTGATTTAAAACACAAACATTTTATTTAATAAAAATACGTTTTTAATTAAATACACATAAATATGTTTTCTTTTATATTTACTTCAAGTTTTATATCCTACCCTTAAGCATGCAATGTAATGCAAAACAATGTGCATTTGTATTTTCTCCGTATATGTATCCCTAGTTCCAATAGCATTAAGGAAATTATCCCTTAAATCTTTAGAAAAAAAAATTAAGCACGAACTAGTGGGAAGACTACGACCATTTATATAAATTTTAAAAGAAGTGGTAGATAAATTATGAATAGTAATATAACCTTTTTCGGTTTCGATTTTTTTACACTCAGAAAGTAGCGTTTTTCGCAGAATGACCTATATATATTCATTTTTCTACACAGAATATTTAATTCATGTTACAGATAGCATTGTAAACTAGTATTCATAATTGCATTAAATTATCGATTAATTTCAAGTTCATTTTGGGTTTCTGATGAATGAAACTTTTCGTTTCTTGTGGATTGCAAATACAATTTTCGTACTTGAAGTAGAACATAACCCATAGAGGACTATAGTATAAATTTAGATAAATTAAATAACACTGTACAACAATGAAATTGCCTTTGATGAGAATATATGCAATTCTGTATGAAATTAACCTACTGAACACGAATATCATTATGAAAAACCTTCATTGGCTCTTGTTTTGGAAATACAAATGTGCAAAGTTAAGATTTTTTTCACAAATATGTATTTTTAAATTAATACTTAAAAAATATATGAAACGTAACCTATAAATGTTTCACAGAATTCCATTTCTAGAAGCTTCAAATGTGTGAATCTAAAATTACAGCTCATTACATGAAGTAGTTTTTAAGTTATGTTAAAAAAATTATCCGCATTGCTGTTTGTTTTGGAACTACTAGGGAGCTCTGCCCCCTATGAGCTACGCTCGCCAACCCCCGTTCAGGCACACCAAAATCCAAAAAGCACTCTAATTTCATCGGCTTTAAAAATATTGAATTAAAATTAAAAAAAGAAAAAAAAAGTAGCGATCTCTCAGTAAACGGGTTTCCGTTCGTTTTCCTTGGATTGGGGATTTTTAAGACCAAATCTGCTGCTTTTAAGAGATACAATGGCTGTTTTCGTATTTAATTAAAAAAATTAGTTAAACATTTGAAAATAAGCTAATGTAAAATGAATTAAGTAAATAGTGTCATTGTCTCCCGGTATTTTTTAACAGCGCTATAAGATAGTTCTTTTAAATAATTCATTTTAAATGTATCGTTTCAAATCTGACGTAATTTACACCAAAGTTTTATTTCTCGTATTAATACTCACGTGAAAATACTTTTGTTGTTAGAATAAAATATTATTTTCGCTGTCTTCGAATTCACGATAATAGTTGAAAAGATTATCGCAAAATATCTCGCGCAAATATATTTTCAATTTAAATTGTTTTGCCATATTTTTTGGCCATTTTAAATATGACGTAATTTCCTCCATTTACAAGTTTTAACGCATAATAAAGATTTTTTTTATTTTAAGATTTTGTTTCTCCTTTAAAATTGAAGTGTAAATATGGTTCTTATGACGTAATTTTCCTGTTTTTAACATGTAATCATTTAATTCTAATTTTAAAGTTTTTTTTCTGTTTGTAATAGTCACGTGTAAATAGATTTTTAATTTGAAGTAAAACATTATTGTTTGCGCTGCTTATACAATTGGCAACAGTTTAAATTAATAACATTTTCTAAAATTTGTAAAAAATATCTCTCGAAGGGCTGAAAATTTGAATTTAAAATAGAAATAAAACCTCAAAAAATGAGTCAAATAAGAAAACTAAATGCAATCTGCACACCGGGAACTTATAACGTATAAAATGATCGAAAAATGATTAAATTCTCATGTATAGTTTTTGCTCCAATAAAACATTTTTAATGGAACGATTTTGTCCAACTTTAGCATTAAATATCTCCTAAAATAATTCTTCGATTTGAAAACTGTCTACATCAGCGTGTTTATCAAACATTTCTCTATAATACCACCGATTTTCATATTTTTGTATGCAACAGTTTTTTTAATATTAACGATGAAAGGCCATGCTTAAGCATTCAAATTGGATGTCGATCTACCCGGAATATCTATGCAGATTTTCATTGGTCCATTTCCAAATCAAAACTTTTTTTTATATACAGAAGGATTAATAAAAAGGAAAGTTTCCAGTTAAACTGATGGCATTGAGTTCACAGGCTATTCACACTAATTGTATATTATACTCTTATTTCAAAGAAAAATGCCCTCGAAAAATAAATTAAGGGGTGATTAGCTTCCCCCCTTTTCCCATCTTTATACTTAACCAATGAGTTTCCAAATCTCATCAGGAAAGCGCCTTATCAGAATAAACCGGTATACCAAATTTGAGACAAATCGGATAGAAAACCAAATTTATCTAAATTAAGGGCGGTATTAGACCCCAGTTCCCCTCTTTATACTTAACCAATGAATCTCTAATTCTAATCAAGGAAGCGCCTTATCAGAATAAATTGGCATACCAAATTTGAAGCAAATCGGATAGAAAAACCCATTATCTAAATTAAGGGGATATTAGCACCCCGTTCCCCCCTTTACACCTAAACAATGAACCTCCAAATATAATCAGGGAAGCGCCTTATTAGTATACCAAATTTGAAGCAAATCTGATAATTCTGCATGAAAAAACCCATTTATCTAAGTTAAGGGGGATTAAACCCCCCCCGTTCCCCCATTTATACTTAATCATTAAACCTCCAAACCTAAGTGAAGCGTATTATCAGAATGAACCTAGAAATAAAATTTGAAGCAAATCGGATATATCTATCAAGAGTTACCGTGTTACGCACCTACATATGTACATACAGAAACTGCGGGCACATTAGCTCTCAGGCATTGATAGCCTGTGAGTTAAAAAGTCATTTAAAATTAGGAGTTTCAAATGCGTTGCACCTGTATATATACAAATTACTTCATCAAATGATTTCCTATTTGATATCTAAAAATAAAATTGATTGAAGATTCCAAATATGATGTCAAATTTAGGTCTTAACACTTATTGGACGCTAGCCTTTTATACATTATTCGCTACTAGGTCGTTTGTATTCAATGAATATTTGCAAGGCTGCCACAGACAACTATTTTTATATTATATCCGTACCACTATATTTAAAAAATATTTTTTAACCATATTTCTTTTGCAAATGTTGTCAAAGTACAAGAAAAAGTGGTGCAAACCGAATAAAATTCGTGTAAGAGATGCTTTTTCCGAACGGGTTAATTCGCTGCCATCGAAATACTCAAGGCCAGGGGACACAAGTGTGACGTCATCACTAATCGACCGACTTCTCACTAGTGTTGGAATTCATACCGGGAAATTTTGAATTGCAATTTTGTTTTATTTCATTTGTGGAACATCTATCATCTTATAAAACAATAATAATTATTTAAACTTACTGGTGAGAATTCGGAGTCCCTAAATAAAAATTCAGCCAGATGCGGAATGCCACAGTGTTGTCAAACTCGAAATATTCGATGTCGTACCCTCAAACGCCTGTCAAGTTAAAATAAAATACCTATCATTGTTCTTTCTTTTAATTCCAGATTCTAACATATCAAAACCATGCAATTTAGCATTTAATCTACTGCAGAAATAGCACCCCTATTCAGTATCTATACAGGGTGATTCAAATAAAGATCGGACAAACTTTAAAAGGCGGTAGTGCACACTACAACAAACAATTTTTGAATAGGAAAGTAGGGTCACAATCCATTTATTCACTCAAAATACGATGTCTCACTCAATTTCGAATTCGGATTTTTGTTTACAAAGTTAAAATAACGAAAATATCTTCACGAAATTTGAAATAGATTCATCTTTCGTTGTGCGAAATGCAAGAATATATAAGAAATGGTAGAAGTGGCTACCACCGTTACCCAAACAGTACTGAACTAGATGTTCCACCTTTCCAACGTTCATACAGTTCATACGGGTTTACTTGCCTAAATTCTGCATACTCCATCACTTTTCATGATATCATACAAAGCAAAGATCTGCTGAAAATTGCTTTCAGATATATTTTTTTCTCTTGTATTTATGAACGAAAGTTAAGTTCGGATTAGACGGAGGGCTGCCAGTTTCACCTATATTTTTATTCAGAAGTTTGGAATTCATATCAGAAATTTCAAATAGTCGTTTTTGCAGTATTTACGTTTTTGCAGTATTTCGTGAATATAAAAGCAAGAATTATTTTTTTAGAATTTTTGGTTTGACTTTCTGAATAAAAAAGGTAACCAAATTGGCAACCGTGAATTGGAACCTGACACCGTGTACTTATGAGTGAATAAATGGATTAAGATCCAGGTTCCTATACAAAAAAGTTTTGTTTTGTGCGTACTACCACCTCTTAAAGTTTGTCCAATCTTTTCTGAAACGTACTTACAAAAAACTATATTTATAAAAACTGCTGAGCTATCGCTTATTAACAGCAATAAGATTTTTTCACCTATGATTTTGAAATAAGAAATATGCATGTGTAACAAAAACCTGCTCACAAGATTAGACATTTTTCTTATTTAGTACATTTTACTTATTATTAGAGACTAGATTTCTTATGAATTTAAAAAAGATATTAAGTGTAAAATTACGCTCTAAAATACTGAAATAGATAAATTTCCGAAATTCTATCAGTATATGACTTTACAGCATTTTAAATACTGGACGTGAAATGCGCTTGCATGAGTATTTGGTACTTAATATTTTCAGTAATGTATTAAGGAGATTATTGCGAGTTTTTTCCCCTTTATATGATGCTAATAGCATTAAAAATCTTAATGAATGTATAAAACAATACGGTATGAAGGCATTAAAAGGAATGAAAAAAATATTCACAAAAGTTTGAATTATTTTATGCTACTGGTCATTTCGACAGTCACCAGCGAGTACGGTAATGAGGCCTTTACAGCATTCAAGCCCTGGGCCAAACTACCAGTTTTTTGTTTATTGCAAGGCTGTAAATACTTACAGTCAGTAGATTTTGTTGTTGTTTTCTAACTAAACAATAATTACAGTTACATGAATGGCAATTATTACAATTACTTGCAAGTGCATGAATTTTTACAATTACTACAAATAGGTAAGTTTTTACAATTGCATGAGGAATCATAATATGAATTGTAAAAATATATGATACAGATAATAGAAAACAACAAGTTTCAAGAATCATTTAAGTGAAGTATATTGCAAATGCTCGTATAAGAGGAAATATTACAACATACAAAAAATGGTTTTATGCTAGTTAAATACATTTTTTCTTTCTGTAAGCTAGTTTTAATCCTTTGCGGTGGAGTGTCATAATCATAAATAGCCGTCTAAGCTTTATATACATGGTTTTTTTAATATTCTATTCGCCCCACTATATTTTAAAAGTGCATTTTTAAATAAAATTATCTTGCACATGTTGTCATAGTACGGGTAAAAATGTTTCTTAAAAAAAAGTAGTGCCAACCGAATAATATCATGTAAGAGATGCCTGTGCTTGGCAGGAGTACTTTGACCGTTAACCCCTTCGAGACGAGCGTCTTTTACAGAATTTTTTATCTTTTATGACCGGTTTTTTAAAACAGAAAAATTTTGCCTAGATGAATCGGGAAAATGTCCCGATTAAATTAGGCAAAATTTATAATAAAAAATAACAGGTGGAAATGGGAATACCTACAGAATTTGAGCACCTTATGCGTCACGTATACGTGACGCTTGTCTTCAAGGGGTTAAGGGTTAAAAGACACACCAACCTATTTCGCTATATCTATTACTTTGTATAAAAACAAAAGAGAAACACCTTTTTGCATTATGTAGCAAATATTTTATGTTTAATCTTTTCAACATCTGACAGTAGTGCAATAAGATATTATATCGTGAACTGATGACAAAGTGAAATGCAAGATCGCGGAATTAACTACGAAAGAGCGATCAAGCGAGAAAATAAAAGACATCCACTTTACCTTTTATTTCCATTCGTAATGTAAGAATTAATGCAGCATTTTCTTTTGTTATCATACATCCCAAAACGTTAATCTTTTCTCTTAGCAGACGTGTGTATAGAAATAAATCAATCAGGTGTGAATTCGACCATTTCTTACAATATTAAACAGTATATGAATCACCTTCTACTCCGTATTTATATGATGCAAGAAATATTTAATTTATTAGGAATACATTTTTAATTAGTTAATACATATACTTTTAAATCTCATTAAAAGCACTGACATAAATGAATTTTAATTTTCCTTTAAAATTACTATTTTGAAAGGCAATAATCTTAAAAGCAATAACTTTCATGTTATGCAGTAAATCCCCGGTTATTCAAATCTCGATTATTCGAAAATTGGCTTAATCGAATGAACTTAAACTGTGATTTTAATTCGGAAAACATATTAAAGTACTATTTACAAATTACTTTAAATTTACCAGTAATCAAACTAGAATGCATTTATTCCATAATATATATTATATATATATGTTGCGGGATAAGCGCTGGGTAATCAGTTGTAGGAAGACTTACAGGTCTCTGGTCTGCATAACAGCTTCCTCTCTCTTGATTTTATTAACGAAGACTCCACTGAAGATTAATGCACGATTTCATTAAATAGAATTTCTTACTAGTGAAACTCATTAATAGCATATTATTGTAAAATGTTGCAAAACGCCACTATTACATTTGGAACAGGATTGAAGAATTTTGGTGTTTCCCCGTAAAATGACTAGGAGAGAGTTATCAGTCATGGAAACATATTTATTAGATCATTCAAAATTTGTACATTAGTGGAAGGAACATCCTCCACAAACTACGAATCCATCTTATTGAATAACAATAATTGCAGCATCCCACCTCTTCAGCTTTTTGTTAACCGACCACCATACTCTACATTTTTAAATGATGTCAATTAAGCTCTTCCTTGTTATTAAGATGATCTCACTTCCTGATGACGTATGTAGATTAGTACATAGATTAACATCCAAGATCGGACACTCCCATAGAGCGTAATGGTAATGCGATTGCGATTGTAGCGCCTTTAGTGAAACTCCCTATCCTTGTAGTATGCTTATTAATGAGTATCTGCCTTATTGTGATCTTTCTTTTTTTAATGTTGCATGTTTATGTTATCAATAGAATCTTACACCGACACATGAATATAGAGTAGATATTCTATTTTATATATCTAATATCTATTCTATGTTCATGCACGGATATATGTTTTTTTTTTTTTTTTTTACATGATGAGTGAACGGTTTAAGTGCGACGAAAAACAAGGTAAAAATTTCGTCTTGAATCAAAAGCAATGGTGTAATATAAAAATATACGAAATATTGCACTCTACAAGTCCCAGAAAATTTCATAATTATTCCCCTTTGGTAGGAAAATTTTTATAGCCCGTGTTTTATTAATTTATGAAGTTTAACGTATTAAACAATCGTTACAATAATCTTTTAAAATTTACGCATTTTCACTTCCTTACAGATAAAATAAAAATATTGTTTTTAATGTAAATAACGTACAATCAATTCAATAATATTTATAATATTAAAATCCTTCTATATATATAAAAAAGTTTTGATTTGTAAACGGACCAATGAAAATCTGCGTAGATATTCCCGGAAGATCTGCATCCAATTTGAATGCTTAAGCATGGCCTTTCTTCGTTAATATTAAAAAAACTATTGCATACAAAAATATGAAAATCGGTAGTATTATAGAGAAATGTTTGATAAACACGCTGATGCAACAGTTTTCAAATCGAAGAATTATTTTAAGAGATATTTAATGCCAAAGTAGGACAAAATCGTACCATTAAAAAAGTTTTATAGGAGCAAAAACTGTACATAGTTTTTTAATCATTTTTAGATCATTTTATGCGTCAGAATTTTCCGGTGTGCAGATTGCTTTTAGTTTTTTAATTTGACTTATTTTTTGAGGTTTTATTTCTATTTTAAATTCAAATTTTCAGCATTTCGAGAGATATTTTTTAGATGTTTTAGAAAACTAGGGGTCTCTGCCCCCTGCAAGCTACGCTCGCCAACTCCCGTTCAGACACCGCAGAATCTAAAAGCGCGTTTATTTGATTGGTTTTTAAAAGATTAGAGAAGATTGAATTATAATGAAAAAACCTATAGCGATCTTCCTGTAAACGGGTTTCCATTCAATTCCCTTTGATTGCGAAAATTTAATGCCGAATCAGTTGCTGTTAAGACATCCAGTGGTTGTTTTCGTGTTTGGTTAAAGAAGATCAGTTAAACATTTCAAAAGAAGCTAAAATAAAATGAATTAAGTAAAAAGAGTCTTTACCGACCGGTATTTTTAACAGCGTTATAAAACGATTGAAATAATACAATTTACTACAATTACTACAATTTACTGCTTTAACCCCCTTCAAGGGCGGTGGTTCATTTTTGGAACATTTAATTTTAATTCTTAAATGCCATATTGACACCAGAATATTGGAATGAAAATTTTCCTTTTATTAAGTAAGTGAACTCGTTCATAAGATACAAGTTTTAAACCTAATATAGGGTGGTTCTTTGGTCCTGATGCATGGATCGTCATCAGTTACTGTTGACTTGTTTTTAATAATACTCAGAATTCTTAAATATCATATATTGTGTCTGTAGTATGCTACAACCATTGTTTAATTTATCAGAATATACTATCCTATACAATTGTCAGATAATGATTAGTATGTGGATGATGGTCTTTTAGCTGGGACTTCCTGTCTTCTACGGAAGATTGGGGTGCCATTCATTTGATGATCTGAACGTTGGTCATTGTGGAAGTGATATATGCTTTTAAAAAGGTGCGACATTGGTACTGCAGTGTTCCAGACTTTTGGAGATGGTAGAGGGTCATTGAAGTGGACCTTTTACTGAGTTTCATTTTCGTGATGTTACATGACTATGGATATTGAAGTGTAATGACTGAACTTTGAGGATCGTCTTCTCTGACTCTGTCTGTGAATGTGGTGCGTTAAGTTTGGGACTTTGTATAGACATTTTGCATGAACTATTTATCAGTATAGACTTTGATACACCACTGGTTGCATGTTACCCATAAACATGCGAATTATGTTATCTTAGTTTAATTTTGTTTTTGCCAGAGTTGCATGTAACCTCTAAACATGCGATTTTTGTTCATTCAGGTTAGTTAATCTTAGTTTTTATTTTATATTATATTTGCATGGAACCTATAAACATGCGTTTTTGTTAACTTTTGTTGGCATAGCAGGAATGTATGCTGCACAGGATTGTGCTTTTGTTTTTCTATTTTATTTGATTAAATAATTGCCGTTGGTAAGCCTGTTCAGGCGGATGAGGTGGAGCTGGATTGGTGGAGAGGGTTTTCCCACCAGGACATGCGGTCCATTAGCCTAACGGTTGGCGTCCTGGCTGGGTGTCCAAGTAAGTGAACAAAAGCATTTTCATATTTCGAAATTTGGTTGTAAATTCTGGTGCCATTCACTGATTTCAATATTTTACGAATAGAAGTAACTTGCCCCTGAAAGGGTTAAACGCATATTAATGTATTTATTATTTAAAAGTTTCCTTTCTCTTTTAATATTCACGTGTAAATACTATTTTCAAGACATAATTTTCAATATTTTCCTGCTTTTAACACGTACTTATTTAATAGTAATTTTAAAGTTTTTTTTTTTTCTGTTTTTAATAGTCGTGTGTAAATAAATTTTTAATCGTTAGGAAATATTATCATTGTGTTTTGTCAAGTCATTGTGTTTTGTAGTATTAATAGTGATAATGAACTTCTCTTAACAGTATCTTTGGAAATATACACTTAAGGTGGTTCTCATATTCACTGCTGAACAATGCGAAGCTTTCAGACACATTTTCTGACAAAACGTTTAACTATAAAGGCATAAAATTGACAGGCCTGCCTATTGAAGGCATTTGGAAACGAATAGCTTTTTCCATATTTGATAAATTACTTACAGAGATAACAGAGATTCATGTCACGTGACTGTATGTTTTTCTCCTTTCTTGTGCTATCGCTTCCGGAAATTCGATTCAAAACGCTAACTTTGACAGTATTTTCAGAAAGATATATTGCTTTTATCTATGAAAAAAAAAACACATTTACATAGCTTCTGAATTAGAATACCTGCCAATCTTACGCGTTTCCGATAAGAAAAGAATTCATAAATGTGTCGAAATGTAGCTCCTTTGGATTTGAAAAAAGCCTTAAAAGTGAGAGAAATATTTTCACAAATCTACTTTTTATTATACAGCCAGCTTCAAAAGTTATCATGTTTTTAATCCTTTATTCTGAACTACATTAATCTTTTAATGAATCCTTATTTCCATTTTGAAATGTCTGTAGACACGATGACTAAAACACTGTAACTAATCGTTAATATTTACTATTGTGTGTTTACTGTTTTGCGAACATCATAGTAATGTAAAATATACTGTAAAATGTTCCCATAAATATGTATGTAGTATTCATTAAAAGAATCTTAATTGTATGTTGAGAAAAAATGGATTTTTTTTGTAGAAATTGTGTCGGGTCGGGCCGGGCCGGGCCTGTTTTCAATGATTTTTGTACGGGCCGGGCCGAGAACTGTAAAAATGCAAACGGGCCGGGCCGGGCCCGGGCCTCGAAATTCCGGCCCGTGCAGACCTCTACTGTAAGGAAGTTACATGCGTTTACGCCATCAAGTGATTTTTATTTCGACGTTTTATTTGTATTTGTATTTTTATACTAATTTATTTGTTCTTTCGTTATTTAAAATAAAAATTACGCCAACTAGTATAATTTGGCGAGTGGTTTGGCGATTTATATAATTTGGCGATATTGGTCATTGACTTATACGCGGGCTCTCATGTCAAGCACACAAGTCATATGTTCGTTGTTCAATAAATAAATAAATCAAATAAATGTCTCGCGCAATTTCTAAATTTAAACTGTTTTGCAACATTATTTTTTGTTCATTTTGTGTAATAACTGTAATGTGACGTATATGTGACCTAATTTCTCCTATTTAAGACTTCTGACGCATGTTAATGAATTTATTATTTTACAATATCCTTTCTCTTTTAAAATTCACGTGTCAATATAGTTTTTATGACGTAATTTTTAATAAGTTCCCGCTTTTTATACGTAATTATTTAATACTAATTCCAATTTTTTTTTCTGTTTATAATAGTCACGTGTAAATAAATGTTTAATTTGAAGCAAACATTATTGTTTGCGCTGTTTATACAGTTTGCAACAGTTTAAATTAATACCATTTTCTAAAATCTGTAAAAAATATCTCTCGAAATGCTGAAAATTTGAATTTAAAATAGAAATAAAACTTCAAAAATGAGTCAAATTAAAAAAATAAATACAATCTGCACACTGGGAACTTTACACGTATAAAATAATCTCAAAATGATTAAATTCCCATGCATAGTTTTTACTCCTATAAAACTTTTTTAATGGAACGATTTTGTCCAACTTTAGCATTAACTATCTCTTAAAATAATTCTGCGATTTGAAAACTGTCTGCATCAGTGTATTTATCAAACATTTCTCTATAATACCACCGATTTTCACATTTTTGTGTGCAATATTTTTCTTAATATTAACGAAGAAAAACCTCCGGTCATAAAAAATTCAAAACCGGCGGCGGCGGTGACAGCGGTAGTTACTTTTTTTTAGAATAGAGAGTTGCCAACTGTATAAACAGCGCAAACAATGTTTGCTTCAAATTAAAAATTTATTTTACACGTGACTATTATAAACAGAAAATAAAAAAAGCAGGAACTCATTGAAAATTACGTTATAAAAACTTTAATTACACGTGAATTTTAAAAGAGAAAGAATATTGTAAAATAATAAATTCATTAACATGCGTTAGAAATCTTAAATAGGAGAATTTAAGTCACATTTACGTCACATTACACTGATTACGTAAAGTGAACAAAAAATAACATTGCAAAACAGTTTAAATTTAAAAATTGCGCGAGACATTTATTTGATATTTTAAGATGATCATAATATTTCATTTCTAACAAAAGTATTTTTACGTGAATATTAAAAAGAGAAAGAAAAATTTGGTGAAAATTACGTCAGATTATAATTGTCAGATTCAAATTATAATTCAATCTTCCGAAATCTTTTTAAAGCCGATCAAATTAGCGTGCTGTAGTCTGCGGTGTCTGAACGGGGGTTGGCGATCGTAGCTCGTAGGGGGCAGAGCCCCCTAGTATAAGAAATAATAATAATAATATTACAGGTAGGGAAAAATTCCTTTCGACAAATTTTTAGAATTTATAAATCTAAAAGTTAAAAATAAATAGAGGTACTGACATTACACTGAAAAAAATTTATTGGATATGAATAAATTGACACAATACCTGAATTTGATTTTTTACAATTTAATCTTATAAACTTACATATTTACATTCGTAATAGAATTTCTAGAGTTTTGTTTTATATTATTACTCTAATTATCATTTTGTAAGTTAGAGGTGAATGATACAGGTACGATAACAAAAAAGCAGCTAAATAAATAAAGCATAAATACATCGTCTGCCTCTCTCGCTGTAGTTACATACGTTGACGAAGCTGACTCTAATTACGCAATAATTTGTAAGAAATTGTATGGTAATATATTAAAAGAGGCTTATAACAATGGTTATTATGGATTCGTAAATTCCAGTAAACAGGTTATTACAAACAGAGTCAAGGCTTTGTATATAAAGGTGTAGTGAAAACATACTAGTACAGATTTCCCCTATTTAGTAACGATTCCTAAATTTCATAAATCCTCCATAAAATTTAGAGCTGTTACCTGTGGTTTTAATACCTATTTGGAGGCGGTTAATAAAAATCTATTAGAAAAATTAAAAAAGTTATTCAATCGTGTACTGTATGAAAAAAAAATCATTTATAATCAAAAACAGTTATGAACTTTTAAAACACTTTAAAAAAACTGAGCAATATAACAGGTTTATATACTTATGACTTCGAGGATCTTTATAACAGCATTGATTTAATATTAAAGAACAAACTAGTGGTGTTTTATGAGAAATATAATGTATATGAATACAGTCACTGATCATTTTACCAATCTGTTTAATTTTGTCATTTATGAAAACTACCTTTTTGAGGGAAAAAAATGTTTATAAACAGATTAGAGCAGTGTTTCCCAACATGGTGCGTACACCCCACCGAGCGGGCAATTTGACTTTCTAGGGGGGCAATTCCAAATTTGTTATTAACTCATTTGCTATCAGTTACTTTAGTCATTTTATTTTTTAGAAAAGTAATGTTGTAGACTAAAAATAAATGGAATTGAAAATAAGTTTTTGTGCTGAAATTTAAATATCCAGTTATATCACCAGTATAAATATCACCAGTTTTGAGTAAATTTAACACCAGAATAGTTATACGAAGAACTTTTTAACAATGGAACAATGTTAGCAGCTGAATGGATTACCTAGTTGCGTTGCAACTTTACATCCAGTGGAAAGGTGATTGTGTTGCAAGGGCATTAGGGAGCCTTAAAAAAAATAATGTTTAGACGTGGCTGGTAGCCACAAAAATTAAATTTACTTTTAAGAAAAAAGAAAAGAATAACAAAAAGTGATAAAGTACATAAGTACTAGTATAACATTTTTTTAAAAAAAGAAAAGAAGAAAGAAAAAGAAAATTTTTTAATATAATAAAGAAAAAAATTCCATTAGTTCCAAAAAAGAAGGAAAAGGCGAAAAAGCTACCGGGGGGTGCCCCATAAAAAAAAGACTCTTTTCAGAGACCATGGTTAAGTAGAGCAGAAGGTGAGGGAAACTCAGTCTTCATCGTTAAGCAAAAGCAAGTATTTAGGGCGTTTTCTATTAGTGGGGTCGGATACCTCGTAGTCGGGTAGTTCCGCTATAATTTGGTTAGGGAGGTTGTAAACAGATTTATAAAAATCGAATATAGCGTATGTTTTTGTTATGAGCACCGTAAAGATACTCCATATTAGTTTTGCAAGCGAATCCCCGGATCGGACAAGCGTAAGTTAAAATTGATCTAATACATGCATTATACAAGATTAGTTTATTATGAGTAGAAAGAGCATTGCTTTTGAGAAGAGGAGAAAGGGCCTGGGAGATACCAGCAACTTTGCCTCGAATATTAATAAAATGCTTTTTCCATGTAAGTCTTCTATCAAGGGTAACCCCCAGATACTTAGTGTCATTAGGCCAAGGGATAGTAGTGTTGTTAATAGTAATACGATTGGGAAATGTTAGTTTTCTAGAGAAATAGACAGCAGCTGTTTTCCGCTCATTGGGCTTAACACGCCACAGGGTACACCAGTTAAGGAATTTATCTATGTGTTTTTGGAGAATTTTGTATAATGTGAATGGGTGTTGTGCAGAGGCGTACATTGCCGTGTCGTCCGCGTACAGGGCAAGATAAGTCCTCAGTGTTCTTGGGATATCATTGAAAAAAAATGTTGAATAATGTAGGGCCGAGGACCGACCTTGTAAAATACCAGAGAGAATAAGGTATAAAGTGGAAAGTATGTTGTTAAGGCGGACGCGAAAGGTGCGGTCGCTAAGGTAAGAATGTATGAGAAAGATAAGTCTAGCATTAATACCAAGCTTAATTAGTTTGTATATAAGGCCAATATGCCAGATCTTATCAAATGCCTTAGCGACATCAAGAAAGATAGCTGCAGCTGGTGTGTTCGTGTTTAGTGTCTCACTCAAGAACTCTACAACACGAAGGAGTTGATGTAATGTGGAATGTTTAGCTCTGAAGCCGAATTGCTCAGGAATGAGAACTTTTTGACGTGTTTTGACATCTTTCTATAATGATAAATTCTCTATAACTTTTCTGGTTTGTGAAGTTTTGTAATTTTCTAGAACATTTTCAATTATTTATTGAATAAACTTTCTACTTCTATTCGCTCAAGAAAATTTAGTGTCTAAAGCTTTTCGCCACCAACTCTTAAAAAGTTACAAAAAAAGAAACATAAAATGTGTGAATGTTATTAATTGCGACTTCAAATGTAACTCTCTTCAAGATACTTTGTAAAGATAAAAATGCTGACAGTATAAAACTGTTCTTTAACATTGAGGTAAGTTGGAAAAGTACGACAAAACATTTTTTGGCACAAGGCGAACATGTATAACCTCATTGAATTTTTAAATTATGTTAAAAATACATTTGTGGCAGAAGAGTCACCCATTGAGTCACCAAGATGTGAAATGAATAATTATTGTGAAGGTTATATTACCCATCCACCGTGTGAATAGAATTCACATTTTAAGTAATAAGACATAATTTATAGATTAACCCTTTGAGAGGCAAGCAATAATGTCTCTGTAATATTGAATTCTCACAGGAATAATCGAAAAATTTTATATTAAAACAAAGAAAAGCAATTTTTCAATATCCCCCGCCCTCAAAGTTACAAATTAAAAATTTAGTTAAAGGTTTCTGGTGATAATCTTCTTTAAATTAGGTGGGATATAATATATCTCACCGCACCTCAAGGGATAAAGGGGCTGGGGGGAGCATAATAACTTTACAGATGTTTTGGTGGGTTGTCGCCAATAAATATTAGAACCACTGGATTAGAAGAATACCTATGGGATGTAGTTGTAGTTCTATATACAAAATGATAAGAACGATAATGTAATTGAATGAATAATAAATATATTTACATTAATTCACATATAAAGTACATAAATTGATTTTTTTCAAACTAAATAGAAAATATAATCATAAAGAAAACATTGTAAGACAATCGTTATTATTAGAATACAATAAATTGCATTTTCGCCATATATGCTACAATAGGAAGAAAATGATAAGAACTGAACAGCTTTTGCTAAATTTTAGAAATATTACATGTCAGTTGTCTTTCCTTTGCGTTTAATAACTTCAATGCAGCGTTGTAGCATAGAATTAACAAGATTCCGAACTTGTCCAGGTGAGAAAATACGACATGTCTCACAAATGGCAAATTTTAATTTTGCTTTCGAGTTATACTGGACTTTTTAAATATTTTTTCGGTAGATATTACGCATTATAATACCCGAAACGTTCTCCATGGAACTTAGGTCCGGACTGTTGGCCGGTCAATCAAGTTTGGGAATCTTATTATATTACAAAACAATTTCTTTGTTACTTTTGCAGAGTTAATCGGGGCATTGTCTTGTTGGAAATTATAATTAAGTCCGGATATTTTTTCACCCTGATTCAATAAAGGACGTTCTAAAATGTGAATATAGGTATGGCTATTTTGTCGCCCTTCTAGAAAAGCATTTCTAAGCTAATTTCCTGAGGAAAAAGTATTCCAAACCATTAGGTTGTAGTATCAGACGTACGTAGTTGGTAAGTGGTTGACCCGTATTTCACGTATAGTTTAGGCGCTTCAACGTATCTGACACGTGGAAAATACATTCTTTTTCTGTCGAAGTTCATGCAAATATGAATTAATACCATACGAACCATCGACTTTATATTTCTTTTCATCACTGAAAATAATTTTTGACCAATTCGTTTGTTGCTTCAGATTTTTCTCTGCAAATTGAATACGGGCTTTTTTGATTACGAAGTGTTAAACGCGACACCGACGTGGTTTTACATATTTAACGCTCCCGATATTTTTATTGCTTTCTTTCTAGTCCATACTGTCTTTTTCTGACTTACAATTTCCTTTATTGTTATTTTTTCGCCTCCGAACGTGCGAACAACCAAACTTTCAGGTCGTTTCAAAAGAATTCTCGACCTTCCCGAAGATTTTGTAGCACCGTAAGTAGTTGGATTCTGTAAGAAACTAAAAATAATAGTCTTTGAATTTTTTTTTGTCGGCAATTCTTTGAAGTGACATTCCAATGTTGGCTAGAATTTGACCTCTTTCAAGGTCAGAAAGCATTTTCCCACTCACCATCGTCAAAAAGTTTTGCGAACTAAAGGAATGCGTTCAGAATCTCTTTTAAATGCTTTTCTAAATAATATGGAAAAACATTCACCAATCACGAGTCTCGGTTTTGAAATATTTATGGTGTTTTTATCATTTTGCTACAGCGTAAATTTAGCAAAATACATATTTGAAAATAGATCTTTTTTTAAATATATACAATTTAGATAAAAAAAAATTGCTTTAATATCAATTGGAATATCATTTGTTCAATTTTAGCGCAAAGATTTCTGCATTTGCATAGCAAACGCGAACTGATTTCTTTGTTAATACTTGGAAATTTTTCCAGAGAGAAACATTCGCCTTGCATACAACATTTCAAAGGAAAAACAAATTTTCAAATTAATTGCTTAAAAGGCGCAAAGGCCAACCTAGTGAAAAAGATTCCATGCCGGGACTCGAACCCGGGCCATCAGTATAGCGCACTGGCATTCTACCGACTAAACCACATGGAACGATACCCAGCCTGGAACTTCTCTCTATTACAGGTTGGCAAGGCTACAAACGCAGCACAAGATGGAATATTTATCGTGAACCACCGACATTGGGTAAACACGAAACGGAATTAAATCCAGCATCGATTGAAACTATATTAATACTTGAAAAATTTTCCAGAGAGAAACATCCGCCTTGCATACAATATTTCAAATGAAAAACAAATTTTCAAATTAATTGTTTAAAAGGTGCAAAGGCCAAACTAGTGAAAAAGATTCCATGCCGGGACCCGAACCCGGGCCATCAGTATAGTGCACTGACATTATACCGTCTAAACCACATGGAACGATACCCAGCCTGGAACTTCTCACTATTACAGTTTCAGTCGATGCTGGATTTAATTACGTTTCGTGTTTGCCTCATGTCGGTGGTTCACGATAAATATTCCATATTGTGCTGCGTTTGTGGCCTTGCCAACCTGTAATAGTGAGAAGTTCCAGGCTGAGTATCATTCCACGTGGTTTAGTCGGTAGAATTTCAGTGAGTTATACTGATGGTCCAGGGTTCGAGTCCCGGCATGGAATCTTTTTCACTAGGTTGACCCTTGCGCCTTTTAAGCAATTAATTTGAAAGTTTGTTTTTAATTTGATTGCTTTGTTTTTGCGTCGTTCCTATCAATTTGCACCCTGCTGCATTATATATATCACATTGTACTACAATAAATACAGTCTTGCAAAGTTTTAGCCAAAATGCGATACTAGAAACTGCTTATTTGATCAGCAAAAGTTTTGTCTTTGCAAAAATTGCACATACTTTTTAAAAATTTATTTTGGCATTGTTTCAAATCTACTTTGTCATGTCACCTTCTGAACAACAGAATATCAGAAATAGCAGCATCCTCTTTTTTTTCAGTACACAGAAGTGTTGCATTAGTATTTTTGTAGCTTCGCCGTGAGTAATAGTTTTTCCTATATCTTAGGATTCATCTTCAACTGCAGAATTTTCTTTGTTAATGATTTCAATCATTTATTTATACATAAAACACAGCTCATCCTTGCTTAGGTGAAGCCAAGCTTTGATGCTGTCGCGAGTGATTTTTCCAGGAAGCTTCTCGAAGATACACAAGAACTCTTCGGTTTCGAGAGTTGGATTGTTACCTGAAATTCTATCATTTGAAAAGCGAATATATTTTTTCAAAAACTATTGTATCTGTATCAGACCACAATGTATGCCAGCATCTAACTTACCTTTTCACATCTACTGCTAAATAAGGATAATAAAAAGTCTTCTCAGTTATTCGAAAGATTCGACAGAACCTCAATTTACCGAAACTGCTTCGATCCCATAGTTTTTGGATAACTCATACTTCGGGGTTCTACTGTATATTTTTCAAAGAATTAAATTGAATTAAAGAACTAGAGAACAGGAATTATGCTTTTTCAGAATTTAGTGTCGCCCCCGGCATTTCCATTACTTCATTTTCTTCTGATGGACTAATGGCTTCTATTATTATGAAACAGCCATTATAAATGAAGCGTTAGGTGAAGATGAAAGAGCAGTAGTAAAAAGTTAGAACTCTGATTTTCTGGTCAGAATGGGGGGAAAAATGGCCATAATTTTTTTTTTCAAAAAAGATTATGGCCATTTTTTTCCATTCTGACCAGAAAATCAGAGTTCTAACTTTTTACGGCTGCTCTTTCATCTTCACCTAACGCTTCATTTATAATGGCTGTTTCATAATAATAGAAGCCACCAGTCCATCAGAAGAAAATGACTGGGTTAAGCGGAACTCTACTGCAGTACAAAACATATTTCAATTTTAAGGCTTAAAGCACACGTTTTATTTTATGTAAAATGACGTCATTCGCATCCGCTTAAGAATTCCACATTTACGATCTGCTCTTAAACATCTACAGTAAAGCATGTATAGCACAATAATATCGCTAAATAATGCACAAATGCTGCAAAAAGTTGCCGTCATTCAAGAGAATCGACAAAAATATAAAACGGCTATCTAATGATTCATAGATACTTAAAATTAAATATAGTTTATAATAGCTCCATTGTTTTAACAGAAATCATTCGTTTATATTTTTTTTTTCAAAATAGAACGTAATTAAATTACATTTTCTTTCGGTTGTTATGAGAAAATGGCAACAAAAAGATATAATTGCTATTTTACAACTATTTTCCCTTTATTTTCTACATAAATGAAGTAGTTGAGTTGCCAAAATTAAACGAATGGTTCTGAAAGCTACAAAAAATTAATCTTTCAAAAATAAATAGAGATGCAGTTTTCAAACAAATTGCATTTAAAAGTACTTTTTTTCCAATACGACGGTATAAAAATAAAAAATGTACGATGCTTAGAAGTTTAAAAAAATGCTATAGAGTATTTAATCGGACTGCTTTGTTTTACGGCTAGCTTCTGTAAGGTAACGTTATTTTTTGGATACGACACAAAATAAGCTGGGAGAATGAAATAGCATACCGGGGGCTAATAATGATATTCTACGGCAGTTAATAGAGTCAATGTAAAACCACCTAACCAGCTTATCCTACCTTTAGAACGCATATAGTATGTAATATAAATAAATCCCTTCAAAACGTATAAGTAGCTAATTAAAAGATTTTCTAAAGCACTCTTAATCGTTTTGAAAATCGTAAAAAAAAAATTTGACGGATTTACACATTTCAGACACTGGAGATTCCGAAAAACATATTTTTAGAAGAAAAAAAAATTGCCGTCCGTCTGTGTGTGTGTGTCTGTAAACGCTCTATCTCCCGAACAAATTGAGATAGAGACTTGAAATTTGGTGTGTAGTTAAGAAAGAATGATGGGAAGAAGGTTATTGAATATCAGTAACCTCGATTATCCGGAACTATTTTTTTCGGACTCTCGAAATATTCGTTCTGATAAAAGGTATGTGAAAAATTTCGAAATAGTTTATTTGAAGGAGTTATGAAGGTGATTTCGTGTACCCAGGTTCCTAAATGAACAAAAAGAAACTCCAACACAATACTTTAAGAGACTTAAACATTTATTGTAAAGAACTTTTAAAGGAGGGCCCTGAAAAGTACAGAGGGACGGGGAGAGTTTCGATAACTGCCCAATGGCAGAAGCCCACAGCAGGGCTTAATTGCAGTCTACATGGCTCGAAGTCAGGAGTAAAAGTGAGACAGATTTTGTTACAATTACTTACAGATTGGCGAACATTAGATAACCATATGTAAGATATTTGGCGAAAACAAACTGGGTAGACAAAACAATCAAGAAGTTTTACAATGAGTTAAAAACTACGCCATGGCGGGCTTTATAGGGTTACAAGAAATAAAATTCCTGCGGTAAGTGAGAATGGCTAAAGAAATAGCTAACACGTGATATTACATGCACGTTACAGATTTAACGACAGCTGAGATTAGTCAGCAAGGGGCATATGGCTTTAGTCCGACAAAATACAAGGGTGAGAATTGATTGTTAATGCAAGCCAAGAGGCTGAGAAAATATGCATTACATATGGTCGGCTGGGAGGCTAAAGAAAATTCATTTCTATTTTATTCTTTTATTTTATCTCAACAGAAAATCACTGCGGTTAAGATATATTTTTATCTGTCAGAAAGTGAAAGAAAAAAAGGAACAGACTGATAAATGATGCATGCATTTAAAACGAACTTTAAAAAGTAAAAAGCGAAACTTACAGTAGTGTGAGGGGGGGGGGGGAGATAAAGACTAAAGCCATATGAAATTAAGTATAAAATGACAAATTTAAACTAAATATTTTATTTGAAGGGGAGGGGGAATAATGACAATTTCATAATGAACTAGTAAAGTTAAATGTTGATTTTTGAGGGGAGAGGAGGTTAAATGAATATATAACGGGAAAGCCGTTATAGGAGTGAACGTAAAATACAATAAAAAAACATAAATTTTGCGTCAAGAATGAAGTCGATCGGATAATTAGTTGCCTAGATATATGTAATTATATGCTTCACACTCTTCGATTTTTCATGACCCTGTATTTCATTCAAATTTCAATTCAAAGACATATTTTAATTGGAAATGAGACGCTTAATCCGACTCAGTAAACCGTTAGTTAATATGATTATAATTTTTCGAGTTATAAGGATGTTTCTTTTACGTAATTCAGTACTACTCGATTATTCCGCTGACCAAAAAACTATCGCCAAACTGTAAGATTAAATGCCAATAATGGGTATCGTAAATTTCAAGCATTTATTGAATCTCCATACCTATAAGGAGGGTTACCATAGGAGGGACTCTGTTCTGTCGCCAAATTCCGCCAAGTTTGTCGCCAACAATAAAAGTAACATGATACAATGCTTAGCATGTATTACGTGTTTTATTTTCATATTTCATATTATGTATATACATGATGGGTAAGTATTACGGTGGCCCCCCAACGATTAGTTTTTAATTTTTAATTGTTCGTCAATATTACCATTTGTCCATTTTAAATACGACGTAATTACTCCCATTTGCTGCTTTTAACAAATATTAATGAATTCATCATTTTAAAGTTTTCTTTCACTTTTGAATGTTCATGTGAAAATAGTTTTGTTGTTAGAAAGGAAGTATTATTATTTGTGCTGCTTTAGAATTGACGACAAACGCTAAAAAATGCACCTCGAAATAATAAATAAAATTCTCGTAAATATATTTTTACATTTAAGCTATTTCGCAGAATTATTACTTGGCCATTTTAAATATGACGTAATTTTTCGCATTTTCTGCTTTTAATGCTTATTAATGAATTTATTATTTTAAAGTTTTCTATCTCTTTTAATAGTCATAGTAAATGCAATTTTTATAAAGTAATTTTCAATCTTTTCTTGCTTTTAAAATGTAATCATTTAATTCTGAAAGTTTTTCTGTTTTAAATAGTCATGTGTAAATAAATTTTTAATCGTAAGGAAATCAATGCAAAAACCCTTGACGGGTTAAAAGTTTCTGACGCAGCAATTTATCTTATGCTCTAAGAATTTTAAATATGGAACTTAAAAATACTGATATCAAATTTTGAGTGACGTTATGCTATTTCTTAAAAAATATATTTGTATTTATTTCATCATTTTATTTTTGTTTTATTTATAATCGCATGTGCAAAAGTTATGTTCAACATGAAAAGCTGCATAAAATTTTATTCGCTGTTGCTTTATCATTTACACCTCTCATAAATTCAAAATATGAGTTTTAAAAGATATGATATAAAATTTAAGTGACGCCTTGATGTGACTTTAAAAGGTTTGTTTTAAAATTCAATTTAAATTATTTTTGACTTGGTTAAAATATTTTTTTTACATCTACACAATACTTTTAATTTTCCAATTCACTGTTAAATATATCACTTTCATTGAATCTATACTATGCATTGAAATGTATTTATTTCAATAAATTGATTTATCTTTTGTGTCACGCTATTCAAAATTGTGAGTAAGATTTATGTAAATGGTTTCTTTGCGTCATTGTGTCCAAACTACATGAAATGAATGAAAAAGGATAGTTTGACGCAAAGAAACCATTTACATAAATCTTACTCACAATTTTGAATAGCGTGACACAAAAGATAAATCAATTTATTGAAATAAATACATTTCAATGCATAGTATAGATTCAATGAAAGTGATATATTTAACAGTGAATTGGAAAATTAAAAGTATTGTGTAGATGTAAAAAAATATTTTAACCAAGTCAAAAATAATTTAAATTGAATTTTAAAACAAACCTTTTAAAGTCACATCAAGGCGTCACTTAAATTTTATATCATATCTTTTAAAACTCATATTTTGAATTTATGAGAGGTGTAAATGATAAAGCAACAGCGAATAAAATTTTATGCAGCTTTTCATGTTGAACATAACTTTTGCACATGCGATTATAAATAAAACAAAAATAAAATGATGAAATAAATACAAATATATTTTTTAAGAAATAGCATAACGTCACTCAAAATTTGATATCAGTATTTTTAAGTTCCATATTTAAAATTCTTAGAGCATAAGATAAATTGCTGCGTCAGAAACTTTTAACCCGTCAAGGGTTTTTGCATTGATATCATTACTTTTTTGAGGTTAGTGATAAAATTATTAAAAAAAAGATACCTATGGAATTTAATGCAGATTTAATTTTTACTATTTTATTACAATTTTCCTTATAGCAGTTTGTATATAAAAACAAGTGGGTAAGTATAATCGCTGATCGCACAGAGGGTTTCATTTGATATTCCTTTAAAAACACTTTGTCCTTAAATTAATAAATCCAAAATGTTAATTTATAATTATAAATCCTTACATAGATGGTGCACCAATAGTTCCAATTTTCATGGGGCAGGGAACGCATTCTTTTAAACAAACCACCTTCCAATTGAAGTCACCAAAAACCAAGTTGAATAAGCTAGACCCCGTTGTGTTGTTTCACAAACAGCAGTCTCATGTCCCCTCCTTCCCCCCTTTTTCAAAATTTTTCAGACCAGTACCTAAGAATGGAACCGAAATAATTTTTTCTCTTCAGAAATTAGGATAAAAAAATAGTATGCAGTACTCATAAATTTACTTTAATGCTATATAGGGTGATTATTAAGTTAATTATAACGTTTGGAATCTGTTGCATTGATGTCCGAAAGGTGGTTTCTGAGTTATGGAAGCTGGACCCATAAGGCGCCATAGAGGGGCGAAGCCCACTAGTGTCTATCATAATTATATCTGCCATGTGGACTAATTGCGATATTTAATCAAAATAGTCCCCCCCCCCTCCTCATCCCCGGAAATATAACAAATACAAAATGTGTCTTTATAAACCTATCGTCAAATAGGTTTTTATTTCTTTTTCCCTAAAAAAAAAAAAAACATGATTTTTATATCCGTAACGTAAATAGCGGACGAAGCCCGCTAGTTCCTATCATAATATATATTTTTAATAATTTTATATAGTCTATAATAAAAATCAGACTTAAAATAGTCTAGTTCCACGAGTACTTGTAGTGTCAGTTACATGCTACGATTTTTGGATACCAGTATTTTAGAACGGGAAAATGTGACTTATTTTATCGGAGATATCTCATTAATTGAATAAGGTGAAGCAAACTTTTTGAAAAAAAGGTGGCCAACAAGCATGGCAGTTATCAGCTATGTGACTTTGTGCTAAAGTCCATTAATTTGATCTGCTTTAAAAAGATTACGGAAGATTGAATTATAGTAGAACCTGGATTAACCGAGCTTCGATTAATCGAGGTTTCTGTTAACCGAGCCGATAACAAAGTCTGATTTTTTTTTTTCCTTTTGAATGAGCCTTAAAAATAACCACACTCTTTAGCTCACTGTCCGTGCTATACAGGCCTTCTGCCCCCAAAAGCACTCAACTCCAAAGAAACACTGGACCCTGAGAAGTCAATAGCGAACAATGCTTTGTTTCCAGTGGCTGTGTGAACTTTCGTAAATTTTTCAATTTGCATTTTAAAATTTACTACTGGTAGTTGATTTTCTTTTTAAATTTGTTAAGCTGTGAAACAGAACTTTACATCTATTTATTTTTATTATTTAAAAAACGTTCTATATATTTTTTTAAAAGAGATGTTAAATTCGCAAGCACGGCGAGTTTTTACACACAGTTTCTATAAACCGAGATTTCCGATTCCGATTTAGTAACAGTCCCAATTAGCTCGGATAATCGAGGCTGCTCTGTATAATTAAAAAATCAATGGCGATCTTACTGTAAACGGGTTTCCCTTTTACTGAGGGATTTCAAGACCAAATCAGCTGATGTTAGTTGCTGTTTCCGTGCTTGATTAAATAAGATTAGTTAAACATTTGAAAATTACCAAATATAAAAGGAACTAAGTCAACAGAGTGTTTGCTTTATGGTATTTTTTAACAACGCTATAATAAAATGATTTTAAATGTAACGTTTTAAATCTGACATAATTTTCACCAAACTTTCCTTTCTCTTTGTAACATTCAACTGAAAATATTTTTATTATTAGAAAGATAATATTATTATTTGCGCTACCTTAAAATTGGCAACTATAGTTAAAAATATCATCTCGAAATTTGAAATAAATCTCTCATATAAATATATTTTTTAATTTAAACTGTTTTGCAATATTATTATTTGGCCACTTTGGCCAATATGACGTAATTTCCTCCATTTACGACTTTTAACACATATCAATGAATTTATTATTTAAAAATTTTCTTTTTCTTTTAATATTCACGTGTAAATATAATTTTTATGACGTAATTTTCAATGTTTTCCTGCTTTTAATGCGTAATCATTTAATTCTAATTTGAAAATAATTGATTATTTTATAATTTTCTTTCATTTTAAGTAAGCATGTGTAAAAACAATTTTTATGACGTAATGTTTAATATTTTCCTGCTTTTAACACGTTATCATTTAATTCCAATTTAAAAGGATTTTTTTCTGTTTATAATAGTCACGTGAGAATAAATTTTTAATTTAAAGGATATATTATTCTTTGCGCTGTTTTAAAAATTGGCCACAATTTAAAATAACCTTTTCTAAAATATGTAAAAAATATCTCTGGAAATTCTGAAAATTTTAATTTAAAATTGAAATAAACCGTCAAAAAATTAGGCAAGTTAAAAATAATAAATGCACTCTGCAAACTTCGAGTTTCTATTGAATGATTAAATTGAATAAAAATGATTAAATTCCCATGTATATATTTTTTTTTCCTATGAGACTTTTTTAATGAGACAATTTTATCCAGATTTAACATTAAATATCTCTTAAAATAATTCTTCGATTTAAAAACTGTCTACTTCAACGTTTTTATCAAACATTTCTCTATAATACTACCCATTTTAATATTTTTGTATGCAGTAATTTTCTTAATATTTGCGAAATAGACCTCTAGTCACAAGAGATTCTTTCAAAGCGGTGAAAAGCGTTAGTTTTTTCTTTTTTTTTCCGAATAAGAGACAAAATGTAATGTGGTACGCAATTGCGTCAAAAGATGGCGACACCAGAATTCTGATATGCTTATTATGTAAAACTTCATTGTTATTTATAAATAAAACATTTCAACTAAATTATTTATTTATTATAAAATAATTATTACATCACAATAGTTTTTATGCAAGGAAAATAATAATAATAATAATAATAATATTATGGATGTCAGTGATTATATATTGATTGACCGTCATAATAATAAAAAATGATTTTATAAAAAGAAGAGCTGAAATGAATTATTTTTTTACTTTTCTGATCGTGTGATTTATATTCAAATAATAATTACAGTAAACTCTCTGTAAGGCGGACTCTGTGTAAGACGGAAATCTGTCTAACTCGGAAAGAATTTCAAGTCCCTACGAATCCATAGACATAGAGTAAAATTTGTCTAAGGCGGAATATTGTCTATTGCGGAAAATTTTCTTGGTCCCGATCGATTCCGCCTTACACAGAGTTTACTGTATTAATGTATATTTTTTGTAAAGTGATTGAAATTAAATATATTTATAAAATTTATGGTAATATTTTTATTGTTGAAAAATTGCCAAGAAATAATCATCATCAAATTGGCGTCATTATAATTGTAATTTTATTTAACTTAATAGCAATTAAAAAATTACAAAGGAACTGAGAATAATGGTCAACTAACAGACTTAAAAAAAAAAAAAAAACTTCACACGCACCAACGAGTATCGAACTGCCTATGTTAGGATCAGTAGACGATGGCCCTCAACCACTCAGCCGTGGGAAGACAAAATTTTTCTCCCCAAAAGTGGTTAAAAAGAAAGCATGTGTATGAATACAGTGTCATGCATTTTCGGTGAAATTTCCATAGAATGGCGAAGAAATATAGTCCGATTTTTCATGCGCATTATAAAACGAACAAGAGTCTTGCTGGAAACAAGTAAATTGTTATTTGGTTCATCTGAAACATATTTATTTGATTTTTAAAAAATCGCCCGTGTCATTTTCGAGAGAAAAAAAATCGAATTATTTAACGAACGAGAGTTTTCCCAGAAAAAAGAAAAGTGTTATTCACCTCGCCTTAATCACATTTATATTATGTATCAATTTAAAAATAATCGTTAGAACCGTTTTTGAGATTTTCAAATTAGGAACTTCCTCGATATTATACCAACGTTTTCACTTTAAAAATGACTATTTAGATCTCAAAATATACTGCACGTAGAAATGTAAAAATTTCAGTATACGATTAGACTGCAGATATAAGACTGTTCTAGAAAATTCAGAACAATAAGACGTATATCTGCTGAGTTATTAAAAGGCGGCTTTTCACATTTTCTTTGATGTCGAGTTAGCTGTATATATGAGTTCCGCCATCTACGAATTCTATGATACGATACGATACGATACGATTTTAGGCTTAAGGCTGCGTCACTCGAAATACTACCGTCTTCCATGATATTATTCTTTACACTTTTTCTACGATTGGCAACAATTTGAGATAATAACCTTTCTATAATATGCAAAAAATATCTCTTGAAATGACGAAAATTTAATTAAACTAAATAAGAATTTATTTATTTAATATTATTAATATTTAATGAATTATTTTTTCAAATTTTTCTGAAAAACATAATTTAATCGCAATATTGTCTTCACTACCGATTGAAATAAAAGATAATTTCAATTTCTACTTGAAAATGGCGAAAAAGAAGAAATATAATAATCCCTATCATTATCTGTTTTCTCCCTTTTTTCACAAAAATGGCGTAATTTGGTTGCCATCATTAGAATAATTAAATCCAAATTAGAAAAAAATTAATATTTCGAAAACTAATTCCATTTTTGAAATTCTAATACTAGTTTTGAGATATGCGGATTAATACGGATTTTTGGTGTTAATTTCACTGCATAATATTCAATATTTTAAGAGAAATAGCCATGAAACATAATCAGTCATTTAATCAGTCGTTTCATAAAATCGTTTCATAAAGTCGTTTCATAAAATCGTTTCATAAAATCGTTTCATTAGGATTTTATATACCGTGTGTCCACGTATAACCTGACCGACCTTTATTTTCGCAACCGTTGGTCCTAGATGCATACTTCCAATTACAAAAATGGTCAAAATTAGGTACAGGGTTAAGATAGAAAAAGTTTGAAGCGAAAAAACAATTTAGTGAAGAATTACAGAATCTAAATTTTTATACGGTCCCCCGGTCCTATAAGTTATATTTAGTAAAATTCCCCTGTTACACTGGCAAGTAAGGCAAAAAAAGTCCCGTTATTCTACGATTAAAATTGACCGAGTAATAGCTGTTTAAAGTTGGAGTATACTTTTTGCTGCATATTAGGGGTCATTCACAAATTAAGTAGAAATATAATTTCGTCAGATATATTAAAGAAAGGGTTGAAAGTAAAATTAGCATTGCAATATAAATTTGAAATCTTTAATCATTCTGACATATTACTGCAAAATACACAATTTTTACTGAACATCATAAGAGGATAAAAATAACAATTTTTTTGTTAAATAAAAGGGTGAAAAACAACAGCCTCAATTCTTTACAAAATGATACATATTTTAAAATGCTGTTAGATTACACTGTCTTTCAAATTTAGGGTTGTGGCATGTTTTTTAGCTTTTGAAAATTGATTCTTATGTAATTTTTGGCCCTGAATCCGAAAATGACCTTCATTTTAAACTATCACGTCAGGAATTTTCTCAAATCGCAAATTTCAAAGTTAAAAAGCTAAAAGTTAAAATTGATCCCCCCTCCCCTCCCGACCTCATCGGACCACCGAGTTGTTTATCTGTAAGAAATCCAGTAAAGGCCAAAAAATCTAATAAATTATTGAATTAAATAAAATTAAACCGAATAAAAAGGTCTTGCATCTATTTTATAGTATCAGATTTTTCGCTGTTTTTTAACCGTGAAATTTACGATTTGCGAAAGATCCTGACATGATGGTTAAAAGTGAAGGTAATTTTTTATTCAGCGTTAAAAAATACATAAAATTTAATTATAAAATTAAAAAAAACACAACCATCGCAGGTTTATGTTATCTAATCTAAAACTCTTTCTTAAACTTCTTGACTGTAATCTATCCGAATTTTTTTGTGTTATCCTCTAATATAAGTATGTATAAGATGGTAAGAGTCGAAAATCATATAATACTGCATTGTCATCGGATTTAAGTCAGTATGTAAAATTTAACTTCAATCGGACATTTGAAAGTTAGTTAAAGTTCTAGTACAAGTTTTAAACTGGAAAGACGATCATTGAAAGTTAAATAAAACAGTATGAAAATAACACAATTTTAGTTAAATGAAATCATAGCCTCAAATCCTTACAAAATAAGACATATGTTAAAATACAATTATTTTAATTAATCTGAAACTTAACTAATAAAACTTAATCGTAATATTTGTACGATTTCTTTCAAAGCGCAAATACCTTGAAATAAGTTTAAGTATTTTAAATACGATCCCTGAAAGCATGGCAGAAATCATCTGTTTTGAGAAGCATAAAAGTGGTTTAAGTCGTGCATTTCAAAGTTTCATAACTCGGTCAATTTTAATGTTAAATGAATGGGACTTTTTTTTGTCTTACTTGTTAGTGTCACAGTAAAGTTTTTCTAAATATCACTTATAGGACCGGGGGACCGTATAAAAATTTAAATTTCGTAATTTTTTAATAAATTTTTTTCTTGGCCCAAAGCGCTTTAAAAATAATTCTTTACCTTATTTAAACCGTTTTTGTAACTGGAAGTATGCATCTAGGACCAACGGTTGCGAAAATAAAGGTCGATCAGTTTATACGCTGGTACACTGTATATAGGGTAGATAAAACACGTATTCAAATATTAGAACGAAATTGTACAGATGTGTACTTTCAGCTTACTTACAAGAGAAAACAAATAAACAAACAAAAAAAAAAAAACAGTTTTCAAAGAAATTATTGAACAGAAGACATTTTAAAATAGATTGTCGACTTCATCCCCAAAAAATCTCATTAGGTTTAGCCGACAGAGCGAGGTCTCAGAGACCGCACTTTCTCTTTTATGGATTAACATGATTCACATAACAATATCGATTATCAAGATTGACATGCAAAGTGAAATTTAAAACGCAGTTGCAAAGCCATTTACATGTAAGCTTATGAAATAATAAACAAAGAATTCGATGCTTGAAAAAAATGTTTTCTGATGAATAGCAAATATAAATAGCAGCCTCATATAGTAAAATAGGCCTGTAGAAATTATCTTTATTTAATTTTAATTGAACCACGTTTTTGACACACCCTGCTTTGTTTTGCTCTTCATCGCTGAGGCGACCTTCACGATTCAGTACAAAAGACTACCGGATAAACATAGCGGCACAATTACTATCTTCAGAAGAATCAAGACCATTTTTATTGACGATGTGAATACTATCAAGTGTAGGTAAAACTGACCTTCTTAATATCTAGGAAAGGAGAAGCGAGATATTATCACGTTCTACACCTAACTTGTTCAACAGGTTATTGATTGCATCTTAACTTCATCACCACTTTCACCTGTGCATGTCTGGAATGGAAAATCAGAAAAAACAAGGGACAGGATAGACACCAAATACCTGAGATGGAAATCATTTTTTTAGGGATCGAAGAACTATTGGATTTCATTAGAAGAATATTGTTTTCATTAACTGTAATGAGTAGGTGACAAAATGACGAATCAATAGGTTGTGCGACACAATCGAAGGCCGTATATAGTATCGTCAGATAACCTTCGTCGATATCGGTATATAAAGCTTATGAAAATTGCCAAAAGCGATTTATGTGGCATTAAGTTTACAGTTAAAATTTAGGATGATTAGTAAGGTAAGAAACCCTTTTTACTGATATCTTAATTGTGTAGTATACGAGTTAACAATTTATTTTAAGGAGCTTAAAAAAATATAGAATCATGTAATGTACAGCAACATTTAAGCGCACCTACCTTAATATGTTCATTAAACTCAAAACCGCCTCAGCAATTTAATAATTTTTTTAAAGAGCTTAGAATAATACAAAATCACGTAATGTACAGCGACATTTAAGCGCACTTATCTAAATATTCTATTGCATGGTGTCCATTAAACTCAAAACCGCCTCAAAGATTTAATAATCTATTTTAAGGATCTTAAAAATATATAGAATCATGTAATGTACAGCGACATTTAAGCGCAACTACATTAATGTTCTATTGCATGATGTTCATTAAACTCAAAACCGCCTCAACGGTTTAATAAATTATTTTAAAGAGCTTAAAAATATATAGAATCATGTAATTTATAGCGACATTTAAGCGCACCTTACTTTAATGTTCTATTGCATGATGTTCATTAAGCTCAAAATCGCTTCACCGATTTAATAACTTATTTTAAAGAGCTCAAAAATAAATAGAATCCCATACTGTACAACGACATTTAAGCGCACTTACCTAAATGTTCCATTGCACGATATTAATTAAACTCAAAATCGCCTCAACGATTTAACAATTTATTTTAAAGAGCTTAAAAGAATATAAAATCACGTAATGTACAGCGGTATTTAAGCTCCCCTGTTTTAATATTCTATTGCATGCTGTTCATTAAACTCAAAACCGCCTTAAAAGGAATATAAGTGAGAAAAGGGGAATTGAGAGAAAATAATTCCATTGGCCATAGAACTGTTTAAATAGGAAAATTTCAAAAAAATTTCGAAGTAAATAGTATCAAATAAAATCCTAGCCACGCTTCTAGTGTTGTATTCCACGAAGTTTAATAATTTAGAACCATCTCTAAAGGAATCTTAGAAAGAAGGAAGTGCGGAGTTTCAAAATAGAGTCTCGTTTGCCAGGGGATGTTTTAACCCCGGGGGGGGGGGGGATATATTACATTCCACCTAATTTAAACAAGATTGTCAACAGAAACTTTTAACTAAATTTTTTATTTTTATCTTTTGGGGAGAAATGTTGAATAATTGCTTTTCCTTATTTTAAAATAAATTTTTTTTTATTATTCCGATGAGAATTCAATATCACAGAGACATTATCGCATTCCCCTCAAAGGGTTAAAGAGGAGAATTTAAAAAAAAAAATTCAATATTAAAAAAAAATAAAAACGAAGTCCTTAAAACGATGCAAAAGGGAATCAAAATTCCTTTAAATTACCCAATGTCAGTAATTAGGACGAAGTTAATCGAAACAAAATAAAACAGGTATTACTGAAATAATTTCGGTAATAGAATTTAATTTTATTGGTTCAGTGGGCAGTGTACATACAAAAATAGTAAAATTCACAGATATACAGGACTAACAGGGATTTTAAAAATAGCTTTAAAACTAATTTTCTATTTCGGTACCTCCACTAATCTCCTATTTTTGTGCCTCTTCTAGATGATAATGTAGTTCGAGCTGTCGACCTAAGGCGAATACAACACAATCAATAATTTGATTTAATATTACAAGTATAACATTTCTAGTTGTTGTTCACTAACATAAACTAAGAAATTTATCATCATTATTATTTTTCGAGTTCAAGAAAAACTCCCTGAAAACATTCTAACTCCATCAATATGGATAAAAGTTGTAAAATCCAATAATGGGGCATTTTAGAAACAGAGTTTAAAATGACACCGAAATCAAGGTAATTTGTTTCAAAGAAATATTTTTTCGACTAATTTCAATTTGTAGTAGAATTCATCATAAAAAATATTTCAACAAAATACTAAACAGTATATAAGCATGTTATTAACACTCTATTAATAATATTTAAGAAACCCATTAACATGTATTGAAAATTCAAGTCTTTTTAACAAAAATAGAATTTTGTATGTATGGACATATACACTTGGAAAAACAAATATGTTAGTAAACATTTAACAATGCTAAAAAGTGTAAACATTTAATATAAAGTACTAAAAAGTAATTTTATGTGTTATAAGTTTTAAAATATGAAAATTTATGATAAAATAGTTTCAAATTAAAGCCATGTTTATTAAGGCAGCCACAATGAAAAGTTCACAGTTTTACTCATATTAAAAAAAGTAATTCATTGTTGAAAATTAAATACCAATTGAAAATAATAATATTTTAAATATAATAACGATAAAGAATAGAAAAAGAAAGAGTGAAAAAGCTTGAAATCGAAGCTATGATTATTACACAATAAAACAAACAAACACGTACTATTAGATTACAACGCTTAGAGCATTTCCTATGATTCCAAAAAATATTCATTTAGAAAGCATGTACAATTTACATTTTTTATACTTTCTTTATGATTTTAAAGTACACATGGAGAAATTGTAAGCATAAAAAAAGAAAAAGATCGAATTTACAATTTCATTTCCGAATAAATGTAAACGCCTTTTTCCCTATGAAATTAATAAATCGAAATAAAAATGATAAAAATTTTACTGTAAAAGTTAGCTTCAAATTTAGTTCAGATTGTTTTTATATGGAATTATTGGAATTATAAACTTTAATATATATAAGTATTTTTTATTCAAAGAAATATGAATAGTTCATTATGTATCAATTCATTATTTATATATTATTTAAATATACATTGATTTTGACATTACATTGATCATTATAGTTTATTAATTTCATAAGCTGTAACGTCGTCTTTTTGGTTTTTTAACACAATTAGAAAACTAATAAGAAACGAATACTTTAACCCTTTAAAAAGGTAATTTAAGGAAGATAAAATATGCAATTATGATTTAAATATTTGAGGTTTTCGAATTGTAAAATACATAAAATACGCTAATATGTAAAATAATCTAAAAAAAAAAGGGCCCCCACCAGTGGCCGAGAGGTTCTGCTCTCGAAGCTGGTAGACGGGAGGTGCTGGGTTCGAACAAAATCGCGCCCGTTGGCCTAATCGTTCGGAGTTTTCGTGGTTTTCTTCGAACCTTGGATTTCCAAGCGTTAATACGGGTTAGGTTCCCTTAGAAAGACCCCCACAAAGGGCACCCCCCCCCCTTTGGGCCTATATTCCTCGTGTTGATAATTGGCCGTCATAAATACAAACCAAACCAAACTATAAAAAACTATAAATAGCATTATTTTATTGCAAATTACCGTAACAATACAGATTTGCATTTTAAGGGGACTCGGTACCCTTCATTCGGCGAGAAATGACGAAAATATCGATTTTCTAATTTTTTACTTAAATTATACTTTATTATCCCTAGTATATTCTGATGCAGTTTCGTAAAGATCCGAGTATTATAAACAGGGGCGTAGCTGCAAATATTTTTTCGGGGCGTAGATTTCAAAAATTTCCCAACTTGAAACAAATTGCTCTATTTTCCAACTAAAATGATATGTGCAATGTATGTTTAATGATAATGGTACTTATACGTAAAAAGAAAAAAAAATATTTCCAAAGAAAAATACTGAAACTAAAAACATAAAAATTATAATTATTGGTTCGTTTAATGAAAGTTTTTGTCTTCTATTGTGTATGAGTCATAATCGTACTTCATATGAAAATAGTCTCATGATATTTTGAGATTTTTGAGAAAGGAACAAATTTTTGGAGGAAATAGAATAGAGACACTGTTGATGGACAAAAGTAGGGAAATTCATGTCTGGTAGATGTATGACATTTTCGTAGCACAGAAAAACACAATGACAAATTGAGTCTGGTTGCTTTTTGTATTCCTTTTGAAAATTTAACTAGTTTACTGTTAAAGAACTCAGAATGGTAGTCAGGAAAACAATAAAAAATTATTATTATTATTATTATTATTATTATTATTATTATTTAAACAGAAAAAGTGTTTCAAAAATCTAGAATTTCCCAACTCTAAGCGCAAACTTCCCAAGTTCACATACATTGGAGGGGGAGGGTCCCCCCCCCCATCGCGACGTCTCTGATTATAAATACAGTTAAACATCGCTGTCCCTTTAAATGCCACACCAACTTCACTTAAAAGTGATTTTTCTCAGTTTGTGTTTTTTCGACTAATTAGCATGTTGAAAGTGATAAAACTTTTATGTATATTTTTCATTTGAATCGATTTTTTTTCTGGTTGTTCGTTATGGTCTATATGATAAAACTAAGTATTGGATTTACAATAAAGGAAAATGGGTTTTTTTACACATAAAAATGTGAAGAAATTCAGTTTTTACACGTATTTGCACATTTTATTTTTTACTTCCAAACGAATTAACTTATGATAAATCCGATACTTAAAATTATACAGCACACTTCTAAGAATAGTTAAAAACTAGTCGGATATACTAATCCCAAAACTTTCTTCTATCTCATGCATGTTAAAGCTTGAAAATTCGCTATCACACTACCAAAGTTAAACGGCAATCTATGCCCATCATGAGGATTCTATAGATATGAAATTCCGTGCATTAGTTCTTGAGATATGGCTATCTCCGAAATCGTGTAAATCCAGCAAAATTCAGCCTAGCAGCGCCACCTATTGGGTATTTTACACCAAAACGTATGTTGAACAAAACTACCAAGCAACCACTTACGTCAAAATCTAACTGAATCTGAAGTTTGGGGAAAATCCGTGCATTAGTTTTTGAGATAGAGCAATTGCGAAAATCATGAAAATGCCAGCATAGCAGCGCCACCTATTGGTCGATTAACACCAAAACATAATCAGCAACAACTTGTGTTAACATCTAACTAAATCTGAAGTTAGACGAAAATTCGTGCATTAGTTTTTGAGATAGAGCTATTGCGGGAATCGTGCAAAATGCAGCACAGCAGTGCCACCTGTTGAGTGATTTACACCAACACGTAATCCGCATCAAGTCATATCAAGGATCTAAATCTGAAGTCTGACGAAAATCCGTGCACTAGTTCTTGAGATAGAGCCATTGCGGAAATCGTAAAAAATGCAGCCTAGCAGCGCCACCTGTTGAGAGATTTGCACCAACACGTAATCAGCAACAAGTCATATCAAGGACTAACTGAATCTGAAGTTTCATGAAAATCCGTACATTAGTTCTTGAAATAGAGTCATTGCGGAAATAATAAAAATGCAGCATAGCAGCGCCACCTGTTGAGCGATTTGCACCAAAAACTAATAAGCATCAATTTGTATCAGGGACTAACTGAATATGAATTTTTATTAAATTCCGTGCATTAGTTCTTGAGACAGAGCGCCCACAAAATTTGTGTCACACACAGACACACAGACAGACAAACTCACAGACAGACATTTTGTAAAAACATGTTTTTCGGGTTCTGTGACCTCTAAAAAGTGTAAATCCGTCGAAAACCGGAATTCGAAAATTTTCATGAATCCAATACTTTCTTCTTGTAAAGATAGAAGAAAGTAAAAATAGCTCAAAGTGTTCATAATTGTACGAGGAGGTACATTTAAAAATTTACTGAATTTTAAAAAAAGAAAATTAAATTTTCAAATTTTGCCGGGGGAATCGAACAATTTCTTGATAAAATCATTTTCTTTCATTGAGTCCTTTATTATTATGCTAAAAATATACCTTAAAATACTTAAATTTAAAAAAAAAATGTTCAAAGGGGTAGAGTCCCCTTAAATAAACATCTGTAACTTTAAGACAATCTCTCTAAAAAAGGAATTTACAGGCCTTAGCCCAAACGAAAGCTATCTTGGCCCGGTCCATTGCAAAAACTAGAAGTTCAGCCCGGGTCCGGCACGACCCTTTTGTATTTTCACGGCTCACGGCTCGTGCATAAACCAATGAGATCAGACTTGACTCAATTTCCACAGAAAAAGTCGATTTTTCTTTACATACAATTGAGATATTTTTCTAGAATACTGCATACATATTTATGGGGAAATTTAATATTATAGACTATATGTTTTAGATTACTTTATGTTCGCAAGCCATAGAATGCAGAATAGCATCAGTACCGTCCAGTCATGTAGGTCCACTATGTAGACAAAAAAGGCAAGCCTTATCCTGGCCCGGACCAAGTCTGTTGAAATAATTAAGCCCTGGTTCAAACATGATGCAAATGTCAATGCCGATCTCTACGTTGGACATGTTATATTTGTGGACTGATGTAGTCAATCTTACAACGGTTCAACATATTTATACTTAACTTCGCCTCAGTCACGTCCATTGAAAAAATGTTCACATTTTATTGGCTTAGTTTGATCCTTTTAAACTTTTATATCTGGCCTAATTTTTTTGTCCGCTCGGTCCGTCCCGTTTATTTTTTTCATCGGCCCGGTCCGCGGGCCGTGTCGGGACTGGTACGAGTCCCGTGAAGACCTCTACTTTGGAAAAACCTATTCTGTAAGACAAACCCATTTCAAACTCATTTCCAAATCCATCCCTAGATCGGTAACTCAGTGCACAAATTTGTCAAAACCACATAACAAAAACTATTTGCGAATCCTAGAGTTCCATTTTCTTTCATTTCTTTATCTCCTTTTAAAAACAGGTAATCGAATTCTCGTGTACTCATGAGTACAAGATTTTTTTTTATTTTACAGTTAGTATGTTAGGCTTTGTTCTAAATTTACAGAAAATATCAAACCAATACGAGTCATGAAATTCAGTAAAGTTGAAAATATATGTACCCTTAAAAAAAGAGCATCCCATACATTTGAATCTCCAGACTGTCACAGGAGAAAACAGAAACAGCCATATGACCGGAAATTGTCTTTTTTCAATTTATGTTTAAACAAATATATGTACTTAGGAGTAGTTTTCATATTGAAACCATATCAAACTCTGAAACTATTTATACGAACACCTAATTTTGACATCATATTTCGCTTTTTTGGTAAATTTTACCTTCCGATATCAAACGAGAGGTCATTCGGATGATATTTTAGGAATTACAAAGGTATAAAATTTCGAACTCCTATTGTTAAATTCCTTTGTAATCGTAGCAAAACAAATTGCAATGCGGGTAGTTTTTTTAAGCAAAACTCAAAATTTACTTTGCGGAATGAGCTCTAAATTTGGATTCTTACATTTTTAGCTTCTAGAAATTTATTTTTGTCAAACAAATTATTGGTTACAATTCATACTTTTTTCAATTCATACTTTTCAATTCATACTCAATTCAACAATTCATACTCAATTCAACAATTCATACTCAATTCAACAATTCATACTTTTCATACAAAAACGTTTCAAATGAGTTAAATATTCATGTTGTGGCATTATTTAAAGTAAAAAATCAATTTTATAAAAATTATTGAATCTAACTTTTTATACGGTCCCCCAGTCCTTATAGTTATATTTAGTAAAAGTTTACACATATCATTACAAATATAACACAAAAAGTTTGACATATGTGCTACAAAAATTGACACAGTTATTCAATTTCAAAGTTTGAGAATTTTGCACATGATTTTGTCTTTCATAGAGGGATCAGTGAAAAGATGAATTAAAGGAATTCGAGATCAAAATCAGGGTGCAATTCCGCTGCCATTTATCTAGTCCTTAGTCAGTATGTTTTATTTTTCGGTTGTCAATTCTACCTACATTAACGCTTGAATGTTCTTCGACCCATAAAAATTAGCTCAAAATTTTAGATGAAATATCCCTCTTTGGTGATTCCCCGATTTGGCGATACCGGCTAAAGGTGGTTTCGCCTTAACCCGGGAGAACTCGTTGCGTGAGATTTTCTCTCACAGTCGTACTTTTTTAAGACTCTTATTTAAATCATTTTTCATTTTAATTAAAATTTCAAAATGTTTTACAATTATTTTACCTATTTTGTGAATAAAAGTACTAAGCCAACCAAAAAAAGTTGATATTATATGAATGTAAAGTAAACGAAAAGCAATTGGGCATTCTCACTAGCGAGTTCTCCCGGGTTAAAAAGGACATCGCACCCTGATTTTGATCTCGAACTACTTTAATTCATCTTTTAACTTATCCCTCAATGAAAGACAAAATCATGTGCAAAAATCTAATAAATTTTAATAACTGTGTCAATTTTTGGAGTATAGATGTCAAACTTTTTGTGTTATATCTATTATGATATATGCAAACTTTTACTAAATATAACTATAGGGACTGGGGGACCGTGTAAAAAGTTAGATTTCGTAAAATTTTTTATAAAATTGATTTTTTTACTTTAAATAATGCCGCAACATGAATATTTACCTCCTTTGAAACGTTTCTGTAATTGGAACTGTATGTCTACGGCCAACGGTTGAGAAATTAAAGGTCGGCGATAGATAACATATTGCACCCTGTATATACCTACATAAATTTTCGAAACAAATTTAAAAGAATTAACTAGTAACCTATGGCCTTTTTTTAACAGAAATCCATCTCTAGAAGTTTCAAATATGCAAATCCAAAATTACAGTTTATTCTGTCAAGTAGTTCTTTAATAATGGTTAAAAAACTACCCGCATTGCAATCTGTTTTGTAATGATTACAAATGAATGTAAAAATAAGAGTTCCAAACTTCACACCTTAATAATTCCTAGACTACTAGACCGAATAAATTCCCGATTGGCGTTATAAGGCAAAATTTACTGAAAAGCCCAAATATGACGGCAAAATTAGGTGTTGGTATTGAAAATTTCAGAAATGTACACAGTTTCATTATGAAGAAGACCTCCCCAAGCTTATTTATTTTAACATAATGGAAAGAAGACGTTAATTACAGTCGAATAGCTATTTCCGTTTTTTTTTTTTTTTTTTTTTTTTTTCTTTTTTTTAAGGACAATTTAGTGATTAAAATGTATGACTTTTTTTTTTTCTTTTTGCGAGGGAAAGGGTGAGAGGAGGTTGTCGGTACAAGAATAAAGTTAGTTTAATTTTATGGCAATTTTCAAAACAGAAATCCATGTATGGGCCAAATACCAACAGCACATTTCGCGTTGTTTAAGGCTTTAAAGAAGTGAAATCTTACACGCCACAGCAACACATAGCGACACATTCTTAGAAAATATACAGTTACACCCTTAATCGAGTCTAAAATTTGTTGTGTTTATAAATGTGTTTGTAAATCTGGTTACCCGATTGTACCCCAATTCTAACCGGGTCGAATTGGAACTGAATTTTTTCGTTGCTGGTTGGGGTTCGGATCATTTTTATTAATTGTTTCAGGTTCAGGTTTAGTTATGATACTTACTGGTCTTGTTTGGTTAACTCGTTTTATCAAAAGAAAGACTAGAAAAGAGACGGCGAATACGCGTGCCAGAAGACCAGTTACCATCACTTTTCATGAATAGTTTTCTTATTATTATTTTATCTCAGAATTTCTTTTATTAAATAAGTTTTTTAATAAATCTAAAATATTTTTGGCAAATGGCATTCTGGCATGAGGTTTCCATCCCTCGTCTAGAATATTATTTTAAATGAAAAATTATATATTTGAATATGAATAAATCTGTTCACACTTATTTTTCTATATATAAGATAAAATTGATATTAGAGATATGATTGTAGAATGTGTTTTATAATCGTTTAAACTTATTCATCAATTTTCTGTAATTTCGGGCGTCAGGTCAAAAAAAAGGTTTTTGTAGGATTCAGTTCGGTTTTCGGATTGACTTTAAGCAGAATTTTTGGGTCCCGTGAAGCGGGCGCAGCGCAGGGCCATAATTGGAGAGTAAGTTTTAGATATACTAGTTGTTTTAAGAGTAAGTTTTATGTAACTAGATGGGAAATAATACAATAATTGTTAATATAATATATGCATAGTTTCTAAACGAAGTATCATATGACATTTTTGAAAATTATTTTTTAAAAGCAAATATCAGTAAAAAAAATTCATTCGTAAATTCATTTAATTATAAAAGAAGTAATTCATCTTGTAATATATATATATATATATATATATATATGACTCGGTTTTAGTTGAATTATTTAAATTTACTACCACACGCAAACCCCATAATAACGAATGCTCATCCCTGACTATTCTTTTCTTACCTGGTTTATTTAGCGTAATATTGTTATGTGGTGAAAATTTTACATTTTTTGTCCAAAATGCATTGTACATTAAATAAAAAGTCAGGTATGCATACATGGATGGATATGTGCAAGATAATACGTACATTATTTGAAAAACATCGATAAGTAGTTAGGTGACAGGGACATTAATACGCAAACAAAAAAATATACTGGGTGTCCTAAAAAGGACTGACTGATTTTAAAATTCAATAACTTGCAAACGGTGACAGATGTTTAACAAATTCTTGCAGGAGGGTCATGCATGAGGTCAAAAGTTTTTTTACAGTGATTTTCGATTTTAGTTCGAATTACAAAAAATAGATGGCGCTGTAAGCAGTAGGAGCTAAATACAAGCTCGATTTTTTGGTCTTTTTGTTCTTCCATGCGGAAAAAGAAGATGAAAATCTATTGAGTGGGTCCTGAAGTGCCAAAAATCGAGCCTGAATTTAACGTCTGTTGATGGCAGCGCCATCTACTGTTTGTAATTCGAACTAAAATCGAAAATCACTGTAAAAAATTTTTTTGAACTTATGCATAACCCTCCTGCAAGAATTTTTTAAATATCTGTCACCGTTTGCAAGTTATTGAATTTTAAAATCAGTCAGTCCTTTTTAGGACACCCGGTATATGTAGATTAAATAGATGGACGTATAGATACAACAACAACATAATTTAATTTTTTTGCCATGCTATTTAATTTAAAATTTCAATAATGAAAAGTTATAAGTAGAAATATGATATGGTATAATTTGTCCTTTTATTTTAACTTTTAACTAATTAAAAGCTTCGAATATATTCAGGTAAGTGGGTAAAAGCGAAATGAATCAAATATTTATTTTTTTAATTTTATTGCAGATAGCTTTTTTCTGTGTCGGCATTCTTGCCGTTACTGCAACTGCACCTGTTGGTATTGCTGTGCATAATACTGGAGTAAGCTCAACTGCAAAGCAACAAGATGTAAGTATATAAAAGTAAAATAAATTACATATTTTAATGATTAGGGTATGTTTTTTAAAAATTAAAAAAAAAATCTTTAAAAGATATTCTATTTAAAAATTCCTTTCTGTTTTTTTTATTTTAGAAAAACAAACAACAATATGGTCAATATAAATAACTTTATACATTTCATATTACTCAATTCACATTTCAATCACACTGAAATGCATTTTTAGTATTATTTTCAATGTAAATACATTTTGAATGATTCATTTTTTATAGTCACATGGTAACTACGCCTTTTCATACGACATCGTTGACGAACATGGTGCAAGTAATTCTCGTTCTGAGGCTGGCGATGCATTTGGTAACAAGAAGGGTTACTATACCTTGTATGACACTGATGGTAGAGCAAGAATAGTAGATTACATTGCTGATGAGCATGGATTTCGAGCAGTAGTAAATACAAATGAACCTGGAACAGCTCAAAGTTATCCCGCAGGCGCTATCATTAACTCTCCTTACCAGGAACCTGCTGCTCCAGATGCTAACCCTGTTTCTATAGTGCATGAAGTACCGATTCCAGTTTCAGCTCATGTAGCTCAAGTTTCTCATCCAGTTAAATCAGTAGTGTCACATGCGGCTCCAGCAGCAAGTTTTGGTCACGTAGTTTCACCAGCAGCGTTTCATTATGCAGCTCCAGTTGCAGTCGCTCATACCGCCCCTTCAACTTATTCAACAAAATCCATCATCTCTCACGATGCTCCCGTTCCAGTTGCTCAAACTGTTGCAGTTCCATACGCTCATTCCACACGTGTAGCATACTCACCCAAATACGTGGTATCTCATGCTACGGCACCCATTGCAGTTTCTCATTCTGCTCCTTTGGCATATTCTACCAAATCTATAGTACCTCATGCCGCACCTATTGAAACTGTAGCCCATGCTGCACCCATTACATTAACTAGTCCTGTATCATATTCATCAAAATCTGTGATAGCCAATCCTGTACCAATTGCTAAACGTTATGTTACTTCCCCATCTATAATTGGAGATTACAAATCAATATTCAATGGAGGTCTCCGAACAGGTGGCTTTGGTTATAGTCATGGATTGTTAGGACCCCGATTCGGAGGCCTTTCTTACAATACTAAGCTTTACAATGATGCATTCCAAGGATATGGATTAGGAGGACTTTCTTACAATACTAAGCTTTACAATTATGGGTTGCAAGGACATGGATTAGGAGGACTATTGTATGGCAATCCTTATGGTCATGGATATCATGGATATGGCTATGGAATCCCTAGAAGTTACATGGATGGACTCAATTATGGTAAAAGTATCTATGGCTATAATGGATTGAAATCTCACTATTATTAGCCACATGAACATTCCAAATGGAAAAATCAAAGTATTATGTTTTCTGTACAAATTAAATGTATCTAATAAATTATTTTTAGCATATTTAAAAGGTCTTTTCAGTGTTCTTTTATGTATGTTTTGCAGTAAGAATTACAATGCAATTGAATAGTACAAATAAAATACAACTAATAAATGTTGTTTTAAAAACTATAAAGAAATAATTTATATCTTTATAAAGAAGCAATTTATATAAATTTTAAAAAGTCAACGCTGTTTGTATTTTCAATTACAGAATACTCTGAATAAAATTATTACAGAATACTCTGAATATATTTTTTACAAAACGCAAAATGTTATTCATTTATAAATGTTTGTTATTTCCTGTTGGCATCGAAACTTGTTCGATGATTATTACGCAGTCTAACACAATTCCTTGCAATTGAATTTTTCTGTTTTGAAGAACATGTTTTTGAAAAGAAAAATTCTACATAAAAAAATAAATATAAATATAAATAAATAGATCGTTTAAAAATAATTGCTAGTTCCTAAATAATTATTCCATTTTTATTATGCAGTAATAATGCAAGTCTCTGCAATAACAAAAAAATCTGTTTTGAATCAAAATGCTTTTTCGTGTTTTGAGAATGCATGAATATTACAATGAGATTTAAGAATGAAATATAAAAATCGTACATTTTAAAATGAATTTATGCTGAATGTTGAGATTCAATTGGGAGAAATTACTTTGAAATGTTTGCTGAAAACCTTAAAACTGAAGTTTAAAATATTGAAAGCGAAATAACATTGCAGTTCACTTAAAAAAAAAAAAAAAAAAAAAAAAAAAAAAAAAAAAAAATCTTTCATCTAAATGCTGCAACCGGCGTTATGGAATGTAGAAGTAAATAGGGTGAGAAACGTATAGCTTGCCCAGCTATTTAATTTCTGAACGCATGCAGTTTGTTGGTTTTACTCTTCTTAGCCAAGTTAAATAAAAAATTAGCAACTAAAATTTCAAATTACTAGAAAACAAGCAAATGAAATTTTCAAAAAAAAAAAAAAAAAAAAAAAAAAAATATATATATATATATATATATATATACATATGTAGCTACAATTATAAAAGTGGAGTCTACACACTAGAACTTAGCGATCAAAGTTTGGAAACTACTGGAGACATAGAGAAAAGTCAATTAGAAAGTTGTTCAGCATCTTCGATTTTGTAGGAAATGCAGGGCTCCCAAATGGTCCGCCAACTGAATACCAATATATTTTTAGAAAAATTTTCTTTTTAGATTTTTCTTACAAACCGCCCCGGAAACACCTTTGAAAGTTAATTCTAGCGCAAACCAACCATAAAATTTTCTGTTAAAATTTATTGGTATTCAGTTGGCGGACCATTTGGGAGCCCTGGAAATGCAAGTGCTATGTGCAAATATTGGATAGCGTACCTAATTCGAAAGCGAAAAGAGCGAAAGTTGCACTGTCAGAAAAACTCATCTATATGCACTAAATTATTCCTCATTTTTTTTAACAAATAATATCCGTACTCCTAGAAAACATGTTTTATCCGTGAATTCTTCCCGAAAGTCTGAAACAGAGGGAGAAATTCCGTTCATTACTAGCACGCATGCATATTGGCTCTATTAGTACTAAAATATGAATTCATTTCAAAAACGAAAGACTAAAAAGTTTATAAATTAGGATTTCTATATAATTTTAATTAATTTTTCAATTAATTTTCAGCAGTGAAATTACGCTTGAAATTATTGAATATTTAATACGTGATATCACATTGCTAACGAAGCATAGAACCAACAAAGTGAAAAATGTCCAAGTCGGGAATCGAACCCGGAAGCCTTGAAATAGCGCTCCAAATGCTCTGCCATTTAAGCTACGAGGACGATACCAAGCTTAGTATCTCCCACTCATATATGTTGGTAAGGCTGCAACTGCAGCACAAGAAGGAACAATCTTCATGAGGACACAATCGTGCGGCGTGGCACACAATCCTTGGCACACAACCTTGTGCTGCTGTTGCAGCCTTACCAACATATATGAGTGAGAAATGCCAAGCTGGGTATCGTCCTCGTAGCTTAAATGGTAGGGCACTTGGAACGCTATTCCATGGGTTCTGGGTTCGAATCCCGGCTTGGACATTTTTCACTCTGTTGGTTCTACGCTTAGTTATCAATGTGGTAAATCATGTATTAAATATTTAAGATTTCTAATTTAATAATAAAAAAACCCAAACTAACAACAAAGAAAGGAAACGTATAACACATTTTTAGAATTTTTCTTGCTTCTGCCCACTTTTAGTTTTCAAAAATTTTTAAAGCTGTTCTGTGGGTGCACGTACGTCTGTAAAGCAACAGACATGTCAAATTTTAAGTTTCTGTGTCTAACAATTTCAGATAAATCATAGACTAGAATGTTTTTAGAATGTTTTCCGTTCATTTCATCCTTTTAATTTTCGAATTTTTTAGAAACCGTTCTTTGATCTTAGATCCGCAGTTATATCTTAAAGATAACCACCATGCCAAATTCCAAGTTTCTAGTTCCAGCAGCATCAGAAAAATTGCAATTTGAGACAGTTTTTGTTGTTGTTGTTGTTGTTGTTTGTTTGTTTGTTTCAGCATCGTTTTAAATTTAGAATTTTATAAAAAATGTTCTTTGTGAGTATTTATGTCTTAACAGACATGGCAAATTTTAAGTTTCTATCTGTACATGGATGAGAGCGCTCCGACCCAAATGACCGATTGCTACCACCAAATTTTAATAATATTTCTTGCTATATTTAATGAAAGAATTTCTGAAAATTAATCAAGCAAAGAATACTATTAAAATTTAGTGGTGAAAATCAGCCATTTGGATCAGAGCGCTCTCATCCCTGATCTCTAACAATTTACAACGTTTCCGTTCATTTCATAACTTTAAATTTCGAATTTTTACAAACTGTTGAAATCGAGAATCTGCATCTTAAAAGTAATCACTATACTAAATTTCAAATTTCTAATCCTAAGAATTCCAATTAAATCGTAATTTTGAATGTTTTTCGATCGTTTTACCCTTTTAAATTTCGAATTTTTTAGAAATCGTTCCTAGCGAGCATTTACATCTTATGAGTAACCGACTATTGTTATACCGACATAAAATATAGCCTTTGTAGGAACCGATATGATTGCCAGCATTTTGCCCCCATTATTTTTGAAATCGCTCCGGTAATTCCAGAGATTACCTGTTCAAACAAACAAACAAACAAACACATAAACGTTACTTCTTTATAATATTAGTATAGATGTAAATAACGAAATCTCCACTTAATAAATTAAAAAAAAAAAACTTTCTTAATTTGAGAAATTCAATGAAATGTCTCGGTTTTATTTTATATCGTGATACCAACGACGTTTTCTATTTTATATGCAAAGGCAAAAGAAATCATCCTTTAAAAAATATTTTTTTTTCTTTGTGTAACAAGTAATGCTTTTGGAACAAGATAAAGTAATCTATAACTCATTCTAAACTGTATTACAACTAATCGATGTATTAAATGAATTTTATAAGAAGTTTTTTTAATGGTACTTATATGTACTGTGAGTAGATAAAGGGTTAAATTATACTTCACATGTAAAATTAGACTGTACTTTACATTTGAATTCTTTCTTTGAAATTAAGTTGAGGAGTAGCCCTATTTTCCCCTAAAATTGAACGCTTGATCGGGATTTTTAAAAAAATAAATATATATAGTGTTTATAAAAATCTATTTACACTAAATTATTATATATATAAATATTTGCAAACTTCGCTATTTTTTAAAATCAAATAAATACACTTAGAAACAGAAATTTTTATTTAAAAATGTAATCATGTAAATACAAAAGAGAAAAAAGTCAAAACACTAAAAAAATTTATTTTATGTCACTATATATATTTTTGCCTTAAAAAAAACGGAAGGTTGAGAGCTATTATACGCTATTATAGTTTTTTTTAAAAAAAACGATTTTTATGGTTTTTAATTATTATTTTTCTATAGTTTGTACATTAAAAAAGGCGGTTTGTTAGCGGATGAGCACGGGGCATTTTTAGGGCTTCGTTCATCTGACGAAACCCTATTCGTCTCACTCCTTTGTCTGTCTGTCTGTCTGTCTGTCCGTCACAGAGCCCGTTCTCAGAAACTATACATGTTAGAGATTTGAAATTTTGGGTACTTATAGCTGAACACCTCACATCAAACAACAAATCATAAAATTTTGAAAAAGTTGGTAATTAACTGAATTACGGGCTAATTAACTTCTAAAATTAACCAATCCACCTTTTTAACGCAGATTCAAATGAACTTTCTCCAAATCATCCGTGTTTCTCCTAAGGGTTGCCAGTAAAAACAGCCAATGCATGGTTACCACGGAGGAAATTAAGCCGAAAAATGAAGTGGGCATTTTAAATTGAAATCGCATATCAGAAAATATTGGTCCGAGAAATTTGTAAATGAAATAGACAGACGCAGAAAAAAATCTACTTTCATTTGGTATAAAGTTCACATTTCTGCGATGTGTATAAGTTAAAATATCCACTAAAAATCGATCGATAAAAATTTATTTTCTTTAATTGGAAAGACAAGGAAAAAAGATTTCAATTCAAAAGATTTCAAAGCAGGTAGACATGACGACGCTGCGGTTTTTCTTAATAGCATATTTTAATACGGAATTTTAACTTTTTAAATATTAAAATTTTTTATTAAATTTTATGGCATCCCGATGTCAAATTTCTCGCTGATTTTATTGATACCTATTTCTAAGTCCTATCTTAATTACAAGCTGAAATATTAATTATTATTTAATTAATCGGTTTAACTCGCAGCAGAATAAATGTCGGTAACTCCCACATGTGTATTTTAAACAATTCTTTCTAAGTGAGCCCCTAATTATGTTGGAGGCGTGAAATTTTGCATACTTATAGCTGGACACCTCACATCAAACAACAAGTGATAAAATTTTGAAAAAGTCGTACATTTAACCCTTTGGGGTCCCGCATGTGTATTTTAAACAATTCTTTCTAAGGTGAGCTCCTAATTAATTTGGAGGCGTGAAATTATGCATACTTATAGCTGAACACCACACATCATACGACAAATGATAAAATTTTGAAAAAGTCGTACATTTAACCCTTTGGGCTCCTGCATGTGTATTTTAAACAATTATTTCTAAGTGAGCCTCTAATTAAGTTGGAAGCATGAAATTTTGCATTTTTATAGCTGAACACCTCACATCAAACGACAAATCATAAAATTTTGAAAATGTCGTACGTTTAACCCTTTGGGCTCCCACATGTGTATTTTAAACAATTCTTTCTAAGTGAGCCCGTATTTAGGTTGGAGGCGTGAAATTTTGCATACTTATAGCTCAACATCCCAGATTACACGTCAAATAATAAATTTTGAAAAAGTTTTATGTTTAACCCTTTCAACTCCAGCTCATGTATTTTAAGCAATTCTTTCTAACTGAGCCCCTAATTAAATTGGATATTTTAAATTTTGCATACTTATAGCAGAACACCTGAGAAGCGACAAATCATAAAATCTTGAAAATGTCTTGCGTTTAACCCTTTGAGCTACCACATATGTATTTGAAGCAATTCTTTCTAAGAGAGCCCCTAATTAAGTTGGAGATATGAAATTTTGCATACGTATAGCTGAATACCTCAGACCACACGACAAATCAAAATCTTCAAAAAGTCTTATATTATTTACCTCTCCGGGCTCTAGCTTGTGTATTTTAAGTAATTTTTCTAACATTCGCCCTTTTAACCAGGGGAGAAATTTTCCAACTTTTGCCGACACCCCTTTGACCCTTCTTTCATATTGTGCACCATAGCCTTATATATTTTAGTTCCATTTTTTACCGCCAGGTGCGCCTACTGATCTCAGGTGCTATGGGCCCAATCCCCTCGACTAATATATCTGCGGATAGTATGTAAAACGGGATTTCGTTCGGATAGATGTTTGTTTAGAATCGAGTGCGCCCCCTGGTTGCGAAATGTGGAAGTAATAGATTTTTCAAAAAGATAAAGTGTTTTGAAAGGAATATTAAACGAAACCCTCTGTGCGATCTGTGATCACACTTACCCACTTGTTTTAAATGTTTTAAAGAATGAATTTTTAGTGAAATGGCATCAATTAAAAATAGAGTGTAAATTTTCAACCAAAAAATTTATACACAGAAAAGAGAAATATCAATAAAAAAAAACGTTCACAAGTATATCATTATAAAAAATATATGGCGATTAATTTTCAAAAAGATTAAGTTGATTAGTCGAAACTTGGCGTACCACCACCAATGATTTTAAAAATGCCATTCTCAGAAAAAAAAAATGCGATTAAAGTTTTCGTTTTTGTTTACTCGTGAAAGGGCATTGTACATAATTTCGTTTTCACTTTCAAAATCGATTTCTAAGTAATACAATGTGATTGTCGTATGTTTAAAATGTCTTTTAACCAGGGCTGCGGAGAAGGTGGGAAAAATGACAGACTCCAACTCCGACTCCGGGCTGGCAACACTATGTTAGAAATTGAATAATGATTTACCGAAATTGCAAGACATGGTGAAATAATTACAGCTGTGTTTCAAGATTGCATTTGATAGATGAAATCTTATTTTATCTGAGTGAAGAGCAACTACCCATTTCCCTCTTTTCCCGTGCAGAGAGAGAAAAAAAAAAAGGAATTTCCAACATCTGGTATACATAAAAGTGTTGCACAACGAGATGCAATAAGAAAGACTAATGAACTGAAAACTTTTCTTCCTTTTTTAGTCAGTCTCTAAATATATGCCCTAAGCAAAACACGCAGTGTGTCTGCGCTCTGAAAAACCTTAAAGATACATGTTAATTAAATATATAACTTTGAATGTAAATTTAATTTTAACTTTATCTATGTGCTTTTAATTAAATAGTGTAGTCCTGTGATCCTGTGCCCTCTTTTGTTACTGAGTGGAATATTTTCATGCTGATTCACTTTGGATTTTATAGCAGGTTGGATTACCTTACGCGGATTCAATCAACGCTGAAAATAAAGGTAGGAGCATGCCAATTTTATCTTTCTCCTTTTTTGTGAAGATGTTAAAAGGGAAAACATTATTTTCTAAATATAATTCATGAAGAGAAGCTCAGTTATTTAACTGCCGTGATTTCACAATAAAAATTCAACAGATTATGAGACAGACTGAAGGCTGTGAACACGGCAAGTTACCGCTCTCTTCTATTTAAACTATTGTAACAATAAATGAAAATAAACGAAAACTCTTGAAAGTTAAGAAACTAAAATAAAAGAAACCTTTTAAAGATAAAACAATGGCCTCCTCCTTAAAAGAAACATTTAATATCGAAAAATTAAATCCGCATAACTATGCCCAATGGAGTTTTAAAACCCAGATGCTCCTAATGAGGGAAGATTTATTTAATTATACACAGGATGACCCCCCAACACCACTAACTACTGAGTGGACTAAGCGAGATAATCGTGCTAGGGCTACAATTATATTAACTTTAGAAGACTCACAACTTATTTATGTGAAAAATGAAACGACAGCCAAGACAACTTGGAATGTTTTAAAAACTATACACGAGCGCGCAAACCTTTCGAGCAAATTATATTTACTCAGAAAGTTATACAGTATAAAACTCGGGGAAAACGGAGATATGATAAGTCATATCGTAAAAATACTAGAAACAGCCGACAGATTAAAGGCGATAGGGGAAGAAATTAAGGACACGCATTTATCCGCGTTACTTTTATGCTCCCTCCCACCGAGTTATGATACTTTGATTATCGCACTTGAAGCGAGAAATGAAGAGGAGTTAAACTCTGAATTTATAAAAGGAAAATTGACCGATGAGTATCAAAGGAGACAAGATAGCTCGAATAATACGTCGCGCGAAAATGCGTACAAAGCAGAAAAAAATAATACTAAACCACAATATCGCAAACAAGAACAAAATATGTTTTGTACATATTGTAAAAGACGAAATCACATAAAATTAAATTGTTGGTTCCTTAAGAATAAAAATTCAAATTCTAAAAACCAAACAATGAATAAAGGGAGAAAGAATGCTGCATTATGTTCTGAAACGAACAAAATCACTCCGGAAGTAGAAGTACAAACAAACACACAGACTCTGGGGAATAGTAGCAAAGAAAACAAAACCACTTTAGATACAAAGGTGTCTAAAAACAATTGTTCCTTTTACGCGAACATTGAAAATAAATCTACCTGGATAATTGATTCAGGGAGCTCTTCACACCTTTGTAACGACATAAACCTATTCAGTGACATTGATACAAATAATAAGAACACAGTCACGATTGCAAACGGAAAAATTCTTGCTTCACACGGGACAGGCACAATAAAATTACAAACACAATCAAACGACATTACTTTAAATAAAGTTTTGTACGTGCCAGAAATACAGTCAAATTTAATGTCTGTTAATAAAGCAGTGAAGCATGGGTGTAAACTCATTTTTGAAAACGAAACCTGTAAATTAATCCAAAACGGCATAACCTTTATAGAAGGGAAAATTAAAGGTAATTTATATGAAGTAGACCTTTACAAACATAAACAAGTAAACTATGCGAATTTAGCTCATCAATGCAAGAATAAAAACTGTATTGAACTCATGCATAGGAGATTCGGACACAGAGATATAAATGCTTTAAAGCAACTGCAAACTAAAAGTTTAGCAACAGGTTTTAATATGGAAAATTGTAAACATGAAGTAATATGCGAAAGTTGCATAAAATGTAAATTAACAAATGCTCCGTATCCTACACAAGCTACAAACAAAGCTAGTAAAATTCTCGATTTGGTTCATTCTGATGTATGTGGCCCGATGCCAACAGAAAGTATGGGAGGAAAGAAATTCTTTCTCACATTTACTGATGATTTCAGTAGATTTACAATGGTATTTCTTTTATCAAAGAAAAGTGAAGTCATCACTAAACTAAAAGAGTACGTAGCCATAACGAAAAATAAATTCGGTCGCAATATAAAGGAATTAAGAACTGACAACGGCGGGGAATATACCAGTGATGAGATAGAAAATTACTTAAAAGAAGCAGGTATACACCATCAGCTAACCGTGCCAAATTCTCCAGCTCAAAACGGTGTTTCGGAGAGGAAGAATCGTACACTAGTTGAAATGACGCGATGCCTGTTATCGGAAGCGAAACTACCTCAGAAGTTTTGGGGTGAAGCTCTAAATACAGCGGTATACTTAACTAATCGACTCCCCACGAAAGCTCACAATTCTACTCCATACCAATTATGGACAAATAAAATACCGGATTTAAGCAACATTAGAATGTTTGGCTGCAAAGTTTACGCTTATCTCGACAAATCCCAAAGAGGCAAACTTGATGATAAAGCGATTGAAGGAATTTTTGTCGGTTACGACAATAGATCTAAAAGTTATAGGATCTATACTGGTAATAATAAAATTATACGAGCAAGAACCGTCAGATTTCTAGAAAACTTTAATTCAAACACAACACCAAATTTAAATCTGAAAAATGATAGCGAAGTTCAGAAACAACCCGAAAAAGCAGGGGAAAATTCCTCAGAAATTATAATAAGTATGCAGGATGAAAAACAAACAGACAGTGAGGAAAATACAACAAATGAACCTAGAAGATCACAAAGATCGAATAGAGGTGTTCCACCAGACAGACTCGCATACATTACTAAAGAAAATAAAATTATAGAGCCGAAAATTTTCGAAGATATTAAAAATCTAAACAATCCACATGAGAAAAACCAATGGTACGAAGCAACTAGTGAAGAAATTGCTTCATTAATAAAAAATAACACCTGGGATCTAGTTGATCCTCCACCAGGCGTAAAAGTAATTGGAAATAAGTGGGTTTTTACGGTTAAATATAATTCAAATGGAGAAATTAATAAATACAAAGCGCGTTTGGTAGCGAAAGGCTATTCTCAAAAATTTGGTAGTGACTATTATGAAACCTTTGCACCAGTAGTAGCCTATACAACGCTAAGAGCATTTCTAGCGTGTGCAGCTCACAAAAACTTAAATGTAAACCATTTAGATATTAAAACCGCGTTTCTCCATGGAAATTTAGAAGAAGTTGTTTATATGTCGCAACCAGAAGGACATATTAAACCGGGTGAAGAAAATAAAGTATGTAAGCTAAGAAAGGCTATATATGGCCTAAAACAAGCAGCAAGAGCATGGAATATTAAAATAGCTGAAAGTTTAAACAAACTAGGTTTTGTGCAAAGCACCGCTGATCCATGTCTCTTCACACGAGAAACTAACGGAAATAAAACTTATATCATCATTTATGTCGACGATCTGTTAATTTCAGGAGATACTAAGGAAATAAATGAAATAATGAAACAACTTAGTAAAGAATACGAAGTGAAAAATTTAGGTATGGTAAATTACTACTTAGGCATAAACATAAAAAGAATTAAAGAAGGAACTTATGCACTCGATCAGGAAAATAAAATAAAAGAACTGATTGAAAAATTTAATTTAAAGGACTCTAAACCTTGTGATACTCCGATGGAGGCAGGTTACTTAAACTTAGATGACGATGAAAATTTACTACCTAATAATCATAAGTATAGACAAGCCATAGGGGCATTGCTATACATAGCTACGATAACTCGTCCAGATATTTCAGCGGCTATTAACATCCTTAGTCGCAGAAATGAGAAACCAAGAGAAAAAGACTGGAGGGCAGTCAAGAGGGTTATAAGATATTTAAAAACAACACAAGAATTAAAATTAGTTATAAGCAACGAATATGATCCGATTCTGACGACATTTGCAGATTCAGATTGGGCAGGAGATAAAAGTGATCGAAAATCAACCACAGGAAATTTAAGTAAATTAGGAAATGCAGCGATTTCCTGGTCAACAAAAAAGCAAAACTCAGTTGCATTATCATCTGCTGAGGCTGAGTATATTTCCGCAGCCACATCAGCACAAGAAACCATATGGTTGATAAAGCTATTGGAGGATCTAGATTTAAACCAAAACCTACCAATTATTCTGTATGAGGATAATGTGTCATGCATCAAGATGACTCAAAATTATAAACATCATTCAAAAACAAAGCACGTGGATATCAAATTTAATTCAATTAAAGATTTACGAGAGAAGGGAATCATAGAATTAGAATATTGTCCCAGTAAGGAAATGACTGCAGACATCTTTACGAAGCCCCTTCCCAAACCTGACTTTATCAAACACAGAGACAACTTGAACTTAAGAACTATTGCAACTTCAGAAATCAAGCAGGGGTGTTAGAAATTGAATAATGATTTACCGAAATTGCAAGACATGGTGAAATAATTACAGCTGTGTTTCAAGATTGCATTTGATAGATGAAATCTTATTTTATCTGAGTGAAGAGCAACTACCCATTTCCCTCTTTTCCCGTGCAGAGAGAGAAAAAAAAAGGAATTTCCAACATCTGGTATACATAAAAGTGTTGCACAACGAGATGCAATAAGAAAGACTAATGAACTGAAAACTTTTCTTCCTTTTTTAGTCAGTCTCTAAATATATGCCCTAAGCAAAACACGCAGTGTGTCTGCGCTCTGAAAAACCTTAAAGATATATGTTAATTAAATATATAACTTTGAATGTAAATTTAATTTTAACTTTATCTATGTGCTTTTAATTAAATAGTGTAGTCCTGTGATCCTGTGCCCTCTTTTGTTACTGAGTGGAATATTTTCATGCTGATTCACTTTGGATTTTATAGCAGGTTGGATTACCTTACGCGGATTCAATCAACGCTGAAAATAAAGGTAGGAGCATGCCAATTTTATCTTTCTCCTTTTTTGTGAAGATGTTAAAAGGGAAAACATTATTTTCTAAATATAATTCATGAAGAGAAGCTCAGTTATTTAACTGCCGTGATTTCACAATAAAAATTCAACACACTAGTACTTGGATTGGGGTACTAGTGTTGCCTGTTGGTTGAAATAATGAAGGAATATAAGAAAAAAAGGCTAAAATCTCACTATTTCGGCATTGATTATCTTTTTAGGGCTTCAAAAATAAAACAAAAAAAAAAAAATTATACTTTCCGCTTTATTAATTTTACAATTTCACCCCCCCCCTCCCCCCCAAAAAAATAAATACAAACCGAAAAATCCAACTATTGAAGTCTAAAGAACACAAACTGGAAATTTTATTACTTTGGATCTGCGGACTGAGAAGAAAAAGGGAAATCATTATAATTTAGTTGTTATTTTGCTCCTCCAGACTTATATGGAAAGAAGGAAAAATAAAGATGAAAATTTTATTATTTTGGAAATAATTCGGATCCTGTGGATTCTAATGAAATAATAAAACAAGATGTATTTTTTTAAATTAAGTTTACAATTTTGGCTTTATTTCGGGTTCTGCAGACCTGAAAAATCCGAAATTCCAAAGGTGAAACGTAACGAAATTTCACTATTTTATTGTTACTTTTGGTACCGCCGATTCAGAAAAAAAATTACAATTTCATTTTATTTTGACTCCAGCGCACAAAAATAAATAAATAAGGGAAGGGTACTTTAGAATTTTGACTTTTGGTCATACAGACTGGAAAAATTTGAAGGGGAAGAATGGAAAACGGCTTCTATTGCAATGCTATACCTGGTTCTTAGTTATTTTGCCTCCAAAAATAGCACAGATTTATAATTTTCGCATTATCTCCGGTATGAGATATGCATTAACCGAAATTTTAAGGCCCGTCCCCTAAAACTTTCCACTGTGTGTTTATATTTATTCTCATACCAATCATGCCTATCATGTAAATTGCTCTATTTTATCGGCGTAGTTTATTCTTTCAAATTTGTTATATTGGGCTTGTCAGCCTGCTCAATTTTTCTTTCAGCCTGATCCGACCCATTAACATAAATTGTCTTAATTCTACTTACACGGCCTGTTTGAAATATTGCCTTCATTTACCGGGCCTTGGGTCCTCCCAGACCTTTGTACCTCGGGTTTTATCCGCAAACCCACAAAAATACGAGGAAAATTACTTATGTAATAAATGTAAAATATCTACTACAGTTATGAATTAAAACAGTTTTTATCTACTCTGTACGCAGCTCTGTACCCTGTACCTAAAACTGTATCTACTTTGTACACGGCAGTAAATCGGTCATCTTTAACTTAAGTAGCTTGATATAGTCCATAAATAGCAATAATAATTCATTTTATAGATTTAAAATTACATATAATTAGTTTAATTTCACTTTAAACTGTCTAACAAGAAATCTGGAGTCGGAGTTGGAGTCGGCTTGTCTTTTAGCGACTCTGACTTCAACTCTTTTGCTCAAAAATGGGTCCGACTCTGGCTCCGACTCCGCAGCCCACCCTTTATGCCACGACGGCACTTTAAAGTACCATTAAAATAACTTGTTATAAAGTTCATTTAAGACTTCGATTAGTAGTAATACAGTTTAGAATGAGTTATAGATACTTTCCTTCATCTTGTTTAAAAAGCATTGTTAGTTGCACAAAACAAAAATATTTTTAAAAGGATGATTTCTTTTGCCTTTGCATCTTTTCATCTTTCTTGACGTTGAAAGATTGGTGGGGAATAGTTTCAGTTTGGAAATATTTCTATACCTCTATTGTAAGAACATTACATTTGTACGTTTCCTAATTCTACAAAATACTAAAAAAAAAAAAAAAAAAAAAAAAAAAAAAAAAAAAAAAAATTAAATAAAAGATCTGAGTGAAGTTATAAATATTGCACAAAATCTCTATAAATTCAAATTTAATTAGTAAAATCCTTCTAAAATTTATTAAATGATTGTATAAATATTCTAATGGGGTTTCAAAAATTAACGAAAAATGCTTTAGAAGATGAAATTTTCGTGAATTCATAATTTGGGACATACAGGGTTAAGCGACAAAAAAAAAAAAAAAAAAAAAAAAAAAAAATCTGCATTTTGATTAGGTGAAAGTAGTGTTATATCTCGCACAGCACCACCCAGACAAGTAATAAACAAAATAAATGAAGAAACGTGTTTTTTTATGCGTAGATAAAGGTGAATTTTCCATTAGTTCTTCCGCAAACAACGTCCTTGCCACACCTTCTTTTTAGCACGTGTGGCCTTGAATGGGAAGCAATGAAAGCCATAACTGATGATTCGTCTCTAATTTAGACCAAGTAGTGAAATAACTCGGTTACGTATAGCAGAACTGACCTCTTTTCAGAAGCACTTATTTTGACATGTAAATGTTGTCTTTAAAATTCACTTGCAAACAAGAAATGAAGAAAAAATTGGTTTTCGTAAACGAGAGCGAATTTTCACGCGCTACAATTCATTTCTTTTTCGAATATTAATTAAAGTATCATATTGCTGCCATCACAAAACTTTATTCCATATACAGTGTGATTCATAAAGATCGAAACAATAGCCTATTTCCTTAAATATTGCCCCTAGACACATGCTTCCAATTGCAAAGTTTCACAAAAAAAAAAAAAAAAGGTGTAAACTTCGATGACATAAGTTGCAACTCCATGGGTGGTCTATTTGAGAAAATGCAAAGTTAAATTTTTATGCGCTCCCCTCAGGATAAAATTTCCAATTAGGAAAATTTTCCTTATCCATTCCTGAATTAAACGTAAAAAATCCATCTTGATATCTACAAAACTCACAGAAATATACCCGTTTAAATAATTCGTCTAATTTTAAGGGATTAGACATAAATTGAAATGCGTGTAATTAGAGCAGTGGTTCCCAACCTTTTTTTGACCGCGTCCCACCTAAACATCTCTAATATCCTGATGTCCCCCCTTCCCTTCTATATCATAAAAATATTGTTACATAAAAAATAAACTTCCATTTTTCCGGATGGGTCCGAAAATAGCATTACCTCTGATAAGTGATTTCACATTCTTTAATTTATCAAAATCATAATTTTTTAAATTACAAGTATGCTTTTAACCATGAATGCAGTGATGCCATGGAACTTCGCATTTATATCTAGAAAAGTTTTATTGTTTTTTGGCAACTTACCTCACATTTAAAAGTGATAAATAGTCTACATTTTTATTTTCGTAAAATTTCTTGAAATCTCTCTCATATTTTGTATTACATCTGATAGAACTGATACATTTTATAATGGATTTTACTACTTCGTTCTGAATAAATGATATTTGTTTATCGCTGAGACTCTATGGATAACATAATTCACAAGTAACATTTCCGGATTCGCGCTTTTACACATTTTAAGTTACTATTTTTCTTTCCTTTCATAGCATACTTCTTTGATAGTGGGCTTCCCCCCCCCCCCTCCCTGCTATTATCATTTGGCCACCATGTTTTCTCCAATTTTAAATTTTAAAATGCATATGTCATGAATGTCATATTCTGTATGTGGTCTGCAGAAGAGCCATCAGAAGTTTACTTTCAACCCTTTCCTTCCGTGATGCGCACGGGGTTTTAATAATTTCATAAATGTAGCACCACATTTAGATCATTCAAAACCTTTTTAGATTAAAGATGTCCAAATAGTCAATTGTAGATATACCCTACAAAATTTCATGTGTAAAATTTCCCTCATGGGACATATTACACTATGAATAGGTGTACAAGTTTTTTTTTTTTTTTTTTTAATAAATAGTAAAAAAAGAGATGTAATTTATTAAAAGAATATTAAAACCGAAAAATTTAAAAAGGTCTTTTAATATATAAAAGGTGTCAAATTATCAAAAAAAAAAGTCATATAATTATTCCGGTGTCACTGTATTTTTTAACTTTTAAATGGGATAGTTTCGAAAATTAATTTTTATTCAGTTATTTTAAATTATTTTCATCTATTATTTCTATTTTTGACTAAGACACTACTTTCATTAGAGAAAAATGACAGAAAACTTGTTAATAAGAAATCTGAAATTGCCCCCTGTGGGGCGTACGCCCCACGTTGGGAACCACTGATTTAGAGAAACAATGTTAATTTAAAGAGGTCTGGGAAACATTAAAAAATAATATTTATTGAGTTAGAATTTTGAATTTTTTTGTTATGATTAACATATAATTTGTAAACAAAATCACAGTTTAAATTTTCTCAAAAATTTATAAAACAAAAAATTACATTATTTTTTAAAGTTGGCTAATTTAAAATCATTATAATTCGAAATATTATATGTCGAATTTCAAACATTTTTCATTTAATTAAAGAGAAAAAGAGGATTTCAATTTTGTTTCAGCATTTTTCAAAATATTAATTAAAAAAAAATAAAATATTTAAAATAAAACGCAAAAAAAAATAATGTAACTTATTTTCAAAAAATCACATTTTCAAAAGTAAATATTTCTTTTTAAATTTGCTGAAACAAAGTTAATGTGAAAAAAAATCGATAAAAACGTATTCCAAGTTTAAATAGTTTTTGAGTTACCCTTTAAAAAATTATACACCAGTTTGCAATGATTAAAAATTAATTCAATTTTAGAAGTTCAAAACTATACACCAGCGTAATTTCTATACTGCTTGACCGAATAATTTCTTGTCTGCTGCCCGACAATAAAATTTACCGAACAATTCAAATATGATGTCAAAATGTTAATATTGAAATATGTTAAATCTGTTGCAGTTTCAATAAATAGGGTGGGCCATTTGTTTGTTCTTTTTTTATTATGAAAGAAAACGCATTTTTTATGAGTGAAAATCGAAATTCTCTATTGAACATGGAAAGTGGGTACATGCCATTTATGTATGGGATACTACACTGCTCAAAACAATTAAAGGATATTTGAAGTTTTATATAAAATAAAGATATAAACGAAATTTTTTTTGCCGAAAATAGAAGAAGCGAATCACAAATGCAAATTTTTCTGGTTTTCAAACTGTGGAGTATGCAAATTTTGAGTTCGACGTCAAAAACGTCGCTTCAGCGGCAGCGAATGAAATTTGACTTTCAACTGGATAAAAGAGAATGAAGACAAGGATGATCGGCATTCAGTGATTGCTTTGTTTCGATGAGTACGATGTCTCAGCGAAGTCATTTGACAGATTCAGAAGCTTTGAGAATTGTTGGTAGGTTAGAAGGGGGCCAAACTCAAGCCGAAGTTGCGCAAGCCATTGGAGTGTCACAAAGTGTCATTTCCAGGATCTGGAACCGTTTTTTGGAGAGTGGATGTGCAGGCCGAAGACCAGGGCAAGGTCGTAGACGGGCAACAACGCCCAATGAAGATCGGTATTTAGCGTTAACAACTCGGAGACACCGAACCATGAACGCTACTCTTCTCCAACAACACCTTCGCTCGGCTACAGGCACCACGATTTCAACTCAGACTGTCCGAAACCGGCTCCATGCTGTAGGTCTGTATGCTCGCCGACCGATGGTATGTGTTAGATTAACATCAAGGCATCGTCGCGACCGCAGGGAGTGGGCAACCGAGCATGTCAACTGGAGGAGAAATGAATGGAGCAATATTCTGTTTTCTGACGAGTCCCGTTTTACTGTACATCCGGATAATAGGCGTATTTTCATCTGGAGGGACCGTGGCAGTAGGAATAATCCTGCGTTCGTGCACGAAAGTGTCAGATTTGGCGGTGAAGGAGTGTTGGTGTATGGTGGCATCTCCATTGACGGGCGCACTGACCTCTACATCATTCGAGATGGAGCTCTGACTGGTCGCCGATATAGGGATGAGATCCTCAGACCTATTGTAATCCCTTACGCTGCAGCAATCGGAGATAACTTCATTTTAATGGACGATAACTGCAGTCCACATCGTGCAAACCTCGTGGAGGATTTCCTTTTCGAGGAGGGTATCGTTCGAATGGAATGGCCAGCGTGTTCTCCAGACATGAATCCAATCGAGCACGTTTGGGACGCTCTAGAAAGACGAGTTTCTGGCCGCCAACAACCCCCACAAACTCTCCAAGAACTGGAAAGAGCTCTTCTGGAAGAGTGGGGCAGAATACCCCAACTCGTCATTAATAGCCTCATTGAGTCCATGCCTCAAAGGTGTTCAACGTTGCTGGCCGCCCGTGAAAACCATACCCCCTACTGAAAATGATTTTCTTTAAAGAAAACACCTTTTCTTATTCTTTTTTTCTCATATGCACAAATTGTGCTTTTTTCCTTTAGTACACAAATGCGCAATAAAATGCATTTTTTTCTGCCAAACATGTGTAATTTATTCTCATATAACCTACTATGTCTGTCGACCATGTATCAATCAGCTGAACAGTTTATCAGATACAAAATCCACCTAAAACTGCAATATCCTTTAATTGTTTTGAGCAGTGTATATCGCACATGTGGCCACCGCGGCTCCGCTTACATGCCATCATCCGAACATCAAAAATTTCGATAACTTTTCCCAGAAGGAGCGGATCCATGGCCAAAAGTTCAGCTCGGATGTTACGTTTGAGGTCTTGGGGGCATTGGGGTACACTTTACTTTTCAGAAATCCCCCAAAGAAAATAATCCATTGGGGTTAAATCGCACGATCTTGGCGGCCAATTCACATCAGAATTTCTTGAAATTACGCGATCTGGAAACTTCTCGTTCAATAAGTTGATGATTTGGCGAGCAGTGTGTGCTGTTGCACCGTTGTTGTATTGTCAACAAGTCCATAATTACAAATGGCATACATTTGACAGTTCATACATGCATGACCATGACAGCTGACACAAAAAACCTGTGAAATATTTATAGTTAAAAAAAGAACCAACAGATGAATTACCCAGTACATGTAGACCTGTAGACGACCCTCGAAGTATAATTTAAATATAAATATTAATAAGTAGACGTTAAGTTATTACATACATTCGAGTTACATGAAGTTATTATAAATCTGGTGGTCCCAGAAACTATTTATACAATTATTTTTGACAGTGTTAGTAGGGGTTATTACTTTTTTTCCACGAGTACTTAAAAGAAATGATATATTTTATATATATATATAAACTCAGTTTATGGCGTCAGATGTCGCCATCCGAAGAATCTACAAGAGTATTTTTCCATTTCTTCCAGTCAAGGGTCCATTCCTCTTCCAGACCTCTATCCCTTTGAAATATCATCCATCCAGTTCTTTCGTGGTCTTCCCCGTTTCCTTTTTTTGTTTGTTTCATAACTGAATGTCATTTTAGGTAGTCTTTCCTCATTCATTCTTTTGACATGACCGTACCAGATTAATTGCTTTTTTTTTAATATCATCTAATATGGTTCCCTTTATTTTCATCATTTCCTTGATTCTGTCATTTCTTATTTTTTCTGTTCTTGATATCCTGCATGATCTACTTAGGGCGTCCATTTCTACTGCCGCTAATTTCTTTCGTTCTGTATCCATAATTCTCCATCTTTCTGCTCCATATAACAATATGCTCTTTACAATAGAATTGTATATATTATACTTTCTTTTCCTAGAGATCTCCTTACTCCACCAAATAGAATTTAATAGTTTTACAGCCTTTCTCCCCTGACAAATTCTGTATTTAATTTCCCGTGAGTCTCTTCCTTCTTTATTAATGTCTACACCTAAATATCTATAATGCTTACAGCTTTCAATTTTTATGTTATTAGTTAGATTTAGGTCTGTCTCATTTCCTCCTATACATAGGTATTTGGTCTTGCTGACGTTCATGTGAAGTCCCCATTTTTCATATTCTTCCTTAATTTTCACCGTCATTTCCTCTAAATCATTTTTACTTTTTGCAATTACAACTTGGTCATCTGCAAATTGTAGAGTAAAAATTGACGTACCATTCATATTAAGTCCCATTCCTCTGCATTTCTTCTTCCACATTTTCAATGCTTCTTCAACATAAATTTTAAAAAGTGTTGGGGAGATACAACATCCCTGTCTGAGTCCTTTATCTGTTATAAAACCTTTTGATAACCTTTGGCTTATTTTAATCTTTGTTTTTGATTGTCTGTAAAGGTCTTGAATTGCTCTAATAATACTTGGATTTATAGCCATTTCATTTAATACATTCCATTCTAATATTTGAATAATAGAGCATTTAATGAGTAAATACAAAAGAGAAAAGCTCAATAAAAGGATACATGCAATAAAGTTGTTTGTAATTCAATATTTAAATTAATATCATCTAAAAAACAAATAAAATTTATGTATAGTGCATTAATCATGAAAATATTTCTATATTTATTAGTGTATTTTGCAAAAAACAGGAATTGAAATTGAAAATTTTCAGATAAGTTAACAGAAAGTTAATTGAAATATACTGAAAAACGGTTAAAGTTTAATGAAAATAATTTTCAACCAATACTTTTAGGTTATGGTGTAACTATACATGTATTCATAAATTAGAGTTATAATTTTTCTCAACTATCTGATATGCAAAACACAAACATTTGAAATCTATACGTCATTTGTTTGGATTTAAAAAATCAAGAAGGAAGAAAAGGTTTTTACACAGAAGTACAAACGCTTATATACAGAGTGTCCACTTTCAACGTTGTTCAGTGGTAAATTTTTAAAGACATATAGTTCCAATTTCAAAAATGTTTTAAATGAGATAAAAAATTATTTTAAAAGTCGTTTGATCAATAAAAACATTTCTTAAAAAGTTACGAAATTAAAATTTTTATACGATCCCCCTGTTCTATAAGTGATATTTTGTAAAAAATTCCTATTACACTAACAAGTAAGACAAAAAAAAAAAAAAGTTCTATTCATCTAACACTAAAATTGACCGAGTTATGAAACTTTGTAATGCATGACTTATACAACACTTATATATTATTTTCTTCATCTGAACACATATTAATTGGGCCCACGAAATTATAGTATTCTATTACCATGGTTGGGTACAGGTCTGCACGGGACGGGATTTACAGGCCCGGGCCCATCCCGAACGATAGCTATCTTGGCTCGGCCCGGCCCGGTGTAAGAATTAGAAGTTCGGCCTGAGCCCGGCCTGTACATAAATCAGTGAAAACAGGCCCGGCCCGATCTGGCCCGACATATAATTAAGATTCCTTTAAAGAATAAAGCATACATATTTATTAGATAATTTTATAATATATTTTAAAATTACTATGTTTGAGCAAAACAGAAAATACACAATAGCAACTTTAATGATTATTTAGATTCTTAGACGTTTCAACATTCAAATAAGGATTCATTAGAAGATTAATGTAGTTTAGAACAAAAGAAGAAAGAAGGCTTAAAAACATCATAACTTTTGAAGCTGTATAATAAAAAGTAGATTTGTGAAAATATTTCTCTGTCGTTAATTAAGGCTTTTCTCAAATCCAAAGGAGCTACTTTATGACACATTTCTGAATTCATTTCTTTTCGGAAACGCATAAAATTGGCAGGAGTTCTTATTCAGAAACTGTGTAATCGAATGACGTTATCCCTTTTTAGATAAAGGCAATATATCTTTGAGAATATACTGTCAAAATTAGCGTTTTGAATCGAGTTTCTGCACTCTCAGAAATGGATACTCAGATTTCACGAAATTTTCTTCATTTTTGACGAAACCATTTCCTGGGATATGCTCCGAGCGAATATTTCGTCATATTGAGAAAATTACTTTCTTCGCTTGTTTGAGGATAACAATTTCGTCAAAAGTGCTTATTTGAAAAGTGCAATCAGAGGGCTGGTGGTGCCACCTATTGAACAGTTTAGAAGCTCTTGTATCGACAGGAGAAAAAATAATAGCTTCGGTCTTCGGGTTGATTCGAACTCACGACCTCCGGTGTGGGAGACGGTCACTCTACCTATTACGCTATTGAGTCCTCGAACAGATACGATTTTACATGCATGTAATGGATTCTATTGTATATTTATATTTTTATAAGGTTGGTTGTAATTTTATCGATGGTGTTATACTTATAATTCTTGCAAGTTTTAATTAGTAAGACTAATTTATTATTATTATTTCCTATGGTTAATATGAATAATTATAAAATGGCTTGATTAATATAATTTATTAGGAAAATTTTCTTTGCTCGATGAATGATTAAAATATGGTCTGGTTAATTTGTTGCTCAGAAATAACGAATTTTAAAGTACATATGGGGGAGATTTTATCAATTTGAGTAGTTGGTTAAGATTTTAACACTTTACTGTTTACAGAAGAGAAGGGAGAGGGATCAATTATGCATATTTAATTTGATAGTTATATGAATATATTTCTTAAATGAAAAAGAGATCTTGGAATTTTTAAACTTTATTGACCAAATTTTCTTTTTGAACGATTTTGTAAAACACAGGAAATTTATTCTTTTCGAATTAAACCATAGCGAGCAAAGTAAAATAATAATAATAATAATAATAATAATAATATAAATAATAATAAACAGCTAAAAAAATAACTAATGCAGAAACAATAACTACCTGTGTTTCAGCATTTTCTGAAAAGCGCTAAAAAGTGCAATTTTTTAAATAAATTATGACAGGAATAACATAAATTTTTTAAATAAATTATGACAGGAATAACATAAACAAGCAAATATTTGCTTGCTAAAGTCGCAGGATTTGAGGAGGTACGGTTTCCTTAAAATGCATTGAGTCTGGCCGTGATTGAAGAAACACCTTCGTCAAATATTTGAGAGTTTACGTGTCGTTAAAAGTCACGTGATTTTGATACGAAATGATTGTCAAAAACAGCGAAATATAGCTCGAGGACTGCTGAATCGTCAAAATTGAGAGTTTTATTTCTGAGAGTGTGGAAGCGACAACACGGAAAAGCCAGAAAACCTGCAGCCATGTGACAAAAATCTCTTATAACTCGACAAGTAATTTATCTATGAAAAATGAAAAACGCTATTCGATTCCAAATCCCTTCAACAGTCAGGCTTGTTAATTTTATGCCTTTACAGTTAAAAATTAATCAGAAAATGTGTCAAAGTTTCACGTTGTTGAGCAGTGAATTTGAAATCCACCTTAAGGTATATTTCCAAAGATTAAGTTAACAGAAGTTCATTATCGGTATTAAATATTTTTACAAAACGTATTGTCTGCTCTACACATCCTGAGGACAATTAAGTCCAGTTCCAGCCCGGTTCAACAATGTAAAAAAAAAAAAAAATAAAATAAAATAAAAAAATGCAAGCCTGATCTTGGCCCGGCACGAGACTGTTGAAAAAAAAAATGAAGCCCGGGTCAGACACCATGTAACAGTCCGATGCCGATCTCTACGCTGGACATGTTACATTTCTGTATTGATCTTGTCAAACTAACATCGGCTCGTGACGTACATTTATACTTATTTTCGCGAAAGTCATATTCATTGAAAATAGCTCATATTTTATCCGTGTCGCCTAATTTTTTTTATCGGCCCATCCCGTGCCCGTGCAGACCTCTATGGTTGGGCCATGCTTCGAGGGGTTGACATGCTTCGGGAGATTAAATGCTAAAAATATTAGAGTATATTTGTTAGAATTGAAGAACTGAGTTCTAGAGCTTGTTATGCTACATTTTTTTTTTTTTTTTTTTTTTTTTTAACATTTTGGATGAAGGCGTTATGAGGTATATTCTATAACATGGTAATGCTAAAATACTGAGATTCTATTTAGTCTTGAATGTTTTAGACATTATTAATTAATTTTGAAGATTTTAATATTTAATAATTTAAATAATATTAATAATTTTTAATATTTCAAAATTAAATATGAATAAGTTATTCTGAGAGAGTTTAGTGCCATACCTGTTAATATTTTAAACACATGGTATTAAACAGAAAATAGATCATTAAAATTTTAAATAAAACAACAAAAACTTTCACTTCAAATTTCTTCAAATGTAATTTTTGTTACTCAACATGTTCTCCCACTAAGCTCTTATATTCATATTGGGCTCCGAGTCTGTATCTCAAAAACTCAAAAGATACAAGGGTGTAAATTTGAAAAAGTTTGATAATTTACCGATTTTCTTAAATTCTCGTGATATATGAGGACAAAGTACAACTAGAATTACAAAAATCGGGGGCAAAAATGCGTACAGCACAAATGGCGGAAGAGAATGACACCGGGATGGAACACAAAACTAACGCCCAGAACTGTCGGGAATGTAGATAATGTAAGCGCGCTCGAACATTCGGACGAACCTGGGGCTGAGTCAAGAATGAATGTAGATTTTGTTGCTGATGAGATAGATAGTGCAATGGAGGTCGACTCAAACTCAACGAACTTACTTGCATACTCAGTATGGCGACGGATTCCAAAACTGGACTTGTACCGGTGCCGGCAACTACTTTAAAAAATTAGAGAGTAGACATTATCTTTCTCACTGAGAATTGGTTACGAGACACAGTCTCTATCGACATGGCAAATCTCCATCACATTGTATCCAGATGTTGTGAAAGAAACGAGGGACGAGGTGGATTCAAAGATTGAAACAAAAAATAATAATTTGATTTCAATTTACAATACAGGATGGACGTTTTTACGAAAATAACTGCGGCAAATGCCTGTTTTTCCACCTTTAAGAGACTAGTTACAATATTGGCATTTCTTATTGTCAGCACCTTTACACACTTAAATAACTCACTGTTGGGAAAGGTTTCCAATATGGTTATATCACTGCCGAGCAATTTAAACTTTTCCAACCACTGAGAAATCCACAAGCTGATGAATAATTTTAATATTTTATTTTGTCTGAAAAACCCAAAGAAATAAAATGCTTTACAAAATTCTGAGACTAAATAAACTTTAATGGATAATCGGACGCCCTACCCCCCCCCCCCTCCTAACCAGCATAAAAAAAACCTTACCAATTACACACGGTTACACAGACTTCCTTCCTTTCTCTTCTTTTTTCGACATTCTTTCAGCATAAAACAAAATTATAACATGCGTTCAAAAAGATAAATATTTCAAAAATCTATTAAAAAGGATTTAAATTACGGTAATTTACGGTGCATTAAGTAAAATTACCTTCTAAACTTGTTTTTAAACTTGATCTGGGATTTATACGCCGAAAATTACGGAAATATTATCAAAATATAGAAACAAAAAAACATAAATGCACCAAAAGCAATGCCATAAAAAAAGTGAAAAAACACTGCCAAAATAAAGAAACAGCTTATGTTTCTGACTTGAAAATATCGCCGGTTTTCCATTATCATTTGAATATTTTGATATCTTTTCAAATATCTTCCTACCAAACAGTTAATACATTTTATATAAAGTAAAAATGCCCATCAAAGGAAAAAAATTTCTTTTTTATTTTACTTTACAATTTTTTTAGAATATGTTATTATTTTACATTAGTTTAAGAATGTATGTTTTTTTCTATAAAATGTAAAACTTGAACCGGATGGAGAAGGTTGCCGACCCTGGTCAGGCACTATGTTGCCATGCCGGTCTCGGTTCTATGTAGAACTTCTTTTCTTAGTCCCTCAGATGCGTACAGCCTTGAATAATGGAACAAGTCGGTTTGGCCTTCTCTGTATTGCTAACTGTGTTTTGTGGTAGCAGCTAACAATTCGTAATTCTGGGGAAACACCTTACAGGAAGCTGCATTGATTTGCTTTGAAACGCTCCAGAAAACAAAAAGGTAAGGAATGTTTGTGGTTTAATTAAAGATTGAAGTAATATTAAGGTGATCAAGGAGAAAAAAGAAAAAAAATTGTACGAATTTTAATACAAGATATATATAATTTTATCTTCACTTATTTTCTGTAAACCATCACAATTAACTAAATTATGATTTTTTAAAAATCTTTTTAAAAATAATTTATTAATTTATTGAAATCCTAGCTTACATAATGGGGTAGGGGGGGGGGGGAGAATAAAAATATGTTAAATGTGGAGAAAAAAAACCCGTCGTATATTGTAACATTATATAAAGAAAATAGTGCAAAGCATTTACAATTTAATTAGAGCTCATGTATTTGATTTCAACATACTGACTTCACAGCTTAACTCCCCATACTTCATTTTTGGCATTCATAGTCCCCCTCACTGACAAGCCCGTGTTAAAACGTTCACTAAACTCCAGGTTTCACAGCGATACAAGCAATATTTAAAGTAATATAATTCTATTGATTTAATGTATTATTAATATATTGAACAATGATTAATACTTCCAAGGATTGCATTCATATTCGTTATTAGTTTTTTTATAAAATGTTCAAAGAATCATTTTTTTTTTTTTTTAGCATTTAAAAGAAAATACAGAAAAAACAACATTACAATTTTGCCCTTTTCCAAGACAGTCGGAGGGTTAAAAAGACGGGATTTAAATTTCAAATTGAAAGTGGAAAATTAAGCTTGTTATATTTTGTATAATTTTTATTGGGCTTTAAATATTTAAATTCTATATATGTGTTTTAAAATTATGTGCTGGAATTATCTATTCATGCATACTGTCTCAATCAACGTCAATCTAACAACTAAGTTGGAGATTTTGGTAGTGAAGATAAAAATGGTCTAACATACTGCAAACAAATTTTATGATTTTCCACTCATAAAGTTTAAAAAGTAAACTTCGAATTTTTACCCGAAATCAACAGTAAAAAAAAACGGAAATTTATAATTGTGGATTATTAAAAAAAAATCAATGCAGTAAGAGTTTTGAGCTGATATTACAATAAATATAATTTATAACTTTGGAAAAGCAGTTGTCAAATTAAAAACAAAAAAATATTTTATTTTAAATGTTGCCAGACATTATCACAAAAACAGGAGTTGAAATTTTCAGAATATACTATTTAAATAAAAAAAATATATATACATTTAAAAAAGGTATTTAAAAGAATATTTTTGAATTTTTAGAAATGTGAAATTGAATTTTATGTATTTACTTTACATCTAATGATTCATTTGGAAATTGTTGATTAGACTTAATTTAGCAATAATTAATTTAATTTTAATTTTGTTTAGACTAAATTTAGTTTTTATTAAATATCGATAAACTGTTTTAATAAACGTAGTTAATCAAAATTCAGCGTGATTCCATATTGGAACAAAATATATGGTTGTTGTGTTTCACATTTCCGTAATTGTTCGTAAGTCAAGCGATGTCTCAAACTATCATGTGCAAATAGGCGTATTTTAGCTATGTTAGGTTGCGCAATTTTGTACAACACTTTTGCTGTTTTCAACTTTTCAGAATAATGGAAATTCAAGTTCAAAATTAACAGACTGTCCCATTAAAAAAAAATACTAAAACTTCAATCGTTTATTCGTACCGCAAGATACTACAACTGCCACAAAAAGTTACTCTAACTTCTACTTTTAGAAAGCAAACCAACTTTCACTTTTGAAACAAGTGTGTCCGGCATTTTGGGAACACAAGGAAGTCGCACCCGCATCAGTATTTTATTCACTGCTCTTTACATTTACATTTCTGCAGCGCATTGTGAATTATGTGTCAAATACTGCAAATGTTATGTGATGTTTTATTCTGGTCATCATTGTTTCTTCTCGACATCGCACATACACGACTATTATACTGGAGGCACATGAGAGATACTCACGATCTCCATTACCATTACCATAGACCAGGCCTGTCGAACCTTTCAATAATCAAGCGTGCGCCTCAGCTAGTGGCAAGCAAAGAAGAGCGCCATTCTTCAAAACATGCAACAATAGTATTGTGTATACTAGTAACGATACTCACACTTCCTATTTATGTTAACAATGAATCGAGTTTTTTTTTTTTTAAATATCTACCACTATTTTTGAATAATAACTTTCGCTTTATTTAATCACTGATTGTCTCAAATTAAATGAAGCTAAGTTTAATATACCGAAATAGTGATAGATATTTTGAATAAAAAAAACTCTAAATTGGCAACATTGCGCCTTATACGATGCATATACATCTCACAGTGGTATCCATAAAGATCCTACGATTCAAGAAACTCATGTAAAGATAATTTGTTTGAAGAAACATAAATCCTAGTAAATTTATCTAAGAGGGAACCTACCTCAATTTTTTTAGGATAATAATCTTTAAATGCGCTTGTAACAATTTGAAAAAAAAAAAAAACAATGGAAATATTACAAATTTTAAAGAAAACAATCTGAAAAAATTTGTATTTTTTAAGAAAATCTAGAAATAGAAAATATTAGGAAGGGCGCCGGAAAAACCTTCAAAGGGCACCATGAAGCCCGCGGGAACCGCGTTGGACAGCCCTGCGATTGAAAGCACAGACTAACATGTGTAATCAATATTTAAATAACGGCAAGTTAGCAAATTCAATTAAACTCTTTTTTGAACTTGCTTGATAAAAGTGTTGTAATTTTGTTTTCAAAGAATAGGTTAATCCTAATTCAAAGAATAATAATAACTTTCTAGTATCTCAAAATGAATTATCTCAAGTATCAAGACCAAGATCAAGTCGATTTCAAGTATAATCAAGATCAGGAGGCTAGCATGTAGAATAAATTCTTAAAATAACAACAATTTAGCAATTTCAATCAAAAATTTTTAATTTATTCGACGTTTTATTAAAGTTTATTATGTCGATGTTTGTGTACAACATGTATGTATTGTAATTCTGTTTTTTAATAAAAAATAGGGTGAAATAAACAATGAATAATAATAAGTTTCTAATATCTAAAAAAATCAATTATTTCAAGCATAATCAAGATCAAATCAATCTCGATTATAATCAAGATCAGCAGATCAGTATGTACAATCAATTTTTTTAAAGTAATTACAACTTAGCAAATTCAGTTAAACCTTTTTTAGATTTGTTTGATTAAAAGTATTGTTATTTTTTAAAAGGTGCAATAGTCTACGAATAATAACAATAATGATACTTTTGGAACTTTGCATGAATGTTTCTTTTATACGATTGTACTTTGTACGTATAAATTTTATTCTGCACGGTGTTATCTATAATACATTTTTGAGGGAGTGGGGCATAATGTGGTTCGTGGCTATGTATATAAAGCTTTATTTCACCCTTGGTGGTACACGAGTTTGTCTTGATTGACTTAGACCGTTGAAAAGTAAAATTTCTCTATTTCTCGAAAACGAATGACAGGAATGAGTTGTAAAAGCATAGAATGTTTTGATTGATGCTTTATTTCTTCTGCAAAAATAAACGTAGATTATAATTCATTTTAAAAAATATGAATTATTAAAAAATATTAATTATGATTTACTTTAATGATTTTATTAACCCATTTATGCTTAGCGTCCCATTTTTGGGGCGTTTCGAATTTTAATAAATTTTTAAAATTTCTTCTTCTTTATAATACGAAAATTGAATGAAGTAATTGTCTACAAATGTCTTTATCTATTAATAAGAGATGACAGCATAAGATTGATATTTATTTGCTTAAATGAAGGTCTTTTTTCGATGTTTATAGATTTTTCATTTTTCAAGATAGCGAAATGTAAAAAGTAAGTTTATTTGTATTTTTTGTATAAATAGGATCCAAATAAATAAGTCATAATCTTAACTTGTAGACAGCTTTGAAATACGTATTTTTTTTTACGAGAAATTATATGTCTAAGCCTATTTTTTATGTATGTTTGTAACGTACAAAATGTAGGGCGTTAGGCGCAAATGGGTACATATTTGTATTAGCCATTTAAGGGACAGTTATTTATGTAAAGTCCTTTTCAAGATGATTTTGAAAAAAAAATGGTTTTTTAGCCTCAAATAAGATTATTCTTAATTTATTATTAATAATACTTATAATGTTGTTAGTCTCTGTAAAGAAATAAATATATATTTTTAATAGTTTATATAAATACTAATTATAGTATATAATATACAATTTAAAAGCTTAATTTATATAAATTTAGACAAAATATACTATTATGCATTTTTACACATACGGATATTCCCATATTTAGTACGTTTAGTTTTATCAAATAAATACATAAATATTTTAGCGTAATTTTTTTTAGTATTTTTCCAGCTCATTTTGCAACATTTTACCAACAAATTTGAGAAAAAAATCAGGCATAAATGGGTTAATAAGTGTCATAATTATGAATATGTTTTTGAATCGAAAAAATGCTTGGTGTAGGTTTGGATCCATTTGTTGTATCTGATTAAAAAAGAAATTAAAATAGCAAATAAAGCCTTTGTGCAGGGATATTAAAAAGCAGGAAACCAACGTTTAAAAATGCACAAATAATACATGAAAAGCAGCAAACAGCTGTTGCTGCCTTGCTTACACAGCCTTGCTTTTTCTAGCACGCTGTGTCTTGCTCTATCTTGCACTGAAGAAGAATCTTGCTAGTAGATTCGTAACAGCTGTTTGCTGCTTTTCAAGTATTATTTGTGCATTTTTAAACGTTGGTTTCCTGCTTTTTAATAAAAAAGAAATATTTGGATTTCATTGTATTTTGGGAAGATATAAATTGAAATGTATCTCTTTGATTTAACATCAGCATCTTCGAATTTTGATCGCTTCAAAGTCTACGAAAATTTAATAAAAATGAATAAACTATGTTTTTTGACGGGTTGATTCGATGAATTTAACTAAGCTAACAAATATTCCATTCGCAAATATTACGAATGGTTTATACGGAAGATAATTTAACAGAAGATAAGAATAGTAATCCTAATAACACACGTGTAATTTAATAAAAGTAAACTTTTTATTAAATGCAATATACGAGGGCTGTTCAGTAAAGAAGGATAATAATTTTTATATCAACATATCCTTATTCATTACCTAAATTTTAATGGTGCTTTTCAAAGTAGTTCATATCTAATGCAATGTCCCACATTTTTTCACACTTCAAAGATATGTTGGAAACAACTTTTTTATATAAGTCCATCAAAATCACCTCCGCCGTCTTCACCAATGCTTCTGATGATGAAAAATACTTTCCACAAATGTGTGTCTTCACTTTAAGGAATTCATTTCATCTTCCTGTAACATGACTTTCAGTTTTGAAAAAACTTCCATGCTAACGTCCTGTTGTTCGTGTATGAGGAGTCTCGGAATTCACATCGCACAAGCACGTCTCATATTCACTTTTCTGTTATCAACGTGTGGGTCGCACGCATAACTACAATACTTTTAACGGTTCTCATATCTAACGATCTTCTCTGACAATAATAGCGACGGTTTTAATGTTGACTTCTGTAAGAGACGTTGCAGGAATTCCTGATCCATCTTTCTTTGAAGATGGTTGTCTTTCTCTTCCTTAAATATCTCAAATCATCTTTTAACTTTCCTACAGGGAAGAAAAGTCTCCCCACAAGTCTCCTATGGCATACGCTTCGATTGAAGATTTCTTCAAGCGAAAGCAAATATTCCAGTAGGCAAGAGCATAAGGCTGCGAACGGACCATCCTTCTAACTGTTATCAGTGTCGGCATCGTTTCTTGTGACGACGCGGTGTTTTTGATTTTTAATGACTTTAAAAGGAAAGAGACTGATGTCCTGCAAAAGAGGAGCCTTTTATTCAAGGGTTTCCTTTTTAGGGTTGAGCTCCTTATCTCCTGACCCATTGTTGATTCCCCTCATTGTTTTGTCAATAAACCGCAGAAGAGTCCTGAACAAGATTTCCATGAAAACTGGAGAAGGATGGCAAAACAAGCGTCTGTGTGCAGCCTATAGCCTAGTGGTAGGGGAGGAAAAAAGGCCGAGTTAGGAATTAATTAGGGAAAAGCTGGAAATTGCTTTAATACATTTAGTTTAGGTCTAGAATAAATATGCTATGTTTTCCCCCTCGTACTAGGTGAGCGTTAGGAAATATGTATAGATTTATAGTCAAAAAACACGTTTTTTTGCATACCATAACAATATCTCAAAATAGCTAACTCTGTGAAAAACATTGTCAATACAAATGTTGTAGAGCTTAAAATTCTGAGTAAAATGAGCACCTACACTTAATATTTTTGTTGAACATTAAGGTCACAATTCTACTTTTAAAGTTTTAGACCAGTGCTCAGGGGTTGAACTCAGAATTAATTTGGAGAAAACTGAAAATTGTTTTAATCCCTTCAGTTTAAGTCTAAAATGAACGTACTATGTTTGCTTCCTTGTACTTGGGTGAATGTCAGACAATATATACATATATATTTTCGAAAAACACGTTTTTTTAAATTACCTTAACAATATATCAAAGCAGCTAACGCTATTAAAAACATTGTCAATACAAATGTTGTAGAGCTTAAAATTCTGAATAAAATGAGTACCATCATTAATACTTTTGTTCAACATTAAGGTCGCAATTCTATTTTAAAAATTTTCAAATCAAGAGCTTGGAGCCAGGAGAGACCAAGTTAACTTGACAGTATCTCAAAATAGCTAACTCCATCAATAACATTCTCAGTACAAAAGTTGTAAAGCCTAAAATTCTGAATAAAATGAGTACCTACACTTAATATTTTTGTTCAATATTATGGCCGCAATTTTGAGATATTGTTAAGTTAGCTTGGTCTCTCCTGGCTTCAAGCTCTTGATTTGAAAATTTTTTAAATAGAATTGCGACCTTAATATTGAACAAAAATATTAATGATGGTACTCATTTTATTCAGAATTTTAAGCTCTACAACATTTGCATTGACAATTTTTTATAGAGTTAGCTGTTTTGAGATATTGTTAAGGTAATTAAAAAAAACGTGTTTTTCGAAAATAAATATCTACATATTTTCTAACATTCACCCAAGTACGAGGGAAAAAACATAGTACGTTCATTTTAGACCTAAACTGAAGGGATTAAAACAATTTTCAGTTTTCTCCAAATTAATTCTGAGATCAAACCCCTGAGCACAGGTCTAAAACTTTAAAGTTGAATTGTGACCCTAATGTTCAACAAACATATTAAGTGTAGGTACTCATTTTACTCAGAATTTTAAGCTCTACAACATTTGTATTGAGAATGTTTTTGACAGAGTTACCTGTTTTAATATATTGTTATGGTACTTAAAAAAACGTGTTTTTTGACTATAAATCTATACATATTTCCTAACGCTCACCTAGTACGAGGGGGAAAAGATAGCATATTCATTCTAGACCTAAACAGAAGGGATTAAAATAATTTCCGGCTTTCCCCTAATTAATTCCGAATTCAACTCTCAAACCACTGGGCTACTAATACTCATTGCGTTTTTCCTCCATCGTTCCAGTAGGCGATACTGAGAGTATCTGAACTTTCATGGCTGTCGCTGACCTACTTTTAGAAATAAATGAAAACAATTACCACGTTTTCATTACACGTTGTGCTAACAATGGAACATAAAAGTAAATTTGTTTGCAATAAAGCATGCTAATAAAAGATTATGATCATTCTTTATTGAAAAGCCATCGTATATATAAAATTTTTCAGACAATAAAAATATTTAATAGTACACAGCCAGTAATAAACTTGATGATTTCACTTAGCATTATTGGAAATCTCTCTCTTGATTTTCTCGCCAGTGGTGCTATATAAATTCAATTAAGCTTAATTCAAAATACAAGGTGTCCATAATTAAACGACCCTATTTTAAAGTTGTCTGCTGACGAAGCTATTATTCAGAAAGTTGTGAAATTTTATAGAGGACATAATGAAGTTATGGGAATTTGTTCAATCGAAAAAAAATATATATATATTTAAAATCTTTTCCACCAGAGGGTGTTTTTAACAAATTACGCATTTAGCATACATTAACAATAGTTTACACAAATTTTATTACGACCAAACACGTTCCACATGATGACCATCATTCTTAGGTACAGTCGTGGAAAAAAAGTAAACAATAATAAACATCCTAGGTCTATATTATTTTTCAATTGATTAAATTCTTTCCAATGTGCAATATTTCGACTTCAAAGAAACGCTTTTGTCTGATTAGTTAAGGTTTTAAATATGGACGCAGTACTGTCAAATTACACTGGTCTACAAAGTAAAACTTTTTTTTTTTTTTTTTCTTTTTTAAATGTACAGTCGTGGAAAAAAAAAACACCCCCTACTAACTCCTCAACAAATTATCGTAGAAGAAAGTTACTGGTACCGAACGATTGGAAATAAAGTCTACTTTTAAATGATGTATATAAAATTTGTTTGGGGGGCCATCTAGATATTAAAACGAATCAAAACTTCATTTTTTCAATGGCAATACCCAATTTTAACAAGATATTTCAAATCTTCGGTTTAACCCTTAAATGCCTGATTTTTCAAAAATCATTGTAATAATGTTTTTCGGCTTTCATTTTTTAAATAAATCATGGAAAAAATACTTAAAAAAATCATATTTTGTTTGAAGTATAGTTTACGGCTAAAAAACAGTTTGTTACTAATCGGCAATACTGGTGTTTAATTGAAAAAATAATTTCCCTTGATAAAATTCTATAATATTAAACACACTAGAATTTTAGGAACTATAATAAGAAATAAATTTTACTTGCGCACTGCAGGTCAAAGTAGGGTATTTCGCAAGCTTCCAAACAAAACAAAAAGAGCAAGTAGCAACATTTGAAAAAATAAATTTATCTTTATTCTTAAACAGCACAAGTGTTGCCATCTAAATGTTGAAAATAGATTTAATAATATTTTCAGAATGTATTTTATTGGCAACATTAGGCATTATAGCTTCAATATTATTCTAATAGTATATTAGAGACTAAATTGGGTATGTTGCCGAAAAGAAACACCAGGCATTTAAGGGTTAAACTATGCCCAGATACCAAATTTCAAGTCATTTGAATGATAAGTTTTTTAATTATAAACGTTTAAAATTTAGTGTTTCTAATGTTAAATTACATTTATATATTTTTATTATTATCTCCTGAAATTATACTTCTAATTTGCTGATTTTTTGTGTAGCAATAATACTAAAATACCCAAACATAAATACATTGAATTTGAAATTTTTATAATTTTATCATATGAGTTATGAAATTAATATTCGAAAAAATTATGAATTACAGCCAACAATTTTCTTGATGGATTTAGATATATTAAGTCCTACTTTATGGAAATCCAATATTTCACTTCTTTCTTCCAAGTAGTTTTCAAATTATGCTTTAAAAATGGCAAAATGATGGTTTAAGGGGCCGTCTATGATAGAAGTGACTAGATATTTTGAAATTTCTTATTCCATTCTGTAATCTAGCTGACTACAATGACTGCTTGAGTGGCGCTTAAGATGTTTTGATCAAGAAGGGGGCTCTCTCTATCAACAATCGAGTACGGAACATCAATTTGGATACAGCCCCTAAAGTACGCTCGTTTTAAAATAATTAATTTATCGGAAACTTATCGTACGAATTGCATAAAAATTTGTTTTTAGACTAATTGGAGGGTGTAGAGTTCATTTATGCTGTCAGAATTGTGTACCGCTATTTAAAAAAAAAAAAAAGTTATGGTTCGTTTTAATATGCAGATGTCCCACTAAGCAAATTTTATATACATCATTTAAAAGTAGACTTTATTACAAATCGTGTGGTACCAGTAACTTTCTTCTACGATAATTTTCTGCAGAGTTAGTAAGGGGTGTTTCCTTTTTTTTTTTCCACGACTGTACCATATGGAACAGTAAAATAGCATGTTCCATAGTTAACCGCAGTGTGTTCTGGGAAATGCCAAGAACATGTCCTCTATTGCTGTCTTTAAGATCAGGTAAAGTTAATAAATAAAATTTGTAAACTACCGTAAGTGTGTGCTAAAAGTATAATTCATTAAGTACCTCTGGCGGCGATATTTTTGAACTAATCATTTTTTTTCTCGCTTAAACAATTTCACATCCCTTCATTATAGCTTCCACAAAATTTCACGACTTTCTGAACAATAGTTTCGTCTGTAGATAATTTTAAAATAGGGTCGTTTAATTATGCCAACCCTGTATACGCACAGAAAAATATGGATGTGCAACATAATTATATCAATTGAGCATCCTTTACTCAAAGAATGTCACAGTACTGAAATTAGAATTCGATGTGCACATCTTCGTTCTTTATTCACAACGCCATTTTGCTATTCTAAATCAAAATACATTATTTTACAATGTACAGTCGTGGAAAAAAAAAGTAAACACCCCCTACTAACTTCTCAACAAATTATCGTAGAAGAAAGTTACTGGTACCGAACGATTGGAAATAAAGTCTACTTTTAAATGATGTAAATAAAATTTGCTTAGGGGGCCACCTACATATTAAAACGAACCATAACTTTGTTTTTTTCAATAGCAGTACCCAATTCTGACAGCATAAATGAACCCTACACCCTTCAATTAGCCTAAAAACGAATTTTTATGCAATTCGTACCATAAGTTTCCGAGAAATTAATTATTTTAAAACGAGCGTATTTTAAGGGCGGTATCCAAATTGAAGTTCCGTACTGGATTGTTAACCGAGAGAGCCGCTTCCTTGATCAAGGCACCTTAAGCGCCACTCAAGGAGTCAATGAAGCGTGTTAGATTACAGTACGGTAGAATAAATTTCAAAATGTCTACTCACTTCCATCATAGACGGCCCCTTAAACCATCATTTTACCGTTTTTTAAGCATAATTTGAAAACTACTTGGAAGAAAAATGTGAAATTTTTGAATTTCCATAAAGCAGGACTTAATAAATCTAAATCCATCAAAAAAATTGTAGGTTGCAATTCATAATTTTTTCGAATATTAATTTCATAATTCATAATTTATATCATAAATTTATAAAAATTGCAAATTCAGCTTATTTATGTTTGGGTATATTAGTATTATTACCACAAAAAAAATTAGCACATTAGGAGCATAATTTCGGGAGATATAAATAAAAATATGAAAATATAATTTAACATTAGAAGCACTCAATTTTGAATGTTTATAATTCAAAAACTTATCATTCAAATGACTTGAAATTTGGTGTCTAGGCATAGTTTGAACCGAAGATTTGAAATATCTCGTTAAAATTGGGTATTGCTATTGAAAAAAATGAAGTTTGGATTCGTTTTAATATGTAGATGACCCCCTAAGAAAATTTTATATACATCATTTAAAAGTAGAATTTATTTCCAATCGTTCGGTACCAGTCACTTTCTTCTATGATGATTTGTTGAGGAGCTAGTAGGGGGTGTTTACTTTTTTTTTTCCACGACTGTACTTTTATGAACAAATTCACACTATGCACCGTGTCTTTGCCTTGAAAGTATGGAATCACCGAACATTCGTCATTTGGCAAATGTATAAACTGTATTAAAATATTAAAAAAAAGCACCTATTTATCGGAAAAGGGAATCTTAAGAAGAAAAGGTAACATATTTATTATCGGTTTGTTACCTTTGTCGATGAGAAATTATCAATTTAACACGTTTGCCGATTTTGAGCAAAACTGCGACTGGCTTTCGAATAACCTAAAAACGCCAAAATATAATAAAATAAGGCTTTCGACTAACCGAAAAACGCCACAATATAATAAAATATGGCTTTCGAATAACCGAAAAACACCAAAATATAATAAAATATGGCTTTCGATTAACCGAAAAACGACAAAGTGTAATAAAATACAATAATATCAAATGAAAATATAGTAAATAAATTTTATTGCGAGATTTTTACTTTTCACACAGTTATTAACTGAAACCCGACTTCTGTTAGAGTGAAAAATTCTGTATTTTTGACTGATTAAGTGGATTGCGATCCGATGTCCCCATGTTAATGTTTCTTATTTTTGTGCTCTTGGCTTCTCTGAAAATTTTGGAAAGTTGTTTACAGTCATCCTGTATAACGCTTGATGGTGAATATTTTTCCAATTAACTCTTTAATGTAACATATTTTATTTTGTTCGGAAAAATAATATTTGAGTCTATTTTTTGTTTATTATCCACTAGAAAAACAGTGAAAAAATTTGTTTATGTTTCTGTTAGACAGAGAGTCATTATGTCACTCCTGAGTTACATAACAGAAATTGCTCAAAAAATTATAATTTTAAATAAAATCATATACTTAAAGTGTTTATATTGCACATGCACAATAACAATTATTCAATTACACAAATTTTTTTATAATTCTTTTAATAGTTTGCAGATTAATAATTATTACCTTATAAAGATAGAGAAAAAACGCCAGTCGAGCACATTGCAAGCAGTATCAACAAAAAGATGCTATAACCTTCCCCTGATAACGAATCTTACCCTTAACTCTTTAATGCATGATATTTTATTTTGTTCAGAAAAAATTATATTTGAGTTTATTTTTTGTTAATTATCCACTAGAAAAACAATGAAAAAATTTGTTTATGTTTCTGTTGGACAGAGAGTCATTATGTCACTCCTGAGTTACATAACAGAAATTGCTCAAAAAAAAAAAAAAATAATTTTAAATTATATACTTACTTAAAAGTGTTTACATTGCACAATAACAACTATTCAATTACATAAATTTTTTTATAATTCTTTTAATAGTTTGCAGATTAATAATTATTACCTTATAAAGATAGAGAAAAAACGCCAGTCGAGCACATTGCAAGCAGTACCAACAAAAAGATGCTATAACGTTCCCCTGATAACGAATCTTACCCTTAACTTTTTTGTGCATGATATTTTATTTTGTTCGGAAAAAAATATATTTGAGTTTATTTTTTGTTAATTATCCACTAGAAAAACAATGAAAAAATTTGTTTATGTTTCTATTGGACAGAGAGTCATTATGTCACTCCTGAGTTACATAACAGAAATTGCTCAAAAAAAAAATAATAATTTTAAATTATATACTTACTTAAAAGTGTTTACATTGCACAATAACAACTATTCAGTGATATGAAAAATTTTATAATGCTTTTAATAGTTTGCAGAATTAATTAGTACCTTATACAGATTGAGAAAAAAACGCCAGTCGAGCATATTGCAAACGGAATCAACACAGAAGATGTTATAACCTCCCCTGATAACAAATCAGAAATAAAACATACTTCACGATCTTAAATGCATGTTATCACACGTAAGTAACACATAATAGTTCGCCAAAATACCAATAGTAAGCGCCAAATGGCAAATAAAGATCATGTAACTCCTGAGTTACACTATGCATTTAAGGGTTAACACATTTGTCGCTTTTGCGCAAAACTGTAACTGGTTTCTGACTAACGAAAAAACTCCAAAATATAATAAAATACTGTGATGTGAAATGAAAATATAGTAAATAAATTTCATTGCAATGTTTTTACTTTTCTCACAATTACTACCGGAAACCCGATTTTCTGTAAAGTGGAAAATTGTGTATTTTTGACTGATTAAGTGGATTGCGATCCTATGTTAATCTGATCTCATGTCCCTATGTTAATATTTCTTATTTTTGTGCTTTTGACTTCTCTGAAAATTTTGGAAAGTTGTTCAGAGTCAACATGTATAACGCTTGATGGTGAATATTTTTCAAATTCAAAAACTTTTGTAATTTGATTTTATGAAAGTGAAATAAAAACGTCTCTCTCTCTATATATAATTTTTTTTAATATTTTAGGCAAGCAGTTATGTTTTCAGAGGTGAAATTATTCTCTGAGATACATGATGAGAGAAGTCTTCAATCAGAAATTTTCTTGGAAGATAGAATAAATCCTCTGCCATTTATACAATTTCAAGTGGGACCAGCATATTTGTTAAACTTAATGGATATGGCGAGTACGATTTCATTTCCGTCATTTACACAAGACTCTTTAGGACTGTTTCTCTTCAACTTGATATTTGTCTTACATGAAATGCACATTCTTGTTACCTTATCATTGTTCTTTTTCATCATTCACTCACTTTTCCATTGCGAGTAAAATTAGTGCTGTACATTTTATTGTATACAATTATATTTGAATTACTGTTTCATACACTAATTTTTTTAAATTCATGAATTATGTGTTTGTTTATTTTCTTCAATAACATGAATCGTTCAAGGGTAGATGCAGGATTTTTTTCTTGGGGCCCATTTTGTGAAAAGTAAAAGTTATTTTTGTGATATTTTTTTATATTTTTGTGAAAAATATATTTTATAACGAAAGATGAAATCCAGTTATTCAAATTTGAATTAATTAATAATAACTTCTTTAAGTCCTCCTGCTAAAGTTGTACTTTCTTGAGAACTTTTTTCGTTTACAAAATACACATTTTAAAATCTAACAAAATAAAAATAATTAATGAAGACTACGTTTTTATAAAATGGTATTTTGTGAAGGGGCCTATTTTATTAAGAGGAATTTTGTGAAGGGGCCTGTTTTATTAAATTGATTTTTGTGAAGGTGCCCAAAATCGGCCCTAAATTTTGCCTGGATCGACCCCTGTCGTTTCATTATTGCTAGTCAAAGTTAATAAAAAATTTGTAATAAAATTATGTATGAAAATCACTTAATGTCATCCAAACTAAGCCAAAAATTGCTAAAAGTGGTAAAAAATACACTTAAAAGGCATAAATGCCTTTATTCAGATCGACATATGTTCCATCGTTCAAACGGCGGCATTCTCATAAGATCTTTGTTGATACAATATTTTCACAAAAGTTTTTAAAAACAAGAAAATGGTAAATAAAATCGCAAGATCGCATGTATAATGAAAAACAAGTGCAAAAGTAAAATAAAATAAAAATGGATATTTGTGAATGTGATTTAAATTCTACTGTTGTTTTTTATTCTGCAGAGCATATCTTTCCAAATTTTAGGTAACTCAATAGAGGCTGAATCATTGCAAATATTCTGACTGAGTAAAAAGATCTCTATTGAAGCCCGGATAATGGATGATAAATAAAATCTTGATGGATAAATTATTCTACTATTTTTAAAATAAATCTGTAAAGTTCTTGATTCCTGTAATTAGTGTAAATGACTTTAGACTTTGTTTTATTTTAACCACTTTTCAGGCGCCAGGGCGCTCTTTGTGAGTTTTACTTTTATTTTTTGTCATTGCATTTCTGTGGCTAATCCCCAGCTGTGGTTTTGCAGGTTGCAGAGGGTACTTTTCTGTCAGGGGTTCATGCCTATGCCATTTTTGGTTGGCAGAGAGATCCTGATCCTGATCCTGTAAAGGTTCTTAAGTCTTTTAAATAGGGATTTTAAGTGTATTTTTATCACTTTTAGCCATTTTTAGCTTAGTTTGAAAAAATTTGTATTCATTGAAAAATGTCACTGTCATCATTCAATAACGTTGCCAATAAAATATTTACTTAATAAATTACTTTATTTTTTTCTGTAAAATATAGTTCAATTTGTTGTATGTTTAAAATTAGCATATTCATTCAGTGGAGAATTCCAATAATCACTACTTAATTTTGACTGATATCACTTTCCTGGATACCCGGTCCGAAGATTTATAGACCGGCCAACTCTCTGAAATCAAAGGTCAGAGTTAAAGCAAAACACAATTCAGATATATAATCTAATATTTAAAAAATTGAAAATTTGTCTGCCTGTAATGCTACACAAATCCACAGTTTGGAAGCCAGAATTGTGAAATGTTACGTACAGTCGTGGAAAAAAAAAAGTAAACACCCCCTACTAACTCCTCAACAAATTATCATAGAAGAAAGTTACTGGTACCGAACGATTGGAAATAAAGTCTACTTTAAAATTATGTATATAAAATTTGCTTAGGGGGCATCTATCTATTAAAACGAATTCAAACTTCATTTTTTTCAATGACAATACCCAATTTTAAACGAGATATTTCAAATCTTCGGTTCAAACTATGCCTAGACACCAAATTTCAAGTCATTTAAATGATAAGTTTTTGAATTATAAACATTCAAAATTTAGTGCTTCTAATGTTAAATTACTTTTTCATATTTTTATTTATATCTCCAGAAATTATGCTCCTAATGTGCTAATTTTTTGTGTAGCAATAATACTAATATACCCAAACATAAATACGCTGAAATTGCAATTTTTATAGCTTTATTATATGAATCATGATTTATGAAATTAATGCTCGAAAAAATTATGAATTGCAACCTACATTTTTTTTGACGGAATTAGATTTAAGTCCTGCTTTATGGAAATCCAAAATTTCACATTTTTCTTCCAAGTAGTTTTCAAATTATGTTTAAAAAACGGCAAAATGATGGTTTAAGGGACCGTCTATAATAGGAGTGACTAGATATTTTGAAATTTCTTTTGCTGTCGTGTAATCTAGCAGGCTTCATTGACTTCTTAAGGTGCCTTGATCAAGATGAGGGCTCTCGGTTAACAATCGAGTTCCGAACTTCAATTTGGATACAGCCCTAAAATACGCTCGTTTTAAAATAATTAATGTCTCAGAAACTTATGGTACGAATTGCATAAAAATTTGTTTTTAGGCTAATTGAAGGGTATAGATTTCATTTATGCTGTCAAAATTGTGTACTGCTATTGAAAAAAACAAAGTTACGGTCCGTTTTAATATGTAGATGCCCCCCTAAGCAAATTTTATCTATATCATTTAAAAGTAAACTTTATTTCCAAGCGTTCGGTACCAGTAACTTTCTTCTACGATAATTTGTTGAGGAGTTAGTAGGGGGTGTTTACTTTTTTTTCCACGACTGTACATGTGTATTAAACCACAGCCGAGGCAACTAAAAAAATCTGGAATCCAAATAATTTATAGTTAATTTTTAATTAATAAAAAAACCCACCAATATAACAGCAATTTCCTATCAAATTGAAATATTTTTCGTTATAGTAGTTACCAAGAATTAAAAATTCACAATAAAATTCTTACCACAACAATTTCTATTCTATTGCAAGATTTCCACGTGAAAAATGAAAATGGTTGATCAATTTAAAAAAAAAAAGTTAATATTACGTCATGACATTTTTATTGCAAGATTTCCACGTGAAAAATGAAAGTGAAATAAATAGGTTGAAGAATTTAAATAAAAAGTGAATATTACGTCATGTTGGAAATATAATGGACGTCAGCAGGTAAATATATAACGTTCATATGAGTTTGAAAAAAAATTATTGAAACATGATAAAAACCCAATTATGGAAATAGTGGCATGCTTTAACATTTTGAGTTTCTCTGAATTTCTTTTCGCCATTTTTAAATCTATTCCATATATATAGGTGTATGTATGAATGTATATTAGAAATCACACAAAGTTTTAGGTCCTTAGAGCTCATTCTTAGTGAAGAAATGAAATCAAGATGGCTTTATTGCTTTCTTTTATTGTGTATTTTATACTGTATGTTTAATTTTGAAATTAAGTTTTCAAAACAAACATTCTTAAAATTCCGGGCAACGCCGGGTGCTAAAAAAGTTATTAACGCTAGTTTCAACTAAAAAAGAACGCATTAAAAGGTTTTGATATAAAATGCGATTTAAAGATAACATTATAATCATAAACAATATTTTAAAACAATAATAAATCTATTAAAAAAGGCCTCGTGGCTCTGATATAGAAAATGGTACGTATTACTAAAAAATTAAAATTTTAATATTTAAAAAAAAATGAAAATATAACTAAATGAATGCATTTTAACGTTGGGCATTCCTTCATTCATTGTGAAAGAAAGGAATTTTTTTTTATTACTTATTTAATATTAAATACCTTTACAGTACATTATTGAAGACTCTATTAATGTTCAAATATATATTTTGTTGTTACTTTATTGAAATTATTTGCGAACTGGGGTGCCACTACTGTGCATGCCGTGTTATAGTCGTAAAAAAACCCAGAGGGTATACACTAAATTCATGAACGTCATGTCGAGAGTATACGGTATAGCTTTATTTGAGAAAGAGCGTATACGGAAGGTACACGACGTATACCTCCGTATACGCTCCACTACACTCCTGTGTACATGCATCATTCATATTTCAATGGCATGTTTTTTAAAAGTAAAATTAAAATCAAATTCAGGGATTTTTCAGACTTTCGTTACAACTTGAAAAATTCATAAAAAATAACGAATTCTCGCATCGAAGTGCAGTTCCAACGTAGGACTCGTTAAGCAGTCGAATGTTTTGTGGCAATATAAAAACTAGTCGGATGTACCAATCCCAAAACTTTCTTCTATCTCATACATGTTAATACTTCAAAATTCGCTATCACACTGCCAAAATTAAATGGCAATCTATGCATCTCATGAGGATTCTAACGATATGAAATTTCGTGCATTAGCTCTTGAGATATGACTATCACTGAAATCGTCTAAATTCAGCAAAATGCTGCCTAGCAGCGCTACCTATTGGGTGATTTATACCAAATCCTAATCAGCAACAATTTATGTCAACGTCTGACAGAATCTGAAGTTTGGAGAAAATCCGTACATTAGTTTTTGAGATAGAGCAATAGCGAAAATCGTGAAAATTTCTGCATAGCAGCGCCACCTATTGGGTGATTAACACCAAAACCTAATTAACAACAACTTGTGTCAACATACAACTAAATCTGAAGTTAGATGAAAATTGGTCCATTAGTTCTATTGATAGAGCTATTGAGGCAATCGTGGAAAAGGCAGCAGAGAAGCGCCACCTGTTCGGCGATTTACACCAACACCTAATCAGTAGCAAGTCATATCAAGGACTAACTTAATCTGAAGTTTGATGAAAATCCGTGCGTTAGTTCTTAAGATAGAGCTATTGGGGAAATCGTGTAAATCCTGCAAAATTCATCATAACAGCGCCACCTGTTGGGCGATTTACACCAAAACGTAATCATCATCAATTCATATCAAGGACTAACTAAATCTGTAGTTTGCTCAAAATCCGTGCATTAGTTCTTGAGATAGAGCTATTGCGAAAATCGTGAAAAATGCAGCATTGCAGCGCCACCTGTTGAGCGATTTACACCAAAAACTAATCAGCATCAATTTGTATTAGGCACTAACTGAATATCAATTTTTATTAAATTCCGTGCATTAGTTCTTGAGATAGAGCGCCCACAAAATTTGTGTCACATACACACAGACAGACAGACAGACAGACAGACTCACAGAGTCACAGACAGACATTTTGTAAAAACATGTTTTTTGGAATCTCTGACCCCTAAAACGTGTAAATCCGTCGAAAACCGGAATTCGAAAATTTTCATGAATCCAATACTTTCTTGTAAAGATAGAAGAAAGTAAAAATGGTCCAAACATATCCAAAAATATGTTCAGATTTCAAAAATTCGAAAAAAAATATCATATCGGAGTGAAGTCTGAACCAAAAGACTTGCCAAATAGTCGAATGTTTTGTGGAAATAGAAAACAAAATAATTCAAAGATATCCAAAAGTAAGTTTAAGCTTCAAAAATTCATAAAAAATAATCGAAATTGTCTAATCGAAATTCGATTACACCAGAAGACTTGGCAAATGGTCGGGATTTTTTTAGCAAAAAAGTTAGTTCATAGAAAATTTGAACTATTTTTAGCCCCACGATATGCTATTTCTCTTGGGCAACAATTAAAATGTCGTCGTCCCTAAAAAATAGCTATTATAAAACATATTTAATTTTAAGTATCCACATTAATATTACAAACAAATGAAGGTATATGAATCATTATACAGCTGAATTTTTTTGCCTAGTTTACGAGTTTTTGCTGGGTTTGTGTATTATTCCGCGATAGTGACGTCATATGCATACTTTTCTATAGATGTTGTTTAAGACTGGATCGTAAATGTGGAATTCTTCAAAGGATACAAATGACGTCATTTTATATAAAATAAATGCGTGTATTTTAAGTCTTAACTGAAATATGTTTTGTAGAAGTGCCTCATTTTTACTCTAGCGACTTTGAAATTATTCACAAGTGGAAATGTTTCACTTTTGAAAACAACGCAGTTGAAATTACACACTGATGGAACGCAATGTTTCACAAAAATTTATAGTGTCTTTATACAAGAGCAGCGACCTTTAGGTTAAAATGATATTTGTTCGAGAATTAGGCTAACCGATATAAGATGCCTTTTTTTATTGTAACTAATTTTGCAGGCTTATTATAAATTAATGAAACAGTTCTTTCTTAAACATTTTCTTTCGTCGAAATTCCGCAGGTTCCATTTCGTAATAATAATAATAATAATAATAATAATATATACTTTTTTCTATATCGGGGCGACATTAAATTCTGAAAAAGCAGAATTCCTGCGTCCTGCTTGTTTTCTTCTTTTTATGTTCACGAAAAATCTGACACTGTGATAAGTCGTATGGTTCTAATTACATTACGATAAGATAATTTGTTAATTTTGTTTGTGAATTTTTAATTTGCAGTGAACTTTTGACGCATTCAATATATTTTATAACTGCCTGTATCAATCTGACTTTTTATAGAAAATTCGAAATATATTTAATATATTTAAGATTTTTTTAAAATTGGACTAAACATAATCCATCTTTATTACTGTGTTTAAATTCAGTAAGGAGCGTATTAGAGTCAAATGTATTATTAAATTAATATTTTAAATGTTATGGGAGATAATATCAGGGTTACAAATTAATTTAAAACATGACTTTTCTAGGCTTTAACGTATTTGCTTTTTCATGTATAGTAACTAATTGTTATGAAATAATTTTTATCTCAATCATATATTGATTAACCCTTTATGTACTGAATTATGAAATCGTGAAAATTTTATCTTCTAAAGCATTTTGCGTGCATTTTTGAAACTACATTAGAAGATTTACATAATTATTTAACAAATTTTAGAAGGATTGAAGGATTTAGAAGGATTAATTAAATTTGAATTTATAGGGATTTTGTGCAATATTTATAACCCCTCTGAAATCTTTTATTTTAAATATTTTTCTTAGTATTTTGTAGAATTATGAACTGTACTAATATAATGTTCTTACAATAGAAATATAGGAATATTTCCGAATTGAAAAATCCCCCCCCCCCCCCAACCCAGCGCCAAGAAAGTTGAAAAGATGCAAAGGCAAAAGAAATCATCCTTTTAAAAATATTTTTGTTTTGTGTAACCAATAATGCTTTTGGAACAAGATAAAGTAATGCATCTATAACTCATTGTAAACTGTATTACTACTAATCGTTGTATTAAATGAATTTTATATCAAGTTATGTTAATGGTACTTATAAGTATCGAGAGTAGATAAAGCGTTAAAGAAATTTTTATGATAGAACTTAGAAAAAAAATAATATAACAATTATTTCGTAGAATATGATTGTTCTTAGTATTTTTTGAGAGGGTCGGATCTAAAATTTTTATCAAGGGCAGGACATATGTACGAGTTTTAACAACATGAAAACCCACATCATTACGGTCTATGATGCATTGCTGATACACAGTCAATTGCATAGTCAGTTTCTTCCTAACATTAGATATCAATTCTACTTTCCATTATTTTGAATAGCAACGACAAATAAAAATTCATGAAGGTGATATTTTCATTGTAATGAGTAGATTTATACAAATTCTAGTTTACTTCATTTATCGGTATTTACACGCCTATTTTTTGCAAGTATTATTGTAATTTATTAGAAATTAAAATTAATTGCTTGAATTATTTTTTCTTTTATAAGAGTTTATTGATAACTCATTTTACTTTGATAAAAAAAAATAGTAATTGATACAATAATAATATTTTAATGAAAAAAAAATCAGCGTTTGATTAAAAAAAAAAAAAATAATAATTTCTTCCATTTTGTCAATGAACTTTTTAAAGGGCATGGAGGCATCCTTTATGAGTTATTCTCAGCAAATATGCAAAAGTAGAGAGGTACTTAGCTGATAAGGGAGTACTACTATAAATTTGTAACAAAAATGTTTAAGAATATACAGTTAAACTAAGCCAACTAACTTTTCCATTTAAAAAAAATGCTGCTTACATTTTAAAGTGTTACGGTTATATTTTTAACGTACTAAAAATTAGTTTTTAATTTTAAATTAAAAAGCGCACAAAAGCAGGTCTATTTTATGCCGATTTATCTCCAACGTTAAATACACATGGGAAAACGAAATTAAAGAACTTATTTCTATTCATTTATATTTATATAGTGTAAAAAATTGAAGTAAAAGGTTCATATATAGCAGAAATGTTTACGGAAATACAATATAACCTTGGAGTTATGCATGATTCTCTTACCTTCAGCCATCACCTGGAGAAAGTCCATTATGAAACTTAAGAAAACAATAGTATTTCGGTGTTCCATTTCTGAAATAAGGGTTCCTATTTGCTACCTATAAGTTTTAATGTTTCTGTTAAAAAACACGTTTCTTTTTATTTCAGAAAATTGTTGGTTCCAAAAGTTTCTAATTTGTTTTTTTAGAAAGGTTTCCAAATACAAAAAAAACTTCTACAGAATCGTAAAATAACTTATATATTACAATTAATTTTTAGTAAAAATTTTTTAAATATCAGGAAACGTTTCTGAATTATTTATACAGTGTATAGAATCAAATTTAAACTTCGATTTATCAAGGCGCAAAATTTCTGGTCGCCGGGTTGCCGTTATCGAATTGAGAAATTTGAATCTGACTAGAAGGCACCAAATACATAAACAAGCGATCGATTTTGGATTTCGAAGTAAAATTTTACTTACTCTCCCCGAAAATTGATAATCACTACTTCTCCAACGTATTCCATCTTTTTCTCCGCAGAAAAATATTATTTTCTACGATATGAGAACTTAATTTACCCTATAATCACCTAAACATATAAGATTCTATTTCTAAATATATTTGAACAAAATATTTTCTTATTTTAGACTAACACATTAGTTTAAATTCCGTGTTTTATTCCAGTAAGTTTACATAACAGAGTTTGCCTGAACATTTATTTATTTACATACTAGGAAAGTTTGTCCGCTTCGCTGATCGATTTTTCCCAAACGTACCTCGAATTAAACGAACTTGGGTATGAAGTTCCCACTACCTACGGCAGCGTATACCCCTAACGGTTTCGCCTGTTCTGATCTCACACCAAACGAACCTTGTATTTGCAATTTTTATTTCGACGCAGATTAAATTAAATTTAAAGCTTTCAAGGTCACTTTGCTATAGAAACCAATTGGTTATTCTTCGAAGTTGCATTTCACCATGGCAATAGCAAAATTCACTGGAGAGTTATTTCTTTTCAGATTTTTTTTAAAATACCCTTCATGAAACGCGAAAAAACACTTAAAAATTCCATTTAAATATTCAGGGAAAATTCAAAAATCGCACTGAAAAAAAATTAATGTATTGGGCTAAAAGACTGAAACCGTATTCCGTTTAAGAATGGCAAAAAATGGCTCAAAACAATAAATGTCGGATAAAAAATTCGCGAAAAATTTAAAAATCGTAAGCTAATCGTATTGGGATAAAAGATTGAAACTGAATTCTTTTACAAATGTTTAAAAAAAAAGTGCAATTTAACAAATTACAACGACCATTTGGAAAATGATTTTTTTCAAAGACTAAAATTTAAGACATAAAAAATCGCACGGAGTTGATCATACATTACGTACGCCATGGTTTATATTTTTCGGTACTGTAATTTTTTTTACTTCTACGGAGCTGGTCATTCATTAAGTACGCCATGGATTAAACATTAATATTTCGGGGCCAATTTTAAATGATATTTCATTCTTAAACTTCTAAACATCCCACAATATTACTTTTTACACCTTCGTATAGAGAAAAAAATGTACTTTTAAATGCAATTTGTTTGAAAGCTGTATCTCAATTTGTTTCTGAGTTATTTATTAATTTTTTTGTAGTTTGCATTACTTTTTTGTCATAGTGGCAACAGAAGTATTTATCTCTGTTTAAAGTAAAGGGAAAATACAGATTACTGTATAGACCAATCAGAAAACAAATAAAATGCGGATTTAATCAATAAAACGCTTCAGATATGTTTTTGATTTCCTACCCTGACAGAGGAAAATAACCATTTTTCCAAATGGTTAAAAAAAGCCACGAAATGCGAAAAAAATTAAACAAACGCATAAAAAGTTTGTGAAAAATTAACGAAGCATAGAAGTCAAAATCTCCTAGTTTGAACTAAATTATTGAAACCGGATTCCTTTTGCTAATGCGTAGAAATCGCCGTGAAACGCCAAGAAGTCAAAAAGGTAAAAAAAAATCTAATAGAAAAAGATCTAATAAAAAATTCAAAAACTTTCTTTTAAGTGGATTACTTCAGACATACAGGCATCTTCCCGCCAAACCGTGTAGCTCAGCACGGAGCGGTCTCTTCAGAAAACTTGAGACAGGCACACACACAAACATATGTCACTGTTATTATAGATTTTCTACCAGAGCTTCTCCCGCTCCGCAGATTGGTGTTTTTCCAAACGATCTTCCAATTTAACGAGCCTGGGGCCGCACTGCATTGGGCAGCGTACACATGTGCGAGATACGCCCGCTTCTGTCTCGAATCAAACAACTTTGAATTATTGTGATTCATTTCGATTCAGATTACATTCAAGTTTCCTTCATCGTCGTTCACATTGCTATAGAAACCGATATGATATTCGAGCAACTTGAATTGAATCGTAGTACTAGCCAAATTTGTATCCTGTTTTGGAAAACAAGTTTTAAAATTTTGCGAGAGAACGGGAAAAAATGCTAAAAATTCGGGAAATTTTCAAAATTCCCAATGAAGAAAATTTACTATTTTGGACAAAAAGATTAAAAGCGGATACCTTTTATGAATGTCTAAAAATCTCTAAAACATGCTGAAAAAAACCTGAAAATTGCATAAAATTTAGAAATCGCAGAGGCCAAATCTACTATGTTGGACTAAAAGTTTGAAACCTGATTCTTTTTCTGAATTCAAATATTTCTGCGGAACGCGAAAAAGCGTTAAAAATAGCAGAGGAAAAAAATTACTGTATTGGTCTAAAAGATTGAAGACATATTGTTGTAAAATACGAAAAAGCACTAAAAATCACATAAAAGCTCGCGGAAAATTTAATAATACCTTTTTCAAATAAACTTTATTGGAAATAAGACAAAAATTACTATATTGGGCTAAAAGATTGAAAGATTATTTTCACTAATGTGTAAAATTCACCGCAAAAAGAAAAAAAAAGTACTAAAAATCGCATTAAAAATTAAATAAAAAAAAAGTCTAATCAAAAAATCTGAAAACTGATTTCGAGGTACACAATTTAGGATATACAGCAATCCCAGCCAAACCTTGTATCTCTGCGCGCATCGGTCTCTTTAGAAACTCTGCACAGACAAACACACATACAGCTGTTTTTGTTATTACAAGGGGATTATAACGGCTTTCCCGTTATATATTCATTTATCCTCCTCCCCCCTCAAAAATCAACTTTTAACCTTACTGGTTCATTATAAATTGTCGTTATTCTACCCCCCCCCCCCCTTCAAATAAAATATTTAGTTTAAATTTGACATTTTATACTTAATTTCATATGGCTTTAGTCTTCCTCTCCCCTTCCCCCGCCCTCACAATACTCTAGGTTTCGCTTTTCACTTTTTAAAGTTAGTTTAAATGCAGGCATCATTTATCTCAGTCCTCTTTCACTGATATATATAACGGCTTTCCCGTTATATATTCATTTATCCTCCTCCCCCCTCAAAAATCAACTTTTAACCTTACTGGTTCATTATAAATTGTCGTTATTCTCCCCCCTCCCCCCTCCTTCAAATAAAATATTTAGTTTAAATTTGACATTTTATACTTAATTTCATATGGCTTTAGTCTTTCTCTCCCCCCCCCCCCCCCCTCACAATACTGTAGGTTTCGCCTTTTTACTTTTTAAAGTTAGTTTCAAATGCAGGCATCATTTATCTCAGCCCTCTTTCACTTTCACACGGATAGAAATATATCTTAACCGCAGGAATATTCCGTTGAGATAAAATAAAAGAATAAAATACAAGTGAATGTTTTTCGCATCGCAGCCGACAATATGTAATGCATATTTTCTCAGCCTCCTGGTTTGCATTAATAATCAATTCTCACCCTTCTGTTTGTCGGATAAAAGCCATATGCCCCTTGCTGACTAATTTCAGCTGTCGGTAAATCTGTAACGTGCATGTAATATCACGTAGTGATGGGCGATAACGAGATGTTTTTCTCGATTTTCTCGATTGTATGGACATCTCGATATTTTTCGATTGTATAAATTTTTTCTCGATGACTACAGTTTGCAAATTTCTTTTATAAATCATATATTATGTATTATATACGTCATACATTTATCAAGAATCGTCTGCGGGTGAACTGGAATGAGTCGATGTTAATAAAGACTAGGTGACTTCGACCGCTAGCGGGCCCCTCCTTTAATCGAGGCCCCTAATTTATACGTAATCTTGTAATATGAAATCACGAACAGGTTACCCGCTATATACGGCACTGATATATGATAGCAGGCGGGTGTGGTGTGCACGCACTACAAAATCTTGTAAAAAATATAATATCGAAACGAATGAACGTCGGACCAGATCTCTTGGGTGAGGGGTCAAAGCGAGCGGAGGGACACGGCAGCTGCATAATATGATTAAGTCGTCACAGGTCTTTAGGCCTTTCCAACCATATGTCACATGAGAAGTCTGGATCTGAATTTATAAAAATGCCCTCCCCTTGGGGGGGGGAAGGGGGGAGGGGTGCGGGAGGTGGATAACATAAGTGGTCATAAGCCCTTCCAACAATATGTCACATGAGGGGTCTCGGCTAAATTTAGAAAAACACGCCCGTGGGGGAAAAGGGGGGAAGGTGGTCACCGGAGGTGCATTACATCAATAAGTAGTCACAGACCTTTCCAACGATATCTCACATGTGGGGTCTTGGCTAAATTTGGAAAAGTGTCCCCCGGGGGGGTTCAAAATGGGGGGATGGACACCGGAAGAGCATAACATCAATAAGTAGTCACAGACCTTTCCAACGATATCTCACATGAGGGGTCTTGGCTAAATTTGAAAAAGTGTCCCCCGGGAGGGGCAAATTGGGGGAGACTGTCACCGGAGGTGCATAACATCAATAAATAGTCACAGACCTTTCCAACGATATCTCACATGAGGGGTGTTGGCTAAATTTGGAAAAGTGCCCCCGGGGGGGGGGCAAAGTGGTGGTGGGGACACCGTAGGTACATAACATCAATAAGTAGTCACAGACCTTTCCAACGATATCTCACACGAGGGGTCTTGACTAAATTTGAAAAAGTGTCCCCCAGGGGGGGCAAAGAGTGGGGGGGACAGTCACCGGAAGTGCATAACATCAATAAGTAGTCACAGACCTTTTCAACGATATCTCATAAGAGGGGTACTGACTAAATTTGGAAAAGTGTCCTCCGGGGGGGCAAAGTGGAGGGGAGCGGCCACCGGAAGTGCATAGCACTAATAAGTAGTCACAAACCTTTCTAACGATATGTCACATGAGGGGTCTTGGCTAAATTTGGAAAAGTGTCCTGAAATTTCATATATTATAAATAATATTTAGCGGAGGGCTCCATAAAAAAATCCGATCTAAAATGATAAAAGCGGAAAAAACTACCCTCGCAGTGGGGGCCAAATTGGGGAGGGGAGGAAGAAAGTCTCATAATATGAAAGAGTCATCCGAGAGCTTACCGATGACATATCACATGACTGGTCCAAAAAAAGTTTGAAAATTGCTCCCCCTCTCTGCCCCCGTGGACCCACTCTTTCACCCCGGAATTCACACAGCCGCCACTTTAAAAATTTTTATGTTCAATAAATAATATTTACCGGAAGACTGCATAAAAAACCCATATTTAAAGTGATATTTCAATTTATTATAGAAATCGGCTACGGTTTTAAAAATTTGTTCGCCCCTTCCCCACCCCCCTTTGAGCGAAGAAAGGTTCATAGTATGAAAGAGTGGTCAAAGGGCTTTTCGATTATATGCCACAGGAAGGGTTCGGTAAAATTTTTAAAATTGCACCCCATGAGTCCACTCTCACGTCCTCCTCCCTCGAAATCACCCGACCCACCTTCCTCTTTGAAAATTTTATATTTAATAAATAATTTTTATCGGAGGGTTCCAGGTATGTGACATCTTGGTAGGGCTAAAATAAGAGAAACTTTGAAAATTAAAGCTTCATTTCACAGCTCATTGTCATGCCTTTTTCTCTATCTCGTCCCTTGGTACTCTCGATAAATTTTCTTACTTTTCTTCTCAACCGAGGACGAGAGAAATCCTCGAAAAGCTTCTCATAGCGAAATGTTGAAAAGCGCGAGAGAAATCCTCGAAAGGCTTTTCATTGGGAGATTTCGAAAAGGACGAGAGTAACAAGCGAGAAGCTTCCCATCGGGAAAGGTTGAAAAGGGCGAGAGGAAACTCTCCAGACTTCCCATCCCGAAAGGTTTAAAACCGCGAGAGAACCAACCATCGAGCAGCTTGCCATCTGGAAGCGTCGAAATGCTGGAAAAATCATCGAGATGAGATTTGCCGAAATGCGAGATGGAAATGAAGCTTTCAGAGTCAAACTTACCGCATTTCTGGTTTAAGTCATAATTTCTCAAAGGAGTCCATCTGCTTATCCAATCTCTTTTTAGCTCACAGGCTATCTAAGCCGGAGAGCTAATGTACCCGTCGGTTCTGTGTGTATGCATGTACTGTACGTACGTACGTACATATGTATGTACGTCACGCGATAACTCTTGATTAAAATGTACGATTTGCTTCAATTTTTTTTTATGTTCATTCTGATAAGGCGTTCCGCTGTTTAGTTTTGACGGTTCATTGGTTAAGGATAAAGGGAGAGAAGGGGGGCTGGTCCCCCCCCCCTCCTTAATTTAGATAAATAGGTTTTTCATGCAGAATTCTTCGATTTGCTCCAAATTTCGTATACCGGTTTATTATGTTAAGGAGCTTCCCTGATTAAACTTGGAGGTTCATTAGTTAAGTATGAAGGGGGGAAAGGGGGATAGACCCCCTCCTTAATTTAGATAAATGGGTTTTTCATGCAGAATTATTCGATTTGCTCCAAATTTGGTATACCGGTTCATTATGTTAAGAAGTTGCCTTGATTAGATTTGGAGGTTTACGGGTTAAGTATAAAAGGGGAGAAAGGGGCTATACCCCCTCCCCCTTAATTTAGATAAATGGGCTTTTCATGCAGAATTATTTGATTTGCTCATAATTTGGTATACCGGTTTATTATGTTAAGGAGCTTCCCTGATTAAACTTGGAAGTTCATTGGTTAAGGATAAAGGGGGAGAAGGAGTGGGCTGGTCCGTCCTCCCCCCCTTAATTTAGATAAATGCGTTTTTCATGCAGAATTATTCGATTTGTTCCAAATTTGGTATACCGGTTTATTACGTTAAGAAGTTGCCTTGATTAGATTTGGAGGTTTACGGATTAAGTATAAAGGGGGAGAAGGGGGGCTGGTCCCCCCTTAATTTAGATAAATGGGCTTTTCATGCAGAATTATTTGATTTGCTCCAAATTTGGTATACCGGTTTATTATGTTAAGGAGCTTCCCTGATTAAACTTGGAAGTTCATTGGTTAAGGATAAAGGGGGAGAAGGGGGGCTGGTCCCCCACTTAATTTAGATAAATGGGTTTTTCATGCAGAATTACTCGATTTGTTCCAAATTTGGTATACCGGTTTATTATGTTAAGGAGCTTCCCTGATTAAACTTGGAGGTTCATTAGTTAAGTATAAAGGGGGGAAAGGGGGGTAGACCCCCTCCTTAATTTACATAAATGGGTTTTTCATGCAGAATTATTCGATTTGCTCCAAATTTGGGATACCGGTTTATTATGTTAAGAAGCTGCCTTGATTAGATTTGGAGGTTTATGGGTTAAGTATAAAGGGGAGGGGCTAGTCTCCCCTTAATTTAGATAAAAGGGTTTTTCATGCAGAACTATTGGATTTGCTTCAAATTTAATATACCGATTCATTCCGATATTGCGCTTCTTTCATTAGATTTGGAGGTTCATTGGTTAAGTATACAAGGGCGAAAAGGGGGGAAGTCCCCTTAATTTAGATAAATGGATTTTCATGGAGAATTATTCAATTTACTTTAATTTTTTTTTTCTATGTTTGTTCTGATAAGGAGCTTTCCTGATTAGATTTGGAGGTTCATTAGTTAAGTATAAAAGGGTTAAAGGGGTTAGACCACCCTTAATTTAGCGATATGTTCCTTTTTTTCAGAATTATCTGATTTGCTTCAAATTTGATATACTGATTTATTATAGTTAAGGAGTTTCCCTGATTAGATTTGGAGGTTCATTGGTTAAGTATAAAAGGGGCAAACGGGGGATATTTCCCTTCATTTATTTTTTGAGGGACATTATTCTTTGAAATAAGAGTATAATATACAGTTAGTGTTAATAACCTGTGAGCTCAATGCCATCAGTTTAACTTGCACTTATCATTTTATTGCTATTAACCGATGTGGGTTATGAAGCATAGTGGTTTATGTAGTCAGTTCTGTATAGTCCTAGTTTCAAACTTTACTGTTAAATTTAGTGTCATTTTGCCACGAATTTTCAATCTCTTATTTTAGCTCTGCCAAGCTGCCACATACCTGGAGACTCAGATAAATACTATTTATTAAATATAAAAAGTTCAAAGAGGAAGGTGAGGGAATTCTGGGGTGCGCGAGAGTGCACAAAGGGAGGGGGGGGGGTGTATTTTTCAAACTTTTACCAAACCTCTCCTTGACATATCATCGGAAAGTCCTTTCACCACTCTTTCATATTATGAACCTTTCTCCTCCAAGAGTTGAATTCCGGAAGGGGTTCGGGGGGGGGGGCGGTGCGGGGATGACTTTTTTTTTTAATTGTAGAGATTTCTACAATAAATATCATTAAATGAGGTTTTTTTAATGGAGCTCTCCGATAAATATTATTTATTAAATATAAAATTTTAAAAGTGGGGCTGCGTGATTTCCGGGTATATTCTAGGATAAAAAAGGGAACCCACGTGGGAGGGGTAGATTTCAAACTTTTTCTGGACCAGTCATTTGATCTACCATCGGAAAGTTTTCGGTTATCATCGCAAAGTTACTCTTTCATATTATGAACCTTTCTTCTTCCTTCCTTAGTTTGGCGCCCCGAGAGAGGCACTTTTCGAACTTTTTTGAAATCGTAGCGTTTTTAAACATTTTAGATCGGATTTTTTTACGGAGCCCTCCAATAAATAATTTTTAATATATGAAAATTTCAAAGAGAAGGATGGGCAGGGTATATTTCAGGGGGGGTGGGCGCACGATAATTGGAATCCTGGGAGTTGGGACTCTTTTCTATCTTTTGCTGACACCCCTCATGTGATATATCATTGGAAAGCTCTGTGACTACTATTTCATTTTATATTTCGCCCGCGCCCCTCCCCTTACTTTGCCCCCGAGCGGGGGCACTTTACTAAATTTAGCCGACACCCCTCATGTGCCATATCGTCGGAAAGTCCTGTGACGACTTATTCATATTATGCACTTTCCTTGCCCCTCCCTCCTACTTTGCTCCCCGCGGGAGTTCGTTTAATGTATTCCAGTCGAAGACTTTATAAAAATGGGGAAATTAAAGATCCAATCTCAAATGACGTAGAAAAATCAATAAAAATTTTTGATCCCTTTTATCATCCTTTAGTTCATATTTTTGCCACTAGGGGGTGCTTTTGATTCTTATTTCTTTGGCCATTTTGGTACTAATTGCCGAAAAATTCTAATTTTTGATACTTAAACTCCCCTTACCGCTTCATAGCTACTCGCGTTTTTTCAGCTTTTTTCAACCAGGGGGCACCCTTACAAGACTTTTCCAGTCTTATGGTTCCTTTATAGTTTCCCTTTGGTTTGTTGTTTTTTTATTCCATCTGTTTTCAGTTACCCTATATTTAATAAAATCTGCCTTATATATATGTAAAAACAATGATTTCAATAATCGATTCTAGAACATCTCCTTTGTAGATTCTCGAAAGTAATCGATTACTGTATCGATTGTGTATTTTACGATAACGATTTTTTTCGATTGGTAAATTTTCGAGAATCGCCCATCACTAAGCCCTATCACTACTATGAAATTGTCGGCCAGAATAATAGCTAAGTTTTCCAATAACTGTTTTTAGCTTTTCTCGATATAATCGATTGTAAAACATCTCGATTGTAGATTCTATGAATTAATCGATGGCTGTATCGATTGTGATTTTTTACGATGACGATTTTTCTCGATTGTCGAATTCTCGAGAATCGCCCATCACTAATATCACGTGTTAGCTCTTTCTTTAAGCCACTCTTCCTTACCGCAGGAATTTATTTCTTGTAAACCTAAAGAGCCCGCCATGGCATAGTCTTTAACTCAATGTAAAACTTCTTGATTGTTTTGTCTACCCAATTTGTTTTCGCCAAATATCTTACATATGGTTATCTCATGTTCGCCAATCTGTAAGTAATTGTAACAAAATCTGACTCACTTTTGCTCCTGACCTCGAGCTATGTAGTCTGCAAATTAAGCCCCGCTGTGAGCGTCTGCCATTGGGCAGTTATTGAAACTCTCCCCGTTCCTCTGTACTTTTCACGGCCCTCCTTTAAAAGTTCTTTACAATAAAATGTTTAAGTCTCTTAAAGTATTATGTTGGAGTTTCTTTTTGTTCTTTTAAGAACCTGGGTATACGAAAACACTATCACAGGGATAAACCCGGGTCTCCTGGGTTACAGAGTATAGGTGAAAATCCTCATAAATATTATTCCTGATGTTAACATCTATTTTTCTCCTCACATTCTAAAGGTACGGCGATGAATGAGGTATTTTTCGAAAGGTTCTGCAAGCGGTTTTTGATAGCATACTTATCGTTAAAACAGGCTGTTTGATAAAAAGCGTTAAACGCGAAATTCGAATACGATTAAGCGTGAAATTCGATTACATGTCGCAAATTTGTGTGTTATTTATATTTCATTGTTTTATTTAATGATTGATGAATGTTTTAATTTCGCTATGGAATATAAGCTGGAATGAAAGGATGAGCTATTTATATTAATTTAAGTGAAAATTGATTTACCTTTCGTAATCGTCATCAGGATACAGAGATAGATTTGATAAAATTAATGCTTGAAAATTAATTTAAAAGCAATAAAAATTGAGTAAATTGCGATACAGTTTTCGATATAGTTTACAAACAAATTGCATTTGAAAATACCCTTTTTTTCTGTATTCGATGGTATAAAAATCGAAAATGGTCGGCATTTAGAAGTTTAAAAAAATTGCAATAAAAGTAAAAGTTAAATGTAATCGTCTGCTGATACCACCTTCAAAATGACGTCAGCGTTACGTACGGACTCGTTTGTCCTTTATAATATAGATATATTTTGAAAAGTAATGTTACCATATGCCAATTTGTTGTCAATGACAGCGTCCATGATTTATGAAAAGTTTTACAACTTTTTATCAAATTAGGAATACAACATGATGAATTTTTTTTATATTTTGTATAAATCCAATAAGTAAACTGTAGTAAATAAATAGTAAATGCAAATGGAAATGGATAAAAAATATCCTCATTGCATTTTTAGACTGGAATATTTACATTATATAGTATACACTGGAATATATACATTACATTTTTAGACTGGTATAAATTGTGACGACCAATTGTGTAATCGTAAAAATCCAGAGGATAGGGGAGAGTAGTACACAGTGAGACATGGTACAGAGTGAGACATCAGCCACTTTGACATATAGTTGTAACTTTTTATCCAAGCTGGCACACACACATAACGACCTCATCTTATACAACACGTGGATGTAGTTTCGGAACTTCAGTTATTCGTCCGACAAAACAGCAAATAATTCTTTATTTTATAGTGGTTAAAGTTACATAAACGTCTATTTTAGAGTTTATTTCCTTCAATATGACATATATTTATTTAACCAAACCTAGCTATAGCTAATAATAGACTATTTCGACAAAACAACATAAATTTTTTAAAGCAATGAAATTGATGTAAAAGATGTGGCATCCATTTTGTTACAACATAACCAAAGTATACAGTGAGACACACAGTTGTGGTATACATTGAGACGTGTCTCTTTGTGTACCTACTATGTGGTTCTAATGTTAAAAATGTTATTTATTAATAAAAGAAGGTTTCTCTCTCTCTCTTTCTGCGTGTGTGTGGGAGCGTGCGATGACTAGGGAAATCTACTAAACGTAAGAGGCTGAAAATTTACACGAAGGTAGCCCAAGGTTTGCCACCCGAGGCTCATATTTTTAATATTTTGAAAATCTAGAAATAGTAATTAGAAATCATAAACTGCAGAAAATTATTGATAGAGTGTAAAAATGTATAGTTTATGAAAATATATACATTGTCTCACTGTGTACCACTTGTAGTACACATTGAGACAATTTCCGATACTCCGTTATGCTGCTTCTGTGCTTTTATAAATAACTTTTATAAAACCATTTATACATTAATTTGTAGCGTATTTGTGTAGCTTAAAGATGTAGCTAAAACTTTTTCAAAAGAATAAAAATCGTCGCCATTCGTTAAGTAATAATAATTTTCGTCTCACTGTGTACTACTACCCTACTCTACTACCTACACTACTACTCTACACTACTACCCTACCCTATACACCATACGCAGAGGATATACGCTAGAGAGTATATGCAATAGCTATGGAGAGTATATGGAGTTTCTTAAAAATATCCAGAAAGTATACGGCGTATACCACCGTATACCCTCCAACGCATCTCTGGTGGCGGACAGTACTCATAGTCTAACGACTGCCTTTAGACTTTGAATTTTACGCTCACTTTTACGGTAAATTTAAAAATAAAATTCATCAGGAATTACAAAATAAGTTCTGCCAAAAATATTCGGGGAAAATGACGAGTAAATACTACACAATAAATATAACATTATAGTGAAACAAAAAATACTGAATTAACATTCACTAATTTTATGCATTTTTTATTCCACGTCAAAAGTGAACGTAATGTTATTGCACCGTTTACCTCTCATACTCAGCCAAGTTGTTAATGATAAAAACGAAATGTCCTTGACACACCTCTGAGACATATACGTACATTCTTCAAGTCAGAAAGTCGACCACAATGGAAAAAGTAACGGCTAAAGTAATTTATATTCATGTCATTTTCTTTGATACTTTTTCTATCGAATTCAAGAACAGAAATGATCAATGATCTATATACGGAAACATTCCAAAAAGCGCGTCTTCTATCGGACTCGCTTAATTAATTTATTCAGTTTAAAGGCAAACTGCTGAATTTTACCGGGAATTCACGTTTAAGCATGGATATATAAGTTCGTTCAGAATTCGAACGAAATCAGTATCGTATTTCGATCAGTTATAACAACTCACAATGTTCGCAAAGGTAATATATTTGTTTAATATATCACTATATTTTGTAGTATAAAAATTTCGTCTAGTAATGTTTTTGCATGGAATTTTAAATAAAACTGTTATGGAGGCGAAATTCAATTAGAGTAATTCGTAAAATAATTGTTAATTTTTTAAAATTATAAATAAAAAAAAACGATGTATAATTATGTTGCTTTGATCTAAAACAATAAATATTCTGTAAAAAGAAAAGAAAAATAGTTCATTTTATGATTATAATGGGAAACTAATTCCATGTTTAATCTTAAAATACTTCTAAAAAATAAGACTTAGTTAAAAATGTTTATATTAGAGTTTCACATTAATGTTTTACCTCTACCTTTTCTTCAAAATAATGTATTTATATTTTTATATAAAAATTAAAAACTAACATATCAATTTTTTTATGAGGTAACTGCAATGTCTGAAATGTAAAAAATATTATGACTTAAAAAAAAATTAACAATACGATCATGACCCTAAAGATGAAACAACAGAAATATGGTACTTAAACTTACACATACTACTTATGCACATAAAGTATTGATGACAAAATACCTGAAAGTTACATGTGATTATATACATCAGGGTAACTAATAGAAGATAAATTCATGTCCAAATGATTTCTTACTTATACTAATAAAGAGATTTTCTCTTACAGATCGCCATCATCTGTTCTGCATTAGTAGCTGTAAATGCTACAGCCTTACTTCATGGCGTAGCTTTAGCACATACCGGACAGAGTGTCAGCTCTAGGCACCAAGATGTAAGTATTATGTTTCTGCCTATCTTAGTCTGTTATTCTTAGAATGATTATTATAATCTGATTAGGTTATCTTCTGAAGCAATCTATTTAAAATTTAATTATTGTAATATTGGTTAGTTTACTATCAATTTTAAATACTGAATCAAATTAAGCAAATTGATTAAAACTTTTAAAATACGTATATTATTATTTTCACTTCTTTTTCCTTCTATGTGGATGGAAATTAGTAATTGCTGTTAAAAACTAACAATGCACATCAAATATAACTTTCAAATAAAAATCTAAATTGGAACTCTGAATAGCATGCATTTTTCGTATTTTAAGTAGTTTTACTTATGTGAAGTTCTAATTCTTCTTTATTTCTAATTGAAGGCTCACGGTAATTATGGCTTCGGATATGACATCGTTGATGCTCATGGTGCCAGCAACTCACGCTCAGAAGTTGGAGATGGTCATGGAAATAAACAAGGATCTTATACCCTCCACGACATCGATGGTCGTGCCAGAAGAGTCGACTACGTTGCCGACGGTCATGGTTTCAGAGCTGTTGTGAATACAAACGAACCCGGAACAGCTCATAGTGCTCCTGCTGCATCTTTGACTGCTTCACCTTACGCCGCTCCAGTAGCACCAGTTGCGCATCACGCTCCAGTCGCAGTTGCTTACTCAGCTCCAGTAGCTTACGCCCATGCTTCTCCTGTTGCAGTTGCCCACCATGCTCCATTGTCTTATGCCCATGCTGCACCTGTTGCTGTTGCCCACCATGCTCCAGTAGCTTATTCTACTTCTACTACTGTTAATCATGTTGCCGCTGCTCCTATCGCTCATGTAGCTGCTGCTCCTGTTGCAATTGCTCGATATGGTCACATTGGTGCTGGTCATTTAGCTTATGCAAATGGGATTGCTTCCCATGGCATTCTCGCTCATCGTCTCGGAGGAGTGCATTACGGTGGACTGAGGTCTCATCATTATTAAATGAAATCCTATCCTGATCTTTGTGCGTTGTATATAAAATAGAATAAATTAATTTATAAGTATAAGAATTGTTGTAGTTTATTTTCGTTATAATGTATACAAACACATTTTTATTCTGATGTATATAGATGAATTTCTATTCAACTTACTAGTAACAAAAAGCTTTAGTTTTAAAAAAAATTACAAAAAATATAGCATTTAATTTTGAAAGACAAAATATTATAAAAATAAATAAGTAGTCTTAAGATATAATATGCTTATAATTATGATGTACAGGTCTTAAAATACTATAGCGTGTATTGGGGAAGATATACGACTCAAATATACGTCTCATAATTTCTAATTGCAGTCTTTAAAAAAATCTCTATTTGAATGTTTATATTTGTGTACTAAACACCGACAGTGAAATATATGTTGTATTTTTTTTTTTTTTTTTTTTTTGAAGAATGAAAGTCTATTAATAGCAAAATGCTGAGAAATGCTAGAATGCTTAAAAAAGTGCTTTAAAAATCTTTAGTGTATATTCTCAATTCATTCAGAAATCCTATTAGAGGCAGATAAAATAATAAAGAATAGCGCACCTAATACTCAGATCAGCGCTTAGAAACCTCAGATACCAATATATTTTCTCAATTTAAAGAGGAATTTATATAAACAAAGTTTCTTTTTGCTGCCACGAATTTTTACAAACTTTTTCGAGGAGTTTTTACAGTGTATTGCTCAGGTTTCTCAACCTGAATATATAGGCTTTTTGGATGCTATCAATTCTCAAATAGACATTTTCAAGTTCAACAAACATGTTTCGCAGACAAACATGATAAATTATGATTAACATTAGAATTAATTTTATCCAGTTACTCTTATATGCATAATTAAATTCAGAAGTTTAAAATGTTTAATGAGTAATTGCATCCTAAAAACCAATATTTTGTTTTATGAAAACCGAGGTTAAACCTTTAATGCATGAATTTTTATTTTGTTCAGAAAAATTATATTTGAGTCTATTTTTGTTAATTATTATTAAAAATAGTGAAAAAAATTATTTATGTTTCTTTTGGACATAATGTCACTCCTGAGTTACATAAGAAAATTGCTCAAAAAACGATAATTTTAAATCATATAATTACTTTACACTGCACAATAACAGCACTATTCAACATACTATAACTTTTATAATGCTTTTAAAAGTTTGCAGAATTAACACCTTATAAAGATAGTTAAAAAACTCAAGTCAATCACATTGCAAGCAGTATCAACAAAATATGTCATAACATACCCGGGATAACAAATCATAGCAAAAAGAGAATTTAGGACCTTAAATGCATGTTATCACACGTCAAGTAACGCATAATAGTTCAACAAAAGACCAACTGAAAGCGCCAAATGACAAAAAAAGATAATGTAACTCCTGAGTTACACTATGCGATAAAAGGTTAATATGCTATAAAAACTACTTCGAAAATAAGTGACAGCAAAAGAAATCTTGTTTTTATAAATGCTTTGTTAAATCTCGAAAATATATTGGCTCCTGAGGTTTCTAAAGATAAAGAAAGCTTTTTGGGATCGGGCGTTACTCGGAAGTGTTTACTCGTTTTGTATATTTTCGTTTTTGTTTACATTATATTTTGTAGTTAAAGAAGCATTTATCTTCTTTTAAAGTGCATTTTAAATTAGTTTGTTACTATTTCTTTGCTTTAATAATTATAAAAATTTTAAATAAAAAAAGGAAAATACCCGATTTCAATTATTTGATGGTTTTCCCTATAACAATCCTAGAAATAAAGCTACACTATATGGCCATTAATCACCGGAAACTTTCAATTTCGGACATTTTGTCAAAAATTAAAAAATATATACTTGTTGGATTCTTCTGGAAGGTCAGGATTGTAAAGAATATGTTTGACCTCATATTTATCAACAGCGATTCGATAAGGAAGGCAACTAGGAGGCCAGCAAAAAATCATAGAAGATAATATTTTAGATCACCCTGTAAATTAAAATGCACGAAATGATCTATCGCTAAATCTTAGAAATATGTGATTATTGTACAATATGTGTATACATTTGTGTAAGAATAGCACGTATATTCATGGAGATATAGCAATTTTTTTAAGGTTAAAAAATTCTTGCATGTTTTTTGCTTATATCATGCAGTGTTTTCAACCAAATTTAACGCCAGTTTCAGAATATTTGGCAAAATGTAGTAGAAACAATATACTGCATTTGGAATATAAATATATTAAACATTTGGATGAAAGATGAGCAGTTGTATGAAATATTTTTTATCTGCGCATGAGCGAACGATAACAAAGTTTTTTTTTCATGATTTAATAGTCAATTCTATGGAGCAACTCATACAAGAAAGCCAGTCAGATATCGCGAAAATTCAGAAAGTTATCGGCGACAGAGTGAGCTGATTTTCAGTTGTTCTCTAAAAGCAGATGAATTATAAGGGATTTTCAATAAATTGTCATTTTTTATAAACTGACTTTCAGCAAAGGAGTTAGTATTTAATGAATGGCAACGAGTAGATCTGGAAAAAATGCTACGATTTTGACACTTCTTTTTTTCTCTGAATTGGTTCGTTCTGGTGGTTTTCCAAGAACTAAAGTATCGATAAAAAATTAAAATTAAAAATATATATAAATTAAAAATGACAAATTTTGGAAAATCCCCTATCATTTAGCTGCTTTTAGAGAGCAACTAAAAATCGGTTCACTCTATTGCCGAATCTTCCTGAATTTTTGCGTTATTTGACTGGATTTTTCATATGCGTTGCTGCATAGAGTTGACTACAAAATTATGAAAAAAAAATCTTGTTATCGTTCGCGCATACGTAGATAAAATAATTCATACAACTTCTCATATTTTATCAAATGTTTAATATATTTATATTCTAATTGCACTATATTGTTTCTACTACATTGCGCCAAATTTTCTGAAACTGGCGTTAAATTTGATTGAAAACCCTGTATGATATAAGCAAAAAACATGCAAAAATTTTCTTAAATTTAAAAAGAAAATCGCTATATCTCCATGAATATACGCGCTATTCTTACCCAAATGAATACACATATTGTACAATAACCACATATTTGTACGATAAAGCGATATATCATTTCGTGTATTTTATTTTACAGTGTGATCTCAAATACTATTATTTGTCTTTGATTTTTTGTTGGCCTCCTAATTGTCCTCTTATCAAATCGACATTGATAAATATTAGGTCAAACATATTCTTTGTAATCTTGAAGTTCCAGAAGAATCCGACAAGTATATCTTTAAATATTTGACTAATGTCTAAAACTGAAAGTGCACTGAAAAAATGACGCTTTTAAATCTGAGTAAATCAATATTTTTATTTTGTTATGAAACTTTTTGTTTCAAATATGAAGACCCACTGCTTTCAATTCTGAAACACCAGAAATACAGTTTCAAACAAAATTACTTTTCATTCGTTAAACATAGTAAATTTTACCAGGGTAGTTGAATTTATTCATATTATATCATTTCTTAAGATTTCGAACGAAACGCTCCTTTCAGCAATAATTTATAACATGAAATGTGGCAAGCAACATTTTTATCAAAAGCCGTCGTAATATAATTACGAAAGCGTAAATTATATTCTTCAAACTTCGAAATCGAAGAATGGAAGAATTCGTAAAGGAAAGACTTCGCAGGTACGATTTGACAATCATCAACAATATATGCAGATGGATGACAAAATAATACGAACACCCATGAAAAAGGTATGGTCAATTTCAAAGGAGCAGAACGCGCTTGTCACTTTGCACTCAATTCTGCCACCTAGTAGTTATGAAAGGTAAGGTATCAGTCGCTCAACATCAGTGATAGGCGTTGCATGCGCTTACTATACGCTCTGAAAAACTCAGTAATGACCGACTTGTCAGAGTTCGAAAAAGGAATGATTGTTGGAATGCGGTGCGCTGGTTGCTCCGTGACGAAAACAGCCAATTATTTGGGGCGGGCAGAGTACTGTGTCAACCGTTATGACAGCATACACGAAATGCGATAAATTGTCGTCTGCGAAGTACAACAGTGGACGGAAAAGAAAGCTTTCTGAGATGTATAAAAGAGAGTTGACCCCCATAGTGGTCAGAAAGCGCAGGCAATCTTTATCCCAGATAGCGTCAAATATAAATAGTCATCTCCAGAATCCATTTCAGCCAGAACTGTCCAAAGGGAACTTCATGTTTCAAACATTTATGAAATAGTTGCAATTCGTACGCCGTTGGTGTCATAGGTGTTCGTATTATTTTGTCACCCATCTGTAAATACAAATATTATGTATAATCGTGAATAAACATCATAAATAAAGTATTATGTGCTCATATTTGAGTATGTCCATGTTTTCAGAAATGAGTATGCACTTGTTTCAAACTTGAGTAATTTTGTTTCGGAACTATTTTGACTATACGACATACTCAGATTTGAGTATTTTTTACTCAGTTTTGAAAATGTCGTTTTTAGAGTTTGTCAGGTGATTAATGGCCATATAGTATATATGTCGTAGGCTGATTGAGAAATCAGGCTCTTTGCAAAGAGCCGGTCTAAATGGAGGATCATCTCGCTTTTTTCCTGATATTGGACTGATATTTTCCATGCTTATTGCAAAGAACCTAAACGGCGTTAGGCTAATTGTAAAATGACTATTTATTTCTCAATCAGCGTGATATTTTAAGGCTTATTAACCCATAACGGGACCCGAACCCGACAAGAAAAATTACAACAGACCGTCCCCGATCCAAACAAGACAAAACAATTTCCGTTGCCACTCATCCCGAGCAGAATCTGAAAGTTCCATTAAAGAAAAAAAAAACGAAAACTGACCCGAACCAAATATGATAACAGGCAAAAATATTCTAAAGAACCATAACGCGATCCGAACAAGATAAAATAATTTCCGTGGACACGCAACCCGGCGCAAACCCAAAAAATTTGTTTGAAAAGAAACCCCGAAATATCACCCGAACCAAATATGATAACAGGCAAAAATATTCGAATGAACCATAACCCGATCCGAGCAAGACAAAATAATTTCCGTGAACACAACTCCCGACACGAACCTAAAAACTACATTAGAAAAAACCCAAAATCTGACAGGAAACAAATCTGAACCCGGCAAAAGTATTCCAAAGAACCATAAACTGATCCGAGCAAGGCAAAATAATTTTGTGGACACATAACCCGACCCGAACCTAAAAATTTCATTTGAAAAAAAAACCCGAAATCTGACACGAACCAAATCTGAACCTGACAAAATATTCCAAAAAACAATAATCTGATCCGAGCAAGACAAAATAATTTCCGTGGGAACGCAACCCAACCCGAACCTAAAAAAATTCATTTGAAAAAACCCGAAATCTGAACCCGACAAAAATATTCCAATGAAGCATAATCCGATCTGAACAAGATAAAATCATCTCCGTGGACACGCAACCCGTCCCAAACCTAAAAATTTTGTTTGAAAAAAACCCGAAATACGACACAAACGAAATCTGAAACCGATAAAATTATTCCAAAGAACCATAACCGAATTTGAGCAAGACAAAAAATAATTTACGTCGGTATGCAAATCGATCCGAACCTAAAAATTCTTCTTTAAGTTAACCCGAAACCCGACAGAACCCAAAATAAAAATATATCAGGCTGTACCCCGATCCGAGCAAGTCAAATGAATTTCCATGCACCCGAAATACGACCAGAACATGAAAATTCCATTTGAAGGCGACCTGAAACCGATCCAAACCTGATCTGAAAACAACAAAAATATTTCAATGAACCCGAGCCGATCAAGACAAAATAATTTCCGTCAACACGCAACCGGATCCGAACCTAAAAGTTTCATTTGAAGTCAACCTGAAAACCGACCATAACCCGAAAAAACGTTACGTGAGACAGTGCTCGATTCGAGCAAGACAAAATAATATCCGCCGACACGCAATCCGACCATAATATAAAAATTCCATTTGAAGTCATTACGAAACCCGGCCCGAACCCTTCAAAATAATCAATCGAAACGTAACACAATTAGACTTATTCCAAAAAGCCTTAGATAACGTCAGCGTTATTGAAACATGGCCACTGGTTCTTTTTCAGGCTTATTGCAATCAGCCTAACCAGTTTTACGTTAATTAAGAACTTGCCAAGGTAGTGAATGATTATGTATAATTTAAGTATGAAAAATAAGAGCAGGAACATAAAAATATGTAATAAAACTGTTTTGAGAGTTTACAGAGTTGATTGTTGGCAGAGTTCATCACGGCTAGTATAATTTTTGTGAATACTTCATTTTTATTACAAGGGTATATGCTTTATTAATAACCCATGCAAGAAGTATGAAAGAAGTCTGCAGATGAGACAGATTTTTAATGTTTTTCTGTATTACGAAAGAAGATTGGTTGCTAACGAAAATAATTAGAAAAAATATATCTGAAAATTTCTGCAAAAATTATATCTGCCGATTTTTAATATTTTTCCATCATTATGAAGAGAAGATCTATCATGAAAATAGAAAAAAATAAATAAGAAAATTTCCCCAATAATAAAACTTGCAGATGAAGCAGATTTTTAATGTTTTTGAGCATTACACATATAAAGCCGATCTTCTTTGCTTAATACTGGGAAAACATTAATTATCTGCCTCCTCTGTCGATCCCACATTTACGCAGCGAAGACGCAAATAAAAATAATTATATAAGAAAATTTCTACAATAATGAAATCTACAGATGAGGCAGATTTTTTAAAGTTTTCCCACCGTAAATATTTAGAATAGTTATAATTGATCTTAAAACTTATTTGTTTTCAAGGGGTTCCGCAGGTAGTAAAACTTTTTCCTACCCTGGGCTTGGGGGTTACACCCAGCCATAAGCCAAAAGCGGGTTCCCAGGGTGGGTGCTTACTTACTTACTATCACGCAGAGAAAATCCGTATCTAATGACATTTATTAAAAAATATATTTTAGAAAATGTTTGCAATAATGACATTTCCAGAAGAGGTAGACTTTACGGTTTTTTTTTTCACCTTTATGTAGAAAAGTTGGGTTGTTGAATGAAAACATTATAATGAAAATAAATAAGAAAAGAGCAGTAATTATATAATCTGCAGATAAGGAAGAAATTTAGTATTTTTCCAAGAGTGTGTGGGTGGCTGTATGAATATGATAAAAAAGAAGAAAAGTGCTTTATTGACAGATTTCATTTAAGCTGCTGGTTGATAATTAAGGCTCATAAACACCTTTTTTAAGCTTTTCGGCAAAATTTGATCCCTCTTCGTAAAGATAAATCAAAAAATCTGCTATGAAGACATCTACAGAGAATCTAAGTATATCATTCATATATTTTATATATAAAAAAATTCCGCAATATATTATTTTTACGTAAAACCAGATAAAAACACTTATTTACATATTAACAAATTATGGTTCTTTGGAATATTTTTGTCGGGTTCATATTTGGTTCGGAATTCTTTCAAATGGAATTTTTAGGTTCGGGTCAGGTTGTGTGTCCACGGAATTTATTTTGTGTTGCTCGGATCGGGTTATGTTTCAATAGAAAATTTTTGTCGGGTTCAGATTTGGTTCTTGTCAGATTTCGGGCTTTTTTCAAATGGAATTTTTAGGTTCGGGTCGAGTAACATGTCCACGGAATTTATTTTGTCTTGCTCGGACCGAGTTAAAGCTCATTGGAATATTTTTATCGGGTTCAGATTTGGTTCGGGTCAGATTTCTTTTTTTTAATTTCTTTTTTTTTTCAAATGGAATTTTTAGGTTCGTGTCATGTTAAATGTCCAAGGAAATTATATTGTCTTTATCGGATCCGGTTATGGTTGTTTACGAAATTTTTGAAAGTTATCAGATTTGGTTCGGGTCTGATTTCGGGTTTTTTCAAATAGAACTTTCAGATTCAGGTCGGACAGCGTGTGGACTGAAATTATTTGGTATTGCTTGGATCGGGTTACGGTCCGTTGTAATTTTTTTTTTTAAGTTCGGGTCTGGTTATGAGTTAATAAGCCTAAAAAAATCAACCTGATTGGGAAATAAGTGGTCAGTTTTCAATTAGCCTAATGTTCTCCAGGCTCTTTGCAATAAGCCTGAAAAATATCGGGCTAATTGGAAAAGGAGAGATGATTCTCCAATTAGCCTGGCTGTTTGCATAGAGTCCGATTTCTCAATTAGCCTACGACTTAAGGTTAGTGGTAACTGGACACACGAGGTAACTGGGCCATCTGCTATGTTATAAAAAACTGTTGGTGTTTTTTAAGTTTTAGCTTTTTTGAACAATGCCCCTTAATCTCTACTTCCTAAAACAACGTGTATCAATTCAATCATAATTCTCACTTTGCTGTGATAGGATATCAAAAATTTACGTTTCTTTTTTTAAAAACAACGTCAATATGGTTGAACTTCCTCGGCTTTTTATTAAAATACTGTAAGTACTTTTATTAAACAATTTTTTTTAAAGATTAGACATATAACTACATTAATATTATTAAGTATCTATACATATTTACTTCATGTTTCAAATATAAGCCCGGTGTCCCAGTTACCCCATAATTTTTTCAAGAATGGGGTAACTGGACCATGCTGGATCCAGTTACCCCAATAGTTATAAATAATTTTTTTGAGTTTCTCTTACAATGGGAAGTAAATTTTTCCATTGTTTTTTGCTCACAATAAAGAAAATGATACAATACCTTATTAAAATTACGTAATGAAATTAAAGAAAAGCATATTGAGCGGTAACAAACCAAATTTCTTGACCCCTTGAGAGGCGATGATGCCGTTATGGAATCACTTAATTTTAACTCCTAATTGCCACACTGGCACCTGAATTTTATAATGAAAATTTCACCTTTATTAAGTACGCGAAAATATACTTTTAATTGTTTTCAGATAGATTCTCTTGTAAATATTGGTGTCAATAAATTATTTCAACATTTTACGAATGCAAGTACCTTGCCCCTGAAAGTGAGATAGCCAGACCTTGAAATTGTACTATAACCAGGGGTCGCATTCTATAGGGAAACTTTTATCGTTTCTACCACTATTTTGAAAATAATATCTTCATCGCACCTTTCTTTAAGGGTTCTGGAAGGAACAATAAAATTTTCCCTATATAATGTGACTCCTGGATAAAGATAAAGTACTTACGTAGCATAGATTCATTACGTTCATAGATTTACCTTGCAATTTTTTCCTTAAAATCCCATGTGACTTTTAAACGTATTATCTATACTAAGGTACATAAGTACTTACCTAAGTTTTATGTTTTTGGTATAAATAAATCTAATATTTTCACTTTTAATGCTTTTTTTAGACATATTGACAGCAAAGGTTTGCCTTACAACGCTGTTTATTGACATATAACTTACATAATCTGCCTGGTTTAAAATTTTTTAAGTTGTTTACACTTTTTCAAACAGGACCCTATATCCGATATGAAAAAATATAAACGTGTGTGGAACATAGAGCCCCCTAGTCCAGTTACCACATTTTTTGGGGCAACTGGACCCATGAGGGAAGAAAGATGAAATATGCATATTTTTATATTTTTAAATATTAAAATGTAATTTTGAGCATTTCTGTCTGATAGAGGGAACCTAACTGAACACATTTACAGAAGTTCAGACTTTAATTCAAATGAACATTAGCTTTTTGAAGCTGAATTGTCAGAAGCTCCAGAGTCACACTGTAAAATCATGGTCCAGTTACCCCAACTAACCTTATATAAAGTAGGAGGAAAATCGCCGGGTAGTGACTTTTTCGTCTAACAAATAGTGCTACGTCACTTGAAGAAAATCATTAAAAATGAAGTATTTTAAATATGTCAATGTTATTTTTTATTATTTCTATTTCTAAAAAGCATGAATCAATCGTTTAGTTTCGGAGTAAACTGTGAACACTGAACATACATAAAAAAGTAAAAGTCTTTCCGGCCTGTGCTGGTAAGAAAAAGTAGCTTTCATATTCCTTGTTTTTAAAAATCCTGCTTATTTTACTCAAACACACGAAGCTAAAAGTAATGGAACCCGATTATAGAAGAGTTAGTACCAGTTTCCATCAATATGAGGGTTTCGCCAAATTAGTCCAAGTTGGCTTCATTTAGCGCGATTTATGTTTGGTCAACAAATTTGGCGATATCTTAAATTGACCGCCATTTTAATACAACATAGTGGGTGAAGCTAGCCAGCAAACTTGTCTAGATACAGGGGAAAATTGAAATAAATAAATTAAAAAAAAAAAAAAAAAAAAAAAAAACAGAAAAATGCTTAGTCGCATCGAAATCGGTTAATATACATGAGTGCTGTCGCATGACAATTGACAAAAATTAGATTGCTTCAAAATGTCAGACTTTCTAGAATTTCTAACTGCTATATCTCAGAATTTTTTTAAGATAAACTCTCTCTAGAATCGTTGTATTAGGGTCAAACATCAGAAGGAAAAGCTTTTATAATTTCTAATTTTTTTGTACCTCTTTTTGAATTTTTTTACTTACGCCATTTTGAAAGAAGATGGCGGATGAATCTGGCTAACGAACTTGGTAGGGACCTTAGAATATCCTGTACACATGCTTAGTCCTATCCAAATCGGTTAATAAATACGCGTGTTATCACATGAGAAAAATCAGATTCTTTCAAAATGTGAGTCATACTAGAAATTCAAACTGTTATATCTGTCTTTTTTTAAGACAAAGACAAAACAAAAAATGCTCTGGAATCCTAATATCAAGATCAAACTTAAGAAACTATTTCTTAAGAGCACTTAAGAAAACGTCTTTTTAAATTTATTTTTTATTTTTTAAATGGCCGCCATTTTGAAACAAGATTGCAGATGAAGCTAGCCAACAAACTCGGTCGGAACACGGGTATGCACTATACACATACTAAGTCAAATCCAAATCGGTTCACAAATGCGAGAGTTACAGCATAAAAAAAAAACACACAGACACACACATATATTTATATATATATGGATACACACACACACACACACACACACATATATATATATATATATATATATAATCATTTGAACGGAGGGTTGTTTTGGGGTCTGAGGGTCATGATCGGTGAAAATATATTGAAAATTTCCGGAATGGTCTTCCTCAGGGCGACTGCAATTAGTAGCTTTTTGTTTTTTTAATGAACGTACCTGTAAGATGAGTTTTCGTAGTTCTGTTGTACATCGGCTACTCGTGCAGTGATGGGCACTTCACATCTAGTTAACAAAGCGATTTCTAACGCGCAACAGAATCAGGAAAAGTATTGATTTTACTGGTTTTTGTTGAATTAAAAGGAAAATTACTGATCCAATTTTTATGAAATTTAAATGGGACCAATTCGAGAGTATCCTCTTTCAATTAAAAAAAAAACAACAACAACAACAAAAAAAAAAACCCTCACCTGAATTGGTTGCATAGTTTCGGAGTAATCGATTAACATAAAAAAAACATGCACGTCGAATTGATAACCTTTGATAACCTTCTCTTTTTTCTGATGTCGGTTAAAAATAAGATAAAGCTTTTTGAATTTCTATTGTTTTCTTTTGCAATCCGTTTTTGCTAGTTGTTTCATCAGTACCACACAAAAGTAGTAGTATTCACTTTTAAAACGCTTTTGGCGCATAAAATGCAGCATACATGATTATACAATGCATAATTTTTCACTAATACTTAATCACTTTATTCATTCAATTCATTCAGGATGTTTCGTAAATATATAGGGGAGACTAGGGACGGTTGACCATACGGGAGGCTTGACCCACCCATCAATTTTTCATATTTAAAAGGATGTCAGAGTTCTATCAATAGGTGTCAACCAAAGCTACTGGAATGCTTAAACGACAGTCTTCGTTTCATAGAAATAATCGAAATAGGTGTGGAAAAAATCAATGGGGAGGTGTTTTCAACCTAAAAGTTGTGTTTTTTAGAAATATTTTGTAAGCTTTTTTCAGGTAAATTATTTCATATAAATTTAAGTAAGTAGGTTTAAAGTAATGCAGAAATATCGAGCTTTCATTCCAGGCATAAAGATTGTACAGTAAGTTAGGCTTAACATAACAATGTGCTCTTCTTTAGAAAAGGTCTAGGTAGGGACGCTTGACCCAGTCAATGTGAGGGAGGGTTGACCAGATGCTAAAGGCTCCATTAATTGAGCGGTTTTGGTAATATTTTTATTTGGACCGTGCATAATGAAAAATTAATGGTTATATATTTTAAATAATGCAAATTTATTCGGTAAAGCTACAGTAAAATGGTGTCATGGAAAAGAAAATGTTTAAAACTGACTAAAGATGGATGTGAAAAAATGCTAGAAAATGGGAAATTTGATAGGAACTTTTTTCCATTTAAATATTACTTACAATAGGTAAATAGAAACAGTGGGAAAGACTAGAAAGGATGAAAGCAACAGTCTTAACCCTTTCAGTGGCAGAGGTATGCTTATAAAACCACTTAATTTTAATTCCAAAACAATGGCACTAGAATTTTGCTAAAATCTTTTCCATTTAATATGTATGTGAAATATAGACTTTTCCTTATTTCCAAATAAATTTGTTCGTAAATTCCGATGTTAGTCATTTATTTCAACATTTTAATACTGAAATTACTTTGCCCTTTAAAGGTTTAAATCTTGTTAATGATAAGTTAAGTACTCATACGGCTGCAAAAGAACATTGCATCGATCGAAAAACTTTAGGAAGGTATGTAGACAAATTTTACCCGGGTGACTACAGTGAGATGAAGCCAAGCTATGTGACATCTAGAGTTGTCACATAGTTGACATTGTCATGTCGAGTGTCAAGAAAATAGGACAAGGAGAAAAAAAAGCGGGACAGTGGCTCCTAAATCCGAACATAATGAAATGAAACACTATGAAAACGGAAAGTTTCTCTAACAGAATACTGCCTTAAATATTAAAATTTCATTTTCCCTGCTATACAATTATACCTGCTCAGACATAATCCTGTTTAGAACAAAATTTTTCTCCTCTGACTTGCGATGGCGTCTCAACAGGTTTGTTTAGGCATCATATTTAATTTTTTTTTAATAATAATTAAAGCATGTAGTATAAAGTTATTTTGCATTTTTTAAACTGATTTTATTTTTCTTCACAAATATTGCAATATAAAACAAAGCGGGTCAAGCCTCCCATATAGTGGGTAAACCCTCCCATACGTGGGGAGCCTTGACCCATTATTTTTTCATGATTAAAATCAATCATTTTTCAAATTTATTATATGCTACACTTATGGCGTAATTTTCTTTTGTTAACTGATTGTATATCGAGTAAAATGATATATAAAACTTTATTCTACGTTCAATATTTAAAAAATAAAAAATAATTTTGTAAAAAGTGGGTCAACCCTCCCTAGTCTCCCCTACTTATAATTGTTTTCTCGAGTCCTTTATAGTTTTTTTAAATTGAGTTTTAAGGTAAATTGTTAACACTATTTCTATCGGTGTCAAATGTCACTTTTTTAAAATTTTGATTTATGTTTATTTTGGTCGTAGTTTTTGAATGTAATAAGCTTTAAAAACTTTCAGTGTATTAAAAATGATTTGCAATTGTTTCAATCTCAAAATTACGAATGAAAAACTATAAATAGAAATCTTTAAAAAGGTGTCATTTGACACCGGTAGAAATAGTGTTAAATATACTGAGCGCTTAGTTAAATAGACTTCCAATTCTCTAATGATCTCCCCCATCTGCCCGCTGACGGAAGACTTGATAATTTCTACTTTTTAATGGTCTATAAGTTCATTTTCCCCTTTTCCCTTAGAACTACACAATGTCCAACCGGAGCTAAAAAAAATATCATCCGGAGAAAAAATGTCTGAACTAATCATTGTACCATTATGTTTGTACTCATTACAATGTCAAACACATAGGGGAAAGTAGGGTAATCACGCTCAGCGGCAATCCCGCTCGCTCAAATATCTCTAAACAGGGGATCTATTCTGGTGTGGTAGGAATGCTGAAACCGGTCGGGAAGAGCCGCCTTGGCGATTATTTGCTATTCTGGTGTAGTAGAGTCGAAATTTCGCCGGTCGGAGTGGGTTGCTTTTTTTCTGACTGCTACCAGGTGGTCGAGATTGCAGTGGGTAGGGTTCGGAAAGAATTTTTGCTCTGTTTGGAGGGTTTGGGCGCTTGTTTAATATTAAAAAATAGAAAGAGGGCATAGTTTTTCAATTACCAGGGGTCGTAAATATGATTTCTTCAAACATATAAAGAATATCCAATGTTTTTTTTTTTATATTTATCAGATATTTTCAAAATAGTCAACTTATTGATAATTATAAATATTTTCAGACTTAATATAAATAAGAAATTAAAATATATTGCAGTTAGCATGATAACTTAATAAAATATTATTCTAAATGTGTGTTTTTTTTCTTTTTTGCTTCTCTTAAGTAACAAAATAGTAGATCAGCTAATTGAAAACAGACCCAATTTATTAAAAAAAAAAAAAAAAAAAAAAAAAAAAAAGCTGTAAGATTTAGTATTAAGAAAATTTTGTTGTATTAAACACAATTTGAAATACAAAATAATTTGTTTTAATTAAAGAAAAAAAATGAACATAATTGTAATTTTGTTGCTTTTTCAATCTCATAATGTGTTGTGCATTTTAAATTGAGGTAAACCAAAATTAGAAAAGATAATTTTAAATGAAGATGTAAATAACTTATCTAAATTAGATAGTTTATCTTTCAATGGGTGTCGTAAGAAATATTGTCTGACGTAATTATTGTCATCTAAAAATTCAGCTTCAAACGTAAAGTTTCTTTTTAGAGAGAGGGTGGGGGGGAAGTCACTATCAGAGCAAAAGTTCTATATCTACAGAACGACACCGTTAATAACAGTCGAAAAATTCATTTACACTTGTTTTCAATGAAAATACCAAATTTTGAAATAAAATATAAAATATCGAAAGTATCAAACGTCTTGACATTTTGAAAGAAATATCGGATATATATCATGGTATATCTCAAGGATAAGCTATTCGATTTCTAAATATACCCATATAAATATATATACTCACTGATATATATATATATAGATATATCATATATATATATATCATATATATATATATATATATATATATATATATATATATATATATATATATATATATATCAAAATACTATTTTCTTACTTAAAGCTCTTTTACAGATTCTTTAAAAGTTCTTTGACTCGGAAATCTGTGTATTCTTTTTTTCTTGCAAAAAATGTCAACTAATTTACTTACAAATTTAATTCAGACCGAAAAAAAATACTTTCATTTTACATGGAAAGGTTTAAAGTTTAAACGTGGAAAAATTTCTGAAATAAAAGCTTTTATTTCGGCTTTTTAAACAAACCAAAAGTTTCGGCAAAAAGCCAAGACAGTTCACATTTTTTTCTGTATAATATTAAAGCTGTTCTCAAATTAAAACTCCCTATTTTCTGACACATTCCTGGAATAATTTTTATTCGAAAACACAGAAAATTGCTCGATGTTGTTATTCAGAAACTGCAAACTCGAATAGCATATACCATTTTTCGATAAAGGTAAAGGATTCTTCAGAAAATGCGGTCAAATTAGGCATTTTGAACCGAAATTATGAAAGCGACTCCCGATAAAGGTCGTCAAAAGATAACAATTGCTTATAACTCAAGATAATACATTTATATACTTCAAAAATAAAAATAAATAAAGGGGCTTTTCAATTCCTAATCACTTCAATTGTCATATCTGCTAATTTCATGCTTTTATGTTTTAAAATTAGTCTGTGTATGTACAGGGCCTGGTGAAACAAAAGAGGAGAGGACGAAGGCCTGGTATTCATTCAATGCCACTTCCTATGCTGTCACAAAAAATTAAACGTGTTCTATGTCTTAAAATAGAGATATGGATATGTAAATACATATTTAGATAAATATATTACTTGTGTTTAATCTTTCCCGACTCCAATAGCAAAAAATATGCAGTATAATTTGTACAAGATCGAATTAGATTTTAAATATTATCTCTGTAAAATTTGTTCACCAAGTTTGGCACCCCCTAAAATCAAAGAGGTTCAGTGCCACGGCCCAGTTGGAAGGGTTTTTTAATCAGTCCCTGTGTTTGTGTTCCAAAATTTTGCGTTGTGGAGCGGAGAAAACATATTTTAGATCCGTTTCACAATAATAATAATAATAATAATTTAAAAAACATTTTATTATTTGTTTTTACATTTAATGATTTAATTGATTCTAATTATATTTTTCACAAAGAACCAAGATTTTCAGTGAATTGATAAAGATACAACAACAATTTTTCATTAGCATATTTAGTTTTTTTTTCTTTTTTTTAAATAAGTAATTAAACTCATTGATGATCTCTGTAAGTATTTAAAATATTAATAAATAAAATTAAAGGAAAATAAAATTTGAGAGACTTTGCTTAGAATATTTTTACTGTCACGAAAATAATTAAATCGTGGTGAATTTATAAATTAATTTAAAAAGGAAGGTAGGAGACATTTAAGTACAAAGCTAAATTAATATACTTATTATATATGCATATATTCTTTAAGTTTATTGCAGATTTGAGATTAAGAACAATTATAAGCAAACCTAGATTTTTTTAAAATAAAGGTAAAACTAAAGTATATTTAAATATTCGGCCTAATTTGCATATGCTTTTTCAGTACTGGTGTGATAAATATAATTAATTTAAAATAAAAGTGGTCTAAAGATGCAAATAAATAAAAAGTTATTTAATGTTTATTATTTTTTTTTTAAATCCATTATATATTCGGCTTCAAATATATATGTAGAGCTTGGTAGAACCTACAACACCCCCCCCCCTTTATTTTTCAAAAATATTTTGAAGTCTGAAAAAAAATCTGTCTATTTCACCATAACATTTACTAATCATTTTCTGATATTAAAATAGAACAAAGTTTCTTTCAAAAAATTGATTCAATAATAATAACAAATAGTATTTTATGCATAATTAAAATACAAATGGACATTTTTTCTTAGGCCAGGAAATTTTAAACAGGTTACAGGCACGCACACGCTGATGTAAAACAATGGCATTCATTCCTTCAACTCTTTTTTCTTTTATATAGATAACCCAAACATTCTTTTCCTTTCACGTAAATAACAATAACACTTGACAAAGCAAGACAGCTGTTTCCCTCTCCCAAACAAATAAAAACACGTGAGCGCTTTCATCTGATTGGCTACAACTGTGTCCGATCGCACGCAGGGAATATTCTGCGTTTCATCCTCCACTGTGGTATAAGGAGGGGAGACCAGAATAGCTCTTCGCCGCCCGGCGGTCGCTATGAGACGGCGATCCCGATCCCGAATACCGGTATTTACTCGATTACACCAGAATAGACGCCCTGAATAGAATAGAAAACGCGTGATCGGTACCGCCACCTAGCAAACACCATTGTAAGTTCCCAGTAAGGATATAAAGATCGTCGGAAGGAAAGTGTTTGTGTGTCCTCACGTTATTAGTTTGCAGCTGTTTTGTTATAAAATTCTACGACATCTAACTTGAAGGTAAGTGTACACTCTTATTTTCAAATGTTAATTATTCGTTATATCTATAAAATATATACGTTTAGCTGTAAGTTCATGCTTTTATTTATTTTTGTAGTGCATTGTTACGCCAACTATAGCGCATTAAAATCCTACTTGGCGATGAAGGGTAATGGCGCTCACGTGAATTTTCGAAGAAGTCAAACGCCAACCTTACAACGAAACATAAGGTTTCAAAAAGGAAGTTATATGACACCCGCTCAGAGGAAGACATTAATGAGTCGCAGCTGTGTGATGATGATGACCCAGGTGATTTGCTTCTAATAGGACAAGATATAGAGACAGAAATCTGCCGTTTCTGAGGAGAATTCGGGAGAGATAACAAAACGTGGTTTCGCTGGACAATATGGGGAAAATGATTGCATAAAGCCTGCAGTGGTGTGCACACAACTACATAAGTGATTTTTATCGTACTTAAATATGGTATCCAATTCTGAGCGCAATTACCCTACCATGTCGGACACTACCGCTCAATCCATTATATAATTAAGTAAACGATAAAAAAAGTTCCTAAAACTTTTTTGGAAATTGGTTTATTGCATACTGTTCCTTATGCTTTGGAGTTATAGTTCGCTAATAAAATTGATTTTTTGTATAAATTTAACTAGATATTCATGTTTTCCCGTATGTGAGCGGCATTACCCTACTTTCCCCTATCGCAAAAGAAAATTGGCTGAATTGCAAAATTAGAAACTAATTTCAGAATTATCCGAACTTGAATTATCTGCTTCTATGTTTCTAATTACATCTAATTCTTCCTAAAAAGGTGGATTTAACAGCAGCTGAGAATTCAGTTTCATCCCGTTTCGCTGAAAAAATCATATGATCACCATATGATCCAGGAGGTATTCTTGGTTATTTGACTTCTGTCTTCCTTGTTTTCCTTGGTCTACAGGTAACTATCGCAGAATCATTGAATTTTTATCAAGTTTTTTTTAATAAGAAAAATTTCTTTTATTTGAATGAAATTCCTTTTAATTAATTTTCTTGATTAAGTTTTTCTAATATTTTATATTAATGAACAATTATTATAAAATAAGTCTGGTGACCTCATTGTATGTTAAACTTCAGTTTGCATGTTTGACTACATTTTTTAAGTTGAAAAATCATAATCTATTTTTCATATTTCATATTAGTAACAGGGTTCCTATAAGTCAGAAAATAGCTGAAAAACTTGATAAAAATCAGGAAATTTTATGATAAAATCAGAAAAACATCTGAAAAATTGCAAAAATATTCATTAAGTCAGATAGAAATTAGAGAAAATAGTTCTGGATATGAATTAAGATTAATCTTTTCTTATTACTTCCTGTTGTTTCACTTGATATCTTCAAACAGATTCAATTAATAAAATATAGTTTAAAAATTTACTGGAACAATTCTTAATTTTTCAGTGATATGAGCAGGATTATGTATCTTCTATTGGAAAATACAAAATATTAAAATAAGTGAAACAATGCTACAAGGCTAATAAAAGGTTTGAGAAGGTTTTTCCCCCTTTTTTCAAAGTAGAAAAATGAAGAATGAGTAAAAAAAGGAAATGAAACTTGCTATCCAGCAGAGAAAATCTTATATGAAATTAAAAAAATCCCTACAGGCGGAGGTAGATTTCGAAGTTAAGTATACTAATTTCACAAACAAAAACCAAATCATGATTACAGATAAACCCACTTTAACAATTTTATCTGGCCGCTTTTGACGAGTTTTTATTTCATTTTTATATAATAACTGGTTTTATCAGAATCATGTTAGGGCGGTATTAAAAAAAAAATACTTTTCCATGCTCAACAACTCGAAATTTTCTGGCATAACTCCAGATTCATTTTTAATAGGAAAAACATGAAACTTGTTGACGTGATTTTTGAAGAGATTTATAAGCGACCTGTTTTTTTTTAATTTTCGTTCAATTAATTAAAACTTGATATATAAACAATTATTTTCTCAGTAAGACAATATTTTTCGTTTCTAACACAATCGCTTCGGTAATTTCTGTTCAAAATGACCGCTTTGACATCCTTTTTTGAAATATATTCTGCCTCTGTCAAAAAAATAGATCATTACGGTACATTATATAGTTTCTGAATAAGCGAATCTACCAATTGGATGCGTTTAAGAGCAAAAATAAATTTAAAAATGAGTCAGAAAATAAGCAGTTTGGATTTGAATACTCCCTTAATACGATGATTTTTCCAACACAATCTGCTTCGGGAAATTCGGTTCAAAAAGCCCACTTTGACAGCATGTTTTAAAATATATTCTGCCTCTATCAAAACATTGACCATTACGGTACATTATATAGTTTCTGAGTAAGAAAAGGTACCAATTGGAAGCCTTTGAGAGTAAAAATGAATTGTAAAATGAGTCAGAAAATAAGCAGTTTGGATTTGAATACACCCTTACTAAGATGATTTTTTTCTTTAACCGCTATGTATTTTTAATTTGTTTTTGCTGTAAGAATTGGTCCTATCCTAAACTTGTCTATATAGATGTTGTAGACAATATTAAGAAGATATATGATAAATTCATGGGGATTTTATATCTTTTGAATTGACGGAGTTATGGATTTTTTTCTTCTTCAAACGCCCTTTTTGTTTTCGTTTTTATTTTTTTTTTTGCGGTACGAATTGGTCCTATCAAAAACTTGTGAATATAAAATTTGTAGATAATGTTAAGGAGATTCATGATAAAATTAATTGGATTTGATGTCTTTTGAATCGACGAATTTATGAATTTTTTTCTCCCAAAAACCCTATTTTTTGCACCCCTTGAGCCGATTTTTAACTTTATCAAAAATCTGTGATACATAAATTTTTGGCCCTACTTTTTGAAGTAATAAAAACTTTAAACTGATTCGATATGTACAAAAATGAAGAAGTTATGGATTTTTTCGGTTTTCACAAAACCCCTCCCTATTTCCATCCCCTTGGTCCGATTTTGCCCATTAACGAACTTAACCGAGATTTTATGCCCCTTGATCTTATGTATCAGTTTGGAAGATATTGGTGCAGAATTGTGGAAGTTATCGTGTCCAGAAGAAAGTGATATATGTAGATAGATACATACATGCATACATACCGGGTGTCCCAAAAAGGACTGACTGATTTTAAAATTCAATAACTTGCAAACGGTGACAGATATTTAAAAAATTCTTGTAGGAGGGTTATGCATAAGGTCAAAAGTTTTATTACAGTGATTTTCAATTTTAGTTCGATTTACAAGCAATAGATGGCGCTGTACGCAATAGTCGCTAAATACAGGCTCGATTTTTGGTCCTTTATCTTGTTCCATGCAGAAAAAGGAGATGGAAATGTATTATCCGGGCCACGAAGTACCAAAAATCGAGCCTGAATTTAGCGACTATTGCTTACAGCGCCATCTATTGTTTGTAAATCGAACTAAAATTGAAAATCACTGTAATAAAACTTTTGACCTTATGCATAACCCTACTGCAAGAATTTTTTAAATATGTGTCACCGTTTGCAAGTTATTGAATTTTAAAATCAGTCAGTCCTTTTTGGGACACCCGGTAGATAGATAGATAGATAGATATAAAGTTTTTTACTGAGGGTGGTTTTGGGCTCTAGTGGTCATGATCGGTGTAGATCTGCAAAATTTTTCAGAAATTCCACATAGGAACGACGCCAATAGGTAGTATTTCATACGAAATCTACCTAAAAGCTACTTTCTTAAACAGTAGTTATAGATCTAAATATAATAGATGTGGAAAATACAAACATTTGTTCCACTATATCTATGTAATAAATTTTACTAGTAAAATTAAATTATGAAAATAAGAAGCATTCCATAATATATTTTGTTTTAATCCAAAATTATAGAACTATTTCTTGCTGTTAAAAAGATTATTTATTTTTCTTAAGCAAAAACATTTCTGTGAGTAATGCTAATGTCATATTTACAGCAGTAATGACATGACCAATAATTTTCGTTTTTACTGCAATTTTTTTAGCTTCTAAATATAGTACAATTTCAGTTGGAAACTTTATTTCAGTTTACTGATTTTTTTGTTTTTGTTTTTTTAAATAATTTTCAAGCTTGACTATTTTGCAGCCCAATTATGGTAGATTAACCTGTTTGCACTTAAAACAATGTAAAAAAATTAGCATTTGTTTGTTTCTGTGTAATAGGGTAACTCCGGGAGAGACGCCGCGTACGGGATAGATACCCCACTCCTTGTATTTCTTGTAATTATCGATAGATGATCGTCAAACGCACAGTATAGGTGTGCAATGAGATTATTTTAACCAGTGTATAGCGTGAATCCCATTTCGATGTTTACTTGTAGAAGTACAATCCTTAATTTGACGTAAGTGCATGATTTCACTGTCCAAACTTTTAAACACGTCATGTTTAAGTACTTTTTGTACACTAATTACTAAATGCATGCATGATTTCGAAGTCAAAACTAAGTGTAGCGTTTGTATAGAGTACTGTGTGTGTGATTACGCCAATCCCCTTAGCGATGGCACGTAACTGATATGGTCGACGTCTGCACCATGCAAAATGGGATACATGGCGCACTGCTATTCCGGTATACGTGCCGCAGTTTCTTTTGTACGGGATGATTAAGTGTTATTAACTTTTCCTTTTCTTTTGCACAGGCTAACCATTTTAGGCATGTTATCAAGTTTACTAAAACCAAAGGAGAAAAAGGGGAAAATAAAAAGTAAGGAGGGCAAGAAAGATGCAAGTTAAGATAATAATAATAATAAATTGGATTACGCGTAACGCAGACGTTCTTTGCAAACTACTCCAAAAAAGAGGAAATGTAATTGGCTCCGTTGCATCGTGTGTTTAAATGTAGTTACATAAAGACTGTACTTTTTCGACACTTTTTCTGTAGATTGAAGTCGATCTCTTAACCATTCGGGAACATAAGTGCATATAAGCACCTTCATAAAGAGCTTAGAAAATTTGTTTCTGACACCAGTAAAAAAGAAAAGTAATATTTGCTTTGTTTAATCAGAGCATTTTCATGATTATTTAAGTAAAGGTAATTTCTTTTAAAAAAGTGGTACCAACCGAATGAAATTTGTGTAAAAGCCACCGGTCTCGAAAGGGTTAACAAATAAATTATGTAAACACAATTTTAATTTTTTTTCTGTCCCTTTCTAGTACATTGATGTTACGTTGTTGTTGAAATAACAATTAAAATTTAATGTAAAAAAATAAATTGATAATTTTAATAGTGAAAGTAGGCAACAATTATTAATTTGAATCTACTAATACGTTTCATTGTACTCCTTTAGTTTCATTTTGTTATTACATCCATTATTATAGTCCAGATATGAATGTTTTTTTGAATATTTTTATTCATAACTTCATTCTGTTCTTATTACAAGCGCGAAATAACTACCGGACAAGTGCGGCGTCTCAGCCTGAATGTACGGGTGACGCGCCTCAGTGTAATGTTTTAGAAAAAAATTGTTAAAAAATATTAATAATTTGTTTTGAATTTTTTTTGTCGCAGTACACGCGTTGTATATTTAACATTAAATAGCACAGCATGATTTTTTTTTTATGTCCACCGTGGGACTTTATACACACATTCAAAAAAAAAATGTGCGGCATAAATCCCGGAATTACCCTATTCCATATCTAAATTGCCAAACAAAATTAAAAATGAGCTACCGGGTGTCCCAAAAAGGACTGACTGATTTTAAAATTCAATAACTTCCAAACGGTGACAGATATTAAAAAAATTCTTGCAGGAGGGTTATGCATAAAGTTAAAAGTTTTTTTACAGTGACTTTCGATTTTAGTTCGAATTACAAACAATAGATGGCGCTGCGATCAATAGAGGCTAAATTCAGGTTCGATTTTTGGTACTTCCTGGCCCGGATAATACATTTCCATCTCCTTTTTCTGCATGGAACAACAGAAAGGACCAAAAATCGAGCCTGTATTTAGCGACTATTGCTTACAGCGCTATCTATTGTTTGTAATTCGAACTAAAATCGAAAATCACTGTAATAAAACTTTTGACTTTGTGCATAACCCTCCTGCAAGAATTTTTTTAATATCTGTCACCGTTTGGAAGTTATTGAATTTTAAAATCAGCCAGTCCTTTTTGGGACACCCGGTAGTTGGATGTGGCAATCCCAAAACTTTCTTCTTTTTCATACGCTAATATTTAAAAAGTTGTTACACTTGTTAATACTTCAGTGCTGCTACTTTAATACTCCCCCAACTTTGATTCTCACCTTAAATTAAAGTGAAAGATAGAAGTACAGCTCCAATTAAAAGTTTTGGTCAGGAGTATACATTATACCTGATTAAGCTAGATAATGCTATAAAAAGTGATAAAATATCTTTATTTAGATTGACGAACGTTTCATCGCACAAACGGCGCATTTTCAAAATCATTCATGGTAGAAATATTTTCACAAAATTAAAAAAAACAATAGCTTGGTAAACAATGTCACGAGACATCATGCACCTTGAAAATCAGTGTAAACATAAAATAAAATGAAATTGGATATTTTTGAGCGTGGATTAATTTTTACTATTATTACTAAAATTGCACAGCATCTCTTTCCAAATTTTAGGTAAATCAAGGGACACTGAATCATTGCAAGTATTCTCGTTGCATAAAAATATCTCTATTGATTCCTGGATAATAAATGGCAAATAAAATCTTGATGGATAAATTATTCTGCTATTTTTAAAATTGGTCTGTAAAGGTTCTTTGCTGCATAATCTGGCCAAAGCTGTGGTGTTCCTATTATTTTTTATGTCTGCTATCTATTTAGCTTAATCTGTTTATAAGTCATTATTATACATGCTGTTATACATTATACCTTTCAAGAAAGATAATAAAGATTTTCTTTACATAGGTATGGCAATGAGAAAATTCCGGATTGGATAAAAAACATGAAGCAGATCTCAGATTAAATAGATCGCGTTACTGCGTTAGCAAGATTAGCACAAACTCAGCCTATAAAAGTAGATTTCAATAGATCCAAAATTTTGTAAAGTTAAATTAATCGCAGTCACTCCCCCAAAGTTTAAAGTTTTATTAAATAGGAAAATTGATCCAATCCAAGCCGTATATAGATCAGGAATATACATCATACCTTTCAAGAAAGATAACAAATATTTTATGTACAGTGAACAAAAAAAAGTATTTGTACGCAGACGATTTTTTGCATAAGTATACATAGAAAGCAAATTTGATACTATTCTCTTAATTATTCATTTATTTAAATAAGAAGAAAATAAAAATAACTACCCATTTTTCTTAAACAGTAATATTACACATTTTAAAAAATAAATTAATATTTTCTCATACCTAAAAATTATTTGCACAAGAAGCATTCACTGTTAAAAAAGGCATTAAATGTGAACATTATGCAAATGTTTAGCATATCAGTCCCGCAGTACATTAGCCCGCACTTTAAAGTCACGTAATATATTAACTGGAGCAGGGATTATGGGGAGTTTTTGTTCTAATGGCGCCGAAAACGTGTGAACTGACTGTTGCTACCCGTAAGAAGATTATATTTCTTCACAATTCTGGATTAAGTTACCGAGGAATAGGTAAAAAATTAAATCTAAACTTTTCTAGTGTTTGTTATGTAATTAAGAAGAAAAAAGAAACTGGTTCGATAATAAATAAGCCGCGAACTGGGCGTCCAAGAAAGCTAAATACCAGGTAAAGAAGAGCCATCATAAAAGAATCTTCAAAAAACCCTTTTCTAAGTGCTCGAGAATTGGTTGTTGATGTCGCTTCAACGTCGGGAACAATAGTTACACCACAATCAATTAGAAATATTCTTCATGATGCAAATATTCGAGGAAGAGCTCCTCAAAAAAAAAACCTATTTATTAGTGAAAAAAATAGGGTGAAAAGACTTGAATTTGCAAAAGCTTATGTCAGAAACCACTAGAGTTTTGGAAAACTGTTATTTTTTCCGATGAAAGCAAGTTCAATATTTTTGGCTCAGATGGTAAGAAAACTGTATGGCGAAAGCCAAATACTTCTCTTCAAATTAAAAACTTGAAACCAACTGTAAAACATGTCGGTGGTCATGTAATGATTTGGGGATGCATGCCTTTTAACGGAGTTGGCGAAATGACCTTTATTAAAGGCAATATGAATGCTAAACAAATATATTAATATATTGCGAGATCATTTATCTAATAGTGTTCTGAAATTAGGAATTCCTAATTCATATTATTTTCAACAGGATAACGATCTGAACCACATGGCATATATTACGAGGTTATGGTTGCTTTATAATGTAAAAAATCAATTGAAAACGCCACCACAATCACCAGACCACAACCCGATTGAAAATTTATGGCATATTTTGGATGTGAAAATAAGGAAAAAGAAAATTTCTAACAAATCAGAACTTAAGCAAGCTCTTAGGGAAGAATGGCTACAAATCAGCAGTGAAACATGTCACAAATTAATAGAATCAATGCCCAGACGATTACAAGCTGTAATTGAAGCAAAGGGCATGCATACTAAATATTAGCACTGCTTTTAACTTATAAATAATTTCTCTAGCTCTATTTTTATTGCTAGTGTGCAAATCTTTTTTTGGCAGTACAAATGCTACTTTTTTATGTTTTCATATTTTAAATATAGTTATTAAGTCAGATATTAAATATGTTTATTTGTTTTGTAAAAGCGTTGGTATTTTTAATTTTTAGTTGCTTTTTATTTATTTATACAAATGCTACAACAAATTTACCTGGTGTGCAAATACTTTTTTTGCACACTGTACATAGAAATGAGAGCAATAAAATTACATAGCAATGAGAGAATTTCGAGATAGGATAAATGCAATAAAAGCAATGAAATTACATAGCAATGAGAGAATTTCGAGATAGGATAAAAGAACATGAAGCAGATCTCAGATTAAATAGACACCGTAATGCGTTAGCAAGAATAGCGCTATCTCAGCCTATAAAAATAGATTTCAGTAGATCCAAAATTATCACTCGTACAAGTAATTACCAAGATGTCAACAAAATTTATTATATTTGCTATTTTATGTTGAATTTATGTGTTTTACTGCTGCATTTTGGGGCATATCACATGAATGTAATTTGTTTTTTGTTGGTGATTATTATACTTATCGCTTATATATACATATGGTGTATATGTGTGTGTGTGTGTATGTATATGTACTAAATTTTGTCCGCTCGATAAAAGTCGCAATTACGCACGGATCATGTTCAAACTCACCAAAAACGTTCAGATGGCTAATATCTCGACGGGCATTGCAAATGAGTAAAATCAGCCAAAGGGAGGGAAGATAGGGAGCGATTTTTGAAAACAGAAAAAAAGCATAACTTTTCAATTATAATACATACAAAATCAGTTTAAAGTTATTATTACTTCGAGAAAAAGGGCCAAAAATTTATGTATGGCAGATTTTTGATAAAATTAAAAATGGGCTCAAAGAGCGAAAACAATAGGGCTTTAGGGAGAAAAAATTCATAACTTAGTCAATTATGAAGATATCAAATTCAATTAAATTAATTATAAACCTTCTTAATATTATCTACAACTTTTATACTGACAAGTTTTTGATAGGATATACTCTTGCTGCAAAAAAAGTTAAAAGCGAAAACAGAAAGGGGGCGTTGAAGAAGAAAACAATTCATAACTTCGTGAATTCACAAGATATCAAATCCGCTTAAATTTGTTATAAATTTTCCTAATATTATCCACAACTTTTATATTGAAAAGTTTTGATAGGACCAAATCTTCAGCAAATACAAATTAAGAATACATAGCAGTTGAAATAAAAATTTTCGTATTAACATGATTCTGATGAATATCCAGCTCTGACAGAAAATGAAATTAAAATCCTGTCCAAAGCGGCCAGATAAAATTGTTAAACTGAGTTTATCTCTAATCTTCATTTAGTTTTTGTTGGTGAAATTAGCACTTTACTTCGAAATCTACCTGCGCCTGTAGGCCGAGCCGGCAGGGATTTTTTTAGGGTTTCGTTCATCTGACGAAACCCTATTCGTCTCACTCCTCTGTCTGTTTGTCTGCCTGTCTGTCACGGAGCCCGTTCTCAGAAACTATATATGATGGAGGCTTAAAATTTTGGATTCTTATAGCTGAACACCTCACATCAAACGACAAATCCTAAAATTTTGAAAAAGTCTTATATTTACCCCCCCCCCCCCCTGGGCTCTAACTTGTGTATTTTAAGCTTTTCTTTTTAACTAAGCCCCTAATTAAGTTAAAGACTTGAAATTTTGAATTCTTGCAGCTGAACACCTCACATGAAACGACAAATCACAAAATTTTGAAAAAGTCTTATATTTACCCCCTCTGGTCTCTAACTTGCGTATTTTTTTTCTCTAACTGAGCTCCTAATTAAGTTGAAGACTTGAAATTTTGGATACTTATAGCTGAACACCTCACATCAAAAGACATATCATAAAAAGTTCCAATTTTTACCGCCAGGAGGCACCTACCCATCTCGGGTGCTATGGGTTTGATCGCCTCGACTGATATACCTACGGATAGTTTGTAAAACGGAGTTTCGTTCGAATAGAGGTTTGTTTAGAAAGAGTGCGCCCCCTTGTTACGAAATGTGGAACTAACAGATTTTGCAAAAGAACAAAATGTTTTGAAAGGGATATTAAACGAAACCCTCTGTGCTATCTGTGATCACACTTAATCACTTGTTTTAAATTTCAGTGCTCAAAATTTTCCTTAACCTCTTCACGCCTTTGGCCGCATATGCGGGCGTTTAGTTTTTTATAATTATAATTACTTTCTATAATAAAAAGAACAAAAATTTGATAATAACTTATTCACTATCCCTCATCAAGAGAAGTAAAAATTTTATGGTTTGACTGAACTGATAATGTTAGAGGTATATAAAAAAAAGCGCGAAGTATTTTGTCGGCAGTCAGTGTTGTTGGATCACTGGAACAAATCGTTAATATTTAATGAAAATAATATGAGATATGTTAAATACATGGCAGATGGGAGCACATGTGAACAGTTTGCATAAATATAGCTTTTTCTCATAACTGGATTAATTTCTATAAACAAAAACTACTCAATACAGTAAACAAAACTGTCTTTTACAGATAGTATTTTTTTTTAAATCACCTGTATATTTCTTCTTACATTTTTTAATAGTTTTATAAATTCAAAAAATTGTTCACATGCCCCATCAGCAGGGTAGTTGTGAACACACGTGGGGCACATGTGAATACAAGGAAAAAATACCCTTTGACACGCTTTTTATTCTGTTATTCATTGTCATCGTTAATCACTAGCTATATTACCTATTAAATTCACCATAAAGAAATATATATATATATATATATAGAGCATGGGTGATAAGTTTAAGCAAAAGTTTATAAAATGAAAACAAGCAGATTTGAGGGAGGGGGGGGGGGGGTGAGGCTTAGATGATTCATTAAGTATTGTTGCAATGAAATAAAAAAATAAAGAAGCAATTTTAAAAAAGAAATTAAAACTTTTAAATTTTGCTTAGGGGTTTTTGTTTGGGGAAAATTTTGGGGAGGGGGCATTTACATACTATTTATCGGAAATCTGCCGAAATGCGAAAGATTATCACTCCTGTATTTGCCTTATTTACTTGTAAATTATAGATAAAGAAGGGTTTTTAAATGATTAAAAAAATCTCGACTATAACCCCCCTCCCTAACTTTTTTTGCTTTTGAAAGGGGACGGGAGGTTAAAATCAGGATCTTACGGTATTTATCAGTTTAAAAATTTTGCTTTCTTAAAATATTACTGATATCTATCTCCATTCAAATTATCATATACATAACTGTTTTAGAGATGGAAGTAAGACATTATTGCAACTTCAGAAAAATATAATAGAAAAATTTGCAAAGTTGTTCAAGGTAATACTTTTGTATTAACAATGCATAAAAAATATTGTTGTAAACCGTTTAGTAAAATAATACATAACATTTATTTCATTTTAGAAAACATTAAATTTATTTAAATTACAATTGAACGTAAACAAGCTTTTGCTCTTTATGTACTTGCTGACAGATGTGTTTGAGGAAGTTTCAATACAAAATCAACTTTGTATGACGGAAATACCTTCTATTTCAGGAAAATCATACATATTGGATCTGAAATTATTTCTCTCGAAGTTAACTGAAATGAACAGAATCACAGAATGATTATCGGGCACTTATGTACTGTTCACATCTGCTCCAACTAGTCTGTTCACAAGTGCCCCACATTGCTGCTTCTGTTAAATTGATAAATTATTAACATTTCTCAGTTTTAGAAGAAAAAGAACTTAATCAAAAATATGTATTAGTATTCATAGTATATGTTAAAACACTCAAATTCAAATAAATGTATAAATAAATAAAGTTATTCGCTTATCAACTTGGAACATAGATTTTACTTTTGAGATCTAAAAACAGTGTTTTGGCTACAGAGGACAAACAAAATGTCAAAGAGCTTCATCAAATCTTTACAATATGTATGCTATATGCTATCATCTTTAATAATTTTTTTCAAATAAAAAGACTTATAATAACTATTGAAAAATAGCGATGTTCACATGCTATAAATTTGATCTCTCCTACTAAACGTGATCTCTCCTACACGTATGTATGTAAGTGTCATTGCATGACATTTTGTCCGATTTTAATAGAATGGCCCTGTAGCAGGTTTCGTTCAGTTTTTATATTTTTAATACCGAAATTTTAGATACGTATTTTTGTGCTGTTTAATCGCAAAATTTCTGTTATATAATCAGCCATAAATTGCTATTAAAAATAGTGGTACTCAAATGAAAGGACCATACAAACCCTACGTATTCTCAGCCACACACGCAATGTACGTAGCCGCGATCAAGGGCGTAATACAAATGCCTAAATGAAAACTGAACGTAATCACATTATGCCATTTAAAATTCAGTTAATTTGTTAATAATACCATTTAATGTCCTTGCCACACCTCCAATGTTCGTAAGTTCGTCAACATCCAGAGAGTCGCCCTCAATGGCAAAAATGAACTTGCAAGAAGTAATCTGTATTCACGTCATCATCTAATTAGATAACATTTAACGTATTCAAGAAAATAATTGATCAACGATCTATATACGGAAATATTCCAAAAACCGCAAATGTGGAATCGGATTCGCTTAATTAATTAATTCAGTTTAAAGGCAAACCACTGAAGGTTTCAGGGAATCCACACTTTAGCTTTAGTATATAAGTTCGTTTGGAATTAGAAAGAAATCAGAATCGTATTTCGATCACTAATAACAAGTGACAATGTTTGCAAAGGTAATAATTTTGTTTAATTTATCTGTTACTTTTTTTATCGTGTAAAAAATTTCATCCAGTTAATCTGTGTATGAAACTTTAATTTTGACTAACGCGGAGTCGAAATTTAATTGAAGTAGATTGTAAAAAAAAAAAAAAAAAAAAAAAAATGTTACTCAATTTTAAATTTTTAAAATAAAACATTATCATGCTTAATTCAGTTATTTTGATCTATATTGTAAAATCATCGCAATAAAAATTATTTTATTTCTTTAGGTTTTCAATTTTATTGAGAAATAAAATATTTCTATTTCTTGAAAAAACTGATTTAGTTAAAAAAAAAAAAAAGCAAAGCTTACTAGTTTTTATACCTTTTATTTAAGACACAGTTATTCTATATAAAAAATTAAAAGGTCAGAAAATAACATAGGAAAAGTTAATTATTTTACAAAATCAAATAATGAAAAGGGTGATTAAAAGAAATCTTAATAAATGTAGCAATAAAAATAAATACTAAATTTATTTAGTCAGTATATTTCCCTATTACGTTAAGAAAGCTGCCAACTTTCAAATTTCGATTCAGATTTTCAACTAAAAATTTACCTATAAAATAAAATAAAATAAACACTACTTAGAAATATAAGTTTTAATCAATAAATTTTCCGGTTTCATTTGATTTAAAAAATAGTGGAAGGTTGGGAGCCATGCTTTAACGAATTTTTTTCTTCTAGAGAACAGACAACTACCTATAGTAGCTAGCTAATAAAGTTAATTAATGTTCAAATAATTCTTCACTTATATAAATAAGTTATATAAAAAAGTAGTAAAAAGAAGTAGTACTTATATACAGCAGAAATATAAAAAATTTTTCTTTTGCAGATTGCCATCATTTGTTCTGCCTTAGTGGCCGTCAACGCTACAGCCCTACTTCATGGAGTAGCTTTAGCACATACCGGCCAAAGTGTTAGTTCCAGGCACCAAGATGTAAGTATACTTTATCCCCTTAAGCCCTTTATTTTATCATTCCCAAATCCATTGCGTTTAGAAAGACTACTATAATTATACTAGGTTCTCTTTGAAAAACACTCTTTTAAAAATCTATTCGTTATAATATTAGCTAATTTCATAAAAAGTTACTTAAAAATACTTAAAAAATCTAATTAAATTTAATGTAAAAATTACAGAATATTAAAATTTTATCTTAATTATATATATATATATATATATATATATATATATATAATGAGCGTTGACTGATGAAAGCACATACTCATAAAACAAACTAATAAATTTTAACAAAATTTTAAATCTAATCTAAAATACGAAACTTAATCTAATTCATTTTTTTCTTTATAAATATAATTCTAATTCTGTTTTTCTAAATACAGGATCACGGTAATTATGGCTTCGGATATGACATCGTTGATGCTCATGGTGCCAGCAACTCACGCTCAGAAGTCGGAGATGCTCATGGAAATAAACAAGGATCTTATACCCTCCACGACATCGATGGTCGTGCCAGAAGAGTCGACTACGTTGCCGACGGTCATGGTTTCAGAGCTGTTGTGAATACAAACGAACCTGGAACAGCTCATAGCGCTCCTGCTGCATCTTTGACTGCTTCACCTTACGCCGCTCCAGTAGCACCAGTTGCACATCACGCTCCAGTCGCAGTTGCTTACTCAGCTCCAGTTGCTGTTGCTCATCCTGCTCCAGTAGCTTACGCGCATGCTGCTCCTGTTGCAGTTGCCCACCATGCTCCAGTGTCTTATGCACATGCTACCCCTGTTGCAGTTGCCCACCATGCTCCAGTAGCTTATTCTACCTCTACTACTGTTAATCATGTTGCCGCCGCTCCTGTTGCTCATGTAGCTGCTGCTCCTGTAGCAATTGCTCGATATGGACATATTGGTGCTGGTCATTTAGCTTATGCAAATGGGATTGCTTCCCATGGCATTCTCGCTCACCGTCTTGGAGGAGTACATTACAGTGGACTGAGGTCTCATCATTACTAATTGAAAACCTATCGTGATCGTTGTGTGTTGTATATAAAATAGAATAAATTAATTTATAAGTATAAGAATTGTTGTAGTTTATTTTCGTTATAATGTGTACAAAAATCATTATTATTCTGATGTATATAGATGAATTACTATTCAAATTACTAGTAACAGAAAGCTTTAGTTTAAAAAAAATTACAAAAATATAGCCTTTAATTTTGAAAGACAAAATATTATAAAAATAATTAAGTAGTCATAAGATATGATATGCTTATAGTTGCGATGTAGAGGTCTTAATATACTGCAACGTGTAACGAGGAAGATTTTTCAAATATACGTCTCACAATTTTTAATTGTGAACCTTTAAAAAATATCCATTCGAATGTTTTATAAAATTATGGAATTTGTGCACTAAATAGTGATAGTGAAAGAAATGTTAATAGCTTATCTTTGATTTGAACTATTATAAATAAGTAATAAACGAATCATAAGAAACATAATACAGTCTTTTACAAAAAATAAATAAATAAAGAGTTAATGAATTAAAGAAAATAAATAAATAATTTCTTATTAACATATAAGAAGTATACGGAAAATAAGCAATTTCTATTAATGTATTATTTGGATATGTAAATGAAATATTTTTGAAATGATTATTTCGTTAACCGGTTTATTAACCTATAAGAAACAATGCATTTAGTACTTATGTAAAATTTCCAAATACGTATGTTTAAAGTAATATGTATGAATAACTTCGTAAAATTTAGTTTTTTAAATGCTAAGTAGAATATGTACTTTAAGATTTAAAGCAAAAATTTTAAATGAAATAAAATTTTTAACGAAAGACATGTGATTTGATTACCAGGAACAGCTAACAGATAGAATTCTTGTATGACTAGCGAAGTATCAAAATATTATAACCACGGATAATACATATTACAGATAAATTCAAACTAAAAAGAAACAATGGTATCAATCATTCGATGGAATATTTGACAGATTTATTTAGTGTTTTTTAAAACTAACAATAATATTTTCTTTTGAAAAGCAGTAATGCAATTTATATTCAATCTGAAATTTGCAGTAACTGATTTAAGTTTCAGACTTACCCTATAATTGACTTAATCTACTAAATGAATTACAGAAACTTTAAAAGTATTTATATTTAGGCTAATCTAAACACACACACACACACACACACACACACACACATATATATATATATATATATATATATATATATACGAGGGTCACTCTTAAAGTTTTGGAATTGGGAAAATTGGACGGCAAGCTAACTTAAATCGATGCCTTACTTAATTAAATATGAACCTCACTAGGTGGCGCGTGAAATATCTCCCCCAACTCCTTGTCACGTGACTACTAGAGCTAATTGAAACTAGTCCCCATGCTGACTCAGTTACACTAACAACAATATTTAACTTGCTACATGAAGATTTAAAAGTGAAGAAGATTTATAGTAGATGGGTGCTTCATGAACTGACCGAGGAGCAAAAGCAGACAAGAGTGTCATGGTGAAAAGAGATGTTGGTAAACTGTGATTCTGACACCCCCAAACGTCTTTACGAAGTCGTTACAGGAGATAAAACATGGATTTACTAATTTTATCCACAAACTAAAAGACAATCTTCAGTTTGGGTGTTTAAAAATGAAGAACCGCCAACAAAAGTCAAGTGGCCGAAGAGCATCGACAAGAAAATGGTGGCCACATTTTTTTTCCCCAAAAGTGCCCATATTGCCTCAGTACATTTGGAAGAGAAAAAAACTGTTACTGCCAACTGATACACAGAGATTTATTTGCCAGTGTCCATTAAAACTTTGGAAGAAAAGAGACCAAAGACATGAACAAGAGGCACTCTTCTTCACCATGACAAAGCCTCAGAACATTCTGCTTCTAAAACAAAGGGCTTTTTAAAAGCAAATAAGATCCAGTTGGTTGGGAGGGCATTTACCATACACCCCTGACATTCTCCATGTGCGTTTTATTTGTCTTTTTTATTCAATTTTTGAAAAAAATCTTCTTCAAAAAATCCAAGATACAACTATAACAAGAAAAATTTTATAATTTTTTTTTAAATTTTGAGACTCTTCTTTTATAATATTTAAATATTTCATGTAACTTTTCGGTTTGTTTCCATATTGTAGAATATTACGCAATATTTTCGTATGTCTATTGGATGATCCCTGTGTGCACTGCACACTTCCCAATTCACTGCACAATATCTCCTACGTAGATACTATTACCAATGAAATTACCTAAAGGTATTTCTAAAACTGATTGTCTCAAAATATTTAATCTAAAAATATATTTGATATTTCTAAACTAAGTATAGAGAACTTTAGGAAATGAATAAATCCCGAAATGGGATTGCAGAGAAATATCTTGATTGTAAATTTCTTTTCATTTTGCTTCGAGTATGATAGAAAGTATATAAATATAAATTACGACTCATATATTTAACAAATTAAAATCGGAATGATATTCTGTTGTATAGTTTGTAATAATCCTAAAGGCGATAATGACGAATAAAAATCCCTCTAACATAGAAGGAGGTTATGAAGTGGGAATTAAAATGGCTACTTTAAAATGATAAAAGATGAGAATCCAGAAGTGCTTCTTGTGCATTGTGCTATTCACAGAGGGTCTTATTTAAAAAAAAACATTCCTTTTTTTATGGTATTCTATTATCAATTGAGGACTAAAAATGGAAAACGCTAAAAGAACCAAAAAATCGATTTTTTTTTTGTTAACGAAAAAAATGTTCTAAGTAGCTTAACATGAGAGTGTTACAGCAGTATAAATAAGTACAGGAGAACGCTTGAAGTGCTAACCCTAGTAGTAATACGAATTGAATCAGTTTGATAGTGTTAAAATATTAGTCCTAGTAGTAATAGTTCAAGAAAGTCGGAAATTGTACATCAAACGTTGCAAATGATATGCTTTAGCCTTCTCTTTTTCGCTCTATTAAAAAACTTCCTCTTTTGGACTTCCATCATTTTACATTTTTAGTTCTGAATTATAAAATTCATCAATTTTATCAGAAGTAATGACTAATATGAGTGTTTTTTCAAGGAATTTTATGAAGTTAAAAATACAGGACATATAACATTTTTTTTTTTTATATTGAGATAAATGTGGCAAGCAGCAACCAAATTCTACAGGATGTAAAGGCGAAGATATATAGCTTCGTTGTGTTGATAGGGTTATGTAAAAATAATATTTTTAACAAAAAAAAAAACCTCATTTGCTTTCATATGTTAAAAATTAGGAGAAGTGACTGATGCTGTTACAGCTACCATTGCTAATGCTCTTAGGCTTATTCCATGCTATTAAGAATTCATTTTTTAAATAATTGTATGGATTTATAACTAATTATGTGTTTTAGGTTAGGCATCATGATTTTAGATATGCTTTGCGGGGTATGATAAAAAAAAAAAGATTGGGAACCATTGAGTTAAACGATTTTAAATACAAGTATGTATGATAATCACTTATAATCAACCAAACTAAGCTAAAAATTGCTATTAGTAATAAAAAAAATACTTAAAAAGCCCTAATACCTTTACTTAGATCAACATATGTTTCATCGCACAAAAGGTAACATTTTCAAGATCCTTGTTGATAGAAATATTTTCGCAAAAATTTTTAAACACAAGAAATTGATAAATAATACCACGAGACTTCATGTATAATGAAAAGCCAGTGCAAACATAAAATAAAATAAAAATGGATACTATAGTTTAGAAACAATAGTAAAAGTTAATTCACGCTCCCAAATATCTATTTTTATTTTATTTTATGTTTGGACTGGTTTTTCATTATAGCGTAATTCTGGGATTTATGCCGCATATATTTTTTAATTTGTTTATAAAGTCTCATGTTGGACATAAAAAAAAAAAAAAATCATGCTGTGTTATTTAATGTTAAATCTATAATACGTGTGCTGCGACAAAAAAATTCAAAACAAATAATTAATATTAAAAAAAAAAAAATTCTAAAACATTACACTGCGGCGCGTCACCCGTAGATTCAGGCTGAGACGCTGCACTTGTTCGGTAGTTATGCCGCGCTTGCAATAAGAAGAGAATGAAATTATAAATAAAAGTATTCAAAAAAATATTCATATCTGGACTATAATTAATGATGTACTAACCAAATGAAACTAAATGAGTACGATGAAACGTGTTAGTGGATTCAAATTAATAATTGTTGCCTACTTTCACTATTAAAATTATCGACTTATTTTTTTACATTAAATTTTAATTGTTATTTCAGCAACAATGTGACATCAATGTATTAGAGAGGGAAAAGAATAAAAGTAAAATTGTGTTTACGTAATTTATTTGTTAACCCTTTCGGGACCAGCGGCTTTTATACAAATTTTATTAGGTTGGGACCACTTTTTTATAGGAAGTTACCTTTACTTAAATAATCATGAAAATGCTCTAATTAAAGAACGCAAATATTATTTTTCTTTTTTACTGGTGCCAGAAAAAATTCTGTATGCTTTTTTTGAAGGTGCATATATGCACCCATCTTCCCGAATGAGTTAATAGACCGGTTTTTTTCGACCACAATCGACATAAAAAGTGTCAAAAAAGTAGAGTCTTTATGTAACTACATTTGACACATGATAGAACGAAGCCAATTACACTTCCTCTTTTTTGGAGCAGTTTTCTAAACATTCCTTGCAAAAAACGTCTGCGTTATACGTAATCCATTTTTTCATTATTATTATCTTGGCTTGCATCTTTCTTGCCCTTCTTACTTTTTATTTTTCCGTTTTTTCTCCTTTTGTTTTAGTAAACTTGATAACATGCCTAATTTGGCTAGTCTGTGCAAAAAGAAAAGGAAAAGTTAACAACACTTAATTATACCGTACAAAAGAAACTGCGGCATGTATACCGGAATTGCAGTGCGGCATGTATCCCATTTTGCATAGTACAGGCGTCGCACATCACAGTTGCCTACCATCGATAAGGAAAATAGCGTTATCATACACACAGTACTCTATACAAACGCTACACTAAGTTTTGACTACGAAATCATGCATCCATTCAGTAATTAGCGTATGAAAAGTACTTAAGCATACCGTGTTTAAAAGTTTGGACAGTGAAATCATGCATTTACGTCAAAATAAGGATTGTGCATCTACAAGTAAACACCAAAATGGGATTCACGCTGTACACTGGTTAAAATAATCGCATTGCGCACCTATACTGCGCATTTGACGACCATCTATCGATAATTACAAGAAATATAAGGGGTACGGCATCTATACCGTATCGGAGACTCTCTCGGAGTTACCCTACATGAAGTCTCATGATATTATTTATCAATTTGTTGTTTTTAAAAATATTTGAGAAAATATTTCCATCAACAAGGATCTTGAAAATGTCGCCGTTTGTTCGATGAAACATATGTTGACCTAAATAAAGGTATTACGCCTTTTAAAGTATATTTTTTATCACTATTTGCAATTTTTAGCTCAGTTTTGTTGATTTTATTAATACTTAGTAACAATGGATAAAAAAATAAAATATAAAAAAGATCTTGAAAAATTATTATGTCAAACGAATTAAAATCATAAAGTGATTAGAACACCATCACACTTTTATTTATTCAAACAGTAGAAAGTTCAATGAATAGCCTCCTTACCTAGATGGTGATTTTTAAATTAAAATTTACAGCTTTCTACAATTCGTAAAATTAAAGAGTAATATGTGATCATGGATATTAACTTAATATTATAATACAAAATTCTCTTGTTGTCACAGCTTTTTATGAATTTTTACTCAAATTCAGGAACATTTTTTATCTTTACAATTTTTTCATTAAACTCCTTTTAAAGCTGTTTATGCTCAAATGTTTGCCTTTCCTCTACTTTTTTGCCTGAAAAAGATAATGATCTTGATTACAAGAATCTATCTCAAAAAGTAACACTTTAAAATCTACTTGAATAATATATTTTTCAATAATACAAAAAAGGCATAACTTCATAATAACTAAAAAAATATTTATTATACAGAAAATAGTAAAATAAACGTCTAATAGCTCTATCAAAGAAACTAGTATGTTCTAGTTTTACAATTTTTCCCTATGCCATTTTAATATATATATATAAACTCGGTTATTGGCGTCAGATGCCGCCATCGAAGAATCTACAATAGTCTTTTTCCGGTCAAGGATCCATTCCCCCTCCAGACCTCTGTCCCTCATTGTCTTTATAATATCGTACATCCAGTTCTTTCGCGGCCTTCCCCGTTTCCTTTTTTTATTTGTTTTATAATTAAATGTGATTTTGGATAATCTTTCATCATTCATTCTTTTAACATGGCCATACCAGATTAATTCTTTTTTTTTAATATCATCTAATATGGTTCCCTTTATTTTTATCATTTCCTTGATTCTTTCATTTCTTATTCTTTCTATTCTTGATATCCTGCATGATCTTCTTAGGGCATCCATTTCTACTGCCGCTAATATCTATCTTTCGGTCACCATAATACTCCATCCGTCTGCTCCATATAACAATATGCTCTTTACAATAGAATTGTATATATTATACTGTCTTTTCTTAGAGATCTCCTTACTCCACCTAACAGAATTTAATAGTTTTACAGCTTTTCTTTCCTGACAAATTCTGTATTTAATTTTCTGTGAGTTTCTTTCTTCTCTATTAATGTCTATGTCTATACCTAGATATCTATAATGCTCGCAGCTTTCTATTTTTATGTTATTATTTAGATTTAGGTCTGTATCATTTCCTCCTATACGTAGTTATTTGGTCTTGCTAACGTTCATGTAAAGTCCCTATATCTCATATTCTTCCTTAATTTCTATCTTCATTTTCTCTAAATCATTTTTACTCTTTGCAATCATAACTTGGTCATCCGAATCTAAACAAGTGGGTAAGTGTGATCACAGATCGCACAGAGGGTTTAGTTTAATATTCCTTTCAAAACACTTTATCCTTTTGCAAAAATCTGTAAGTTCCACATTTCGAACCAGGGGGCGCACTCTATTTTAAACAAACCTCTATCAAACGAAACTCCGTTTTACAACCTATTCGTAGATATATTAGTCGCGGGAATCGGGCCCATAGCACCCGAGATAGGTAGGCGTCCCCTGGCGATAAAAAGTGGAATTTAAATATCTATGTCTATGGTGTATAATACGAAAGAGTGGTCAAAGGGGTGTCGGCAAAAGTTAGAAAAGTGCCCCCCATGGTGAAAAGTGGGGAGGATAAAAAATTGCTTAAAATACACAACTTAGAGCCCGAAGGACTCGCACCAGGGAGCGCACTCTATTCTAAACAAACCTGTATCCGAACGAAACTCCGTTTTACAACCTATCCGTAGATATATTACAGACAGATAATATAAAACTTTTAGAAAATTTTATGATTTTTCGTATGATCGAAAGTGTTCGGCTATAAATACACAAAATTTCATGTCTCCAACTTAATTTGGGCCTGAGTTAGAAAAATTGCTTAAAATACACAAGTTAGAGACCAGAGGGGTAAATATAAGACCTTTTGAAATTTTTATGATTTGTCGTGTAATCGCAAGTGTTTAGCTATAATTATGCAAAATTTCAAGTCTTCAACTTAATTACGGGTTGAATTAGAAAAAACAAGTTTAAAATACACAAGTTAGAGCCCAGAGGGTTAAATATAAGACTTTTTCGAAATTTTATGATTTGTCGTTTGATCGCAAGTGCTTAGCTATAATTTTGAAAAAATTCAAGTCTTCAACTTAATTAAGGGCTCAGTTAGAAAAAAAAGTTTAAAATTCACAAGTTAGAGCCCAGAGGGTTAAATATAAGACTTTTTCAAAATTTTATGATTTGTCGTTTGATGTGAGGTGTTCAGCTATAAGTATGCAAAATTTCAAGTCTTCAACGTATATAGTGTCTGAGAACGGGCACTGTGGCGGACAGACAGACAGACTGAGGAGTGAGACGAATAGGGTTACGTCCGATGAATGAAACCCTAAAAATAGCAAGTATAGATAAATAGAGAAAACACGATTTTCATTTTTATTTTGTTTTATTCATTTCTTTCTTTCTTTTTTTTTGGGGGGGGGGGATAAGGCGAATTTTGAAACTCGCGTCCCTTAATTAAAATTTTAATATATTAATGTAAATAGCGCAGTTGAACACAAACACAAAAGAATACGAATATGTAATCTTTTTCTTTGAATTTAAAATGAACTTACAGTGACTAACTGATCGGGAAGTACAGACAATCACCTCATCGATTTCACAACGGAAATTCCAGAATTAGTTAAAACTCTATTCGCATATTAAAACGCAATCGGTCTGCCAAGTCCTATCTTGGTGGAAAACACCTGAAACCCGATTTAGCGGTTGACTCGTTTGTTTAGTATTGTGTTTTCCGGCACCCAAAGATATGAAAACATGGAGGACTTGGAGCAGGAAAACACAATGGTAAACCTACCAGTCAATCCCTAAAATCGGGTTTTCAGGTGCTTTTCACCAAGATATGACTGGGCAGACCAATTGCGTTTTAATATGTAAATCGAGTTTTGACTACTTCTGAAATTTCAGCCGTGAACTCGATGAGGTGCTCCCGCCTCCCAGTCTATAATGAATAATCAAGGCACTGCAAAACACGCACGCCCATTTGGATATTCAGATCCAATATTAGATAAACATATATATTTTCAATCAATCATACTATAACATTTAGTGCATTTCTACCAAATAGAAACTAAGATATCAATGAGGTTCATCGCAAAAAACATAGCAGAGTAAAGCCCTTTATTGAGTTATCAAAGCCAAACTGAATGCACATAGTTTTTCACAATAAGCATATTACGTATTAAGCTTGATGCACCATCATCCCATAGATGCTGAGTTATTACGAAAATTGCGAAAAACTCGGTGTAGCAGCGTCACTGGTTGGATTATATACAACACATTAATTCATTTCAAGTATAATTGAAGACGCGAGTTTCAAAACTCAACTTGTCCACGAAAGAAAATTTTGACAGACCAGGTTTTATTTTCAAGTCCCTACTATAAAATGTAAGTTTTGAAAGTACACCAAGATTTTAAAATGCCAGAAAAATACGATAAAACTAGTTTTGTTGGAGGTTGTAGTATTTTTTCAGTGCAGATCTACTAACAGAATAGATAAATTGAAAAAACACGATTTTCATTTTCATTTTATTTTATTTATTTGTTTATTTATTTATTTTATTTTAATTTAATATTTTTTTTTTGGGGGGGGAGGAGGGGATAAGGCGAGTTTTGAAATTAATTAATGAAATTATTATACTTAATTAAAGATGAATTTTCGTACCGAGTTCCGTGTATTTGACTAACAGAGGTCATAAAATTTGTTTAAAACACAGACAGGGTGCTAGACAGACATACATTTCCCAAAAATTGTCAAATAATATTTAACACATACCAATGCATCTGACAACAAAAACCAGAAGTCAAAAATTTTTACAAACGCATTACACACGTCTTAAGAATAACTGAGCATAATTGAAATTTCGGTTAGCCGTGAGGAATCCGGTTTATGAAATTCTTAGTTAGCCGTGATAAAATAATAATAATAATAATAATAATAAAAACAGTGACACTCGTGCGTTATCGTAAGTTCTTTAGAAAATATTGAAAAATCCCTTTCGGCAAAACAAAGTTGAGTCAGACACGTTCTTGAAGTTTTAAAAACTTTAAATAAACAAGAATAACCGAATTTTTTAATAAGCTGAATAGAAAATAGGTTTTCAAAATACTTTTTCACCGGATGAAGATTTCCATTTTCGATCTCAAACAAGAAAAAAAATCATGCGTCAAGCATAGATTATGTAATGCTTTCCAACACATTCAGAATAATGTAACAAAACTGCACCGTTTAATAAGTTAAAATATTATGTCTAATTCCACCATATGGAAAAGCATAACACATTTGAAAACCCAATTTCAGCTGTTCCGATCTACAGTCGTAAAATTATCCGAATTCTTTGAGCAGCCCTGTATATGATATATAGATTTGGACCTATTAACTACATGTATGCAAAAATTGAGTTCGGTTAGAAAATACATACCTCAGTTGAAAATCCCCCTTCAGCAATTTCCACTAATAATTGTTTTGTGCAGCCCTGTATACGAGTATAGGACTTATACACAACAAGTAACATGCAAAATATTAGTTAAATTTAAAAGCGCCTACCGAAATTGAAAAATCACTTCCAGCAATTATTGCTCATACTGTAACCGATTTCTTTTGTGTGTCCCTGTAAATGTACAATAAATGCTAAAAATGCCTTATTCTATCGTAATCATCTTGTAGTGAAATTCAGGGATTTATATCAGTTTCAATGCACTGGACACAGCATAATGTCATTAAAATACTCTGCAAACCATTCTCCATCCTATATCATAATGTAATGGAATTTTTTTGAGTGCCCCTGTAAATGAACTATTAATACCACACACTTCATACACTATATCGAACATGCCATAGTAAGTATCATTACCATCTTTCAATTGCATGAAAATCCAAGTATATTTACGTGAGTTAGAGCGTAGACGGACAGACAAACCGAATTTATAAACACTTTTCAACTTTGTTGGAAAGTGTTAAAAAGAATAGATATGCAAATGGTGAACTAAGAAGGTTGGTGGTGCTTTAATTGGCATACAAAGAGCGAAAGAGCAAACAGTGTAGTCTAAATGTTTGCTGACAGCTGGTCAGAGAAGGCATGGACAATATGCCACGAATTCTTCGTTTGAACTTACTGACATATTAATTTGGCGAAAGTACATGGATAATTAAATATCCGTTAGATACTAACATACAGATAATTTTGAATTTAAGGATAAATTTCTTAAGTAAGTAAAACTGAAAGCAGCTAACAAAACGTTGTTAAAATATTACACAATAATTTTGAAAACCTTGTGAGAAGTGCCATAGATAGATAAAATCCAAATGGAGCGGCTACCGTTTAGTTGTTGAGGGTTTGAGGTTGTGTCACCGAATGCGATGAACATTTGTATATCGATAGAGTATAGTTAGTATATAAATATATGAATGCCATAAAGCGCAACACCCAGGGGGTCTTGAGAAAATAAGTCGCAAAGTTTAAGCTAAAATTTATAATCGGATAAATTTCCTTCATTAGCAAGCGGTTCAATAGCACGATCGGCAGCATGCTGGGTTTGAGATTTTTCTACCCGGGTTCTAATCCGTCTCGGACTTGTTTTTCGGAACAAAAGTTTTTATCAATCATTTTCGAACCGCAAGTGAAAAAATATGTATAATAACTGAAATTTACGAAAAATATGGATTAAATGTATGTTTTGTAGCATATAAGTGCTTTTTTAACTACGAAATGTTGCATGTTTAAATATATAATAATAATAAAAAAACACGCATATTTATATGTCTGTAGACCAGAAATTGTTTGTTGTTATTTAAAATTATTTACAGTTATTTTCAATGAATAATCTACTATTTTTCACAGATAAATTAATTAAAATACGTTATATAACTGCGATAATAATTATATTATTTTAATTTTGTTTCTATATGAAAGTATTTCAAATATTTGATGATTTTTAATGCACTTTTTAAAATTCTTAATATGACTTTTTTTTCTGGATTTTTGTTTTTGTAATTATTGCCTACGTAATAACTATTTTCAGCAATTCAATATAATTTTAGAACTTATTATTAAACACAAAGACAGTTATTCTAACTGTGATCACAAGAATCCAAGATTTAAAAAAAAATCAAAAGTTAAAAAGCTAGTTGGTAAAAAACGATACATTTATTTCACTGCGAAAAATAGTAGCTTATTTATGTAAATAACAGTAAATAAATTTTTAAATTACCTGAATTTTATGGTCCATAACAGTTCCAATTGACTTTTTTTAGTTTGTTATTATTATTATTTATTTATTTTATCTTTACTTTTCATTTAAGTATTGCGCGGCAGCGCAATACTTATTTATTTCCAGTGTCACTTCTCAATGTTAATTTAACATAGAAAAGCCTATGGAGATGATAACTTTTTCATTTTTTCTTCCCACCTTGTTGTCCCTGATGCCACTCATTTTTTATTCTTTACTAATTCTAATAATATTATAAATTTAAAGTTTAAAAACGTTTGCCTGACGTCAGGGTCAAAACGAATGACAAAATACCTTTGCATATGGGTGAATTATAACCCAGAGAGAAAGAAGGGCCAATTTTTTTGTATATTATTCAAAAATTTTTCTTAATAATTCCAAATTTCACTTTTTTCATTGAGAATCAACGGACATTTTTCATAGAAAATGTAACATTTTTACTTCATTGTTGCAAAAATTTCAAAAGCCGCAATAATTTATTTCTTTTTAGTTGAAGATTTTCACGTGAAATATTAAACTGAGCTAGTTTTTTTTTTTTTTTTTTTTTTTTTTTTTTTTTTTTCAAAAATTAAAAAGGTGAATATCGCGTCATAGTGGAAATAAAAAGGATATTTTCAGAATAAGTTTTTGCTTTGGTCAAGTTTATATGTTAGTAAAAAGTTTCTAATGGATAGCTATTTTTACGCAAGGTAGCGAACTTAGTGGGGAATTACATAACTTAAATTTTAAAATGTATTTTTTTCCGAGATGAGAACTATTTATACTCCAAGTTAAACTTATGTAATAATTTTCTGATGTGTTTACACCACCCTTTGGGAGAGAATAGAGTTTAAAAATTTAAGTAAAACTTTTTTTTTTTACTGTATCACAGCTATATATTGTTAAATATTAGCAGTAAGGATTCAACACAATTTACATTTACATTCATAGCATTCCTGAGTGGGAAATAGGGTATCTAAATTTAAATTAAGTTAACTTTTTATGTTTTGATTATAGATTTTGTACGTTCAGATTTTAAGTTTGTGTCCAAACTACCGCAACCTGCATTACTACAGTAGTGAAACATTTTGAATTACACATTGGCAAACTGCAACCCACATTGTGATGCAATACCGCGTACATCAACGCCTGATGATGATACTCCCCATTAATTTTGAAATGCGTTCGTCTGAGTGCAGTTGTTATTAAAAAACTTGACATATTAAACAAAAACATAATTTGAAGAACAAATTTAAAAAAACAAAATTTATTTCCTACATTGTTTAAGCCCGAGAAGGGACAGATATTATGATATTTCATTCAATTAGTTTTACATTTAACGTTAAATTTTTGTAACAAATTAGTTAAGCCAATTGAAGATTAAAAAATAAAAATAAAATTCATACAATATGATACTTAAAACACCCTAAAAATTGGATTCCGTTCAAATGAAATCGAAATAAATCTTAGACCTTTTTTTTTTTTTTTTTTTTTTAGTTTTGTATTTTGCATGCATCTTACCATTTTACGCACAATTGTCATAAACATAATGCAAAATCTGCAATACATATATTTTCAATATAAATGGAAGAAGTCTAAGATTTATTTCGATGTCATTTGAACGGAATCTAATTTTTAGGGTGTTTTAAGAATCATATTGTATGAATTTTATTTTTATTTTTTAATCTTCAATTGGCTTAACTAATTTGTTACAAAAATTTAACATTAAATGTAAAACTAATTGAATGAAATATCATAATATCTGTCCCTTCTCGGGCTTAAACAATGTAGGAAATAAATTTTGTTTTTTTAAATTTGTTCTTCAAATTATGTTTTTGTTTAATTAAATATATAAACATGCAAAGATTCGCTGTTAAAATTTTATTTATATAATTAAACTGCATTATATAAAAACATCAAACAAGAAAAAAAAAAAATGATTTTCGAAAGAAATTACTACGTAGACACTTATCCTATTTAAAAATCAAGAATCTCAGACTTTAAAAAAATCATATTAAAAATATAAAAGCATATTTTTAATAAGCCTTGAAGTATTTGAATGAGGAAACAAAATGAAAATATGTTCACTTTTTTATTTTATTTCTCTGTTAAAAATTGTAGATATTCACTGAAATAACTGTAAATAATTTTAAATAACAACAAAAAAATTTTGGTCTATAAACATAAATATGCGAGTTTTTTTTTTCTTTTACTTTTCATTACATATAAAAACAGGCAAAATTTCGTAGTAAAAAAGACACTTATATGCTACAAAACATACATTTAATCCATATTTTCCGTAAATTTAAATTATTATACATATTTTTTCATTGCGGTTCGAAAATGATTGATAAAAATTTTTGTTTCGAAAAACAAGTCCGAGACGGATTTGAAACCCGGATAGAAAAATCTCAAATCCAGAATGCTGCCGATCGTGCTAACGAACCGCTTGCCAGAGGAAGAAATTTATCCGATTATAAACCGTAGCTTAAACTGCGCAACTTATTTTCTCAAGACCCCCTGGGGGTTGCGCTTTATGACGGTCATATATTTATATACTAACTATACTCTATTGATACACAAATGTTCATCGCATTCGGTGAAACCAACCTCGGACTCTCTCCTTGTCAGAGTTAACAAATGCACAAAGTAGAAATTTACAGTGAACTTGAACAGGAGTAATGTCAGTTCCGTAGTCCGGATATTTCTTTTTCTTTTTTTTTTTCTTTTTTTTTTCTTTTTTTTTTTTTAAATCTGCTACATGTGGACGACTAAAGATTAAAATTTGCGTGGGATCGTTTAACGATAGAAAAGCGTAATTATTTCTTTCATTTCTTTAGAAATGAAAGACAAAGAGTTTGAATAAAATTTAAAATCAATTAATCAATAAATTACAAAGACGGATGATAGAGGAAAGGAGATAATTTAATAACATATGTAATTTCACATCACAAAAAGGAAGTAATAAAAAGGACAAAAAACTGGTTTTATTATCAAATGCTGTTTGGAACACACAAACTATGAAAAAAAAATAAAATAAACGGTCAAGTGCGAGTATTACTCACGGACAGAAAGTTCCGTACATTAAACATATTAATTACTAACTGAATTATTACAAAAAAAAGAAAAATATTGTTAAAAGATAAAGGCTTTGTAAAAAACTATACAACGTATTGTTGGGTATAGCTGTAGATACTAGAAAAGTATAAATGGATATACCATGAAAGTTCAGAGAGAAATGAAGCTTAAATAGTATCAAATATTGCTATTCTGTATAACTCTTTTTTTTTATTTTATCCTGATCTGTTTATGTTGAACTTAAATCAGCGATGACAATAAAACTAGTGCATATTTAAACTTCATTTGGCATTTAATAAACTCAAATTCAGCGTAGTAATATTCTGTTATTTTACAGTGTACGTAAAACAAAACCCTTGTTAAAAATTTAAACTTGGCATTGTGCTAAGCACTCTTCAAAGTTGCAATGCCGTCTTGGTCCTTGCAGTCTTTTTCAAGATGGGTTTTTAGTAAACCTTTAAAGACACGAGTGGCGTTTTGAGACAGCCACTCAATGCAAACTTGTCGCGAATCCCATAGTAATTGATTAATTCTAATTAAGTATGTCTGTTTTGAACAGTTTGGCGTTTATTGCTTTTATTACTACTGGGCGTTGCATTACACAAATATATCATTAAAAGTTGTAATCTAGGCTTTAAATTCTGATGGTGCATAGAGTACGCCTCCCGCGTCTTTATGTATGTCCATACCGTCCATGTTTTAAGGGTTAATATCTCGGCTAAGTACAGACATTTTTTTTTTTCGAAAATCATTATCAAGAATTCTCTTGTACTTACTTCTGCGACTATAGGTACCGCCTGAGCTCCTCAACGTTTCGCCGAACGCCCATAAATCGAAATTTGTGTGTAACAGAGAAATGCGATTTTCTCAAAGACTATGTGACCTAGGGTGATCGCTATAGTTTTTCTGCAAGGTTTAAATCAACTTCCACTACCCCTAATTTTTATAAATTTAGTTGCAGTAGATTTGGGAATAGACGGGGGTGGAACATATTCCATTACATTTTCAAAGATGTCTCTGAAAATATAATACCTAAAATTAAAAGAAATGTAGTTTTGAGTTCGGCGTAACGAAAGCTTTCACACGATATACAAAGAAAATATTTCTTTTTCAAGTAACTTAATTAACCCCTCTACATTTTTCCTATATGTATTTGTGAATGGCTAATAATCTATAAATACGTGGGTCAATAGGTTTTATTAATACAGCCAATTTGAACTTTCCACGTTCTATAGTGTACGAGTAAAACGGCTATGATAAGTGGGCAGACAGACATAGGAGTGATCTTATAATGGTTCCGTTTTTACTTTTTAATTATGGAACCCTAAAAATATACAGAAACTATTTGAAAAGGACAGTATAAATTGGAAAAAGTTTCTTTCTAAAGAAAAAAATATTAACTCAAAATATATTTAAATAGGCATTATTTTTTAAGTAAAATTTACTAAATGAAGCAATGAGAACAAAAGTGGACTAAACTATATTTTTACTTTTTTTCTTTTTCTCACATAATTAATGTATTTGATGTTCATTTAATGAGCAAAAGAGAGCTACCAAGGATGATGAAAAGAAAACGTAGGATAGTATATTTTTGCGCTTGAAATGACTCGAATACATAATCATGAGACAGAACCTGAAAAATGTAAAAATGTAGAAGAATCCACTTTTAAAATTATGTAAGTAAACCACTTATTTTACTTAAACTAAAGTTATAAAATGCTAAAAGGGAAAAGAAGTACATTTAAAGGCATATAAATACATTTTAATAAACTAATCTACATGTTTCGCCCACACAACTGGTGACGCAATCAAGATCAATATTCATAAAAGAAACTATGTCCGCAATTTTTTTTTAAATGAACTTGGTAAACCAAGTTCATTTTTCAGCGATTTTATCAAGATCAATATTGATTAAAAAAACTATTTCGAAAAAAAAATAAAAATGAACTTGGAAAAACCAGTTTTATTTTTAAAAATTTTGGGTAAATAGTTTTTTTTTTTTTTTTTTTTAATCAATATTGATCTTGATAAAGTCGCCGACTGTGCGTACGAAACATGTATATAAATTTACTAAAAGGCAGTTTAGTAGTTTAATCCACTTTTACTCTCATTGCGTCAAATGATTGTTATAAATTTTCATATGAAGAATGACCCTTATTTCAAAAATTGTATTCATATTCGAAAAGTAGACACAATTGCTCATCAAATGATATTCGACACTTCAGTGATAAAATAATATGGGGTTGCGTATTGTTTTTTCCAGTACTGTATTACAATAGCTTCCCGTTATATCTCTTTAGGTATGTCGCTCACGTTTTATAAAAATATCTCTCACCAGAATTTTTATTTAAACCTATTTAACATTAATAGTTAACTCATTTTTGTGTGAGGGTCAATCCATTTCAAGTGGTCCAGAAAAACCTTTATTTGTTGCTTGACCATTTTTGAAAAATCTGAAATTTTTTGTACAACTACCCTAACATGATGGAAGTTCAAAATAACTATTATTTTAATTTTATTAATTTTTGTTTGTGCATAGCGGCCATCTTTGTTTAGTCGTCTGCAGCAATTTTCTTACATGAAGGGTTTACGGAATTGTAAATAATTCATTGTTTATTTCTCCAATTCAAGTACGGATTAAAGCAATTTGTACAGAATACATTGGGCTAAAAATTTGGTAATAGAGTAGTTTCCGAAAATAAATCCTTATTGATGAAATTTAAGCATAAAGTTTCAGTTTTTTTGCAAAATTTGTCCGTTTACAAAAGGAAATTTTTCTTGCAAGGAAAACTGTGAACATGACATAATTTGTTTTACAAATAGGCCGAAAGTACTTGTACTCACTCGCCAAGTTCAAGATCTGGGACTTGGTTTCTCTTCGCTAAAAAAAAATCCCAAATTTTTCAAAAATGTCAAAAATCGCACTTTTGAGGCTTTGATATCTCTGGTGGGGCACGAGATAAAAATCTGAAGTTCTGGTTTCTGAGAGTATTGTATGGTAGTGTTATGCACAAGAAATTTCAGGATGGAGATTTGACTACAAGCTGAGATATGGCAAGTTCAACATGTCAAAACAATACTGCAAACTATTGTTTTGTTGTAGTCACCGCTAAGTATTTATCTCAGAGTGTCATTTAAATTTATTTTTTTGATTATCTTTAAATAATTAATAGTAACAGAAAATAAAGCCTTTTGCGAAGCTTAGCAATTAATTAAAAAAATAATTATGCCTAAGGCCATACATTTTGTATAGTTTCAGTAATTTTTGTTGCAATAGTAACTAAAAGAAACCCCAGCACTTTTACATAAAGAAAAAAAAATATTTTTATACAAGACCTGAGACAAAAACAAAATAGGGAAAGAGAAAAGCTGTTAATGTTGTCATACTTATTGAGACATGATCAAACGTGTCAAAACACATTACTGCTTGTTGGTTTAAAAACCACAATTTTGATCTTTCTCAAAATTTTATTTGTAAGAACCAAGTTTTGTCATCTCTTGATAACTCGATTGAAGATGTTGGCCCTGCTGGCTCATAGAAATAAACATTGAAATCACTATGTGCAAGCCTTATTTCATTAATAGTTCCTAGCTTACTTACGCAAAAATGCCATTTTTCAGCAGTATAAATTTTGAAAGGGCTTTGGATATCTTTACTTTCTGAAAATTACTTAAGGCAGATGCATGGTAACATCGTATAATGTTTCATTTACAGGAACATACTTATGGTAGGAACAAGTTTCAGGGACTGGCAAGCAGCATTAAACTTGTGGTTTTTAAACCAACAAGCAGGAATGTGTTTTGACAGGTTTGATCATGTCTCAACAAGTGTGTCAACATTAACAGATTTTCTCTTTCCCTATATTGTTTTTATCTCAGGTCTTGCATAAAAATATTTTTTTCTTTATATAAAAGTGCTGAGGTTTCTTTTAGTTACTAAAATTACAACAAAAATTACTGAAACCATACAAAATGTTGGCCCTAGGCATAATTATTTTTTAAATTAATTGGTAAGCTTTGCAAAAGGCTTTATTTTATGTTACTATTATTTAAAGATAATAATAAAAAAAACTAAATGTCACTCTGAGACAAATACTTACCTGTGACTACAACAAAAAAATAGTTTGGCAGTATTATTTTGACATGTTGCCCTTGCCATATCTCAGCTTGTAGTCAAATTTCCATTCTGAAATTTCTTGTGCGTAACACTACCATACAATGCTCTCAGAATCCAGAACTTCAGATTTTTATCTCGTCCCCCACCAGAGATATCAAAGCCTCAAAAGTGCAATTTTTGACATTTTTGAAAAATTTGGGATTTTTTTTTAGCGTAGAGAAAGCAAGTCCCAGATCTGGAACTTGGCGTGTTAGTACAAGTACTCTCGGCCTATTAATTAAAAAAATATATCATGTTGACAGTTTTCCTTGCTAGAAAAATTTCCGCTTGTAAACGGACAAATTTTGGAAAAAAAACTGAAAGTTTATGCTTAAATTTCACCAATAAGCAGTTATTTTCGGAAACTACTCTATTACCAAATTTTTAGCCTAATCTTTTCTGTACAAATTGCTTTAATCCGCACTTGAATTGGAGAAATAAACAATGAATTATTTACAATTCCGTAAACCCATCATGTGAGAAAATTGCTGCAGACGATGAAACATAGATGGCCGCCACATGCACAAGCAAAAATTAATAAAATTAAAATAATAGTCATTTTAAACTTCCATCATGTTAGGGTTGTTGTACAAAAAAATTTCAGATTTTTTAAAAATGGTCGAGCAACCAGTGCTGGACCACTTGAAATGGATTGACCCGTGATTCTTATAGTAGTTTTCATAACTAAAGTTAAACTATCACTTTAAAATCATTATTTAACTTTCCTCCTAGTGAAATATATACTCTACTTAACTTTAAAATATTATTTTATACTATTTTTGAATTTTAAAAAATAACCTTTTTTCTCTCATTTTTTCATATATCATTATTTTCTTTTTTAATTAAAAAATTTTAAGCAGTTTTATACTACATTTTAACTATTTCCCAATGGCTCACTAAATTAGCAAGCCATTTCTTGTTCACATTGGGCGTGAAGTTGACCGCCACTAGGAAACCCATCAAAGAAGCTTACCTGTTCAGCACCTGTTGTGTAATTTATATTTTTTTTATGAAAACATTTTTTGGTTTGAATCGAAATATTTTCACTTGGTACTGGTCAAGTGATCGTTTGATAGTATATTTAGAGTTAAAATAATTATGAAATGATTCAAATATTTATAAAAATGAAAAAATTACTTACTTTTTGATTTTAAATTTAAAATTATAATTTTTGATTAAAATGCATCAGTGTTCCCAAATTCCATACGCATGCGAGCAAATTTATGTACTCCCATAATCGTAGATTGATAGGTAAGAGGGGGTCCCAGTGAATGCTTTTGCCTTTGGACCCAATTTATGTAAGTCGGTCCCTGGATACTCTGCAAAGAAAAAACTTTCGAATTTTATGACATTCTTTATCTTTCATTGCACTAAAATTCAAGTAAGAAAATTTATTTCATTTTCTGTAGTGAAACATAAATTTTAAAAGCATTTAACTCATTAACGCTGCATAAAATTATGAATTTTTCCAAGTTATCAATAAAGAAATATCACATCTCAGTAGTTTTCTCCCGTAATATACGAAAGTAAATTCCAAAATCTATATGTTATTAATATTTTAAAAATACATCTGCTTTATTTGTGGAAAACAAAAAGATCATATAGTACTTAAACATAAGATGTAAACATGTTTTGTAAAGATATATTTATTTATTTCTGATTTAAATTTCTTTTTTTTTAACTGAAATAGTTCCGTTTTTATCTCTTTTTTTTTTCTTTTTTTACATAAAATGAATTAAAATTAACATTTTATTCAATTTCTCATCTATTTTTATCTTTAAAACACCCGTAATGCATTACAAATAAAAGTAAGTTTTTGTTTAGAATTTATTCTAAAATACATATTATGTATATTAAAAACACATATGCATAGATTAAGAAAACATTCGCAAATCATCATTTGGGATTTCACTAAGAGCAGGCAAAATTTTTGATACTTCCGAAAGAAAACTGTTATGTTTAACAGAGAACTTCTATGTATTTTCTCATCTACAATAATGTCAGTACTTAGCATTAAATTTCAAGCACCATTTTTCTTATTTAAAAAGAAATATAATTTCAATAATGCTTAGCTAAAAAATGCCATGGTTTATTTCTAGGTTGCTGTCTTGTGTTGTGTCCTCGTAGCTGTAATTGGTCTTCATGGATTAGCTCTTGTACATACTGGGAACAATGCTAGTTCCAGACATCAGGATGTAAGTAGAAATAAAATATTTTTAATTTTGACATTAATACTTTTCAGCAATTAAACTGTTGGAAAAAAAGTACAGAATAAGAATTATTATTATTACTGATATATTTTAGCTGATCCGTAACTTTAAATAAATGAATAAATAATTTTCAAATTCGATTTTTGATATAAGCAATTTTAAAATTCGCTTTAGTTATTGTATGAAACTTCAAAATTGTTATACACAATGCGGAACATTAATTTATTTTTAACAAATAGTATATGCGTGTATGTATATGTATATACATGTATTTTTTTTTTAAAGCTAGTCTATCGGAATAATGTTTTGTGTCTAAAAATTTATCACCTATGATATTACATACAGCATAGTTCAGTTTAACTTTAAATTCAATGATAAAGATAAATAAATTTGAATTCAATGACTAACAATGATGATGTAATGAATTATCAAATTTGGTATTTCTTAAATGTTAAAATAATATTTAAAATGCTATTACGTATTCCATACACACTTAATTCAAATTTTATCTGCTAGCCTAAAAGTGGTAGATCAGGAAATTCAATCTAGAAACACTCACTGAGGAGACATTTTTCTTGAAAGGAAAAAAAAAGAGACCAATTACAAAAAGAAAAAAAAATACCTATGAATTAAAACATTCCATGTATCAATATATATCCATGTATCTTACCACACCTTTACTTTCCTCTGTGTATACTTATTCAACCTTGAATGCCAGTCCGTACAATAAATTAAATGCAATGACCTTTAATTGATTAGCTGTTACATATCTAAAATAGCTTTGATTACAATCAAGTCCCATATGAGGAAATTTTAATTTAATGATATACTAAATCCAAAAAGTAAAAATGTGTTAAAAATTTTCTTGCTTCTATTTGAAGGCGAAACGTTATGGATTTCCGGCTGGGAAATAGTATAAAGGATAGAAACGCAGTCTTCAAAAACATTCTGTGATCAACAGCAAATCCTCAACAATGTTCGCTAAGGTAAGTTAAGAGAATTTTTATTTAATAAAAATCAAATTAAGTTTTTACATTTCTTGTAATTAAAGAGATTTTAAAAATTACTTTTCATCATTTATGTTATCTCAACATTAAATTTATCAAAGAAGTTTTCTGTCATCAATCAATATTTGAAACAAAATTCAGTTAACTGAAAGTAAAAATAAATAAACAAATAAATAAATAAGTAGAATTTTTTTTAAAAATGCCTTAAAATGATCGATGCGTTCCAATGTTTAAAGCTTTTTTTTTCTACTTCTAATTTTATCAGTTAAAAGTAAATTATTAAAAAATTGTGCTTTCATTTTTTAAATCAACGGATAGGTATTTACAGACATAAACTAGAACGAATCAGAATTTTTATTAAAAATTCCCGTGCTAATATACTTATCAATAATTTGAGGATCTTAATGAACAAAAATTCAAAACGCATTCAGAGGTTTGTTGTAGTATGTGTCAAGATTGTACCTTAAACACATGCAAAATTTGGAACAAAAATTAAACCACATGGAGAATATTTTCCCGGTAATTTATGATTATGATTCTAGTCATTATGTCTGTCTAATACACTGTAAAAAAAAATCTGTGAAGTTACTAGAGTTTTTCTAGGAAACTGGGATTCCTAGAACTTTTCATGTAACGGCAACAACAAAATTTCATGTAACAGACACACTTTTGCGCCGAAAATCAAAAAATCTGTAAGGTTACTAAGACTTTTTTTGGAAACTGGGATTCCGAGAACTTTTCATGTAACTGCAGCCAGGGTTACAAATAAAAGTTTAGTAAGATTACTGAAATTTTAGCAGATTCATTTGTAAAGTTACAGATTTTTGTAGCTTTACAAAAACTAGTTTTGTAGATTTGCAGCTTTTTTCGTACAGTTACAGGTGAAAGTTTAGTAAGCATGTAACTTTACATATGTAGAACTACAGATTTTTTTTTACAGTGTAAGCATTACTTTACAGTACTGCACATGTCTTGCTGTACCCGACTCGAATCCGAAATTTCTGCATAAAGTAAAAGAAAAACAATATTTTATTACAATAAAAAAAAATAGTCTGCAATTATATCTTTCATATCAATTCTTTTTATACATAAAAACGCACACATATATACTCTTTATTATTCAATATATAGTTGTTGTTTTTTTCATTTGAAAAATACCCAAGACTTTCTTTTGAAAAATCGGGTCAAACGAAACCCTACCCAAAAGTGTCAAAACCTAACTCGAAACCGAGCAGAACCCGAAACATTTAAAGTCAATCCCACGGGTAACGAAAAAAAAATTAGATTTAACTGGACCCGACCGGAACAGCAGTTTGGGTCAGTGTAAAATCTCATTATCCGAACCGATGTAGGACTCTATTTCATTTTTCCAGTAATTGACATGCTACTTTACCTCAAATACAGAATCTTCGCTTTCAAATTTTTGCTTTAGAAATTCAGTTCAAATTCAGAAATTTAGTTCACTTTCAAAAATTCAGAATTTCAGTGGGTTTTCCTGCACAACGGTAATTTTGTAAAACATTCAGTTAGAAAGCACTAAAGCACTCAAATAGTGCTAAAATTTCGGAAATTGCTTCCCATTCATCGGGTATTTAATAAAGAATTCATATATTTTAATAAACAACTTTTTGACGGAAAAATGCAAAATATAATTAAACAAACAAATATATTCTTTATGTGGGGGAATATGGAGATATTTAATCAAAAAAAAAAAATGCAGTTGTAATGCATTTTCAGCTTTTCCATTTATTCTTTTTTAGCCTGGTGTATTTTTACACTTCTTCACCATGGAAATAAATTCAGTTGCAATGTGACTTTCTTTCTAGTAGTGCAAGAATTTTGTATCGTATTTCTCTTCTTTTTTTTACATTGCAATAAATCTCGTTTATAAACCAGCGTCATCTTGCTCAGAGAAATAATTCTATTAAGAAAAATATTGTATTAATCGGAATAACATAAAAAAAATAATAATTATAATAATTATTATAAATACTATAAAAATTATTGCTGTTTGCAGTACTTTAAATAGTTCAATCCAGGCTTTATTTAAAAAATATATAAACTATTAGATAAATGAAAAAAAAAACATTCATTGCGTTAAAATTCAAATAAGAAAATTTATTTGAAATTTCGGTTGTAAAATATAAAATTAATAAGCATCTAACTCATTAACGCTGCGTGAAATAATGAATTTTTACAAGTTATTAATAAAGAAATATCGCATCTCAATAGTTTTCTCCCATAATATACGAAAACAAATTGAAAAATGTATGTATTATAATTCGTTTAAAAATACATCTGCTTTATTTGTGAAAAAGAGAAAGATCATATAGTACTTAAACATAAGATGTAATCATGTTTTGTAAAGATTTATTTGTTTATTTCTGATTAAAATTTCTTTTTTTAAAACTGAAATATATCTGTTTTTCTCTCTTTTTACCCGACTGCCAAGAAGGGTTATGTGTTTCATGCGTATCTGGGTATGTGGATTTCTTTATTCCCTCGAAACATCCCAACGGCTGGATGGAGTTTAATGAATGAGGTCTCTATCAATTCATCTTAATCGTCCAATGGTTATAGGCTAGGGTTTTTTTATAAATTCAAAATCGCGGTAGACACGAAATTTTTTTTACGCACCCTATTGAGTGGCATATCATTGGATAGGTCTTTCAAAATGCAGATGATGTTTCGTTGACTATTTTACAGTCAGAAGCTCCGTTTAAATATTACACAACCTGAAAGTTGTGTAGCTAGGATCTCTAGCTTCACTGCAACTCTAACCATCTTAGACATCTATAGGCCTCATCAAAACAGTGTTTACAGATAGGAACTAACAATTAAACACAACTTAAAAGCCATTAATACAAGCAAATAAAAAATATAGGTAAGTAATATAAAAAATAGTTTAACGTTGATGAGAAATAATTAATTAGTTCACTTTTTAAGAGGTCGGTTTTTTATTTTTTAAATTTAATTTTTACTTGTTTTTCATTCTTTTTTTTTAATATGAAATGAATTAAAATTAACATTTTATTCAATTTCTACAGCTATTCTTTATCTTTAAAACGCCCGTAAGACATTAAAAATAAAAGAAAGTTTTTGTTTAAAATTTATTTTAAAATCCATATTATGTATATTAAAAATACATATGCATAGATTAAGGGGAAATTCGCAAAGCAGCATTTGAAATTTCATTGAGAGCCGGCAAAAATTTTTATACTTCAAAAGAAAACTTTTATGTCTAACAGTGGAATGCTAGGTATTTTCTCATCTACAATAGTATCAGTAATAACATTAAATTTCAAGCACCATTTTTCTTATTTAAAAAGAAATATAATTTTCAGTAATACTTAGCTAAAAATTGTGATGATTTATTTCTAGGTTGCTATCTTGTTCGCAGTCCTTGTAGCTGTAAATGCTGGAGCAATTGGTCTTCATGGATTAGCTCTTGCACATACTGGTAACAGCGTTAGTTCCAGACATCAAGATGTAAGTAGAAATAAAATATTTTTAATTTTGACATTAATACTTTTCAGCGATTAAACTGTTGGAAAAAAAGTACAGAATAAGAATTATTATTAATATTACTGATATATTTTAGCTAATCCGTAACTTTTAATAAATAAAAAAAATTGATTATGATATAAGAAATTTTAAAATTCGTTTTAGTATTGAATGAAACCATCAAAATTGTTATATAAAAGTCTAAACTATTTTAAAAGCTAGTCTATTGGAAAAATGATTTATGTCTAAAAAATTATCACTTATGATATTTCGTGGAGCATAGTTCAGTTGGTTTTTTATTCTTTCCCATTCATGGCTTATCGATTCCTGAAAGAATAACATGTGAAGAAGAATTCATTTATGGTATCTATTATATAATGTATACATAGTTTTTTAATTTAAAAAATGTTCTGGACTTTCTTTTGAAAAATCGGGACAGCCGGAACCCGAACCGAAAGAGTCACTTAATTTAAGAGAACTTAATTTAAATTAAACAATGTGGAAATTAGCTTAATTATATATATATATAGATAGATATATATAATTAAGCTAATTTCCACATTGTTTAATTTAAATTAAGTTATAATTATTTTTTAGTAATTACATCCCGAGACAAATGAAAACATAAGCAACATTTGTGTATATGCATGTCTAATGTATGTTGTTTATATGTTACAGGCTCATGGAAATTACGGATTTGCATACGACATTGTCGATGGCCATGGAGCCAGCAACTCACGATCAGAAGTAGGAGATGGTCATGGAAACAAACAAGGAAGCTATACTCTGCATGATATTGACGGAAGGGCCAGGAGAGTTGATTACGTTGCTGATGGACATGGTTTCAGAGCTGTAGTGAACACCAACGAACCTGGAACCGCACACAGTGCTCCAGCTGCATCTTTGACTAACTCACCTTACGCTGCACCCATTGCACCTGTTGCTGCTCATGCTGCCCCGGTAGCTGTTGGTTACGCTGCTCCAGTTGCCTACGCCGCAGCACCTCTTGCAGCCTACCATGCTGCACCAGTAGCTTACTCAACTTCATCTGCCATAAATCACGTAGCCGCGGCTCCAATTGCTGCTGCTCCATTTGCGGCTGGTCATGGACTTTTGGGAGGAGGATTGTATGGATACGGACATGGTGGAATTGCTTACGGCGGTCTTCATCATTAATTTTGGATTAAATGGAATTTAAATACCTGTTGTACCAAAGTTTTATAAAATAAATTATTTTTATAGCAAAAATGAGTGAATATTTATAATAATCAAAATGAGTGTTTTTTTTTTTTTTTTTTTTTTTTTTTTTTTTTTTTTTTTAATTAAGAAACGTATAATAACAGTAATTCGAACAGGGATAAAATATTCTTCAAAAGTACACCAAAAAGTAAAATTATTTAACATTAGTTCGATTTTATTTTATCTTTTATTTTATTATTATTTTTTAAATTCTATCTCAAACTCAGTTATTTTGCTTGCTTAAAAAAGCTTTTATATTAAGCTATCGAAAGGTATGATTAACTTTGTCTTTGCATTTAAATGTGGCAAAAATCCTGCACACATAAAATGTGTAAGATAAAATTTAGAAGTGCTGAAAAATAAATTGAATACTTTCGCATTAGTAAAAAAGTATATATGAGTAAAATAAAAAATTCAGACTAAAAGTAGAAATAGAAGTATTCTTTAAAATCAGCAAATATGTGCTACATTGATTTCAATCCAATAAAGCGCAAATAAATGGCTCAATGACATGAATGTCACAAAATATTTAAGTATCTCATATGACTAAGTGTGTTTTAATTATAAGAACGCAATCAATTGTTTTAAAAAAAGATTTTTTAAAATAATTAATGCATCCTTTTAAAACAAGGAAATAATCTTCATTTTTAAAGGAGTGCCCTTGGCTGTGATATTTATTTTTTAAGGACTCACTATTTGTATGTAATTTTCCCCGTTATCATTAATATCGTGAACCTATATTTCATGCATTAGAGACTGAAAAATGCTGTACAGTAAAATCTTCTAAGACGGAATCACACAGGAATGAAAAAAAAATGCGTTATAGATAAGTTCCCTTCTTACCAGGTGTAAATGAATTCTATTATTTTCTCTCGTACTATTATATTCATTTTGCATTGATCAACACATTTTTCCGTTTAGGCAGGTTCTTTTTCGCGGGTTTTATTGTATTTTAATCTTATTGCTTAGAAACCTACTGTTATTTAAAAAGAATAAATTTTAAAGTTTAATTAGTGATTTTATTTTATTTTATGTTTTTTTATTTTATTTATTTATTTTTTTTTTTACTTACAGTAAATATTTTTGTGCTATTAGATATCAGTCTGCAAATTTAAGTCTGCAAAAGTAACTTTAATGTTATTTGAGCTAATCAAAATTTAAGTTTTAAAAATCCGAAATTATTAAAAAATTTTAAATGCTCCATGGACATTCCGCGATTTAAAAATATATACATTTTTTGCAAAAATGTTTGTGCTGGGATAAATTTTACTGATTTTTGCACTGACTAGGCCACGCAGAGAGAATGATTTGCATAAAGACTGGGTCGAGACTGGGACTGAAAATTTCGGTCCGCGCAAATCAGGAAGAATGAAGCCAGTGCCGTCTTGGTATGGAACAAATACGTTAGGCTTGGCTTGGCTCGATTCGATTCTTCAGAGAAAAGTAAAGCCCGATCCCAGCACGGCCCGGAAAGAGTAATTACTAGGCCTGGCCCGAGAAAAGTAAAGTCCAGGCCCGGCCCCTCGCGCTGTTCCAGCAAAAGGAAGGCAAACTTTCGAACAAGTCCGGGCAGAAAGAATAAAGTTTTTCTTAAAGGCCACGACCGGATCGAAAAATGTTAAAAAAAAGTCTTGTTTTAAATTAACTGCCGAGGCATTTAAGCAGTACAGAAAGAAGGTAGAAAGGATAAAAGTTAAACTGAATCAGAAGTTTAAGCTACATGAACGAGTTACTGACTCACATGTAAGCTTCTAAAAGGCATTTAAACATTATATTAGGAGTCAATCTTTGTTTAAATTTTTAGATGTGTTTTTCTGTATGAGGTGTTTTTTTTCCACTATTTCTAGTCTTTATAGTCAAGATATATTAAAGATAAATCGTTGAAACTAGGAACATGTTTTTTTCGATTTTTTTACATTATTTTGTTATGGCAAGTTTGAAAAAAATATTTACTTTTGAAACTTTTTTTGCAAGAATATTCTTTCTTGTTAACCTTTATTAATTCAGAAAGTTTAATAGGAAAAGTATATTGCTTATTCATTGCACCAGAGCATAGCCGCCAACGTTTTCACTTTTTTTGTTGTCACTAAAATTTAGTCGAAATATTTTTAATATTTAATCAAGAATTTCGGCGATCGAATAAGCCAAAGTGTGCTATTAAATTTTAGTGGCGAGATAAAGTCGTAAAAGTTGTGAATTTTGCTAGGGAATGTTTTCAAAACTTATTGTATACATAACTATTTAGAATACTGCTAGATTAACTATATAAGTTAACAAACACTATTTTACTTGTTTCAATGATTTTTTTTTTTAAATTACCAACATCAGGAGGACGATTTGGATGACTGTTTATCTTTTGGTACAATAACGTAAAAAAAAGGAAGAAAACGTTTCAAAAACTGAGAAAAAGAAAATATTTTTGACTTGTGTGCTGCGGGTGGGAAATATTTTTGGGTTAGTGGAGAATGTAATGAAATATTTAAAAAAGTATAAATTCGCCGAATTGCAGAAGATTCTCACAAAAAATACAGTGGAGTAAATAGTGTGGCACAACTATAGATATTTATTATACTGGGGTATAACTGAATGAGATACGCAGTATGATGAAAAAAATATATTTTTTAAAATACAATTCTTGCAATATTATAAACAAGGAGGTGGAACCCGTCGAATTTCGACGAAAAAAGTGTTTAAAGAAGAAAAGTTACGTTGATTAATAACAAACCTACAAAATTAATTTCAATAAAAAATTCATCGAACATTGGTTAGTCTGACTCTTAAAACAAATATTATTTTAAACTAAAGTCACCAGAATACTATTCCCTTAAACTTTAAATGTTCCAAGTTATTGAAAAAAATAACTTTATTCGTATACGTAATTAGTAAAATATAATCAAGATAAGTAATTATGATGAAATTTTTAATTGAGGCTTATACGCTACGTATTATGGAATGAAAAATGAGAAAGAAATTGTTCACTCGGACACAATCATAGAATTTTTTTCTGCATGAAATCAAAAACCTTACGTCAATTTTACCATCTCAAAATTTACATATGCACCTCTCATACCCGTATTCACCATTTCAATAAAATTTTGACGCTCAATACTTTATTAGTAAATATTTTTTGAAACTTGAAATTACGTTTGTCAGCTACAACTTTGCATATGAACATTCTCACTCTTGACTTGAGGTTCTAATTTTAGTACCGGCGAGTAAAATCTCCAGAAATGTATTCCTTTTTAGAGGCATTTGTGGTAAAATATTTAGTTTTATCAAATAAAATGTTAGTTTCCTTTTAACTATGACGACATTTTCTCTCATATTTTTCTCATTTCAATGAAGCATTTCGCTGAGCGTCCCATCAGAATCAAGGGAACGAAAACATATTGAAATGCAATAGTTTTATGGGGTAAATGCTTGTTTTTTAAAGCATGACATATTTTTTGTTCAATTTTTTAAAAGTTACTTTTAATTATAATGAGGTAATTGCATCAATAAGGATATAATCAATATTAATAAAAACAAGTAAGAAAAATCATGTGTTAAGCATACATTATGAAACACTTTCGAACCCTTCCTAAATGCTTTAACAAAACTTTGTTATTTAAGGAAATAAGGTATATAAGAAACTAAGTAAACATTTTAGAAAACGCATAGAACTTTTGAAAAACTAATTTTAGCAGTTACCATCCATAGCAAATATGTATTCAAATTCTTTTGAACAGCCCTGTATTTGATCTGTAGGTTTTATATATATGTACTATATAATGGGAAAATTTAGTTTAGCATGAAAACGCATAACAGGTTGAAATTTCTCTTTCAGCAATTTATACTAATAGATGAAAACATACTTGTATACTTTTGTACAACCCTGTAGTTAACCTAGTATGTTTACTGCACGCCACTATTTAGTTAAAGTTTAATTCAAGGTAAAAAACTTTTAAAACTAGTGAAATATCATTTCCAGAAATTATCATTTATAGACGGCCATGTATCCAGTTCTTTGCGTGACCCTGTATATCATTTTATCTATATTCTACAAACATTTCTTAGCAAACTAAATGCAGTTCAGTGTAAAAATGCATAACTCATTTAAAAACCACCTTTAAGCAATTTGCAATCATACCCAGTAACCATTACAAATTCTTTTGTGTAGCCCTATACAAATTACAGCATTTATACTTACCATATACTACGCATAAATATACTGAAACATAAAAGCACATAACATAATTAAAAATGCATTTCCAGAAACCATCGCTACTGTACAGTACTTCGGATATACAATATAGTATCTGAAATCTTTTATGTGTTCTTGTAAATACTATGCACTTCGAATTATACATGAAATAATTTATAGAAAATCTCAGAAAGGTATATCAATTTCACTATACATGAAAGAATTTAGCATAATTAAAATACGCCGGAAACAATTCCCTCAACCCCTGTATCATTATGTAGTGGAATTCTTTTGTGTGGCCCTGTAAATGAATAATAATAATATTCTACAGAATGCATATTTTAGTGCACTTCATAAATGCATATATATTTTATTATGTTTGAAAGTATGTAACATCATTAAAAATCATTTTAAACGATTTTTTTCCATAGGCCGTAATGTAACGGAAAACTTTTGACTGTTCCTATAAATGAACTAAACATACAAGAAACTTCATTTGAAATAGCAAACGTGCTATGGTAAGCATTAATAACATCCAAAAATTGCAGGACAATCCGAATATATTTACGGGAGTTAGAGCGCGGACAGACAGACAGACGGACAGACAAACCGAAGTCATAAACACTTTTCAACTTTGTTGGAGAGTATTAAAAATGAAAAACTCTATTTTCTCTTTTCTCTGCAAAAATAGAAGTAATACAATTGCCACCATTTTAAAGAAATTTCACAAAAACATTTAAAATTAAAAATAAAATATAGAAATGGAAATGAAAAAATAGATAGTACGGGCACATCTAAAAATGAATAGCTTTCATAAAAAATAATAATAATATTAATTATCAAAATTGGCACAGTAGAAAACTCAGGGCTGATAACTAAACAATCAGCCTTGTCTTTTAAATATCTAGATTTTTTTTAAACTAATATTATTAAAAATATAGTATGTAAAAGTTTTTATACACAATAATATAAGATAAATCATAATATGTTATAATTAAAAAATAAAGGATACACTGTATATTATTTCATGCAAAGAGGTTAAGTAGCAGATTAACGAGTAGATTAACTATGTAAGTTAGAAAACGCTATTTTATGTGTTTCAAAAATTAATTTAAAATTACCAGCATCAGAAGGGTGATTGAGAGGACTGATTATATCTTGCTTCAACAAAGTGAAAAAGAAAGGCAAGAAAAATTTTCAAACATTGAAATAACAAAAGTTTTTTGACATCATGTGCTGCGGGGGTGGGGGGGGGTGTATTATCGACGGGCTGGTGAGGTGTAATGAAGCATTTAAAAAAGTGTAAATTCTTCGTAGAACTGCAGAAAATTCTGACCAAAAACCGAACGGTTTAAATAGTGTGTCACAGCCACCGAAGTTTGTTCTATGGATACAACTGAATGCGATAAGCAGTATGATGAAAAAATGATGTTTTTTAAAATACAATCCTTTTGCAGTATCATAAAGGATTTTATTTAAAATAACTGTATTAAAAAATATAGTATGTAAAAACTCTTTATGCACAATAATATAATACAAATCATAATATGTTATAAATGCGTATATAATGAAATAGAATTTCGATAATTATATCGTTATTGTACATTTTTGTTCTTTTTCTATCTTTTTTCATTAATGCATAATTTATTTATTTTTCATTTAAAAAAGATAAATTTTCAATCTCCGCATTTTGAAGGATACACTGCATAATATTTCATTCAAAAAGATTAACTAGTAGATTAAAAAGTAGATTAATTATATAAGCTAATAAACTCTATTTTATGTGTTTCAATAATTATTGTAAAATTACCAACATCAGAAGAGTGATTTACACGATTGATTATCCATTGCTACAATAAAGTGAAAAAAAAAGCAAGGAAAAGTTTCAAAAATTGAAAAAAAAAGAGATTTTTGACTTTGTTTGCTACGGGTAAATGTTTTTGACGGGTCTGTGTGTGTGTGTGGGGGGGGGGGGGGGGGTGTAATGAAATATTTTAAAAAGTGTAAATTCGGAAAAGAAAAGTGTAAATTTCAGAAGATTCTGATCGGAAACAGAGCGGTGTAAATAGTGTGGCACAACCATAGGAATGAAAAAATGATGTTTTTTTTTAAATACAATCCTTGCAGTATTATAAAGATTTTTTTAAACTAATGTTATTAAAAACACATTATGCAAAAATTATTACTACATAATAACATAACATAAATCGTAACATGTACGATTTATACATACATATATAATGATACATACATATATAATAACACATATATACATACATAATGGTACATACATATATAATGAAATTGAATTTGGATAATTACATCTTAATTATACATTTTTATTCTTTTCCTATCTTCTTACAATGATACATTACTTATTATTTTTATTTAAAAAGCTGAATATTAATCTCCGCATCTTAAAGAATGCAAAGAGGTTAACTAGTAGGTTAACGAATAGACAACTATACAGGGTGCCCACGTATAACCTGACCGACATTTAGTTTCGCAATCGTTGGTCTTAGATGCATACTTCCAATTACAAAAGTGGTCAAAATTAGGTGCAGAGTTAATATAAAAAAAGTTTGAAGCGAAAAAACAATTTAGTGAAGAATTACAAAATCTAAATTTTTATACGATCCCGGTCCTATAAGTTAAATTTAGTAAAATTTTCCTGCTACGCTGACAAGTAAGGCAAAAAAAAAAAGCCCCGTTATTATACGATTAAAATTGACCGAGTACTAGCTGTTTAAAGTTGAAGCATACTTTTTGCTGCAAATTAGGGGTCATTCACAAATTTATTACAAATATAATTTCGTCAGACATATTAAAGAAATGGTTAAGAGTAAAATTAGCATTGTAATATAAATTTGAAATCATAAATCATTCTGACATATTACTGCAAAATATAAACATATATGAGGATAAAAATAACAGAATTTTTGTTAAATAAAAGGATGAAAAACAACAGTCTCAATTCTTTACAAAATGATAAATATTTTAAAATGCTGTTAGATTACACTGTCTTTCAAATTTAGGGTTGTGCCATGTTTTTTAGCTTTTGAAAATTGAATCTTATGTATTTTTTTGCGCTGAATCCGAAATGACCTTCATTTTAAACCATCACGTCATGATTTTTCTCAAATCGCAAATTTCAAAGTTAAAAAGCTCAAAGTTAAAATTGATCCCTCCCCCGCCCCCAACTTCATCAGACCCCTGAGCTGTTTAGCTGTATGAAACCCAGTATAAGCCAAAAAATTGAACACATTATTGAATTAAATAAAATTAACCTGAATAAGAATGTCTTACATCTATTTTATAGTATCAGATTTTTCGCTATTTTTTAACCTTATAATTTACGATTTCCGAAAAATCCTGACATGATGGTTAAAAGTGAAGCTAATTTTTTTATTCAGTGTTAAAAAATACATAAAACGTAATTATAAAAATTAAAAAAAAAAAAAAAAACACAACCATCGCAGCTATATGTTATCTAATCTAAAACTCTTTATTAAACTTGTTGACGGTAATCTATCCGAATTTTTTTGTGTTATCCTCTAATATAAGTATGTATAAGATGGTAAGCATCAAAAATCATAATAATATTACATTGTCATCGGATTTCAGTCAGTATGTAAAATTTAACTTCCATCGGACATTTGAAAGTGAATTAAAGTTAGTACAAATTTTAAACTGGAAAGACGATCGATGCAAGTTAAATAAAACCTTTTGAAAATAACATAATTTTTGTTAAAAGAAATCATTGTCTCAAATCCTTACAAAATAAAACATATGCTAAAATACAATTATTTTAACTAATCTGAAACTTAACTAATAAAACTTCACTCAATCGTAATAGTTGTGGGCATTCTCACAATCTTTTGACTTTCATGTCCCTGAATAATAATTTTTATTTTAATACACTTTTTTGTGTTTTTTTTTATTTCATATACTGGGGAATATTCCATTGCATGATTGCATAACAATATTTACGAGATAAATAAGTTTTGGATGATGTTGCGGCTCCAAATACCAGGAAAACTCCTATACCGTCCCGTGTCCCTGATGCTAATTTTTAAGTTTGGAGTTGTCTGTATAAAACTGTTTCAATAAAAGTGATTCGATGTAATTTTTTTCCGAAACTGGGACAATTGTTTTATATAAATATGTAGCAAAAAATTAACCTGCACACATTTTTACGGTTAAAAATATTTTTTTTAATTCTGTCCCTGGGTTTTTCATCCTTACCGTCCCTCTTGCTAAACTTATACAGAAAATCACTTCAGATGCAGCCACAGAATTTTTTTCAAGTTTTTTCTCATGCAGAAGTACGCTAGAGAAAGAATGTTTAAAATTCTTTGACAGGAAATTTACTGCAGAATTTAAATCAGCATTTAAATATCAATTTCACGATCGTGGCTTTATTGGTTGTCTTACCGTCCCCAAGGTTTATTCCTGCACTTTTCTAGGTAAATTAAAAAAAAAAAAATAATCCAATGTTAACAACTGTTTCTAAAAATCAATGAACATTGTGGCTATCACTTAGTCTTAACATGATTTGCCTAAAATAGGTGGTAATTTTCCTTACCGTCCCTTCTTTTCCCATTTCGTCCTTTTTTCCCTAAACCGTCGCCCTTTTTTTTACCTTACCGTCCCTTTTTTAATACCCCTTTAAGACAATGTTATACCAAAATTTTGTATTATAAATACTACATTGTTATTATTTCTTATTTGAATGTCCTGTGGGTACTATGCAAATTCATTATAAGTAAAAATTTCGAAGAAAATAAAAAGTTTTAGTGGTAAAATGGTAACGAAAATTAAACTCGCAAAGTTTAATTTTCCATAACATAAGTTTAACATAAACCTCAGTTAAATAAAAAAAAAAATTCCGCTGCTGACCATTTTTTCTTTATTTTGAAACATTAAGGCATTCGTCTATCAGATTAAAATGTTATTTTAGCAAGTTTAATTTCGCCAGATTTTTTTCCCCCAAAAGCCAAAAGATTGTGAGAATGCCCCTTGAACGATTGCTTTCAAAACAGATACCTTGAAATAAGTTTAAGTATTTTATGTACGACTCCTGAAAGCATGGCCGAAATCATCTGTTTGGATATGCAAAAAAGTGGTATAGGTCATGCATTTCAAAGTTTCGTAACTCGGTCAATTTTAATGTTAGGTGAATGGGACTTTTTTTGTCTTACTTGTTAATGTCACAGTAAATTTTTACTAAATATCACTTATAGGGCCGGAGAACCGTATAAAAATTTAAATTTCATAATTTTTTAATAAATGTTTTTCTTGACCCAAATCGCTTTAAAAATAATTCATTACCTTATTTAAACAATTTCTGTAATTGGAAGTATGCATCTAGGACCAACAGTTGTGAAAATACAGGTCGGTCAGGTTATACGTGGACACACTGTAAAAGTTTACATATACTATTTTATGTGTTTCAATGATTATTTTTAAATCACAAAAACATCAGAATTGTGATTTAGTAATTGATTATCTCTTACTACAATAAAGTAATAAAAGGCAAGAAAATGTTTCAAAACTAAACAAAAATAAAGTTTTTTGACTTTGTCGGGGGAAATATTTTCGGGGAGGGAGGGAGGGAGGATGTAATGAAATATTAAAAAGTGTAAATTCGTCGAATTGCAGAAGATTCTGTCCAGAAACAGAGCAGTGTAAATAACGTGGCACAACCACAGAAGTTTGTTCTCAAAAAAAAAATAAATAAATAAATAAAATAAATAAATCTGAGTACGATAAGCAGTATAATGAAACAAGTGGGTAAGTGTGATCACAGATCGCACAGAGGGTTTCGTTTAATGTTCCTTTCAAAACACTTTATCCTTTTGCAAAATCTGTTAGTTCCACATTTCGCAACCAGGGGGCGCACTGTATTCTAAACAAACCTCTATCCGAACGAAACTTTGTTTTACAACCTATCGGTAGATATATTATTCGAGGGGGTCGGGCACATAGCACCCGAGATAGTTAGGCGTCTTCTGGCGGTAAAAATTGGAACTAAAATATGTAAGGCTATGGTTCTTAATATGAAAGAGTGGTCAAAGGGGTGTCAGTAAAAGTTAGAAAAGTGCCCGCCGGGTGAAAAGGGTGGAGGTTAGAAAAATTGCTTAAAGTACACAACTTAGAGACCGGAGGACTAAATATAAGACTTTTTGAAATTTTTATGATTTGTCGTGTGATCGCAAGTATTCAGCGACAAATATTCAAAATTTCAAGTCTTCAACTTAATTAGGGACTCAATTAGAAAAAAAAAAGCTTAAAATACACAAGTTAGAGCCCAGACGGGTAAATATAAGATTTTTTCAAAATTTTATGATTTGTTGTATGATATACGGTGTTCAGCTATAAGTATCCAGAATTTCAAGTCTCCAACATATATAATTTCTGAGAACGGGCTCTGTGACAGACAGACAGAAGAGTGAGGCGAATAGGGTTTCGTCAGATGAACGAAACCCTAAAAATGATGTTTTATAAAAATACAATTCTTGCATTATTATAAAGAATTTTAAAAGAATATTATAAAGAATATTAAAAACACAGTATATAAAAATTCTGTATACACAATAATGTAACATAAATAAAAATATGTTATAATACATATAAGGACGTGAGTTTCAAAACTCGCCTTATCCCGAAAATCAAATTTTGGGAAATCACGAAAAATCTCTGACTTCGTCTATTTGTTTTCAAAGTAAACTAAGATTTTACAATAACAGATATACACGATAAATCTATTTTTTTGCAGATTGTAGCGTTTTTTCGATGCAGGTTCACTAATAAAATATATTGATAGAGAAAACTCGATTTTTTAAATTTTGTATAAGGCGAGTTTTGAAACTCACGTCCTCATATTTAACCCCTTCGGCCCTGGCGTCCTACTATTAGAACACATCTTTACATTGCTCTAAATTATTCGTTTTTAAGAATTTTAAGTTGAAAACCCAGTGTCCTACTAATAATATATTGCAGATAATCAATTTAATCTTATTTTTGATCACACATGGCAGCACATGCCTCAGTAAGCAGTAAAATGTCGGCTTCTACCAATTTAAGGGCAAAACGTAAGTACACATTTTTAACCCTCTCAATAAAAATACTAATAATAATTCAGTGACGTTTTGTTAATTATATTTTATAAATTAAAGCCTTTTTTACCTTAATTAGTCATCTAACTTAGAAAATAATTATAAATCACATTAGAACTAAGAATCAAACATTTGTTCTAGTATTAGGACATGAGTTCTTAGGGCTAATAAAGTGTGTGAAAAAAGTACCCAGAATTGCGATATAAAACACACACACAAATATTTTTTTCATCAAAATTTATTTTGCCCATCTTGAAAGTAGACCCTACTAAGTTCAATGCAACTATGCCACCGCAGGTCCCAATCTTCCATACTTTTTAGATAGGTAAATTGGGGTATGGCCTTCAGTTCCTTCTGCGAATTTTCTCTTATGGCCTCAATTGACTCCAAACATTTTCCTGGAAATGATAATTTTAGCTTCGTGAACAGAAAAATGTGGCTCCAGCCCATACCAAGGGTGTTCGGTCCTTGGTTGATGACATTAGTTGCGTTTTTGGCAAAAAAAAAAAACTCTTGCAGAACAATAAGAGAAAATTGAGCTCTTTCGAAATCAGTCGTGTGGTGATGCGTTTAAAATGCAAAATATTGGTCATATCTTTATGAATGGACTTAAAGATATGTGTAACATCTTAAGCCAACTCTCTTTAAGACGCATACGATGCTTTTCAAGCACCAGCGTCTTGATTTTATTGCTGTCAGCTTTGTGCGCAGAAATAGGCTGACAAACTGTTCATTAAACAGTGATGCCGAATTAAAAAAAATATGGACGCGGTACTTGTGACACTTGTGCCAGCAAATATGATAAAATCGGTATTGTAAAGTAGTATGACAATAAATTTGTGACACTAGCATCTACATTTCTGTCAGATAATGCGAAGGATATTGTTAATGATGGAACAAAAAATATTCCACTTTTATTTATATATATAGGCCAGAAGTTGTGCAATAAAAGCATGGGGGAGTCGATAAACATGATTTCTTACCGTCATTGTATCTAACTGCTATAAAGTGTAAAAAATGGAAACTTCGAGTAATATCTCATTGTTTTAGTATGGCCATTATAAATTATTGGTTAGAGTATAAAAAAAAATGGAAAATGCTTGGAAGTATCTTTGCAAGATCAACGGATTTATTGGATTTCACATTTGAAATAGCAGAAGCTCTATCACTCAAAAACCAGTCGCTAATCCGCATCAAACGTGGAAGGCCGTCATCAAGAAGCTCTATGTTTTTCCAAAGAACAAACTGAATACTGCTGTTAGGCCTTCTAAAGATATTAGATTTGATGGAATGAACTATATGATTGAAAGGAGTGAAAAGCAACAGAGATGCAAAATGGAAGGTTGTTGTACATATAAAAGTACCTGTTTTTGTGGAAAATATCAAGTATTTTTATGTTTTCACGCACAAAGAAATTGTTTTAAAGGATCTTATATGAAATAAACTCATTTTATTCATTCTCATGTCCTTTATATGTTACATAATTGTAAATGTGCACAGAAAATAAAATTGCTCATTTTGTGTAATTCGAGCCCTGGTGTCCTATTATTAGAACACTTTTTAATTAGTTTACTAATTATCGAAATGATATAATACTTCATATTATACTTATTTATGTCTATTCAAGCTTATTTAACATGCAATTTATTTTTTATCTGTTTCCAAATTAAATCAGGGCCGAAGGGATTAATGAAATAGATTTCCGATAATTATATCTTAATTCTACATATTTACTCTCTTCCTATTTTCATATAATAATGCTTGATTTATATATTTTTTTATTTAAAAAAAGATGAATTTTCAATCCCCACATCTTAACCACTTAACGGTCGCTTAACCCATTACCCGCTGGTGTTGCGTTCACGCAACGGTCAAAATAAATGCACATATTTAAGTTATTTACATACCCACCACAATTTTTGAATTAAAAATTTGGCCTTACTTAATGACACAAATTTTTAAGAACATATAAAGTGAAAATTATCTTTCAGGGTTTGTGGTGGGAAACAACGTTCAGCTAAAAAGATGAAAATTTCAACCTTATAGTTTTGGCGGTTAATAAATTAATATTTGGAAAAACCATCAAAAATTTACCTCTTTTTTATTACAGAAATTGAATAATTATAAGGTTTCTATATACAATATGCAATTAGTTTTTTTAAGGCGAAAAAAAAAAAGATGTTATAGAACAAATTCACATTTGTGAAAAAGTCATCATGCGAGAATTCTGTGTTTTAATGTTTGTTTTACACGATACAAATTAATGCGAATATCTTTATTTATCATCATCAAACAAAGTTTTACAAATAATATTTGAAATAATATAATATGCATTAAATTTTGATTATTAATAATTTTTTTGAGTGTGATATATTTCGAAACATGCAATACAAAGTCCAACACCACAATCCGCTAATATTCAAAGACTTCACACGGAAATGCCAGTTATATTTTTCTGGTTTCAAAAGTTTTTTCCAGCAATAAATCTCCAGCTCGGAAATATGACGGGCACGAGAAATAACGAACGAGACCTCAGCCCGTGATATTGACGGGAGCGAGAATTCAGGGGTTAAAGAATATACTGTATTATATGTCAAATAAAGAGATTAACCAGTAGATTAACAAGTATATTACGTATTATATCTTAACAATAATAATAATTATGAACAATGGTGGTCTGCGCAGCCACCTCCCGCTCTATTGGCATGATGTTTATATTCATGTAAATTGTCTATAAACAGATAATACAAGTGATTTTTTTTTTCGTTTAAAATAGATGTATTTTATTACTTACCCATCATACGTAGTATAGGGTAAGTCTTGTAATCGTTTTAAAAATCGAAATAAAATTTTTGACGAATTTACATGTTTCAGACACTGGAGATTCCGAGAAACCTATTAAAAAAAAAAAAAAAAAAAAAAAAAAAAAAAACTGCCGTTCGTCTGTGTGTGTGTGTGTGTGTGTGTGCCTGTGTGTCTGTAAGCGCTCTATCTCCCCAACAAACTGAGATAGAGACTTGAAATTTGGTGTGTACTTTTGGGAAGTAATAATGGAAAGAAGCCTATTGAATATCAGTAACCTCGATTACCGGGACTATTTTTTTCAGACTCTAGAAATATTCGTTCTGATAAAAGGTATACAGAAATTTACGAAATCGTTTATTTGAAGGAGTGAATATAAAAGAGAATAAAAAAATATAAATTTTGCATAAAGAATGAAGTCGATCGGATAATTAGTTGCCGAGATATTTGTAATCATATTTTTCACACTCTTCGACTTTTCATGACCCTGTATTTCATTCAAAGTTCAGTTCAAAGATATACTTTAATTGGAAATGAGACGCTTAATCCGACGCAATAAACCCTTAGTTAATATGGTTTTAATTTTTCGAGTTATAAGGATGTTTCTTTTACGTAATTCGGTACTACTCGATTATCCCGCCGACCAAAAAACTATCGCCAAACTATAAGATTAAATGCTAATAATGGCTTATCGTAAATGTCAAACATTTAATGCATCTCCATACCTATAAAGGGGTTGTCATAGGGGGCACCCTGTTCTGTCGCCAAATGCCACCAAGTTTGTCGCCAACTTGGCGATATATCGCCAAATTTGGTGAGCAAAATGAGTCTCCAAAAGTGACGCCAAATTGGCGGTATCTCTAATATTTCGCGAAATTCCCATAGACTTCCATTGTAAACCAATAGTGTTTATATGCTTACAGAAAATCAACAAATTGAGATATTTTAATGCAACAAAAAGTAATATTAGCTTAAGGGATTATATTACTTATATTTAAGGAAGTCCAGGTAAATTGAATTATGAATAAAATTAACATGATACAATGCTTAGGATGTATCACATATTTTATTTTCATATTTTACATCATGTATATCCATGATGGGTATTGATGATGGGTATCCATGATGGGTATTACGGTAGCCCCCAACGACTAGTTTTAGGTACACTGCTCAAAACAATTAAAGGATATTTGAAGTTTTATATAAAATAAAGATATAAACGAATTTTTTTTTCCGAAAATAGAAGAAGAGAATCACAAATGCAAATTTTTCTGGTTTTCAAACTGTGGAGTATGCAAATTTTGAGTTTGACGTCAAAAACGTCGCTTCAGCGGCAGCGAATGAAATTTGACTTTCAACTGGATAAAAGAGAATGAAGACAAGGATGATCGGCATTCAGTGATTGCTTTGTTTCCATGAGTACGATGTCTCAGCGAAGTCATTTGACTTATTCAGAAGCTTTGAGAATTGTTGGTAGGTTAGAAGGGGGTCAAACTCAAACCGAAGTAGCGCAAGCCATTGGAGTGTCACAAAGTATCATTTCCAGGATCTGGAACCGTTTTTTGGAGAGTGGATGTGCAGGCCGAAGACCAGGGCAAGGTCGTAGACAGGCAACAACGCCCAATGAAGATCGGTATTTAGCGTTAACAGCTCGGAGACACCGAACCATGAACGCTACTCTTCTCCAACAACACCTTCGCTCGGCTACAGGCACCACGATTTCAACTCAGACTGTCCGAAACCGGCTCCATGCTGTAGGTCTGTATGCTCGCCGACCGATGGTATGTGTTAGATTAAGATCAAGGCATTGTCGCGACCGCAGGGAGTGGGCAACCGAGCATGTCAACTGGAGGAGAAATGAATGGAGCAATATTCTGTTTTCTGATGAGTCCCGTTTTTCTGTGCATCCGAATAATAGGCGTATTTTCATCTGGAGGGACCGTGGCAGTAGGAATAATCCTGCGTTCGTGCACGAAAGTGTCAGATTTGGCGGTGGAGGAGTGTTGGTGTATGGTGGCATCTCCATTGACGGGCGCACTGACCTCTACATCATTCGAGATGGAGCTCTGACTGGTCGCCGATATAGGGATGAGATCCTCAGACCTAATGTAGTCCCTTACGCTGCAGCAATCAGAGATAACTTCATTTTAATGGACGATAACTGCAGGCCACATCGTGCAAACCTGGTCGAGGATTTCCTTTTCGAGGAAGGAATTGTTCGAATGGAATGGCCAGCGTGTTCTCCAGACATGAATCCAATCGAGCACGTTTGGGACGCTCTAGGAAGACGAGTTTCTGGCCGCCAACAACCCCCACAAACTCTCCAAGAACTGGAAAGAGCTCTTCTGGAAGAGTGGGGCAGAATACCCCAACTCGTCATTAATAGCCTCATTGAGTCCATGCCTCAAAGGTGTTCAATGTTGCTGGCCGCCCGTGGAAACCATACCCCCTACTGAAAATGATTTTCTTTGAAGAAAACACCTTTTCTTATTCTTTTTTTCTCATATGCACAAATTGTGTTTTTTTTTCCTTTAGTACACAAATGCGCAATAAAATGCATTTTTTTCTGCCAAACATGCGTAATTTATTCTCATATAACCTACTATGTCTGTCGACCATGTATCAATCAGCTAAACAGTTTACCAGATACAAAATCCACCTAAAACTGCAATATCCTTTAATTATTTTGAGCAGTGTATAACACAAAAGTCACTTGTTACATTTAATTTTTATTGTGTGAGTGTTTAGTTTTTTCTTCAGTCTAAATGTTTGTGGCTATAAGTCGTGCAGTTACATTTGATTGAAAAATATATCAGCGTACTTTTTCAAATGTTACAGTAAGGATTAAAATATGTAATTTAATAAGAAAAAGGAGTATTTTATTTAAAGAAATGAATTTAAAGCAGTTACTTATTTAAAGCAGTTACTTATATATTAAAAAAAATCGATATATTCTTCAATATCTTCTATAACGCATAGTTGCATTCATAATTTTAGATAGCTTTAAGAAACAAATTAATCATACAAAAATGACAAGAATTTTAATAGATTTTATAAAAAGTATATCAAACTAGTACTTAACTAATGCATTTTAAGACAGTTTATAAAAAAGATTTACACACATATGCGTGCCTCTGTTTGTTTACGAATTTGAAGAAACTTTTTATTGTATGTAATATATTATGTAATATATATTCTTATTAAATTACACCACTATGAAATTCTATAAATTAATGATTCTTAGAAATCTTAGTCTCTGTTCCTAAAGCACAAATTTGATAATTTGAAGCATATTATGATTTCAGTGTCTTTTAAAAAAAGAAACAGTACACCGTTTGGTGAAGTTCGTTTGAAAAAGACACAATTCATTATTTGGAAATCGCTTTCAATAAAAACACAACAAAGCTTCTGTAGAAGTACATAATGTATAATTTGTTTAAAAATCTTCATAGACTTAGGAGAGAGCAAAATGTTATGATACTAATGTTAAATCAGCGCGACAAATTTTAATTTATTACGTTCCCCCCAAAACTCATCCGATTCAAATGTCATTTTTAAAATGAGATACTATGGAGGGATCCCAAACATAGGTATTTTTTAAATTCAAAAGCCCTTTTTTAATTACGAAAATTGTTAATAAATTAATGAAAAAATATGATTTTTGGCACACATCAATTTTTAAATAAAAGAAACGAGCATCATCAAAATCGTGGGTGTGTTAGTTTACAGTTAATTTTTACACGACTGCCAAGAAGGGTTATGTGTTTCACGCATATCTGTGCATGTGGATTTATTTATACCCTCGAAAGATCCCAAAGGCTGGGTGGATTTTAATGAATGAGGTCTCTAACGATTTGTCTTAACAGTCTGGTTGTTATAGGCTACGTTTTGCTTTTATAAATTCAAAATGGCGGTAGAGATGAAAAAAAAAAATTAGAGACGAAAATTTTTTTTACGCACCCTATTGAGTGGCATGTCATTGGATAGGTCTTTCAAAATGAAGACAATGTTTCACTTACTATTTTAGAGTCAGAAGCTCCGTTTAAATATTACACAACCTGGAAGTTGTGTAGGTAGGATTTCTGACTTTACTACAACTCTAACCTTCATAGACATCTATAGGCCTCATCAAAACAGTGTTTATAGATAGGAACTAACAATTAAACACAATTTAAAAGTCATCAATACAAGTAAATAAAATAGGTAAATAATGTAAAAAATAGTTTCACATTGATGAGAAATAATTAATTAGTTCGCTTTTTACTCAGTCGGGATTTTTGATTTTTTAAATTTAATTTTTACTTGTTATCATAATTTTTCAAGCTATGGAGAAACTGAAGGAAGGATCATTATCTGTAATTGAACAACTACTAATAAGAAAACCGTTAAGAGCAACCAGAAAATTTTTATATAATTTTCATTTAAATAAAATTCGATTATTTTACCATAATTTCCACTGTATAGTACGCGGATCAAACAATCGTGTTCCGACCCAGAAAATTTTAAAAATAAAATGTAACTTTTTAGATCACGGTAAATATTGGTCTTCAAATACTGATTAAAATTTCTGGTTCCAAAGTGTATTGTTTGATCTGCGGGCTATACACCGGAAATTATGGTATATTACGATTTTTATTTGTAGTTTTAAAACTACAGTTATACTTTTCCGCAGAGGGTCACATAATAGCAAGACATTTCATCCACAGAATGGGCGTGAAGTTGGATGCAACTTTATTTGGAGCAACTTACTCTACTGAAATATTACAACTTACTTTACGGAAATATACTCCACTGAATATATAGTTCTGACTTTAGTTCTGACTTTCTACTTAGCACTGACTTTCACATATAGAACCCTATATTTGATGTTAAAATATCATATATTGCTATCAAAAGCTACATTTACTCAGTTTGTTTAAAAAATAAGGCAACAGCTGTTGCCTAAGAAAAATAATTAATGATATTGAAAATAAAATAAACAATTGTTTCAAAATCATAACTTTCAAAATCAAAATTAGATAAAATAAATAAATAAATGTCTCTCCTTATCTATGATATAATTTACGGTTTAAAACCGTCCTTTATGGATTGATATGCGTCCTCCATGTACTATCTTTCAAAAATACTTCAACGAATATAATATAAAGCATAAGCATTTGCTCAATATGACAGAAATTTCACCTGCAAATGTTTTTCACACATAATAATAATTTAATTATTTTAAAGGGTTTTTTCCAACATTCACGCGTAAACGTATATTTCAATTGAAAATAAATTGTTTTAAAATATTGTTATACGGCTTTTTAAATTTTGGCAATTCTAAACGACTATTTGAAAATATGGAGAAGTTTTCTAGTCAGAAAATAGAATTTTAATTTAAAAAAAAAAGAGATTAAAAAAGAGTTTAAACATTGTGCAAGTAATTTTATCCTGTAAGTGCTTGCAAAAAAAATGGTTAAATGGCTATGCATAGTTTTTTATCCTATAAAACTTATGTAACTGAACTTTATCGACCGATTTAAATATTAAATAGCGCCTGAAATATTCATTCGATTAAAAAACTTCCTGCTTCAACATAGTTAGCATACTATGTTGTAGTATCGATGTGTGAAACTACTTGTTTCATGTTTTTATGTGCAATTATATTTATATATATATATATATAATAGTATATATATATAGGGGGCACCCTGTTCTGTCGCCAAATGCCACCAAGTTTGTCGCCAACATGGCGATATGTCTAAAAAATGAAAAGGACATGATTATTAAATATTGGCAGCAGCAGCGGCGGCAACTTTAGTAACTTTTTTTAGAATAGCGTGACATATGCAACATATAGTGTTTGTTATATATTTAGCGTAGATAAATTTAGTATTTTATTTATGGACCCAACAAAACATCGTCCAAAACCCATAGTTTGGAAACACCAGTTCTGGACGATCAAATTATTAAAGATTTTATATAAATTTTTAGTTACGAATACACAGTACTTTGAAATTTTATTTAAAATACAATAAAATTGTATGATGGCTCTAATATTACTTATTGTAATTTAGATTAAAAGAAGTCAGATAAATAAGATATTACTTAATATGCTTTTTAACTCTTAGATCATTCTCGTATATTCAATAAACTTAATATGTCATATTATTATTTTTCTTTTTAAAATCCTTAAGTTAATTATAACATTCGTGTGGATTATTCCATATTTCTAACCTTGCCACACCTCTCAGATATGCATGTAACTTTGGCCTCGAAACATATAGCATTCGAACAGTATGACCTTTGCTGGCATACGTAATCCTCCTCCTTTAAATTATTAATCTAAATATACTATCCAGTCTACATGCAACAATAAATTTATTTATTATTATTGAAAAAAAATTACGCGGAAGTTATGGTAGTAGAATGTGGTTATGGTCACATTTCCTTGTAATTAAAATTTCTAAAATCCTATAAATAGCTGCCTGACGGTAGTGAGAAATTATATCAGCTTTTCAACTGAGAAATATCATCATGTTTTCTAAGGTAAGTGTTTTCACTCTCAGAAAAGTTATGCAACGAAAATTAATTTTATTCTTCCTTTTAAATAATACTCAAATTAATATAAGAGTTTATTATTATTATCATTCTGAAGTAAATTATGAAACATAGTCATGCTCTACTGCTAAAATAGTGATGGGCGATTCTGTAAAATTTGAGAAAAGATAAAAATCGACATCGTATAAAACTGCTTCGATCACAATAAGAATCCCAAATCTAGTATCAATATTTGAATCGATATTTCAATATTCACAGATTCAGATTCACACAGAAAAGCTCAAAATTAGTAATTTCAAAACTTAGCGAATCAATTGGAAATTTGATCATAGCAAATAGTGATGGGCGATTCTGGAAAATTTGAGAATCGGTAAAAATCGGCATTGTATAAAACTGCTTCGATCACAATAAGAATCGATTTCCAAATCTAGTATAAATATTTGAACCGATATTTCAATATTCACAGATTCACATTCACAGATAAGTTCAAAATTAGCAATTTCAAAACTTAGCGAATCAATTGGAAATTTGATCATGAATCGTGATAACGGGATAGATCGACACATCTGGCGCTAATTTCATAGCAATATATATTTTTATTTTATTTTATTTTTTTTCGATTTTACTATTTTAGCTGCAGAACTGCTGCAAATTTCAGATAACGGCCTTTTTCTTTCCGGATTAAATTGTTATATTTATCGTTCAGAAGCCTTGTTATTTGAGTTACTAATTTATTAAGTTGTATTTTTCCTGATCGTCCCACATTCCCCCCAAATCATAACTTCCTTAATTATAGTCCTATATACAAGCTTGATACTTAATTGGAATATCCTCAAATGTATTGCTTCTCCTGTGGTAAATTAACAAATTAATGTATCTCTACATGAAAATCTATATATATAAAAGCCGTTCTCTGTGTGTATGTCCTTTATACAAATCTTTAATTTTAGACCGATTTGCACGAAACTTGCTGTACATACGTTTTAGAACGTGGAAAAGATCCCTGTCTACTTTAAAAAATGATCAGACCAATATTTATCCCTTTTTTCTTATAGCTTCCATAATTTAACATTACAGAAATATCTCTTTTTAAATTTCTAATTAAATATTTTCTTTCCTATTGCCACAACCTAAAAAACGGTGCAATAATAAAAAAAAATTGATAACACGCGTACTTTCTTTTTATAAGATAATAAAAATTCAGGCCGAATTGCTATAATTTTGCATTTTCGAAATTGTCATTCAATCAGAAAATGCACATTTTTCATAAATAAAATAAAAACATTACCTAAACGTGTGTTCAAATGACGTAGTATCTTCATTTGAATTTTTTTAAGTTAAAAAATCTATTTTAATACATGCGTTTAAATTTCAAGAAAACAATTTAGGGAAAAAAAATCGTTTGGTAGATATGACGTCAATATCTAATATAAACTGACATCACTTTCTAATGATATTTTATTCTGAGGGGGAACTTTTGATCTTCTGAAATTAATTCCATATTATTACCATCCATTGAAGCCACGTGAAATAAAATGTCAGTAAATGTTAGGTCATTTGCATGCATTTATTGCTTTTTTCCGCTTATTGTCATGGAGATCGTAATATTCTATTACACTCGCTAAAGAAAACAAGCATTCTGATTTTAGAAGCCTAAATATTTTACTACATTACGTCAAAATGATGTTTTTTATCCAGAAATTCGAATTTCGCGAGTCTTAAATTAAAACAAGTTGAGGCTTTTCACAAAAGTCAGGCAAAGCATTATTGCATCTTAATATTCCGTAATCGAGTCATTTGTCAAATATTCGCTGAAAGCATGAACGATGCTATACATAAATACAATAAATACAATAAACCCAACTGGAGTGAAAAATTAGCCAGAGCCAGGAATCGAACCCGTAATTTTTCACTGCAGTTGGGTTTATTGTATTTATTGTATGTATGTCTGTAAAATATTTATATATACCTTTAACTGTTGAATGCAGACGTTATTTATGTGTGTATGTGTGTTTTAATATATATTGTAGTATGAGTGTTTTATTATGATGCTATACATTTTTAAGCTATAGTTCATGCCATAAAAGGTTTAAGTCACATTAGTTAAAGTACGCCAAAAACGTACAGCCTGTTTATCGAAGATTAACCCATTCGCACTTATGAAGATAAAAATAGTTCAGCATTTTCTTATTTTGTTTATTATTCAATAGCGAAAATAGAAGTTACCCCCACCCCCCACAAACAAAAAAAAACCCCAAGATTAATAGGTATTTAATTGAACTACTGAATTTTTAATATTTAAAATAGAACTTTAACGATAAGTGCTTTGAATAGACGTACAAACTTAATTTAACAATATTTTGAAGGTAAAACATTTAATATAATTTTTAATAGTTCAATTTCAAATCTGTTAAATTCGTATTATATTTTTTTATGGGTTTTCATTTCGTTTGCTGATTTACTTATGGAATATTGCATATTGCACGAAAAAACTCCCAAATGATGTATTATTTACATTGTTTTAAAAGCAATCGGGCTCATCTTTTGTAATTGGTTTGCACGAATATTTAAAAAATATTCTTGCTTAAAAATTACTATAAAATACATAAAAAATTAGTAAATTGATAATCACTTTTCAAACAAATAGCATTGAATGTACCTTTTGCTTCCTATTAGACGTTGAAAAATCGAATGTGTGATGTTTAGAGGTTAAAAAAATTGCAGTAAAAGCAAAATTTATGAGTTGGGTCATTTCCATCAAAAATATGATGCCGGCGTTACTCATGGACATGGGGATCGTTAATATTGCATTCAGACCAAATGGGCTCTTTTTTCGTAATTTTGGGTTGCAAATTTAAAAAGATCCCTGCTTGAGAATTAATTTAAAATCGATTAAATTCAGAAAATTGTATCTCATTTTTATGATTTTTAATGTTCAGTATTGAAATCAGAACCAATTAAAAGCTGAAAATTGAGATACAATTTTCAAATAAATTTCATTTGAAAGTATTTGTTTCTATTTAGTGTAAGAAATGAAATTGTGCGTGTTTAGAAGTTAAGAAAAATCACAGTAAAGCACAATTTATGGGTTAGGTCGTTGATAACATCAGTACGATGTCAGCGTTTTTCACTAACATAATTTTTACTTTATAATGTATATATATGCTATACCAATACGAATTTTACTAAATACTACGCCAATTGGTTGATTTTTTTTTCTTCGACTTCTCGGGAAAATAATATGTTTTTCTGTTACACCAGCCAAGAAACGAGCATTCTGATATTTAAAGCTGAGGGATTTTACTGTGGTTGTTATACAAATGTCGCGATTTCTGATCATTTTTATAATGCTTTGTGGATGGAAATGCACAAATATCGGTTATTATTGCTGTATTATTTCATTTTAATTTATTATACCCGGAAGGGCCGTCATAATTGACACGGGCGATGCCGGGTAGATCTGCTAGTGATTTATAATGCACTTAAGTACAATGTAGATTTCTTCCGTAACTCATACTCTTTTCCCGCTACATTTATACATTTAAATAAATACCTTTAAGCGTAATTAATTTTGTTTATTCATAATTTCTCTTTATGTTCATAACTGAAAAAGGATTTGCATCAAAATATTGAAAGATATAAATATATAGCCTATTCCTTTACATATAATAAAATATGATAAATTATATTTAGACATTAAAAGTGTAAATGCATCTAATTGCCGTTTCCTAATATAAATAATCTAATGACTATAAATAATCTTAATAAATTTAATAATTTAAAATATTGATAGAAACATCAACGAACATTTCAGAATCCCATATGTATTAATTAACCCATGACCCGCTGGTATTGCGTTGACTCAACGGTAAAAATAAATGCGCATGCTTAAATTAACTATCAAGCTACAACTGTTTTTTAATTAAAATATTTGCCTTATTTAATAACAGAAACTTTTATCATTAAATAAAGCGAAGATTATCTTTCAAAATTTATGGTAGCAAACGTTTTTCTGCAAAAAAGTTAAAGTTCCCTATATTATAGTTTCGGCGGTTAATGGGTTAAGAAAATCGAAGGGATGAAGTTTACTTATCATCGATTGAAACTGACCTCACAAATAGGATGCGATTTAGAATTAATACAATACGTTACATAAATTAATAAGTTTTACGTTAAATTTAAAGACGTTCATATAAAGCAGGAATCGACAATTATTTTACTATCAATTGCGCATTTGGACTCAACTCCGTCAGCGTACCTGTCCTCTCAACGTAGCAGCACATTTATAATTGCATGTGCGGAGCATATTGCAGGAACATATCCAATCTCACATATGATAGATAGATAACGATTAATATTTATGGAAATTTTCGTGTGCAAAAGATATGTAACGAAGTCCTTTTACAAGTATCCAAGGATACAAAAAATGAAATTAAATGTCCAAAAGTTCTTTTTGAGTGCAAGTGAAGATTTTAACGTTTTTAAAGATTTTATTTTTAAAAAGATCTGTATAGAATGAGTATCTTCTATTCTTTCTATCAAAACCACTGTTTATAATCAATGAGTGCAATATAGGAATTTATTTTAAACTACATATAGAGGATTCTTGGACACTACAAGAAGGGTCGGTGGCAGCAATGCTCCCGAGGGTGTGTGGTTGGCAAAACCCCTGCTATAAAGGCTAATAACATATATAAACTCATCAAAAGGGCACATTATTAACTGAAGATTCTGATAATATTGCAAGATTCAATGTTAAAAACACTATTTTAAAAAACGATTGTTTACTTCCCTTTAATATAACATTGATAGAAATTTTGATTGAAGAAAATATTACTTACGCATGCATGAACAGTTTAAAAAATGTCTAAGAAAAAAAAGGGTTTTTGTTAGCTATATCTGTGTTTGTCATGAAAAATTTTTAAGAGAGTTGAAAGGACTTATAATGCCAAAAATCTGCACTCAATAAATTTTTATATGTAGAGTAAGACCGAATGGAGCGACCACCTTATGCGGATTTTAGTTACTGTGCTCATTTGTGACAGACAGAGCACAGATGCCTACGATTTGAACTTAAAATAATTTTACATATTTAAAATGATTGATTAAACAATTTTTTTTTTACAGGCTGCCATTCTTTTTGCTCTTTTTGCTGCTGCTAATGCTACAGCACTTGTAGGACTCGCCCACACTGGAAACAGCGTCACCTCAAGGCATCAAGACGTAAGTTTAGGAAGATTTTGTATCAAGATTTAATAAATTGGAAAGTGTTATGTCAAGAATTAATCCGTGGACTCCAAACTTTGGTTCAGCAACCGTGCACTTCATATTAGCGCAATTTTGTATTCCGTTACTTGAACTGCGTATAACTTTGTTGGTAATGTAGCAATAATGAAATATAAAACATTATTCCTATGGGACATTTAATGAAGAATCAAACTGGGATATTTATTTTTATCAAAATTTAATTTTATTAATGAAAAATACTAATTAAAGAAAGCACGTTAAAAAAAAAAAAACTCCTACGATTTGAAATTTTGGTTGGTGTGAATTCGGACTACTGTGGAGTTCACCGATTAAAACAAATCAATGTATGCTGAAAAATTGTGCATGCAGTATAAAATAGTTAAGCCAAAAAATATGTCTTAAAAGACCATTACAAATTTTTAAAATTATACTGATTCACTGCCAGGAAATTAAAATAACTTTAACCGATATTGAAACGTAATTAATTTAATTTTAAACTTCTGCTTTATAGGCACATGGAAATTATGCTTTTGGATACAGTGTTAACGATGGTCATGCTTCAAGTAAATCTCAGTCAGAAGTTGGCACTGGTGGTCACAAAGCAAGTGCATACAACTCTCACATCAACCACGTAGCCCCAGCTGCTGCTGTTGCCCATGCTGCACCTCTTCTTCATGCCGCACCCGCTGTTGCTGTTGCTCATGGAGCACCTCTTGCTCATGCAGCACCTTTGGCCCTTGCTGCACCTATTGCCCATGCAGCACCAGTAGCTTATTCTTCTGTAGTCAACCATGTTGCAGCTTCCCCCATTGTCGCTGGTCATGGACTTCTTGGTGCCGGCCACTTAGGATACGGAAATGGTATTGCTGGTCATGGACTTCTTGGAGCCGGCCACTTAGCATACGGAAATGGTATTGCTGGTCATGGACTTCTTGGAGCCGGCCACTTAGCATACGGAAATGGTATTGCTGGACATGGACTTCTTGGTGCCGGCCACTTAGCATACGGAAATGGTATAGCTGGCCATGGATTACTCGCACATTAATTGGCTTGCTATATCTCAAGGAATTTTGAGATTTGTTCAAGTCTTGAAATGTTAACTTATATAACTTGTATTATAGATGTAAAAGAATAAATTATTATTAAAATATTAAGAGAAGTCAGTTTTTGATTTTGAAAGCATGTTTTAGGTTTTAAGAATTCAATGCAATATGTTTAATGAAATACAAAAGCTGTTTTTTGAAGGAAAGCAAATGATTTTCATTATACGTATTGAAAATGGTTACTGCATATAAATATAAAAAAAATTGCTGATAAGAGATAGAAAAAAGTTTTTAATCGTGTTAGTATTTGTTGAGAAATTTCTGTAAATCTTTTCAAAAATATTGAGATATAACGATAGGAATATTAATGAACGAATGTCTTGCATATATAAATACTCTTCTTTAATTCAAGTGTGAAAAAATATTCAGCCAAATCCGTATAAGTATTATTCAGATTTACTGAAGAATGAAAAAAAAAACAGTAATACACAAAAATAATATCTTAACCTCCTTAATCCTGCGACCACAAAAGTCATTTTTAGATGACTGTAAAATAGTTACAAACAAGTTTCAGTGGATACGTCGGAGTATTTATAATATGCTATCATCTATTGAAAAGGTCTAGAAGTTATTTAAATAAATTTAAACAACGTTGCTTTGTGCATCCTACAGATGGTGCCAGGACTGAGGAGGATAAATTTGCATATCTTATTGCACGAATGTAGTAAACTGATATTATATCAAAGAATTTTTAGAGGAAACATTATTTTATTTATCAAAATATTCACATGACTTCTAATACCACTTAAGCATATTTAATTTTGTCATATTCATCTACTTTAATTTGTTGCTTTATGTGAACAGATTTATCATTATGAAATTAGAATTGCACAATTTAGTTAAGTTCTGCTAGGTCTTAAAATCAGAAAACCAATGAACCCAGAGAGGTACAGTATATTTTTATAAAACTTTCTGGTTTGTGTTATTTATGAGGTATATAAAAAAGGCTAGCTTTTAAAAATTGTTTCTTTTATGGTGTCAAAATTAGGGGTAAGTATTGAAAATTCTAAAGTTTGTTACGATTTCTACATGCAAACGACCTTCTAAACAAAATTGAAGTATAACATTAATTAGTCGACGTTATTACTGATCAATTTGGGCCAGTTACATTTTTAAACTATGATTTTTGGAACAGGGTTTTACTTTTCTTCCTAGAGCGTATGTGTTCCTTGCTTATAGAATCCTTCTTTTATACCTGGGTAACTCATTATATCATCAATATCTTTTTATATTTTAGATATATTAAGATATTCTAATAGCTTTTTTTTATATAATTTTCTCTAATACAGGGTGGCCACAAAATACTGTTACACTCCAATTAAAAATTGTTTTTTGTCATTTTTTAAAACAATTTATCACTGTATTTCTGCTATCGGCAATTTTTCTGATAGTTCTAAAGATTTTTGTATAAAGCAAAATTTTAGAGTTATTTTAAAGATGGAATACAAAAGGATGATGATTAAACAGCTCTTCGACCGTGAATTTTCTGCAGTTAAATTCTCTAAGCAATTATAATGCCGTTGTTTTAATAGGAAATATATATAGTATATATAATTATAAATCGATTATTTAATACTAATAGCTGTAAAGATAGACCTAGGTGTAATCGTCTACACACAGTTCGTACAAAAGATAGCATCAAAGGAATTCATGAAACGATAGAAAGAAACACACAACATCAATTTTGCAAATAAAATGGATGGAAAAGAGAACTTGATTTGTAGAACTATGCTTATGAACTTATCATAAACGAAGACCTGTGTTTTTCCTCTTTATCAAAAAAGAAAAGTTCAACGTTTGACTTCTGCACAAATAATAAAAACGTTGCAAAATTGCAAAAAAGTTGCTGAAGCTGCACGGTAGCAAAAGCGTTAACAGAATAATATTTTCTGATGAGAAACTATTTTACTCTGAATAATGTTATAATGCAAAAACTGATGCCGTATATTTAGCTACCTTCGAGGATATATCTTTAAAAACCTTCGAACTGCTAAATATTTTCAGAACAAGAATTCTGTTATGGTTTGAGCTGCATTGTCAAAGAATGGAAAACCGCCTCTGAAATTCATCGATTAATTGATCACTGCGGATTATTATAAACAGGCATAATAACTAAACATTTATTACCACATACTGATAGATTCAATCCCCCCCCCCCAAAAAAAAAAAAAAATATTTCAGCAAGATTCTGAACATTCGCGCAGAACCAAATCAACATAGGCTTGGCACCATGTAAATTCTCCGAAGTTTATCATGCAAGAAGATTGAACTTCTTCAGTAAATAAAAATTTTTTAGACTATTGCATCTGAAGGATTTTAGACTCTAAAGCAAATGCAAAAGAACACATAAGTTTGGATTCTCTCAAAGATTTCATATTGCATCAATGGTATCATTGGTAATTGATAAAGATGGCATCAAAAGTCTAAAATCGAAAATTTCCGGTACAAATGCAATGTATTTTCATATTTATTTCTTTATTTTATTACATAATAAAAATTGTAATTTTTAAAAGGTAAAGGTTTCATATACTGTATAAATAACACAGTGAGAAGGTTTTTTATAATAAATTATTCAAAGTCACCGTGTTCCGAGATTAAATCTCTAAGGTTCGGAACTAATTTAGTAATTTTAGGTAACAAAGTGAAAACTTCATAATTATTAGCACAACAAATATAGTTAGGAACACTACAAATAAATTTATTCAGATAATTTATGCAGAGTCTATTAAACGGCATAGTATATTATAAATTTCAAAATTAATTTTTAGTTGATCTCATAGACGTCTAAACATAATACAGGTGTAGTATACCATCAAAACGATTTGCAATATTAAGCTGGTTATCGCTCAAATCATTCGGCCCAAACAAGACGAGCACGGAGAACAAGGGTTGTAGACGTCGTTGGATGGGGAGAGGTTCTAAAAGCGAGCCGCAAGAGTTTGGGCCGAAATTAGAGTCCTGCACGGGACGGTTTGGGTTTTTACCCCACCCGAACCCGAAAATTCCATTTGAAATCAACCCGCAACACAACTCGAAACCTACAAAAACTATTTTTTCGACCCGCAACCCTACTCGAAACCGACAAAATAACTTTGGGCGACCTGCAACCCGATCCGAACCCGAAATACTTCAACCCGCACCGGACTCGAACCTGAAATGAAAGAAAAGTAAATAGTGTTTTATCGCAATTATGAAAAGTAATTTCTAATTATATCTCTAATACCAATTTTATGTTTTATATAGAAAAATGGACAAATTTATATCCTTTAATATTTAAATATATATGAGTATTACTGTGGACCATAGTAACAAGCTGTCCTCAGAATGGTTCACATGACACACGTAAGTGACGCACCTCTGTTTGCATGAGTGAGTAAAAACTGCGCTTTATCGCTGATAGCCGCACGCGTAATTAAAATGTAGAGTCAGTTGTGGCCTGACTTTTGAGTGAAGCACTGCTTAGGACGATGTGTCCGACCATAGGTCGCAACGATGTAATAATTCTGCATTATTTCTATTGTACGTAACATTTTATTTAACCTAGATATTTAATTAAAGAAATTCAATTGTATCCAAACTAAGCGAAATGTATGCGAATGGATATTATGACGCAAAGAAATCATTTACATAAATTTTACTTTAGATTTTGGATAGCGTGGCACAAAAGATAAAATGATTTATTCATATAAAAACATTACAGTGCATTGTATAGGTTCAGCGAGAGTGATATTTTTAACTGTGTATTGGAAAATTAAAAGTTTTTGTTAGATGTGTAAATATATTTAGCCAAACCGAAAACAATTAAAATTGAATTAAAAAAAAATTGTTTAAAGCTACATCAAGGCGTCACTTAAATTTTGACATCATATCTTTTAAAACTCATATTTTGAATTTATGAAAGATGTGAATAATAAAGCATCAATGAATAAATTTTTTATACATCCTTTTAAATTTAACATAATTCTTACACATACAATTACAAATAAAACAAAAATAAAATGATGAAATAAATAATATAAATTTATGTATATACTAGGGAGCTCTGCCCCCTGCAAGCTACGCTCGCCAACCCCCATTCAGACACCGCAGAAACTAAAAATCTAAAAACACACTAATCTGATGGGTTTTAAAAATATTAGAGAGGATTAAATTATACTGAAAAAAGCTGTGCAGATCTCCTTGTAAACGGGTTTCCATTCAATTCCCTTTGATTGCAAAAATTTAAGGGCGAATCAATTTCTGTTGAGACATTCAATGGTTGTTTTCGTTTTTGATTAAAGAGGATCACTTAAACATTTGAAAAGAAGCTAAAATAAAGTGAATTAAGTATTCAGAGTCTTTGTCAACCGATATTTTAAAACACTCTATATAACAATAGCGTAAATCATGTGACTATCATCAACAGTTCCTGGCGGAACACTTTGCTTTTTATACTCTAGTTGCCATTTTGATACTTTAATGTTATCCAGGCACAGGTGATAAGTCGCCGAATATTATTCTATCCCCACCATTTTATCTATATTATAACAGTTCAAGTCATCAAATGCCATAAACAAATACGATCTGATCCCTTCGCCTTTCATATGAAGGTTTGGCACTAATGTCATATTGGCGCGATTTTTTTCCAACGCCAATTTGGGGAACGCATCAACAGCATAAACAACAACATCCGGCTTACCATATCAAGCAAAATAACGATACTTCGGCGCCAGTTAAGTACCCGTTGCGTATATGACATTGGCGTCAGAAAAAAATCGCGCCAATATGGGACCGTATATGACACCTGTGCCGAAAGAAATAAAAGCCGGGTGCAAATCTCGCCAATATCTTTTTTGCAACTCGCCAGTTAGAATTTTTTACTCTTCGAGTGGTAAATTAAAACATTAATTTGAAGTTGAAATTAAATGTCATGGTTTGTTACATAATTTAATATTTCGCCAGATCTCATATGCATGTTTCGCATGATTTTTTTAAATGAAAATTTGGCGAAAACCTCGTTTTCGAATACCAGTTACATATGTATTTTTGGTACTACTTAGTTATCCCGTCGACCAAAAATCTATCGCGAATTATAAGATTAAATGCCAATAAGAGTTGATCGAAAATGTCACATTCACTTGACTTTTAGCAAGTTACACATGTTTACGTCATCAAGTATTTTTATTTCGACGTTTTATTTTTATATTTATTAATGATATACTAATTTATTTGTTCTTTCGTTATTTAAAATAAAAATTTTGTCAATCTGTACAATTTGGCGAATGGTTTGGCGATTTATATAATTTGCGAAATTGGTTGACGGAGTAACTACTACATTTTACCGTATTTTTAAATTGTTTTCTATTATTTTCAAAAGGAAATAGCAAAAAAATAATTAATAACTATTGAACAAAATAATTTATATAAATTTAAAAAGAAATAAAAGTAAATAACCATTTATTATTAAATAAACAACAATAACCGGGTTACCATGTCAATCACAATAATGCCATTTTGGCGTTAATTAGGTACCCCGGTGCGTAGATAACATCTGTGCCTAATTTTTTCTTTTCGTTTTGTTTTTTAAAAAAAGAAAGGAGTGAAAGCCATCAATTTTAAATGAAAGTTGTGTATTTTAAATAAAAGGAATGAAAGGATTATATTTTAAATGAAATGAATGAAATATGAAATGGGAAAAATGTTTGGCGAATTATCACCTGCGTCTCGCTAACATACAAATACCGTCAGAATTGATTTCTCTATCAGAATCTTTCGATTTGGCGAAAGATTGTTTAAGTAAATTAAATTATGAATAAAAGTAGCATGATACATTTCTTAGCATATATTTAAGGTAACCTTTTCTGAATTATGAAAAAAAATATCTGTTATGATTAAAATTTGAGTTGCCATCATTAGAAAAAATGTATTTAAAATTAGAAAAAAGTTAACATTTTGAAAACTAATTCGAATTTAAAAATTCTTATACCAGTTTTGAGATCTGTGGATAAACACGGATTTTTGGTGTTAATTTCATCGCAAAGTATTCCATATTTTAGGAGAAATCGCTGTGAAACAAAATCAGTTGTTTAATCAGTCGATTCAAAGAATCGATACATTTCAGCCGTTTCATAAATTCGTTTCATTAGGATTTTATATATATAGGGAAGATACATTAATTAATAGCATAGCGTCACTTAAAATTTGATATCAATATTTTTAAGTTCCATATTTAAAATTCTTATAGCAATAAGACAAAGTGCTGCGTCACAAACTTTTAACCCGTTAACGGTTTTTTGTATTGATATCATTACTTTTTTTACGTTACTAATAAAAAGATAAAAACAAAAAAATATTAAAGACCAATGGTATGAACTCATAATCGTGATTTCCATTCACATTTAATACCCCCCCCCCCTCCTAAAAAAGCATACCTATATACAAAATGTTTTTTTTTTATTGTTTGTTTCATACATTTAAAGCTTTGTTAAATTTTACTACTTAAAAAGTTTACTTTTTAAAGAAGAATATCAAGAAATATTACTCTTTAAACCTTTTTATTTAAAATACAATAATTGCTCACTAACAAAAGTAAATAAATCTGTCTAAATCAAATTCAAACCTACAATTTTTTGCTTCTTTCTGTCCATCTGTCGAAATTCGCGATATTTTTCCGTAATACCTTTTTTTCCCCAAATTTTCAGACGGATGATCGATTTTAAAGTGTTTTTGGAACTGCATGCCGTACATTTTCGGATAATTCGGAACATAATTGCCTTTGCACATACTGAACAAATTAAAATAATTACTTTTATTAAAAAAGACATATTTTGCTATCTGTTCCATAAATAAAATCCGCTACTGAAGCAATGTTTTCAACCAAGATCATAACATGCTAGTCAGGGTGTGTGTGTGTGTGTGGGGGGGGGGGGGGGTTGCTTTGATTATTTTGGTAGGCTTAATCGAAGCGGATTATTCATTAGGCTGAACAAGCTGAAGCCTAAGGGTCTGGAAGGAGAAAAGCCCTGCTGCTAAGATTTTCTATGGTTTTTTTTTTTGTTGTTTTTTTGCATGTTTATGTAAAAGAGAAATGATTATGCAATTTTCTTTGTTTCATTCATTTATCAAATCTTGTAGGTGCTTATCACATAGATGGTGTTCCAAGTGCTACTCACCTTTTATTTTTTTTCGATATTCATAAGAAGAAAATATTGGATTCTTGGAATTTTTTGGCTTCCAGTTTGTGATTTATTTTCAGAGGCGACTTTTATTATCGTTTAAACTGCTGATGATAGAAACAGTCTTCCAATTGTGAAAAAAAGCCCCACCAGTGGATGAGAGGTTCTGTATCGAACCTGGAAGACGGGAGGTGCTGGGTTCGAACCGAATTGCGCCCGTCTGCCTAACCGTTAGGAGTTTTCATCGAACCTTGGGAAACGTTGCGTAAAGGTTAGGTCTCCTTAGAAAAAGCCCAACGGAGGGCACTCCCCCTATGGCCTATATCCCTCGTGCAGATAATCAGCAGTCATAACTAACATCAACACACCAATTGTAAAAAAGCGTATAAATCAAGCTTTAGTTTAAAAGGGGCTGTATATATGTACATTTAAATATGATTTTTTTTCTATGGCACTTGGGTCCTAATACCTTATATTTACAGAAATGTTGTTCTACATCTAGGAAGGAAATTAAAAAAATCCCCACTTGCTGTATTATGACACATTCAGTTTTATGAAATTTCAATGTTTACCTGCACTAAAAGTATTTCTTTCCTTTTTTAGTACCAGAAAACACTGAAATATATCGTTTTGAAGGAAAGGAGGGGATGCCCAAAGAAATCTAGCCTAGGGGCTCGGAAAGTAGTTTACTTTTTCCTCACCCCCCCTGTCCACCCACACTCTATAAATAACGGACACCTCGGGAGAGCGTAATTTGTCCGCTATACGGAAGTGCCCGCTATTGAGAAGTAAAAATGCACAGATATATAATTGTTAGGGATAGGGGGAAATGTACTCTTAATTAGTGATGGGCGATTCTCGAAAATTCGACAATCGAGAAAAATCGTCATCGTAAAAAATAACAATCGATACAGCCATCGATTAATTCCTAGAATGTACAATCGAGATGTTTTACAATCGATTATAACGAGAGAAGCTAAAAACAATTGTTGGAAAATTTAGCTATTATTCTGGCCGAAACGTTCATAGTAGTGATAGGGTTTGCTCGATAATTCTGCTATCGCAATTATTTTCTCCTGATTTAGGCTTAAGGGGTTACTTCAGTCAAGTGAAAAGACCTGCTCGCTAATGCTAATCTTATGGAAGAAATTTATAAAGATATCTCATTTGAATTTCAGTATTTTAAAATGATTTTCTTTTCATTGGAATAAATTCCCTTTCTTCTTTATGAAACTGCCATGTCCAAATCGCGTAACTATGGCGCATTTGATGAATCAAATAACCTTTCTACTTTTTAGATAACTCCAAAAAGTTTGATACAGTTTAAAGTTCCCCTAAATGTCAAATACTGTGGAATTTCTCCATTGATCGAAAACAAAAGTTTCTTTCGAAAAACGTAAGGATAGTAAGATAAAGATACCTGCCAAGAAAGAACCTGCCTAACACGGAAACTGTTTTCCAGTACCTAGCGATTCCAACATGACTCTTTAAGTCTGTATCGAAATCCAAAGTAGCTACTTTATGAGACATTTAAAAACTCATTTTTTATTTTAGGCGCATTAGCTAGAATCGATTAGCATTTCCCTGTTTTCGATAAAAGGAAAAAGGTTTGATATAAATTAAAGTTCCCTAAATGTCTTAGTGTATCAAATGCTGTGGAATTTCTCCGTTTATCGAAAACAAGACATCTTTATCGAAAAACGTAAGGATAACCAGACATATATAACTACTGAGAGGGAACCTGCCTAACACGGAAATTGTTTTCCAGTGCCTAGCGATTCCAACATGATTCTTCAAGTCTGTATTGAAATCCAAAGTAGCTAGTTTCTATGACACATTTACTAGCTCATTTTTTATTTTAGGCGCATTAGCTAGAATCGATTAGCATTTTCTTCTTTTCGATAAAGGCAGAAGGTTTGATACAAGTTAAAGTTCCTTAAATGTCTAAAATGTGTCTAATGCTGTTGAATTTGTCGATTTATCGAAAACAAAGGAGTGTTATCGTAAAATAGAAAAGTAAACAGACAAATATATCCGCTAATAGGGAATTCTATAACTAAAATAAAACTTCAATGGACTTCATTTTTGGTATTTTGGATAATTTTAATTTTCCAATCCTTACCAATGTGGTATTAGATGATCGGTCTGGAAAAGGTAGAAGAAACGCCCCCCCCCCTTCCCCCAAAAAAGGGGCATTAGGCCCCAAATTGACAGTAGGGCAGACCAAGGATGAGAGTTAACTTCATGTAAGAGAGGACTAGGGGAAGTTGAGAATGATAAAAAAAACTAAACCATTGAATAAGAAAAAAATTGAAGAAAAAGAAAAATGGTAAAAGAACAAGTGAAGCGTGTGATTAGAGCCAGATAAATGAAGAGGGGCCCGATGGGCCACAGCTGGTCCAGAATGAGTGCCCAAGTAGTCAGAATGGGTCAAGAACTTGGAGAATAGTATCTACAATGAAGAAAAACAATGAGACAAAACATTATGAAAAACAGATGAAAAATACCAATAGCCTGAGGCTAAAAGTAAAATGTTTCACTGGGCGGCGTCCCCTGGTGGTAGTAAAAATAAAATTCATACGAGAAGATAGGGGAGAGTGAAAAGACTTTATTTTGTGAATTTTATAATTTTTGGACAAACAGTATACTAAAGTTTTGAAGAAACAAAACTTTAAAGCGCCCTCTTGAGGCGAAGAAGGGACTTAAAATTAAGAAACATATGTCCATATTTTTTATTCGATTTTAGACATAATTTGATGTTAGTCTTATAATTTTCCTATGAGTGCAAGATACCGTACCAGAGTACGAAAAATACCGTCGCTAAGTATATTCCTTTAGAGTATTTTAAGCCCAGGGGCCTAAAATTAACGGTGGATTGACAAAAGAAAGGTAGATTTAGAAAGGTTATGAGATTACCCTTATTTTAATATATTACATGAGTGGGGGAAAATAATTTTGAAAAATCCTCTTTCCTGAGGCGACACTTAAAATCTTGAAAACGCATAATTTGCAGTGCAGTTTTGTTTTAACAGTAGCATTCTAATATTAAGAGATATGGGACAGCTATGAGGGCTAAAATAAGAGAAACATTGAAAATCAAGACAAACTGGTGCCGCCAAATTCACTAGAAAACTTCTATATCAACAACTGAAACCCGAACTGATAACTTAAACCACTATGCCTCCTAACCCATATCGGTTAATAACAAAAGCGAATGGAAAAGAACATGTACTTCTTTGGGAAATCATGACTTACACCAGAAGCGCGGTAAGTTTGACTCTTCTGAAAGCTTCCTTTCTCTCGTCCTCTCTCTGGCATTTCGAGATATATTTTCCGCTGCTGCGAACTGCTCGTTTATCTCGAGGAGATGGCAAACCCGGGGGCAAGCCTCTCGCTTACTTCGAGATATCTCATTGATTGTAACTCATTGCTTCCCATTGCCATTCTCGTTTCTCGCTCTCGGTCTCTGTTCAACATTTCATATGACATTGTCGAGATTGAGAAATCAGTTTTCGTCCTTCCTCGAAATGTTACCCTCGATTAGTGATGGGCGATAACGAGATGTTTTTCTCGATTGTCTCGATTGTATGGACATCTCGATATTTTTCAATTGTGCAAATTTTTTCACGATGACTCCAGTTTGCCAATTGCTTTTATACATCATATATTTTATACGTCATACATTTATCAAGAATCGTCTGCGGGTGAACTGGACTGAGTCGGTGTTAATAAAGACAAGGTGACGTCGCCACTGTTGAGTGGGCCACTCCTTTAATCGGGTCCCTAAGTTATACGTAATCTTGTAATATGAAATCACGAACAGGTTACCCGCTATATACAACACCGTATAGCAGGCGTGGTGTGCATGCACTACAAAATCTTGAAAAAATATATATAATCTCGAAACGAACGAACCTCGGACCAGATCTCTTGGTGGTGGGGTCAAAGTGAGCGGAGGGGCAAAGTAGCTGCATAATATGAATAAGCCGTCACAGGTCTTCAGGCCTTTCGAACCATATGTCACACGAGGGGTCTGGATCTGAATTTATAAAAATGCCCTTCCCGTGGATGCAAAGTGGGGGGAGGGGTGCGGGAGGTGGATAACATGAGTAAGTGGTCATAGGCCTTTCCAACAATATGTCACATGAGAGGTCTCGGCTAAATTTAGAAAAACGTCCCCCGTGGGGGAAAATTTGGGGGGGGGTGCGATTACCGGAGGTGTATAACATCAATAAGTAGTCACAAACCTTTCCAACGATATCTCACATGTGGGGTCTTGGCTAAATTTGGAAAAGTGTCTCCCGGGGGGGCAAAGTTGGGGGGACGGACACCGGAGGAGCATAACATCAATAAGTAGTCACAGACCTTTCCAACGATATCTCACATGAAGGGTCTTGGCTAAATTTGGAAAAATGTCCCTCGTGGGGGGCAAAGTGGGGGGGGCTGTCACTGGAGAGGCTTAACATCAATAAGTAGTCACAGACCTTTCCAACGATATCTCACATGAGGGGTCTTGGCTAAATTTAGAAAAGTGCCCCCCGGGGGGGCAAAGTGGGGGGACGGACACCATAGGTGCATAACATCAATGAATAGTCACAGACCTTTCCAACGATATCTCACATGAAGGGTCTTGGCTAAATTTGGAAAAATGTCCCCCGGGGGGGGCAATGTGGGGGGTCTGTCACCGGAGGTGCATAACATCAAAAAGTAGTCACAGACCTTTAAAATGATATCTCACAAGACGGGTCTTGGCTAAATTTGGAAAAGTGTCCCCCGGGGGGCAAAGTGGTTGGACGGCCCCCGGAAGTGCATAACATCAATAAGTAGTCACAAATCTTTCCAACGATATGTTACATGAAGGGTCTTGGCTAAATTTAGAAAAGTGTCCTGAAATTTCATATATTATACATAATATTTATCGGAGGGCTCCATAAAAAAATCCGATCTAAAATGATAAAAACGGAAAAAACTACCCCCCGCAGTGGGGGCCAAATTGGGGAGGGGAGGAAGAAAGTCTCATAATATGAAAGAGTCATCCGAGAGCTTTCCGATAACATATCACATGACGGGTCCAAAAAAGTTTGAAAATTACTCCCCCTCGCCCCCCCCCCCCTTTGGGCCCACTCTTTCGCCCCGGAATTTACGCAGCCCCCACTTTAAAATTTTTAGGTTCAATAAATAATATTTATTGGAAGACTGCATAAAAAACCTACATTTAAAATGATATTTAAATTTATTATAGAAGTCGGCTACGGTTTTAAAAATTTGTTCGCCCCCACCCTCCCCCGAATTTCACCTTCGGTGGAAGAAAGGTTCATAATATGAAAGAGTTGTCAAAGGGCTTTTCGATTATATGTCACAGGAAGAGTTCGGTAATTTTTTTTAAATTGCGCCCCACCCACTCTCACGTCCTCGGAACTCACCCGACCCACCTTCCTCTTTGAAATTTTTATATTTAATAAATAATATTTATCGGAGGGCTCCAAGTATGTGACAGCTTGGTAGGGCTAAAATAAGAAAAACATTGAAAATTAAAGCTTCATTTCACAGTTCATTGTCATGCCTATTTCTTTCTCCAGTTTGCCCCTCGATATCTCTTCTCGGCCCTTCTTGGCTGAGCGTGAAATGACAATCATCGAGAGTAACATTTCGGAGAAAGGACGAAAACTGATTTCTCATTCTCGACAATGTCATATGAAATGTTGAACAGAGACCGAGAGCGAGAAACGAGACGGTGAGATATCTCGAAGTAAGCGAGAGGTTTGCCCTCGAGCAGAATGTCTCCTCGAGATAAACGAGCAGTTTGCGTCCAGAAAATAGATCTCGGAAGTGCGAGAGCTCTCTCTCGCACTTCTAGAGAAAGGAAGCTTTCAGAAGAGTCAAACTTACCGCGCTTCTGGTGTAAGTCATGATTTCCCAAAGGAGTGCATGTTTTTTCCATTCGCTTTTGTTATTAACCGATATGGGTTAGGAGGCATAGTGGTTTAAGTTATCAGTTCGAGTTTCAGTTGTTGATATAGAAGTTTTCTATTGAATTTGGCGCCAGTTTGTCTTTGATTTTCAATGTTTCTCTTATTTTAGCCCTCCTAAGCTGTCCCATATCTCTTAATATTAGAATGCTATTGTTAAAAGAAAACTGCACTGCAAAATATGTGTTTTCAAGATTTTAAGTGTCGCCTCAGGGAAGAGGATTTTTCAAAATTATTTTACCCCACTCATGTAATATATTAAAATAAGGGTAATTTCATAACCTTTCTAAATCTACCTTTCTTTTGTCAATCCACTGTTAATTTTAGACCCCTGGGCTTAAAATGCTCTAAAGGAATATACTTAGCGGTGGTTTTTTTCGTACTCTGGTACGGTATCTTTCACTCATAGGAAAATTATAAGACTAACATCAAATTGCGTCTAAAATCGAATAAAAAATATGGACATGTGTTTCTTAATTTTAACTCCCTTCTTCGCCCCAAGAGGGCGCTTTAAAGTTTTGTTTCTTTAAACCTTTAGTATACTGTTTGTCCAAAAATTATAAAATTCACAAAATAAAGTCTTTTCACTCTTCCCTATCTTCTCGTATCAATTTTATTTTTACTACCACCAGGGGACGCCGCCCAGTGAAACATTTTACTTTTAGCCTCAGTCTATTGGTATTTTTCATCTGTTTTTCATAATATTTTGTCTCATTGTTTTTCTTCCTTGTAGATACTATTCTCTAAGTTCTTGATCCATTCTGACCATTTGGGCACTCATTCTGGACCAGCTGTGGCCCATTGGGCCCCTCTTCATTTGTCTGGCTCTAATCACACGCTTCACTTGTTCTTTTACCATTTCTTCTTTTTCTTCAATTTTTTTCTTATTCAATGGTTCGGTTTTTTTTTTTTACCATTCTCAACTTCCCCTAGTCCTCTCTTACATCAAGTTAACTTCCATCCTTGGTCTGCCCTATTGTCAATTTGGGGCCTAATGCCCCTTCGGGGGGGGGGGGGGGGGGTGGTTCTTCTACCTTTTCCAGGCCCATCATCTAATACTACGTCGGTAAGGATTGGAAGATTAAAATTATCCGAAATACCAAAAATGAAGTCCATTGAAGTTTTATTTTAGTTATAGAATTCCCTATTAGCGGATATATTTGCCTGTTTACCTTTCTATTTTTCGATAACACTTCTTTGTTTTCGATAAACGGAGAAATTCGCCAGCATTAGACTCACTTTAGACATTTAGGGAACCGGAACTTTCACTTGTATCAAACCTTCTGCCTTTATCGAAAAGAAGAAAATGCTAATCGATTCTAGCTAATGCGCCTAAAATAAAAAATGAGCTAGTAAATGTGTTAGAAACTAGCTACTTTGGATTTTGATACAGACTTGAAGAGTCATGTTGGAATCCCTAGACACTGGAAAACAATTTCCGTGTTAGACAGGTTCCCTCTTAGCAGTTATATTTATCTGGTTGCCCTTATGTTTCTCGATAAACGGTGAAATTCCACAGCATTAGACACACTTTAGACATTCAGGGAACTTTAACTTGTATCAAACCTTCTGCCTTTATCGAAAAGAAGAAAATGCTAATCAATTCTAGCTAATGCGCATAAAATAAAAAATGAGCTAGTAAATGTGTCAGAAACTAGCTACTTTGGATTTCGATACAGACTTGAAGAATCATGTTGGAATAGCTAGGCACTGGAAAACAATTTCCGTGTTAGGCAGGTTCCCTCTCAGTAGTTATATATGTTTGGTTATCCTTACGTTTTTCGATAAAGCTGTCTTGTTTTCGATAAACAGAGAAATTCCACAGCATTTGATACACTTTAGACATTTAGGGAACTTTAATTTGTATCAAACCTTTTTCCTTTATCGAAAAGAGGGAAATGCTAATCGATTCTAGCTAATGCGTCTAAAATAAAAAATGAGTTTTTAAATGTGTCATAAAGTAGCTACTTTGGATTTCGATACAGACTTAAAGAGTCATGTTGGAATCGCTAGGTACTGGAAAACAGTTTCCGTGTTATGCAGTTCCCTCTTGGCAGGTATCTTTATCTTACTATCCTTACGTTTTTCGAAAGAAACTTTTGTTTTCGATCAATGAAAAAATTCCACAGTATTTTACATTTAGGGGAACTTTAAACTGTATCAAACTTTTTGGAGTTATCTAAACAGTAGAAAGGTTAAAGGTATATATACATATTTTTAAACTGTTGAATGCAGGCGTTATTTTCGTGTGTATGTGTGTCTTAATATATATTGTAGTATGTGTGTTTTAGTAGAAAGGTTATTTGATTCATCAAATGAGCCATAGTTACGTGATTTGGACATTGCAGTTTCATAAAGAAGAAAGGGAATTTATTCCAATGCAAAGAAAATCACTTTAAAATACTGAAATTCAAATGAGATATCTTTATAAATTTCTTCCATAAGATTAGCATTAGCGAGCAGGTCTTTTCAATTGACTGAAGTAACCCCTTAAGCCTAAATCAGGAGAAAATAATTACGCTAGCAGAATTATCGAGCAAACCCTATCACTACTACGAAAATTTCGGCCAGAATAATAGCTAAGTTTTCCAACAATTGATTTACCTCTCTCGTTATAATCGATTGTAAAACATCTCGATTGTAGATTCTAGGAATTAATCGATGGCTGTATCGATTGTGATTTTTTACGATGACGATTCTTCTCGATTGTCGAATTTTCGAGAATCGCCCATCACTACCCTCGATGATTGTCATTTCACGCTCGGCCAAGAAGGGCCGAGATGAGATATCGAGGGGCGAGCTGGACAGAGCTGACAGGCATGACAATGAGCTGTGAAATGAAGCTTTAATTTTCAATGTTTTTCTTATTTTAGCCCTACCAAGCTGTCACATACCCGGAACCCTCCGATAAATATTATTTATTAAATATAAAAATTTCAAAGAGGAAGGTGGGTCGGGTGAATTCAGAGGACGTGAGAGTGGGTGGGGCGCAATTTAAAAAAAATTACCGAACTCTTCCTGTGACATATAATCGAAAAGCCCTTTGACAACTCTTTCATATTATGAACCTTTCTTCCACCGAAGGTGAAATTCGGGGGAGGGTGGGGGCGAACAAATTTTTAAAACCGTAGCCGACTTCTATAATAAATTTAAATATCATTTTAAATGTGGTTTTTTATGCAGTCTTCCAATAAATATTATTTATTGAACCTAAAAATTTTAAAGTGGGGGCTGCGTAAATTCCGGGGCGAAAGAGTGGGCCCAAAGGGGGGGGGGCGAGGGGGAGTAATTTTCAAACTTTTTTGGACCCGTCATGTGATATGTTATCGGAAAGCTCTCGGATGACTCTTTCATATTATGAGACTTTCTTCCTCCCCTCCCCAATTTGGCCCCCACTGCGGGGGGTAGTTTTTTCCGTTTTTATCATTTTAGATCGGATTTTTTTATGGAGCCCTCCGATAAATATTATTTATAATATATGAAATTTCAGGACACTTTTCCAAATTTAGCAAAGACCCTTCATGTGAGATATCGTTGGAAAGGTCTGTGACTACTCATTGATATTATGCACCTATGGTGTCCGTCCCCCCACTTTGCCCCCCCCGGGGGCACTTTTCCCAAATTTAGCCAAGACCCCTCATGTGAGATATCGTTGGAAAGGTCCGTGACTACTTATTGATGTTATGCACCTCCGGTGACAGCCTCCCCACTTTGCCCCCCCCCAGAGTACACTTTTTCAAATTTAGCCAAGACCCCTCATGTGAGATATCGTTGGAAAGGTCTGTAATTACTTATTGATGTTATGCACCTACGGTGTTCGTCCCCCCTCCATTTCCCCCCAGGGGGGCACTTTTCAAAATTTAGCCAAGACTTCTCATGTGAGATATTGTTGGAAAGGTCTGTGACTACTTATTGATGTTATGCACCTCCGGTGACAGTCCCCCCCACTTTGCCCCCCCGGGAGACACTTTTCCAAAAATATAGCCAAGACCCCACAAGTGAGATATCGTTCGAAAGGTTTGTGACTACTTATTGATGTTATGCTCCTCCGGTGTCCGTCCCCCCACTTTGCCCCCCCCCCCGGGAGACACTTTTTTCAAATTTAGCCAAGACCCCACATGTGAGATATTATTGGTAAGGTCTGTGACTACTTATTGATGTTCTGCACTTCCGGTAACCGCCCCCACTTTTTCCGCCACGGGGGACACTTTTCTAAATTTAGCCGAGACCCCTCATGTGACATTGTTGGAAAGGTCCATGACCACTTACTCATGTTATCCATCTCCCGCACCCCTCCCCCCTCTTTGCCCCCACGGGAAGGGCATTTTTATAAATTCAGATCCAGACCACTCATGTGGCATATGGTTCGAAAGGCCTAAAGACCTGTGACGACTTATTCATATTATGCAGCTACTGTGCCCCTCCGCTCACTTTGACCCCTCCCCCAAGACATCTGGTCCGAGGTTCGTTCGTTTCGAGATTATATTTTTTTACAAGATTTTGTAGTGCGTGCACACCACGCCTGCTATACGGTGTCGTATATAGCGGGTAACCTGTTCGTGATTTCATATTACAAGATTACGTATAACTTATGGGCCCCGATTAAAGGAGGAGCCCACTAGCGGGCGAAGTCACCTACTCTTTAGTAACGCCGACTCATTCCAGTTCACCCGCAGACGATTCTTGATAAATGTATGACGTATATAATATATGATGTATAAAAGCAATTGGCAAACTGGAGTCATCGAGAAAAAATTTACACAATCGAAAAGTATCGAGATGTCCATACAATCGAGAAAATCGAGAAAAACATCTCGTTATCGCCCATCACTACTCTTAATAGAGGTGTCCGTTATCAGGGAGTGCCTGTCATAGACGTTTGACTGTACTTACAGAAGTTGAGGACAACTTCACTTGCCATAAAACCTTTGATTTAAAAAAAAATGAATTTTTTTATTGTAATAGAAATGCTGATTATAATCAGGCTTTTTAAAAAAATACCATTGAGCCTTAGCCTGGTAAAAAAAACTTGTTTTACACTGAAATTAAAAATAAATAAACAAATAATGTCCCCCTTCAAATTGCAAGCTTGAAATGATAATGGAATAATTGAATATCCATATTCATTCAGCAACATTTCGAATATACATACATCTTATACAGAAATAGCACAGGAAAGCATCAATCTTCCACAGCATCAAATGAAATTCCACTCTAAGAAAAAGGTTGCCAAAGTAAACTGGTAACATTAAATCGCCAAGACCTCGCCAAAATGTAATCTCGTTGATATCATGATAAAGCAATGATAAATGACTAAATCTCTTAAATATAACTGCTGTTCATAAAAGATATTGAAGCTTGGTACTAATCTGAATTTTGGAGACACAAATTAATTTTTTGGGGCCTATTTACCAGTATTTAAAATTGCAAATGTACGAGACAGGCGTTATATGGAATATTATTTTTACATTTGAAAGATAGATGGCAGCACCAGCAAACACTAATTTCAATAATTCAGAAATGAAAACGGGATTGATTTTACTAGATCTAGCTAAAAATTTTGAAGGTTATTAATTATTTGCTGAATATATAACAAAATAAAACATGTTATATAAAAATTTAGATTTTTATTTTATTTGGGGGGTGGGAGGTACGGATTAATGGGATTTTACCGTTATAATAGACAATATTCCGCCATACGCAAATTGATAAAAAAAAGACTGTCGCGTAATTTTCGCATTTGCAATCTTCAACATTGTTTTTTAAAGTGAAATATTAATTAGTAATACTTCTTAAGTTTGTAACAACAACAAAAAAAACCATGAGCTTGTGCATTTATCTATAATTGTTTTACACATTGAGAGAGTTTAAAGTATGAAGTTTCCATTTTATGAATTTAATGAAAAGTAAAAGAGGAAAATGTGCGCATTTTTATTTGTTCAATCGACATTTTCCTTTTATTTACAGTTTTTTACACATAAAAATTCGTATTTTCCTCAGCGAAACGGATTGAAATATGATACATATAAATAAACTATACAATTTTAATTTTTTTTTCAATTATCCTAAAAATTTAAAAAATATATGATTTTTAAAAATTTACTTTTTTAAATTTTGAATGTATGACATTTTTTTAAAAATCTCGTAGTCTTCCATTTACAGTTAGAATAACAGCATGTATTTATTATTATTATTATTATTATTATTATTATTATTATTATTATTATGGTAATGGAAGAATAACGGCCTGTTTTTTTCTTTTTTTATTATAAGGGTAATGGAAAAAATAAAAACTCATAATTTAAATTTATGTACCGCAGAAAAACAGAAATTTATTTTTGTTAAAAATTGTAAATAAAAAAAAACTGTTGTAGATTGAACAAATACAAACTGCGTATTTTCTTTTCCTTATCATTAAATCTGAAAAATTTCAAAATTAAAATTCTCTCTCTATAAACAAATGAATGCATAAAAATGTGCTTTTATTTATATTTGCATTTTATATGTATTTATTTATTATATGTATTTGATCTATCTTTCAGTTTTAAAGTTCCATTTACCGAATGCTTTTCGGTTTTAAAATATTCTTTTTTCCGTCTTATGTAAAAATTGGCTTTCGGCGGACCTTAAAAACCTTTCTGTTTCCGCGTTAGGCAGATTCCGGCTTATGGAGCACGTATTAATGTTATTTTCAATGGATTCGCCGGGACTTGAAAGTCTTTCCGCGGTACGCAGATTTCCAGCTTACACAGAGTCCGCCTTAGACAGATTTTACAGTATTTTTATTGTCTGAAAAATTGTTACGAAATAGTGATATGTGAAACTCTTAAAGAAAAAAAAATCAAAATAAATAAATACATTTTTATACAAACATAAAATCAAATTTACTTTAACTGACTTAAAAAGGATTAAAAAAATGCTTCCTGCTTCAAACAGAACAGACCTCGCAACCTATGTATTGCAAGGCCGGCACTTAACCGACTGAGCTACAGAAGGTTCGTAAACTTCCCACTAAAAGTTGATCAGAAGAAATTAAGCGCATGAATACAGTAGGCGCATTTTCGGTGAAATTCCCATAAATGGTGGGTAGTCCTATGGGAAAAATATAGTCCGATTTTTCATGCTTATTATCTAACGAATAAGATTCTTCTTGGAAACAAACATGGTCTTATTCGGTTGATCTAAAATAGATTCATATTATATATTAATTTTAATAAAATCATTTTTGGAGGAACAAAATGTGAATTAAAAAGAAAACTAGAGTTTTCACGGAAATAACTGTTATCTTATTCCTTTCACATAAAACAGATTCCTATTATATATCAATTTAAAGAAAATCGCCCGGGCCATTTTCAAGTAATTGACATTAGGAATTTGTAACATCGCTTTTACTTTAAAAATAGGTATTTAGATCTCAAAATATACTGCACGTATAAATGTAAAAATTTCAGAATAGTATTAGACTGCAGATATAAGACTGTTCTAAAATAATAAGAGCTATATTTGCTGAGTTATTAAAAGGCGGCTTTTCGCGTTTTCTTTGAAGTCGAGTTAGTTGTATATATGAGTTCCGCCATCTACGAATTCTACGATACGATACGATACGATTTTAGGCTTAAGGCTGCGTCACTGGAATACTATCGTCTTCCATGATAGGGCTACTGCTTGTCATTCTCCTTTCTCTAATTTTAAGAGTCCATCCATCATGATGAGTTTGCGCTTAGAAAAAGCTCTTTTAACAGTCCAAAGGCTCAATAGTCCGTAGATGAAGTGTCAGGGGACTTCGCAAGAATGTGGTGAAAATGCATATATGCAGTATCTGCGTCAGTTTTTTTTTCAAGGAATGCAGCTGTAGTTTCCGGCTAAATGATTTTCATACACGGTTCTGAATATATTTTAGACCTACTTTTTAACGACATTCAAAGCTGTATGATACCGGATTATTAATAAACAGTGGTGGCCAAAATTGTGGCCACTTTTAGGTAGCTTTCATTACAAAGAGTAAAAAGCCACTATTGCAGCCGTCCGAAGGAAAACACTTCCGGAAATTTTGCTATATTTTCGCCGATCATGACCCCCAGGTACCAAAACTACCCTCCGTTGAAATGCTTATATATATATATATATATATATATATATATTTATATCTGAATTTTGTCATGCTGTAACTCTCGCATTTTTGAACTGCTTTGGATGAAATTTTTCATTTGCATAGTACATACTAATGTCTCGACCGAGTTCGTTGGCCAGCTTCATCCGCCGTCTTATTTCAAAATGGCGGCCATTTGAATTTTGTGGCCACTTTTGCAAATTTTTAGGCTTCCTAACTTACTGTTTAAAATGACCAATGTTGTTAACTTACTCTGTGTGACTCTTTAAAATATGTTTGTTTCTAACATTCTGTTTAAAATGATACATAAGAGTTAAAAGTAGTTGAAAAGTAACATTTTCTATAAGTATCCAATGTTAGAAAACATAAAAAATTTCAAAAATTCAAATGGCCGCCATTTTGAAACAAGATTGCGGATGAAGCTGGCCAACGAACTCTGTCGAGACATTAGTTTGTACTGTGTACATGAAAAATTTCATCCAAATCGGCTCAAAAATTTGGGAATTACAGCATGGCAAAATTCAGATACACACACACACACACACACACACACACACATATATATATATATATATATACATAAATAGTACATATATATATAAGTCAACATTTCAACGGAGAGTGGTTTTTGGATCTGGGGGTCATGATCGGCGAAAATATAGAAAAAATTCCTGAAGTGTTTTCCTTCGGACGACTGCAGGTTTTTACTTTTTGTAATGAAAGCTGCTTAATAGTGTCCACAATTTTGACCAGCACTGTATAGTACGGATTTTTTACTGGCTGCTCAAAAACAGAAGATGGCACAGGTGCTGCTTTTAGTGTTTATAAAAACGACGAATATTTTAATTTTTGATTAGTGTGTTTGGCAACGGATAACTCTATCCATCAGGCAGAACCGTTTACAATTAAGAGAGTCATATATTCGTTCAGAAAATTTCTTTTTCAATTCCCCGAACAGTTTATTAGTCTTATGATGTAAAACAGGTTTTATGACCTAAAACAAATTCAATAATACGAACTTCTTAATCTATAAAATTTTATACATACTGCAAATCTCAAACAAATCTTTCTTTTTCAACTGAGTATGGGGTCATTCAGCAATTTGTGATAACAAGATGGCAGGTCAGCCTGGCCAAATCTGCAGTGAATGATATTATTTTATCATTAAACGTCTTGTCATACCCTTCCTGTTCTCTCAAATATGACGTAAAATATTAATTTCTACAATGTTTGAAAGAATTTTGGGATTCTTCAATATACCGGGATTCAATAATTCTGGAATATACCGGGTGTCCTAAAAAGGACTGACTGATTTTAAAATTCAATAACTTGTAAACGGTGACAGATATTTAAAAAATTCTTGCAGGAGGGTTATGCATAAGGTCAAAAGTTTTTTTTACAGTGATTTTAAATTTTAGTTCGAATTACAAACAATAGATGGCGCTGCCATCAACAGACGCTAAATTCAGGCTCGAATTTTGGTACTTCGTGCCCCGGATAATACATTTCCATGTCCTTTTTCCGCATGAAACAAGAGAAAGGACCAAAAATCGAGCCTGTATTTAGCAACTATTTCTTACAGTGCCATCTATTGTTTGTAATTCGAACTAAAATGAAAATCACTGTAAAAAAACTTTTGACCTTATGCATAACGCTCCTGCAAGAATTTTTTAAATATCTGTCACCGTTTGTAAGTTATTGAATTTTAAAATCAGTCAGTCCTTTTTGGGACACCGGTATATAGACGATTTTGTTCCCCAAGTTTCAACTACACTATTTATTAACAATGTACCGGGTGCCCCAAAAATGACTGATGGATTTTAAAATTCAATAACTTGCAAACGGTGACAGATATTTTAAAAAATCCTGTAGGAGGGTTATGTATGATGTCAGGAGTTTTTTTACTGTGATTCTCGATTTTTGTTCGAATTTCAAACAATGGATGGCTCTGCGAGAAATAAGTGCTAATTCCAGACCCGATTTTTGGTACTTCGGGATCCATTCAATACATTTTAATATCCTTTTTTCGCATGGGGGGGGAAGAAAGAGGCCGAAAAATAGAGCCTGGATTTCAGCACCATCTATCGCAGCTATTTGTAACTGAAATTGGGAATCGCAGCATAAAAACTCCTGACATCTTACACAACCTTCCTGCAAAAAAGTTTTAAATATCGGTCACCGTTCGCAAGTTATTGAATTTTAAAATCCATCAGTCAGTCTTCGGACACTCGGTATATTTGTATCTATTTTTTACAAATGATGGTTTATTTTAGCAGCATCTCTATAGGATAAATAAACGTGATTATTCCTTGTGCACATGAAATGAAGTTGCAGCTTCAATACGTATATTCTAGAATGTTCTTTAACACTAGAACGGCGGGAAATTTTGCTCAAGTTTTATAAAATATATTTCACATCAGAATTTTTATTTAGAACTATTAAACTTATTTATTTAAGTTATTTTTGTGCAGCATATATTAATCTTATATTATAAAAAAAATTCTGGTTCGAATCGAAATGTATTCATTGGGCAAGGGTCAAAATGACTCCTCGCCGCCGTTCTAGTGTTAAGGGGTCTCAGGACTCTTAAAATTGGAAAAAAAGAAAAAAAGAGACCATTTTCAACATTTAATATCTTAAAATGTATTTGATTTTAAGACACAATTTTAACTGAAATAAAATATACAAGTATGTTCCTCCATTTCATGTATTTAAAAAATTATAAGATGCAGAATTAACATTTACAGGGGGCTCAAAACTGTTAAACATTTTTCGAGCAAAAAATCGGCATAACAGCTTACGCGCACAATTACAAAATAAGTGTTGCAACTAGAATGAAAATTTTGGTACCTACTTATACTTCAGATTATAATAATTACCCTGAACCTAAAAAATTGGTATTTAAAGCTTCTTTATATTTTTAATACAAAGTTATATTTAGCTAATGCAAAATTAAGAAAATTTCAACAGTATAATCACCCCCAAAAATATTGTTTTCAACAATAAAAAGGAAATTTTAGGTTCAGTTTATACAGGATAACATGAAACATATGTTTTGAAAATTTCATGAATAAATATTCATAAGTTTTTGAGATATCGTGCGTGTTATGCCCTAAAACGTCATTTGGAGAAAAATGGCTTCAAAGTTTCCGAAACGACGCTTCAGCTATTGAACGTGTATAAAAGTAAAAGCTATAACTTCAGTTCTAATAGGAATTTCAAGGAAATAATTATATCAAAATGTTCAGAAAATATAGGAGTTTAACATCTAAAAAAATTAAAATTTTGAAAATTTTAAAGCTTTAAGAGTCCTGAGACCCCTTAACTACCCATTTTCACATTTAAAATAAACCGTGATGCGCGTACATAGTACCTTTCGAGTGCAAAATTGTTCAATGTAGATGCTTTTTGTGTCTCGACATAAATCAGTAAGTTTTTCTCATTTTACAGTGAAAGTTTTACAGTGTTTATAATAAAGTAATAACATAAGGAATTTAATTCAATTTTTTCAATGTAATTAACAGATATTTAAAAATTACATAAAATGTATGCAAAATTAAAAATAAGAATTTTAAGGACTTTTCCTTACCGGCAAGATAGTTCTTGAAAACAAATACAGTAGAATTCTAATTCTAGTATCAAATTGCATCTTAATATTGTCTTTATCAACTAAACCAAAATCTTTAAAATGTTTAATATTTTAATAATTTTAAAATGTAAAAACAAGAAATTGCATGACTTTTTCTTCCCCGCAAGATAATTCTTGAAAAACAAATACAGTAGAATCCTAATTCTGGTATCTTATTGTATCTTAATATTATTTTTATCAACTGAACCAAAACCTTTAAAATCTTTAACATTTTAATAATTTAAAAAAATAAAATAAAAAAATTGAATGACTTTTTCTTCCCCGTAGGTTAACTCCTGAAAAAAATGTATATATAGTAGAATCCTAATTCTAGTATCAAATTGTATACTTTGTCAACTGAACCAAAATCTTTAAAATCTTCAATATTTTAACAATTTTAAAAATTAAAAAACTTTTAAGGAATTACAATTTTTAAATATTTTAACATTTACCATGTTATATATCAAAATCTAGTGATTTGTTTTAACTTAACTGAGGTTTGGTGAATTAAGATCCATTTGTAAAATATTCATACAAAATATTATAACTCTGCAGTCATTAATTTTTTTCAAATCTTCCAAATAAGTGTAAAAATTAGGCAATGGGAAAATCAGGTTTGAAGATTGAGTTTGTATTATTTATACCGTTATTTTTACTGAAGCATTTAAAATGTTCCTGTCAATCAACTACACTATCTTAAAATGTTCTTAAAACTCTGAATTATTATTTTTTTAATATTTTTGAAAAATTGTTTTTTTTTTAAAGTACAAAGGTACTATGTCCCCTAATAAGACCGGTTTAAATATCTTCTGGATCGGATCTCAAAATGTATGAATTTCATTCAAATTAATGAATATATTTTTCGCACCCATTTTCCTTTTCTTCTTTAACTTCCTATACTTTTCTGTTGCTTTCCCGCAGTATGGGGCTCTTTACTTTGACTTGTTATGTGCATATATTGGTGTTTTTTAAAAGTATATATGTGATATTAGCCTGTAGGTATGATCACATACAGTAGTAAAATATGTTAGTAACTTTTAACACTAGAGCATCCGACAATTTCGACATCCTAAAACTGTCGCCCGTGTTATTTCGACACCACTAATTAAATTATGCGAAATAGATGTTACAAATTCTAATTTAACATTGTATTCGATCATTGTACATTAATTAAGCTCATATTTTTACATTTTCACAAAAGAACGGTGATTTATTTTATAGAAAAATATTTAAATGATATCAAATTTCAGACTTAAACAAAAGGAAACAAAGATATTTAAAAAAAAAGATAAATAAATTCATCACATTATAATATTTAAGTATATGTTGACATTATATAAAAAATATTATGTAATATAGATACCTTATTTACAATTTTTGCAGCAATAGGTGATTTTTTCGGTACATTTTAAGCATACCATCTTCATGCACGAAAATAATTTTTTGTTTGCGGCATTACCTTTAAACATTTTAATTTCAAATTTTTTGAGTTTAAGAGAAAAGTTTTGGTTTACTTCCTGTACATAATTTGATTAGTTGCGCATTTTTAATCCTTTACATAATCTGAACGCAACGCAATGCATTTGCTAACTGTTGAATAATAACGTTTCCTTGAAATGTAATGGCCTTACACAGATATGTGAATAAGCCAAGCATTTCTTATAGTCCAAGAGCCGACAGCACAAAAACCTATGTTATCGAGCACAAGAATTTTTTTTTTATTTTATAGAAGAGTAGAAGTAGGGGGAAGCCCAGTGGTGCAGTGGTCAGGGCATCGGGATAGTTGCGCTCCGCACGGTATAATTACTTTTTCCTGCATTTTCCTCCCCAAAGGTCAAGATGGGTAGATTAGGAGGAGATTAAAGGAAGATAGTCTGAATAGGTTTGACTGCGGAGTTAGTAAAGCATCCATTTTGATGCAAAACTACATCTTTTTTGTCTCGAATTATACTCTTTATCTAAAATCTTAGAAACTTTTGAAATTTCTCTTAAATTTAAAAATCTATTTTTATCCACTAAAGATTTCACAATCTTCAAACTGCTTACCTAAAAGCTTTGCCAAGAACTCTGATAAAAAAATTTGCATCTTTAAAAATAAAACATAAAATTCAAGTGCGCGGCCTTTGTTTTTCCCTCTTGAGTTTAATAACATTAAATGCTGCATTTAACTGATGAATATTTTTTTAGATAATTTTTATCGACAGAAATAACTGCCTTTTGTAATGCCTGTATTTTATACTTATATTTTGTCCTTTATAGTTCAAAGGACAAAACAACTTTCAAGCTATTAAAAACATGACATATTATTTTTTTCATTCAAAAAATTCCTTATAATAGAAAGGAAAAAAAAATTATACAAATATAAGGAATTTCTTGAATGAAAAAATTATGAGTCATTTTTTAATAACTTGAATAATATATGGAAAACATAGGAAAAATTGATTATTGAAAATGTTATTCTTGAATTGAAACGATTAAAGGTATAATTAAAAGATGAATAAAATATTCAAGCTACTTTTTTTTTCTTGAGTCCAAAGTATGGAGTAACTAGCTCAGTGTTGCCTGGATGTAAGCCAAAGAAATTTTTAGTACTTCTCGAGTTATTATAGTTCATGTATAATAAAGTAGGTTTGTTTAAATTATCTTTACAAGAGCTACATTATTATTAACAACGTCACGACAGTTGTTGCGTATAGTACGGGACATTTAGAATGCGTACAATCTTTAAATTTTCTTTCAATAATTTTGAATATTGAAATCCGCAGAATTTATGCATTTAAGATAAGCGAAGATTTATTTCCATTTCAAGTTATTGATGATAAAATATTAAAAATTGTTCTTTTATAAGGCTTTAAAACGTGGAATAAAAATAAGACTTCGGCTTAGTGACATATTCTATATTTTTGATTAAATAAGAAGTGAATTGCAATCCTGATTTCTTATACAAAAATTGTCTGTCGTGATACAAAAAAAGTACATAAGCACGCAGTTTATACGATTGACTATATAATAAAATCATTCTTTTTTTTTTTTTTTTTTTTTTTTTTTTGTGAAAACAAAGTTCATTATTGTTTAATCGAACCAGCTGGTAATAAATAATCGTAAGATAATCGTAATCTGGGAGGATTCTGGCATAAAATAATAAAAAACTAGTATGTTGTGCCCATCACAAAACTTTCTTCTATATAAATCACGTCAATTAAATCATTTAAATAGTAAAAGAAATTATATCAATTTATTCATATAAAAGTATACCTGAATTTGAAGTTTGATGAAAATTCGTGCATTAGTTATTGAGATAGAGCTGTAGGGGAAATTCTGAAAAATGCAGCATAGCAGCGCCATCTGTTGAGCGATTTGCACCAAAACACAAACAGCATTAATTCATATTAAGGTATACCGGAATCTGAAGTTTGATGAAAATCCGTGTATTAGTTCTGGAGCTAGAGCTACTGTGGAAATCACAAAAAATGCAGCACAGCAGCGCCACCTGTTGAGTGATTTATACCAAAAGGAACAAAACATCAATTCATGTCAAGGACTAACTGAATCTGAAGTTTGATAAAAATCCGTGCATTAGTTCTGGACATTGAGCTATTGTGGAAATCGAGAAAAATGCTGCATAGCAGCGCCACCTGTTGAGCGATTTACAGCAAAACATAAACAGCAGTAATTCATATCCAGGTATACCTGAATCTGAAGTTTGTTGAAAACCCAAGCATTAGTTCTTGAGATAGAGCTACTGCGGAAATCACAAAAAATGCAGCATAGCAGCGCCACCTGTTGAGCGATTTACACCAAAAGGTGCAAAACGTCAACTCATGTCAAGCACTAACAGAATCTGAAGTTTGATGAAAATCCGTGCATTATTTCTTGAGATAGAGCTATTACGAAAATCGTGTAAATGCTGCAAAATGCAGCATAGCAGCGCCATCTGTTAGGCGATTTGCACCAAAACATTACCAGCACTAATTCATATCAAGGATTAATTGAATCTGAAGTTTTATGAAAATCCGTGCATTAGTTCTTGAGATAGAGCTAGTGCAGAAATCGCGAAAAATGCAGCATAGCAGCGCCACCTGTTGGGCGATTTACACCAAAAACTAATCAGCATCAATTTATATTAGGGACTATTTGAATATAAATTTTTATTAAATTTCGTGTATTAGTTCTTGAGGTAGAGCGCCCACAAAATTTGTGTCACATACACACAGACAGACAGACAGACTCACAGAGTCACAGACAGACATTTTGTAAAAACATGTTTTTTGGAATCTCTGACCTCTAAAACGTGTAAATCCGTCGAAAACCGGAAGTCGAAAATTTTTACGAATCCAATACTTTCTTCTTGTAAAGATAGTAGAAAGTAAAAAACTTTAAATTATTCAAAACATGATAAGAAAACATGTAAAATATTATAGATAAAAAAAAAAAGGAAAACAATCCCTAGAACAAGAATAACAATTTCTTTAAGAACACTCTCTTGAATTTTGAACCAAATTCTCTCTCTCTGTCTCTTTTTTTTTTTTTTTTTTTTTTTTTTTTGGGGGGGGGGGGGTTACTGATGGGTGAAAAAAAAAAGCCAAGCTATTGTTGCATTAACACTTCGCACACCTAGTAGCAGAGATTTTTAAAAAATGGCAAGTTACTCTCCACAAAGAAGAGCAAAAGGTTAAATAAAACTAAAATTTTGTATTGCACTATACTGTTTATTGAAAATATTAGTATAATGAAAATTTCATAAAAAGGGGTTTTAAGATTTGTTTGTTTAAACGATTAAAGAAAAAAATGTGAAACTTATATATTTTTTAAGCAATAAAAGTATTTTAAATTATCATTTGGCAATAATTAGTCGTTAGCCCAGTTTAATAAAGAAATATTTATTAAAAATATTGACTTTGATAAAGTAATTAATGTTTTATCTAAATTCGCCGAGTAATGACGGAAAAAATAATAGCTAAAGAATAAGCATTATGAATGCGGAGTATTTTTATTATTATTATTATTATTATTATAAAGGAAAATAATCTTGCTATTTAAATTTCACACATTTATAAAGGTAAATTGGTAACATATTTTTGCAGATTTAGATAGCTTATTTTAAACAAAGGTGTGAAACTTACAACGAAATAAGAAAATGTGTTCCCTTTTTTTACAGGGTTTAAGACTACAAAAGCTGAAAAAAAGATTTTTTTTTGTATTAATACCAGCTATTAATTATTCTCTATTTGCCGGGGGGATGGGAGAGAATTAACATCAACGATTCTAACGAATAACAAATACAGCATAATAATCTAAAAATTTTGAAATTATTTTTATATTTTATTTATTAATTTATTTTTTTATTTGGGAGAAGGGTAAGTCATTTATTTATTTAACATTTAACACAACTTAACATTTGAAAGAAACAAGAAAAGAGAAAAATATTTTAAATGTTTTAAGTTTTGTGGGTAAGGAAAATTTTACGCGGATACTTATTGTCATTACTAAGAAGCCAATGGTCAAAAAAGAAAAAAAATTTCATGATTTTAAACTCTGTGCAAGGGAGTGGAGGATTAGATGACATTAAAATTTTTAAAGATACCCCCTCCCACCTTAAAAAATGAAAAGTATTCATATATATAATAAATAAATAAAAAGTGGCTTTTATTTTAAATAGAAAACAAATACTGCTGATGGGAATTAAAATCTCAGTTATATACTGCGTTGATTAACTTTGATGTTGAAAAATATTTATGTATAACTGAAAAACAATGATAGATGTTAAAACTTCATAATCTTATTCATAAATATGTATCGTAAGAAATTCTTAAATTTAAAAATTGTTATTTTAGGGGTTAAAAATCATTGATATTATACATTTTGAAACCTTCACGAAGGCTTAAAATTGAAAAAAAAATGTAACTGCATTTTAAGAACGCACAAGCTACGTAAATATTCCACTTATTATTGTTTTATTCGCGTCTTTCCTCTCGCGTGCAGTCATTCTGTATTTATGCTTCCACTTAGGCAACAAAATGGATTCCTGTATGCATCAATAGCAGGCCAGTGCAAAGAAGAAAATATTTCCTTCTCATCTGAGCCCCGACAGACCGTTTGGAGGTGGGGAGAATTCTATTGTGTAGTTGACCCTTGCCACATATTGCGAAGCCAGGGCATCTGACTGCCGCACCGCAGGTCGAGAGTTCGACTCCCGACTGGGCAAGGTTCACTCAGCCTTTCATCCCTTTGGGGCCGATAAAATGAGTACCAAGCTTCCTTGGAAACTAAACACCGAGGGTCTCGCGTTAGGTCGACCACCTTTCCGGGACGCATGCTGTATAGCACCTCGGGGCCCAGGGTCAAGGAAACAGAGATGGGCACTGCCGGACCAGTTCCTTCATGGATTGTATAGCCACAGACTTTAGTTTTAGTTAGAAGTAGAGGAATCCAGTGATCCATGTCTGCCGGAAGTGAAGTGGTGCATAAGCCGAAAATTAATATCACCAGTGGTTGACTCGTAGGTTTATCATTGTGTTTGTCCTACAAACAAAAGGTAGGAAAACATGGAGGATAGTTGTAGGACAAAGACAATGATAAACCTACGAGTCAACAACTGGCGGTATTAATTTTTGGCTTATGCACTACTTCACTTCCAGCAGCTTGGATAATTAGATTCCTCTACTTCTACTCTTTCATAAAATAAAGTTTTTTTCCTTGTGCTTGATAACATAGGTTTTTGTGCTGTCGGCTCATGGACTATTACTGCAATGTCTAAAATGTTGTAAAATGTTTGCACAGTCTATCTCCTTGATCCGGATTTTACAGAATATTTTCTAGCCATCTGATCTAAAATGGCCACACCATATTTGGCCATAATGACCATATTTAGTTTCATTGTAGAATGTTACAGTTTCTGGTGTTTTCTTTTCGTTACATGCAATTATGAGGTTTGAATGAAGTCTGCTCAGTACAATGACTTTCTTCCGCTTTTTACTTTGATATATACTAAGTATGGTACGGTACTTTCGTGTTTTTATATATTTGTAGAATAAAGACTGTCTTTTTTATTTTTCAGAGAATCTGGAATTTCTTTTCGAGCTGAATTCACAGTTCCTACCAGACTTATTTTACATTTTATCAGATCTTTTGCTTGTTCACGTGACCAGAGAATAGGAATTCTACTTTTTCAGAATTTAGTGTCGCCCCCGGCTTTTCCATTACTTCATTTTCTTCTGTTGGACCGATGTCTTCTATTATTATGAAACAGCCATTATAAATGAAGCGTTAGGTGAAGATGATAGAGCAGCCGTAAAAAGTTAGATCCTTGATTTTCTGGTCAAAATGGAGAAAAAAAATGGCCAAAAAATTATGGACATCCCCCCCCCCCCCCATTCTGCCTTAAAGCCATATTCTTGTTAATAATGCATGCAGAATAAAGTCTTGTGTTGTGTCATTCAGTCACATGTTTTTGTGCATTTTTTTAATTTCAAATAGTAGGTAATCGTGCTCGATGTGTTTTTGAAAAAGCTATCAAAAGGGAATACATAGTTATGTAATGTAATTTCTTACTTTCATTCTGAAATTTATTAGTTTAATCAATTTTTTTTTAAATAAACGTTTAAGAAACTTTCAGTCATTTCGTCACGTTAAATGACAGTTAATAACTTCAACCCTAGTACAGATAGGTTGTTCTAAATTATAATTTTGTACTGCTTATACATCATATTTAATATACGTATTAGTTTAAAAACTGAATGGTTTCCTAATTCACAAATGTTTCCAGTTTTAAGTAACAGGTTAGAGTCATGGTTGCAAAAATGTCATTCCGTCACACAATAAGAAAATACTCAAAAATGAAAGAAGAAAATATGTAAAAAAATTGTTTCAGATATATTTTTTAATCTTATAATCAATAACAGTCATATGCAAACTAAAAAATTAATTTTTGTGTGAAAATAGCTTCAGGATAATTGCTTTAGCTATAATTCTACAACTCAAAATGTCATTCCGTCACATATTTAATTGCCCATAATAGACCTTCCGTAACTGAAAGAGATAGAAATCACAGCACATGAACTGGAAAGAAAGGCACAAGTAAACTATTTCACTTTTTATATTCTGCTTGATGTCCAAATAGCACCAATGGACGTTCTAGTTGAATTTAGCTGTAACTTAAAAAAAAAATAGAATTACATAATAAAAATTTCTAGAGTATGCTTCTTACATAAAAAGATTAAAAGTCACAAATTTGAAGAATATAGGTGAAAAGATGTGATAGTGAGATAAGGCTAAATTCGGTTTGGTGTCTAAATGACACCAATGGACGTTCTAGTGTTAATACTGCCACTGCTGTGGACATCTTCAAAAAATTAGCATTGTATGACACTTTATACAAGTTAATTTGCCAAGTATGATAACACTTTCTTGTAGTGTGCCAATATTGTATTGGTGTTTAATATATATTTTTTAATGTGATGTGTAATGTTGCATTTTTCTTAAAAGGAGATCTTCAGTCATCAATTAACCCTATATCGGACAATGGTAAAATACTTACCACTTAATTTTTATTAAAAAACGGATCGATTTGCACCAGAATTTTTAGTAAAATATTTTGTTTTTGTAATACACATGACGAAAAGGCGCTTTCAGTTTTTAAATAAATTTGATTGTAGATTCTGGTGGCAGTGAATCTTTTAAACATTTTAGCCACAGAATTGACTTGCCCGATAAAGGATTGAAATTTTCTTTTCTGCAATGGAAAAGTAACAAAATTTTTTAACTTATAAGTAAATAGTAAATGTCCACTTGCTCAGAAGTCTACAAAATTTGCAAATGTAAGCTCGTGCAGTTCTTATGAACTTGTAGGTCTGTGGATCTGCAAGTCGCATTCGTCTCTTTTTGGGGGCAGGATAATGTAAAGTATTTTTAATTATTATCCTAACTAAAGTATATTCTAAATTTTCCCTTTTAATTTCACTATTTTCCCCTTCACATATCATTATTTATTTCTCTTTTTAATAATCTAATCAAATTTTTGCATCCTTATTTTCATTTTGCTGTTGCGCCGGTAAAAGCTTTTCCCTCTTCAAATTTCTTTTCGAAATTCTTCCCTTTTAATTTTTCTTTCGAATTTTTCTCTATGGGTTTGTTCTGGAATGTTCTTCACGCCAAAAAGAAACCGTATCACTACGATTTTTTTAATCTGTCGAAATTCTTTCTGACATTGTATATTTATCTGTCATAATGCAGATATTGTGCTCTTGCGCATTTGGTATAAAACTCGTCTGCCCAAGCTTAGATGGAACTATATGCGAATTGTTTTAGACTAGTAAAGCCACGACAATCTGTTTATTTGGAGAATACTGCATCTTACATCTCCGAATATTTTTGTATGATATTTTCGACTACTAAATAAATTGTTTTCGGTCAACCCAGACTCTTTATTGGGAAAATCCTAATTGTGCTTACCGTTACTGGCCCGTCAGATCCTCCGAGTGACTGTATTGTATCTATTTGGAAGCTGGGGATCTAATATTTAACCCTTTATGTACTGAATTATGAAATCATGAAAATATTATCTTCTAAAGCATTTTTCGTGAATTTAAGAAATTTTAGAAGGGCTGAAGGACTTATAAGGGTTAATTAAATTTGAATTTATAGGGATTTTGTGCAATATTTATAACTCCACTCAAATCTTTTATTTTAAATATTTTTTTTTTAGTATTTTGTAGAATTAGGAAATGTACAAATACAATTTACAATGTACAATACAATTCTTACAACAGAAATATAGAAATATTTTCGAATTGAAAAATGCCCCACCTCCTTTACGTTGATAAATTGTTTTATTCTATTCATCTTTGTTTTACATAATTGAATTGTACTATGTGTGTTCCCTCTGGACACGCACTACAGCTATAAGTCAGTAAAGTTTAAATTTCCGACGCGGTTATCCATTTATGCATTTCTTTGCAATAAAAATGACGTCTGTAATTGCTTTCGAATGAATCTATATTCATTTTTCTCACTATTAGTCCACTATAATGTACTAGAATACGAAGCACAAGCATGAAGCAAATTATTTGACTTGAATATCTTGAAACGAATGGAGTTTAAATCAAGATTGATCAAATTCATAGACTAGGGTCAACTCTTGATGACGTCTGCCATCTTTTTCTAATATCCAAATGCTCTTCCTTCAGGATTTTTGTTTTCAGATAGCTGTTACTGACACTAGGGTGCGAATAACAAACATTTATCAAATGACTTGACTTGCTTTGATATACAAATTTACGCCAACTTTTACACCTGTTTGTTAAGCGAACCGGTAAGCATACGAGCATTTCCCTATATAAGAAAAGTTAAGTACAGTGTAGTTTTATACAACTGGGTATACATCAGGTATATATCAGATATGCATATTATGAAGAATTCAACATTATAACTTTCATAAAATACTTTGACTTCTTTGTCGTTGTCGCTTAGGTATAGCTTATAAAATACAAAAGTAAATCTTGATATATGAATGAAAATACAAATTTAATCTTTTTTTTACAGATAAGCATACTCGGACTGTACATGTAATCTAAAATATTTGAAAAATTTAATATTTCATTACCTGATAGGTCATTTGTTAAAAGAACGATTTGAATATTTTCAAAATAAACATTAGACTATTCAATATAAAATACCTGAAGAAATAACCAGCCTTTATGTAAATACATATGAAATTTAAAAAACAATCCAGTATTCAATAAAAAATGTGATGTGTATTTACTATGGCACAAACAGCTTCAAAATAAAATAAGTCTCACTATTATTTCGATTATTACGTAATCACATCATGAATGCGAGATTTTAAAACTTCGAACGAAACTCTATTCAATGGTAACATCGGAACATTAAAAAAAAATTATAATAACACAAAAGGTATAAAAATGTTATGGTTTTCACTGGCATAATCACGTTTCGTAATCACGTTTCAAATCGTGATGCAGATAGATTGTCTACACTCTACATCAGCCACTTGATAAAGTTTTTTTTTTCATTTTTATTTATTTACTAGGGGGCTCTGCCCCCTGCAAGCTACGCTTGCCAACCCCCATTCAGACACCGAAGAATTTAAAAGTACACTAATTTGATCGGTTTTAAAGAGATTAGAGAAGATTGAATTATAATGAGAAAAGCGATCTCCCTGTAAATAGGTTTCCATTCAATTGATTGCGAAAATTTAAGGCCGAATCAGTTGCTGTTAAGACAGCCAATGATTGTTTTCGTGTTTGATTAAAGAAGATCAGTTAAACATTTGAAAAGAAGCTAAAATAAAATGAACTAAGTAAACAGAGTCTTTGCCTCCCGGTATTTTTTAACAGCGTTATAAAACGATCGACATAACACAATTTACGGCCGGTGGTTCATTTTTGGACCACTTAATTTTAATTCTTAAATGCCATATTGGCACCAGAATATTGGAATGAAATTTTTCCTTTTATTAAGCATGTGAACAAAAGCATTTCTGTATTTCAAAATTTTCTTGTAAATTCTAGTGCCATTCACCGATTTTAACATTTTACGAATAGAAGTACCTTACCCCTGAAAGAGTTAAACGCATATTAATATATTTATTATTTTAAAGTTTCCTTTCTCTTTTAATATTCACGTGTAAATACAATTTTCAAAAGGTAATTTTCAATATTTTCCTGCTTTTAATACGCACTCATTTAATAGAATTTTTAAAGTATTTTTCTGTTTTTAATAGTCATGTGTAAATAAATTTTTAATCATTAGGAAATATTATTTTTTGCACTGTTTTTAGAATTGAAAACAACCTTTATAATAGGGATAAGTCGCCAAATGTTATTCTATTGCCATCATTTGTCCTTTTCATAAGAAAGGTTTCCATTTTGATTAAAGAATAAAAGTTATTTTTTCGAATAAAACTACATAAAAGTTGCCATGATCGCAAAGAATTCTTGTTACTTTTATGTTAGCCGGGTGCAAATCTCGCCAATATTTTTTTTTAACACGCCAGCTAGCATTTTTTTGCTAACTGGAAGCTTAAACTGGAAGCTAACTGGAACTTTAAAGAAATATAAAAGAATAATTTTTCTTGTTTTATTCTTTTATATTTATTTATTTATTATTATTATTTATATTTGTTTTACTTCTTTAATTTAATTTAATTTTTTTCTTTTATTTCCATTTTTCCATATCGATTTCTCTTCTATCATTTTGGCAACACTTTCGTCTTCTGCATTGCTCCTTTCAGCTAGCGCCATCTGTAGCATTCTTTGCAAGTTCTATTCTCTACCTTAAATAAATAAAATGTTTTTTAATAAAAACACTTATGTCGACATTATATTTGGGTTTATTCATCGCATCGCAACAAAAGGAAAGACATTTCAGTTGGATGGATTTTGGTAAGATATAAATTAAACCGACTTTCGAAGCCGGGGAAGCTAAATTTTTATCAAAATAAAGGAAAAAGTAACCTGGTTAGATTCCAGTTATTGTCTTTGTTTGGAAGTTTTTTAAATAAGTAGTTTATAAAGTATGAATATCGGTTATAGCTTTTCCCGTTTATACAATAGATAAATCCTCATTAAACGATTTTAAGTTTTATTAAATAATGCGGTTTTATTTATTTTACAGTTACTTTGTTGTAACGATGCTTGTTTGCTGCAACATAATTTCTGTAGAACCTGCAGAAATCCTGCTAAATTAGTATCAAAATAAAGGGAAAAGCAACCTGGTTAGATTTCAGTTATTGTGCTAAATTAGTATCAAAATAAAAGGAAAAGTAACCTGGTTAAATTTTAGTAATCGCCTTCGTTGCGAAGTTTGTTAAATAAGTAGTTTATAAAGTATGAATATTAGTTATAGTTTTTCCCGTTTATACAATAGATAAATCCTCATTAAACGATTTTAAGTTTCATTAAATAATGCGATTTTATTTATTTTACAGTTACTTTGTTGTAATGATGCTTGTTTGCTGCAACGTAATTTCTGTAGACCCTTCAACAGAACTAAAACCTAGTTAAGCTAAAAGCTTATACATTGCGATTAATAAAGTATTTTTTACGTTATGAGTATAATAATTTCGCAAATAGTAAAAAATGAATACCGTACAAACATGTCCAACCACGTAGATTAGAAAAATCGGACCAAAAAGATACATACGGAGAACATTTCATTAATTATCCAGTATGTAATATTATTGGCCAATTAAAACTTAATCTTGCATCGATATACCTCCATTCCTTTTAATTACGTTTCTACTGTCACCTTATCCAACCTTGATCGACAGTCTGTGAAACGCTCTTAATGCAGTGACCTCTAATTAATCAGTTTACGGATCAAAGATAATATCGTTTATAATCAAGTTCTATGAGAGGAAATTGAAAATTTTTCTTAAGACCAGGAAGCTTAAATTCTTCAGTTTATATAAGTTTTTTGTTTTACTTATCTGAGCATATGTCCTTTCGAAGGTGAAAAGACACGGCAATGAAGGAAAAACAAAAGAATTTCGGCTGTGAAAATAACTAGTATATAAGAGAGATGTAAGGATACCAGAGTCATACTCCGAGAACCAGCAAATCATCCATAATGTTCGCTAAGGTAAGTGCGACAAAGTTTCTAAAACTACATTTGTTTTAAAAGTCATGGAATTGTCATTTTACTGTATTATTTATAACAATCATGGCAAAATTTCTATGCCATTTTGGTTAAGAATATTTGATTAATATTTAAGCCATTTAAAATAAATCCCGAAGAAAAAGTGCTGCATTCTAACATCATAAAATATATATTCTATTGTAATTCTTTATCTGTATTATCGATATTAAATACCATTTCGCTTATTAATTATTGATATTTTTTCCAACAGTGTTTAACAGTGATAAATAATTTAAAAGTTATATTTAGAATAAATACTTACAAAAGTAAAAATCAAAACTATTTCTTTAAGCAGGCATGTTTAAAATATTTTTAACTCCAGTATTAAAGTGGAAGCCCAAAAATTGTGGTTGGAAGCACTTAGATCATCACGTAATACCAGATATTTTTAAAGAGAAATTGCATTAAAAATGTTTTGCTGCATGCAAATAAAAAAATATAGTATTAAATTAATTTTAAGTTAAATTAACTTCAAAATAATTTTTTCTTATATAAGGGGAAAGTAATATATCAATAATATTTATTAATTTAAAAAGTCGTGATTCATTTTCAGGTTGTTATCTTGTGTGCTGCCCTTGTAGCTGTAAACGCTGGAGCAATAGCACTTCATGGAGTAGCTCTTGCACATACTGGGAACAGTGTTAGTTCCAGGCATCAGGACGTAAGTAGAAATAAAATAATTTTAATTTTGACATTATACTTTTCAGGTGAAAAAGACCCGGAAAATATATAAATTTTTATATAAAGTTATTATTACAGTATATTTTAGTAACTTAGAACAAATAATAATATTGTCGACCCTTTTAGCTAACATAGAAATGATTAAATTTGTTTTAATATAATAGCCAACAAAAAATCACCATAAAAGCACACATATATATATATATCAATATGTTTGTAAGAATTAGTGAAGAAGTAGCTTTCTATTAACAATTCTTGAAAGTTAATCTGATAGATAGATGTGTATTTGTGCGTAAAACAATTATCTCTTATTTTATTAATTCGACCATGCATCGTAATTTAATAAATGCTAAACGAATTACAAGTCACGAAAAAACCCATTTTTATTAGAAACGTGTATAAAACTAATTTTCTTATTACTTAGTTTTATGTGAATGGTAGTACCTTTTAATAGAAACATTTAGCGTCTTCAATATTCCCCCAATAATAAAGATTTAAACAAAGATGTTTGCATATATCAATTTCTCATTTCTGCTCAATTTTTGTTATAGGCTCACGGAAATTACGGCTTTGCATATGACATTGTCGATGGCCATGGAGCCAGCAACTCACGATCCGAAGTAGGAGATGGTCATGGAAACAAACAAGGAAGCTATACTCTGCATGATATCGACGGAAGGGCCAGGAGAGTTGATTACGTTGCTGATGGACATGGCTTCAGAGCTGTTGTGAACACCAACGAACCTGGAACCGCACACAGTGCTCCAGCTGCAACTTTGACTAATTCACCTTACGCTGCACCCATTGCACCTGTTGCTGCTCATACTGCCCCAGTAGCCGTTGGCTACGCTGCTCCAGTTGCCTACGCCGGAGCTCCTCTTGCAGGCTACCATGCTGCACCAGTAGCTTACTCAACTTCATCTGCCATAAATCACGTAGCCGCAGCTCCAATTGCTGCTGGTCATGGACTTTTGGGAGGAGGATTGTATGGACATGGGCTTGGTGGAATAGCTTACGGCGGTCTTCATCATTAATTTTAAATTAAATGGAATTTGAATATCTGTTGTACCAAAGTTTTAAGAAATAAATTATTTTTAAGCAAAAATTTAGTTTTCTAGTTTACATTGTCCTAACAACATCACAAAGAGGGGCTAATATCTTTATGAAAACTAATTTTATTTATCTAAAAAAAATTAAAGAAAAAAATTTATTTTAAATGAAACAAAATATTTTGTTTATGAAAAAAACACTGACATGTCTTTTATTTATTGCTTAATATTTTTTTATTTATTTATTTATTTTATTTTATTTTATTTTCATTTTGTTAGTGAGAATGAAAACGCCAAAAAGTTCCTCTCAAATTATAATAATTAACCTCTTGATTAACTCTGAATGCTGTATTTTGCCTGAAACTTTTTTTTCTATGGCAAAAATAAAACTCTAAATTTGATTTGATATTTAGTACATTATACTATGGGGAAAAAATTGTAGTATTTACTGGTTTAGGAAAGATAAAAATAGCATTCTTTTTTCATTCAGAAATTCTGGAGTTTTAAATGAATTATGTAGAGTTTGTTAAAGATTTTAAATCTTAAACCAATTGTAAAAATTTTCATAATAATAATAATAATAATAATAATAATAATAATAATAATAATAATAAATGTGTCTATGCCAAACTACTTTTGTGAGCTTTTTGAAATCCATTCTTATGTACGTTAGAAAATACGCACTTTTTAAGGGTTTAAAGCAATTTTCAAAACTAATGATAATAATAATAACACCAACGCGAAAATATAAAGCTTCATAACGTTAACAAGAATCAATCAATTAGAAATTATTATTGTAGGTAATGGCTAATGATATTAATATCACAAGAAAAAAAATTGACACCTTAACTGCTCTTTGAAAATACATCTAGTATCAGATTGTTGACAGCACTGATAATTTGAGTAGACTTTCTATCAGGTTTCTTTAATGGAAAAGCTATAAGCAAGATATTTTACAAATATCCCATATTAAAGCATAGAAATAGAAATGGAAAGGTCATTCAAATAGTAAAACAAGATTACTTTTTAAATTTTACTTAAACCAAATTCTAAACGCTAAGGTAAATTAAACAACCAAGTTTTAATATAAAAATATATGTGGTAAAATAATCATCGTAAACATAAACGTTTAAAAAAACTTTCAATATGCTCCAAATATGATATCAAAGTTAGGTGTTCGAGTTGAAAATTCCAAAGACTGGCACAATTATTCTATAAAAACGTATCCCTAAGCTTTTAACCCTTTATCTATTAACGGTACTTATAAGTACCACTTACTTTAAACTGTCATCCCATAGTGAATATTACTTATATTATAATGATAAACTTTGCAAAAACACTCTTTTATCATCACTTTATCCGGATACATGGCAGCAGTAGTTCTAGTTTTGTTATTTCAGCGAGGAAGGAGGCTATCTTTAACACAGTCAATCTGTTTTGGGCCGATATTTTGTACAGATTGTCACGCTCATCCTTTTATTGCACCAAACACAGTAAATGATGTAAAATAAGTGTTGGATTTTTTTTTATGTGTTCATTATGATCTTAGACTACAATTTGACTAGCTACGTTAGGTGAAAGGTGTATGTATTTGACTTAACATTTGAATTACTCGCTGGTACTTATAAGTACCCCGTCAGTACACTGGGTGTTGGAGAAAAACTTCTTGTTTACTTTTCGTCTGTGTAGTTATCCATCGTTTTCATCTGCGTTAAAATGTAATTACTAAAATGTAGTGCAGTAATAATTTTTCTAGCATTCCTTCTCTGTTTCATTATTATTTATTATAGGAAATCGAAAACGTTGTGGCACCGGCTCTTTTTTGCTGTGCTAGAAATGGCATATGTAAATTCATATATTGCATATGAGGAGATGCGAGAGAACATGTTGTCCATGGAATATGGATGTCGCATAATTATAGGACTGCTAACAAGATCGAAACCTTAAAAAAAAAAAAAAAAAAAAAAAAAAGTTTTTTAACCCTTTCAGGGCAAAGAATTTTCATTGCTAAAGTGCTGAAATAAATGTTTTGCACCGGAATTTGCCAAAAAAAATTATTTATAAATAAGAAAAAGGTTAGATTTTTACATACTTATTAAAGCGAAAATATTTCACCACAATTCTGGTGCCATTTGAAATACCTTGTGGGTTTTCTATAACGATATTTTAGTCATAGTGTACTGACTGTACTTTAAACTACCACTTTAATTAATTACCTCTAAGGAATTAAATTTCTCACGGGTGAATATATTTTTTATGTTTATCCTTTAGACCAATGTCAGACGGGCGTCTCGTCTGACATTGGTCTTAAGGGGGTAAGATACCTTTGAACACGTCAAAAAAGTAAAAAATATCACTATGTTCCAAGCTTCAAAACTTGTGTAATAATTTAAAAATAAAAATCAAACTTCCTTTAAATATAAAGCTCATATTTAAATTTATATTTAAAAATATATATATGCTTGTAAATTCATAAATAAATATTGAAATGATAAGTTTAAAAATACATAATAATAAGAGAAAAAATTTGCTCGCATGGTAAAATCTGAAAATATGCATATAAGGAGGAAATTTTGGTGAAAATAAATACATAATAGTGTTACTTTTATACTAAAAACAGACTATTTGACAAAATTATTTACTAAATTAAAAAATTAACAGAAAATTAAATTTTTTTGCTTTAAAAAAATATGTAAAAAAACAGAAAAAAAAAAAAATAAAATTTTACCCTTTTCTGGTTTTAAGTTGTAGATAATACAGAAATGAATATGTTTTGAAAATTTCTTTTGAATGCAATGCAAAGTTTAATTATCCTATGTAGTCTGAATATGTAGCCTTAATAAAACTGTCATAATTAGTAAACTAATGGAAATTTTTAATGCTGTTTTTTGCATTGTGTTCAGAAATGATTACGGAGTCAAAATATGTATTAAAAAAATTCGAAAATTTTAAAGGTTTAAAGGTATCCTACCCCTTAATTTTCATTGTAGTAACTGAAAAAAATTACAAGAAAAAAATTGCAGTAGATCATAATGCAGTAAATAAAGGGTTAAGCAAAACTTCATTGAAAGAAAATATATCTTCCAATCAAAGAGGTATTTTGTTTTATTCTGCGATTTGGTGATTAAAATATATGGGGTGTTCTCCTTTTGTTTTTTGTCTACTCTACATGAAACAAATGTGTTATTTTTGTCATCAACAGTTCGTGAAGAATGGTTCTTTATATGTTTTTGATGAAAAATAAATTACTAAAAGAAATAAAAATATGCAGTGGATAAAAAAACATGTGTTTAATATATGAGGAGCTCACAACCATAGTAGACCAAGTCCATTTTGAAAAAAAAAAAAAAAAAAAAGAGATAATCCATTTAGAAGGTGCATAAAATCTGTTTTATTCTCTCTTACTGTGAACCAAGTCTATAAACACATGCCATATATGAGAAACTATGGGAAAACAGACTTGGTTCAGTGTGGGAGTAGATAAAACAGATTTTATGCACTTTCTAAATGGACTATCTCATTTTTTTTTTTCAAAATGGACGTGATCTACTATGACTGTGAGGCCTTCATATATTTTTTATTCGAATAGATAAATAAGTATAAAGGAGCGAATTATTAATTTTTTTCTGCAAGAAAAGTATTTTCAGTCAACTTCATTGAATAAATATATTAAATTTTAAAAATCAAAAAACCCGACTGCGTAAAAAACGAACTAATTAATTATTTCTCATCAATATGAAACTATTTTTTATATTACATACCTATATTTTTTTTATTTACCTGTATTGATGACTTTTAAGTTGTGTTTAATTATTAGTTCCTATCTACAAACACTGTTTTGATGAGGCCTATAGATGTCTATTATGAATGTTAAAGTAACAGTAAAGGTAGAGATCCAAAGTACACAACTTCCAGGTTGTATAATATTTAAACGGAGCTTCTGACTGCACAATGGTCAATGAAACATCGTCTTCATTTTGAAAGACTTATCCAATGATACGCCACTCAATAGGGTATGTAAAAAAAATTTTTCGTCTCTACCGCCATTTTGTAGCTTACGGCCGCCATTTTGAATTTAAAAAAACAAGACTTATCTTATAACCATCGGACGGTTAAGACGAATCGATCGAGACCTCATTCATTAAAATCCATCCAGCCGTTGGGATGTTTCGAGGGTATAAAGAAATCCACATACACAGATACGCGTGAAACACATAACCCTTCTTTTCAGTCGGGTAAAAAGTATCCAATTCTTTCATTTATAGTAAAAGCATATTGCTTACTCATGGTATCAGAGAATGTTTTAGAAACGAACATATCTATCTATATTATAAAGGACAAACGTGTCCGTGCGCAACACTGACATCATTTTGACAGTAGCATCAGCAGACGATTAAATTTAACTTTTATCAATTATTATTGAAATATTTTAAACTTCTAACATTTTCAAATTTTACACCGTCGAATAGAGAAAAAAGTGTACTTTCAAATGCAATTTCTTTACAACTATATCACAATTTATTTGAAAACTGTATCGCAATTCACTCGATTTTTATTGCTTTTAAATTAATTTTTAAGCATGATTTTTTTTCAAATCTATCTCTATTGCTTGCAGACAAATACGAAAGATAAATTCGTTTGCATTAAAATAAATAGCTTATCATTTCATTCGATTCTAGAACGAAATTAAAATATTCATCAATCAATAAAGAAAAAAATACAACATATATATAACAAAAATTTTAGACATGTAATCGAATTTCGCGCTTAAACCATTGAAATGAACAGAATCAAAAAGGCTGATTGTAAATAGCTATATTTAGATATTTCTTCGGCTATTAACTCTTGACGTTTGGCCAATATGAAAATATCGCTTTTAATACGTTTCACATCTTTATTTGAACGCATTACTGCTATTTTTCATATAAATATGATTTCTAGTATTGATAGTGGGCATTCTAGAAAAATATATTAAATGTAAAAAATTCTACGATGGTGTATCAATAACTTTTTGCCCTCACATAGAAATAATTTATGAAATTACTACATTGTATTAGCCCTTTTTTATATAGTCACCGTGCACAGTAACACATTTCTGCAAACGGTGTTTCAAAGAGAGGGGGGAGGATGTATTCCAAGAGGCGCGATAGTAGACCCAAAGGGAGGCATTTTTTCTAATTTTTGCCGACCCCCTCACGTGACTTATTGTTGGAAAGGCCTGTGACCACTTATTCATGTTCTGCACTCCTGAGGCCCTCCCCCCAAATTTACCCCCTCCGTGGGCATGAATGATGTCCGAAAAATTTAGAAAAGTGCCCCCAGAGGGTAATTTTTTTTTTTTTTTTTTTGGGGGGGGGGGGAAGGGGCTCGGGAGGTGAAAAGCTTTCGAAACGTACATGTTTTTTTTTCTTTTTTGCGTCGCTTTCATTACCATAACAACATACATAGTTAATGTTGTCCGAATTCTTTGAAATTTTAATGGATTGTAGATATAACTATAACCAAGCTCTTTTTTTAAATCTAATAAAAAAAAACTGATGCATATTTAAGAGAGGAAACATTTAACCGAAATCGTTGAAGATTTTACGCATTTTATTTTGTAAAAAATGTTTCTACCCATCCGTATGTTTTGAAATTTTTGTAGGGGATGTAAATCTGATCTATAGGGTTGCTCTAAAAATATTGTGTTAAAATACGGACATTTAGTTACTTTTAAAGTAGAAAAATATCTTCTTTTATGAGGCGCAAAATGACCTGCGTTTGACGGTATATTTGAAAGGGTTAAAATTCATATTTTTAAAAGCCAATTACACGTCGATTTGAAGAAGGTTTCAGCTTTATATGAATACTTTTTTGTTAGTATCTTTAAAATTGCGTCCTGGAGGGGCGTTGCAATAAAGGGGAAAAACTTTTTTTGAGAAAACGACCCTTTTTGAAAATTTTCTTTCAAAGGGTTAACAGCGACATTATTTTGAATTTATTGCACCAATTGAGACGTAAGAGTCTGATTTTTCGGAATACGTCTTTCAATTTTAACTGTATCGAACGGTTTGGTCAATTTGGAATTAAAAAAACAAAACAAAAAAAAATACAGAAATACAGTCGAAAATGTTTCTTATCTAGTTTTTAATGCTTTAAATAGTTTGTACGCATGCACCGAACGGAGATCAAATAAATGACTTTTTGATGAGACTGAGTTGCGATTGTAAATTAATTACTCAGCTATTAATTAGAGTTTTAAAATTCTGAGACCCAGGTACATTAGGAGAGACTTTGGAAAATCTTCACAAAAATTTTGAGCCTCGTACGTGCGGTTAGATTTTACTAGCCATCGCACACGGACAGACAGACAGAGGGAAACTTTGTTTTATTAATATAGATAAAAGACAAACATATCATATTTGCGCGTAACACAGACATCATTTTGCGAATGGCAACACTTCCCGATGAAATTTCGGTTTTGCAATTTTTCCTATTGCAACTTTTAGGTAGCTTTCATTACAAAAAGCTACCTGTTGCAGCCGTTCGGAGGAAAGCGATTTAAAAAAAATTGGTATATTTTTATCGATTATGACCCCCAGACCCCAAAACCACCCTCCGTTCAAATGTTGATATATATATATATATATATATATATATATATATATATATATATCAACATAAAAAATCGAAACTACGAAACTGATCCAACAATAAATAAATAAACTAAACCAAATGACAACAACAAAATAACTAAAAACAACTAACTTCAAAAACAACATACTTTAAAAAAGGCAAACTTTAAAAACATTCAAACTAAAACCAGAAAAAATTGAATCCATGGAGACAGGCGGCATGCACTTGCGACATGCAACTGCGGGGTTAAAACCAGTTTTTATGTGCACAACGCTCCCCAAACAACCTGTCAAGACCAAAAAGAAAAACTAACAAATCGAATGAGCTACCTAGACCCATCGAAAACCAACAACTGAACATGAAACCCCAAACAATCGTGCACGCAAACCCTGAATAGTCAAAGCCACAGTTACTCCTCTCTTCGCATCCACATTACCTCTAAATATCTGCGATAAGTCTTATACTTTACGAAATTTCGCAGCAGTCTCTTCAAAAATCTCTCAGGATAGGCGTGGTGCAGTGCCAGAATATACCATTTGTAAAGTTCTTCAATTTTTTCCCCAGTATTTGATGTCAATCCATCTATACGGTTTAACCCGTTAATAAAAATATTTCTATATATTGAGATATGCACATTTGATCCAAAATTTAAGATTTTTATAGTTTCAAAGTTAAAGCTTTTTCGTTTATCATATATATCTGTTTTTATCTCACCAATTTTTATCTCGATATTAATGTCTAAATAATTGACCATGTTTTTACTTTTTGACTCCAATTTCAAATTTAAACCTTTAGGATAGCAATCAAATTTTTCTTTTTTCACATCATTGCATCTGACTATTAAAACGTCATCAATGTAACGAAAGCACCTCATATCCTCATTTATATCAATTTGTTCCTCGTACATATATAAGTAGATATCGGCTAAAATCGAACTACAACATCCCCCCATTGGAATACCTCTAACTTGTTTGTAAACAATTTTCCCGTCATATATATATATATATATATATATAATGTTTTTTAAAAAGGTGTAAAACAAACAACCCAGTGCATCAGACGCAATGCAGCTCCTTATATGCACCAAGTAAATACAGCTCTATCAAAAGTACATGAATTATGAAATCTATGAAAAAGAGGGTGCAAAACAACAATAAAATTAATGAACATTAATAACTAAAAAACAATAAACAAACGACTCCTTGCTCGTCTGAAAGTGGGAGGAGTCAAAAAACAGGTACCAAAAATAGAAATTTAATCCTCACAGGTTTCGCAAGATATGGCCAACTCCCATACTCCAAAAGTGTAAAAAATCATCAAAGAAACTTAAACTTTCAAAAACTTAACGAAACAAAACTGCTATAAAAAACGTAAACAACCAACCAATTCAAAATCAATAGAACTGAATTTAACTTATAAAACACAATCAAATAAAAATTCTTATATAACTAAATCATTAAGTAATTAAATAATTAAAAACATTGAACATGTGAGAAGGCCATATCCCTATCTTGACTCGTGAAGACTTGAAAAACTTGATACCTTTAAAATATCCACTACGCTCCACATCTCTCTAACAGCAGGAGTTGAAACAAGGCCATAATAAAAGTTAGACCAGCGTCCACCAGACTTGTCTTTCCGTTTTCCTAATATTTATAATCTTCATTCCATATCATCTCAGGTCCAATTTGAAATTCATCAAAATGCACACGTTCTTAAAAAGACTTTAGTCCACACCTTTCATATATTCAAGCAGTTCCATCAGCATCCATTACGGTGTTTGGCCGCTTAGCTGTTGCCACTACATAATACTCTTTTTAAGCTGATTTACATAATGAAAAATAAACTGATATGGAAATAAATTATTGCGAAAAAGATTAGCAGTAAATTTAAAACTCTGCGAACTCAAAAATTCTTCACTGCACACACTTTTTTCATAGATTTCATAATTCATGTACTTTTGAGAGCTATATATATATATATATATATCCATATATCCATATATATATATATATATATATGATCTTTGTCACACTATTTATGAATCGATTTGGATGAAACTTCGTGTAGACATAATACGTACCAATGTCTCGACCGAGTTCGGTGGCCAGCTTCATCCGCCATCTTGTTTCAAAATGGCAGCCATTTAAATTAAAAACAATTTTTAAATTTGAAATGTGGTACCAAGAAATTGAAAATTAAAAAATATTTTTTTCTTATGTGTTTAACCATGATACAAAGATTCCGGAGCAGTTTTTGTTTTGTTTATATCTTAAAAAATGGCTGAGTTATAGCACTTTGAATTTCTAGCGTGGCTGACATTTTGAAACTACCTGATTTTTATCACGCGATAACAGGCATATATATGAACCGATTTGGATGTACCTTGGAGTATACATAGTACAAACCAATGTCTCGACCGACTTCGTTGGTCAGATTCATCTGCCATCTTGTTTCAAAATGGCGGCCATTTAAGTTTTAAAAAAAATTAAAATTTGAAATGTGGTACCAAAATATTGAAAACTAAAAAATATTTTTTCTTATGCGTTTGACTTTGATACAAAGATTCTGGAGCAGTTTTTGTTTCGTTTATATCTTAAAAAATTATCTTAAAAAATGGCTGAGTTATAACACTTTGAATTTCTAGCGTGGCTGATATTTTGAAATGACCTGATTTTTGTCACGCGATAAAAGGCATATTTATGAACCGAAATGGATGTATCTTGGTGTATACATAGTACATACCAATGTCTCGACCGAGTTCGTTCGCCAGCTTGATCCTCCATCTTGTTTCAAAATAGCGGCCATTTAAAAAAAAAAATTTAATTTAAAATTTAAAATGAAGTACCAAGAAATTGGAAAATGAAAAAGGTTTTTTGTATGTGTTTGACCTTAATACAAAGATTCCGGAACAGTTTTTGTTTCGTCTATATCTAAAAAAATGGCTCAGTTATAGTATTTTGAATTTCTATTGTGGCTGACATTTTGAAACGACCTGATTTTTGCCACGCAATAACAGGCGTATTTATGAACCGATTTGGATGTAACTTGGTGTGTACATAGTACATACCAATGTCCAGTTCGTTGGCCAGCTTCAATCGCCATCTTGTTTCAAAAGGGCTGCCATTTAAAAAAAAAAATAATTTAAAATTTGTAACGTGATATCAAAAAATTGGAAAATGAAAAAGAATTTTTTTTTATGTGTTTGACCTTAATACAAAGATTCCGGAGCAGTTTTTGTTTCGTCTATATCTTAAAAAATGGTTGAATTATGGCACTTTGAATTTCTAGCACGGCTGACATTTTGAAACGATCTGATATATGCCATGCGATAACACGTGTATTTATTAACCTATTTCGATGTAAGAAGGTACGTGGATAGTATATAGCAATGTCTTGACCAAGTTTGCTGGCAAGCTTTACAGCCGTCTTGTTTCAAAATGGCGGCCAGTAAATTAAAAAAAATTATATTTTAAGTAAGGTGCAAAAAAAATAGAAATTGAAAAAGGTTTCTTTTTTAAGTATTTGACCTTTATATAAGGATTTCGGAGCATTTTTTGTTTTGTCTTTATCTTAAAAAATGGCACAGATATAGCAGTTTGAATTTCTAATGTCGGTGACATTTTGAAAAATCTGATTTATTGCCTGCGACAGCACTCGTATATATCAACCGATTCCGATGTGAGTGAGCATGTGCACAGGAATTACTAAGGTCTCGACCAAGTTCACTGGTTAGCCTCATCCACCATGTTGTCTTAAAATGGCAGGCACTTCAAGATATCGCCGAATTTGACAACCAAATATAAGTTACTTTAAATAAAAGCAGTTTGGATAAAGCTGACTAATTTCGCGAAATTCTCATTCATAATGATTTAGTATTAATAAAAATTAGTATTGAATCTCCTATAATCGGTTTCCACTAAATTGAGCTTTGTGTTTCTGTGTGTTTGAATAATATAAGATGTTTTTTTTTAAATAAGGAATATGAAAGCTACCTCTTCCTCCCGGCACTGGCCGGAAGGACTTTTTTAAATTTCTAAACATCCCACATTTTCAATTTTTTCGATATCATATAGGGAAAAAAATCTACTTCCAAATGCAATTTGTTTGAAGCATTGTAAGTGACTGATTTATTATGGCTTTTTTAAAATACATATTATAAAGGACAAACGTATCTGTGCGTAACGCTGACGTCATTTTGTGAATGGCAACACTTCTGGATGAAATTTCGGTTTTGAAATTTTTCCTACTGCAATTTTTTTAATTTCTAAACATCCCACATTTTCAATTTTTTCACTATCATAAAGGAAAAAAATCTACTTTTAAATGCAATTTGTTTGAAAACTGTATCTTCATTGACTGATTTATTATGGCTTTTAAAATAATTTTCAAGCATGAATTTTTTAAATCTCTCTCCTTCCCGTGCAGGCGCCATTAGGAAATAACCCGTTTGTGCTTAAAATGATTCAGCTTTTGTCTCTGTCTAATTTTTCATAACGAAATTAAAACTTCATCAGCCTGTTATATTGAAAAGTGACTGCCCGTTTGTATTGTACACCTATTCCTCTCAGAATAGATGGGAGATCAATTAAATGACAATTATCTACATGGATCGAAAGATATCAAAAGTGGTCTTCGAATTTCAAAATTTCAATTAGTTTTCGAGATATTAATTTTTTCTTATTTTTGTAATGATATTTCTGTGGACACTAAATTGCTCCATTTTTGTAGATAAAAGGGAGAATGATAGGGATTATTAGATTTCTTTATTTGACAAAATTTTCAAACTGAACATAACTTTTGCTTGAATAGAAAGTGAAAACAATATTGTGATGGAAAGGTATTTTTCTAGAAAAATTCTAGAAATACAAACTTAACATATTCAAGCTTAAAGATCAGTTTATTTTAGAAATCAAAAGTCGTCTGTCGACTGAAACATAGGGATAAATTCTATTGACGTAAAAATTAAAAAAAAAAAAATGCATCGCAGCTTTTGTAATTTAATTTAAAGTAGAAAAGCAGATTTTTAATTATTGTCTTAACCCCTTAATGGTCGCATTAAATTGCAGTTCAGAATTTCAAATTGCTCATTGATACCACTTTTTTGAAAAAGAAATATTCACCTTATTTAATTACAGGTAAAATGATGCCATAGTAAAGTCTATTTCACTATTTTATAAAACTGGTGGGGATCAAACAATCGGAATAAAAGACACATCCCATGAATATCACGGGAGCGAGAATTAAGGGGTTAAGACGGTGATTTTTACACGGACGTTAAAAACAAAAATTTTTGGCGAGAAAAATTATGTTTCTCTAAGTATTTATTTTAATTTATAAATATAAAATTCTTTTGAATAAATTTGCCAAAACAAAGTCATTTTTGTATAAGTTCACCCAAATCTACTAGCTCCGAAATTCGGAGCCAAATCTTGGAAGAACGGAAAAATTTTCTGAAATAAAGTTATAGAATATGTGCATTTTTATTGGGAAAGCTTTTGACTGAAATTGTAAATATAAGTTATTATTTGAAATATTGTATTGAATAAAATTAATACTGTAATTGACTTACAAATTTACAATAAAGATATATTTAATTTCCCACAAAATAATCAAATGATCTTATACAATTCAAAAGCAACACAACGGGTTGCCACGCACCTAGTGTTTGTAGTAGTGTAACGTTTTAAAAATACACTGCAAATGATTTTTTCTTATAGGCCATAATAAAACGCAATTCTTTTGTGTTTCTTTGTAAATGAATGCTAATTGATATGCGCACCATATTCTACAGAAGGAATGTTGTATTGCACATCAATAATGTTGATCAGTTTCAGTATATTTGAACCACCGTAGCTTTCTTAAAATATACTGCAAACAATTTTTCCCCATAAATCATATAGTAACGCAATTCTTTTGAATGTCTCTGTAAATGAGGTATAAATGCTACACATTCCATTTTCAATACGAAATCTCCTATGGAAACCCTTAAGACTATATACCAAACTCATTAAAATTCAAATATATTTGCACGAGTTAGAGCACGATCAGACAGACAGACGATTGACAAACCAAATTGATAAACATATTTTAAATATGTTAGGAACTGTTAAAAAGCAAATAAGAAGGAAAAGCATAAAAATCGTTGAATTCACCAATTTTACAGAATTGAGATATCAAAGTCTGAATTTCGTTAATGCAACGGCACTACGAATTTCATTGTATCTCATGTACCTGCGCCAAAAAGAAAACAACAAAAACAATTCGATAGTTTTCGATACGTTTGTTTATTCGATTGATTTGGTAAACAATACTCTCACTGTTCCAGCTCCGAATCAAATTTTGCTTGACCTTCCTGTTGGAGAACCAAACTGTTAATAATTGGTGCGATGCAAAATCAAGGTTCTACTGTATTTCTTATTATAATTGTACTATAGAAGAAAATATTTTATTATAATGGTATAAAAATGCAATTCCACAATTGAATTTGTACAAAATGAATACGTAACAAAATTCTACAAATCAGTTATTTATATGGTATAAATTTCAAGAAAAATGAAAATAATCATAAAAATAAACAAGTTAATTACATAAGATTAATTTTTAACACAATTATTCAAAATTGGTAAACAAATCATATTAGATGTAAATTTTTCGCCCAGTTGGAAATTTACATCTAATATGATTTGTTTACCAATTTTGAATAATTGTGTTAAAAATTAATCTTGTTGTAACTTCGTATCCAGCGATTTCTGGAGTTCCATTACCTGAGATTTATTCTGTTGAGCTGAACCAGGTTTCAGACCAGATGCTGTAATCTTCAAGGTTAACTGGGTGAAAAAGTTCGACCAGAAACGTCCGGGATAGCTCAGATGGCAGAGCACTGGCGGCTTCAGCCAGGAGATCCCGGTTTCGAATCCTGGTCCGGACATTTTTCGCCCAGTTGGAAATTTACATCTAATATGATTTGTTTACCAATTTTGAATAATTGTGTTAAAAATTAATCTTGTGTAACTTCGTATCCAGCGATTTCTGGAGTTCCATTACCTGAGATTTATTCTGTTGAGTTGAACCAGGTTTCAGACCAGATGCTGTAATCTTCAAGGTTAGCTGGGTGAAAAAGTTCGACCAGAAACGTCCGGGATAGCTTAGATGGCAGAGCACTGGCGGCTTCAGCCAGGAGATCCCGGGTTCGAATCCTGGTCCGGACATTTTTCGCCCAGTTGGAAATTTACATCTAAGTTAATTACATATCCAAAAAGATTGAAACACACTTCAATTTTTAACTGTTGGAGATATGTAGGGAATGCAAAATTCAAAAGCGTTCAAAATAAGGCAGGAATTAAGATTATGTTGAAGAAACAGTCTTGCCAATTATTTACAAAAATTGACACTTTTTACTTTTTTATACAGCCAATTTTTTATACTGTTTCCTATTAATTATATTTAGGAAAATTTTCTCCGTGCTCTGACATGTAAAAAAGTAAAAATTCCATTTATCTACGACCAAAATTCACTGAGTTATGGTATGTTAAATTCTTTGAAATTTCAGAACTTTCCGTCACTATAAACGAACAATAATTTTCTTTAAGTCAATCGATTCAAATTTCTTCACAGTTTAAATAAAATGGCACCTTTAGTAGTAAATTGTTAATAACTTAAACCGATAGTGTAAATCCAGATGAGATGTCCCACCGGGTTAGTTGCCCTACTTACTGTGATTCAACTATCGGACGAATGACGGAGCTAGTAATCTGTTACTACTCTCAATTATTACGAGGATGGATAAAAAAAAAAAGGTTACAAAAGTAATAAAAAGTTATTTATTAATAATAGATCGAAAATGTAAAAACGGATATGAGGCATACTTTCTATCACTTTTCCACATAATCGACAAATCTAATTAGGCATTTATCCGAAGACAGGACCAACTTGTTTAACCCAAATTCGTAAAAATGACGTTCCTCCCATTTAGCCAATTCTCGGCAGCTGTTTTTACATCGATGTTTGAAGAAAACCCTGTTCCAGATAAGTGTTTTCTTCAATATCGGAAAGAGGAAATGGTCACTCGATGACAAATCTTCTTTTTATTTTGCGGGAGAGGTGGTAGCTCCAGACTTCGTACTTGAACTTTCGCAGAAATTCTTGAAATTGACGAACAGGATGGGACTGGAAATATCATGCGGAAAGATGACACCATCGCTTAACCCCTTCGCGACGGGAGCCTTTTACGAATTTTTTAATTTTTTGTCACCGTTTTTTAAAAACAGAAATTTGTGTCTTCTTGAATCGAGAAAATGCGCTGATTAAATAAGGCAAAATTTACAGTAAAATTTTACTGGTGAGGAAAAACAAGGATTCTGCGCGCTTCATGCGGTACGTATACGTGCCGCTCGTCCCCAAGGGGTTAACATGTCAAGGCGTTTGCGTTGGATGGCTTCATGTAACCTTGTCGATGTGACACAGGCGGAACTACTTTGTTAAACGTTTTACCATTTTAATCGCCCTGACGCCCCCCGCCCCTTTTCTGAACTTATGAGTAGATTTGGTGATTATGTGGAAATGTGATCTACAAGTATACCTCTTAATTCCCTTTTGCATTTTCGGTGTATTGTTATTAAATAATTTCTTATTACCTTTGCAATTTTTTTTAATCCATCCTCGTGTATAACAGCGTAATGGACGAAGTTACAGCGACTTAGTTCTTCAAATAAAATGTTTTTCATCAAATATTCAGTGAATGTTGTTAAAACAGACTTCAAGTTATGTGTTAGGGTAGATTGCAACCATATTTGTTGCTACTTTCAGAGTTATTGCCATATCCCAGATTGAAAGGATATTTACTCCACTCTGCATCAGGAATAAATGCCTCACTTGTGATTTGGGATAAGACGTCCCATTTATTATTATCAAATAACTTTGATGAGTGAGAATATATTTTTTAAATCTTCAGGATTGTGGATAAAAAAAATAAATCTGTTTTTTTCTCTTTTGGTTGATGATGGTACTTTCGGGGGATAATTCCGTAACAAGTCAGGAGGAAGGATAACAATAATAAATAAATAGTCAGTAATAAATTCTCTACTTAAGCAATTCATTTGTTGCATTTCAGAAAGTTGATTCAAAAGGTTGCAATTTCCTCATATTTTTAAGTGAAAAATATTTAAATGTTTTGTATTTATAGCTGTGCTCAGAAAATTTTAATTCACACATTCCGAAAGTTCTGTCTCTTTATATCGGAATATATTCAAAAGCACTAAATGGAAATCTAAATACAAAATACAAATCTAAAACTCCTTAAGTATATCATTCTCACAGCGAAATTCGGAAAGAATTATACCGGGCATCGTATTAGAAATATAATCCCCATGCTTATTCATTTAAAGACAAGTACTCAAAGACAGTATAACCGATTTTTGTTGTGTGTCCCTGTAAATGATCAATAAATGCTATGAATATCCAATGATCTTGTAGTGAAATTCAGTGATTTATAGCGGTTTCAATACATTTTAAATAGCGTAATGTCATTAAAAAACACTACAAACGATTTTTCCCCATTGACCATAATGTAACGGAATTCTTTTGAGTGTACCTGTAAATGAACGATTAATGCTACACACTTCATATTCAGTACGAACATACCACGGTAAACATCATTAACATATATCAATTGCGTAAAATTGAGAGTATATTTGCGCAAGTTAGATCGTGGACAGAGAGACGGACAGACGAACGATAAAAAAGGCTACTGCTTTCTGCCTACTAAATAGAAAATTCAATTTTCAGGTAAAATTTGTTTAAAATAATGATAACAATAATTCATTGACAAATTTTACTTTCAAGAAATAACATTTCATATGCAGACAAACCGAATTCAAAAACAGTTTTAATTATGTTGGAAAGTGTTAAAAATTTATTTACGTATTCGAAATATATAATATTTTCTATCAGTCTTATTTACTCAGTTTTTATAAAATGTAGACATAAAATTAGTCACTAGGTTTGAAATATTGTCCTCTTTCAGCATATGAATGACATAATCAGGGCTGAGACTATTTTTTTATTCTGTTAGCACCACTATTTTTTAAAAAAATAAATTGTGTCGTACATTTTCCTTGCATATGTTGACGAAGTATACATGAAAGTTCTCTGTTTTAAGAAAGTGGTGCGAGATAGAATAAAAAACAGTCGCCAGTGGCACCCTGGATATTTGAAACAGAGATCGTGCACGTTTTTGCAAATGTACCAAATTTCTTTTTGTTCATGATAGCATCCATTTTTTAAACCATATTTGAGTTCTTTGATTCAAAGCAGCTCGGAATTAGGCATACTTTATGTAACTTTTCTCCAATCTTCACAGATTGATAAAAGCAAATGTGTTAGGGGTTTATCTATAAATTTAGAAAAAGTTAAATAAAGATTCCAAGAAAACGTTCAGAGTCATACAACAAAATATAAACCACGAAACATATAAAGAAAATATAATTATAAAATAACGAATTTTATTTCAAGTAAACACATAAAGTTTTCAAGTTGTTTTCCATTATTTTCTTATTTGTGGTTGAAGAGTAACAGAAAAGGGTCCATTTAACCCTCTGACTGACCCGCCCGTGTTAGCATGTTTACAATACTGCATTTTTCATTTCAAGTTATTCATTATTTAAATTGATGCAATTTTATAAATTTTGCTGTCTTTTCAGTCACTGAGTCATGGTTAATATTCAAAAGCATTATCTTCAAGCAATTACGTTTTTAATATCATGTTGAAATAATTGTCTTATTTTAGCTTTTGAAAAAATATACAATGACTTCCAAATTACAATTTTGCCTCTTTTTCTGGGCAGTCGAAACCGTCGAAAATTTAAATTTTTCTATGTCTCGAATAACATTGAATTGTAAACTTACACATCCATGATTTTGGCGAAGTTCATTCTTTTTAGGTAAAACTTGTTGCAGGTCTTAATTTATAATTTTTTTTTATGCATTCAATAACAGTTTTTCTAGTTAAAATCATGTTTTTCAATAAAATACGTATGTCAACATTATATTTGGGTCTATTCATCGCATCGCAATAAAAGGAAAAGCATTTCAGTTGGATGATATTTGGGAAGATATAAATTAAAACGACCCGCTGATTCGGGGAATTTACATTAGTATAAAAAAGCAACCTGGTTAGATTTCAGCAATCATCTGTTAAATAAGTAATTTATAAAATTAAAATATCAGTTATACCTTTCACCGTTTATGCAACATATAGATAAGTCTTCATCTAAATTGAAGTTTTATTAAAAAATGGGGTTTTACTTATTTTACTGATACTTTCTTGTAATGATGCTTGTTTCTGTAGAACCTTCAACAGAACTAAGACTTAATTGAACTAAAAAACTAAAATTTTGTAATAATTAAAGTATTTTTAGGGTTCCGTACTTAAAAAGTAAAAACGGAACCATTATAAGGTCAATCATGTGTTTGTTCGTCTGTCTGTCTGTCTGCCACAGCCATTTTACTCGTAAACTATGGAACGTGCAAAGTTCAAACTCGGGGGAGTAATAAAGACCATTGACCCACATATTTTCAGATTAACAAACATTCATAAATATATTCAATAAAAAAGTAGTCGGGCTAATTATGCTACTTGAAAAAAAATATTTTCTTTGTATATCATGTGGGGTATCCTGTGAAAGCTTTTGTAACGCCGAATTTAAAAATACATTCTTCTTAATTTTAGATATTATATTTTCAAAGATATTGTTGAAAATGTAGCGCAAAAACATGTCCCCCCCCCCCCACATCTAATACCGAATCTACTGAAACGAAAATTATGAAAAAATTAGAGGTAGTAGACATTAATATAAACCTTGCCGAAAAATTATAGCGATTAACCTAGGTCACATAGTTTTTGAGAAATTAGCATTTTTCTGTTATACACAAATTTAGATTTACGGGAATTCAGAAAAATTGTTGAGCATCAGTGGATATATCTATCATTGCAGAGGTATAAAAGCATTGTTGATAATGATTTTCGAAAGAAATCATGGGTAATTAGCCGAGATATTAACCTTTAAAGATACGGCCAGTTTGGACATACAAAAGGCCAGGGGTGGCGTACTCTATGCCTAGTTAATAACTTTTAATGATATATATGTATAATGTAACGTCCAGTAACAGTATAAAAGCAATAAACGTCAAATTGTTAAAAACATACTAATTTAAGGAATCTCGGGACTCTTAAAAGTGGAAAAAGTGAAAAAAGACCATTTTCAACATTTAATGTCTTAAAATATATATGATTTTAAAGCACAATTTTAATTGGGATGAAAGATATAAGTATGTTCTTTCGTTTCATGTATTTAAAAAATTGCAAGATACAGAATTAGTATTTATAGGGGGCTCGAAACTGTTAGACATTTGTCGAACAAAAAATTGGCATAACAGTTTAAGCGCAGGATTACAAAATAAATATTGCAACTAGAATGAAAATTTTGGTGCTTACTTATACTTCAGATTGTAATAATTTCCCTGAACTTAAAAAAATTGTATTTAAAACATTTTTATATTTTTAATGCAATGTTGCATTTAGCTAGTACAAAATTTTGAAAATTTCAAGAGTAAAATCACCTCTAAAAATATTGTTTTGAACAATAAAAAGGAAATTTTAGGTTCAGTTTATACAGACTAACACGAAATATACGTTTTGAAAATTTCATGAAAAAATATTCAGAAGTTTTTGAGGTATTCTGCGCGTTATGCCCCAAAAACGCCATTTGGAAAATAATGACTTTAAAGTTTCGGAAACGCCGTTTCAGCTATTGAGCGGGTATAATTCTAAAAGCCAAAACTTCTGTTCTAATGGGAATTTCAAGGAAACAATTATATCAAAATATTCAGAAAATATAGGAGTTTAACATCTAAAAAAATTAAAATTACTTAAATTATGAAGCTTTAAGAGTCCTGCGACCACTTAATCCTTTCCGGCACGAAGTAATTCTATTTATAAACTTATGAAATAATGAACTGACACCAGAATTTATAAACGAATTTATTAGAAAATGCGAACTTGCTTATTTTCACGTACATGATAAAAGGAAAATTTTAATTAAATATTCTTGGTGACGTTTGTCTGTTTTGGAATTAAAATTAGGTGTCCGTTTTTTAAGGGCATCGCCCTTGAAAGATTTAATTAGAATGAATCGCATAAATACTTTGGAATTCGCGATAGTTTGCATTGATTGTATCTCTCAATACGCCTCGAGTGACTTTAAAAGTTAATTAAACACCTATCTGGAAAAACGCGGCACTGACCAAGGCGGCGTTGCAATTTTGAGACCTCAATTCGAAGCGCGCTTAGCACAATGCGAAATTTAAACTTTGAACAAAGGTTTTGTTTTAGCTACACTGTAGAAATAAAGGTTATTACTACGCTGAATTTAGTTTCATGAAATGCCAAATGAAGTTTAACTATGCACTGCTTTTATTGTCAGTACCGAATTAAGTTCATCATAAGCAGATTAGGATAATATTAAAAAAAAAGAGTTATACGAATAGCTATATTTCATATTATTTAGATTCCATATCTCTTTGAACTTTCATGGTATACCCATTTACACTTTTCTAATATGTACAGGTATACCCAACCCTACGTTGTATAGTTTTTACAAAGTCTTAGTATTCTTTTAGCAACGTTCTTTTTTTTTTTTTTTTTATAATACAATTACAAATTCATGTACTTATTCTACGGAACCCTCTGTACGCGAGTAATGCTCGCACGTGACCGTTTATTTTTTCTAATGACTATAATAATTTCCTAAATATAAAAAATGAATACCGTAAAAACATGCCTAACTACGCAGATTAGAAAACTTGGAATAAAATGAAACATACGGAGCACATTAAATTAATTATCAGTTATATATATTATTATCCAATTAAATTTTAATTGTATATTCCTTCATTACGTTCAATTACGTCTCTACTTTCTCCTTACTGAACCTTGATCGACAGTCTGTGAAATGCTCTTAAATGCAGTGACCTCTATTTGACCAGTTTCCGTTCAAAAATAGTTTCGTTTAAAATCAAGTTCTATATAGGAGGAAATTGAAAATTTTTCTTAAGACCAGAAAGCTTGAATTCTTCAGTTTATATGTATTTTTTTTTTGTTTTACCTTTATAAGTATATGGCATTTCGAAGGTGAAACTATACGGCACTGATAAAAAAGAAATGTTTAGTTTTGAAAATAAATAGTATATAAGAGAGGTGTGAGGATACCAGAATCATAATATTTCGAGAACCAGCAAATCATCCACAATGTTCGCTAAGGTAAGTGCGACAAAGTTTCTAAAATTACATTTGTTTTAAAAGTCATAGAATTGTCATATTAATGCATTATTTGTAGCAAAATATTTCTATGTCAGTCTGGTTCAGAATGTTACATTAATTTTTAAGCCATATGAAATAATTCCCCGAAAAGAAAAATGCTGCATTCTAATATCATGGAAAAATGTATTACCGATAAAAATATCGTTTTATTTGTTAAATACGGATATTTTTTCAAACCGTGTTTAGCAGTGCTAAATGATTTAACAATGATACTTAGATTAAAAAGTTTAATTAAGAAAAGTAAATACTAAAACTATTTCTTTAAGTCAGCGTGTTTAAAATATCTATTCCATTAATTGCAGAGCCAAAAAGTGTGGCTTGAAGCACTTAGATTGCATAAAATCAAACAGGACACTTTTAGCGCGAAATTACAGTAAACAGGTTTTTTTTTTTTTTTTTTTTGTATGAAATTGAAAAATACAATTTTAAATTAATTTCAAGTTAAATGAGATTCAAAAGCATTTTTTCTTATATAAGGGAAAGTAGTATATCAATAACGTGTACTAATTAGAAAAATTCATGATTTATTTCCAGGTTGCTATCTTGTGTGCTGCCCTTGTAGCTGTAAACGCTGGAGCAATAGCACTTCATGGAGTAGCTCTTGCACATACTGGGAACAGTGTTAGTTCCAGGCATCAGGACGTAAGTAAAAATAAAATATTTTTAATTTTGACATTATACTTTTTAGGTGAAAAACAGCTGAAAAATGAACGTATTTTTATAAAAGTTATTATTACAATACATTTTAGTAACTTAGAACAAATAAATGAATATTGTCGATCCTTTTAGCTAATAAAGAAATGATTAAATTTGTTTTAATATAATAGCCAATAAACATTCACGATAAAGGCATATATATATATATATATAAGAATTAGTGAAGAAGTAGCTATCTATTAACAGGTTTTGAAAGCTAATCTGATAGAGAGATGTCTATATGTGCGTAAAACAATTACCTCTTATTTTACTAATTGGAACATGCTTTAGATATTTATATCTTAGATTTCGAAATTTATGAATTGCTTAACGAATTACAAGTCACGAATAAAAAGTTTCTATTAACAACGTGAATAAAATTGGTTTTCTTATTACTTAGTTATCTGCGAGTGATACTGTCTTTTAATAGCAATATCTCACGTCTTCTACACCAAAAAAAAAAACAAAAATATTTATGCAAAGATATTTACATATATCCACTTCTAATTTCTGTTAAATTTTTGTTATAGGCTCATGGGAATTACGGCTTTGCATATGATATTGTCGATGGTCATGGAGCCAGCAACTCACGATCAGAAGTAGGAGATGGTCATGGAAACAAACAAGGAAGCTATACTCTGCATGATATTGACGGAAGGGCCAGGAGAGTTGATTACGTTGCTGATGGACATGGTTTTAGGGCTGTAGTGAACACCAACGAACCTGGAACAGCACACAGTGCTCCAGCTGCATCTTTGACTAATTCACCTTACGCTGCACCCATTGCACCTGTTGCTGCTCATGCTGCCCCAGTAGCCGTTGCTCATGCTGCTCCAGTAGCCGTTGGCTATGCTGCTCCAATTGCCTACGCCGCAGCTCCTCTTGCAGCTTACCATGCTGCACCAGTAGCTTACTCAACTTCATCTGCCATAAATCATGTAGCCGCGGCTCCAATTGCTGCTGCTCCATTTGTGGCTGGTCATGGACTTTTAGGAGGAGGATTGTATGGATACGGACATGGTGGAATTGCTTATGGCGGTCTTCATCATTAATTTTCGATATAGTGAAATTAGAATATTTGTTGTACAAAGTTTTGAGAAATAAATTATTTTTTATAGATTATTTTTTATTTAGTTTTTTAGTTTATATTGACCTTAGGATAGCACACAGATGGAGAAGATCTTTTTAAAAACTGATTTTATTTATCTAAAAAGATCAAAGAAAAAAAATATTTCGAATGAAACAAAATATTTAGTTTTCTAAAAATCAATGGTATGGCTTTTATTTATTACTTAATTTTTATTGATTTATTTATTTAACTTTACTTTCATTTTGTTAGTGAGAATGGAAATTTCAAAAAGTTCCTCTCATCTATTTATATAAAATCCAAGTCTCTGTGTGTCCCTCACTATTCCGGTAGGACCGCCTCATTGAAATGAGTAATTGTTGAAAAATATTAATGCAGGGTTACCACAGTAGCGCCAAATGTCAGCCAACTTGGAGATATCTGGCTAATTTGGCGAAATTCCCATTTAAAACCATTAATCTTTCATAATGGAGGTCACCGAAATTTAATTTAAACTCCACTCTTTTAAAGATATTTTTTCGAAATCTATGGGTGAAAATTTAAAGTACATCTTTACATCTTCCTCCCGATGCTACTAATAAAATAACCGCCAATAGACAAAGGTGTACTGTGTGAACTCCTAACTGCGCGATTTTAATGTGCTTTAGGTACTTTTCCAGTATAGGTGCCTTGGCGAAAAAGGAAATTTGGTAACATATTTTCCGGGAGCCTATTCACTGTTTCATTTTATATACACACGCATTTTTTTCGATATTTATACGATTTATTTAACATAAAAAAGCCGTTTCTCTAATTTTATACAGAAACAGATGTAATTTGTACATAAGAACATCAATAATATACATATAAAACAAACAAAAACGCTCATCAAATTTGTTTTCATAGCTGTTTATATGATTTGACAACAAATCTCGATATTTTTCCGTTATACGGACACTATGCCACAACGTCTGCTAATGCGCCAATTATTTCAAAATGCTAAAATATATTTGTAATTTTATACCAGCAGTTTAATATGAGTTTTATTTTAGTGCTTTATTTTATAGCAGTTATTTGTTCACTTATTTTAAGTATATATTTGTGATTTGATGAAATAGTTCGTAAAAGTCTGGAATTTTCAAATGTTATATTTTTTAAATGCTCACTTTAGTATCGACAATGGTTTTTCTTTTATTTTTCAAATGCTTCAATTCACAATTTTGCGCCAACTACTACGCTTGGCGACAATGGTGTCCGCATAACGGAAAAGTACCCAAATCTCACTTTCTGATGCCCAAATTACACCAAGCTTTTTTAAAAAAATGCCAAAGCCCCTACAGTGGAAAAGTACCAAACTTATTTTGCGCTATCCGTGTTATAGTTTGTACTATATGCAAGGGGAGTGGAGCGAAGAGTTTAAACATTAAATATTAAAGTTTCGGTGCACAGATGTCATATTGGCGCGATTTTTTTCTGACGCCAATGTCATATACACAACGGGTACTTAACTGGCGCCAAAGTGTCGTAATTTTGCTTGATATGGTAATCCGGATATTGTTGTTTATGCTGTTGACGTTTTCGCCAAATTGGCGTCGGAAAAAAATCGCGCCAATATATGATAACGTATATGACAACTGTGCCAAAGTTTCTATAAAGCAGTATAAGACAAAAAATTAAGAATAAAATAAATGCAAAATAAGACTAAAAAAGAAAGAAAAATCATGCGTTAAGCATAGAATATGAAACACTTTCCAATACATCCTGAATGCTTTAACAAAACTTTGTTATTTAGGGAAATAAGGTAAATAAGATAACGTTACTTCTTAGATATCCCGTCGACCAATTTCGCCAAATTATATAAATCGCCAAATCAATAGTAAAACATTGACAAAAATACAAATAAAAAGTCGAATTAATGGTTTTATTGGCCATTATTGGCATTTAATCTTACAATTAACTAATTAATGGCAACCATTATTGGCAATTAATCTTACAATTTGGCGACAGTAATTTGGTCGACGGGATAACTAAGAAGTACCAAGATAACTAAGTAAATATTTTAGAAAACGCATAAAAAAATTAAAAATTGATTTCAGCAGTTACCGTCGATAGCCAATAGTACCTTATTACATGCCACTATTTAGCTAAAATTTAATTTAAACTACTCTTAAAACTACTGAAATCACATTTCCAGATATTATCATCCATAGACGGTTATGTATCCAATTCTTTGCGTGACCATGTATATCATTTTATCTATATTCTATAAACATTTCTTAGGAAACTAAATGCAGTTCAGCGTAAAAATGCATAACTCCTTTAAAAACCACCTTTAAGCAATTTACTCTCATACTCAGTAACCCTTATGAATTCTTTTGTTTAGCCCTGCATATGAACTGTAGCATTTATACACACAGTATAGTATGCATAAATGTAGTGAAACATAAAAGCGCATATCATAATTAAAAAATCCCTGCCGGCTCGGGCCTACAGGCGGAGGTAGATTTCGAAGTTAAGTACTAAATTCACCAACAAAACTTAAATCAAGATTAGAGATAAACCCAGTTCCTTCACTAAGAATGAGCTCTAGGGAGCTAAACATTTTGTGAAAATTCTAATATACACGAATACACACACGCATGTATATGGAATAGGTTTAAAAATGGATAAAGCAAATTCAGAGAACCTCAAAGTGTTAAAATATGTTAATATTTCCATAGTCGGGTTTTTATCATGTTTTAATACGTTTCTTCAAACTCACATGACGTTACATATTCACCTGCTGAGGTCCATTATATTTCCAATATGACGCAATATATATATATATATATATTATTCGTCAAACTATTTATTTCATTTTGAGTTTTCATGCGGAAATCTTGCACTAGAAAACTAATGACGTAATATTCAATTGGTTTTCAATTCGTCAAACTATTTATTTAAGTTAATTTTTCACGTGAAATCTTGCAATAGAAAAACAATTGTTGTGGTGAGAATTTTATTGTTTTTTTTTAATTGTTGGCAATTGCTTAACGAAAAATATTTATTTTTTCCTGTCATTATTGTGTAAGAGCTGGTTTTATCAGAATCATGTTAAGACGGTATTCAAAACTTTGAGCCCTTCCCATTTCCATTCCCTTGGGCCGATTTTGCCCATTTTCAATCCCCGCCGAGATATCAGCCATCTCAAAGTTGTTGGCGAGTTTGAAGACGATCCGTGCATTATTGCGACTTTTATCGTGCGGACAAAATTTAGTACATACATACATACATATATATATATATATATACTTTTTAGGTGGGGGTGGTTTGGGGTACCTGGGGTCCTATAATGAAAAGTTATGAAGGAATTTTTCAAAAGTCGCACCATGGTAACGACTGCAATAGGTAGTATTTCTTACGAAATCTACCTAAAATGCATTTCTAGAAATCATTGCTTATGTACAATACTTCGGAGAAAAGTTTCTTGGCGAGAAAGAAGTTTGCCAACGTATTTTCTGGCAACCTATTTACTGTTTCATACTCACAAGCAATTTTTTCCATATGTATACAATTTGGCACAGATGCCATATACGATATATATATTGGCGCGATTTTTTTCAGACGCTAATTTGGCGAAAACATCAACAGCATAAACAACATTCGGGTTACCATTACAAGCAAAATAACGACACTTTGGCGTCAGTTAAGTACCCGGTGCGTATATGACATCGGCGTCAAAAAAAAAATCGCGCCAATATGGGCGTATATGACATCTGTGCCGACAATTTAATATAAAAAAAGCTATTTACCCATTTTTATAAAGAAACAGAAGTAATTTTTGCACAGATGTCATATACGCATGGGGATTGGCGTGATTTTTCTATGACGCCAATTTGGCAGAAATCTCGCTTTCGAATGTCAGTTACTTATATATTTTTCAATTATTTGCTATCATTTTGAAAAGGAAATAACTATAAATAAATAAAAGTTTGAATAATAACTATAAAACAAAGCAGGGCACAGATGTCATATACGCCCCATATTGGCGCGATTTTTTTCCGATGCCAATTTGGTGAAAATATCAACAGCATAAACAGCAACATCCGGGTTACCATATCAAGCAAAATAACGACACTTTGGCGCCAGTTAAATACCCGTTGCGTATATGACATTGGCGTCAGAAAAAAATCGCGCCAATATGGGACGTATATGTCATCTGTACCCAAAGCAGTTTATATAATTAAAAAACAGAAAATAAAAGTAAATAAACAATTTATTAATAAATAAAAAACAATAGCCGGATTACCATAGCAGGCAAAATAACACGATTATGGCGCCAGTTAGGTTTCCCGGTTCATATCTGAAATCTGTGCCGTAATTTGTATATAAAAAAAATTATATATATTTAGAAACGATTTTTTTATGTATATAAGTGCATATACAAACAAAGATAAAAGTTCATTAGATTTGTTTTCATAGCTGTTTATATATTTTCGCAACATATCTCACTTTCTGATGCCCGAATCGCTCCAAGCTTTTTTTAAAAATGCGTTATAATGGAAATGTATTTAAATAAATAATTAATAGAAATAACAAATTATACAAACTAAAACTTTTTATTTCGAGATCAAAGCATTGTTTTTAATTTCGATTAAAAATACATATATCCTTGGATAACTTCAATTGAAATTAGGTTCACAGCTTAATATCTCATTCCATAAACCTAAACAAACACAAGTGATTCATTCACCGTGAAACGTCAAAAATATTAAATCATTGAGGTAATCATTCACAAATTAAGTTCTCCAACAATCAATGGACAATATTCTAATGACGTCATAGTAGGTAAAATGGTGGCGGTATCGTTTGTTTATGGTTTGTAATCACAAAGATTTAATTTTGCAATATCTCTTAGTTACATTATTTTATTGTCATATTTATGAACTCAGAACAAAAGCCTATTTTTTCCTTATTTAGTTATTAAAGACGGGAAAAAATCATAAATGCATGATTTAAAAATTTTAAATAATTTTCTTTCTTAATGCTAAAATATAACATCGGGAAGTAACAGTGGGTTTAAGTTAAATAAGTTTAACTGTTTAATTCTGTTGTAATATTCAAAATAACTGTGTTTATTAGATTTCAGTACTCAATATCAGGGCCCGATTAAACTTTGAAGTTAGAGGAATTACAATGTCATTTCAGGACCTTTCTTTTGGAGAAGTTTTTCTAAATTCCATATATACATGGAAAATCTTCAGTATTAGAAATATTATTCCTAGAACTGACATAACACGAGAACGGCCTGCAATTTTACACAAGTTTTTGAAAGCTACTTTATATCAAAAATTTTACTAAAAACTGGTTACTTTTTTGTTATAGCGGCCCACACTATTAGGATTATGACAAGTTGCAGCCAATTTCGCCAACGTCGTAACCAAGATCGTGAAGCACACACATATAATACCATATAATACCATTTCTTGAAATCGTACGCGATAATTTAATAGTTTATAACCTTACTTCAAGTGTGTTATTTATTTATTTTTAAGGCTCAACAATCTAAATTGTCCAATATATGAATTTAAAAATATGTAAACAAAAATTGAATAGACATGACCGCAAAAAGCCTCAAATCTGCATAACACTTGGAACCAAACTGTGCAGATTAGTGGTCTTCTACTGTATACACAGCTTTTGATAAATGTGTTTCGTTCTTAAAATGTGTTATTTTCATCTATCACTGCGGAACAAGCGAGAAAACTCATATTCTTGCACATGAGTTGTATATATCTTTATATCTAAATTTCCGTCATTTTTGACGGGCTATCTTTCTAGTATTATAATATTTGACATCTTGATTAACTCAAAAAGCAATATTTTGCCTGAAAAACCTTACTAACTTTGCCTTTATTTTAGTACTCTATATATGGCCAAAGGTGACCGGTCACTAGCGGTTTTAGACGTTTTGTTAAATATCTAGAAAAATACATGAGGAGTTAACCTGAAACTGCAGGTGTGTAAACAGTATAGTATAGGTCATGTACTTCCGTGAAGATTTTTTCCCGAAACCCCATAGGGGACCGTCAACAAATTGAATAAGAACGAATATCTTTTGGATAACCCTGTAAAAACTAATGTAGCAAAAGTGTTCAAACTCGAGATTATTAATCAGTGGCTTATTGTAATATACTGTGTTCATTTTTATGAGGTTAGCATGTATACTTGTAGAGTAATTAAGGTTTTTATAAAAACAGTCCCAAATTTCGCCAAGTTTTTTGCTCATAATTTGCAGAGTTCTTACTATAAAAAAAAGTTCATATGACAAACAACATTGTACATAATACCCTGTAATCAGCATTAAAAAATAATAAAAATTCGATGAAAAATGAGCAGGTTTACTAAAAAATGTTTCACTGCGCATGCGCGAATGCAATCAAAATATAACATACATGATTTATTAGCTAAGTATATAGAGCAACTTTTGTGAAAGTCTCAAAATCAAGCTTGAAAATTCTGAAAATTATCGTCGATAGAATAAGCTCAAAATCCGTTGTTCTCAAAAAGAAGCAAAAAGATGAAGGTTTGTATTAAATATCTGTCTATTAGTGCCATGATAGCGTAAACGTAATTGCATGTATATGGATACAACCCCTCATCTTTTTGCTTACTTTTGGGAACAACGGATTTCGAACTTATTCTATCGACGATAATTTTCAGAATTTTCAAGCTAATATTTTGAGACTTTCACAAAAGTTTCTCTATATACTTAGCTAATACATAATGCACATTACACTATACAGCCATTAATGACCGGCAACTTTCAATTTTAGACATTTTGTCGAATATTTGGAAATATACTTGACAGATTCTTCTGGAATTTCAGGATTAAAAAGAACAGGTATAACCTCATATTTAACAACGTCGATTTGTTAAAGGGGGCAATTAGGGGGCCAACAAAAAAATCAAAGAAAAAAATAATACTTGGGATCACCCTGTAAAATGAAATGCCCGAAATGGTCTATCGCTACCGAATGTAAATAAACAAACATTGTGCAATATGTGTAGTCTTTTGTGTTAGAAGCACGTATATTAATAGAGATATAGCGAGATATAGCTATTAATAGAGATATAGCGATTTATTTAAAAAAATTAAAAAATCGTTGCAACTTTTTTGCTTATAACATGCAGGGCTTTCAACCAAATTTAGCGCCGGTTTCAAAAAAATTAACAAAATATAGTAGAAACAATATAGTGCAATTGGAATATAAATATATTAAATATTTTAGGAAATATGAGCAGTTGTATGAAATAATTTTTATCTGCGCATGCGCGAACAAAACAAGGATCATTTTATATAATTTAATAGTCAATTCTATGGAGCAACTTATTAAAAAAAATCTAGTCAAATATCGTAAAAATTTTCAGAAAGGTATCGGCGTTAGAGTGAGCAAATTTTTAGTTGTTCTCTAAAAGCAGCTGAATGATAAGAGATTTTCCACAAATTGTCATTTTTTATTAAGTGACTTTCAGGAAAAAGTTAGTATTTAGTGACTATCAACGAGTAGATTTGGAAAAAATGCTTCGATTTTGATACTTCTTTTGATCATGGTACATGCTCGTTCTGGTGGTTATCCAAGAAGAACTAAAGCATCAATAAAAAATGAAAATAAAAAATAAAATAAATTAAAAATGGCAATTTGTGGAAAATCCCTTATCAATCAGCTGCTTTTAGAGAATAACTAAAAATTTGCTCACTCTAACGCCGATATCTTTCTGAATTTTTACAATATTTGACTAGATTTTTTTTAATAAGTTGCTCCATAGAGTTGACTATTAAATTATGTAAAATGATTCATGTTATCGTTCGCTAACGCTAATCGTCACATGCGCAGGTAAAAATTATTTCATACAACTGCTTATATTTCCTAAAATATTTAATATATTTATACTCCAATTGCACTATATTGTTTCTAATGCATTTTGTCAATTTTTCTAAAAACGACGTTAAATTTGGTTGAAAACCCTGCATGTTATAAGCAAAAAACATGCAATTATTTAAAAAAAATAAATCACTGTATTTCTATTAATATACGTGCTATTCTTACAAAAATGAATACACATATTGCACAATGTCTGTTTATTTATATTCTGTAGCGATAGATCATTTCGAGCATTTTATTTTACAGGGTGATCCCAAGTATTATTTTAGGTAGCTTTCTTTACAAAAAGCTACCTATTGCAGCCGTTCGGAGGAAAGCGATTTCAAAAAATTTTGGTATATTTTCATCGATCATGACCCCCCAGACCCCGAAACCACCCTCCGTTCAAAACTGATATATATATATAGATATATATATATATATATATATATATCAATATATATATATATATATATCTGACTTATGTCACACTGTAACTCTCGTATTTATGAACCGATTTGGATGTAATTCGGTGTGTACATAGTACATACCAATGTCTCGACCGAGTTCGTTGGCCAGCTTCATCCGCCATTTTGTTTCAAAGTGGCGGCCATTTAAAAATTTAAAAAAAATTTTTAATTTAAAATGTGGTACCAAAAAATTGAAAATGGAAAAATATTTTATTCTTATGTATTTGACCTTTATACAAAGACTCCGTAGCAGTTTTTGTTTCGTCTATATCTTGAAAAATGGCTGAGTTATAGCATTTTGAATTTCTAGCGAAGCTGACATTTTGAAACGTCCTGAATTTTGTCACGCGATAAAAGGCGTATTTATGAACCGATTTGGATGTAACTTCGTTTATACATAGTACAGACCAATGTCTCGACCGAGCTCGTTGGCCAGCTTCATCCGCCATTTTGTTTAAAAATGGCGGCCATTTAAACTTTTAAGAAAAGTTTAAATTTAAAATGTGGTACCAAAAAATTGAAAATGGAAAAATATTTTTTTCTTATGTGTTTGACCTCGATAAAAAGATTCGGGAGCAGTTTTTGTTTCGTCTATATCTTAAAAAATGGCTGAGTTATAGCATTTTGAATTTCTAGCGTGGCTGACATTTTGAAACGCCCTGATTTTTGTCACGCGATAACAGGCTTATTTATGAACCGATTTGAATGTAACTTGGTCTGTACATAGTACATACCAATGTTTCGACCGAGTTTGTTGGCCACCTTCATTCGCGATCTTGTTTCAAAAGGGTTGCCATTTTTAAAAAAAAATGTAATTTAAAATTTAAAATGAGGTATTAAAAAATTGGAAAATGAAAAAGATTTTTTTTATGTGTTTGGCCTTGATACAAAGATTCTAGAGCAGTTTTTGTTTCTGAAAATTTGTACTTTTGTTTATATCTTAAAAAGTGGTTGAATTATAGCACTTTGAATTTCTATCATGGCTAACACTTTGAAACGATCTTGTATTTGTCTCGCGATACCACACTTAATCGCCTATTTCGATGGAAGAAGGCATGTGGATAGTATACATCAATATCTCGACCAAGTTCGCTGGCCAGCTTCATCAGCCATCTTGTTTCAAAATGGCGGCCATTAAATTAAAAAAATATATATTTAAAGTGAGGTGCAAAAAAATTAGAAATTGAAAAAGGTTTCTTTCTTAAGTATTTGACCTTGATATAAGGATTCAGGAGCATTTTTTGTTTGTCTTTATCTTAAAAAATGGCTTAGATATAGCAGTTTCAATTTCTAACGTGGGTGACATTTTGAAAAATCTGATTTTTTGCCTGCGACAGCACTCGTATGTATCAACCGATTCCAATGTGAGTGAGCATGTGCACAGCAATTACTAAGGTCTCGACCAAGTTCACTGGTTAGCCTCATCCACCATGTTGTCTTAAAATGGCAGGCACTTTAAGAAATTGCCGAATTTGGCAGCGAAATATAAGTTACTTTAAATAAAAGCAGCTTGGATAAAGCTGACTAATTTTGCGAAATTCTCATTCATAATGATTTAGTATTGATAAAAATTAGTATTGAATCTCCTACATTCGGTTTCCACTTAATTGAGCTTCGTGTGTTTGAATAATATAAGTTGGCTTTTTTAAAATAAGGAATATGAAAGCTACCTCTTCCTCCCGGCACTGGCCGGAAGGACTATTTTTCTTTGATTTTTTGCTGTCCCCCTAATTGCCTCCCCTTATCAAATCGACATTGCTAAATATGAGGTCATACCTGTTCTTTTTAATCCTGAAATTCCAGAAGAATCTGTCAAGTATATTTCTAAATATTCGACAAAATGTCTAAAATTGAAAGTTGTCGGTCATTAATGGCCATACAGTGTATATTTTGATTGCATTCGCGATTGCGCAGTGAAACTTTTTTTAGTAAACCTGTTCATTTTTCATCCAATTTGTATTATTTTTTAATTCTGGTTGCAGAGTATCGTGTACAATGTTGTCTGTCATATTTTCTAAAAGGAACTTTTTTTTATATTAAGAACTCTACAAATTATAAGCAAAAAACTTGGCGAAATTTGGGGTTGTTTTTATAAAAACTTTAATTTCTCTACGAGTATGCATACTATCCTCATAAAAATGAACACAGTATATTACAATAAGCCACTTATTAATAATCCCTAATTCGAACGCTTTTTCTACATTAGTTTTTTACACAGTTATCCAAAAGATATTCGTTCTTTTTCAATTTGTTAACGGCCCCCTATGGGGTTTCGGGAAAAAATCTTCGCGGATATATATGACGTATACTGTACTGTTTACACACCTCTAGTTTCAGGTTAATTCCTCATGTATTTTACTAGATATTTAACAAAACGTCTAAAATCGCAAGTGATCGGTCACCTTTGGCCATATAGTGTATATCATTATTGGGAAAGAATGGTGCTATTTATTGGTTTAGATACAGTTAAAATAGCATCCTTTTTCCATTTAAAAATTTTGGAGTTTTAAATGAATTACGTAGAATTTGTTATATAAGATTTTAAATCTTAGACCAGTTATAAGAATTTACAAAAAAAAAAAAAAAAACAATAATGTATCTAGGGGAAATACTATTTTAAGTTTTTTGAAGTACATTCTTATATAAGTTAGAAAATATCTTGACATTTGTTTTAATGTTTCCAAAAATGTTCTTGAAGCTGCTCTTTAAATTTAAATAATAATTTAATTGCTGCTTTCAAGCGTTAGGATTAAACGAATTTAGGATTTAAAGTAATTTGTAAAATTAGTAGTAACAGTAATACCAAAGCGGAAATATAAAGCTTCATAACGTTAACAAGAAAAAAAAGTTACAATTTATTATTGTTGGTAATGGCTAATTATAGCGATATCACAAGAAAAAAAATCTTTACTTTAACTGCTCTTTGGAAATATTTCTATCTAGTACAAGATTGTTGACATTACTGATAATTTGAGTAGACTTTCTATCGTGGACTTTTATTGGAAAACTTTCAAACAGGAGATTTTATAAATATCGCATAGTAAAGCATAGAGGAAACGGTTCTAAAATGATAGTCTCTAAGGAAAAAATGCTTCTGTTCATAAAAAAATTTTCTCGGAACTTTTATTTTTTACAAAGTAACCTTGCGAATTCTACAAAATACAATGGTGTCTTTTAAAAAGTGACAAAAAAAGTCACAACGCCATAATGACGATTAATATAAAATGCTGCAGTATGTCATTTTGCCTACAGTGCTGTTCTAAAAAGACGCACTTATAAGTTGCTATTAATTTTACTTGCATGCATCACAAATAATTTTTTTGCACACCAAGAAACACCGGCACATTCACTAATCAGTATGTGCCCACTTTGAATACTTAACACACTTTATCCACTTCTCATATTTTGAGGGACTGAATAAAATATTGCAATAAGAACATGCTTCATCACAATCATCGGTAGCAAGATGGATGTCTTTGTGATCATCATCCGATACAACAAAGCGAATTTCCTTCGTAGCCCGTTGAGCTTCACTCTTGACTGTGAATTGTGCTTCTCAGCAGCTTTTGCCTTCGCTTCGGCAATATTAGGCCATCTAGTCAGACCTTTTGCAATTTCATGCTTTTTCTTTTCAGAGGATAACCTAACATGAGGTGCACAAGGAAGTGGAGATACAAGTTATCTGATAAATAAAGATTATGAACTTGAAGATGCTGCTTATTGGAAAGATACACACATCTTCAGAGAATCGGAAACAGATTTTGTTGGTGCTGGAATTTGCGGAGGTGACATTACTATGAAAATTGACGGATTATATCTAGATAGGCTGTTAACTTGTGTTGTTGTCGTTGCTTTCCTAATTTTCCAGTGGACGTTCTGTCACAAATGAAGCACAGAAAACATGATCGGGAAAATTGTCTGGGTTCATGGGATAGATTCCATTCTTCAAAAACCGGTATGTTATTTTACCTACAATCGCCATATTGTATATATAGAGGCATTATTCGAGAACATATGCATGAATAAAATTTTGCGTATACAGCAAAAATTCTAAAAGGAAATAAGTATTCACTTTATACATCAGATATGTAATCAATGAAATGAAACAGACGTGAATTAGCACCAAAAAATAGTCACAAGAAATTTCTGATGTAGGTAAAATCTGTTTATTTGGAAACAATAAAAATACAAACTTGAAACCTTCGACATTAAAAGCTTATCACTGCCGATCGATTCCACAACATTACTTGTATCGTTACGTGCCGACCTGTAACGACAGTATATTAAGAAGCATAAGGTATTTAATTTTATCTAATTATGTCATTTTGGGACAGTTTCCCCATAGAAATATAAAGTTCACTGAAATAGTAAAAGAAGATTACTTTTATAATTTAATTTAAAACGATAAACCCTAAGGTAAATTAACCAATCGAGTTTAAATATAAAAGTATATGTGCTAAAAGTAATTAAAGGCTTAAAAAATCGTTCAGTATGATCAAATATGATATCGATTTGATTCTTCGAGTTGAAAATTTTAGAGTGTGGTACAAATTTGCTTTTAAAACGGCTCCCTAAGTCTTTTTATCAAACGTTCATAGAATGAAAACATATTTCCAATCGAAAAGCTATTTTCGTTTTATTCTGCGATTAGGTGATTAAAATGTATGGGGTTTTCTCTTTGTTTTTGTTTTTGGCCGACTCTACATGAAATAGATGTGTTATTTTTCTTGTTAACAATTCATTAAGAATGGTTCTTTATAAGTTTTTGATGAAACAAAATTAGTAAAAGTAATAAAAATATGCAGTAGATAAAAAACATATAGTTTACACATTTTTTTTCTAATAAATAAATAGGTATAAAAGAACAAATGACTCAATTTTTTCTGCCAGAAAAGCGTTTTCTGTCAACATTATTGGAAAAAATATCTAATTTTTTAATTTACAGTAAAAGTATATTGCTTATCGATTGTATTAGAGAATGTTTCAGAAGCGAACATATAGCTGTTAAAAATATTGCTAGATTAACTAATTATGTAGATCAATGAGCACTATTTCAAGCTCCAGACATCCCACTTGAACTTTTGCAGAAATTCTTCAGTTTGGCGAATAGCATGGGACTGGTAATGTGATGCAGGAAGATGACACCATCACTTAACATGTCAAGGCGTTTACTTTGGATGGCTTCATATAAACTTGTCGATGTGGCACAAGCGAGATCATTTTTCTAAACGTTTTGCCATTTTAATCGCTCTGACGCTTCTCCGAACTTATGAGTAGATTTGGTGATTAAGTGGAAATGTGATCGACAAGTATTCCTCTTAATTTCCTTTTGCAATTTTGGTATGTTTTTAGTAAATAGTTTTTTTATGACCTTTGTAAACTGTTTTTATCTGTCCTTGTATATAACAGCGTAGTAGACGACGTTACAGCGATTTATTTCTTCAAATAAAAGTTATATTCATTAAAGAAAGGTAAATTTCAGTTTTGTTGTATGCTTTTATGAGATAGAGACAAGTAGAAGTCGAAATATAATGTACTTACTAAATGTTTTTCATCAAACATTTAGTCATTATTGTTGAAACATATATCAAGTAATGAGTGTAAGTTGCAGCCATATTTGTTGCTACTTCCGGAGTTATCGGCTGGGGCATCTATCTCGGATTAAAAGGATACTTGCTCTACTTTGCAACCGGGATATCTGCCTCATTTTTGATTCGGGATAAGACGTCCCATGTATAATTATTAAATAACTTTGATGGGTGAGAATATATATTTTTTAATCTCCAGAATTGAGTGTAAAAAAAAAAAAAAAAAAAAAAAAATATGTTTTTTTTTTAGTTGGTCGTGGCACTTTCAAGGGATAATTCCTTAACTAGTCAGGGGGCGTTATTAGTAGTACTAAATGCTCTATTTAAGTAATTCATTTCTTTCATTTCAGAAAGTTGATTAAAAGGTTGCGTTGCAATTCACTCACATTTTTAAGTGAAAAACATTTAAGTGTTTTGCATTTATAGCTAGCTGTGCGCAGGAAATTTTGATTTACACATTCCAAACATTCCTTCTCTTTATATCAGAATATATTCAAAGGCACTCTAAATACAAAAAAAGAAATCTAATATTCCTTAAGTATATCATTCTCACAGCAAATTTCGGAGGGATTAATATCAGGGTATCATATTAGAGGTACAATCCATCTGCTTATTCATTTATTTAAATAATATTCTTGTATTGTTGACAAATCTTCTGCTTCCCCCTCCTTAATTTAAATTACATAAGTTTAAACTTCCGTAGAATATTAAAAATACTTCGAACTCATCCATTATGAATCCTAAAAAACTAACTCATTTAATTTAAGAATTTTAAATTTGTTTCACGAATTATTTTTTTAAAGTTTGCACATCGAATATAAGAAGGAGACATGATTATCCCTATTAGTTTAGATTAAACAAGTTTAGCCTTCGTTAGAATTATCCGAATGGCTAAAACTTGTACATATCAGCTTATTGAGGAAGACGCTTCTAGAATTAGTTTTTAGAGTTTGTGCATCAAATATAGGAAGGGAGGGGGGGAGGGGGTGTTACTCTTCTTAATTTAGATTAATCACTAATTTCTATTAGCCATCTCAAAGACTGCAACTTTTTTTCTATTTTCACAGTTTAACGTGTAATTTCCAGTTTAACCACAGATACTAGTGCAATTTTGTTTTGCTTGGATAGTAGTATCGTTAGAGACTTTTGAATAGGTGAAATTTAATTAAAATAGTCTTGTACAAAAAAAATTTAGTACAAAAGCAGTATCATGTGTGTTAATAGAGCCTTTTATTCATCTTTCGATGGAGCGGTCTCACAGGCAGCTCACAGTAATTATGCGACAAATTCTGTCACAGCAGTTAACGATTAAAGAAGTTTAGCCTTCGTTAGAATTATCTGATTGGCTTCAAATTTTGTATACCCGCTTATTGGGAAAAGACAGTGTGTTGATTGTTTGGAATGGCTACATGAGACACGCACATTGCCTAATATCCGTTGCAATATTTCCAGGAAAAAAGAAAGAGTAGAAAAATGTAAGTAAAAAATAAAAAGTTTTTATTCCAGTTTTTTTTATACAAAGATGATATTAAGTCAAATCTAAATCAAGTTTTTGATTTATAAATATTAATTACTCATGCTTATTCTATTCTTTTACGAATGGGGGTCACCTATCTCGACCAAGTGGAGTGCTTACTCTGAGGTCCGGGATAAATTAAAAAATCCTTAAGTTTTTTGATAAAAATCCCATTTTAACTGGTATTTACATTACAGTAGTATATTTTATTGTGTTTTACATAAAATTTGGAGTACATACGTTGCATGTGCACTACAAAAATCATTATAATAAAAAAGAAAAATTATGGGTGTTTGAGGGGGCAACTATATCAGACTTACCCTATATTATTTACAAAATTCCGTGTCAGTAGCACGCAATGATTCTGAAAACACAGCAAGCAATGATTCTGAAAAACAAGAAAGAAAAAATCATACGTCAAGCATAGATTCAGAAACACTTTCCAACACATTCAGAATAATATAACAAAACTTCACCGTTTAATAAGCTGAAATATGGTGTCTAATTGAACAATTAGGAAACGCATAACGCATTTTAAAACCCAACTTCAGCAATTCCCATCTGAAATCGGAAAATCACCCGAATTCTTTGAGCAGTCCTGTATATGATATAAAAATTTGTATCTATAAACTACATGCATGGCAAAATTCAGTTCAGTTAGGAAATATATACTTCAGTTGTAAATTCCCCTACAGCAATTTCCTATAATAAGGAGAATGGTGCATGAATTCTTTTATGGAGCATTGTATACGAAATATAGAATTTATATACAGGGTGTCCACGTATAAATTGACCGACCTTTATTTTCGCAACCGTTGGTCCTAGATGCATACTTCCAATTACAAAAATGGTTTAAATAAGGTAAAGAATTCTTTTTAAAGCGATTTGGATCAATCACAACATTTCTTAAAAATCTACGAAATTTAAATTTTTATACGGTCTTCCGGTCTTATAAGTTATATTTAGTAAATTTTTCCTGATACACTGACACGTAAGACAAAAATAGTCCCGTTATTCTACGATTAAAATTGGTTGAGTAATAACTGTTTAAAGTTGGAGCATATATTTTGCTGCAAATTAGAGGTCATTTACAAATTTAGTAGAAATATAATTTCGTCAGATATAGTAGAAAAATTGTTGAGAGTAAAATTAACATTGCAAATAAATTTGAAATCTTTAATCATTCTGGCACATTAATGCAAAATATACAATTTATAATAAACATATAAGAAGGAAAAAAAAAATTGAATTTTTGTTAAATAAAATGATGAAAATTAATAGTTTTAGCTTTTGATAATTGATTCTTATGTATTCTGTACCGCTGAATTCGAAATTTACTTTCATTTTTAACCATCACGTAAAGATATTTTGCAAATCGTAAATTTTAAAGTTAAAAAAAGAAAAAATAGCGAAAATTTGATACTATAAAATAGATGTCATTGTTGTGTCTTTAACTTTTGATAATTTATTTTTATGTATGTTTTATTATTGAATGTGTAAATGACCTTCATTTTCAACAATCACGTATGGGTTTTTCGTAAATTGTAAATTTCAAAGTTAAAAAATTCAAAGTTAAAATTGAACCTCCTCCCCCACCTCATCGGACCTCTCAGATATTTAGCTGTAAGAATTCCAGTATAAGCCAAACAACTGAATAAATTATTGCATTAAAGAAAATAAAATTATAGCCAGATTACTTTCCATAAGTAGACGCTACAATCTTTAAAAATGGACTCATCACTCCAAATAGGAAACGCCACTCTATACTTTAGTACAAGTAATGTTTAATGAATCTCTGTACTACAAGACATATTATTTACAGGATTACTGTTCATATTTACATCGCAAAGCTCAGAAGAAATCCGCTGATTTGGAAAAAAACATTCCATCATTTCCCGCCTCTCAAAACTCCTAGGGAAAAAAATCAAGCAAACAGCTTGTATTTCTAACACCTCTACATTGTGCGTCTCAAAACAATCTCTCTGCGTAAAAGCTAATCCGCAATGAAACATGGGGAAAAATCTATTTGGTAGCCCGCTAAAATTAAGGACTGTCGTGTGCAGCCATCTAGTGTAGCAGTCTTTAAATATTTGTTACATCATTAAGTAAAAAAGTTTTATGTCTGTTTTATAGTATCTGATTTTCGCTATATTTTAACTTTGACATTTACGATTTGCAAAGAAATTTTAACGTGATTGTTAAAAATGAAGGTCATTTTCAGATTTAGTGCTAAAATGTGCATAAAAAATCAATTATTAAATGTTAAAAAATACAGTCATCTCCTCCATTTTATAGTATCCGATTTTTGTTATTTTTTGACTTTGACAATTTATGATTTGCGAAAAATCCTGACATGATGGTTAGAAATTAAGGAAATTTTCGGATTCAGTGCTAAAAAATACATTAAAGTTAAACACACACACACACACACACATCGCATGTGTTATCTAATCTAAAACTTTTTCTTAAATTTTTTGCCGGTAATCTATCCGAATTTTTTTGTGTTATCCTGTAAAATAAGTATAAATGGTAACCACCGAAAATCATAGTAGTATTAGATTGTCATCGGATTTATGTCAGTATGTAAAATTTAATCTCGATCTGATATTTGAAGGTGAGTTAAAGTTCGAGTACAAATTTTGAACTGGAAAAACATACATACGATAGTTGAAGTTAAATAAAAACTTATAAAAGTAACATAATTTTTGTTAACAGAAATCATGAAAAGAAACAGTCTCATATCCTTACAAAATAAAACATATGCTAAAATAGAATTATTTTAGTCAATTTGAAACTTAATAAAAGTTAACTCAATCGTAATGCTTGCACGATTTTTCTCAAAGCGTGATACACGGGATACACGTGAAATAAGTTCTTCGAATACTTTAAGCACCTTGGTATATGACCCCTCAAAGCATGGCGAAACTCATCTGTGTTCAAAAGCAGTAAAGTGGTATAAGTCATGCATTTTGAAAGTTTCATAACTCGGTCGATTTTAGTGTTATATGAACAGGACATTTTTTGTCTTACTTGTCAGTGTAATAGAAAAATTTTACTAAATATAACTTATAGGACCGAGGGAGCGTATAAAAATTTAAATGCCGCAATTTTTTAAGAAATGTTTTTCTTGACCCAAATCGCTTAAAAAATAATTCTTTACCTTATTTAAACCACTTTTGTAACTGGAAGTATGCATCTAGGACCAACGGTTGCGAAAAAAAAGGTCAGTCAAGTTATACGTGGACACACTGTATATAACGAGTAACATGCGAAAGATTAATTAAATTTAAAAGTGCATACCGAATTTAAAAACGCTTTTCCAGCTATTATTGCTCAAAGACAGTACTGAAACCGATTTATTTTGTGTCCCTGTAAATGAACAATAAATGCTATAAATGCCCTATTGTATAGTAATCATCTTGTAGCGAAATTCAGTGATTTATAGCAATTTCAATACATTTTGAAACTAGCTAACTTGACAGGCCTTGCCCGGGTACGTAAAAAAAAAGCACGAATTGCGAAAAAATTCTGAAAATCACAATAAGATATCACGAAAGAAATTTAAATCGCTGCACAAATTTCGAAAGGAGAAAAAAATTATATATTGCGTTCGAAGATTGAAAGTTTATTCCTTTGACTAATGTGGGAAAACGGTAGGAAATCGCTAAAATACACTAAAAATCACATACAAAATTCCCGAAAAATTCGAAAATTGCTATACGAAATTCGATTAAACTTTATTGAAGTGAGGGCAGAAATTATTTTAGTATTATAGGCCAAAAATGGAATATCAAAAAATTGCAGCAGATCGCGAAGAAATGTAAAAATCGAATTAAAGGTCACAAAAAGTTCAAAAATCATGAAAGTCAAAATTTACTATAATTGGATAAAAGTTTCAAATCTAATTCCTTTGACCTACGGGCTCTCTTAAAATTTATGTTTGGGAAAGCATGTTAAGCTTTGTATCATGTTACTTTTATTCATAATTTAATTTACTTGGATTCCCTTAAACGTAATTAATATCTTATCCCTTAAGTTAATATTACTTTTTGTTGCATTAAAATATCTCAATTTGTTGATTTTCTGTAAGCAAGTAATCCCTATTGGTTTACAATGGAAGTCTATGGGAATTTGGCGAAATATTAGAGATATCACCAAGTTGGCGTCACTTTTTGCGACTCATTTTGGTCGCCAAATTTGGCGATATATCGCCAAGTTGGCGAAAAACTTGAGAGCATTTGGCGACAGAACTGTGTCCGCCCTATGATAACCGCCTTATAAGTATGGAGATGCATTATGCTGTTCAATAATCGCGTAAATAAATGGCTAAAAATTCAAAAATCGCTGTATGAATTTCGAATAAACTTTTTTGAAAAGAGAACAAAATTTACTATATTGGGATAAAAGAAAGAAACAGTATTCTTTGTACTAATGTGGAAAAATCGCCTCGAAACTTAAAAAAAGAGCTAAAAATCGCATAAAAAATTAAAGTAAAAAAATCTAATCAAAAAATCGAAAATCGGGCTTCGAGGTGCAAAACGTCATATATAGACGTACCTTTTCCCCAAATTTTGTAGCTCTACGTGCGGTCTTTTCGGAACACTGTCGAAACACTCACAAACTCACACACAAACTTCTTTCCTTACTATTATAGATAGATAGCGTAATGTCCTTAAAATAAATGCAATCGATTTTTCCCATCAAACGTAATGTAACGGAATTATTTAAATGCCCCTGTAAATGAACGACTGAAGCTACACACTTCATATTGAATACCGAACACGCCACGGTAAACATCATTAACATGTATCAATTGCGTGAAAATGACAGTATATTTACGGGATTTAGAGCGTGGACAAACAAACGGACAGACGAAGAGACGGCCAGACAAACCGAAATCATAAGCACTTTTCAATTATGTTGGACAGTGTTAATAAAAGTATTTATATATTTTATATATTTTTCTTTTCTGTTAGTCATATTTACTCAGTACCTATAAAATGTAAGCATAACATTAGTCGCTAGATTTGAAATATTGTCTTCTTTCAGAATATGGGTGAAATATTTGAAATAGAGATCGTCTACATTTTTACAAATGTGCCAAATTTCTTTTTCTTAATGGTAACATCCACTTTCGAAACCATATTTCAGTTCTTTGAATCAAAGCAGCTCGGAATTAAGCGTAGTTTATATATCGTTTCTCCAATCTTCACAGATTGATAAAAGCAAATGTGTTAGGGGTTATCTATAAATTTAGAAAAATTAAATAAAGATTCAAAGAAAACGTTCAGAGTCATTCAATAAAAAATTAGAAAAAAATATATAGAAAATCTAATTATGAAATAATGAATTTTATTTAAAAGTAAACACATAAAATTTTCAAGTTGTTTTGTATTATTTTCTTATTTGTGGTTGAAGAATATCAGAAAATGACCCTTTAAGCCTCTGACTGACAAACCCGTGTTAACACCTTTGCAACGAACTGCAGTTTTCACTGCAAGTTATGCTTTATTTAAATTAATATAATTTCATAAATTTTGCTGTCTTTTCAGTCACTGGGTCGTGATTAATATTCAAAAGCATTATCTTGAAGTACTCAATTACGTTTTTAATATAATGTTGAAATAATTATCTTTTATTTAGAATTTTTAAAAATCATACAGTAAAAACAACATTAAAATTTCCCTTTTTCGTGATAGTCGAGATCATCGAAAATTTAATTTTTTTATGCCTCGAATGTGGCTTGGAATGGGCTTGTTAAAACCCCATTTTTTCTGTTTGACTTGGCTAAAAAGAGTCATCACCAAGAATTATTGCAACCCTTTCTTTTACTTTACTGTTTTTCCTGTTTTGTTTTAGTATAGATGTAAAAATTCTGGAAGCGAGTGACCAGCGCTATATCTGATCTGAACCAGGCATATCTTGTTCACAATAAAACCTATTCATATTCATTTTCCCGAGTATTTATTTATCTGAGTTATGATTTACTTTGAATGCGCAAAAAATCGTTCTGCAAATTTTATTGAATTTATGTGATTAATTCTAATTCGAAGTAATATAGTTTATTATCGTCTGTTATTGAAATTCCTCAGAGCTGTAAACTTACACATCCATGATTTTGACGAAGTTCATTCTTTTTACGTAAAACTTGCTTCAGGTCTTCATTCGTAATTTTTTAGATGCATTCATTAAGTATTTTCATAATTAAAATCATGTTTTTCAATAAAATAATTATGTCAACATTATATCTGGGTCTATTCATCACATCGCAATAAAGGGAAAGACATTTCAGTTGGATGAAATTTGGGAAGAAATAAATTAAAACGACCCGCGACCCGGGAAACTACATTAGCATCAAAATATAGGTAAAAGTATTGTGGTTAGATTTCTGTAATTCTCTCTGTTTCGAAGTTTAGTTAAATAAGTAGTTTATAAAATTGGAAAATCAGTTATAGTGTTCACCGTTTATGCAACATATGGATAAATCTTTATTAAATTTTATTAAATAATACTGTTTTACTTATTTTAAAGTTACTTTGTTGTACTTGTTTGCTACAACAAAATTTCTTTAGAGCCTTTAACAGAATTAAGATTTAGTTTAACTAAACTTTCACAATTAATAAAGTATTAGTTTTCACATGACTATAATAATTTCGTAAATAGGAAATACAAAATACCGTAAAAACATGTTTAACTACGTAGATAAGAAAAATCGGAATAAAATGACACATACGGAGCACATTTAATAAATTATCAGGTATATACTATTAATGACTTGACCAATTCAAGTTTAAACGTATATACAGTGATGGAACAGTGGCGCAGCAGATGAGCGATTGTCACCACTAAATTTTTATAGTATTCTTCGCCTTCAAAAATCTCAGAAATTCTCTCCTGATATTAGATGAATGCTAATAAAATTTTGCGGTGTTAATTGATTCTCTGCTGCTACGCTGTTCCATCACTGTATGTACCTCCATTACGTTTAACCATTTCGCTGCGGAACCCGAGATTTCATCGGGGATGCATTTTTCTGTTTAATTAACCCTCCTTGATTATTCCAACCAGTTATTTTTTTATTGTAAATTTTACCTTATTTAATCGGAGCATTTTCCCGATTAAATTAGACAAAAATTTTTGTATTGAAAAACCGTGCAAAAGAATAAAAATTCTTAATTACACAATTTTTGAAGCTATTTTGATAAAACAATTACGCAACGAGAGGGTTAATTACGCCTCTACTTTCTCCTTATTGAACCTTGATCGACAGTCTGTGAAACGCTATCAATGCAGTGACCTCTATTTGACCAGTTTACCATTCAAAAATAGTTCTGTTTGAGAATCAAGTTCTATAGGAGGAAATTTTTCTTAAGACCAAGAATCTTAAATACTTCAGTTTATATATATTTTTTGTTTTACGTATGTGAGCATATGTAATTTCGAAGGTGAAACGACACGGAAATTATAAAAAGAAATTTTTGGTTTTGAAAATAACTGGTATAAAAGAGAGCTGTAGGGATACCAGAATCATCCTCCGAGAACCAGCAAATCATCCACAATGTTCGCTAAGGTAAATGCAGGCGAAGTTTCTAAAACTATATTTATTTTAAATGTCATAGAATTGTCATATTACTGTATTATTTGAAGTAAACGTGGTAAAATTTCTATGCAATTTTGGTTCAGAATGTTTGATTAATATTTAAGCCATTTGAAATAATTCCCCGAAGAATGTATTTCTAATATCATGGGATAGATATCCTGTTGTGATTGCTTAAATGTATTACCGATATCAAATATCATTTTGTTTAACTACTGATATTTTTTTCCAACAGTATTTAACAGTAATAAATGATTTAACAATGATACTTAGAATAAAACTTTAATTATGAAAAGTAAAAAGTAAAACCATTTCCTTAAGCAGTCTTCTTTAAAATATATATTCTATTAATTGCAGTATTAAAGTAGAAGCCAAAAAGCGTGGCTTAAATTACATCGCACATTCACTGCATCGCATAAAAGTGGATATTTCTTTAAGCGAAATTACATTACGCATTTTCTCCATGTTAAGTGAAAAATACAGTATTAAATTAATTTCAAGTTAAATAAATTTCAAAAGCAACTTTCTTTATATAAGGGAATATAATATATTAAAAATATTTAGCAATTAAAAATTTTCTTGATTTATTTTCAGATTGCTATCTTGTGTGCTGCCCTTGTAGCTGTAAACGCTGGAGCAATAGCACTCCATGGAGTGACTCTTGCACATACTGGGAACAGTGTTAGTTCCAGGCATCAGGACGTAAGTAGAAATAAAATTCTTTTAATTTCGACACTCATACTTTTTATGCGTAAAAGAGCTAAAAAATTAATATGTTTTTATAAATATTATTATTGCTATATATTTTAGTAATTTGGAAAAAAATAAATAGATATAGTCGATCCTTTTAGCTAACATAGAGACAATTATATTTCTTATTTATCCTAAAGGCACATATATATCAATATGTTTGTAAGAATTAGTAAAGAAGAAGCTTTCTCTTAACAATTTTTGAAAGCTAATCGGATAGATAGACAGATGTCTATGCTCGCGTAAATAAATTACCTCTTAAATACTTAATTTTTATTAATTAAAACACACTTTTCATGCTTAAATCTTATAATTCGAAATTAAGAAATTGCTTAACGAATTACAAGCCATGGAGAAAATTTTTCTATAAAAAATGTGAATAAAACTAATTTTTTTTATTGCTTAGTTTTTAGTGAGCGACCTTTTAATAGATAAATCTCCCGTCTTCTATATCCCCCCCCCCCCCCAAAATAAATATTTAAGCAAAGATATTTACATGTATTTCTAATTTATGTTCAATTTTTGTTACAGGCTCATGGGAATTATGGCTTTGCATATGATATTGTCGATGGCCATGGGGCCAGCAACTCACGATCCGAAGTAGGAGATGGTCATGGAAACAAACAAGGAAGCTATACTCTGCATGATATCGATGGAAGGGCCAGAAGAGTCAATTACGTTGCTGATGGACATGGTTTCAGAGCTGTAGTGAACACTAACGAACCTGGAACAGCACATAGTGCTCCAGCTGCATCTTTGACTAATTCACCTTACGCTGCACCCATTGCCCCTGTTGCTGCTCATGCTGCCCCAGTAGCCGTTGGCTATGCTGCTCCAGTTGCTTACGCAGCAGCTCCTCTTGCAGCCTACCATGCTGCACCAGTAGCTTACTCAACTTCATCTGCCATAAATCACGTAGCCGCGGCTCCGATTGCTGCTGCTCCATTTGTGGCTGGTCATGGACTTTTGGGAGGAGGATTGTATGGACATGGACTTGGTGGAATTGCTTATGGCGGTCTTCATCATTAATTTTAGGTTAAATGGAATTTGAATATCTGTTGTGCCAAAGTTTTAATAAATAAATTATTTTTAACAAAAAAATTAGTTTTCTAGTTTACATTGTCCAAACAACATCACACAGAAGGTATAATATCTTTATAAAAACTAATTTTTTTATCTAAAAATATTAAAGAAAAAATATTTGAAATGAAACAAAATATTTAGTTTATTAAAATTCAATTTCATGCCTTTTATTTATTACTTTATTTTTATTATTATTTGTTTCTTCATTTTGTTAGTGAGAATGGAATCTTGAAAAAGTTTTTCTAAAATTATAATAATTGATATCTTGATTAATTCTGAATGCAAACATGTACCTGAAAAACATTTTTTTTTTAAACTCTAACTTTGTATTTATTTTTAGTATGTTACTATAGGAGAAGAATGGCACTATTTTTGGTTTATGAACGATGAAATTAGCAATTGTTTTCCTTTAAAAATTCCGGAGTTTCAAATGAATTATACAGAATTTGTTACATAATATTTTTAATCTTAAATTTACAAAAAAAAAAATTAAATAAATAAATAAATAAATAAAAATAAAAAATGTTGCTATGCGTCAGTTTTTTTGTGAGTTTTAGGTAGCTTTCTTTACAAAAAAGCTACCTATTGCAGCCGTTCGGAGGAAAGCGATTTCAAAAAATTTTGGTATATTTTCATCGATCATGACCCCCAGACCCCGAAACCACCCTCCGTTCAAAATTGATATATATATATATATATATATATATATATATATATATATATATATATATATATATATATATATATATATATATATATATATATATATCTGACCTATGTCACACTGTAACTCCCGTAATTATGAACCGATTTCGATGTAATTCGGTGTGTACATAGTACATACCAATGTCTCGACCGAGTTCGTTGGCCAGCTTCATCCGCCGTTTTGTTTCAAAATGGCGGCCATTTAAAATTTTTAAAAAAAATTTAAAACTTGAAATGTGGTACCAAAAAATTAAAAATGGAAAAATATTTTTTTCTTATGTATTTGACCTTTATACAAAGATTCCGGAGCAGTTTTTGTTTCGTCTATATCTTAAAAAATGGCTGAGTTATAGCATTTTGAATTTCTAGCGTGGCTGACATTTTGAAACGTCCTGAATTTTGTCACGCGATAAAAGGCGTATTTATGAACCGATTTGGATGTAACTTCGTTTATACATAGTACATACCAATGTCTCGACCGGGTTCGTTGGCCAGCTTCACCCGCCATCTTGTTTAAAAATGGCGGCCATTTAAATTTTTAAGAAAAATTTAAATTTGAAATGTGGTACCAAAAATTGAAAATTGAAAAAATATTTTCTTCTTATGTGTTTGACCTTGATAAAAAGATTCGGGAGCAGTTTTTGTTTCGTCTATATCTTAAGAAATGGCTGAGTTATAGCATTTTGAATTTCTAGCGTGGCTGACATTTTGAAACGTCCTGATTTTTCTCACGTAATAACAGGCGTATTTATGAACCGACTTGGATGTACCTTGGTGTGTACATAGTACATACAAATATCTCGACCGAGTTCGTTGGCCAGCTTCATCCGCCATCTTGTTTCAAAATGGCGGCCATTTAAAAAAATTAAAAAATAAAAAAATTTAAATGAGATACCAAAAAATTGGAAAATGAAAAAGATTTTTTTTGTATGTGTTTGACCTTAATACAAAGATTCCGGAACAGTTTTTCTTTCGTCTATATCTAAAAAAAAATGGCTGAGTAATAGCATTTTGAATTTCTCTTGTGGCTGACATTTTAAAACGACCTGATTTTTGTCACGCGATAACAGGCGTATTTATGAACCTATTTGGATGTAACTTGGTCTGTACATAGTACATACCAATGTCTCGACCGAGTTCGTTGGCCAGCTTCATTCGCCATCTTGTTTCAAAAGGGTTGCCATTTAAAAAAAATTAAATTTAAAATTCAAAATGAGGTATTAAAAAATTGGAAAATGAAAAAGATTTTTTTTATGTGTTTGGTCTTGATACAAAGATTCCGGAGCAGTTTTTGTTTCTGAAAATTTGTTCTTTTGTTGATATCTTAAAAAATGGTTGATTTATAGCTCTTTGAATTTCTAGCATGGCTAACATTTTGAAACGATCTTGTATTTGTCACGCGATAACACGCGTATTCGCCTATTTCGATGTAAGAAGGCATGTGGATAGTATACATCAACACCTCGACCAAGTTCGCTGGCCAGATTCATCAGCCATCTTGTTTCAAAATGGCGGCCATTAAATTAAAAAAAATATATATATTTAAAGTGAGGTGCAAGAAAATTAGAAATTGAAAAGGGTTTCTTTCTTAAGTATTTGATCTTGATATAAGGATTCAGGAGCATTTTTTGTTTGTCTTTACCTTAAAAAATGGCTCAGATATAGCAGTTTCAATTTCTATTGTGGGTGACATTTTGAAAAATCTGATTTTTTGCATGCGACAGCACTCCTATATATTAATCGATTCCGATGTGAGTGAGCATGTGCACAGCAATTACTAAGGTCTCGACCAAGTTCACTGCTTAGCCTCATCCACCATGTTGTCTTAAAATGACAGGCACTTTAAGAAATTGCCGAATTTGGCAGCCAAATATAAGTTACTTTAAAGAAAAGCAGCTTGGATAAAGCTGACTAATTTCGCGAAATTCTCATTCATTATATTGATAAAAATTAGTATTGAATCTCCTATATTCGGTTTCCACTAAATTGAGCTTCGTGTCTTTGCATGATATAAGTTGGCTTTTTTTAAATAAGGATTATGAAAGCTACCTCTTCCTCCCGGCACTGGCCGGAAGGACTTTTTTGAAATACATTCCTATGTAAGTTAGAAAACACCTGTACATTTGTTTTAATATTTCAAAAATGTTCTCGAAGCTTTTCTTTCCATTTCCATTCAAATAATGATTTAGTTGCTACTTTGAAACGTTAAGATTCAATTAATTTAGGGGATAAAGCAATTTGCAAAATTAATGACAATAACAATAATAGCAATAATAATAATAATACCAATGGGAAAATATAAACCTTCATAATGTTAACAAAAGTATTCAGTTAGAAATTATTATTTTAACTGATTTATTGAACACTAAATGTTGAATACTGAATGCTATATATCTGAACTATTGAATACTAAATATTTGAAGAATTTTTAGTATGTTACTATAGAGAAAGAATGGTACTATTTATTGGTTATGAACGGTGAAATTAACATTCGTTTTTCCTTAAAACAATTCTGGAGTTTTGAAGGAATTATACAGAATTTGTTATATAAGATTTTAAATCTTAAATTACGAAAAAAAAGAATCAAAAATTTGGCTATGGCGAAGTTCTTTTGTGAGGTTTTTGAAATACATTCTTATGCAAGTTAGAAAATATCTTTACATTAATTTTAATGCTTTCAAAAATGTTCTTGAAGCTGTTCTTTCTATTGAAATAATGATTTACTTTCTACATTCAAACGTTAGGATTAAATTAAGTTAGGGAATAAAGTAATTTATAAAACTAATAATAATAATAATAACACCAATGTGAATATATAAAGCTTCATAATGTTAGCAAGAATCAATCAGTTAGAAATTATTATTTTAGGTAATGGCTAATGATAGCAATATCACAAGAAAAAAATTGTCACTTTAACTCCTCTTTGGAAATATTTGTATCTAGTACTAGATTGTTGGCATTCCTGATAAATTGAGTAGACTTTCTACCCTGGTCTGGATTTGGAAAACCTTTAAGCAGAAGATTTTGAAAATATCACATATTTAGCATAGAAAAAAAAATGTAAAGGCTATTGAAATAGCAAACCAGATTACTTTTATAATTTAATTTTAAAAAAATACTAAGCGCTAAGGTATATTCACCAATCGAGTTTTAACATAAAAATATACGTGTTAAAAGTATTTATATTAAACATACAGACTTAAAAAAATATTTTAATAAACAGACCTTCTAGCTTCGTACACACAAACTATAACATTTCGAAGATCAGCTATGATAAAAAAAAAACTATTTTCGCAAAAAAATGTAAATATATAAGTTTTTTTGGGGGGTAAAATAATTTATTTATAATTGCTGATCACGGAAATACCACCGTTTATATGCACGAAACTAGTAGGTCTGTTTATTTGAAGGCTTTTAAAGGCTTTGTGTTTACTGTAGTCACTTTTAGAATATATTGTGTTTATTTTAAGTACAACATGTAATTTTTAGGGTTTTGTTCTTAAAAAGAAAAACGGAACCATTATAAGACCTTTATCTGTCTGTTCGTCTGTCACAGACATTTTACTCGTAAATGGTGGAACGTAGAATGTTCAAATTCGCTGAAGTAGTAAAGGCTATTGACCCACATATTTAGAGATTATTAATCATTCACAAACGTATTTAGAAAAAACGTACAGGGGCTAATTATGTTACTTAAAAAAAAAACTTTTCTTTGTGTATCGTCTGAAAGCTTATATCCATATTATATCCATTATATATTATATAATATTATATCCATTATATATTATATAATATTATATCCATTATATATTATATAATATTATATCCATTATATATTATATAATATTATATCCATTATATATTATATAATATTATATCCATAATAAAGTCATTGAGATATTTATACTTATTAATTTAATTTACTCAAATCTTGTTAAATTGTTCCCCGTATTATTATTAGATAAAATATTCCCACGAAAGTATTTTATTGTTATTTAAAACTGGTAATTTAGTCTTTTACTAACTGTCTTAACTTTTACTATATCAATAAAAAATTGTAATCTTTAAATATAAATTTTTAACCCATTAAAAAAGAGCTTTAAGTAATTAAATCTTTTCTTCCATGGCTTGAAATTTAGATCTATTCGAGTACACAGGCTAATTTAAAAACCTTTTTAAAGTTATTTTTATGACTTTCAAATAGGCAAATTTTCTTGACTATCGGAAATAGTGTGCAAAATGTCTAAAATATGAAGAAAAAGAAATTTCGAATGTCAAGTTTTTTTGCCAACCGACATTAATCAGTTAATTGCAAAATTTCAAATGAAATAGCAGAATAAGTTTTATCATAGAATTATTAACCCTTTTTCAAATGAGAATAATGAATGTAAAGTTATCCTGATGTCTTTTTAAAGTAGATTTAATTTTAGTTCTTCAAATAAATCTAAATATAAACCATGCGAACATATCTGAAAAGATCTAACAAGAATCAATCCCTCCCACCCACTCTTCGAAATTTTTTTTTTTTTTTTACATATGGCATTATTAACAGTATTGGAATTTATTTTGAGGCAAAAAAGCAATTTGCCTGATACACACATTGTTTCCTTATACTGCGTTATACTATTTTTTATTCTAAATTTTGCATTGGCTAATATTCTTCACATTTCTTCCAATAAATAATAATAAAAAAACTGTGAGTTAAAGAAATTCAAAATCTGAGAAAAAGCATCATAAAAACGCTTATAAAATTCCAATCACATTCACATATTCAAAAACTATTATAATTACAGATATCTTATATATTTATTTAATCGGATAATTCAACACTTGTAAGAAGGGTTCGTAAATATCATGACAGATTAAGTTGAACTGACAATGATTTTGAAAATGTCATCGTTTGTACGACGAAACGATCGTCAATCTTAAGACGGATATTCTATCCCTTTTTATAGCATTATTTAACTTAATCTGCTTATAACTGATTATTATACATGTTTTTATATACATGTTTTTATAATATCATGATATTTTCGAAAATATAAAAAAATATCCTATATTTCGAGATATATCCGATATTTTTGATATATATCCGATATTTCCAAATAGTCAACTTATTGATAATTATAAATATTTTCAGACCTATTATAAATTAGAAACTAAAACATATTGCATTTAGCACGAATATATTTTTTTTCCCACTTACGTAACAAAATCGAAGGTAAACTAATTGAAAGCTGACACAATTTGCTTTTTACACTCACAAAAAACAAAATTATGCGATTAATTATCAAGTTTCCAGAAAATTTTGTGTTTTATGTAACAAAATTATACACAAAATATTTTGTTTTTATTGGAAAATTCGACCATCTCTAACTTGTTGTGTAATTTAAACTAAAAAAATCCAAAACCATAAAAGATTCTAATGTAGCAGTAAATAACTTCTCTAAATTACATAGTTTATCTTTCAATAGCTGTTTTAAGTAAATAATTATTGGTTCTACATTTTACATTTAAAAATGCAGCTTCAAATGTAAAATTTCGAAAATATTTTTATGTGTGTGTGTGGGGGGGGGGGGGGGCACTCGGGAAGATAAAAAACGGCCAGTCAAAGCAAAAGTTCTTATCTACAGAACGACGCAATCAATAATAGTTTAAAAATTCATTTACACTAGTTTGGACTGAAAATAATAAACTATCATACGCAATATTTTGAAAATCGGTATCAAATACTATATTAAAATATCGAAAATATGGAACTTCATGATATTTTGAAAATAAATATTAGATATATATCATGATATATATCAAGATATTTATACATTGGCATATATCACCAAAACCTGCTTGTAAGTTTTATAAAATGAATACTGAAGAGGATTTTACGGTATATAACAAGCCGAAGAATACTAAGTGAGTCATATTGGCAAGAAATAATACATTAGTAGAAGTGACTTAGTCAATCTGCAGCTTTTCAACGACCTTCGAGTGCCCAACTTTAATATGGATACAACCCCTAAAATAATTCCGTTTTAAAATAATTAATTCCTCGTAAACTAATCGTACGAATTTCGTGCAAATTTATATTTAAGCTAATTGAAAGATGCGGAATTTATTTATGGTATCACGATTGGGTCTTGCCACTGAAAAAAAACAACAAAGTTTTGGTTTATTTTTATATGTAGATGGCCGTCTTAGCAAATTTTATATACATAATTTAAAAGTAGATTTTATGCAGAGTTAGTAAAGGGTGTTTACTTTTTTTTTACCACTACTGTACAAGAAGTGCTTTATTAGTTTGCTTATACATTATTAAACGTACACATTGAAATAAAATTAAATTTTGTAAAGTATTTAAGATCAATTTTTAAAGATTTATTGCTGTATTCTTAACAGAGATGAAGGAAAAAAATAACATAATTTGTGGAATCAATTAGTCATATTTCATAAAACAATAACATAATTTTATTTAAAAATGTTAATCTACAGATTAAACCAAAAACATGTCAAAACTATACATAATTCAATAGTAGATATATATATATATATACTTTTTATAACATAATAAAATTTAAATTTTATACTTACGAAATTGAAGTTCTTACAGATTAATTAATTGCGGAGATACGAAAAAGATCAGCTTATTATTATTATTACTATCATTATTATTAATAGATTATATAATTGCTTTTCATAAATCATATTATTTCGAAGTCAATAAATTATGCTTTTTCACATTATTTTAAATACTTCATCTGCAAAATAAACTATTTGTAAATATTTTGAAACGAGAATTGAAGGTTTTGTTGTTGTTGTTTCATGATAGGATTACAAGAAACTTGTCGGATGTGCAAATCTCAAAAATTTCTTCGTTCTCATACATGTTAATATTTAAAAAATTTTTTACACATGTTAATACTGTTATTACTTCAATACTACACCAAGTTTCTGTTTCATTTTACTAATCGGAGACAAAACGGGCTAATCTCGATCATAATATTTAATAAAATCAATATTCTTTTTCATTCTGTTATACATCATCTGCTTCAGAATCACCAGGCTAGCTGGATGCGAATTGCCCGTCGTTGCATGAACAGCCGATGTACAAAACTATGAAAAATCTCAATTACAGCGCCCCCTTCCTTACGGATTGTTACCAAATTTAGGTGCGACCTGCTGGCCATAGCCAAAAATATACACATGAAATTTGGTTCAATTCTATGCATTACTTCATGCACTTTTAGATGGTACAATAATGAAAATGGCACAAAAATCGCTATTACAGCGTCCCCTTCTAGTGGAATATTTTCAAATTCAAGGAGGGCCAGCTAGCCATAACCCAAAACATACACAATAAATTTGGTTCAGTGCTATGTATAACTTCACTCTTTTTTCAATGATACAAAGAGGACACACCGATATACGGACACATGGGCTTACGGACAGACAGAAATTTTGTACAAACAAGTTTTTCGGATTTTCTGACCCCTAAAACATATAAATACGTCGAAAACCGGAAGTCGAAAAAAATCTCGATTACAATACTTTCTTCTTTAGATAGAATGAAGTAAAAATCTTCAAATAAAGCACATTTTTTGGAATTTTTTAAAAATTTTGTTTATTTGTTTTTTACAACTTGAAGGAGTTTAGTGTATTCAGAATGGTTAAACCAAGCACATTACATCTGAAATGAAGTTTAAAAAAAAATGCTTTTTTTTTAGTGGGAAGGAATAGGCGAGAAGATGGGGTAATACACCTTTATATATTTCAATTTTCAATTTTAATATTACCATTTTAGAAAAAAGACTTAAAAAAATATTTATTTTCCCAATTTGTTTTGATAACTAAAAGATTTGCCGAAAACAAAAGTTCACTTTTTATTCTATCAGAGCATTTTTGAAAAAAAAAAAAAAAAAAAAAAAAAAAAAAAAAAAAAACCTGACATTTCCACAATTTACATTAATGTGCACAATTCGGTGTTATGCCAAAATGTAAATAATTATTTCTGAATCATAATGCTTGCACAAAAAAAAAAAAAAAAAGCCTTTCTTGTAAATTATTAAGTATTCATTTAATTTGCGGAAACATTGCACAAAAGAATTTTGCAATTATTTTATATATTTACTATAAATATTGTTAATAGATGAAGTTGAAAATATATTCAAATTAATACAATATAATAGCAAATACAGTAAAACCCGTTTAAGAAGTTCCCGCTTAAGAAGTTTTCCCGTTTAAGAAGTTTATATTTTCGATTCCCATTTTTCTCTTATTCTTACAACACTAAAATAACTCGTTTAAGAAGTTTTGTTCGAAACTCTTTCCCGCTTAAAAAGTTTTATTTTTCCTTCCATTTTTACTTTCAAAGTTCGTTTATTTTGTCTTTTTTATTATTATTTTATTTTTTGTGCTGAAATCTCTTTCTTTATTATTCTTCGCTATTCAAAAAGGTCAATGTTTAGGACTGATAGCAGATGTGGTCACCTCTATTTCACCTTAAAATCTGTTTAACGTGTTTGATGGAAATGGAATGTGGGTAGAGGATGGGCCTCTCGTCACTGTAACAATAGTGACTGATAAGAGAAAAGGGAATTGCTACGCCCTACCGATGGGTGGCTGTTTCAGTTCAATAGTTACAACAGATTCTTTCCCACCACCATATTCCATAAGTGTAATGTACCAAATCTGCGTTTGGTTTATTCATTTCGCAGTTTTTAAGTCAGTGTAAAGTGCATAACATCAAAGCTTTCTCGTTAGAAAATACACGGACAAAAAATTCTGTTTTTTTTTCCCCAAAAATGTCGGGCAAGGCAATTACAAGGAAAGCCTTGTCAATTGAAGACAAAATCAAAATTTTGAAAGAAGTTGATAGTAACGCCAAAACAACAAGAGTTGAAATTGCAAAGAAGTTGAACATACCAGTGGCTACTCTGAATGGAATTCTAGCAAAACGAGATCTCATTTTAAACTGTTCTGAAAAATCTCGTAAAATTAAAAATGTGAAAAGAGGAAAATATGAAGTTATGGAAGAAAAGTTATTGATTAAAGGTTGCCGAAAAAAAAAAAAAAAAAAAAAAAAAACAGAAACTAAAAACTATAACCGATTTTTTTTTTTTTTTTTTTTGCAAAAACATATCAAATCACTCTTAAAGAGAAATTTCTTGTCTTGGATTAAATAAAGAGTTTCTAAGGTAATTATGTATTTTTACTTTATTAGCTAATTTTTTAAGTGTGCAAACTAATTTAAATTTCTTAAGAAAACTCAATTTTATAGAAAGTACTCTTCGTATTATTGTACTAAGGTAAATAGCTAATTTTTTAAGTGTGCAAACTAATTTAAATTTCTTAAGAAAACTCAATTTTATAGAAAGTACTCTTCGTATTATTGTACTAAGGTAAAATAAACCCTCTTCTGAATATCAATATTTAAACTATTGATTTGCTATTGAAATGCTAATTTCCCGTTTAAGAAGTTTTCCCCCTCCACTCCCTTGGGAAACTTCTTAAGCGGGTTTCACTGTATGTTATATCATATTTTTTAAAACAGATACTTTCCGTAATCAGAACAAATATTTTAGACCTACACATTGATAAATTCGGAAAATATTTTCTCTAAACAAAATTAAAACAATAAAAATAATTTTATAGTTGATAAATAACTGCAATTTCAAGGTATTTCTAGTTTGAATAAGTTTTGACATTTTTCATCGAAAAAATGTATTTATAAATATTATTATTATTATTTTGTTTTATAAAAAAAATAGTTTAAAGTTGATTTGAATTAAACTTGTATGCTAATATGTACTTTTCAAGTTTTAAAACATAGGCAATCGGACAAGAAAAAAAAAGTGAGAGAGGCGCAGAGATAGAGAACACATCATACATTTTAATCACCAAAGTGTCGCATAAAAATGAAAATAGCCATTAGATTTGAAATTATGTCAATTTTAAATTTACGCTTAAAAAACAGCTTAGGAGGCCATCTAAATAAAGAAATTATACCGAATCCTGAAATTTTTAATATGAAACCCCAATTTTGGCATCATATTTGGATTCGTTTGAAAAATTTACAACATCAAACGGGAAGTCATTCGGCGAAGTAGTTTAAGAATTATGCATATAAATAAAAGTTGAACTCATAATGTTAATTTCTTTTAAATAGTTGTAAAAAACAACTTAGGAGGCCATCTAAATAAAGAAATTATACCGAATCCTGAAATTTTTAATATGAAACCCCAATTTTGGCATCATATTTGGATTCGTTTGAAAAATTTACAACATCAAACGGGAAGTCATTCGGCGAAGTAGTTTAAGAATTATGCATATAAATAAAAGTTGAACTCATAATGTTAATTTCTTTTAAATAGTTGTAAAACAAACTGCAAAACGTGCAACTTTTTAAGCATAACTTAACAACTACTTGGCGGAATGAGTTTTAATTTTATATTTACATATTTAAAACTTCTAGAAATTTATTTTTATATTGTAACACAAAATTTTCAACAGAAAATAATTTCTAGAAGCTTCAAATATGTGGATTTAAAATTACAGATCATTCCACTAAAGAGTTCTTGAGTTATGCTTAAAAAACTACAAGCATTGCAGTTTGTTTTTTAACTATTAAAAATTAATTTAACTTTAGGAATTCATAACTTTTCGTAATTCCTAATCTACTTTTCCGAATGACTTCTCGTTTGATATTCTAGGGAAAAAATTAAAAACAATCCAAATATAATGTCAAAATAGGGTATTCGCATTCCCAGTTTCAGAGTTTGGCACAGTTTCTCTATGAAGACGACACCCTAAGTCGTTGCATCTAATAGTCATTGAAAGAAAACTTAATTTTCAATCGAAAAACTTTTTCCGTTTCTTTTGTCTCGATAATTTTGGTTATTAAATTTGGTTAGTTTAATTCTGGCTATTAAGTAAATTTCTGTATTTACTTGTTTAAAAAATACACTATATAGTGCAATATGGCAAAATATAAAATCCTCTTACATCACTGTACATTGAATCAGACAATAATAATATTAACATTTTAATGAAAGGTAATCACAATACTTACTCATACCTCTATTGGTGAAACGTATTCGCATTCCCAGTTTCAGAGTTTGGCACAGTTTCTCTATGAAGACGACACCCTAAGTCATTTCATCTAATAGTCATTGAAAGAAAACTTAATTTTCAATCGAAAAACTTTTTCCGTTTATTTTGTCTCGATAATTTTGGTTATTAAATTTGGTTAGTTTAATTATGGCTATTAAGTAAATTTCTTGTTGTTAACTTGTTTAAAAAATACACTATATAGTACAATATGGCAAAATATGGCAAAATATAAAATCCTCTTACATCACTGTACATTGAATCGGACAATGATAATATTAACATTTTAATGAAAGGTAATCACAATACGTACTCATACCTCTATTGGTGAAACTTGGAATGGTTTGAGATTGATGAAAATGAAAAAGACGGGTAGTAGGACGTTTTCACTTCATTAGGAGAACTAAATTCATTGTTTTTTTTAATCTCAAAATGCATGAAATTCGTTACCACAGGAAAAAAAATATGGCATGTATCTGTGCTTCTCGTTCATAAAGAATTAAGAAAGAAAAATCATGCGCCACGCATAGATTATGAAGCACTCCCCAACATTTCCACAATACTGTAACAAAACTTCACTATTTAATAAGGTAAAAAAAATTAAAAAAAAAAGAAAAAAGAAAAAATTTAAAAAAAGCACAACAAAGTTGAACACACAATTTCAAAAATTAAAACTCACAGTCCCATAAGATATTCGAATACATTTGAGCAGTCCTGTATATGATATAAATATTTTTATTTACACTACATATCAGGCTAAAATTAATTCAGATAGGAAACACATAATCCAACACTTTTCCAGAAATTACCATTCATACACGGTAATATGTTCAGTTTTTTGAGTGGTAATGTATGTACCTGAATTTATTTATATATAGAAACAAATCTTACTATATACTAACTAAATATAGTTCAATTGTAAAATGCATAACACAATCGATAAGAAGCACCTGTAAGCAACCCACGTCATTAGACAATAATTCTTATGAATTTCTTTGCGTATCCCTGAATATGAGCTATAGCCATTACATCACGTAATGCACTAAAATTTGGTTAAGTTTTAAAACGAACCACCGGCCACCAAACAGCCACATCTGAAAACGCACTTCCAGTGATTATTTTTAGTGTCCCTATAAGTGAAAAAATAAATGCTATGCACTTTAAACAGTGTGGCTTCCTTAAAATACACTGCAAACGATTTTTTCCCATAGACAATAATATAAAGGAATTCTTTTAAGTGTCTCTGTAAACGAACATTAAATTCTACACATTCCATTTCCATTAGGGAATTTTCTTTGGTTAACCTCAATAATACATACCAACCTCTTTATAATTCCTCTTAATATATTTACGTGAATTAGAGCACTGTCAGACAGGCGATCAGACAAACGGAATTTATAAACATTTTTCAACTACGTTAGAAAAATTTTTAAAAGCATAGATGAAGGAAAAGTATAAAAACCCGTTCATTCAGCCATCTCCCTAAACAGAGATATGAAATTGTGAATTTCGTTAATGCTAACGCACTATAAATTTCATTGTACCTCATGTATGTGCTCTTTTCGTCAAAAAAGAAAAACAGCAACAATACTATGATTGTTTTCGATACGTTTGTTTATTCGGTAGATCTGGTTCATTCGGAACTCGAATTTTCACTGTTCGAGTTCCGAATCAAATTTTGCTCGAACTTCTTGTTCTAGAACCGAACCGTTCAAAAATAGAGAACGGCAATTGAGAACGGAGGTTCTAACGTATTTCTTAATACAATTATACTATTCACCTGAAAATACTTTATTATAATAATATAAAAATACCATTCCACACTTCAATTTGTAGAAAATGAATACATTAATAAATTCTACAAATCAATTATTTATATTGTATAAATTTCACGGAAAAGAAAATAATCATAAGAATATGCAAAGCGTGGCAAAACATTGAAACACACTTTACTTTTTACTGTTGGAGATGCATAAGCAATATAAATTGCAAAAATGTTCAAAATAAGGCAGGAATTTGGATTATATTGAAGAAAGTGTCTTTTCACTTATTTTCAAAAAGTACACTTTTTACTTTTTTATAGAGCCCCTGGTTTCTATTAGTTATATTTAGAAATAATTCTCGATTCTCAGACATGTAAAATAATAAAAACACCATTTTTCTACGACCAATTTCTCTTCATTGAGTTATAATACGTTAAATTCTATCAAATTTCAGAGCATTTCGGCACTATAAATTAACGATGATTATTTTTTTAATCAGTCGTCAATGCAAATTTCTTCACAGTTTCAATAAAATATCATCCTTGGCAGTGAATTTCTAATATATTAAACCGATATATTATTTACAAAATATTGTGTAAGTAGTACGCAATATTTAAAAAAAAAAGTATTTATATGTTAGAAACATATAATTTTCTCTATCAGATATATTTACTCAGTATTTATAAAATGTAGGCATAACAAAAGTTATACTTACAAAGAAACAAATACGGTTAAATACAAGATTGCTGGAAATATTTTCAATTTAATGCTAATATATCGCAGCATTACACTGCATTTTAAATATCCCTATTGTAATGTTTATGTTTCCCTCAATATTTGCACTAGACTATACATATTTCCAGTATAACATGCAAAATCGTAACGATAGAATCATATCAATATATGACCAATAGTAATATATTTACCAGGGTAGACGACACCAGATGCATACATAAAAGGACAAATAGGTACGAGGACTGAAATCATGAAAATTTTCAACTATAGTGGAAAGAAATGAGAACACAAAGCGTTCAAAGCTTTACTGCACAAGTTTTATGTGCAATGAATATTTGAACGAACAGTCTGAAAAACAATAAAATGATTGGAGAATGAAATAATTATCTGCTAATCAGTTTTTAAAATAATTATCATAGTCTTGTTTTATGTTTTCTCAAGAGATTTTTCTAACATTTTCAACATATGAACATTTTTTCTAATAACATTTACATTAAAATAAACATCAGTATATGAACAATATTAATATGTATACTAGGGTAGACGACATACGAGCAGATGCATAAATAAACGGATAAATAGGTACAAGAACTGAAATCATAAAAATTTTCAACTACAGTGGAAAGAAAAAAGAACACAAACTCTACAATGCTTTACCACACAAATGTTGTGTGCAATGAATATTTGAATTTACAGTCTGATTAACAATAAAATGATTGGAGAATGAAATAATTATGTTCTAATCAGTTTTTTTAATAGGTACCATAGTCTTTCTTTATATTTTCTCTATAGATTTTTCTAATATTTTCCACCAACGAACATTTTTCTAATAACATTTACATTACAATAAACATAATTATTTAATTAACATTACAGATTTCATGATTTTAATTCATTTATTTTTTAGTTAAAAATATGGAATATTTTGCGTTGTTCATCATTGTCTAACTGATATAATAACACTGAAAAAATAATTGTTAAAATAACAGTAATTTAACAAAAAAAAAATAATGATTGATAAAAAAAGAAATAAAATGCACCCAGAAACTGAAGTCAGATTTTATAAGAAACTACAAATAATTTGAAAATATATTATAATTTTATATTCTATCTATTTTCATAATTTGTATATTTTTATTGCAAAATTTTATTACTTGATATAATTGTCTGACAATGTTTTCTACAAACACTCTAGCAGGCGGCAGATAAATGAGAGATAAATACTTTGTAATAAAATAAAAATATATTATAATTTTATATTTAATCTATTTTTATAATTTACACATTTTTATGGTATATTATCACAAATTTTTATTACTTTATAAAATTTTCTGCTTTTCCACAGACACTCTAGCATAAATTAAGTATCCAAAAAATTTTCTAATTTGTTTATAACTCCTAAAGAAGTCCTGTAAATTCAATAAAACTGGTTGAACCCTTAAATTCTATTTCTCTTTAAAATCTTTAATTACAGTATGCATGTTATTTTTTCATATTTCTAACCTTGCCACGCCTCCCAAATACGTAATACAACTTTCGCCTTGAAAAGCATTATTCGAACTGTATAACCTTTGCTTCCATACGTACCTCTTCCTAAGCCAGAAATTCCGGTAAATATGCGACAATAAACTTATTGTTATTGAAAAATATTTACCCGGAAGTTGTGCTAGTAGAATGCGGTTAAGAAAATTTCTTTTTGTTATTAAAATTTGTAAAATAGTATAAATAGCTGCCGACGGCAGTGAGAAATTATATCAGCTTTTCAACTGAGAAATATCATCATGTTTTCTAAGGTAAGTGTTTTCACTTTCAGAAAAGTTATACAACGAAAATTACTTTACTCTTCCATTTAAAGAATAGATAAAATTAAAAGATAATTTATTGACAAAATAATTTTATATAAAATCAACCGTAAATTATCAAAAATATTTAAGTCCTTCCGTTAAATTAGATAAAGATTATATTAGATTAGAGTATACCACTATATGAAAATTATTTAGAACGCTCTTTTTTATAAAACACAATGAAATTTTCTTTAGAAATCTACATTTTTCTTGTTATCTCGATACTTTTAATAAATCTCTTCGAATTTTTTAATTTATTTTTGTTATTAAGACTTTTTTAAATTTACTACTGGAAAGAAAATATGCATAAATATCTAAAACAAAAGTACTTTAAGTTGTATTCCTTCTTGTAAAATCTGACTTAAATTGTTTTTAAAAATCACAAACATAAATGCATCTGATTGCCGTTTACACTATGAAAATATAGTTTACCGATTTAATTAAAAAAAATACTTTTAAAAAGAACAATAAAATTTAGCAGCATCCCGTAGGCATTAAAAAGGTTGAGGGTGGGGTTAATTTTCAGTTACATTCCCTGAAACATCTTAGAGAAATTAAATGACAGATGAATATGATAGAGTACATCACACAAATTAAAAAATATGACATAAAACATAAAAACATTTGAGAGAAAAAATTGTAATATGCATACAAACTGATGTTTTGGAGATGTTGCAGGTTATTATGTGTCTTAATTTTTTTGATTGTCTTGATTATATCGTGATTCAAAGTATCACGCATCTTTACTTAACAGAAAACTAGGGCACTGTATTATATATAATTTTTATATATAGAATGAAAGTTAAAAAAAATATCTAACATAAGATAAAAATAAGTGCTGATAACTAGAAAACAGGAATTCTGCTTTTTCAGAACTTACTGTCGCCCCCGATGAAAAAAATATATGTATATATAAATAGTACAAAACATATTTCAATCTTATTACGTAAAACGCACACTTTTATTTGATGTAAAATGACGTCATTCGCATCCGCTTAAGAATTCCACATTGACGATCCACTCTTAAACATCTACAGTAAGGCATGCATAGGATGTCACTATCGCAAAATAATACACAAATGCAGCAAAAAGATGCCGTCATTAAAGAAACTCGACAAAAAACGGCTATCTAATTATTCATAGGCCTTCATTTGTTTGTAGCATTAATATACATAACTTAATTTTAAATATAGTTTATAATAGCTCCATGTTTTAAGAGAAATTATTCGTTTATATATTTTTTAAAATAGCACGTTTTTTAATTACATTTTCTTTCAGTTGTTATGAGAAAATGGCAACAAAAAGATATAATTGCTATTTTTCAACTATTTTCCCTTTATTTTCTACAGAAATGGAGTACTTGAGTTGCCAAAATTAAACAAATGGTGCTAAAAACTACAAAAAAATTAATATTTCAAAAAACAATGGAGATACAGTTTTCAAACAAATTGCATTTAAAAGTACTTTTTCTTTCCCGATACGATGATATAAAAATTGAAAATGTGCGATGCTTAGAAATTTTTAAAAATGCTATAGAGTATTTAATTGTACAATGATATATCTGCTTTGTTTATTGCTGGTTTCTGTAATGTAACGTTATTTTTTGGGCACAAAATAAGCTGGGATAAAGAAATAGCATACCGTACCGGCGGCTAAAAAATACCCTCAGATTATTACTAAGAAAGGCTATATTGGAACTTGCAAAGGAGGTAAGACGACTTATGATGCCAATCGGGGTTTAATGAATTTTGATATCCAGCGTCAGACCTAATGGCGCAGCCGAACTATACTGTGGCGACTACTGTGCTCCTTTTCGATAGAAACAAGCAATTAAAAAAGAATATTTAAACTCATTGAATAATTATGAACTTTAATTTTACAGGTTGCTGTATTTTTTGCTATTTTTGCTGCTGCCAACGCTACAGCACTTCTAGGACTCGCCAACACTGGAAGCAGCGTCACTTCAAGGCATCAAGACGTAAGTGCTGAAAGCTAAATATATCTGTAGTTAATGATAAGTAAAAAATTATACCAATAAAAATCTGAAGAAAATATATCACAGGTAGAAAATCATTATACTTAGCCATAAACCAAATCAGTTTACACGCCAAACACATGTCTATGACAAAATATGTATGTAAAATTGAATGATTTGGAATATGTTTAAATAATTTTATAATTTTATTGATTTTATTTGTTGTAATACAAATCATATAAAAATTATTCAAACATAACTGATTTAATTTTAAATTATTTCTTTTACAGGCACATGGCAACTATGCTTTTGGATACCGTGTTAACGATGGTCATGCTTCAAGTAAATCTCAGTCAGAAGTTGGCACTGGTGGACATAAAGCAAGTGCATACAACTCTCACATCAACCATGTAGCCCCAGCTGTTGCTGTTGCTCATGCTGCACCCGTTGTTGCTGTTGGTCATGCAGCACCTTTAGCCCTTGCTGCACCTATTGCCCACACTGCTCCAGTAGCTTATTCTTCCGTAGTCAACCACGTTGCAGCAGCACCGGTAGCTCATGTTGCAACTGCCCCCATTGTTGCTGGTCATGGACTTCTGGGTGCCGGACGCTTAGCATATGGAAATGGCATTGCTGGACATGGACTTCTTGGCGCTGGCAACTTAGCATACGGAAATGGTATTGCTGGACATGGACATATTGGCGCTGGCAACTTAGCATACGGAAATGGTATTGCTGGACATGGACTTCTTGGCGCTGGCCACTTAGCATACGGAAATGGCATTGCTGGACATGGATTACTTGCACATTAATTTGGTTGCTGTACTCACAGAATATTGAGATTTTCTTACTACTGAGTTTTGGACTGTTAAATTATATAAACTGTATTATAGATGTAAAAGAATAAATTATTTTTAAAATGTAAGCAGAAGTATTTTTTTTTTTTTAGAAAATGTGTTTTAGAAACTTAAGTATATATAATGAGAAAAGCTGAGTTTTAAATGAATGCAAAATATTTTCACTATCTGAATTGACAAAAAAAAAAAAAAAAAAAAAAAAATACGTTCCAGCTTAGAGATGGAAACAGTCTCTAATGAAATGTGGGGGGGGGGGGGTTAAGTTTAAGAAAACTTTATCTAAGAAATTTCTTAAATTATATGCAGAAACATATAAATAGAACCTAAGAAATGTGATAAAAATATAAATATCTCACAGAAGTAACGTTCTTTTAAAAAAATTATTCGCATTTCTCAAAAATGATAAATATTTTGTATGTGTACCGATCATAAGTCAGAAAGTATATAATGTGTGAAAATGCCTTAATCTGATGCTATAATCTATTCTTGATTTCATGTAAATAATAAGGAAGACACCAACTTTTTCAAATTCATTTTTATGTGTAAAATGACAAAGCTATGGCTATGTACAGTCGTGGAAAAAAAAGTAAACGCCCCCTACTACCTCCTCAACAAATTATCGTAGAAGAAAGTTACTGGTACCGAACGATTGGAAACAAAGTCTACTATTAAATGATGTACATAACATTTGCTTAGGGGGCCATCTACATATTAAAACGAACCATAACTTTGTTTTTTTTAATAGCAGTACACAATTCTAACAGCATAAATGAACTCTACACCTTTCAATTAGCCTATAAACAAATTTTTATGCAATTCGTATTATGAGTTTCCAAGACATTAATTATTTTAAAACGAGCGTATTTTAAGGGATGTATCCTAATTGAAGTTCCGTACCCGATTGTTAGCCGAGAGAGCCCCTTTCTTGATCAAGGCACCTTAAGCGCCACTCAAGGAGTCAATAAAGAATGTTAAATTACAGGACAACAGAATAAATATCAAAATATCTACATCATAGACGGCCCCTTAAACCATCATTTTCCCGTTTTTTAAGTATGATTTGAAAACTACTTGGAAGAAAAATGTGAAATTTTGGATTTCCACAAAACAGGACTTAATAAATCTAAATCCATCAAAAAATTGTATGTTGCAATTCATATTTTTTTTTCGAATATTAATTTCATAATTCATATCATAAAATTATAAAAATTGCACATTCAGCGTATTTATGTTTGGATATATTAGTATTATTGCTACAAAAAAAATTAGCACATTAGGAGCATAATTTCAGGAGATATAAATAAAAATATCAAAATGTAATTTAACATTAGAAGCACTAAATTTTGAATGTTTATAATTCAAAAACTTATCATTCAAAAACTTGTCATTCAAATGACTTGATATTTGGTGTCTAGGCATAGTTTGAACCGAATATTTTAAATGTCTCGTTAAAATTGGGTATTGCTATTGAAAAAAATTAAGTTTGGATTCGTTTTAATGTATAGACGGTCCCCTAAGAAAATTTTACATACATCACTTAAAAGTAGACTTTATTTCCAATCTCTGGGTACCAGTAACTTTTACTACGTTAATTTGTTGAGGAGTTAGTAGGGGGTGTTTACTTCTTTTTTTTTCCACGACTGTACTTGCGCTGTCAGTACTCTGTTGCAAAGAAAAACAAACTCCTTTATGAATGAAATTTTGCCATACAATATTCTTTTTTGTGGACAAACATACTTTTTCTGTGCCTCAAATAAAACATATTCTCCAAAGTTTATGGAAGTTTCCGAAATTTAAGTATGTATTTTGTTTTAAAGATAAAAAATTAATGGTTTATACTTCTCCTCATGCAAAAATTATGCAATAAAAATAGGTACAAAAATAACAAGTTTCTTTTTAAATGAAACATCTTGGCATTCAAAACTGAAACGTCATATTCAGTAGAACTAGGGCCTTTTCCTTTATATTGATACAAAATAGATATAAATGTGCATTTTCACTGCATCTTTACCTCGTACATAATCCTATTATGAATCCGAAGGTTCGATATATAAGAAATCTTTCAGCTTGAATACGTCATCATAGTGTATTCTGATAATGGAAAGTTTCATAAAATTCCACTATTTTGATGCAATCGTTGTAAAATTTTATTTAAGCTTTATGAATGCAAATACACCCTTTTCATATTACAAATACTATTATTTTCTCAAGAGAAAATTTTAACTAAATACTCACGTTTGTAACCTAAAATGTAAATCATAAAATATTTTGGCATATGCAAAATTTACTCAGCTTCAAATATAATAGATTTCGAATAGGTAAAATAATCAATATTCTTTTCAGAAAATTATATATGATACCTCGGGAAAGCATTTCATCTAATAAATTTTATATTATTTTTATTATAATATACGAAATTGTCTCATGTCACTGAAATATTAAATAACTGCAAACAATAATGGTACGCTCAATAATAATCTAACAATAAGTAATTGTAGACGACTGCAAAAATAGTGTTTTGTAACAAACCTTAATAAAAATTGTATGTATAATCCACCATATGTAATAATGTACAGTACAGTTAACAAAGAGAAAGAGAAAGAATGAGAACACTTCGTTAGAGGTTTGTACGTGCCGAAATTTCGAGGCTCGGTCCGAACCGATCCATAAAAAAGTTTTATTTGCTTGGCCCGGCTCGTTGTGATATCTAAAAGTCCTTCCGGCCAGTGCCGGGAGGAAGAGGTAGCTTTCATAATCCTTATTTAAAAAAAAGCCAACTTATATCATGCAAACACACGAAGCTCAATTTAGTGGAAACCGAATATAGGAGATTCAATACTAATTTTTATCAATATAATGAATGAGAATTTCGCGAAATTAGTCAGCTTTATCCAAGCTGCTTTTCTTTAAAGTAACTTATATTTGGCTGCCAAATTCGGCAATTTCTTAAAGTGCCTGTCATTTTAAGACAACATGGTGGATGAGGCTAAGCAGTGAACTTGGTCGAGACCTTAGTAATTGCTGTGCACATGCTCAATCACATCGGAATCGGTTAATATATAGGAGTGCTGTCGCATGCAAAAAATCAGATTTTTCAAAATGTCACCCACAATAGAAATTGAAACTGCTATATCTGAGCCATTTTTTAAGGTAAAGACAAACAAAAAATGCTCCTGAATCCTTATATCAAGATCAAATACTTAAGAAAGAAACCTTTTTCAATTTCTAATTTTTTTGCACCTCACTTTAAATATATATATATTTTTTTAATTTAATGGCCGCCATTTTGAAACAAGATGGCTGATGAATCTGGCCAGCGAACTTGGTCGAGGTGTTGATGTATACTATCCACATGCCTTCTTACATCGAAATAGGCGAATACGTGTGTTATCGCGTGACAAATACAAGATCGTTTCAAAATGTTAGCCATGCTAGAAATTCAAAGTGCTATAAATCAACCATTTTTTAAGATATCAAAAAAAGAAAAAAATTTCAGAAACAAAAACTGCTCCGGAATCTTTGTATCAAGGCCAAACACATAAAAAAATCTTTTTCATTTTCCAATTTTTTAATACCTCATTTTGAATTTTAAATTTAATTTTTTTTAAATGGCAACCCTTTTGAAACAAGATGGCGAATGAAGCTGGCCAACGAACTCGGTCGAGACATTGGTGTGTACTATGTACAGACCAAGTTACATCCAAATAGGTTCATAAATACGCCTGTTATCGCGTGACAAAAATCAGGTCGTTTTAAAATGTCAGCCACAAGAGAAATTCAAAATGCTATTACTCAGCCATTTTTTTTAGATATAGACGAAAGAAAAACTGTTCCGGAATCTTTGTATTAAGGTCAAACACATACAAAAAAAAATCTTTTTCATTTTCGTAATTTTTTGGTATCTCATTTAATTTTTTTTATTTTTTAATTTTTTTAAATGGCCGCCATTTTGAAACAAGATGGCGGATGAAGCTGGCCAACGAACTCGGTCGAGATATTTGTATGTGCTATGTACACACCAAGGTACATCCAAGTCGGTTCATAAATACGCCTGTTATTACGTGAGAAAAATCAGGATGTTTCAAAATGTCAGCCACGCTAGAAATTCAAAATGCTATAACTCAGCCATTTCTTAAGATATAGACGAAACAAAAACTGCTCCCGAATCTTTTTATCAAGGTCAAACACATAAGAAGAAAATATTTTTTCAATTTTCAATTTTTGGTACCACATTTCAAATTTAAATTTTTCTTAAAAATTTAAATGGCCGCCATTTTTAAACAAGATGGCGGGTGAAGCTGGCCAACGAGCCCGGTCGAGACAGTGGTATGTACTATGTATAAACGAAGTTACATCCAAATCGGTTCATAAATACGCCTTTTATCGCGTGACAAAATTCAGGACGTTTCAAAATGTCAGCCACGCTAGAAATTCAAAATGCTATAACTCAGCCATTTTTTAAGATATAGACGAAACAAAAACTGCTCCGGAATCTTTGTATAAAGATCAAATACATAAGAAAAAAAATATTTTTCCATTTTTAATTTTTTGGTACAACATTTCAAGTTTTAAATTTTTTTAAAAATTTTAAATGGCCGCCATTTTCAAACAAAACGGCGGATGAAGCTGGCCAACGAACTCGGTCGAGACATTAGTATATATTATGTACACACCGAATTACATCGAAATCGGTTCATAATTACGGGAGTTACAGTGTGACATAGGTCAGATATATATATATATATATATATATATATATCAATTTTGAACGGAGGGTGGTTTCGGGGTCTGGGGGTCATGATCGATGAAAATATACCAAAATTTTTTGAAATCGCTTTCCTCCGAACGGCTGCAATAGGTAGCTTTTTTGTAAAGAAAGCTACCTAAAATTCGGCTGGATCTGAGCCGGTCGCTATAAAAGCTAAAAATTCCATCCAAGCCGGGCTCGGTCATAAATGAAATCTGAAAATCCAACTTCAAATTCTACAAGGCTTATTGTAAAGCTACATTATCTTATACTTAAAATCATCCAAAAAAGAAATCAAAATCTTTCGGAAAAAACTCTTACTTACGCGTATATTTTATTTTCGGACTATATATCCGCAATTCCTAGAACACATCTTAACAACAATATTAATGGCCACTTCTGTAATTGCCTACATAAACATTCATTAAAAAAATTGAATTAGACAATTACATTTAAATGATTATTCAGTAAAAAAATAACGTAGTTTAGAAAGGAAGAAAAATATGGTAAAAAAAAAAAATAAATAAATCACAATTTAAAAGCTTTACAAAGAAAAAAAAATAAATAAAAATATTTCTCTATAATTTAATAAATCAAAATAAATTTCTAAAGATTTCGTTAAAAAGAATGTACAGGCTCTCTTTACTTTTACAAAAGTAAATAAATAAAATGCCAGCACTGATGCCAGTTAGGGGAGAAGAAAGAATTCCAGCCCTACTCCCCCCCACCCCCTCACCAAAAAGAAAGAAGAAAAGTCTGGCCCGGCCTATATCTCATGAAAGAAAATTGGCCCGAGTCCTTCCCGCGATTTGGGCCGGCCTCGGGTATCAGTCAAGCCCGAACGCTTTTTCAAGAAGGCTCACGTTTTGAGCACTTTATCGCCAGAGTAAGGGTTGGCGCGGGGATGAATTCAACGCTACGCATTCTTTTTTGTCGTGACGTCGTCGTACGCGTAGCGAACGGCAACCTCATTCCTTTGCTGAGAGGTAGGGGTGTGCTTTTTTTCATTTGTTTTTCCGCAAATGTAAAAACTAGACGAAATGTTATTTCGCCGTGGTTTGCAATTAGAACCTTGCTTAAAACAAAAATCTTTTTCGGATTAAAATAACTTTTAATTGCACAAATATATACAATTCAAACATGTTATTTTTTTCAGTTCTATAATATTCATTTATTTCATTAATTCGCTATATGTTCGAAGAAATAGAGAACGTATTTTAAAAAACAGACGTAAAAATTTTCTTTAATAAATATAATTGTATTGATCATGTTTTTATGACACAATTGAACATAGTTTTATTAGTATTATTACTGAATTAATTTAGTTTTTTTTTTTATTATTAAGCGGTATAATTGTGTGACGTGTTGATAGCATTAATAAAACACATTTTCACTGAAATAATTCATTAAAAATTAATTGTTTTTAATTCAATTGCGATTAGAAGTTAATAGGAAGTTGAAACTACAATCAATTCGATTATAATTAGATTGAATGATAAAAAATAAATTATTTAGCCGTATCCTGCAATTAAATCTATGAGCTAAAATAATTGCAAGTTGATGCATGCAATTAAATCAATTACTATTACATTTTAATATTGTTAAAATTTTATCATTATTTGAGTTTATGAAAAAGACATTGATCTATCCCTAGTGCACAAAATTAAAAATCTTTAAAATTCTTCAGTTTTTTATTTAAAAATTTTTGCCATATTTTAAAATATTATTTCGCCTTAGTTGTTTTATTTATTATTTAAAAATAATAATTCGTCATATTTGAATAAATCATGTAAATTCTTCTCTCGAATGAAATCCCCCCCTCCCACACACACACACACACTTTATATTTCGTCATTCTGCACACATATTGCTCTATTTATTAAGTTGAAGTGGCAATAAAATAATGATCAATCGTCTGAGGCAACCTCCCATTTCGAATTTTCTCTACCCCCCCCCCCCCCCCATCCTCTCCTCCATCACACTACTTTTTGCCCATTTAAAATTCATTGTTGCCTTGCAGAAAAGATTAGTTAAAATTGTGTCTGAAATGTTAACTATTCCTTCGCTTATCCATAACAGTGCATAAAGTTTACTGCTTTGCTCTATCTGTTGATTTTTAAGTAACAAATAAGTAATTTACCATAAAAAAAAAAAGATAAGGAAACAAATAGAATGAAAGATTTAAAAAATAATAATAAGGATTAACCTTTTGTGCACACGCTTTCATTTTTTTTTAAATTCTTTAAAGTTTTTTAAATTTTCTGTCCTATTTATTACTTTGAAGTAACTATAAGTAAAAAACTAATTATTCAAATTCTGCTCCCCCCCCCCCCGAAAAAAAAGAAAAGCTTGTTTTTGTCTCCCCCCCCCCCCAAAAAAAAAAGTTAAATATTCCAAGTTTTTAATTTTTTGGTTTGTTTTTTCTATTTGTTAATTGATAAATTTAACTATTTAAATCTATAGCCCCTCACTATCATATACAGTTAAAAAATTTCTCTAATGATTTTATTTGTTACTTTAAAGCAACAAAAGATAGTCATTCAATCTTCCGTCTACCTCATCTCCCCTTAAGAATTTCATCTCACATTAAAAAGGCAATTTCTAAACATCCTGTTTGGGGGTGTGAAAGGCTTTTTTTTTTCCTTTCTTGGTTTGGCCTATTTTCACTCGACTTTGGGGGTTGTTTCTGCAGAATGATTTGGTATTAAATTAATTATATAAGTTCAGCGTAGAAAATATAGTAATTTTCTGCCACAGGTATTTTTTAAAATCTGTGTTTATATACATCAAAATGCACTGAAACTGCATTAATTCATGATCCCCATAAATCCATCTTTATATGTAATCAAATATCTAAATATATGAAGGTAATGAGTTTTTGTTTAAGAGGTATGGAATTAATAATGCTCAATTGAATGAAAATTTAGATTTTTGAGGGGATCAAATAATCAAAATTTTAGTCTATATTATCAAAAGTAATAAAGGCCTTCGATAAAACAGAGTATAAGAATTCGTAATACAATTTCTTTCGAAGAAGATTTCTTTTCATCTAGAACACATAACTGAAAATATTTCTTTAATTTAGGTAGGACTGTTATTCTAAAATATGCTAGTTCGTCTTCCGCCATTTCGGTTCAAAACAAAACACAAGACGACGATTGGCGTTAGAGCTGGCTGAACGCTCTCGCTTTCGCCAACTCGCCAAGGCTGGTGCTGAAAACGAGAGCCTTCTTGAAAAAGCAGCCCGAACCCATCCAGACATTGACTCTAAACCACCATGCATTGTAACCCTTTCAAAGTCAAATTAATCCGGTTATTAGAATGTTGAAATAATTGAATATCACCAGAATATGATAACAGATTTCAAAGTAATTAAATGCTTTTCTTCACGTGGGGGAGACTAGTGACGGTTGACCATACGGGAGGATTGACCCACCCATCAATTTTCATATTTAAAAGAATTTTAGAATTTTATCAATAGGTGTCAAACAAAGCTACTGGAATACTCAAACAACAGTCTTCGTTTCATAGAGATAATCGAAATAGGTGTGGAAAAAATCAATTGTGAGTGTTTTCAACCTGAAAGTTGTGTTTTTTAGAAATATTTTGTAACCTTTTTTCAGATACATTATATCATAGAAATTTAAGTAAGTAGGTTTAAAGTAATGCAGAAACACAGAGCTTTCATCCCAGGTATAAAAATTGTACAGTATTTTAGGCTTAACATAACAATGTACTATTCTTTAGAAAAGGTCTATGCAGGGAGGCTTGACCCAGTCTATGTGAGGGAGAGTTGACCAGATGCTCAAGGCTCCCTTAATAAAGTAGTTTTGGAAATCTTTTTATTATGCACTGTGCATAATGAAAAGTTAATGGTTATATATATTAAATAATGTAAATATATTCTGTAAAGCTACAGTAAAATGGTGTGATGGAAGAAAAATGTTTAAAACTGACTAAAGAAAGATGTGAAAAATTGCTAGAAATCGGGCAGGTTGATAGGAACTTTTTTCCATTTAAATATTACTTACAATAGGTAAATAGAAACTGTGGGAAAGACTAGAAAGGATGAAAGCAGTAGTCTTAACCCTTTCAGGGCAGTGATATGTTTATAAAACCACTTAATTTTAATTCCGAAACGTCAAAGGGGCACCAGAATTTTGCTAAAATCTTTACCATTTAATATTTATGTGAAATATAGCCTTTTTCATGTTTCCAAATAAATTTGTTCGTAAATTCTGGTGTCAGTCATTTATTTTAACATTTTAGTACTGAAAGTACTTTGCTCCTTAAAGCTTTAAATCATGCTAATGATAAGTTAAGTGCTCATGCGGCTGCAAAAGAACATAGCATCGATCGAAAAGCTTCAGGAAGGTATGTAGACAAATTTCACCAGGGTGAATACAGTGAAATGAAGACAAACTATGCGACAACTAGAGTTGTTAGGTCGAGCGTCACAAAAAATAAAACAAGGAGACAAAAAAAAAAGCGGACAGTGGCTTCTAAATTCGGACATAATAACACGAAACACTATGAAAACGGAACTTGTCTCTAACAGAATACTGCCTTAAATGTTAAAATTTCATTTTCCCTGCTGTACAATTATACCTGCTCAGACAAAATCCTGTTTAAAACAAAATTTGTCTCCTCTGATTTGCAATTGCGTCTCAACAGTTTCGTTTAAGCATCATATTTTAAAAAAATATTTTTTTATAATAATTAAAGCATGTAGCATAAAGTTATTTTGCTTTTTTTAAACTGATTTTATTTCTCTTCACAAATATTGCAATATAAAACAAAGTGGGTCAAACCTCCCATATAGTGGGTCAACCCTCCCATATTTGGGGAGACTTGACCCATTATTTTTTCATGAATAAAATCAATATTTTTTCAAATTTCTTATATGTTACACTTATGTAGCAATTTTATTTTGATGACTGATGGTATAACGAATAAAATGATATATAAAACTTTATTTTATGTTCAATATTTAAAAAGTAAAAAATCATTTTGTAAAAAGTGGGTCAACCCTCCCTAGTCTCCCCTACATCATAACAGGAACATTTTATAAATTAAGTGGGATAGATACTTTTCACTGCCCAAGGAAGTGTTAATACAAAATTGCCTCATAAAAAAACAAAAATAGTCATTCGATTGAGAATTATTATTATTTTTTTTTTATGTTTTAAAGAAACAAGACCAAAAGGCCGTCTCCATATTGAAATTGTAACAAACTCTGAAATTTTAAATAGGAAGAAGTAATTTTGACATCATATTTGGATTCTTTGGTAAAATTTACATTAGGGTACCGGAATGTGAAGTCCTTCGGTGAAGAAATTTATGAATTATGCATATGTAAAGTTTTGAATTCCTAATGCTAAATTCCTTTTTGATAGTTCTGATAAAAGGTTTGCTATTTTTTATATATTATTCAAGAAAAAGCAGAATTCATAATAATAAGTATTACAAAATAATTTATTTTTTATCTTCATTAATATATACATACAGACCATTTTAATATTATTTGGAGGAAAACAAATTAGAAATATTTTTGCATGCGATTCAGAGATTTTTTAGAATGCATATTTGCACACCTACGATACAGTCTTACTCTAGTTGTAATAAATTTTGTTTCTATTTTTTATACAAAATATACCAATTATACAAATAAATAATAATATGCACAATTTTGTTAATATGTGTATGACAATTGTTGCAAAAGTAGTGAAAAATTTACTGTCAGATTTGTTCCAAAGGGTGAGGAATTTATAATATGCCACGTAACCTCTTGACAGCAAACAAAAGCGCATACGTACCTAGTTTAGGTATTTTTTTAATTTAACATTCCACTGTTATGCCGTACTGATTAGATAATTTTAAATTGCGATAAGAAAAGAATTTGTATGGCATTAAAGCAAAAAGCTGACATTACATCCCAGAGTTTCAAATTACGGATCAAATATGACCTTTTCAAATATTTAATAGTATGATATTTTAATAAAACAAGGCCGATAAACTTTTATTATTATTAAGAAAAATAGAAATAAAGAAAAAGGAAAAGTGCCACTGTTGGCTTTAAAATTTGATTTCAAAGAAAAAGAAAACAGCAAAAAATATGATAATAAAAGCAATGAAAACTAGTACGCCCTATGGCCAGCTTAAAACTTTCTTCTAGCATACTAGTCTAATATATTGATTTAAAATAGCATAAAAGATTTTGTATATAAAACATAATGCATTTCTTCGAATTTAACACTGGATTACAGTGAACAATGAATTAAAAGAAGACCAGAACAAAAGCGCCTCTTGTTTGGATTAAAATTTAAAATTAGATCGATATGTACATTTTTAATCATTAAACTCAAAATGAAATTTGGTTCATTTCTACACACCAAATAAGACACAACTATAAACTTTATTGCAAAAAAAAAACACAGGGTTAATATTCTGTGAGCGCGCAAACAACCAAAACTTGCAGTTAAATGTTTTCGATTTTGGAAACAATGTGCATGTCTTACAAGAATGGAGTTAACAGTACTACGAAGCAAGTTTTCTAAACTGCGTCAGTTGATTGTTGTCACGATTACAGGAGTATTTCCCCAAACATTGGATAGCAGCGCTTACTGTTGAGTGCTTAAAGTCAAAATTAAATCAGCATCTATTTATGTCAAATTTTAAAGGAATATGTAGTTTGATGCATTATTTCTTGAGATATGGGTAACTATCGCAGAAATCATGAGAAACATAGCATAGCAAAGCCCCCTGTTAAGCGATAAATACACAAAAAAACTAATCAAAATCTATTTTTCTCAAGGTCTAACAGAATATGAAGTTTGAGGAAATTCCTTGCATTAGTTCTTGAGATATAGCTCTCTCGGAAATCGCGAAAACACAGCACGGCAGCGCCACATGTTGAACAATATACACTAAAACTTTATCGGCAGCTATTTCTATGACAGAATATAAAGTCTGGTGAAATTCCGCTCATTAGTTATTGAGATATAGCTACCACGGAAATCGTAAAAAACAGAGCACGGCAGTTTCACATGTTGAGTGATATACAGTCAAACCTAATCAACATCTATTTTTGTCAAAGTCTAACAAAATATGAAGTTTGATGAAATTCCTTGTATTAGTTCTTGAGATATAGCTAACTTGGTAATCGTAAAAAACACAGCACGTTCAGCGCCACATGTTGAGAGATATATACTAAAACCTAATCGGCATGTATTTATATCAAGATATGACAGACTATGAAGTCGGATGAAATTCCGTGCACTAGTTCTTGAGATATAGCTATCTCGGAAATCGTGAAAAACACATCACGGCAGCGCCACGTGTTCAGCGAAATATACTCAAACTTCTTTCGAGAACACGAGATTTATTCGAGATCTTTAGATCTTAGATCGATTATCTTTCGAGATTTATTTATGTCGAGGTCTAACAGACTATGCAGTCTGAAGAAATTCCATGCATTAGTTCTTCAGATAAAGCCGTCACAAAGTTTGTTCACACAGATTAACAGACAGACAGACATTTTATAAAAATAGTCCATACGTGTACATGCCATCCAAAACATATAAATCCATCGAAAATTCTCACAATTTCAATATTTTTTTATGTATATAAAATCAAATAAAAATGGGTTTAATTTGCACGTATACATATATGTATCTACGCGGTATACATATTTGAAATTGCATTTTCAGATAATAGTCAGCCGCGTAAATTTTTCGAAGTTCTAAAATCACTACGATAGATGCAGTGTATCCACTTATCATTGTAATAGCTAATTAATAAATTGTTAGCTTTAGAGGTATACTTTTAATACTAAAACGGTTTCAAATGTTTCCTTTATCATATTTAAAGTCATTTACGTAAAAATAATTATTATTATTTTTAAAATTACGAAATTTAAATTATTATCCTGTCCTTGAGTCCTATAAGTTGTACTTAGAAAATGTCTCTCTTTAATCTATCGAGTAAAATAATAAAAAATCATATTATGTACGACCAAAGTACGAGTTTTCGGCACATAAAACGGAAACGCACATTTTTTGAGCCGGAAAACTCTGAAAACTCATTTTTTAAGAAAACATGTATATTTTTATAATACCGTTATAAATTTTATGGAAAATTGAATTTCCCGTGAAAAAAATAAAACAATAATTTTGTCGTTAACACGTTCACGCCGGCTCGCCGGCTCGCCTATATTCATGTTTTTCGCAGTGAGGCGACGCTCGAATTCATGTTTTGCATCATCTGGCGGCGCGGTACTTTCGCCTATTCAGACACTGTAAGTTATGACACGCCCATTTCATATTTATTAAATTGAACTCGAATATAACAAGTAGAGTTTATTGTGAATGTCTGAAAGTTCGCAAGGAGTAAGCAAATTACTTAGAGGCATGATTTTATTGCCTGTATATGTACGAATTTAATATAAAATGTCTTAAAATCTAAAGAAATATGGATAACATGATATAAATGCATTTTCTGTCAGGTTGAAGCCACGTCCTTAGTCAATGATATCTTTTGAATGAAAACGAGAACTCTCGTTTCCCATCGTGAATGTATAAGTTTTATAATATTGAATTGTTTTTACTACTGAATTTTCGAATATTCAAGTGTGACTCACCTGTAGTACACGCCTTCTATTTAACAGTGGAGTGTGACCCACCGGTGATGCACGCCGCCCGATAGGGCAGTCAAGCGTGACCCACCGGTGATACAAGCCGGTGTGAACGTGTTAATTATCTTATAAAAATAATGTCGGATAAATATTTGGGGCCTATGATTTTCTTAGTCATAATAACTCAAGACAGAATTTTATTATTGGCTCTCAATGTATGGTAAAATACTGATTTTTTTGTCTAAGTTCTTAATTAAGTAAACAATTGCTTTATTCAAGGTGTATGTTGATAAAATTAATTAAAAAAATTAATTAATTAATAATTTTTAAGTTTTTAATTGTGTAATGTATATATATGTATATACACTCTCAGAAATGGATACTCAGATTTCACGAAATTTTCTTCATTTTTGACGAAACCATTTCCTGGGATATGCTCCGAGCGAATATTTCGTCATATTGAGAAAATTACTTTCTTCGCTTGATTGAGGATAACAATTTCGTCAAAAGTGCTTATTTGAAAAGTGCAATCAGGGGACTGGTGGTGCCACCTATTGAACAGTTTGGAAGCTCTTGTATCGACAGGAGAAAAAATAATGGCTTCGGGTTGATTCGAACTCACGACCTCCGGTGTGGGAGACGGTCGCTCTAGCTATTACGCTATTGAGTCCTCGAACAGATACGATTTTACATGCATGTAATGGATTCTACTGTATATTTATATTTTTATAAGGTTGGTTGTAATTTTATCGATGGTGTTATAATTCTTGCAAGTTTTAATTAGTAAGACTAATTTATTATTATTATTTCCTATGGTTAATATGAATAATTATAATATGAATAATTATAATATGGCTTGATTAATATAATTTATTAGGAAAATTTTCTTTGCTCGATGAATGATTAAAATATGGTCTGGTTAATTTGTTGCTCAGAAATAACGAATTTTAAAGTACATATGCGGGAGATTTTATCAATTTGAGTAGTTGGTTAAGATTTTAACACTTTACTGTTTACGGAAGAGAAGGGAGAGGGATCAATTATGCATATTTAATTTGATAGTTATATGAATATATTTCTTAAATGAAAAAGAGATCTTGGAATTTTGAAACTTTATTGACCAAATTTTCTTTTTGAACGATTTTGTAAAACACAGGAAATTTATTCTTTTCGAATTAAACCATAGCGAGCAAAGTATAATAATAATAATAATAATAATAATAAACATTCTTAAAAACTTTAACAGCTAAAAAAATAACTAATGCAGAAACAATAACTACCTGTGTTTCAGCATTTTCTGAAAAGCGCTAAAAAGTGCAATTTTTTAAATAAATTATGACAGGAATAACATAATTTTTTTAAATAAATTATGACAGGAATAACATAAACAAGCAAATATTTGCTTGCTAAAGTCGCAGGATTTGAGGAGGTACGGTTTCCTTAATGCATTGAGTCTGGCCGTGAGTGAAGAAACACCTTCGTCAAATATTTGAGAGTTTACGTGTCGTTAAAAGTCACGTGATTTTGATACGAAATGATTGTCAAAAACAACGAAATATAGCTCGAGGACTGCTGAATCGTCAAAATTGAGAGTTTTATTTCTGAGAGTGTATATATACATAACTCGTAAAGGAAAGTTATATCGGCTCATTGCTTTATATGATGTATCGCTTGCATTTTTTTTTTCGTATATATCGTTTAGAATGGGGGATTTAAGGGAAGGGGAAGAGGGTAATAGAGCAGTCGCATCTCCTTGGACCTAAAAAATACGCAAATCGACAAGCTAAACCAGTTTTAATGCTTTTAACCCTATTAAGTGCTTGTAATGGATACATTCAGGGTTGTTTTTTTTTTTATTCCCCAATGCATAAATATTCAAAAATACGGTTATTGTAAAAATTTTTATTATTTTGTCCAAGATTTCCGGTTACCTCATGAATGAAACTTAGCAACTGTGAATGAGCTCGGCAGGCATAAATCAATTGTTAAGAGGATAAGAATTCAGTTTTCAGCCTGTTATCCATTGCTACTGAATAAACATTTCTTTAACATTCAAATATACAACTGTTTATTTGTTCGTTGAACTAGTAGTTCAATAAAGTTATATCTACCCTACATATATAAAATCCTAATGAAATGAATTTATGAAACGGAAGTATGAATCGACTGATTAAACAACTGATTATGTTTCAAGCGATTTCTCCTAAAATATGGAATACTTTGCGATGAAATTAACACCAAAAATCAGCATTGATCCGAAGATCTCAAAACTGGTATTAGAATTTTTAAATTCGAATTAGTTTTCGAAATATTAATTTTTTTTCTAATTTTATATACATTTTTCTAATGATGGCAACTCAAATTTTAATCAAACAGATGTATATTTTTTTCATATTTCAGAAAAGGTTGACATGGTAACCCGGCTATTTTTGTTTATTTGATAATGAATTTTTATTTACTTTTATTTCTTTTTATAAATTATATAAATTATTTTGTTCTATGATTATTAATTATTTTTTTTTATATTTCCTTTAGAAAATAATTAAAAAATACGGTACTACTTAGTTATTCCGTCGACCAATTTCGCCAAATTATATAAATCGCCAAAACACTCGCCAAATTATACAAATTGACATAATTTTTATTTTAAATAACGAAAAAACAAAAAAAAAAAAAAAAAAAAAAAAAAAAAAAAAAAAAAAAAAATTCAATTTAACAAATTACAACGACCATTTGGAAAATGATTTTTTCAAAGACTAAAATTTAAAACATAAAAAATAGCACGGAGTTGATTATACATTACGTACGCCATGAATTAAACATTAATAGTGTTATTACACGTAAAAATTGCAAGCGACAAGAATAGCCTGAGACTCGTACGTATCCACTTGAAACTTACGTATTATCCAAGCATTTCATTGGCTGTTCGGGAAAAGGCTTTTCCATCGTCAGATTTCCAAGAAATCTGACGGCCAATTTTAAATGAAATTTATTTCTTAAACTTCTAAACATCCCACAATATTACTTTTTATATCGTCGTATAGAGAAAAAAAAATGTACTTTTAAATGCAATTTGTTTGAAAGCTGTATCTCAATTTGTTTCCGAGTTATTATTATTTTTTTTTTGTAGTTTTTATTACTTTTTTGTCATAGTGGCAACACTCTGTTGTCCATCTCTGTTGAAAGTAAAGGGAAATACAGATTAGTGTATAGACCAATCAGAAAACGAATAAAATGATTAAATCAATAAAAACCTTCAGATATGCTTTTGATTTCTTACCCTGACGAGGATAATAACCATTTTTCCAAATGGTTAATAAATTAATATATAATCAACCATTATTGGCATTTAATCTTATAGTTTGGTGATAGAGTATTGGTCGACGGGATATCTAAGGATTACGGAAAATGCATATGTAACTGGTATTTGAAAACGAGGTTTTCGCCAAATTTTCGTAAAAAAATAAAAATCACACCAAACCTGCGGTGCGTATCTGTCCAAATATTACCACTCGGAAAAAAAAAAAATGCTAACTGGCGAGTTGAAAAAAAAACAGTAATACTTATAATAGTTTTACTTTTAATGTAGTTTTATTTGGAAAAAAAAAATTGATTTTTTAATCAAAATGGAAAACTTACGGTCCCATATTGGCGCGATTTTTTTCTGACGCCAATGTCATATACGGAACGGGCACATAACTGGCGCCAAAGTATCGTTATTTTGCTTGATATGGTAAGCCGGATGCTTTTTCAAGAAGGCTCACGTTTTCAGCACTTTATCGCCAGAGTAACGGTTGGCGCGGGGATGAATTCAATGTTACTCACCTTTTCTTGTTCCTGACGTCTTACGCGTAGCGTACAGCAACCCCATTCCTTTGCCGAGAGCTTTTTGCTTTTAAAACAAAGAGCTTTTTCGTATTAAAATGCTTTTAATTGCACAATATATATATAAATCAAACATAAGTTATGTTTTTCAGTTCAATAATATTAATTTATTTCATTAATTCGCTATGTTCGAAGAAATTGAGAACGTATTTTATTTTTTAGGAAAAATAAAAACAGACGAAGATATTTTTGTAATAAGTATAATTCTATTGATCATGTTTTTATGACACCATTGAACTTAGTTTTATTAGCATTACTACTGAATTATTTTGGGTTTTTTTTTTTTTTTCATTAAGCGGCATAATTGTGTGACGTGTTGATTGCATTAATAAAACATATTTTCACTGAAATAATTCATTAAAAATTAATTGTTCTTAATTTAATTGCGATTAGACGTTAATAGGAAGTTGAAACTAAAATCAATTCGATTATAATTAGATAGAACGATAAATCATAAATTATTTGGCTGTATCGTGCAATTAAATCAATCAGTTAAAATAATTGCAAGTTGATACATGCAATTAAATCAATTACTATTACATTTTAATGCTGTTAAACCTTTATCATTATTTGAGTTTTTAAGAAAAAAAATTGGTCTGCCCCTAGTGCACAAAATTAAAAATCATTAAAATTCTTCAGTTTTTTATTTTAAAATTTTTGCCATATTTTTTAAATATTATTTCGTCCTGGTTGTTTTATTTGTTATTTTAAAATAGTCATCCGTCATATTTGAATTAATCATCTAAATTTTCTCAGATGAAATCCCCCCCCCCCCCCTCCTACACACACACACTCCATTTTTCGTCATTCTGAACACATATTGCATTATTTATTAAGTTGAAGTGGCAATAAAATAATGATCAATCATCTGAGGCAATCTCCCATTTCGAATTTTCTCTTCTCCCCCCCCCCCCTCCCACCCTCTCCTCCAGCACACTATTTTTTGACCATTTAAAATTCATTGTTGCCTTGCAAAAAATATTATTTAAAATTGTGTTTTGCTCTATCTGTTGATTTTTAAATAACAAATAAATAATTTGCCATAAACAAAGAAAAGAAGTAAAGGAAAGAAATAGAATGAAAGATTAAAAAAAAATTATAATAATCAGGATTAACCTTTTGTGCACACGCTTTCATTTTTTTTTTAACTCTTTACATTTTTTTTTAAATTTTCTGTCCTATTTATTACTTTGAAGTAACTATAAGTAAAGGACCCATTATTCAAATTCAGCCCCCCCCCCCCCCCCCCGAAAAAAAAGTTAAATATTCCAAGTTTTTAATGTTTTGGTTTATTTTTCTATGTGTTAATTGATAAATTTAACTATTTAAATCTACAGCCCCTCACTATCATACATTGTTAAAAATTTTCTCTAGTGATTTTATCTGTTACTTTGAAGTAACAAAAGATAGTCATTCAATATTCCTTCTCCCTCACCTCCCCTTAAGAATTTCATCTCACATTAAAAAGGCAATTTCTAAACATCCTGGTTGGGGGTGTGATAGGGTTTTTTTCCCTGGTTTAGCCTATTTTCACTCGACTTTGGGTACTGCTTCTGCAGAATGATTTAGTATTAAATTAATTATATAAGTTCATCGCAGAAAATATAGTAATTTTAAGCCACATGTATTTTTTTTAATCTGTGTTTATCTACATCAAAATGCACTGAGACTGCATTAATTCATCATCCCCATAAATCCATCTTTATATGTAATCAAATATCTAGATTTATGAAGGTAATGAGTTTTTGTTTAACAGGTATGGAATTAATAATACTCAATTGAATGAAAATGTAGATTTTTGAGGGGATCAAATAATCAAAATTTTAGTCTATATCATCAAAAGTAATAAAGGCCTTTGATAAAACAGAGTATAAGAGCTCGTAATACAATTTCTTTCGAAGAAGATTTCTTTTCATCTAGAACACATAATTGAAAATATTTCTTTAATTTAGGCAGGACTGTTATTCTAAAATATGCTAGTTCGTCTTCCGCCATTTCGGTTCAAAACAAAACACAAGACGACGATTGGTGTTAGAGCTGGCTGAACGTTCTCGCTTTCGCCAACTCGCCAAGGCTGGTGCTGAAAACGTGAGCCTTCCTGAAAAAGCAAGCCGGATGTTGCTGTTTATGCTGTTGATGCGTTCCTCAAATTGCCGTCGTTAAAATATCGCGCAAATATGGGACGTATATGACATCTTTGCCAAAATTTCATATGAACGGCGAAGGGATCAGACCGTATTTGTTTATGGCAGTTGGTGACTTGAACTATTATAATATAGATGAAATGATGGCGATAAAATAATATTTGGCGACTTATCACCTGTGCCTGGCTAACATTAAAGTACCAAAATGGCACCTAGAGTATAAAAAGTGAAGTGGCCGGCCTGGAACTGTTGATGATAGTCACATGAATTAGGCTATTGCTATAGAGATTGTTTTAAAATACCGGGAGACAAAGACTCTGTATACTGAATTTATTTTATTTTAGCTTCTTTTCAAATGTTTTTAATCAAAAATGAAAGCAACCATTGGATGTCTTAACAGCAACTGATTCGCCCTTAAATTTTTGCAATCAAAGGGAATTGAATGGAAAACCGTTTACAGGGAGATCTGCACAGCTTTTTTCAGTATAATTCAATATTCTCTAATATTTTTAAAACCCATCAGATTAGCGTGTTTTTAGATTCTGCGGTGTCTGAACGGGAGTTGGCGAGCGTAGCTTGCAGGGGGCAGAGCCCCCTAGTCTATTATAAAGTTGTATCTAACACTGATACGACAATAATTGAGTTTCTTAATTTTCCTTTTTTGAAACACATTTTTCGTGCACAGGTATATCTTAATTGTTATCCCTATGCCGGATTTAAAGTTTCTGGGCTGACGGTTTCAGAGTAGCCACAGTGAAAATAAAGCTGTAGAACGTTTTGCCTTCATTCTACTCAATGGAAATTCGATTTGTTTTAAACTTTTCTCTGTGGAAATTACACTCTAATAGGAACCCGCATGTCAAATAAAAAATTTCTATCCCCTATAGTTCCCAAGCATCATGATTGTAGGGTTTTCTATCTATTTTACCCTTTTAAATGGCCCCACCAGTGGCCGAGAGGTTCTGCTCTCGAAGCTGGTAGACGGGAGGTGCTGGGTTCGATCCCAATCGCGCCCGTCGGCCTAATCGTTCGGAGTTTTCGTGGTTTTCTTCGAACCTTGGTTCTCCAAGCGTTAATACGGGTTAGGTTCCCTTAGAAAGACCTCCACGGAAGGCACTCCCCCCTTAGGGCCTATATCCCACGTGCAGATAATTGGCCGACATAAATACAAATACAAATACCCTTTTAAATCTCGAATATTTTAAAAAGATCTTACCAAACATTTAAGTCTTAAAAGTAACCGACATATCAAATTTCATGTTTTTAGCATCAACAGAATCAAAGAAATCCGAACTGTTGAGCATTTTTCACTTTTGAACTCCCTTGAAGGTAATTTTCAGAATGATAAAATATAGTATATTTTTAAACAGAGACTGTCATCATTTTTATCGTGAAAGAATATTCCAAATACGCTCAATAACTACAAAGTATTTATTAATTTAGTACGCTTTTCGTTCATTTCAGACTTTTAAATTTCGAAAATTTAGAAAGTGTTATGAGCGAGAATATGTGTCTTAAAAGTAATTAACATGTCTATTTTCACGATTCTAGCCCTAATATTCAAATAAATCGTAATTTAGTATGCTTTACGATCATTTTCTGTTTATTTTACACTTTTAAATTTCACTGTTTTTGGAACCGCTCCAAAGGAAAGGCCCGACTGGGACGTCACGCTCACTCACATTAATTCCACTCTAACATTTTATACGCATTGTAATATGTAACTAAATTTTATCCAAGTGTTTATATATACTTTAATTCACGTGCTTGATAAAACTGTGCAAGAGCTTCACACAAGTTAGAAGTGTCTAAGTTTTTTAGCACTCTTGAAAAATTGTACTTTTCAGCTAAAAACCCCAATTAACTTCTAAAGTACTCGAGCGATTTCGATAAAAAAAAGTTTTGGCGGTAGAATCTAAATATAATATCATGTATGGCAGGCAGTTTTTAAAAAAATTAATTAGTTTCAGAATTTTTTTTCTTCTGAAAATAAGAAAATATCTTAATAATTTTCATTGCTCTAAAATAAAGAGTTTTAGTCGCAGAAAAATTCTGTCTGCCTTAAGTCTTGAGTATAATTTAGTGAATATTGATTCCAAATTTAATCAAAATAGGTATATAGGGTAGTTTTTGAAGAAACGAGTCTTAAAGTTTCCATATTTCCCATAGGAATGCACCTAGTCTTATCTTCCCTTAAACCTTTCAGAGGCGCCGCTTGCTGTCTGCAAAGACTGAATTTTAATGCCCAAACTGCCAAATGGCACAAGAAATCTTTTAGTACATATTCGATCTCATAATATACGTGAAGAAAAACTTTCTGTTATTTTCAAATGAATTTGTTCGTAAATTGCGGTGTGAGTTAATTATTTGAACATTTTTGGAGCAGAAATGCCTTGCTCCTAAAGGGGTTAACGAGAATTTACATCTTAAAAGTAAGAATCCCGTCAAATTTCATGTTTCTAGTATCAACATATCTAATACAATCGTAACACTTCTGTTGCTCTTACAGGTCTTTGAGGTAAAAGAAGCAAACTTTCAAGCACAGACTGCTTGCAATATTATCCTGAAAAAAATCGAAATCAGCACCTTAGTTCTAAAGTAATTGTTATTTTAGAACGTTTTAAACCCATTTCATACTTTTAAATTTCGAAATTTTGGAAACTGTTCTGTCTGAGAATTTAAATCTTTAAGGTAACAATCATGTCAAATTTCACTTTTTTAACCTTATCAATTCCAATGAAATCCTAATTTAGAAGGAATCCTAATTTCAGCTCATTTCACATTTTTAAATTTCGTATATTTACATTTTTTTAAGAAAAAATTCTTAGAGAGCATTTACATTTTAAATGTAATCACTACGCCAAATTTCTAGTTTCTATCCCCAACCGTATCACAGAAGTTGCAATTTTAGATCTTTTTTCTCCTGCACCCTTTGAAATTTAGAATTTTTGAAGATCTGTTCTGTTCGAGTATTTACGTCTTAAAAATAACAGCCATGCCAATTTTTAAGTTTTTGTCCCTAAATATTTCATAGAAAACGTAATTTAGAAGTTTTTAGAAGTTTTTACGCTCATTTTATCCTTTTAAATTTGATTTTTTTTAAAAAAACCGTTCATTGGGAGCAGTTACATCTTAAAAGTAACCACCATGCCGAATTTCAAGTTTCTAAGTTCTTCAGTGTAACTAAAAAAGCTATTTTAAAAAGACTTTTACTCCTGAATCGCGTTGAGGATAGCGGTAGCAACATAAATATAGCCGATGTTAAAGCAGAGACTGTCATTATGATTTTGCCATCAGGATTTTTCAAATCGCCTTGGTATAGTTCCAGTGATTACCCTAAACAAACAAATGTTTCATTTTTATAATATTAGCACAACCATGTATATATAGTAGACACATATACAGGGTGGTTCAAAATGTCATATCCAAACGGCACGTGTGGGTGTGTCAGGCCATGAGGAGCAAGAATTACAAAGTAACTGGGGGTCGGAAACGCAATCTTGACGGTGTAATTTCATCGTGACCGTGACGCAAAAAAAAAAGATAACAAACAGTGTAAAAAGACCTTCATTTTACAAAAAACTTAATCGAAGTACAAATGAAAAATGTTACAACTCAAAACAAGTGCTCAAAATGGGCCCCATTAGCCGTGGTGCACGCTTCACATCGGCGTCGTATGGAATCGCGAAGAGGTTCCAATCGGTCCTGTACCTTGGCCACTGCGATCCCGGACCTAAACCCCCAAGATTTCTACCTTTGGAGATATCTTAAGTCTCTGGTGTACGAGACATCCGTTCCTTCAGCCATGGACCCCATGGCACGTATCGCTGAACCGACGCACAGTGGAACAAACCTTAAGAAAATGCGAACATAGAGCCAAAAAATAATCATTAAATAACTAATTTTCTGCAGTGAAATATTTTAAAAGAATATCCACAAAATACGAATATATGTTTATTTTTTAAATTATACAAAATTATATCGTATTTGTATAGCTCGGAACATACACCTTTCAGCAGAGGAATTTTTCTGCGAATTTTAATGACTTTTTGCTGTTCTCAGAAATGGAACCTATGTAACCTCTACTAATAATTCATTTAAAATATCATTATTAATTTCTTAAAACACATTTTAAACCACTACTGACCAAATTTTGATTCAATTGTATGTCTCATTCTACATTATGAACAACACCTATAGAATTAACGGTGTCATAATCTTCAAAATTACGTAACTTAAATTGTTTAAAGTTGTTTGAAATTTCAAACATATGCTGGTATTCCTGTAAGCCTATACTTTAACGTGGTATAGAGTATTTTTTGCGCAAACCTGCGCGTTTTTGAAATAAATGGACTTGAAGCGGCTATTACGTAATTTTTTCCGTTTCCAGAAACATGTTAAATTGGCTATACACAAAAATATTTTTTAAAGAAGATTATGCTTTAAGAAATTTCTAGAATGAAATGATGTAAAAAAAATATTTAACATTAAACTGCGAAATTAAATTTAATATACTCGTATATCGGGTTATATAAACGTTTACATAAAAATGCTAAAAGTCGCAAAGTCTCTCAGAGGGTTAAATGTACTCTAATAAATGTATGCGCTGCTATGTTAGTGATAAATTGTTATATTTTAAAGTAAAAGTTTCAATGCTTCTAGAAATTTTCTGTTCCTTTGAACACTTTTATTTTGTGTCTAATACTGAAAATCAAAACGTCAGATGTTATTAACAAATGGTGCAATAAGTCTTCGTTACATGCTCTTCGACTTATTTTTCTCTTACAGGACTCCCGATACCTTCGAAACTCTTTATTTCGAGCTTCGCTAGCTTCATCCAATAATATACATTTGGAACAGCAAAATTTGTAATCATATCCTTTCTAGGAGTTAGTAATTTATGTGCAGAAGCTGGCATATAATACTAACCGCACTTTGAGGCACATTGTTTAGCTGTTCCCAGTGCGAAATTGCTAAAATTTTCGGCATTAATTACTTCGTCACAGTTTATCACTTGCATTATAATTGCAAAATGTTTAATAAGTTCTTTATCCAATCCAGTGATCCCAGCTGTCTTTTCAAAACTCAGCAAAAAATGTCCTTGCAATGTTTCCCTCGTGTGTCAAACGACTTCTCTATTTAACAACATCTATTAGCAAACTTAATTCTTTTCTGAATTCTCGTCGAATTTTTCTCTTTGATTCTTCTGAATTTAGCTTCTCCAGAAGTATCCTGTCTGAAACATTGGATTAGTCTTCTTTCATGAGTTTCGGTTACGTCTGAAAAAGATTTTCGTGATGTTGATTTCTGCAAATTTTCAACTGCAAATAGTTTAAGCTCATTATAAACTTTAAAGGAACACTGAAGCGAGGAATAGTTTTTATTATTGAAACGATCTAATTTTCGTTCAGATTTCAGCCAGCTATCTTTTGCATTTAAACATACGTAAACGCTCCTATAAATTTTCTTCATCAATTTCTGAGGCAATTACTCTGTTCACTTTCAAAACTAAGCTTGATTTTTCCTAACTAAAACCATTATTTAAATTCTTCAGAAACAGAAAGAAATCTCTGTTTGTTATCATATTTCAAAATAATATAAGAAAAAAGATATATTGAAATAATCTTGTTTCAAATAAAAAAGAAAAATGCTAAAATTAATATTACTACGAGATAATTAAAAAAAAAAAAACTAAAACCCAATAGGGTCATTCCACGTAAAATGAGCAAAAATTTAAAATAAGTCGTGGCCACATAGTAAACGATTTTAATAAAATTTGATATACAGGTTCAATTCATATTCAAATAGAGCTCTGCAAAATATCTTCACAAAAAATAAATTATTTTAGCAGTTTTGGACATTTAAAAAACTTGTGATAAAGAATGGCATGTGTGCAATCGTCCAAAGTTGCAGGGTTGAAGTTCTGTATCTTGAAAATTATTTAACTGAAATGAATTTTTTTTATAATAATGTAACCTCTGAAAAATTATATTCTTATTTATTGAGTAATAATAATCTGGTAACACCATGATTAATCTTTAATTGGTTGTAAAAATTGAAAATTTGCAAATTGTAAAAAATTTAAAAACGTTATAAAAATTAAAGGAATTCAAAAACATCTGAGAAATTTATGCCTGATGTAGTGTTACATATTAAGATCGAATTACTAAAGTTTTTAAGTTGCCATGTATTTCCTTCACCTTTAAAAAAATTTAGAAACTTTAAAAAAAATGACAAAATCGTAATTTTTCCTCTTATTGATAGGTTAAAAAAAAAATGAAGGAAAGGTCCCACATTACAGTTATTGCACAGACATAAAGATCAATAAGTCCATAATCTGCTAAAATAATTTCAAGATTGCCTTTTGATTCATAACGTCAGAAAATTGGGTTAAAAAAGGCAATATTAACTACATTCCATAAGCTATTTTTTTTAATTCACGGGCGTTTCTTAAAATATTGCAGGATTTCAAGGTGAAAAAATTTAGTGCTGCCATCTATTTTCTGTATGTGAGTTTAGGTGTTAATATATATATTTTTGTTAAATTGAGCTTTTTTTTCTACTTTAATTAAAAATCTTCTTGAGGCAAAAATAAACTGAAAGCAAGTATAAAAGTTTTTATATTTAAAATATACACTATTATCTGTAATATCAAAAGAATTAAAAGTTTTAAAAAGTTTTCCTTCACGTCGAAACAAGTGATAGAAATATTGCATTTTAGCCTCAACATTTTTTACTATTAATTTTTTTTTTCATTAAGGAATAAAAAGGCAAGAATGAAAGTTTGAATATTTAATATATATACTTTTAGCTATAACGTTAAGTAATTTTGATATTGTCAGAGGTGTCCTTCATCTCAATAGCAGCGTTGCATTTTCCCTCAAAAGTTTTCAAAAATAATTTTTTTCTCATTAAGGAATAAAAATACAATTACTAACTTACGTCAATCTGTTACTTATTATTCATTCCTAATTATAAATAATTTTTAATATAGTCTTTGCATTCTTAAGGCTAATAACCAAAATTGAAACTTCAAGCATGTAGCCAAAACCACGATTTTGCATCCACTTTTAATATAAATTTTAATACTTAAATAAACAATCCTAAAATCTGTTATTTTACATTTACTCATAAATAGATACGATCTACTTACAAAATGATTTTCGTTAAAATCTGTGACATGCCTGCCACAGGTGATTTGCTCATTTTGCATCGAATGACCCAATAATAACATATATGCACTGAAATAAGTTCTAAAATGTTGCAGTAGAATGTTACAGTTTTGTAGAACGATTTTAAAGAGTTATGTAAATATCGCATATGTTGCCAATAAAAAAAAAGTTTTAAATATTCCACATATGTCTTTTCCATATAAGTTAAATCTGCATGCTTTGCTTCCCAGTTTATTTTAGTTATTCATCATCTACCTAAACTTCCTGTTAGCGACAAAAAAGCGCGAAATTGCTTGTAAAAACCATGCAGATACTTTCAGTATCCTTTATTTTACTCATTTAATCCTAAATATAACATAAAACATCATATATATAGGCTTCTACAATCGTGATAATCCTATGTTCGACATCGCCTATACTTTGAACCACTGTGCGGCGTTACGTGTTCAGCAGACTCCGGGACCAATTGGAACGTGTTCACGATTTCATGCGGCGTCGATGTGAAGCATGCATCGCGGCTAACAGGACACATTTTGAGCACTTGTTATGAGCTGTAACATTTTTCATTTGTATTTTGTACTTCGATTAAGTTCTTTGTAAAATAAAGGTTTTTCACACCGTTTATTATTTTTTCTTTTCGTCACGATCGCGTTTCCGACCTCCAGTTCCTATGTAATTCTTGCTCTTCGTGACCAGACACACCCACACGTGCCGTTTAGACATAACCTTTTGAACCACCCTGTATATCACATTAAAAAGAAAAAGAAAGGAACGTTACTATTACCGTTTTGGAAATTGAAAGCTATTTCATTTCCAAATTTTATGGTAGTCTGGCTCGTGGCATACGCACACCACGGTCTGACCATACTGTTACAAACAAATGAGTTATGTTTAAATTCTAACACGTTTTAAGGAAACTCGCTCCCCTTTGAACTTGTTTTTTTCTCTTTTCTTTTCTTTTTAAAGGATTTTCACATTTTTATTAGTAAACTTTAAATGTATATATTTTTTATTCAACGGTTTTGAAATCATTTCTTCTTTTTCCATTTACATTAATAAACAGTGTTTTGTTTTATTATAAGAGTGTATAATATAACTTATTTAAGGCTCGATTTTGAAACTAATTACTAAGTTTTTGAGAAAAAATACATGAAACGCAGTATATGGGGCATTCTCACAATCTTTTGACGTTCGGGAATAAAAATCTGGTGAAATTAAACTTGCTAAAATAACTTTTTAATCTGATAGACGAATGCCTTAATGATTCAAAATAAAGAAAAAATGGTCGGCAGCGAATTTTTTTTTATTTAACTGAGGTTTAAGTTAAACTTGCGAGTTTAATTTTCCTTACCATTTTACACTATAACTTTCAATTTTCTTCTAAATTTTTACTTATAATGAATTTGCATAGTACCCACAGGATATTCAAATAAGAAATAATAAAAATGTAGTTATTTTAATACAGAATTTTTGTATAACATTGTCTTAAAGGGGTGTTAAAGAAGAGACGGTAAGGTAAAAAAGGGGGACGGTATAGGAAAAAAGGGACGAAATGGGAAAAAAAGGGACAAAAAGGGACGGTAAGGATGGAACAATAAGGAAAATTACCACCTATTTTTAGGAAAATCATGTTAAGACTAAGTGATATCCACAATGTTCATTGATTTTTAGAAACAGTTGTTAACATTGGATTATTATTATTTTTTAATTTACCTCAAAAAGCGCAGGAATAAACCTTGGGGACACGCTACGTTAAAGTAACTGTCAAACAATCCGCTGCCGCAGTTTGCAATATGATTGTACAGTCGTTGAAAAAAAAAAGTAAACACCCCCTACTAACTCCTCAACAAATTATCGTAGACGAAAGTTACTGGTACCAAACGATTGGAAATAAAGTCTACTTTTAAATGATGTATATAAAATTTGCTTAGGGGGCCATCTATAAATCAAAACCAGTCTAACTTTGCTTTTTCAATAGCAACACCCAATTTTGACAATATATTTTCATTCTTCGGTTCAAACTGTGCCTAGAAACGAAATTTTAAGTCATTTGGATGATAAGTTTTAGAATTATAAACATTAAAAATTTAGAGCTTCTAACGTAAAATTACATTTTCTTATTTTTTATTAGTATCTCCTGAAAATATAATTCTAATGCGACAATTTTTTGTGTGGTTATAATGCTAAAAAACCCAAACATAAATACATTAAATTTGTAACATTAAAAATTTTATAATTTGAATTATGAATTATGAAATTAGTATTCGAAAAAAATATGAATTGCAACCTACATTTTTTTAATAGATTTATATTTATTATGTCTTGATTTATGCGAATCCTCAATTTCAAATTTTTCTTTCGAGTAGTTTTGGAATTATGCTTAAAAAACGTCTGTGTCAAAATGATAGTTTAAGGGGCCGTCTATGATATAATACCAGAAAAGCATAATTTGTAAAAAAAAATATTTTTTACTCCTTTTATTGAAACATGTGAGCTGACAATAGTCAAAACATATTAAGCGAGTGAAACGGTCATATTGGCAATAAATAATTCATTAACAGAAATAACGTAATCATTTTGTAACATTTCAATAATCATGTACCGAACTTTTTGAGTACAGCCCATAAAATATGCTCATTAAAATAATTAATTTTTCGTAAACTAATCGTACAAATTTCATGAAAATTTGTATTTAGGCTAATTGAACGGTGTAGAATTTATTTATGGTGTCAAACGTATGTATTGATTTTGAAAAGAAAATTTTGGGTTCGTTTTGATATGTAGATGGATTCCTAAACATATTTTATTTTCGTCATTTAAAAGTAGACTTTATTTCTAATCGTTTGGTACCAATAACTTTCTTCTACAATAATTTGTTACAGAGTTAATAAGGGATGTTCTCTTTTTTTTCCCTAAACTGTCCAAATTAATAGTATAGCCTCTTTTGTTGGAAGTAGAGTAAAAATTAGTACACATTCTAAATTTACAGATCAGGAAATTCAGGCTAAAAATACACACAAAAGCATATTTTATTAATTATCAGGTATGTGTACTATTATTGGTCAATTAAAACGTAACCATGTATCAATATACCTCCATTCAGCCCACCATCTATCTACTAAACCTTGATTGACTGTCTGTGAAACACATTTAATGCAGTGACCTCTAATTAATCAGTTTACTGTTCGAAAATAGTCTGGATTATAATCAAGTTCTATATGAGGAAATTGAATATTTTTCTTTAGGCATATGACAACCTGAAATTCTTCAATTTTTATATACATTTTTCTTGTTTTACGTGTGTGAGTGCAGGTAAAATTCGAAGGTGAAATGATAAGGCAGCAATAAAAACAACGACCAAAAAAAATCTTAAATGGCAACAAAGATAAAAAAAAAAAATTATAATAATACTATACCAACGACTCCGACAATTCAAAACGTATAAAAGGTAGATGTCTGGACACTAAAGTCATATTTTCGAAGCCACCAAATCATCCACAATGATCGCTAAGGTAAGAGCAGCATGATGTATAAAAACAGCATTTTTTTTTATTAAGTCGTAGAAATATCATGTTCTTCATTGTTTGCAATAAACGTCGAAAAATATCGATGGTAATTGGATTAAGAAATAATAGAGTTCGTTTTAATATGTTAGTTATTTGATATGAACTCCGGAAAAAAAGGTTTGGTTCTATTTTCGAGTATTTACAGTTGTTGGATATTTGTTTAAAAATATTACTGATTTTCGATGTCATTTTACAAAATTATTTACAATGGATATAATGCCACTAATTTATTATTTATTAATAATACTGTCTAAATATAAACGTTTTATTTTCAAAAGAAAAAAAGTATATATATATATATATATATATACAGAAAAGATAATTTTTTTTAAATTTTTAATGTCATCTTGAACAGAGCCAAAAGAAAAAACAACAACACGTAGAACGACTTTTGTAATGATACCGCATTGTTTGATTGCACAATCCGTTGTTGTGATTTTCTAATCGGAATGGAAGTATTTAACTCAAAACCATTGACTATGATTATAATATATGAGTCATTGATTATGATATGAGCTCATATCTAGCTGTCTGTTTGTTTACCTTCTAGAATGTCTTTAGTTTATTCAGGTAATTCACAGCGTATGCTTTGCTAAAAATATAATTTTTTAAGAAAAATATATTTTAAAAATATATCTTAAAAATTTTTGATTGCAGAATTATTGTACAATTTTGTTATGATTTCAAATATATTTTAATAATAATAAGCTTTTTTTACAACTTTGCGACAAGTGCCCTTTATACTTATTTTAATTCTAGGACGCCGCGTTTTTTAATAATAATTTTTGCCTTATTTATGGCAAGAAATTCTGTGATTAGATAATGCGCAAATTTCTGTTCAGAAAAAGTGTTCTTTAAAACCAATGCATTTGCGTACCTTATACGGCATGTATACGCGCAGTCCGTCGTGATTGAGTTAAATCGCAACGAAAAATCAGTAATTTAAATAAGTATTTGCTTTAATCGCAGTAAAATGTTTCTAGCGTCACATAAGGATGCACTGTATGAAAAATACTTATGAATGATAAACGTGTTAAAGAGGGAAAATGCTAATTGAGGCTGTATTAAATAAATTAAACAGTATCAGATTTTTTTTTATTCTTTGAAGAATTTCATAAGGGTAATTTAATTAAATTTAACCTCTTCACTCCCAGGACGTACGCCGTGTACGTCCTCTTATTTCAGTAATTAGCGGCCAGGACGTACGCTGCGTACGTCCTCTCATTTCAGTAATCAGTGACCATTACGTACACCAATATGTTCACAACACATCGTACGTCATTATAAGAAAGAAAATAAGCTTTCGAACAACACTGTTAAAAATATCGTGAAAAATTACCTCTGTTTTAAAATAAATTCCTAAGTTTTAGGTATATGCTGTATGTATGTATATCAATGTATGTATATAATGTTCAAGTTTTATATATTATTTTTATACGTATTATGATAATCGATAACGTAAATCCTTTAATGACCTTAAATTCATTACTATTATATCACGAAAGTTATGAAATGATTTATGATACAAACATTTTACACCGCACAGTCTGGTATATAGACCTTCACCAGAGAAATTAAGCCTGGGAGTGGAGTGGTTAAGTATATTACTGACATAATCTGTTCAGAGGAAAAAAAATTTGATCGATAGTGATGAGTTTTGATTACACAGGTATGGGGAAAATGTTGCATGCATGGGATTTTCTTTATTTTTTCTCTCTTTTTTCAAAGGTATCAATGACACAAAATTTTAAAACTTACCTTTTAATCATGATATTAGTTTCAAAAGACGTTAAGAAAAGATTTTTACAAACTAGTTTTATTTAAAATATGATAAGTAAATTAGTCTTTTATAACGTATAATGTATTATTTAGGTTAACAATATAATATATAATTAATGAAAAATTTCCATTATTAATATTTCCAGGTTGCTATCTTGTTCGCAGTCCTTGTAGCTGTAAATGCTGGAGCAATTGGTCTTCACGGAGTAGCTCTTGCACATACTGGAAACAGTGTTAGTTCCAGACATCAGGACGTAAGTAGACATAAAATACTTTTGAATTCGACATTAGCAGTTTTCTGTAATATAACGGAGGAAAATTAATATATTTTCAAAAATATTATTATTACTATACCAGATTAGCCTTTCGGACGCTTAAAATAAAGAAATAAATTTTGTTTCTGATTTCAATTCAGACAGAAACAACTAAAATTGTTTCAGTGTAAGAGTCTTCAAATTTTTGTCAGCAACATAAAATATATGTTTAACGCAATTATTTAAATATATAGGTGTAATTAATTATCTGCAAATGACTTTATATTAACAAATTTTTAAAGGAAGTTGGATGAAAAGATATTTTTGTCTAAAAAAATTACCTGTTATTTTATTGATTGGAATATGACATATTCTTACCCGACTGCCAAGAAGGGTTATATATTTCACGCAGATCTGGGTATGTGGATTTCTTTATATCCTCGAAACATCCCAACGGCTGGATAGATTTTAATGAATGAGGTCTCTATAGATTCGTCTTAACCGCCCAATTTTTATAGGCTAGGTTTTGTTTTTATAAATTCAAAATGGTGGCCGTAAAATACAAAATGGCGGTAGAGACGAAAAAAAAATTCCCGCATCATATTGAGAGGCGTATCATTGGATAGGTCTTTCAAAATGAAGACGATGTTTCATTGACTATTTTACAGTCAGCAGTTCCGTTTAAATATTACACAACCTGGAAGTTGTGTAGGTAGGATCTTCAGCTTTACTGCAACATTTATTATAGACATCTATAGTCCTCATAAAAACAGTGTTTATAGATAGGAACTAACAATTAAACACAACTTAAAAGTCATCAATACAAGTAAATAAAAAAATAGGTAAGTAATATAAAAAATAGTTTCGAAATAGTTGAGAAATAATTAATTAGTTCGCTTTTTACGCAGTCGGGTTTTTTGATTTTGTAAATATAATTAATTTATTTAATTATTTGGCTTTTGTGATCTATGAATATTAGCGAATAATATAACATATTTAACATATTCGAATAAAGCTAATTACCTTATTACTTAAATTAATGCAAGTGATATTGTGTTCTTAGTAATTACATTCCAAGGCTAATAAATTTTTCAGTAACATCTGCATATATGTATTTCTAAAGTCTGAACCATATATATTACAGGCTCATGGTAACTATGGCTTTGCTTATGATATTGTCGATGGCCATGGAGCCAGTAACTCACGATCCGAAGTAGGAGATGGTCATGGAAACAAACAAGGAAGCTATACTCTGCATGATATTGACGGAAGGGCCAGGAGAGTTGATTACGTTGCTGATGGACATGGTTTCAGAGCTGTAGTGAACACCAACGAACCTGGAACTGCACACAGTGCTCCAGCTGCATCCTTGACTAATTCACCTTACGCTGCACCCATTGCTCCTGTTGCTGCTCATGCTGCCCCAGTAGCCGTTGGCTACGCTGCTCATGCTGCCCCAGTAGCCGTTGGCTACGGTGCTTCAGTTGCCTACACCGGAGCCCCTCTTGCAGCCTACCATGCTGCTCCAGTAGCTTACTCAACTTCATCTGCCATAAATCACGTAGCCGCAGCTCCAATCGCTGCTGCTCCATTTGTGGCTGGTCATGGACTTTTGGGAGGAGGATTGATTGGACATGGACTTGGTGGAATTGCTTATGGAGGTCTTCACCATTAATTTAGGATGTAATGGAATTAGAATATCTAAAGTACCAAAGTTTTAGAAAATAAATTATTTTTCATAGCAAAAAAGAATTTTTGTTCTTTATTTCTCCAAAGATATCACAGTCAAAATGATTGATCCTTAAAATTACTAAAATATTTTTAAATATCTAAAAACTGATTAATTATTTACTATGGACTAAGATATTTTCAGGTAGTACACTGCGAACGAAAATCCTTCAGAATGTGTCCAGAATTGTAAAAACAAATTTATGGTACTTTATACTTTTTAAATTTGCAACTTAGGCAGTTTTTTGTTATTCAAAGGGTATTTCTTTACTTTTTATTCTTGTACTTAATCACAAAAATAACATAGAAAGAATACATAGCGAAACTCTCATCTTTTTAAAGTATTACACACAATTTCAACTGTTTAAAATCTTATACACAAGTATTAAATTTGATAAATCAAATATACCTATATTTCGTAGCCAAAAAAAAAAAAAAAAAAAAAAGAAAATCCTCTTCAGAAGCTGTCTTTCACATCTCTTAACCGAGCACCACACCAGTAAATTCTTAAGGTTTCGCGAGCCACTCATGAATTAACTCATTTTTTCTAAGGGAAATTAATTCTGTTGCTAGAATGTTGAATTTAAAGACAAATCGATATTGAAAGTAATTAAATGCTTTTCGTCATCTGCTATATGATACTGATGCAAATTTGGCAGATTAAAATTAAGCGGGAAGTATATTTTCCATGTCTTTAGAAAGGATTAAATAAAAGTGGGTAAGAAATTGATACACGCATAGATTACAAAACCGGGGACAGGGTGGATTATATAAGGGCAAAGCGGGACTCCAGAAGTTATTATTATTTTTTTTTATAATAAATATTTCACTTACTTATATTTAAGGACATGAGTTTCAAAACTCGCCTCATCCAAAAAAATCCAATTTTGGGAAATCGCACTACGTCCATTTGTTTTCATTGTAAACTAATGTTTTATTATGACAAAAATACAGGAAAAAACTAGTTTTTTGTTTGTTTGTTTGTTTGTTTTTTGTTTTGCTTTTTTTCTGGGGGGGGGGGGGGAGTTGCAGATTGCAGTGTTTTTCCACTGCAGGTTTACGGATAGCATAGTTTGATAGAGTAAACACGATTTTTTAAATTTTGGATAAGGCGAGTTTTGACACTCACGTCCTCATTTGCATGTAATATTTAAATATATCGCCAGAAATAATTTTGTACAGTGTATCATTTAATAACTTTAGAAGTAGTATACAAAGTTAATAAAATTTACACTTAGGCATCGTGAGCAGGGCTTAATTTGCGCCGGAGTCCAGCTCCGGTACTTCTCTGTTTTCTGTAAATATTTAAAAATTGGTCGGAATTCACCGGAGCTCATAAATACAGGGCTCCGGAGCCCAGTGCAATAGCGCTTCCGAAAAACCGAATACTAAATTACACTTATTGCATTCTTTTTTTATAAAAACACTTATATGGGACGTAATGTGTCGTTTGGTACTTAGTATTTTAATCAAGTTTAAAAATTTTTCCATAAAAGATTTTATTTACGGAAATAAAATGTATAAATCGTTCTCATCAGAAAAAAAAATAGTGATTTTTTTCTATTTTAAAAAAAGTTGATATCGTTCATTCCATTTGAATACTTGCTATAAACTTTCTTTTACTTGTTATACCCTTGATTGAATACATGTCTCTCTTTTCTAACTCCTCCTCTTCTTTTTTCTGATTCGAGTTTAGTCTTTCTACTTTTGAGAATGCAACAAAATTGTCTCTCATTTTATATCTGTGGTGTTATCTGTGTGGAAATGAAATGTTTAACAGTCTATTAAAACTATTTTTATATATACTAGGGGGCTCTGCCCCCTGCAAGCTACGCTCGCCAACCCCCGTTCAGACACCGCAGAATCTAAAAACACGCTAATCCGATCGGTTTTAAAAATATTATAGAAGATTGAATTATACTGAAAAAAGCTGTGCAGATCTCCCTGTAAACGGGCTTCCATTCAATTTCCTTTGATTTCAAAAATTTAAGGCCGAATCAGTTGCTGTTAAGACATCCAATGGTTGTTTTCTTGTTTGATTAAAGAGGATCAGTTAAACATTTTAAAAGAAGCTAAAATTAAATGAATTAAGTGTACAGAGTCTTTGTCTCCCGGTATTTTAAAACAATTTCTATAACAATAGCCTAAGTCATGTGACTATCATCAACAGTTCCGGGCGAACCACCTCGCTTTTTATATTCCTGGTGCCATTTTGGTACTTTAATGTCAGCCAGGTACAGGTTATAAGTCGCCAAATATTATTCTATCGCCATCATTTAATCTATATTATAATAGTCCAAGTCATGTAACTACCATAAATAAATACACTCTGATCCCTTCGGTTTTCATATGAAAGTTTTGCCCAGATATCATATACGGTCCCATATTGGCGAGATTTTTTTCCGAGGCTAATTTGGTGAAAACATCAACAGCATAAACAACAACATCCGTCTTACCAAATCAAGCAAAATAACTATACTATGGCGCCAGTTAAGTATATGACATTGGCGTTAGAAAAAAATCGCGCCAATGTGGGCCCGTATATGACATCTGTGCCGAAAGTTTTCCCTTTTGATTAAAAAATCAAATTTCTTTTTCGAATAAAACTTCATAAAAGTTTCAATGGTCGCAAAGAATTCTTGGTACTGTTACACTAGCCGGGTGCAAATCTCGCCAATAGCCATTTTTCAACTCGCAACTTAGCATTTTTTTTTTTTCGAGTGGTAAATTAAAACATTGCTTTGAAGTTGAAATTAAATGTCATCGTTTGTTACACCATTTAATATTTGGCTAGATGTCATATACGCACCGGATTCGGCGTGATTTTTTTAACGAAAATTTGGCGAAAACCTCGTTTTCGAATAAGATCAGTCTGCCTAAATGCGATAACCCCTAAATGCGACAATGTTCTTTTACATAAAATCTTAATGCAAGAATCGTAAATAAATGTTATGTGATGAAGCATACAAACTTCAGAAACAAAACCCGAAACATTTTTTTGCATGTAAAACGGTTTTTTTTTAAAAGAAATTTCCAATCAAATACACATCGTTCATTTTACATCGTCCCCATGTTTCGTAAATGCGACAAAAATTCCCGAAAGTGGCCCACGGTTTTTATTTTTTAACTTTGAAGATCAAATAACCTTATAAATGTCAAGAGCTACATTGCCCGTTTCAGTTACCTGACCAGTTAAACCAAAAAAAAGGCGACCAGTTTCCGGTTTAGAATCTGAAGTGGATTACGCATTTAGGAGAGTTTGTTTTCAGCCTGTGCCTAATACCGACATACATATTGTTGTAAATGCGGCGAAACATTTAGAAGATTAACGAAGAAGTTTACCTCCATTAATGTTTTCCTTTAACCAGGAGTGTAAATATGTGCTTCAGACGATCAAAAAACAAAAATACGCTTCTTTAAATTTTTTAATTAAAAAAAGGTGTAAGAAACGCAGTGTCTATTCCAGTAACATAATATAGACATATGATTAAGGAATTTGCAATAATTTTACATAATAAAAATTCTGGAAAATCTTGTGTAGATTGAAAACAATTTATGTTTATTTTAATGTGATTAAGTAAGTTAATTTTAACAACATTATACCATTCGGTAGCTTAATTGCAGTCTCCGATTAAAACGTGATGCAATTGAGTTATTCCCTGGTTTAGGAGTCATAATTTTTTTAGTACTTTTATAAAATCTGATATTTTAATTCTGTTTTCACTTTTAACCTTTAACTGATGTCACAGAAATTATCACATAACTAGTGTGAAGCGATCTGTGAGACCGCTCCATCGAAAGATGAATAAAAGGCACAATTAACTCATAGGATGGTGTTTTTGTACTAAACTTTTTGCACAGGACTGTTATAATTAAAATTCAACTATTCAAAAATCTCTGGTGATAGTACTAAAGTTTCAAATGGAACAAAATTTCGGTAGTGTTTGTAGTTAAACTGAAAATTGCAAGTTAAACTATAAAAAGTGAAAAAAGCCGTGGTCTGAGAGACCGGTAACATCAGTTAAAGGTTAATCGTTATAATCGACATTTTCTACTATTAAATTAGTAAAAGATAAAAAATAAATAAAAGGATGTTTATCTAAATGAATATTTGTTTCCATATATATGGACTTTTAAGTAAAGAAAATGTTAATTTTTTTGTGAAAGTGCAAGAAAAATGAAGAGGGGGGGGGGGGGCAACAGAATATCAGGCACAGAGCTTGTCTTTGCCTTAATCAGAATTATTAGAAATATTGTACGATTTTATCTATTTTTAAGGCTGATATATTTATCATGTGACATTTTATAATAAAGTTATATGTTATAAATAGTCTAGTTGACAATATTATAAATATCTTTTAAACTCTATTAACACGTATGCTCAATACTGTGAATTTGCACTGACCAAAATGTCGGCATCTTTAATTAATTCGCAATTTTCATTCACAAAATAAGAATTTTGATAAAATCAAATATTTCATTTTGATTCTTTATTACATTTCGTATATGGATCATGTAGATATATTTCATTATCACCAGATTTTCAGCAATTTTATGCGGAGTTGAAGTTACGGAAACCCAAATCGCACTGGTGTATAAATTATGGGTTAATATTGACGCGCGAAGTTCGCGAATTTTAAACTATGTTTTCTGTGACAATCATTTAAATGTAGTTATGGCCATAGCTCCTTGGCAAAGAGGGATGAGAGTTTTTTTTATATTAGGAACGCATTTATTTATTTGAGGGTTATTTATATTAGGCATTATACGCAGCATTCAAATAACTTTTGCATATTAGCAGTGTAAAATTGACAAACAGCACGGTGCTGCGCGTGATAAACATTTCAAGAATAATATTGAAAAATTTAATTATAATAGTCCTGTACTTAAATTTTAGTACAGAAGCAGTACCCTGCGAGTTAAAAGAGACTTTCATTCATCTTTTAATCAAGTGGTCTCGGAGACCGCTCACAGTAGTTATGCAAAAATTCCTGTCACAGTAGTTAAGTGTTAATTCATTCAAAAAATAATTACAGTTAACCCTTAACTGCTGTTAGAGCTGTTTTTTTTAAAATTTTCACAGTTTAACTATCGATACAGCGAAATTTTGCTACATTTGGAGCCTAGTATTATTGTTTGAAATGTTTGAAAAATCTCAATTTTATTAGAAATCGTACTGTACAAACAGTTTAGTGCAAAAACTGTACTTTATGAGTTAACGGCTCAATTTAATCATCTTTCAATCGAATGGTTTCGCAGACCGCTCACAGTTGTAATGTGGCAATTTTCTGTCACAGCAGTTAATCGTTACCCAGATAGCATGTAAGGTTTCCGAAAAGGGTCGTTTTTGCTTTACTTTCTAACTATCCTGCAAAGGTTTTCGTGATAATCGTGTAGCCAACCCATATTCGGAAATCATTATGATCCGTACGATTTTTGCGCATGCGCAACTTATTTCTTTTCCCGACCAGCGTAGGCGTAGCGTCTCCCAATGGCGTCTGTTTTGAAAGCTTTCGTTGTGTCAAGTTTCTAACATTTTCAGAAAATGCGGTAAGTTTGCCATTACTTTTACTTATTAGTATATATCATTATTGTTTAAATCGTTCTTACTGTAGTCTTTTTTTCTTCTGTACTGTCTTATATTTAAGATTTCTGTGTAAGTTACCCATGAGGAAAAGATGATATTTGATTCAACGCTATTTTGTTTAATTATGTTATACAGCATGCTACATCTTTAAATTAAACTAACTTCTATAAACATGATTTACTTAAAACATGTTATAACGTATCGTTTCACGTTTCGTAACCATCGCGAATTTTCAAATGTATTTTGATAACATAACTGCAGTTCCGTTATATATACTTTTAACACATAGGATTGACGTAATGGTAATGTAAATGAACCATAAAATACGAAATCGAGAAAGTGTAAGGAGTTTTTTGTAGGAGTAAGTGTTTAGGAACATATTTTATTATAATAAAACATTTTTAATTATGATCGAGGCTAACTAGTGTTTTTATAATTAAAAACACTTAAGTCTTAAACACAATTTTGTTTTTATGTTTAATTATTTTAAACTTGTAAAAATAAATTTTATCTTTTTTTCTTAAAGTCTTCAAAAAATAAGGAATGTATACTTAAAGTTTTAAAATCACCACCACCCCCTTGCTGTGGACTGATTTACAAATCAAAACAGACTTTGACCTTCAACAAATTACATTCATTTGAAAATATAGGGTAGATGTGCCAGTAATGGACACCCTTAAGGAATTTCTTTAAAAATTATTTTTTTATTAATAGTTAAAATTATTATATTCCAGTTTTTTCAATATTATATTAATCTATCGACAATATTTAACCATTCTTATAGCCTCATTTCCCAATATGAATAGAAATTTAATTTTAAATAACAGAAATATATCAAAACACCCAAAAACCCAGTAATGGACACCCTCTGGCCCAGTAGTGGACACCCTCTGTTCCAGTAATGGACACCCCCTAAAAAGTAATAAATATAATTGTTTTTATGACTATTTAGAGCCAGAATTTAATGAATACATACTAATGAAACAAAATAGTTATTTTCAAATAAATTTAACATTTAGGATACCAGTAATTAATAAAGTATTTGTGATAATCATTTATTGTTTGTATCAATTATTGAAATTATCAGAAGATCGATAGTTTTAATTATTTTAGATGGATAGATTAAAATACTAAATATCAGGCAATTACAGCTATCAAATTATTGTAACAGTGGTGGATTTAAAGGGTAATTAAAAAAAAAGTTTTGGAATATTAATGTTTAGTTTTGTGCCACTATTTTTAAATGTTTAGTTTTGTGTCCCTATTTTTAACAATCTTCCAGACTCTACTTGATATATCATTTATAATAATTAATATTACAAATATGAAAGAAGTGATATTGTGAGTTGAATATTTTAAATACTAAATAAAAATTTATTTAGTATTTAAATTAATTTCAAAATAAAACTGTAGTACTACTGATGTTTGAGGCCAATGATCTGCAGATTTACTATAGTTTCATGAATATTACCTGTAACTTTCATTAATAGTATTACATTTTTTTTAAAAATAAGGAAACATTTAAGACAGAAAATAGATTTTTAATAGCTTCTGTAACTTAATTGCTTTTATTTAAACGGAGAGGGATTAAGCCCTATGAACCCCTCTTTGACTGTGCTCGTAAACAATATTTTTTGCTTCCTGGCTGGTTTGATTGCCGGATTATAAAATATGCAAGGTATATGTACTACATAAAAAAAAATAATAATAAATAAAATAAAATATTGAAATCTCATAAAATAACTTAAAAGCAGCTATTTATAAAAGTTTTGGTGTTATTACATTTTGGTAAGTATAATTTAAAAATTAAATTTGATTATTTAGGTTTGCAGTTAAGCCAAAGTATTTTATGCACTATAAACATCACTAAAATTGCATTTTTAGCAATGTCTACATGGGGTGTCCATTACTGGAAAATGACTAATTAACCATCCCAGTAATGGACACCCCTCTTAAAATCTTAAAAATAAGTGAAATTTTGTAAATGGCCATTGGTATATAAAATTCAAAGTTTTCGATTGCTACTCAAACAAAAACATTCAAATTTTGTAAGAAAATAAATAATATATAAATTGATTAAACGAAGCCAACTCTTAGCCTCTTCATTAAGATTTTCACAGAAAAACAGCGAAACTTTGAAACATTATTTTCTGCTTCCTGATTGGTTTGATTAAAAGTGTCAACAATAACCCAGTTTTATAAAACCTACAAGGGGGAATTATAAAAAAAATAATTAAAGCTAAATATTTATTAGTTATTTTTTTATGAACCAAAAACATCAAGGGGTGTCCATTACTGGAAGGGTGTCCATTACTGGAAGGGTGTCCATTACTGGCACATCTACCCTATATGCTGTGCATAGCGTATAAAACACGTAGATCATTTCATTTAAATGTATTTATCAAAATGTAGGTATATTGTTTGTTATCCCTTTTAGCGTCTATATATATATGTACAGATGATTTTCTGTTGTAATTTTAAAATAACATCCAAACAGAAATCTTTTTTTTTTTTTTTCAATTATATGCGAATATGACATCTGTGCCAATAATTGTATAATTTTAATGTCCTTCATTAAATTTATTTGAGAATATCTTATCCTTATTGCACAAACACCCTTTTCGCTATTCCTATATTTATAGTAGCTGCTATATGTAAAATTTAAAAACTGTCTTCAAACACAAGTAATTATTTAAAAGTTTTTCTGCAAAACACCCCCACTAAATCATGTGCATGTATACATCTCAAAAAATAAATTTGCTATGTGTAGTGAAGAATAAAAAAATTATTTATTAAAAATAAACATATATTTACAGTAGAAATTAATTTTCGTATGTCATTTTGCCAGCTGATTGAGAATCGGCAAAGCTTTTAATATTAAGAGGCTGTACATATATAACGTTACCAACTTTATAGTAATTTTGTAATCTTTCCGGCCTTTACAATATCTTACATTATCATTCCTGGATTATGTCCCACCCTTCCATCACTAATCATATTGTTATCAGTGTCTCAAAGTTCTTTTTTTTTCCTTTCATTTTATTTTTACATATTTTCAGTTATATGTAAACATATTGTTATATATCTGTTATTTATAAAATTTTCTAATAAAGAAGAAAGAGTATGTAAAATATCACTACATTAAATATAAAATAAGTTTATATCAATAAAATTTTTTAAAAGTATTTAAAAATAGCTCTTTGTTACATAATGTATTCAACAGATATATTGTTTATATTGCAAGATATATGTCTTGCCGCTCTTATCAACAAAACAGATAGACAACATTCTTCCTCTTTATTTTACTAATAAGCACAAGTATCACTTCAAACGTACTATCTGGTTTCTCCAACAGCGGATTATATGCAAATATATATATAAAAAAAATAGGAAAGCCAAACGTTGAGGTATTCCACATTTCAGAATGAAATAATTGTATATATAATCATTTAATGATTTTAATAATAACTTAGTATTTTCATAAAAATAGATAACTGAATATTTTGATGTAAAGAAACAGTTACAAATAGAAAAATGAATATTTTGGTTGGATCAAAAATTGTAACAATATCGAAAATGAATCTTCTCCCTCACCCTAGAGATATCTTAAGATATCAAGTGCCAAACTCCACCTCCCTGAAGTGATACCGTTATATTAAGCACAGCCTATAAAATCATGAGCCTTAAATGCTTATCAGTTAGCTTGTTAATTTTAAAATTGCCCATCAATACTTTTAGTTATTAATAGTAAATTGGAAAAAATGAAATCAAAATAAGAATTATTTAAAAATTAAATGTTTTGTAAATTCATACAAATTAAAACTTGGTTTATTATTATTGTTGTTTAATTAATAAATATGAAATTACCTTACCCTTCCCCCCATAATTTTATCTGTACTGGCAGTGTGATCAGTGTGAAAACTGACAGGGCAGGAAATTCATACTACTACTTCTTTTGGTACTACCTGATTATCCCGACAACCAATTTCACCAAATAAAGTTAGTACATACTTTTAATAAGTGTACTTTTAGTAGTTGACCCAATAGCAGAAAATCCTCCAAGTGTTTGCAACAGATACTTCAGAGGCAGAAAATAATCTGCAGGTAAAACAGGTTTGACAGGTTGCAAGTTTTACAATCGAAGTGTTAATCAAACGATCACCTTTTTTTAAAAATGTTATTATGCATTTTATTAATTTTACTAATAATAATCTTAAGTTTTTGTATTAAGTAAGAAAGAGCCAAACATAATATAAAGCGAAATAAGGGTTCAATAGAAAAATAACCTGCAAACGAAAAAAGAAAATCTGCGACTCCCATCTCTAACTTTCTGCTACCGGTGTAGTTGATAATAAATAATAAATATAAATTGGTACAAAAATACATTACAAAATGTATTGTAATGTTAAGCCCTTCGTGACAACATATGTGTGATATAAAGTGTGTACACAGTCCTTGTAACTATTACTATATCGGAATGGTAATTTTTACGGTACTTTTCGGTTAGCCGGGCGCCAGTGTTAGATATACATACATATATATGTATATATACTTGTATACATAACACTGGCGACCGGCTAACTAAAAAGTACCATTTTTACCTTATTTAATATAAATTTATTAAATAAGGAAAAAGTCACTATTTGAAAATAGTGGTACAAGGGAGGCTTGTCATGAAGGGTTTAAAAGTTTTTTCTTCATTGTTATTATTTTATGTTTTATTTTTTAGTTTCAAGAACTAATGACATCATCTGGTAAAGATGCTGAAGTCATGGTTGCTAGCATGTTGAGAAAATTACAGATGATGTTGGAACAGAGTCCTAACAGAGGGTACAAAATCTAAAATTGCCCAGCAAGAAGAGGAACAGACAGTTGTTCTAATTTAACAGGTTGGTTATTATATATTTTAACAAAATTTGTTTTTGTGAGTTCATGCTCAATGGTACGAGTAATGTTTTCTTTTTCCTATGAAAGTTTGTATTTTTCTGTAACTGTACGCCAGTGTTAAATATATACATATATTTACACACACACACACACACACACACATATATATAGTGAAACCTCCCTGTGCGACCACCTCCTTGACCGATCATTTTTTCATGGAACGAAATTCATTCCCATAAGCTCAATACTAATTTTACCTCCATTCAGAGACCATCCCATTTGAACTCCCTCCATGAGCAACCCATTTTTTTGAAAACTTTTTACTTTAAGATACTTTAATTAAAACTTTTTTACTTTATGATTTTGATTTGAATCAATAGGTTACCTTTATGAGTAAAATTTCATTGAATAATTCAAGGAAAATGTATCTTACCTTTATTATGCATATTTAATTATACATTATTGATCATTTACTTGACCTTTACTTTCAATATTTTAATCATTTTCAAAATGATCTTACTTTTTATCATTGTAGTTTATTACTTTACTTAATTATTTTAATATTTTACCATATTGCAAGCATTATGTATAATTTTGAATGCATTATTACATTCAAATTACTGTTTAAAAAATGTAAACAAAGTAATGATCAGAAATGTGCAAAATTCTAAATTCCGCACAACCACTGGTCCCAAGCTGTGCGGATTTGAGGGAGTCTACTGTATATAATTCTCGATATATGACTGAACTCATTGTTTTTTCGTGAAGAAAGTAATTTTTGTCTAAATCCAACCAAATTGTCGTCTAAATTTATTTCTGAAAAAAATAAAGATATTGCTGATAATTGGTAATCACAATCTTTTTATCAAATATATTTATGTATTAATCAAGCTTTTATTATTATTAAGACTGGCTAAACCTGAAATAAAACTTCCTTACTTTACGACTTTGATGTGAATTAATATGATACCTTTATGAGGAAAGTTCCATTGAATAATTCCTGGAAAATGTATCTCATCTTTATTATGCATATTTAATTATACATTAATTATTATTTACTTGACCTTGAGGGGAGAGTGGGGAGGAATGTGATGCTTTTTACAAAAATAAGAAAATCAACTTTATTTGACACATAAACAAAATTTTGATATATAGAATACAAAATGAAACACTCTCTAATGTCCTTGAACAATATAGAAACATAATTTGCAGAAACAATTTTATAAAGAAATTATAAATTTCAAAATGTGTCCCATACCTTCCCACTAACAGGGAGGTATGGGACAGCTATAAAACAATGTATGATAAGGGGCAAATAGTCTATTGTTGGCTATATATACAGTCTAACAAAGATTGTAGGTTGATGTCTGTGCTACAATATCAAATTTCAGTAACTTCATCACTGGAAGGAAAATTCAGGATTGTCAATCAGAGATAGCATTAAAAAAATCATCAGTTCAATTTATTTATGTTTTGAAGTAAATGAATATATTTATAATGTTATAATTAATATATTACCTTCTAAAAATATTTGCATATTAGCAGTTTACATTCATCTTATTAAAAAGAAAGAATTAAACATGTCCCATTCCTCCCTCTACCTTCTTTTATGTTAAACTTCTTGTATAAACAAAAGTTCTACTTTTAGTCTAGTTTAAATTATGAATAATATACAGTATGATGTTCAATAAATAGAAAAACTATTACATCTACGCGTAAACAAGCCTATACTACTATATTTTACTAATATACAGAAAGCATAAAAAGTATATGAAGCAAATTTACTTCTGATTCTTGAAATAATGCTTTGCTTAAGTCTTTAAAGTAAATCGGCTTGTCAAACGATGATTAAAAATTAGTTTTATTAACAAGGTATGCAACTGATATGAAAGGTTTGATAATTCTAACTTTTATTTTTCAATTTTAGAAATTATTTAATTATTTTTTTAAATATTTTAACCCTTTGCACTCAAAGGTTTTTTTCATTTGTATTACCAGCAACTCAAAGTGACTTTAGTTATATCTTATTATTTTTTTAATTCTTTATGAATACGAATACAAATTTATGATATATAAAAAAAAAAACTAAAAATTATAAAATTATTACATTTTGTAATCGTAAAGTGTGATACCTCTTGAAGCAATTGCCAATATGTAATCTTGGCTTTTCTAGACAGATATCACAAAATTATTTTTATTGCCTCCGTAGTGGAGCCCTCAAGTTTGAAGACAAATTTTAAATGGCTCCGCTCCGGAGTCCTCGAGTGCAAAGGGCTAACTTTTTTTCAATATATAATGTATTTAAAACAATCAAAAATGGTATGAAAATTTAATTTGTGCGATTGCAGCATTGTATATCTACAGTCAAAGATTTTGCACCTTAGCCGACTAAAATTTCGATTATACACCTTTCTCAGTTATGCATCGTTTTAGAAAGGTTTCCTGAAAGACATATAATTGGTACTTTACTGGGGTTTTTTTTTGGGGGGGGGGGGCTGAAATTGTCATATTGCCAGAGCAAAAGTTCTTTATCTACAGAACGACAAAGTCGAAAAATCCATTTACTCTTGCTCGACTGAAAATATACACAATATTTTGAAAATAAATATCGGATATGTATCCATTTATATATATCACTGAACCATCCTGTTTGTAGCTATAGTGTTTACTCTTTAGTGTACACTATACACTCTTCAGTACTCCCTCTGCTGATAGAATATAATCTTTTTTTTTTTTTCCCCCATCATCTGAAGATAAGAAAATGCTCTTTTATGAAACCTTTAAACACATAAAGGCTAGATTTATTATGGTTATTTGTGCTTTTCATTATGTAGGGATTTTTTTTTTTTTTTTTTTTGTATCACAAAATCAAAACGTTCATTTTATGAGTAACAATCCCAGATGAAGATTCTGTCTGTGTCACTCTCTACTCTCTATTGTGTACAGTATAACCTCGAAAATCCGGCATTGTCAGGACCATGACGATGCCGAATTTCTGACTTCAAAAATACTTTTAATAGTCTTAATGGTGCCGTTATTCGTAATTTAATTCATACCCAAGTAATAGTTATGTGAGAAAAATAGAAAATTAAATATTTTAAAAAATATTAAAATTAAAAGTTTCTATTCATATTTTCTATGTTACAAAAAAAAAAATCTAGTATATATCATTTCTTCTCGTGTAATTTCCTAAACATCGATGTCAATTTTATTTGCTTCAATTATTTGAACAGCTTTTTAACAAGTTTTAATTTTACACAAATGTAGAATATTGAAAATATAGTCTTATTTATCTAAAGCAGATGTTAGTTTTCCAGTCAAATTTAAGCATTTTTCCACTGATACCTTTTCTTCTGTACTCAGAAAGGATTCAATTTAGCATAGCATCTGCGATCTCACAGTCAGCCAATCCATTGCTTTCAATCTCGAAATTTTTAATTGTTTAACGATTTATTATTATTCTTTCTCCCATAAGGTGGAAGTGTAAAAAAAAAAAGCGGCGAGATGACTTTGATGCTGGATTTTTGAGGTCACACTGTACTTTATTTACTTTTACTATACGTATGTAATTTGTGTGTTTATAATTTTATTTTTTATTTTTTTCTAGAGAGAAAAGAATGAATCAAGAAGAAAAATTTAATGAAGTACCTGTTAATTATATCAATTCTTTATATGTAAATAAATTACTATATTAATTCTTTATATGTAAATAAATAGAATTTTATAAACTGAATGATGTTTCATTTGTTTTCGAGACTATTTCCTTGATACTGAGAAATATTTTTCATTGCTTCAGTCTTAAGTTATTAAAAATAATTACAATCAGAAAAAGAACAATTTAAGTGAGTTAAATTATACTTTAAAAAACTAAAAAAAAATAATGTTAGTTTAGTATTTGCTCTGTTGTACATAGGATAATATTTCTCTGGTAAAAGAAAAACATTGGAGAAGGGAGGAAGGCAGATGATTTTTAAAATTTGTCTTACTGTAATATGTAATTTACATTGTTAAACAAGCAAGAAATTACTATTTTTATGTAAAAATGCTGGAAAGATCAATGAATTTGTAAAAAAATTCTTTTGTATGTTGCATCATTAAACTATTTTCAGAGAAAAGACTAAATATATTCCTGTGGTCATCAATCAGAATCCTATGGAGGATTTATTTTATAAATCTGACAATATTCTCTAAATAATAATTGAAAATTCTAAGAAATAAGTTTAATAAATGAAAGAATTAAAAAATTAATGAAGTAGTAATATAAAAAATATACAATCTTCTACAGTCGTTAAATGTACAGTATATTGGAATTCCACATATTTGATGTGCTATTTATTGTAGGTAAACACAAGATTTCATTATATATGTATACAATAAAAAATTATCTGATCCTGAATAGTGAACTGGATTCAAAAGGTAAGTAACTGAAAGTATAATTAAATTTACTATGTATAAGCATAGACATAGAGTTGTATGTTCTCAAGTCCCTGTAACATTTTAAATACTTTTTCTTACCCTCTAATATAAAAAAGCTTTTAGTTTTTTTATTTTATTGAATTTCTCCTTTTTCTTTTGTTAAAGGATAAATGACAAAAAAAAAAAAAAAATCCCTTTGCTTTTTTTAATTTTAAGTTACCAATAATTTTCAAGACTCTATGCCTATGTGTATAAGAATGATTTTTTAATATTAAATACGTGAAATTTTTCAAGTTGCTAACTAAGCGTAAATAAACAGAGTGAAAAATGTTGAACCCGGATCTTTGAAATAGTGCTCCAATGCACTGTTGATTTGCGCCGAGTTAGCAATGTAAAAAATTTCACGTATTTAATCTTCAGTAATTTCACTGCTGATAATTAATTAAAATTTTACTTGGAATGGTTTTTATTCAAATGAAAGTGTTTTTCCTTAAGAAATTTTTTTTAATGGGATTACACATCCCTCATGCGTAGACACTTGCATGCTAATGTTAATCCTATGGGAGAATTTTTCTAAATATCTCGTTTGCGTTTCAATATTGTAAATTTTATTATTTGTTACTTGTCAATCTGTACAAACACCTTTTTTTTTTTTTAAGTTTTCAGTTTTGTTTACAATGTGTTTTTTTTTTTTTTTCACTAGAGTATTTTCGCTTTTGAAAGCAGTTCTGAACATATCCTAATAAGCAAAAAAACCTTGTAAAACAAAGTCGAAAAATGGCCTTTGTATCAAAACTGCAGGTATGCAATGCAAAAAAAAAAAAAAAAAGCAAGCGAGATATTAAAAAAAAATCTTTCAGCGGATTAACATTAGCAATCAGGTGTTTCTGTGCGAGTGAAGTATCCTCTTAACATTATTAAGCTTTTTTTATTATTAAAATAGGATCTAATAATGTAGCGAATTGATAAAAATTAAACATATATTTTATACATACATAGTAAAGGACAGGGATGTAAGAATTTCTTTCAAGGTAAAAAATGAACATATTAATTAAAATAAGCAATTTGATAAACATGTGGATTAATAAAAACCAGTTTTTTTCAATGTATAGATAATATTTGACTAAAATTTAATTTTCCACAGGAACAAACAAACAACCAAAAAAATATGCTCAGCTCAGAAAAATTCTAAGTTGAGTTATTTATCTCATTTTTCTATCAAATAAGATTTTATGATTTATAAAAACCTCATTTTCATTTTTTTATACACGCTTGTAATAAAAGCCTTTCATCAATCTTTGATTGTAACTCCTCTAACTACCCTTTCGTTTCTTCCTTTTCACATGCTTATCATGAAACACTTACAAACTCCCTCAGATAGCGTCAACTAGCAACCTTTTTCAATCCTTTACAAAACATTTACAAACTTTTCATGCGAAGCCTTTAAAAAGCATTCAAACATTTACGTAGCATGGTTGTAAAAAGGCTTTAAAAAGCAAAAAATGCTATCTGGGTTAAATGAACTTTTTCAGATGAATTGTCATGTATAAAATGCATTATCACATTTAGGACTATGAACGTATCATTTAGGTTTTAGCTGCCATAAATGCGACAAAAATGACCTAAATGCGACAACCCTATATTGTGGTTTTATACTACAGATAATTATTAAATTTCCACAAAACAAGTTAGTTTTGAACTAAAGGTACAGTATTCAGTAATTTGTTGCTTAATAAAATATACATTTATATAATAAAATCCTAAATATATCCTAAATGTGACAAAACTACAGGGAATCGTGTCTCATTTAGGCAGACTGACCTTATATGCCTTTCCGTATTTCGGCGAAAATTAGTAGGTTCAAAAGTTTAACTAAAATTTCAAAACATCGAGGATTCAAAATTGGGGATTTTTATTTATTTATTTATTTATTTATTGTTCTTTTCTTTTTATTTATTTATTTATTTTTCAGATCGGATCATTTAATATTTAAACAAAAAATTAATTCTTATTGTCCAAACGCTTTGAAATTTTTATGAGATATAAATATAGCGATTTCAAACTCTGTAAAAATTTGCGAAAAACCTTTGATATTTAAGCCCCACCAGTGGCTGAGAGGTTCTGCTTTCGAAGCTAGTAGATGGGAGGTGCTGGGTTCGAACCCAATCGCGCCCGTCGGCCTAATCGTTCGGAGTTTTCGTGGTTTTCTTTGAACCTTGGATTTTCCTTGCGTAAATATGTGTTAGGTTCCCTTAGAAAGACCCCCACGGAGGGCACTCCACCCGCGGGCCTATATCCCTCGGAGTTTTCGCGGTTTTCTTCGAACCTTGGATTTTCCTTGCGTAAATATGTGTTAGGTTCCCTTAGAAAGACCCCCACGGAGGGCACTCCACCCGCGGACCTATATCCCGCGAGTAGATAATCGGCCGTCAAAAATCAACCTTTGATATTTAGTGATAAAGGTGCTTGAAAGAAGATGTTTTTCCCCATCCGATCATTTCATAGTTAAAAATAATAGTTCTTATTATCCAAACTCTTTGAAAAGTTTTATCAGTTATAAATGTAATGTTTTTGAAGCCTGTGTAAAAAAATCATTAAAAAATATTAATTATTAGTTAAATATTAAATATTAATTATTAATTGTTAGTTTTTTTTTCCTTTTTCGCGTCGAGTCATTTAATATTAAAAAGAAAATAGTTATTATCGCCCGAACTCTTTGAAATTTTTATGCGTTATAAATATAATGTTTCAAAAACTGCATATAATTTTCGAAGGAAAATATGAATTTCGTTTTAAAAACATAAGTAAAAGCCACCCGCGTATTTTTGTTCTGAGCGAAAATTTTGTAGATTGCATTTATTTAAAAATTCTTCTAATCTTCAGCTGTTTCGAAACTTTTATGCATGATGTAAATCAAATGTACAAAGAAGGTGTAAAAAGATTGAGTTATAATACCGACATTTAAGTTACTTTTAATGTACAGAAAAGATTGTCACCTTCTGGACGCGCGAAATGCCTTCAAGTCGCTATATTTTTTTTTAATAGGGTTAATATTCGTTTTTTTTTTTTTTTTAAGCGAATTAGGCAATTGTAAAGAAGATATGGGGCATTCTCACAATCTTTTGATTTTCGAAAATAAAAATCTGGTGAAATTAAACTTGATAAAATAACATTTTAATCTGATAGACGAATGCCTTAATGATTCGAAATAAAGAAAAAATGGTCAGCAGCAAAAAATTTTTTATTTAACCGAGGTTTAAGTTAAACTTGCGAGTTTAATTTTCCTTACCATTTTACCACTAAAACTTTTTATTTTTTTCTAAATTTTTACTTGTAATGAATTTGCATAGTACTCACAGGACATTCAAATAAGAAATAATCACAATATAGTATTTTTAGTACAAAGTTTTGGTATAACATTGCCTTAAGGGTGTATTCGAAAAAATATTTTTCCACCCTCAACAGCTCGAAATTTTCTGAGACATTTTCAGACTCATTTTTAAAAGTAAAAACATGAAACTTGCTGGGGTGATTTCTGAAGACATGTTTCACATGCCGAGTGATTTCATTTTCAGCTCAATTAATTAGAATTTGATTTTTAAACAATTATTTTCTCAGTATGACCATTTTTTTCATTCCCAGATCGCCCGCTTCGGAAAATTCGGTTCAAAACGCCAACTTTGACAGCGTTTTTTACAGTATTTTCTGCATTTATCAAAAAATTAAGAACCACCGCACATTATGTAGTTTCTAAATAAGAGAATTTCCAAGTTTGATGCGTTTGAGAGCAAAAATGAATTTTAAAATGAATCAGAAAATAAGCAGTTTGGATCGGAATACACCCTTAAAGGGGTGTTAACCCATTAAACGCCAACGTTCCCGTTGCGGGAACAACAATTTGTTATTCTTCCCCTCAACATATTTTTGAATTATTTAAAAAATACATTTTGTGCCGAAATGTTAATAGTATGGCGTGTAGTATACATATTTTTTCAGAATGATATATATATATTTACTATTTTTTGCAAATTTTTAAGAAAAAGAGATTTTTTGGTTTTTAGACTTCCTCAAGTAAAATTAGTAAAAAGACAAAAGTAAATTCTTTAGTTTTTACAAGTGCAGTGGATATTTAAAGCCAACAGATCATCTAATAATAAATTCCTAATATGAAGTAAATATATTCATTTAAAGCAATATTAGAAAGGTTTCTTTCGTATGTTCCCGCAACGGGAGCGTTGGCGGCTTGTGGTTACATTCCCGTCCCTTTGTCTGAAAGCGCGCTTCCATAAAGAGAGGAACATTTTATATTGATTTTTCGTGAAAAGCAGTGTATGTCAGTTCGCTTGAATGTGGATTCGTAATATTATATGGAAAAACAGAACCATTGTGAACAAAAACCTCCTTAAAATTTACCTTTATGATGTTCATCCGCAGAAAAAAAAAAAAAAAAATCTTTAAATTACAATTAAAATGCAAGATGCAAAAATGAAAGAATGCGTTTTGCATGGAAGTAAGTTATTACTAAAACATTAAAAAAAATTTTGGTAATTTCTTGTAACAGTAAATTTGACCATAAATTAAGATATAATACAGTAGTAGTTGGCAGCTACTTTTGAAACTTAAATCCATAGGCAGATTCATATACAATATAAAAAAAGAAAAAGAAGGATTACGAAAATTCTAAATTGTTTCATGTTATATTAATTGTACTAACGGTGATACTGTTGTAGATCGATTTTTAAATATATGCAGGCCTCTTATTAAAGAGATAATATATATATATATTTTAATAATTTGAAAATCGATGTATGGTAATAATAACGTGAAAAGCATTTATTATATTGAAATAAGAGATGTCTCAATTTTCATTTGTAAAACAACTACTTTATTTGAAACAGGTAATAAAGAAAATTCAAAACATCATTTAGGAATATATAGAGTTATATATATATCAGTTACGTGTCGATGAAAAAAACTATATTCTAATATAAGTATATGCCAGAAATCTAGGCGTAAAACAAATTTATACATATGTGCGTGTAGTGTTTATTACAACATAATGTTATAGCTGAGTTAATCCTTTCAAGTTGCATAGACAATGAGTAGGGAAATAATAAAAAAGAAAGAGTGACGTTATATTTCTAATATTTTGAATATTCGTTAAAAAATTTAAATGAAAGTGATTTATGAATATTAATATTAAATTTTTAATCCATATATTTTTAGTAATTGTTTATATGTTTGCATCATGCCTAAAAATGAAGTTTTATTAATTATTTTTATTTTCTAATCGCAATTGCATTATGGCAGGAGAAAATAACGCGCGCTTCTTTGCAGTTCAGAGGAAGGCTCAACCCCCATTAGACGCCAACGCTCCCGCTACGGGAACATGTTATACATTCTAAACGGTTACAGTTATTAATAAAATTTCAACTGCTTTATCATAGGGGCATCTTATATATATAAAATACATAAATAAACTTTATTTATTTAACGTGCTTAATATAGCGGCGCTTAATGGGTTAAAGAAGGTACAGTAAGGTAAAAAAGGGGGCGGTATAGGAAAAAAAGGGACGAAATAAGAAGAAAAGTGCCGGCAAGGATGGAACGGTAAGGAAAATACCACTTATTTTAGGCAAATCATGTTAAGACGAAGTGGTAGCCACAATGTTCATTAATTTTTAGAAACAGTTATTTACATTGGATTAAAAAAATAATAATGATTTACCTCGAAAAGTGCAGGAATAAACCTTGGGGACGCTTAGACTACCAATAAAGCCACGATGCTTGAAATTGATATTCAAATGCTGATTTAAATTCTACAGTAAATTTCCTGACAAAGAATTTTAGACATTCTTTCTCTAGCATACTTCTGCATGAGAAAAAAGTTGAACAAAATTTTGTGGCTGCATCTGAAGTAATTTTCTGTATAATTTTAGAAGAGGGACGGTAAGGAATCTAAAACCCTCGAACAGAGTTTGAAAAATAATAACAACCCTATAATGTGTGCAGGTTAATTTTTTGCTACATATTTATATAAATCAATAGTTCCAGTTTAGGAAAAAAATTACATCGAATTATTTTTATTGAAACAATTTTTTACAGACAGCTCCAAACTTCAAAATCAGCATCAGGGACACGGGACGGTACAGGAGTTTTCCTGGTATTTGGACCACCAACATCGTTCAAAAATTATTTATCTCGTTAATATTGTTATGTAATCATGCAATGAGATATTCCCCAGTATACGAAATAGAAAAAAAACATAAGAACATGTACTAAAATAAAAATTATTATTCAGGGACATAAAAGTCAAAAGATTGTGAGAATACCCCATATCGGAATTAAGTGAATATTTTTTGTTTTCCGTATCTTTAAAATTGAGCCCGATGCGAGCTTCGAAATAGGTGGAGAAAACTCTCAGAAAATAGAACTTTTTCAAAAAAAATTTAAAGAGTTATTTGTATTTTTTTATGCCGTTTGTGACGGTCTAAAGCAAAAAGTACAAAATTTAATAATATGTTTTTAGTAAGTCCAAATTTTGAACGGTTCAGCTAATGCGCGTTTTGAAAGCACTTTTAATATCCCATGCTTAGGATTCTCCTGAACGGTGCTCCGGCCGCCGCACAGTGGGACGTTTTGATGATCTAGGTGGACAAAATCCATTTTTCCGATTATCTCGGAATTTGACAAAAACGCATGTACTGGTAGCTGAATGTCTGTATTTTCAAGATCCGTACTAGTTTTGGCGTAAAACATTAGAGTTGTCGATTAATTGTGACCGTAAAGTAGCCATTTGCGCAGTTGGTTTGAGGGAGTTTCAAAAGTTACACTAGCTTCCTCTAAGTTTGAAAGCACTTCGTGACTATTCTGTTTTATTGGAAAGCACGAGTTTGCTGATCTAATGTCACAGATTTGTCAAAGTCAGATTTAACCAATTTTTGTTTGAAAATAAGCGATATTAAACTCGCTTTACCGCTTTTTTCAAAGTCTAAAATTCTGGAATATCCTTGATGTTGTTTGCAAATTTCATCTTGACTTTTAACAAATTATTCAGCATTATTCAGCAATAAGTACTTTTAAATCAAAGGACCATTCTAAAGTATTGAAAGATTAAACAAACTCCTACAGATAGCTGCATATCAGTAAGTTTTTAGTAATAAATAAGCATCATATTAACTTTAAGTGCATGTATGTTTAGTTCAAATCTTGCAAGTCAAATTTAAATCACTTTTAATTATCCTATTGAGCCGAAACAATTAATACATGTGTAATTTGAATGACAATACAGTATTATTATGATTTAAAGAACGTAGAAGTTTGTTTAAGGATACTGTTTCTACGGGGATTCACAAAAATTTAGATTAAAACTTGCAAGTTAATTTTAAACCAATTTCAATAATCTGATTGAGCTGAAACTTTGCTCAGGATATGTAGCTCTGATGACAATTTAATATTATTATAATTTATGGAACGTAGAAGTTACGCTTTTTTTACGGGGCCACGAAAAAAACTAGGGTACTTTTCGGTTAGCCGGGCGCCAGTGTTATATATACATATGTATGTATATCTATATATACATATATATGTATATATACACACACATATATACATGTATACATATAGATTTTATGCATGTATAAATATACATATATATGTATATATAGGTATACATACATGCATATATATAACACTGGCGCCCGGCTAACCGAAAAGTACCAAAACTAGTTCAAATCTTGCAAGACAATTTTAAAGCACTTTCATTTATCTAATTGAACTAAAACTTTGCCTACATGTGATTTTTGACAATTCTATTAAATTATAATTTGATGAACGTATAAATTATGTATTTTTTACAGGGCCACACAAAAGATCGAGGAAAGATTGTTGCTAAAAAGCAGAAACTTTAACGAAAATTTCAAATTAATTAAATTTCAACAAATTATGTAATTAAATTTCAACAAAATTACAATAGGTTTTTGAGATACTCAATAGCATTTTTTAAATTGAAAACAAAGTACGTAGCAGTTATATTTCTTTTACAGGGACACATAAAAAATTCGAATACATTACCATCTGTATGTGGAAATTTTATTTCAAATTGAATAAAATTTATATAGCTTATTTATTCACACAAAAGCACTTTTTCAACCGAAAATAATTTAGGTAGAATTTATATGTTTTTCAGGGTAACACAAAACATTAGAGGTTTTTTTTTTCTTTTTTTTTTTTTTTTTTAATGTGATTTTATTTAAAAAAATTTATTTTTCAGGATGACTCAAATTTCTAGAGAAAATCTGAGTAGACAAAAATAAAATAAGAAATGAATGTTAACTTACCTGTGTGAATTAAATTGTTTTTTACTTAACACGTTGAGTGCCACGGTGACTGACACTGAAGCTGAAAAATTTACAATGTTTTATGTAATTTTTAAGAAAGTATAATCCTGTAATAAATAAAAGGTAAGTAAATTTTAAGTAAATTTTCAGTAATTACTAAAAACAATCTATATTTTTTTAGTTTTATGTCATATTTTAGACCGTGAGTCATCGGTGAAGGACGCGTTATTAAACGGAAAGTTCAGTGTCAGTCACCGGTGACTGACGTGGCGCTTAACGTATTAATAGTAAAATAAGTACGTTTAACGCATTCTTTGTAATTAATTATATTTTTATTTTGAAACATTATTGTTAAATAAACCAATTATTTCTCACTATTTTGAGCTATTTTATTAGGGATACATTCGAAAAATCAGCAAAAACTAATTAAACTTCAACGAAATAATTTTGTGCACCTAGATCGTCAAAACGTCCCACTGTGCGCCGCGCCGCTCTAAAAGTTTTCGCGTCATTTTGCAATATTCATTATGGCTTTTAATTAATATATGGATTAATTAACAAAAAATGAAAAACTGATCTTCAGGTGCATCAGAACCGGCCTTGGACTGTCCTCGTCTAAATTTACAGACCTCTACGCGTGGTACATTTTTCTATGCATACCTGACACACGCAACATCTTTTTTTAAATTAATATAATGAATTTAAATATCTATAATAATAAAAGAACAGATCGCTCTGTGTGTGTGCATGTGTGTGTGTCGGCGATGGCTAGCAAAATCTACGGCACGTACGAGGTTCAAAATTGTTCTGAAGAGAGTCCAAGGACTCTCCTAATGCACCTGACTTTCAAAATTTTAATATTCTTATTAATAGCTGAGTAATTAATTTACAAACGCAACTCACTTTCATCAAAAATACGCTTTTTTCCCGGCTTTTTTTAATCCGCTTGCTTTCGGTTGGTTGGTTGTATAAGTTTTCTCAGAAGAAATTAAATAAACCGGGATAGCAATGGATGTGTTCAAGATGCACGCGTGCCGCGCGCGCAAGCTCAGGAGACAGGAACATGGAGTGAGTCTTCATCGTTGATGGAATAAACATTCAGCGCGTTCACGAACAAATCACGGTTTGATTAATTACGGTACTAATTATAAAGATAATTTGGTGCAAATGAAAGGCGAGCTAGATGGCTGAATGGATCGCGCTTTGAACTCGAGTCTAGGGGCTATGGGTTCGAATCCTTCGCGCACCGAATTGTTTTATAAGGGTTTTTTTTTTTTGGTTGCTTTATATTTTTCATAATAAATAAGATATTTTTGATAAAGATAAATTTTTATATTTATAATACAGAAGCGTGTGTATTTCTATTATGATAATAAAATACTTAATTAAATACCAGAAAATGAGGTATTTCGCAGTGAAAGTTTTACATTTGAACGCCTTTTAATATTCAAAGTGATATTATGCAAATGAAAAAATAGGTATTGCGCGAAAATATACGTTTGCGCTTAGGATAATTTCTTAATGTGTTTCTTTTCCTTTTTTTTTTTTTTTTTTTTTTTTTTTTTTTGGGTAATTTAAGAGTGAAATTTTGTGAAGACTGGGATGCAAATCATATTTTACGGTATTAAAATCAACATGGAAAATATTATAAAAATAAAATGTAATAGATGTATAATATTTTAACTAAAAATATCTGCACATACAGTAGAACCTCGATTATCCGAAGTAATTGGTACCGATCTTCTTTCGGAAAATAGAAATTTTCGGATAATCGAGAATGCTTCAATTTTAAGATTAAAGAGAAATATATGCAAAATCTCTTATTATGGTAACAAGTGCTTCATAAAAGTAAAGCAATAGCAAAATAGAAACAAGAATAAATTACCTGAATTTTAATTTTGAAATTAAGTACCTTTTGCATATATCACAAGGGTTTAAAAAAATCCCTGCCGGCTTGGGCCTACAGGCGGAGGTAGATTTCGAAGTTAAGTGCTAAATTCACCAACAAAACTTAAATCAAGATTAGAGATAAACCCAGTTCCTTCACTAAGAATGAGCTCTTGGGAGCTAAACATTTTGTGAAAATTCTAATATACTCGAATACACACACGCATGTATATGGAATAGGTTTAAAAATGGCTAAAGCAAATTCAGAGAACCTCAAAGTGTTAAAATATGTTAATATTTCCATAGTCGGTTTTTTATCATGTTTTAATACGTTTCTCCAAACTCACATGACGTTACATATTCACCTGCTGAGGTCCATTATATTTCTAATATGACGCAATATTTTGATTTTTTTTTTTCCTTCGTCAAACTATTTATTTCATTTTGAGTTTTCATGTCGAGATCTTGCTGTAGAAAACTTATGACGTAATATTCAATTTGTTTTCAATTCGTCAAATTGTTTATTTAATTTAATTTTCACGTGAAAATCTTTCAATAGCAAAGCAATCGTTGTGGTGAGAATTTTATTGCTTTTTTTAATTGTTGGCAACTGCTATAACGAAAAATATTTATTTTTTTCTGCCATTGTTGTGAAAGAGCTGGTTTTATCAGAATCATGTTAAGACGGTATTCAAAATTTTGAACCCTCCCCATTTCCATTCCCTAGGGTCGATTTTTCCCATTTCCAATCCCCGCCGAGATATTAGCCATCTCAAAGTTGTTGGCGAGTTTGAAGACGATCCGTGCATAATTGCGACTGTTATCGTGCGGACAAAATTTAGTACATACATACATACATATATATATATATATAAACTTTTTTGGTGGGGGTGGTTTTGGGTTCCTGGGGTCATATAATGAAAAGTTATGAAGGAATTTTTCAAAAGTCGCACCATGGTAACGACTGCAATAGGTAGTATTTCTTACGAAATCTACCTAAAAAGGTTTTGTTTGTCGCAGTTTCGATTGCTTTTTCTTTGAAGCTCTATCATGGAGTTTTTTAATATTACTTCACCAGTATCGCTGTGCTAGGTCACTATATCTAGGGCCACTTTTTAAGCATTTACACCATTATTGCGCATTTTTAATAAATATTATTCTAATGATTATACCATATCCTATGATTAATTTTGACAAATTGAAGATCTAAAACGCTAAGTACTAAAACCGTTTAACATGTTTAAATGTTAGGGCCCTGTTCTCAACTATCAGTTAGCCCATTTTGGGCCCCCTATTATAACTCCCTTAAAAATAGTCCGATTCACTAGCTTTTTTTTCTAACAACATCTTAGGTTCTCCAGCTGTTACACGAACAAAAAAAAATTGCAGACTTCAGCTACTACATATTTTGAATATTAATCGCACTCTTGGGCCCTTGGTGAAGTTCTTTAAAAATGATCCGAATGCCTTGCAATTTTCTTTACCATTGTTCTAGCATCATCTGATTACTTTAAAACTACTAAAAGTATATTTATACTAAACAACATGCCACTTAAGTTCCTGAGCCCCTGGGATCCGGTACAGGGACCTTGAAGCTTTTGCACCATAAATTGTTAATAGATTGCCCCTCTTAATCCGATCTTCATTTTTGGAACCAATTTTTCAATTTATTTATTCTCCCGTTTCTATATTCCAATTCAAATCCTGGGGCACCCTAGGGTCCCGTAGGGCTCGATCCGGGACCCCTTGAACTTTTTGTTTGCCATGCATTTTTCACCCCCTAATTTTCTCACCTTCTCATTGCATAATATTAAAATTGAGTTTTAGACTCTTCACCCTGGACCAACAACTTCATATTTTTATTGGGGCCCTAGGGCCCTTTTTAAGCATTTATCCCATTTTGTGCGCATTTCTTTAAAATATTAATCTAATGATTAATTATACCCTATGCTTAATTTTGACTAATTGAAGATCTAAAACGCTAAGTGCTAAAATATTTAAACATGTTTTCGAGTTAGAGCACTGTTCTCTACTATCAGTTGGCCCCTTTGGAACCCCTATTATAATTCCCTTAAAAATAGCCAGATTCACTTGCTTTTTTCCCTAACATCTTAAGTGCTCTAGCTGCTACATGAACGAAAAAAAATTTTCAGACTTCAACTACCATCAATTTTGAATATTAATCGCCTTCTTGGGGCGCTTGATTCTTTAAAAATGATCCAAATTCCTTGCAAATTTCTTTACCATCGTTCTAGCGTCCTCTAATTACTTTAAAAACTACTAAAAAGTGTCTGTATACCAAACTACATACCACTTAATTCCCTTCCCCCTTGGTGCCCGGTACAAGGCTCCTTGAAGCTTTTGCACCATAAATTATTAATAAATTGCCCCTCTTAATCCGATCTTCATATTTACCATTTTTGCATTTAGTCATTCTCCTATTACTATATTCCAGTTAAAATCCTTGGGCACCTTACGGTCATGTAGGGCCCTATCCGGGGACCTACAGGTGTGCCATGCATTTTTCACCCCCTAATTTTCTCACCTTCTGATTGCATAATTTTAAAATTGAGTCTTGGACTCTTCTCCCTAGACAAACACCCTCATATTTTTATTGGGGCTCTAGGGCCCCTTTATAAGCATTTACATAATTTTTGCGCATTTCTTTAAAATATTATTCTAATGATTATTTCATACCCTATGAATAATTTTGACGATCTAAAACGCTAATTACTACAACATTTAAACATGTTTTCCTTTTAGGGTCCTACTCTCAACTATCAGTCCCTTTTGGGCCCCCTATTATAGCTCCTTTAAAAATGGTCCGATTCACGAACTTTTTTTTCTAACTACTTCTTAGGTTCTCCAGCTACTACATGAACAAAAAAAAAAAAAAAAAAAAAAAAAAAAAAAAAAAAAAAAAAAATTGCAGACTTCAGCTACCACCAATTTTGATTATTAATAGTCTTCTTGGGGCCTTTGCTGCAGCTTCTTTAAAAACTATCCTATTCTATTGCAATTTTCTTTAACTTAGTTTTAGCGTCTTAAAGCTACTTTAAAACCACTACTAAATTTTCGTATACCCAACTACTTTCTAGGTAACACTCTAGCCCCCAGGGATCGGTCTTTCTTTATACCTCAGCTACCACCTTTTTCGAACATTAATCTCCTTTTCTAGCATCAACTTACGTCTATTCACTACAGCCGTAAATTAAAAATCGCGTTACTTTAAAGGTATCTTTAGATAAGAGATTTCATCCATTTATTAAATATGTGTTAATGCTAACTGTAAATTATGAAATTTACTAGGGGAGGGGCTTCTTCCACAGCTTGGGGGCGCAATATTTCCTCGGGTTTAAGGGCCGAATTTCAACGGGATTTGCTTCCTTCAACTTAGGTTACGATTCAGCTACTTTCTGTATTAAGAAATTTTATCTTGGACTTCAGTTACCAATATTTTCTAACATTAATGGTGCATTCTTTTTTTATTATTATTCTATGGGCTTGATTCCTACGAGGTTGTCTCACTCAACTTGGTTTTCGATTGTCTCCAGCACGTGCGGGCACTTCCGGTAAATGCTGCCATAGATAGCGGGGATCTAGATTACAGGTTCCTTAGAAAAGAAGTTTGATTGGAACACATTAGATGCTGCGGAAGGAAATGGGGCTTCCGAAATTAGGTTCATTTAAAAGAATTTCCAAAAATATAAAATCATGCAAACTTAAGTTTTGTTTAAGGATATTATTTACATACCCCGAGCAACGCCGGGCGGGTCTGCTAGTATTAAAATAAAAGGGAATCCTAAGTTTTATATGTATTCCAAAGGGATATAAGATTGTGCTCATTTACGCAAGGGCTCGGAAAGCATCTGTCCGAGAATAAATGCTAAAAACCAGACAGATGTTGTCCGAGCTCCAGTGTAAAGACAGTTAATTGCAGAGCGGAATTTTGTGGATTTCCTAACACAATCTCAGTGCATAGATTTTATCAATAATTATTTTAAATAATAATACAATTAAATTTAAAAAATCAAAAAACCCGACTGCGAAAAAAGAGGACTAATTAATTATTTCTCATCAATGTGAATTATATTATTTACCTATTTTTATTTTATTTACTTATATTGATGACTTTTAAGTTGTGTTTAATTGTTAGTTCCTATCTATAAACAATGTTTTGATGAGGTCTATAGATGTCTATGATGGTTAAAGTTGCAGTAAAGCTAGAGATCCTACCTACACAACTTCCAGGTGGTGTAATATTTAAACGGAGCTTCTGACTGTAAAATAGTCAATAAAACATCATCTTCATTTTGAAAGACCTATCCAATGATATGCCACTCAATAGGGTGCGTAAAAATTTTTTTTCGTCTCTACTGCCATTTTGTATTTTACGGCCGCCATTTTGAATTTATAAAAACAAAACCTAGCCTATAACCATCGGGCTGTTAAGACGAATTGATAGAGACTTCATTCATTAAAATCCATCCAGCCGTTGGAATGTTTCGAGGATATAAAGAAATCCACATACACAGATACTCGTGAAACACATAACCCTTCTTTTCAGTCGGGTAAAAATTGCACAATCGAAATATCTCTCCTTCGCTTAAAATTAATGTAACTCTACTTTCCTTCCAATGTCATGCTCCCATAGTATACATTTTTTTGTGTACGTTTCTGGCTATGGCAAACAAGTCCTCCCTCAATGTGAAAAAAATCTGTCGGAAGGGGAGCTCTGTAATAGCGATGTTTGTGCCATTTTCTTTATTGTACAATCGAATAGTGTATAAAATTATGTATACAATTGAACCAAATTTTTTGTGCATGTTTTTGGCTTTGGCCAACAGGTCCTCCTTGAATTTGGAAATATCGTGCGGTAAAGGGGATCTGTGACAGCGATTTTTGTATACTTTTCTTGATTTTTCGTAGTTCTATTGTCCATCGGCGGCTCGTGCAAAGGCGGGAACTCGTTTCCTGCTAAGTCGGCTATTCGCAAACATCTGATAACGACAGAATAAGGAAAAACTATTAATTTTAACAAATATCATGATATAGATTAACTCGTTCATAGTTCGTTTAATTGACTGAAGCAGAAATTTAAGATGAAAATTAAAGTTGGTATAGTATTGAACTAATAATATTGAAGTATTAACATGTGTAACTAGTTTTTGAAATATTAAGATGTATAAGATAGAAGAAAGTTTTGGGATTGACATATCCAACTAGTTTTAAAATTATTTATATAATCCGGATGGCAACAGTCTGCGCATAACATGTATCTATAATAATAAAGATGTATGTTTGTGTGTGTGTGTGTGTGTGTGTGTGGTGTATGTGTGTGTCTTATGGGCTATTTTCTTAAAAGAACGCTGCAATGACAGTAATACATTTGAAAATCTATAATAACAAAGACAGATTTTTTTTTGTGTGTGTGTGTAGCCAGAGTTTTTTGAAAATAATGCTGTGAGCACAGTTACAAGACTGGCAAGAAGGTAGTTGTATGTCTGAAAGTATGCACCTCGAAGCCAGTTTTTGGATTTTTGTTGAGATTTTTTCTTATTTGATTTTATAAACGACTTACAGCCTTTTTTCGCGGTAATTTTTCCATAATAGTAAAAGGATTCCGGCTGCTTTGTTTTAGCCTAATAGGTGAGACTGGGAGGGGGAGGGGAACCCATTTTTTTACAAAATGATTTTTTATTTTTTACATATTGAACCTAGAATAAAGTTTCATATATCATTTTATTCGTTATACAATCAGTTATCAAAATAAAATTGCGATATAAGTGTACTATATAAGAAACTTGAAAAATGATTTATTTTATACATGAGAAAATAATAAGTCAAGCCTCCCCACATATGGAAGGCTTGGCCCACTTTATTTTATATTGAAATATTTGTTAAGGATATAAATTCAGTTTTAAAAAGGCAGAATAACTTTATGCTACAAGGTTTAATTATTATTAAAAAATATTTAGAAAAATGTTATATGCAACCAAACCTTCTTAGACGGAATTAAAGGAACAGGAGAAAAAATCCGTTTTAAATACCCATTTTTTTTTTACACTCGACCTGGCAACTGTAATTGCCACATAGTTTGGCGTCATCTACACTGTAAAAAAAAATCTGTGAAGTTACTAAAGTTTTTCTAGGAAACTTGGATTCCTAGAACTTTTCATGTAACGGCAACAACAAAATTTCATGTAACAGACACACTTTATCGCCGAAAATCAAAAATCTGTAAGGTTACTAAGAATTTTTTTGGAAACTGGGATTCCGAGAACTTTTCATGTAACTGCAGCCAGGGTTACAAATAAAAGTTTAGTAAGATTACTGAAATTTTAGCAGATTCATTTGTAAAGTTACAGATTTTTGTAGCTTTACAAAAACTAGTTTTGTAGATTTGCAGCTTTTTTCGTACAGTTACAGGTGAAAGTTTAGTAAGCATGTAACTTTACATCTGTAGAACTACAGATTTTTTTTTACAGTGTAATTGTTTTAATCTTGATGAAGTTTGTCTACATACCTTCCTAAAGTGTTTTGATCAATGTTATGTGCTTTTGCAGAAGCATGAACACTTAACATTTCTTAAGGCTGCTGCTTTCATCCTTTTTAGTCCTTTATATTCTTTCTATTTACCTACTATGGGTACTAGTTAAATGAAATAAAAGTTCCTATCAACTTCCCCATTTATATTTCATTGCTTCTATACAAATTTTTCTCATCTTCATTTAATCAGTTTTAAACTTTTTCTTTTCTATCAATCGCCCCAGTTTACTGTAGTTTTGCAGAATAAATTTACATTATTTTGTAACTATAACCATTAACCTTTCATTATGCACAGTGTGTAATAAAAGATTTCCAAAAACACTTAATTAAGGAGCTTTGACCATCTGATCAGCCCTCTCCACATTGGCTGGGTCAAGTCTCCCCACATAACAACTTTTTAAAGAATAGCACATCGTTATGTTTAGCCTAATTTACTGTACAATCTTTATACCTGGAATGAAAGCTCAATTTTTCTACTTTACTTAAAACCTACTTACTTAAGTTTGTGTGATATATTTTATCTGAGAAAATCTTTTTCTAAAAAATACACTTTTTAAGCTGAAAACCCTTCACAATTGATTTTTCCACACCTGTTTCAATTATCTTCATGAAACAAAGACTATTGTTTGAGCATTTCAGTATCTTTGATTGTCACCTATTTTCAAAACTCTGAAATTATTTTAAATATGAAAACTGAAGTATGGGTTAAACCTCCCATATGGTCAACCCTCCACAGTCTCCCCTATAGTAAATTTTGTCTTCTTTTCAATAAAGTTTATTAGGAATTCGTGCGGTGATTTTTTCTTTTTCTTTTTTTAAGAATTTTTTATGCGGTTGTTTAGCGTTTTTTCGTGTTTCATTGCACTTTTCTAGCATTTTTAAAAGAAATTCAGTTTCAATCGTTTAGCTCAATATAGTAAATTTTGTCCAATCTATTTTTTAATTACCCATCATACGTAGTATAGGGTAAGTCTTGTAATCGTTTTAAAAACGAAAAAAATTTTTTGACGGATTTACATGTTTCAGACACTGGATATTCCGAAAAGAATATTTAAAAAAAAAAAATTGCCAGTCCGTCTGTATGTCTGTGTGTCTGTAATCGCTCTATCTCCCAAACAAATTGAGATAGAGACTTGAAATTCGGTGTGTACTTAGAGAGTAATAATGGGAAGAAGCTTATTGAATATCAGTAACCTCGGTTAACCCAAACTATTTTTTCGGACTCTTGAAATATTCGTTCTGATAGAAGGTATATAAAAATTTTCGAAATTGTTTATTTGAAGGAACGAATACAAAAGACAATAAAAAAACATAAATTTTGCATCATTAATGAACTTGATCGGATAATGCGTTGCCGAGATATTTGTAATTCTATTTTTCACACTCTTCGATTTTTCATGACCCTGTATTTCATTCAAATTTCAATTCAAAGATATATTTTAATTGAAATGAGACGCTTCATCCGATGCAGTAAACTGTTAGTTAATACGATTATAATTTTTCGAGTTATAAGGATGTTTCTTTTACGCAATTCGGTACTACTCGATTATCCCGCCGACCAAAAAAATATCACCAAACTATAAGTTTAAATGCCAACAATGGCTTATCGTAAATGTCAGGCATTTAATGCCTCTCCATACCTATAAGGCTGTTTACCATAGGGGGGACCCTGTTCTGTCGCCAAATATCGCCAAGTTTGTTGCCAACTTGGCAGTATATCGGCAAATTTGGCGGCCAAAATGAGTCGCCAAAAGTAACGCCAAATTGGCAGTATCTCTAATATTTCGCCAAATTCCCATAGACTTCCATTGAATACCAAACCAATAGCGTTTACTTGCTTACAGAAAATCAACAAATTGAGATATTTAAATGCAACAAAAAGTAATATTAGCTTAAGGGATTATATTAGTTATATTTAAGAAAGTCCAAATAAATTAAATTATGAATAAAAATAACATGGTACAATGCTTAGCAAATATCACATGTTTTATTTTAATCTTTTATATTATCTATATCCATGATGGGTAAGTATTACGGTGGCCCCCAACGACTAGTTTTTTCATTTTTTGCCAAGTTTTTAAGCGATTTTTAGCGGATTTTTTGAGATTTGCAAAAGATATCCATCGTTTCAGTTTCTAACTCAATAAAGTAAATTATGTTCATTGTAATTTTTTAATTTTTTGCGAGTTCTTTATGGGATTTTCAGCGTTCTTTTGGGCTGGCAATTTCTTTCTTTCTTTCTTTTCTACTCTTTTTTTTCTTTTTCTTTTCTTTTCTTTCTTTCTTTCTTTCTTTTTTTTTTATGTAATGAAAAGAACTCTCCGATAAATTTTGCTTCTGCCGTGATTAAATTCAAGTAAGAAAAATGTCAAATCAATTGCCATAGCATCGCGAACTACGGTGCTAAAAATTATAGTTTAATCTGGGTCAAACTAAAAAATTATAATAATTTAAGGCGGTATCGGGCACAGCCGGCACGGGTGTATTCTGCTGAAGGCAGTGGAGTTACCAACACCAGGCTCGTTTAACTTACGTTCGTTTGGGAAAAACCGACCAGTAAAATTAGTTGTAAATAAAGACCCGTCACTTCATACTTAACTAGTTGAATGTGCCAATCCCAAAACTTTCTTCTATCTCATTCATCTTAATATTTCAAAAAGTAGTTACGCATGTTAATACTGCATATATTATTAGTTCAATACTATACCAACTTTCACTTTCATCTTAAATTTCTGCTTCAAGTCAATTAATCGGAGTGAAACCGTGTTAATCTCGATCACGATAGTTACTAAACCCAATAGTTTTTCGTTCTTCTGTTGCACATCAGCAGTTTGCGAATAGCCGTTTTAGCAGGACGCGAGTTCTCGTCGCTGCAGGAGCCGCTGATGGACAACAGAACTACGAAAAACCGAAAAAAGTATACCAAAATCGCTATCACATCGCCTCTTTCCGGCGGAATATTTTCAATTTCAAGGAGGACCTGTTGGTCATGGTCAAAAACATACACAAAAAATTTGGTTCAATTCTATTTATAATTTTATATATTTTTCGATGGTAAAATAAAGAAAATGGCATAAAAATCGCTATTACACCAATCCCTTCAGGGAGGATATTTTCAAATTCAAGGAGAAACTCTTGGCCACAGTCAAATACATACACAAATTATTTGGTTCAATTCTATGCATAACTTCATACTTTTATTGATGGCACGAGAATGAAAATGGCACAGACATCGCTATTACAGCATCCCCTTCCAGCGGAATATTTCTAAATCAAAGGAGGACCTGTTGGCCGTAGCCAAAAACATACACAAAAAAATTGATTCAATTCTATGCGTAACTTCATACTCTTTTCGATTATACAATAATGGAAATGGCACAAAAATTGCTATTACAGCGCTCCCTTCAGGCAAAATATTTCTAAATTGAAGGAGGACCTGATTGCTACAGTCAAACACATACACAAAAAATTTGGTTCAATTCTATGCATAACTTCATGCACTTTTCGATGGTAAAATGGCAACACACGGACAGACAGATACACGGACGGACAGATGGACATTTTGTATAAACACGTTTTTTGGGATCTCTTCTCTGACCCCTAAAAGGTTCTTCTATTGAAGATAGAAGAAAGTAAAAATTACAGAGCCGTTTCCACAATTCTTGTCAAATTTAAAAAGAATATTTACAAATATTAAAAAATAAAAGAGAAATAACAATTAGTTATTTCCTATTGCTATAGAACTCTATTCCCCCTGGATCGTACTACAACTCTAAAGTGAAATATGGGTTTCCGGGGTGGTCATCTCCGCACACCTCTCTATATATAACACTTTAATTAAAGCTCCAAAAGAATGCGGGAAATTTTTTCGTTATCATAATTAATCTTTTTTAAACGACAGCAAAGCCGCAAACTCTGAAACAGAACATCCCAAACACTCAATAACAAAATAAATACTTATTATTCTATAGTTTTTATATTTGTAAAAATTCTTTTGAAATATATATTTGGACATACATTTTGTAAGTGTTACCGCATTGGTTCAAAAGTTATCTTAAAACAAGAAAGAAAAATCATGCGTTAAGCAAAGATTATAAAACACTTTCTAACGCTTTCTGAATGCTTAAAAAAATATCGTTATTTAAGGATATAAGGTAAATAAGATAATTAAATAAACATTTTAGAAAACGCATAAAGCATTTGAAAAACTGATTTCAGCAGTTACTTTCCATAGCCAAATATGTATTTCTTTTCAACAGCACTATATTTGATATATATACTATATAATGGAAAATTTTTAGTTTAGAAAGAAAATGCATAACAGATTAAAATTTCTCTTTCAGCAATTATACTAATAGATAAAAACATTCTTGAATACTTTTGTACAACCCTGTAGTTTACCTAGAACTTTTATTACATGCCACTATTTCGCTAAAATTTAATTCAAACTAAAACATTCTTAAAACTACTGAAATCACCTTTCCAAAAAGTATCATTTATAGACGGCCATGTATCAAATTCTTTGCGTGACCCTGAAAATAATTTATCTATATTCTACAAACATTTCTTAGTAAACTAGATGCAGGCCAGCGTAAAAATGCATAACTCATTTAAAAAACACCTTTAAGTAATTTGCACTCATACCCAGTAACCCTTACGAATTCTTTTGTGTAGCCCTGTATATGAATTATAGCATTTATACACACCATATAGTATGCATAAATACAGTGAAACATAAAAGGGCATATTATAATTAAAAATGCATTTCCAGCAATCATCGCTAATGGGCAGTACTTCGGATACAATATAGTATCTAAAATCTTTTGTGTGTTCCTGTAAATGCTATGCACTTCGTATTATACATGAAATAAGTTATAGTAAATCTCAGCGACTATATAAATTTAATTATATATGAAATGGTTTAACATAATTAAAATACGCCGCAAACAATTCCCTCCACCACTATATGTAACGGAATTCTTTTGTGTGGACCTGTCAATGAATAATAACTATTCTTTTCATCGCATATTCTACATAATGCATATTTTAGTATGCTTCATAAATAAATACATACCAATTTTATTATGTTTGAAAAATGATTTTTTCCCATTGGCCGTAATGTAACGGAATACTTTTGACAGTCCCTGTAAATGAACTAAACATGGTACAAATTTCATTTAAAATAGGAAACGTGCTATTGTAAACGTCAATAATATCTGAAAATTTCAGGGGAATCTGAGTATATTTATGAGAGTTAGAGCGCGGAAGGCGGACAGACAAACCGAAGTCATAAACACATTTCAACTTTGTTAAAAAGTGTTAAAAATATATAAATAAATAAACTCGTTGGTTTAATTCTGGGAAAACATGCGTGGTGAAATATTGCATCTATCGTGAAATTGATTGATTTATTGTAAGGTGCTGAAATCAGAAATATCGATTTTTAAAAATGCAAAGATTTTAGAAATAAACATATGATCTCTATTGAAAATTTTCTGTTAAATTTTTTGCTTTATTAGTTAATTTACCCTATATCTATAAAATCCTAATGAAACGGTTTTATGAAATGATTTTATGAAACGACTGATTAAACAACTGATTATGTTTTACAGCTATTTCTTCTAAAATATGGAACGTTTGGCTGGGAAATTAACACCAATTATCCGTATTGATCCGCGTATGTCAAAAGTGGTATTAGAATTTTGAAATTTGAAATAGTTTTCGAGATATTAAATTTTTCTAATTTTAATGACATCCCTGTAATGGTGGCAACAAAAATACTCCATTTTTATGGAAGAAAGAGAAAATTGTACTTTTTTTTCTTTCTCATTGTCGAACTGAAATTGAAATTACTTTTTATTTGAATCGATAGTTAAGACAATATTCTTATTACATTATGTTTTTCAGGAAAATTTGAAAAAATAAAAACTTTTTTCACATTTCAATCGTCAGGAATCAGTTTATTTTAGAAACCAAAAATCGTCTGTCCTCTTCAAAATCCATAGACCAAAAAAAAATTTTCTTTTCCAGTTTAAAGAGAAAATTACATCACTAATGCGAAAATGACATCATTTACTGTCTCATCTAAAGAAATTTAAAAAAATGCACATAGAGAAATGCCATTAAATTTATTGCTACGAACTTCGCTGTTTATAATTATCAGTAATGACTGACTCAAGACGTGAGTGCAAATTATAAAGCAAGAAATGCACATATTACTAAACTTTGAACGCGCTTTTCACGTGCTCATTAAAAGCTGTAGACTTATCTGTAACAGAAAATTTTTAGTTTGAAACCGCAGATAATCTTTTCCAGTTTAAAGAGAAAATTACATCACTAATGCGAAAATGACATCATTTACTGTCTCATCTAAAGAAATTAAAAAAAATGCACTTAGAGAAATGCCATTAAATTTATTGCTACGAACTTCGCTGTTTATAATTATCAGTAATGACTGACTCAAGACGTGAGTGCAAATTATAAAGCAAGAAATGCACATATTACTAAACTTTGAACGCGCTTTTCACGTGCTCATTAAAAGCTGTAGACTTATCTGTAACAGAAAATTTTTAGTTTGAAACCGCAGATATATTTCGAATACTCTTTGAGAAAGTTCTAGTGTAACAGATGATCATTTACAAATTTATAACAAAAGATAAATTGAGGTATGTATACCAAAAACATTTTTTTATTGAATGAAATTCGTATAATTAGAAAATCATTCTGTGTTGTAGATGAATTAATAACATTTTATTTTACATGAAAATGAAAATGAAAAGCTTTGGTCAGAGGCTCAGAGAGCAAACTTGAGCCACTATAATTAATTAATAATGCTGTATATTTATGTATGTATTAATTATTTAAAGCAAATGTTAGACACTTTCACTTTCGTTATTAAACAGGGGGATTATTAAAATTCTGTTCTGGTTTCGGTCTTAAAAACCTGTTTCGGTCGATCCTTAGCTTTCATACGTTCCTTAATTTTTAACTATCGCAATTTCCAACGCCCATTTTTCGCCTTATTTAAGGCGAAAGGTAATTTTCAAATTTTTAAATTTTATTTTTTTTTAATCTTAAAGATTTTAAAACGTTTTATTTAATTAAAAATTTTTCTGTTTTTTTTTTTGTTTGCTTGTTTTTTCTGCTTAAAATAGAGTTTAAATCATGTTTCTATCTTAATTGGAGCAGGAAATATTCCTTTTTAAGTTTTGGTTTGTTTTCAAAATCTAGCTTTCAAGCAATGGTTGTCATGAAAAAGACTTTTTGCGAAAATGAGTTTTTCCTCATGATGGGTTTTTTCACCCTTTCACGTATTTAAATTACTATGTTAAAGTAATATGTTACAAGTCAAGAACCGATAAAGTCAATGGTTCAAATTTGGAACATGTATTTTTCAGTTGTTTTACTTTAGTTTTGATTCAGCAAAGTTGAAAAAAATATTTAGTTTTGAAAATATGTTTTTTTTTTTAAGTTACGTCATTTTTTTTTAATTTTTATTTTAATATTTTTAATCTTTATTTAAATTAATATTTTTTAAAATGCTGAATCTAAAATAAAACTTACATATTTCTGTTTATTTAAATGCAAAATAATTTAAGTTCTACAAATAATGTTTCGAGTTATAATGATTTTAAACTACCAGACTTTTTTAATAAAATTTAAATTTAAATTTTTTTAGAAAAATATATGAGAAGTTTTATCATGTGATTTTGTTTACAAATGATAGGGTAACTCTGGGATAGATGGCCAGATAAATATTTCCAAAACTTGATCGTAGATTGCAACATAAACTTTGTTCGTATGAAATAGTTCAACGAGTTTATTTATTGCGACGTGCAGTTGTGTTTTTCGATTATAAAAATTAAGTGTAATTTTAATGTTTATTTAATTTAGTGGTTGAATATATTTTTTTTTTTACTCAGATATCTGAATGTTTTGCAGTACGTACGTTATATATATTTTTTACTATATGGACATTTAAGGCACGTATATAATCTAATCTTTAATTCTAAACCTAAAATAAAGACGTACAATGGCTATTGATGCTTTAAATTGGGCGACCATCAGTCCTTCAATTTCAGGAGAGATGTCCACATTAAATCGAGGAGAGATGGCCACCTTTAATCAATATTTCAAAATTATACGGAGTGATGATTTTAAATAAATATAATTAAATTTAAAATAAATATATAACGTTTATGTTTAAAAATATATTAATTGATATAATTGTTTAAATTTTAACTAATATAAATATTTTAATAATAATAATAATATAATAAGACCTAACGATTTATTTGTTTCAGAAAATATTGAAAAACTTTGGAAACTTTCATAACAGAAACTGATAAAGATGATAAATTAACTAAGTTATCGTAATAAACCTAAAATTAACGCGGGAAAAAAAACACGACACTTCCAGTAGCGAAAAAAGTGAAATACATTTAAACTTATTAGATTCTATAGATTCCGAGTAAATAGAATTGGATTAGGATCACTGTGTTTATTGTGCAAAACAATATAATATCACATCCGAAAAGGATGTCTGGATACAATGTATAAGGTTCCTGAAGTGGTTTCATAAAACGTGTACATATTATCAAGACCTTTGCCAAACATGTGGTAAAATTTTTCGAAAAGTGAAGTATTGAAATTAAACTTCAAATTTTGTTTATTCGATTTTTATTCACTCATTTCCCATCATATAACTGCATCTTTACAAATTGCTATATGTTTTTCATGATTAACTATATGAAATGTGTTATTTTTTTGCTATTTAACCTCACTTTTTCTTTGTTGTATTGGATGGCCATCTCTCCTCGGCATTAAGGAGAGATGGTCATCTGCCATTTTAATTTCAATTTTGTTTAACACTTTTTGTTTTCAATATTTAATTATTTTTCGCATAAAATATTATCTGTATATGTATAAGAATTTTAAATATGTATAAATATTTCTTGTATTTGCATTCTAAGAATTTTTATTTCTATCTTTAAGAACTATGGCCATCTTTCCTAGAGTTACTCTATGGTTAACCATCACAAAAAAATTTCGAAATTTTAACTCAATAAATAAAAATTATTTGAAAATGCGTCCCGGACTCCCTTAATCATGGAAAATTTTTACAAAAGATTTTTAATGATTATTGTACGGAAATAACAATAGTTGAATTCCAGAACCTTACGAACCATTACATATCCATTACTTGATCTGCACTCATTATGCAGAATTATATAAACATACGGGAAGACAAGTAATATGTTTCTTTTTAATTGTTTTTTTTTCCTCTAGAAATCTGGCTTATCCGATTTTATGTCTTTTCTTTATTATTTAATAACTATTTACGATAAACTGATTATGTTCGCTAATAGGCTATTCCGCATTTTTGACCTCACCACACCTCTGAAAACAGAGCGTAATTCTGACCTTGGACGGCAATACTCTCTCGATACGACCTTTATATCAATACGTTACATACGTCATTGAAGGTAATTACAACTTATCATTCAAAAGCAATTGACAAATAAATATGCGACAGGAAATTTAATAACTGCAAAAAATTTACGCGGAAGCTATGTTTGTAGATTCTAGTTATGTAAATTTGCTATTATAATTAGAACATTTTAAAACATATAAAAGCTGGGGATGAAAATGTAAAATCAGTTCAAAAATTTCATCTGAACAGCATTAATATGTTCACTAAAGTAAGTATTTTTGTCTGTTATAAGTGGTAAAATTTACTATTCATAAATAATCTTATATAACTAAATAAGAATTTATGATTGAAACAATCCATGTTTTAGCTATAAATAAACAAAATTACGCGTAAAATGCTTGTAATTGCTTTAAAATGCTAATGTTCAAGTTTATGAAATTATAATAAACCTTTTTAAATATAAAATTTAATTACTTTCTGAAGTCTAATATATTTCCAAAGTTTTTAAAAAGGTATAATAATGATTTTGCAAAGGTAGCTATGAAAAATAAATAAGAAATGAAAACAAGTAAAAATATCAAGCATTTCAAACAAATAAGTCTGCTACAATAGATTTCGTTGCCTTATCATTTTTATCTGCGTTCGTAATTATATAAATACGTAGCAACTATAGTCGTTATCTGGTCCGTCCGTCTGTCCGAATATAACAGCCCAAAAGCTACTCAACGCCAACCGAATGATTTGAAATTTTATATATAAAATTGCTGCAGAATTTTGTCAAGTCATTTCTAATTTTATGAAAATCGAATCAAAACGTAAAAAGATATTAATAAAAATTTCCTTCATTCTATTAAATCCTACCATACGTAATTAATGCAATGATATCCCATGATAAATAATGATTCTAGGTTTCCATAGTGATTACGTCATATTTAAGATGGAGTCATATTATTTCCGTATTACTAAGTATTCATTATTTTTAATTACTCTGTTAAGAAACTCATCATACATCTACATAACACCAATCATTTATAACACATTAAATTTTATACCTCAAACGCTATCACGACTATATGTTATGCTCGAAAAAGAATTATGTTCTTTTTTTTTTTTCAATAATGAAGTTAATGAAAGCGCATTATCCAAATAAGTTTAAAATATAATTTGGAATATTACAAAAAAATAACATAAATGTTTTTCCTAAATACATTGAAACCTTTAACTTGCTAAGATTTCAGTAAAAAACTAAGTTTAAAATATATAATAATCACGCACATTACTATTTATAAGTGCAAACCTATATAAAATCTCAAAATTACAAAAGATGGGCAAATATAGATGTTAATACTGAAGAAATTCGAAAATATTTAAGTAATTAATAAATGAAAAAACAAATATCAAGAATTTAAAACAAATTATTACATTTGAAACTTCGATCCTGTTACGTTAAATGTAATTAGTTTTTTGAGGCGTTTAAATTCATACTGATGAAAGTCGTTAATGTATCTAAAATAAATGTAATTAGGGGACGCTAAGATTTTCAACATCAAGGGAGAATTTGAATTTTATAACTCTCTTTGTGGAAGCACCCCTCACGCACATTACTATTTATAAGTGCAAACCTATATAAAATCTCAAAATTACAAAAGATGGACAAATATAGATGTTAATTCGGCAGATTTCATGTGCAAAGGGCAAGCATTTCTACAACTACTATACATATATTTCAATGAATGTCCCAAAACACTGTCTTTTCTAGTAACAATCAGCATTTATTTTTTTCACAGCAGATTTTATTTTGAGAAAAATTACGCTGATTGAGAACATTTTTTTCTATCAAAAGCCTTAAATGTGATCAGAAAGGTGTATTTATACATGTTATATTTACATGTTATACATGTTACATTTATACATGCAAAGGCTTCGTGTGTCCGCGGATGACTGTAACATTAAATCATTATTGAAAAGCATTATTTTTCTTTATTTAATAAAATATGACCATTAATATACAACCGACGTCGTTTTAATCGCCTCAATTATTTTAACTCTTTCGAATGAAAAATATCAGTTTCTCAATTAAATTTTTAAAAGCATTGACATTTAAATCACCGTTATACTGCATTTAGAAAAGGTTGTTAATTTTTTATTTAAAACATAAAGAAAAAAATGTTTTAAAATAACAATTTGATGAAATGGGATTAAAAATTCAGCCTAAATTACTTTTAATCAGAGTAAACAATGATTGTCAGAAATTTTTGAAAACAGTTCCCATTTCCCTTAAAATGTCGTAGAGTTTATGCTCCTACGCATGCAACCCAGTTTATATACGTCTTTTTCCGTGGCTTTTCTTACGCATGGACAAGTTTTTAACAAAACTATCATATTTCCCGAAATGTACAGTCGTGGAAAAAAAAGTAAGCACCCCTTACTAACTCCTCAACAAATTAGCGTAGACGAAAATTAGTGGTACCGAACGATTGGAAATAATGTCTACTTTTAAATGATGTATATAAAATTTGCTTAGGGGGCCATCTACATATTAAAACGAATACAAACTTCATTTTTTCAATGGCAATACCCAATTTTAAAGAGCTATTTCAAATTTTCGGTTCAAACTATGCTTAGACATCAAATTTCAAGTCATTTGAATGATAAGTTTTTGAATTATAAACATTCAAAATTTAGTGCTTCTAATGTTAAATTACATTTTCATATTTTTATTTATATCTCCTGAAATTATGCTCCTGATGTGCTAATTTTTTGTGTAGCAATAATACTAATATACCCAAACATAAATACATTGAATTTGCAATTTTCATAATTTTATGATACGAATTATGAATTATGAAATTAATATTCGAAAAAAATTATGAATTGCAACCTACAGTTTTTTTTATGGATTTAGATTTATTAAGTCCTGCTTTATGGAAATCCAAAATTTCACATTTTTCTTCCAAGTACTTTTCAAATTATACTTAAAAAAAAGGCAAAATGATGGTTTAAGGGGCCGTCTATGATAGAAGTGACTAAATATTTTGAAATTTCTTCTGCTGTCCTGTAATCTAGCAGGCTTCATTGACTGCTTAAGGTGCCTTGACCAAGAAGGCGGTTCTCTCGGTTAAGAGGCTACTTCAGTCAAATTAAAGACGGATTCGCTAATGCTAATCCTATGGAAGAAATTTATAAAGATATCTCGGTCGCATTTCAATATTTTTAAATGATTTCTTTTGCATTGTATAACTGAGATCGATCTGTACAAAGGCAGTTGTTTACTTTTTCGATTTTGTTTATAGGTATTTCTTATGAGGACACTTTCATTTTCGGAACCGGTTTCGAAAGTAAAAGCATCCTCATAAAAATATCTGTAATCAAAATCGAAAAAGTAAAAAACGGCCTGGATACAGATCGATCTCAACTATTCAATGCAAAAGAAATTATTTAAAAATATTGAAATGCGAACGAGATATCTTTATAAATTTTTTTCATAGGATTAGCATTAGCGAATGCGTCTTTCCATTTGACTGAAGTAGGCTGTTAACAATCGAGTACCGTACTTCAATTTGGATACAGCCCTTAAAATACGGTGGTTTTAAAATAATTCATTTCTCGGAAACTTATCGTACGAATTGCATAACAATTTGTTTTTAGGCTAGTTGAAGGGTGTAAAGTTCATTTATGCTATCAGAATTGTGTACTTCTATTGAAAGAAACAAAATTATGGTTCGTTTTAATATGTAGATGGCCCCCTAAGCAAATTTTATGTACATCATTTAAAAGTAGACTTTATTTCCAATCGTTCGGTACCAGTACCTTTCTTCTATGATAATTTGTTGAGGAGTTAGTAGGGGGCGTTTACTTTTTTTTCCCACGACTGTACAAAACGTTGTTATACAAAACACATTTCCAAATAGTGTTGCCAACTTTGCCCTTATCTATGGAAAAAACTACACTCCAACCAGAAATTCTACATAAATATTTTGTTTTATTTAATGACAAACACTCCGTAATTACATAAAATAAAAATTACCAAGCAGAAATTTTGGTAAGATGGTAATATTTTTGAATAAATAAGAGGCTAAGTTGACAACACTGCTTCTACATTCAGAAAGAATAATAAAAGCAACTAGTTAATCTTAGTAGTTTAGTAACTAAAATACTCTGCTTATTCATAAAAATGAAGCTTAAATGATTAATACCTATGTATAGTATGTTAACACTTGCATTTTTGATCTCAGTTACGTGTAGGACATATTGTAATCGTATACAAAATTTTCATTTTTACAGGTTTCCATTCTCTTTGCTGTTTTGGCTGCTGCTAATGCGACAGCCCTTCTAGGACTCACTCATACTGGAAGCAGCATTACTTCTCGACATCAAGATGTAAGTAGTTAAAGTTTTTGATTTTAAGTTAGTAATTTAAAATTGCTTTCCGCATAGCAAGTAATTTCCGAATTTTTCGAAAATTTCTCATTTTAATTTTATATTACTCTTTTGCAGGCACATGGCAACTACGCTTTTGACTACAGTGTTAATGACGGTCATGCGTCAAGAAAATCTCAATCAGAAGTTGGAACTGGCGGACATAAAGCAAGTGCATACAACTCACACATAAATCATGTAGCTCCAGCTGTTGCGGTTGCACACGCTGCTCCAGTTGTTCATGCCGCACCGGCTGTCGCTGTTGCTCATGCAGCTCCCATTGCCCATGCCGCACCTGTAGCTTACTCAACATCATCCGTTGTTAATCATGTTGCAGCTACTCCAGTAGTTCGTCACGTTGCTCCAGCTCCTCTTCTCCACGCAGCACCAGTCGCTCATGCAGCTCCATTGGGTTTTGCTGCACCAATTGCCCACGCTGCACCAGTTGCTTATTCTACATCCTCTGTAGTTAACCATGTTGCTGCTGCTCCAGTAGCTCATCATGTTGCTGCTTCTCCAATCGTTTCTAGTCATGGGCTTTATGGTGCTGGCCATGGACTTTATGGTGCCGGTCACGGACTTTATGGTGCTGGTCATGGACTTTATGGGGCCGGTTATGGACTTTATAGTGCCGGTCACGGCCTTTATGGTGCTGGTCACGGCCTTTATGGTGCCGGTCATGGACTTTATGATGCCGGTCATGGACTTTATGGTGCTGGTCATCATTAAGTTTCGATTTGTTAAGCTATGTATATTGTATCATAGGCCATAAACAAATAAATTATTTTCATGTTGTAAACACAATTTTCCCTTATTTCTTTATTTTTGCATTTTTATTTACATTAATTTATTCCTCATTTTTAAAGACTCCAAATAATAATTTACTAATTTTAACCAAAATGATTTATTTAATATATTTGCTGAAAAGCTTTTATGGTATTGCTTTATTTGCGAGCTTAAATTTTTTCCGCTTTATTCTATATATATATGTATATATTTTTATTTATTAGATGATTACTTTAAAAAGTCGTTACTGTGCACACAAAAAAGCATTAGATGAGAGTCTCTAGCTTAACACTCTGTTGACCGGTATTTTTTCTAGGGCGTTTTTTTTTTTTTTTAAATCCAGAATCCCACCAACAATCTGAGAATAGTAATATTATTCGTGATATGTAACCTGTTCTTAAATAAGTCGAATATTACGATTTGAAAAGTTTTAGTATTCTAAATAAAAGAACACGCCGAACTAAAACAAGAATATACTCGTAACCGATGAAGAAAGTGTTAAATTGGCTTCCGAAAAATCTGAACCTCCAAGCTTTAATCAGGATTTTTAAAAACATTCTTTATTCAAGTAAAGATCACCAAATGTTCATAGATAATAATAAACACACTATAAATTACCAGTATCAAAAACTGACGATACGTATATTAAGAAAGGTGGTCTTCGACTTTTCACGCTCGAGGACAACATTAATAAATTCTTAAAATGCAACGGACCACTGATACGTCAGTTAAATAGCTCCAGAAAAAAAATGTATACACGCCTATTTTACAATGCCAGTAACAGTTGTATAAGGTACTGTGCAATAGCAAAATTCTCATTTTCTACTTGATTTGCAAAAAACATTTATTAAATTTATATACGTACATAATATGTTATCGCCGGAAAGTCTATACTGTCATCTCATTTAGTAATAGTAGTAATAATATTAACATTAAAGTTAGTTTGTAAAAGCCTAGTAATACTCAAAATATATTAAGTAAGATACATCAAGATACGATATAGTTAGTGTTACAGTAAGATTGTGCTTACAATAAGAGGAAGCGCCGGTATGTGCCATCGCGAGCTATTAGGATAAAACTGTCTGTCTCGCAAGGTTATAGATTTTTAAGAAAAAATCCACTTCGCCGCGTTTTTGTATATTTGGAAGAAAATTACGTGTATCTATGTACCAAGTAAGGTTTTCATTGCGTCCTTGGTCCTTTTTAACACTTTCAACATAGATGAAAAGTGCTTATGAATTGGGTTGTTCTGGCCAAGCTCTAACTCGCGTAAATATTCTCGGATTGCCAAGTAATTGATATACGTTATTGAGATTTAACCTGGCATGTTGGGTATTGAAAATGGTGTGCATTGAATTTATAGTTCATTAAAAGGGTCACTTAAAAGTATTCCGTTACATTACGGTCTATGGAGGAAAATCATTTGCGGTGTATTTTAATGGTGTTACACTATTTTAAAAGAAGTAGTACTATTAGAAAATTAATTATTTTAAACATTATTAAATTTCTATACTTTATTGAAGTGCACTAGAAGATGATTCCTATAGAATTACCACTTAACCATTTCGGGACGGGTGATGCATATATGCATCGTCAAAAGGTGCATGTGGAATTTGTTTTTGGCACCATTAATAAATAAATATAACATTTGTCTATTTTAACTAGAGTATTGTTTGGTGCTTTACAAGTAAAGGGAACTGTTTAAAAAAAGAATGTCAACCAAATAAAATTTGTGTTAGAGATGCCGTCTCGAAAGGGTTAAACACGTAAACAGGAGAATTCAAAAGTATTCCGTTATATTATGGTCTGTGAAGAAAAATTGTTTGCGGCGTATTTTAAGGATGTTTCTCTGTTACAAACATAATAAAATTATTCAGGTGCACGAAAACATGCTTCCTGATGAATATTGGGTGCAAAGTATTTATCAATCATTTACAGGGCCACACAAAAGAGTTTGTCGAAATTATATGGTTATATCGAAAATTAAAAGTTATTTTTAGTTATAAATAAGCTCAAAAGAGTGAAATTTATTTCTTTTCCCAATGCAGTAACACATACGCCTGATTAATTAAAAACATGAATACATTCAAATCATAGTTTTATTATTAAAATAGGTGTAAAACACGATTAAAAGTTTTTAAGACATCAAAACCAATTTACAGATGTTAAATATAAAAGAATTCACCGAAGTCCCGAGCGCTTTCGACCAAAACTTGGTCATGATGAGGGGGTGAAGTGAGAAGAAATCAGCAAACCTCCAGAATGCACACTGGTTTAAATATTGTAGAGGCGAAACCAAAATTGGAAAAGGGGGGAAGGGAGGGAGTGGTTGAGTCTATGGAGCGAAGTAGGTCATTCTAAACCAAATACGCCATTACCAACAAACAGACTAAACCAAATGTGCGGAATATGGTATGATAATGTATCATTACATCAATCCCTACCTCTAGTCAATATCTCTATAGACTCCTGCAAAATGCATGTGCTATAATAATTTATTTGTCAAACAAATAAATTCTACTTCTTTTTTTTATGGGCGTAATCCACATATTTTTTCAATCCAATTCAGTATATTTGTTCAGAATCTAGCATCGTTGGTCATCTACCCATCGGAGGGATAACTATGATATATTATATAAGTTTTTAAGAATGAAAAATATATATATTCTAGAGGTCTGCACGGGCCGGAATTTCCAGGATCGGGCCGGGCCCGGACCGGCCCGACATAATTTCTACAAAAAAAAAAATCCGTTTTTTCTCAACATACAATTAAGATTCTTTTAATGAATACTACATACATATTTATGGGAACATTTTACAGTATATTTTAGATTACTATGATGTTCGCAAAACAGAAAACACACAATCGTAAACATTAACGGCCTACTTCAGTCACGCGAAAAGACCAGTTCACTAATGCTATTCCTATGGAAGAAATTTATAAAGATATCTCGGTCGCATTTCAATATTTTTAGATGATTTTCTTTGCAGTGGCTAGCTGAGATCAATCTGTAAAAAGGCCGTTTTTTACTTTTTCGATTTTCATTGGAGATTTTTTTCAAGAGGATGCTTTCATTTTAGGAACCGGTTCTGAAAATGAAAGTGTCCTGATTAAAAATACTTGTAAACGAAATTGAAAAAGTAAAAAACGTCCTGCATACAGATCGACTTCAGCTAGCCACTGCAAAAAAAAAAAAAAAAAAAAAAAAAAAAAAAAAAAAAAAAAAAAAAATCATCTAAAAATAGTGAAATGCGACCGAGATATCTTTATAAATTTCTTCCATAGGAAAAGCATTAGCGAACGGGTCTTTTCGCGTGACTGAAGTAGGGCCTTAACGATTATTTACAGTGTTTTAGTCACCGTGTCTACAAACATTTCAAAACTCAAATAACGATTCATTAAAAGATTAATGTAGTTCAGAATAAAAGATTAAAAACATGATAACTTTTGAAGCTGTATAATAAAAAGTAGATTTGTGAAAATATTTTTCTCATTTTTAAGGCTTTTCTCAAATCTAAAGAAGCTGCATTTCGACACATTTATGAATTCATTTCTTTTCGGAAACGCGTAAGATTGGCAGGCAATCTTATTAAGAAGCTATGTAAATGTCGGGTTTTTTTTCATAGTTAAAAGCAATATATCTTTTTGAAAATGCTGCCAAAGTTAGCGTTTTAAATCGAATTTCCGGAAGCGATAGCACAGGAAAGGAGAAGAACGTACAGTCACATGACAAGAATCTCTGTTATCTCTGTAAGTAATTTATCAAATATGGAAAAGCTATTCGTTTCCAAATGCCTACAATAGTCAGGCTTGTCAATTTTATGCCTTTATAGTTAAAAATGAGTCAGAAAATGTGTCTGAAAGTTTCGCATTGTTGAGCAGTGAATATAAGAACCGCCTTAAGGTATATTTCCAAAGATACTGTTAAGAGAAGTTCATTATCACTACTAATACTACAAAACATAATAACTGTCCTACACATCCTGAGATCGATTAAGATCTGTTCCGTCCCGGCACGAGTCTGCTGAAAAAAATTAAACTCGGAATCAGACATCTTGTAACTGTACGATGCCGATCTCTTCGACGGACATGTTACATTTCTGTATTGATGTTGTTAAACTCGCATCGGCTCGTGACGCACGATTATACGTCTCGTGAAAATCATATTCATTGAAAATGGCTCGTATTTTATCTGCTTCGCTTAAATTCTTATATCGGGCCGATAGGCCCGATTAATTTTTTATCGGTCCGACCCGGCCCGTTTATTTTGTCTGTCGGCCCGGCCCGTTGAAAAATTGTCCTAATTCTGCCGGCCCGGCCCGTTTGAAAATTCGCCTTCACTCCGCCGGCCCGGCCAAGCCCGGGACCGTGCAGACCTCTAATTCCTAAAATGGAAAGTTATTTTCAGTTATAAATAGCATCACAATATTGAAATTTATTTGCTTTATCAATATAATAATGCATTCCTCCGATATTTTTTCTCATTTCTGCCTCTTAGATATGTATCGTTCATATCCTTTTTAATCCACTCTTGAGTTTGTTCGGAATCCGACATCTTTGGTCATCTGCAAGTCCGATCACAGTATGCACTAGCAAATCGGAGTGATACTATTTTTATGGTATCGGTTTTAAGGATAAAAAATAGTTATTTCTCAAAAAAAGTTATTTTCCGTTATAAATAGAAACAAATAATGGAATTTTATTTATTTACCCATTACAGCAGTACATACCTCCGGTATTTGTACGTGAATCTGTTTCTGTGATAGGTGTTGTCCACATCTTTTTCCTATCCATTCCTGAATTTGCTCATAATCCGGCATCCTCTGATATTTACAAGTCCGATCCACTTTATACATTATTAGGTTGGAGGGATAACTATTTATATGGTATCAGTTTCATTTGGAAAGAAAATAGTTTTTCCTGAAAAGAAAAATTATTTTCAGTTGTAAATACTATAAAAAAGATAAAATTTTATTTATTTGCCTAATATAGTAATGCATACCTCCGATGTTTGTGCTTGCATCTGTTTCTTTGAAAGGTGTCATCTATATCCTTTTCCTATCCATCAATGAATTTGTACACAATCAGGCATCCTTGGTCCTTTACAAGTCCGATCCACTTTATGTATTATTACATCAGAGGGATAACTATTTTTATGGCATCTGTTTTATGTATTAAAAAAATATTTTTTCCTGAAATGAAAAATTGTTTTCGGTTATAAATACAATTAAAAGATGGAATTTTATTTATTTACCCAATATACTAATACATAACTCCAATATTTGTACTTGCATCTATTTCTTTGGTAGGTGCCGTTCACATACATTTTCTATATATTCCTGAATTTGTACATAGCCCGGCATCCCTGGTCATATACTAGTCCAATCCACATTATACATTCTTACATCGATTAGAGGGATAACTATTTTTATGGTATCTGTTTTATGTATTAAAAAAATAATTTTTCCTGAAATGAAAATTTTTTTCGGTTGTAAATACAATTAAAAGATGGAATTTTATTTATTTACCCAATATACTAATACATAACTCCAATATTTGTACTTGCATCTATTTCTTTGGTAGGTGCCGTTCACATATTTTTTCTATATATTCTTGAATTTGTACATAGCCCGGCATCCCTGGCCATTTACTAGTCCGATCCACATTATACATTCTTGCATCGATTAGAGGGATTACTATTTTTATGGTATCTGTTTTATTTCTTAAAAAAGGGTTATTTCGGAAATGAAAATTATTTTCAGTTCAATTATTTTCAATTTGCATTAATAAATCCAAAAATTTAGTTATTTCTGAAATTAAGCATTATTTTCAATCGTAAATACAGAAAAATAGTTATTCCCGAAATTAAAATTTTTTTCCAGTTATAACTACAATAAAATGATGGAATTTCATTTATTTTGCCTAATATACTAATACATACCTTCGATATTTCTGCTTGCATCTGTTTCTTTGATATGTGCCGTCACCATCCTTTTTCTATCCATCCAGAATTTGTACACAATCAGGCCCACTGGGTCATTTACAAGTCCAATCCGCTGTATACATTATTAAATTGGAGAGATAACTATTTTTATGGCGTCGGTTTTTAGGTGCGTTCGTAATTATATAAATACGTAGCACCTATAGTCGTCGTTCAGTCCGTCTGTCTGTCCGTCCGTCTGTCCGCATATAACAGAGCAAAGACTACCCGACCGAATGGTCTGAAATTTTAAATATATAATTGTCACAAAATGTTGTCGAGCCATTTCAAATTTTATGAAAATCGGATGTATAGTTTAATTACAGGGACAGTCAAAAGTTTTCCGTTACATTACGGCCAATATGAAAAAATTATTGCAAGTGCATTTTAATGATGTTTTAGCCTTCCGAATGGTCTAAAATTTTAAATATATAATTGCTGCAAAATTTTGTCGAGCCATTTCAAATTTTATGAAAATCGGATGTATAGTTTAATTACAGGTACAGTTAAAAGTGTTCCGTTACATTACGGGGAATGGGGAAAAAATTATTGCAAGTACATTTTAATGATGTTACAGACTATAAACTTATGAAGTGCAAAAAAAATATACATTCAGTACAATATGGGGTGCAAAAAATAATTATAAAACTAGTTATAGTACGAACGGACCTCATTTGCCACGTTCGACGAGCAATTTCCAACTTGTTTGTATTAAGTATGTTATTCCTGAAATGAAAAATTATTTTCAATTATAAATACAAAAAATTGTTAAACATGAAATGAAAAAAATATTTTCAGTTATAAATACAAAAAATAGTTATTCCTGAAATAAAAAATTATTTTAGTTATAAATACATTAAAAAGGTGGAATTTTATTGATTTACCTAATATTGGAACACATACCTCCTATATTTGTGCTTGTATCTGCTTCTTTGATAAGTGTCGTTCACATCATTTTCATATCTATTCCTGAATTTCTACATAGTTCTTCATCCTTGGTCATTTACAAATCAAATTCACTGTATACGTTATCACATCGAAGGCATAACTATTTTTACGGCATCTGTTTTATGTATTAAAAAATAGTTACTCCTGAAACGAAAAATTATTTTAAGTTATAACTACAATTAAAAGAAGGAACTTTATTTATTCACCCAATATAGTAATACATACCTCCGATATTTGTGCTTGCATCTGTTTATTTTATAAGTGCCATTCACATCCTTTTCTTGTCTATTGCTAAATTTGTACATAGTCCGGCAGCCTTGGTCATTTACAAGTCCGATCCAGTGTATCATCATTAGGTTGGAGGGATAACTATTTTTATAGTATCAGTTTTATTTGTAAAAAAATAGTTATTCCTGAAATGAAAAATTATTTTCAGTTATACATACAAAAAAAATAGTTATTCCTAAAATAAAAAATTATTTTCAGTTGCAAAAACTATAAACAAGAAAATTTTATTTATTTGCCTAATATAGTAAATACATATCTCCGAGATTTGTGCTTGCATCCGTTTCTTTAATAGGTGCCATTCACATCCTTTTCCTATCTATTGCTGAATTTGTACATAGTCCGGCATCCTTGGTCATTTAGAAGTCCTATCCACTGTATACATTATAGGTTGGAGGGATAACTATTTTGTGATATCAGTTTTATTTGTAAAAAAAAAAAAAAAAAAAAAAAATAGTTATTCCTGCAATGAAAAATTATTTTCAGTTATACATACAAAAAAAATTAGTTATTCCTAAAATTAAAAATTATTTTCAGTTGCAAATACTATAAAAAGATAAAATTTTATTTATTTGCCTAATATAGTAATACATACCTCCGATATTTGCGCTTGCATCTGTTTCTTTGATAGGTGCCATTCGCACCCTTTTCCCATCCATTGCTGAATTTGTACATAGTCCGGCATCCTTGGTCATTTACAAGTCCGATCCACTGTATACATTATTAGGTTGGAGGGATAACTATTTTGTGATATCAGTTTTATTTGTAAAAAAAAAAAAAAAAAAAAAAAAAATAGTTATTCCTGAAATGAAAAAAAATTTTCAGTTATACATGCAAAAATAAAATTAGTTATCCGAAAAATTAAAAATTATTTTCAGTTGCTAATTCTATAAAAAAGATAAAATTTCACTTATTTGCCTAATATAGTAATACATACCTCCGATATTTGTGCTTGCATCTGTTTCTTTGATAGGTGCCATTCGCATCCTTTTCCTATCTATTGCTGAATTTGTACATAGTCAGGCATCCTTGGTCATTTATAAGTCCGATCCACTGTATACATTATTAGGTTGGAGGGATAACTATTTTGTGATATCAGTTTTATTTGTAAAAAAAAAAAAAAAAAAAAAAAAAAAAAAAAAAAATTGTTATTCCTGAAATGAAAAAAAAATTTCAGTTATACATGCAAAAAAAAATTAGTTATCCGAAAAATTAAAAATTATTTTCAGTTGCTAATTCTATAAAAAAGATAAAATTTTACTTATTTTCCTAATATAGTAATACATACCTCCGATATTTGTGCTTGCATCTGTTTCTTTGATAGGTGCCATTCGCATCCTTTTCCTATCTATTGCTGAATTTGTACATAGTCAGGCATCCTTGGTCATTTAGAAGTCCGATCCACTGTATACATTATTAGGTTGGAGGAATAACTATTTTATAATATCAGTTTTATTTGTAAAAAAAAAAATAGTTACTCCTGCAATGAAAAATTATTTTCAGTTATACATACAAAAAAATTTAGTTATTCCTAAAATTATAAATTATTTTCAGTTGCAAATACTATAAAAAAGATAAAATTTTATTTATTTGCCTAATATAGTAATACATACCTCCGATATGTGTGCTTGCATCTGTTTCTTTGATAGGTGCCATTCACTTCCTTTTCCTATCTATTACTGAATTTGTACATAGTCCGGCATCCTTGGTCATTTACAAGTCCGATCCACTGTATCATCATTAGGTTGGAGGGATAACTATTTTTATGGTATCAGTTTTATTTGTAAAAAATAATTATTCCTGAAATGAAAAATTATTTTCAGTTATACATACAAAAAGAAAAAAAAAAGTTATTCCTAAAATAAAAAATTATTTTCAGTTGCAAAAACTATAAAAAAGAAAATTTTATTTATTTGCCTAATATAGTAAATACATATCTCGGAGATTTGTGCTTGCATCCGTTTCTTTGATAGGTGACATTCACATCCTTTTCCTATCTATTGCTGAATTTGTACATAGTCAGACATCCTTGGTCATTTAGAAGTCCGATCCACAGTATACATTATTAGGTTGGAGGGATAACTATTTTATGATATCAGTTTTATTTGTAAAAAAAAAAAAAAAAAAAAAAATTAGTTATTCCTGAAATGAAAAATTATTTTCAGTTATACATACAAAAAAAATTAGTTATTCCTAAAATTAAAAATTATTTTCAGTTGCAAATACTAAAAAAAAAGATAAAATTTTATTTATTTACCTAATATAATAATACATACCTCCAATATTTGTGCTTGCATCTGTTTCTTTGATAGGTGCCATTCACATCCTTTTCCTGTCTATTGCTGAATTTGTACACAGTCCGGCATATTGGTCATTTACAAGTCCGATCCACTATGTCATCATTAGGTTGGAGGGATAACTATTTTTATGGTATCAGTTTTATTTGTAAAAAAACAGCTACTCCTGAAATGAAAAATTATTTTCAGTTATACATACAAAAAAAAAAAAAATAGTTATTCCTAAAATTAAAAATTATTTTCAGTTGGAAATACTATAAAAACGATAAAATTTTATTTATTTGCGTAATATAGTATTGCATACCTCCGATATTTGTGCTTGCATCTGTTTCTTTGATAGGTGCCATTCACATCCTTTTCCTATCTATTGCTGAATTTGTACATAGTCCGACATCCTTGGTTATTTACAAGTCCGATCCACTGTATACATTATATGTTGGAGGGATAACTATTTTGTGATATCAGTTTTATTTGTAAAAAAAAAAAAAAAAAAGATAGTTATTCCTGAAATGAAAAATTATTTTCAGTTATACATACAAAAAAAATTAGTTATTCCTAAAATTATAAATTATTTTCAGTTGCAAATACTATAAAAAAGATAAATTTTTTTTTATTTGACTAATATAGTAATACATACCTCCGATATGTGTGCTTGCATCTGTTTCTTTGATAGGTGCCATTTTCCCTATCTATTGCTGAATTTGTACATAGTCCGGCATCCTTGGTCATTTAAAAGTCCGATCCACTGTATCATCATTAGGTTGGAGGGATAACTATTTTTATAGTATCAATTTTATTTGTAAAAAAATAATTATTCCTGAAATGAAATTTTCAGTTATACATACAAAAAAAAAAAAAAAAAAAAAAAAAAAAAAAATATGTATATATATATATATTCCTAAAATAAAAAATTATTTTCAGTTGCAAAAACTATAAAAAAGTAAATTTTATTTATTTGCCTAATATAGTAAATACATATCTCCGAGATTTGTGCTTGCATCCGTTTCTTTGATAGGTGACATTCACATCCTTTTCCTATCTATTGCTGAATTTGTACATAGTCCGACATCCTTGGTCATTTAGAAGTCCTATCCACTGTATACATTATTAGGTTGGAGGAATAACTATTTTATGATATCAGTTTTATTTGTAAAAAAAAAAAAAAAAAAATAGTTATTCCTGAAATGAAAAATTATTTTCAGTTATACATACAAAAAAATTAGTTATTACTAAAATTAAAAATTATTTTCAGTTGCAAATACTATAAAAAAGATTAAATTTTATTTTTTGCCTAATATAGTAATACATACCTCCGATATTTGTGCTCGCATCTGTTTCTTTGATAGGTGCCATTCACATCCTTATCCTATCTGTTGCTGAATTTGTACATAGTCCGGTATCCTTGGTCATTTACAAGTCCGATCCACAGTATACATTATTAGGTTGGAGGAATAACTATTTTATGATATCAGTTTTATTTGTAAAAAAAAAAAAAAATAGTTATTCCTGAAATGAAAAATTATTTTCAGTTATACATACAAAAAAATTAGTTATTACTAAAATTAAAAATTATTTTCAGTTGCAAATACTATAAAAAAGATTAAATTTTATTTTTTGCCTAATATAGTAAATACATATCTCCGAGATTTGTGCTTGCATCCGTTTCTTTAATAGGTGCCATTCACATCCTTTTCCTATCTATTGCTGAATTTGTACATAGTCCGGCATCCTTGGTCATTTAGAAGTCCTATGCACTGTATACATTATTAGGTTGGAGGGATAACTATTTTGTGATATCAGTTTTATTTGTAAAAAAAAAAAAAAAAAAAAAAAAAAAAAAAAATTGTTATTCCTGAAATGAAAAAAAATTTTCAGTTATACATGCAAAAAAAAATTAGTTATCCGAAAAATTAAAAATTATTTTCAGTTGCTAATTCTATAAAAAAGATAAAATTTCACTTATTTGCCTAATATAGTAATACATACCTCCGATATTTGTGCTTCCATCTGTTTCTTTGATAGGTGCCATTCGCATCCTTTTCCTATCTATTGCTGAATTTGTACATAGTCAGGCATCCTTGGTCATTTATAAGTCCGATCCACTGTATACATTATTAGGTTGGAGGAATAACTGTTTTGTGATATCAGTTTTATTTGTAAAAAAAAAAAAAAAAAAAAAAAATTGTTATTCCTGAAATGAAAAAAAAATGTCAGTTATACATGCAAAAAAAATTAGTTATCCGAAAAATTAAAAATTATTTTCAGTTGCTAATTCTATAAAAAAGATAAAATTTTACTTATTTTCCTAATATAGTAATACATACCTCCGGTATTTGTGCTTGCATCTGTTTCTTTGATAGGTGCCATTCGCATCCTTTTCCTATCTATTGCTGAATTTGTACATAGTCAGGCATCCTTGGTCATTTAGAAGTCCGATCCACTGTATACATTATTAGGTTGGAGGAATAACTATTTTATAATATCAGTTTTATTTGTAAAAAAAAAATAGTTATTCCTGCAATGAAAAATTATTTTCAGTTATACATACAAAAAAATTTAGTTATTCCTAAAATTATAAATTATTTTCAGTTGCAAATACTATAAAAAAAAAAAAAATTATTTATTTGCCTAATATAGTAATACATACCTCCGATATGTGTGCTTGCATCTGTTTCTTTGATAGGTGCCATTCACTTCCTTTTCCTATCTATTACTGAATTTGTACATAGTCCGGCATCCTTGGTCATTTACAAGTCCGATCCACTGTATCATCATTAGGTTGGAGGGATAACTATTTTTATGGTATCAGTTTTATTTGTAAAAAATAATTATTCCTGAAATGAAAAATTATTTTCAGTTATACATACAAAAAGAAAAAAAAAAGTTATTCCTAAAATAAAAAATTATTTTCAGTTGCAAAAACTATAAAAAAGAAAATTTTATTTATTTGCCTAATATAGTAAATACATATCTCGGAGATTTGTGCTTGCATCCGTTTCTTTGATAGGTGACATTCACATCCTTTTCCTATCTATTGCTGAATTTGTACATAGTCAGACATCCTTGGTCATTTAGAAGTCCGATCCACAGTATACATTATTAGGTTGGAGGGATAACTATTTTATGATATCAGTTTTATTTGTAAAAAAAAAAAAAAAAAAATTAGTTATTCCTGAAATGAAAAATTATTTTCAGTTATACATACAAAAAAAATTAGTTATTCCTAAAATTAAAAATTATTTTCAGTTGCAAATACTAAAAAAAAAGATAAAATTTTATTTATTTACCTAATATAATAATACATACCTCCAATATTTGTGCTTGCATCTGTTTCTTTGATAGGTGCCATTCACATCCTTTTCCTGTCTATTGCTGAATTTGTACACAGTCCGGCATATTGGTCATTTACAAGTCCGATCCACTATGTCATCATTAGGTTGGAGGGATAACTATTTTTATGGTATCAGTTTTATTTGTAAAAAAACAGTTACTCCTGAAATGAAAAATTATTTTCAGTTACATACAAAAAAAAAAAAAAAAAAAAAAAAATAGTTATTCCTAAAATTAAAAATTATTTTCAGTTGGAAATACTATAAAAACGATAAAATTTTATTTATTTGCGTAATATAGTATTGCATACCTCCGATATTTGTGTTTGCATCTGTTTCTTTGATAGGTGCCATTCACATCCTTTTCCTATCTATTGCTGAATTTGTACATAGTCCGACATCCTTGGTTATTTACAAGTCCGATCCACTGTATACATTATAGGTTGGAGGGATAACTATTTTGTGATATCAGTTTTATTTGTAAAAAAAAAAAAAAAAAGATAGTTATTCCTGAAATGAAAAATTATTTTCAGTTATACATACAAAAAAAATTAGTTATTCCTAAAATTATAAATTATTTTCAGTTGCAAATACTATAAAAAAGATAATTTTTTTTTTATTTGACTAATATAGTAATACATACCTCCGATATGTGTGCTTGCATCTGTTTCTTTGATAGGTGCCATTTTCCCTATCTATTGCTGAATTTGTACATAGTCCGGCATCCTTGGTCATTTAAAAGTCCGATCCACTGTATCATCATTAGGTTGGAGGGATAACTATTTTTATAGTATCAATTTTATTTGTAAAAAAATAATTATTCCTGAAATGAAATTTTCAGTTATACATACAAAAAAAAAAAAAAAAAAAAAAAAAAAAAAAAAAATATGTATATATATATATATTCCTAAAATAAAAAATTATTTTCAGTTGCAAAAACTATAAAAAAGTAAATTTTATTTATTTGCCTAATATAGTAAATACATATCTCCGAGATTTGTGCTTGCATCCGTTTCTTTGATAGGTGACATTCACATCCTTTTCCTATCTATTGCTGAATTTGTACATAGTCCGACATCCTTGGTCATTTAGAAGTCCTATCCACTGTATACATTATTAGGTTGGAGGAATAACTATTTTATGATATCAGTTTTATTTGTAAAAAAAAAAAAAAAAAATAGTTATTCCTGAAATGAAAAATTATTTTCAGTTATACATACAAAAAAATTAGTTATTACTAAAATTAAAAATTATTTTCAGTTGCAAATACTATAAAAAAGATTAAATTTTATTTTTTGCCTAATATAGTAATACACACCTCCGATATTTGTGCTCGCATCTGTTTCTTTGATAGGTGCCATTCACATCCTTATCCTATCTGTTGCTGAATTTGTACATAGTCCGGTATCCTTGGTCATTTACAAGTCCGATCCACAGTATACATTATTAGGTTGGAGGGATAACTATTTTATGATATCAGTTTTATTTGTAAAAAAAAAAAATATAGTTATTCCTGAAATAAAAAATTATTTTCAGTTATACATAAAAAAAAAATTAGTTATTCCTAAAATTAAAAATTATTTTCAGTTGCAAATACTAAAAAAAAGATAAAATTTTATTTATTTACCTAATATAATAATACATACCTCCAATATTTGTGCTTGCATCTGTTTCTTTGATAGGTGCCATTCACATCCTTTTCCTGTCTATTGCTGAATTTGTACACAGTCCGGCATATTGGTCATTTACAAGTCCGATCCACTATGTCATCATTAGGTTGGAGGGATAACTATTTTTATGGTATCAGTTTTATTTGTAAAAAAACAGTTACTCCTGAAATGAAAAATTATTTTCAGTTATACATACAAAAAAAAAAAAAAAAAAAAAAATAGTTATTCCTAAACTTAAAAATTATTTTCAGTTGGAAATACTATAAAAACGATAAAATTTTATTTATTTGCGTAATATAGTATTGCATACCTCCGATATTTGTGCTTGCATCTGTTTCTTTGATAGGTGCCATTCACATCCTTTTCCTATCTATTGCTGAATTTGTACATAGTCCGACATCCTTGGTTATTTACAAGTCCGATCCACTGTATACATTATAGGTTGGAGGGATAACTATTTTGTGATATCAGTTTTATTTGTAAAAAAAAAAAAAAAAAAAAAAAAAAAAAAGATAGTTATTCCTGAAATGAAAAATTATTTTCAGTTATACATACAAAAAAAAATAGTTATTCCTAAAATTATAAATTATTTTCAGTTGCAAATACTATAAAAAAGATAAATTTTTTTTTTATTTGACTAATATAGTAATACATACCTCCGATATGTGTGCTTGCATCTGTTTCTTTGATAGGTGCCATTTTCCCTATCTATTGCTGAATTTGTACATAGTCCGGCATCCTTGGTCATTTAAAAGTCCGATCCACTGTATCATCATTAGGTTGGAGGGATAACTATTTTTATAGTATCAATTTTATTTGTAAAAAAATAATTGTTCCTGAAATAAAATTTTCAGTTATACATACAAAAAAAAAAAAAAAAAAAAAAAAAAAAAATATGTATATATATATATATTCCTAAAATAAAAAATTATTTTCAGTTGCAAAAACTATAAAAAAGTAAATTTTATTTATTTGCCTAAGATAGTAAATACATATCTCCGAGATTTGTGCTTGCATCCGTTTCTTTGATAGGTGACATTCACATCCTTTTCCTATCTATTGCTGAATTTGTACATAGTCCGACATCCTTGGTCATTTAGAAGTCCTATCCACTGTATACATTATTAGGTTGGAGGAATAACTATTTTATGATATCAGTTTTATTTGTAAAAAAAAAAAAAAAAAAAAAAAAAAAAAAAATAGTTATTCCTGAAATGAAAAATTATTTTCAGTTATACATACAAAAAAATTAGTTATTACTAAAATTAAAAATTATTTTCAGTTGCAAATACTATAAAAAAGATTAAATTTTATTTTTTGCCTAATATAGTAATACATACCTCCGATATTTGTGCTCGCATCTGTTTCTTTGATAGGTGCCATTCACATCCTTATCCTATCTGTTGCTGAATTTGTACATAGTCCGGTATCCTTGGTCATTTACAAGTCCGATCCACAGTATACATTATTAGGTTGGAGGGATAACTATTTTATGATATCAGTTTTATTTGTAAAAAAAAAAAAATAGTTATTCCTGAATTAAAAAATTATTTTCAGTTATACATAAAAAAAAAATTAGTTATTCCTAAAATTAAAAATTATTTTCAGTTGCAAATACTAAAAGAAAGATAAAATTTTATTTATTTACCTAATATAATAATACATACCTCCGATATTTGTGCTTGCATCTGTTTCTTTGATAGGTGCCATTCACATCCTTTTCCTGTCTACTGCTGAATTTGTACATAGTCCGGCATATTGGTCATTTACAAGTCCGATCCACTGTGTCATCATTAGGTTGGAGGGATAACTATTTTTATGGTATCAGTTTTATTTGTAAAAAAATAGTTACTCCTGAAAGGAAAAATTATTTTCAGTTATACATACAAAAAAATAATAGTTATTCCTAAAATTAAAAATTATTTTCAGTTGCAAATACTATAAAAACGATAAAATTTTATTTATTTGCCTAATATAGTAATACATACCTCCAATATTTGTGCTTGCATCTGTTTCTTTGACAGGTGCCATTCACATCCTTTCCCTATCTATTGCTGAATTTGTACATAGTCCGGCATCCTTGGTCATTTACAGGTCCGATCCACTGTATACATTATTGCATAGGAGGCATAACTATTTTTATGCCATCTGTTTTACATATTAAAAAACAGTTATTCCTAGGATGAAAAATAATTTTCAGTTAAAAATACAAAAAATACATTATTCTTGAAATGAAAAATTATATTCAGATATAAATACAAAAAATAAACAGTTATTCCTGAAATGGAAAATTATTTTCAGTTATAAATATAATCAAAAGACAGAATTTTGTTTATTTACCCAATATAATAATACATACCTCCGATATTTTTGCTTGCATCTGTATAATTAATAGGTGCCGTCCACATCCTTTTCCTATCCAATCCTGAATTTTCAAATTATCCGGAAACCTTTGTCATTTAGCAGTCCTATACACTGGATACATCATTACATCGGAGGGATAACTATTTTTAAGGTATCTGTTTTATGTATTAAAAAATAGTTATTCCTAAAAAGAAAAATTATTTTCAGTTATAAATATAATCAAAAGATTAAATTTTATTTATTTGCCTAATATAGTAAATACATATCTCCGATATTTGTGCTTGCATATGTTTCTTTGATAGAAGTACTCCGTATCCTTTTCCTACCCATTCCTGAATTTGTTCATAATCCGGCATCCTTCGTTATTTAGAATTCCGATCCACTGTATTCTTTACCACGTCGTAGAGATAACTGTTTTTTTATTATTATTATTATTATTATTATTCGTTCTAAGGATAACAAATTGCTATACCTGAAATGAAAATTTATTTTTATTTATAAATTGAATCACAAGAGTGAAATTTCTTTACCCTCACAATATAATAGTAATACATACATCCGATATACGTGCTTTCATCTGTTTCTTCTACGAGTCTCATCCGCACACTTTTCCGATCAACCTCAGAGTTTGTTCAGAATGCTGCATCTTTGATTTTTCGCCTTCGGTATGATAATTGCTTTTATGGTATCGGTTTCTAAAGATCAAAAATAGTTATCCCTGAAATGAAAAATTAACTTCAGAGTTAAATTAAAGTATAAGAATGAAATTAATTTTCTTACTCAATATATTAATGCATACCTCATGTACTTGGGTTTCCATTGTTTTTTCGGTGGGAGTCAACCCCCTATTCTTTCGATCCACTGTTCAGTCCTAGTTTGAATTCAGCATCTCTGTTTATTCATACATGGGTAAGGATAAAAATAGTGTTGTGTTTGAAATAATACGTAATTTTTTTCATAAAGGTGAAAATTTTATCACTAATGCTTGGAAATGGCGCAAATTTCAATGGATTTCCATTTCTTCCATAATGTTATTAGAGTATGTGATCTGTGATACACATGAAATAACATAAGTTGAAAGTTTTGACACTTGATATATTAATAGTAAAAAAAAACACCTTTTTTGTGTATTATTTTTAAACTAATCATATTCCTTTTCAACAGTAGGAATTTTTATGAATCTTTTATTTCTATTACCATTTACCTAAAAAAAGGTATTAATATCCCAAATTTCGTACTCGGAGATGAGAGATAAATATTAGAAAATGAGTAAGAGAAAAAAAAGGAAATGAATTTTTATTTAAACAATTACTACCTGTATTGTTGAGAGCGTAATCACGAATGAAAAATGATTTGTTGAAAAAAAAAAGAATATTGTTGCAAATTGTGATATAGCAACAAACGTTTTCACTAAAATTAAATTGTGTGATTGTTGAAATGTAATAAAGTTATTGCGTCCACCATTGTTGCGGAAAATTGTCTGTGAACGAGAAAGCAACAAATTTAAAACTGATTCAAAATATTTTAAGTTAACCAATAACATTTAAGTGGTAAATTCTCAAATCCTAAAGATTTCTACGAAGGATATTTACACAAAAAATAAGGATATTTACATTTTTACATATTTTTGGCTGTGGCCAGCAGGTCATCCTTGAATTTCGGAATATTCTGCGGAAAAAAGGCGCTATGATAGCGATTTTTGCCTAATTTTCTTGATTTTTCGTAGGTCTATTGTGCATTGGCGGCTCGTGCAGCGACAGGAACTCGCGTCCTGCTAAGTCAGCTATTCTAAAACAGCTGGTTATAATAGAATAAGGAAAAACTATTGATTTTAATAAATATAATGATCTAGATTAGATCTTTTTACTCCGATTTATTGCCTGAAGCAGAAAATTAAGATGAAAATCCAAGTTTGTACTGTATTGAACTAATAATATTAAAGTATTAACATGTGTAAATACTTCTTGAAATATTAAGAAGTATGAGATAGAAGAAAGTTTTAGGATTGACACATCCAACTAGTTTGTGTATGTTTTTGGCTATGCCCAGCAGGTCCACCTTGAATTTGGAAATATTCCACCGAAAAGGAGCACTGTAATAGCTATTTTTGTATAATTTTCTTGATTTTTCGTAGTACTATTTTACATCGGCGGCTCGTAAAGCGGCGAGAACTTCGCATCATGCTAGCCAGCCATTCGCGAACAGCTCCCCTTGGGGAGACGAGCAACCGGTATTCGTGCCGCGTAAGGCGTTCAGAATCGGGGAATGTACAACAGAATACTATGGATTTTAATAAATTGAAAACTATTGATTTTAATAAATATCATGATCGAGATTAACTCGTTTTTACTCCGATTCATTCACTGAAGGAGAAATTTAAGATGAAATTCAAATTTGGTATAGTATTGAACTAATAATATTAAAGTATTGATATTTGTATTTAAAATATTAAGACGTATTAGATAGAAGAAAGTTTTAGGTTTGGCACATCCAACTAGTTTTTTATACGTTAAATATCCGATTTCTTAAAATAATATTCTGGCAACGCTGCTTTATTTGGTCATTTCGTATCAAACTCACGAACATAAAGCGCAACTAGATAAAAATATTTGTGAATTGTATGTATAATTATACTATTTTTCAATATTATTTACCAATTACTGTATAATCGATGAATGCCGTTTTTTTCCTCCTTAATGTATATTTTTTATCGGTAATGGACTTTGGTCAACATTACAATTATTATTCACGCTTATAAAACTACTTTTAAACCAACAAAAACGTTCCTAATGGAAATAATTTTTTACATTTCACAACAAAGCTAGAATTAACCCCTTGGGGACGAGCAACCGGTATTCGTGCCGCGTAATGCGCTCAGAATCGGGGATTATATCCCCCAGTAATTTTTTATTGTAAATTTTGCCTTATGTAATCCGAGCAATTTCCCGATTCAATTGGGCAAACATTTCTGTTTTAAAAAACCGGTGATTAAAGATTAAAAATTCTGTAAAAGACGCTCGTTCCGAAGGGGTTAACACTTAGGCAATTACGAACTCTTTCAGCGCGCCCATCTGAATAGGCTAATGTCAGACGGACGTCTTTTTGCACGCTTTTTTCCTGACGTATTATCCCTACACAATGCCGCTAGCATTGTTAGGGATAATACGTCAGGAAAAAAGCGTGCAAAAAAACGTTCGTCTGACATTAACCTAAGGGTTTCAAAACAACAATACAGATTCTTAAATCTTAGGAATTATTTTAAGTCAGATAAACGAAGTTAATAGGTTCCTAATACTATTTAGAGGACAACTTTAAAGAGTAAGAAATTAAAATTTTTCAAACAAGGGAGATTTCTTTTTTTTTTTTTTTGTACATTTAGAAAAAATGATAGTAAAAAATGATGATTTAAAGCCACATTTTACAAATTTAGCTAATTATGCGAGAGGTTAATTTTAGTATGCACAAAAACTATCACGTCCGAAAATAGTATTATATTTTAAAGAAAAAATGCGTTTCTTTTTATGAGCTTGAAAAACATTAAGATTGCGTCAAAAATCCCGAAATTTCCGCCAAATTTTCATTCCTTCCTACAAAGATAAGGTACCATGGTAAAGCAATTGCAGAGATATGAATTCAGATTTAAGGATAGGATTTCTAAAGCAGCAGATTTAACCATTTTTCTGTTTCATATAAAGCTATCGATATTTCATTTTTTTTTTAAATGTTTAACAATTTGTTAAAATAATCTGAAATAAAGCATTATTTACCTGAATTTTGATTATTTGATGACTTGGATAAGAAAATAACTAAAAGAATGGAATGAATTGTTAACTAAAAGACAGTCGAATTGTTGAATTTTGCATAAAAGAAAAAAGTATTTTGCGTGGAAAGAGTGATTGTTACAAATTGAATAATAAAGGAACCAGACATTGATGACTTGCATTGTTGCAGAAGCATGAAAGTTATCTTTAACACGTTGTGTGCCACGAGATTTCTTAGTGAAAACCCCGTCAAGCCACGCGCATTGCTTAGAAGCGCTGGTATTGTGGTATAGCAATGCAAAGCGCACTACTAACAGATTGATATTTACTTCTTGTAGGGGAGATTAGCCATATTTGGACCGCCGCTTTAATTAGACCGTTGCCATTCTGCCATTAATTACAGGAAGAGGCTCCATCTACCGCTGAAATCCTATCAGAATGACGTCACTCATGATTAGAAGAAGCAGCCGCCTACCACGTGCTGTTTTCAGACAATTTTAAGAAAACGTAAAGTTAGCTGTTTTGATCTAATTTTTTTCTACTAAATGTAAGTGAATATTTTAAAACTAAGGTAAGTTGTTATGTTTTCATATGCATATATGAATTCATCTGTTTATTGGGCATATTTTTCATGCGGATTTGTTTGATTTCGCTTTTGTTCTTAGTCTTGAAATTAACTGTTTTAAAAAATAGCGCAGTTGCCGTAATTGGACCAATTTAAGTTGCTTAAATTGGACCAGATATCCGATAATAAATCTGAAAGTAAGTAATGAATTTCGAGGACGGTGCGCTTTGTACACTATTTTTTTATATTTTATGATGGATTACTATCTCCATACAAGTTTTTTTTTTTTGTATATCTGGCTTAATTTTTTTATACAGTTTAGGCCTATATAAACATAAAAATATTTTTACATGTTTATGCAATAAATTTTGTTTGCAATTTTTTTTTATCTTGTATGTAGGGATTACAATCCCGAGACTAATTTCCAATCCCGGGATTTCGGGATTGCTTAGATTCAGTCCCGGGATCCCGGGATAATCCCGAGATTAGGAAAATTAGAATTTCTGTAATATCATCAATTTTTACAATAGCTAAATATCATAATATTATAAAAAAGACAAAGCAAAATTACAGTCTAATTTACAAATGAAAATACACCAAATTAAAAAAAATAACTTCAATTAATTATCAAAACTTATAGGATAAATTAGAACAATTGAAAATTAAAAGAAATACGCTGTTGATGTTTGAAAATGCAACAAAAAACATGAAATGTCTACGCTTTATCTTATAGATAGTTTCTTTTATTTCCTGTTAAACAAGTTTTTGAATAATTTAATATTTTCAATATTAAAAACTAATTAATATCACGAATTAAATTATGAATTATTCTCATACCCACGTAATTAAAGTTTATAATTCTAGGATATTGCAAATGCAAGATTTTCCCTAACATGAAGATTTTTTTCTTGAAATAAAAGAACTAAAGAACTTAGCACACACACATATAGAATAAAATAATGCATAGATGTATAGTTTAAATTTCTAAATAGCAATAGCTGTTAAAATTCGAAAACGTTGCATAATATAAAAAATTATTACGTACCTCGTGAAAAAAAAAAAAAAAAAGAAAGATTGTTTTGAATAGTTCACTGTTTCCTAACTAATCGGTATTCCTTTGAAAATATGTTCTAAGAAATATGACGGCATCTAAAGTTTCATCTCCAAGTCCCAGTTGTAACATTGTCTGTTTTTAGGGAAATGTCATATTGGTTTAAGGGGTCTTGTACCTTTTAAACGCGTCGAAAATTAACGAAAAACTTCAAAGTTTGAATTAGTCTATCTTCAAAGCCTTTTTATGTATAAACATTAAATTTTGGAGATTGATTAAACAGATTGTGCTTTGTAATATGCTGCCATTAGAAATTTATTAACCCATTACAGAATTTGTTTATTGTTGAAATCAAAATAGCTCTTTTTTTACCCCATAAGTCATTGCGCGCATGATATCTTGAAAAAGTATGTATGGATTATCATGAAATTTGGTAAAGATACTAAACCTACATGTATGTTTAAAATGATGTACCCTTAGGCTAAAATTATTTCACTAACTATATAAAAAAAATATTTTTTGTAAAAAAAATAAAAATTTTATATTTTTAATGAATAAGTATAGTCATAACTAAAAATATTACCATTGTAAATACTTAAAAGTAGATCATTTTAACACACATATTTGTTTAGTATATTTACCAAATTTCATGACAATCCATACATACTTTCTCAAGATATCATGCGCGCAATGATTTATGGAGTAAAAAAAAGAGCTATTTTGATTTCAACAATACACAGATTCTATAAAGGGTTAATAAATTTCTGTTGGTAGTATATTACAAAGCACAATCTGTTTAATCAATATCCAAAATTTCTTGTTTATGCATAAAAAGGTTTTGAAGATAGACTAATTCAAACTTTGAAGTTTTTCGTTAAATTCCGTCACGTTTAAAAGGTACAAGACCCCTTAAGCGCTCCGTTAGCATTTCAATGCACTTTTTTGCTGTAAAAGATCCATATATGCGCATAAGGCCTAAATTCCTGAATTTGCTGAAATTTAAATTTCTTGAATGGGCATTAATATTCATAAATCGCTTGCTTGCAGTAAATGTCCATTCGTCAAAAGTCAAACTAAATTTTTTTCCTGAATTTTAAAAGTTTGTATTTCACTTGTAATTAACTCTTTTATTATAGTTCACTACACGATTTCGAATTGATACTGCAGATTTTGGCAAATCATTATAGCCTTTAGCTATCAGTAAGTTTCTTAAATCAGTTGAAGTTAAATGAAAAACAGTCTTTAGCTGTCATTCGCAATAAAATTAAATCCAGTGATTCCTTATTACTACTAAAATAATCTTCTATTTTCCGCTTTTTAGAAAGCAATGGATTTTCTATGCAATCTTGACGTGTGGAAGGAAGAGATGATGTATTAAATTCTTTCTAAACTTTAGTACCATGTTTCGTCGATAAATGTGCATGCAACCCTTAGTCGATCCACCTAACGTTTTAAGCATTTGGCTACATCTTTTACGTTTAGAGATTTTTTCATCTTTTGACCTTAAATAGCAGTGTCATACTGAACATGTATCATTATTTTTCCTATGAGCTACAAAATCCTTTTCATTAGACATCTTTAAAGCAAAATAAGTATAAACGCCCGAAAAGCAAAGAAGTTGGCACATAATAATGACTATGAAACTCAAATGCGACGCTTATCAGTAAACTCTAATTCGAAATTTTGTGATTCCCAGTTGCTGAAACGACCGGCTTTCTAAACGCGGCGAAATCGAAATAAACAAATGATATCATTGTTCCCGAATAATAGCCGAGCGGGTTACATCTGTTTGCAAGTCAAAAGGTTTTCATGTTAAACGATTTCATCGCTTTGAAATATGTAAAAAATACTTGAAATATGTATATTTTTTCAAGGATATATAAATTTCATAAAAATTAATTCTTTTTCTTTCCAAAAGAGAAAGTCTATAAATATATTTTTTTTTTCAGCTGAATATTGTCCCATTTAAAAAAAAAAAGGACAATCCCGAAAATCCCGGGATTTTCGGGATAAAAAATGATGCGCGATCCCGGGATACGGGATCCCGGGATTGTAATCCCTACTTGTATGTATTTGTATTTATTTTCTTTGAATTCTTTATTCCTACGGCATATTTGATTTACAGAGTTGAATTCAAACATTTTCATCCTGCAGGACATTTGTGATGGAAGACTTTTTACAGTTCTGGAGGATGGAATTATACTTTTTTGCCATTAAAACGCATAAAATCTCAAGCCTTGATGAAAATGTTGAAAAAGGCATAAAAAAACTGTCTGGAAGAAAAACAGCCGTGACAACAAAAGCTGTTAAAGATATAGGAAACAAAAAGCAGACAGTAAGTTCTGAAGAAATTCACCTGCAACAAGGCTTCAGCTACAAATCCTCCCCAAAAGCAAAAAAAAAAAAAAAATAAAATAAACCATTAGAAATATTATATCCCTTGCTAAATTCAGTTAAATCAAAGTACAAAGGGAGCCAACAAACAGTTGTGTTAACATCATCGCCATATAAACTAAACCTTGAAAAAAAAAAAAAAAAGACAAAAAGGAAGCTTTCACAACACAAAAGCAATTAGAACAAAAAATAGGCGTTTAAAAAAATAGGCGTAATGCAATTAGCATGAAGATGATGGAAGAGAAGAACTACAAACAAAATGTAAAGAAAACTTCTGTTCCAAAAAAAAAAGTCTGATAATTCATAATCTAAAAAGAAAAATCTAGACAGTGATGATTGGTTTTGCCTAATTTGTAAGAAAAATAAAATAGCAGAAATGATTCAGTATTAATATTTGGATTTTTTTTTTCCCAGAGAGAAACATTCGCCTTGCAATACAACACTTTGCATACAATTAAGCAAAAGTAATTTGAAATTTGATTTTCATTTGAAATATGATTCAGTATTCATATTGCCATATACGGTTCCAAGTTTTGTGCGCTGGAAAACAAAAACAATAAACAAAATTCATGTATAAGCTTTGCCAAAATTTTCTCCTTACTTAAAAATCTCCTTACATGATATTCAAGTAACTGACAATCAGTTCCATAATTTCTATTCTTAATTACTGACAACTTTGATTTATATTTTGAATACATTTTGATATAAAACAATTATTCTTATTTTCAGATATTTGATTTCATTATATTTCATTGCTGTTATTTTGTTTGATTGTTTCATTAATCGCAAACTTTGCTTTTAATAAAATTAGTTATATTTCCTAGTCATTAAAACAACCTGATATTATTTGGTCTAATTTAGGAGACTGGGGGTCTAACTTAGGCGACTAGTTGCTGAATTTGGACCACTTTTGACAAATTTTTCAAATTAAAATAAAATTTAAGATTTTCAAAAAGAAATTGATCTAAATATTTATTTAGTTAATAGATGAATAGATTGATCCTGTGTAATGATCTTTTGCAGATATTCCAAAAATTAAGTGAGTTACACCTGAAAATAAGTGAAGTGGTCCAAATTCGGCTACTCTCCCCTATATATCTTATAAATATAGAAATATAATCCTGTAATAAATAAAAGTTAAGTAAATTTTAAATAAATTTTCAGTAATTTCTTAAAACAATGTATATTTTTTAGTTTTATGTCATATTTTACACTGTCAGTAACCGGTGGCTGACGGGGCCTAAACGGAAAGTTCAGTGGCAGTCAACAGTGACTGACGTGGCAGTGAACGTGTTTAGAGGATAGGTATGTATAAAACAACTAGGTGTCGCCGCTATGCAAGTCGGTTTCTCCAAACGAACCTTGAATCAAACGAAATATATCGGGTGAATTCTATCTTGTGTTTTAAAGTAAGATGGACTTTTACGGGAATGGATATCCGCATTTCTGAAAACCATACGAACGCAATTGCGCTATTATATTTTGCAATGAGTCACCCAAAATTTTGGCTGTTAAGGACCAATTCTCTTAGACATTTCAGACCTCATTTACAGTAGGATCTCTTAGACCTCATTTACAGTAGGATTTAGTACAGAACGATAGAATGATACGCAATAAATACCAAAACCATTCCTGAAAAATTATCTAATTAACAATGCAAGTCGTGTTCCCATTACTTATAATTCACCCATTCTTTATATAAAATTTATGTTTTTTTCCTTCCATTTTCACGTTCAATGTTGAATCTGTTTTCTTCAAAATGTGTTGTAGGACGCAACTATTATTTCAGAGAAAGTTTTAAAAAATTGATTTTATATTGTTTAGTAGTAAAGTCCGAACTCGTTGAATTTCTAATTTATTGTGTACATTAAAAATATCTTTAAGAAAAAGTCCGGAGTGCCTTACATTTCAGAATTGATATTATTTTGATATTATAATAAAGTACTTTATGTCTTAAATATCATTTCAGTACAATTTATGGTTTATAATAAGTGTATTTTAAACGGTTCTTTAAAAAAATGTTTACAAATATTTTGTATATAAAACAAACTCTAATTTTTCTCTGCAACACCAATCCCCCGTACCCTTTTCTCCACATATTTTTTTTATCACAATTATTTTAATTATGTTAATAATGTTTATAAAAAGACATAAAGTTAAATTAAAATATTCTCACCTTTTGCATTATACAGTAGAATCGCGATTTTACGACCATCGATTTAACGAGCCCATGCGATTTAACGACCACTGGATCAGATCCTGACCGTTTTCCAATACTCAGAATGTAAGTTCCCCTATCGTTTTAACGACTCGTAAATAGTTCAGATCTTAATTTAGTGACCTTTCTGAGAACACTGAAACTGAAGATTTCAATCATCTAATGTAAGAATTGCGAAAAAGCTGTTATTTTGCCGAAAAATCTAACATTCGAGGATTTTGTTGCCGTTGACAATAAGTTCGAAATTGAGGGGGAATTTTCGAAAGATATTTAATCCTGAACAGAACATTTCAAATATTTCTTCCGACGAGGAAATTGACGATGTCGCAGAAACACCTCCGAAGCGAGGGATGCCATCAAGATCAAGATCAAGACAAAATTTTTAGAAAAGAAGAAAATTCTAACGATTACTTTCAGATGATCAATGGCCCCATTCTGGAAGTTTCCAGCCGCCTTTTGAAGTAAAAAAATATAACATCATTTTTCAAAAAATGTTAATTAACCAGTGTAGGTCATTTTGTAAAATTGTTAATTTCTTATAAAAGTACTCGAAACTTTTTATGATTTTTTTTATTCTAAAGATTAAGACAAATTACAATAAATATTTTATTGTATTTATATAAATGAATAGTCACATTAGAATATTAGGTATTTTTGAACTGCATTAAAAATAAAAATTACCAACTTTTGATTTAACGTCCGACTTTCCAAAGTCCTGTGACGGTCGTTAAATCGCGAGTCTCCTGTATTATAAATATATAAATATAATATAAATATTATAAATATGACATTTCACTTACATTGTTAACCCTTAGGCCCGTTATCCATGCACCCAGTGCGTCCATCTGGCTCCATACCCCAGCGTTAAGGACGCGCTGCATGCGTCTATCTGATTTTTTCAATGTTTTAAACGTTACGAATGCGTTTACCGCGCTGTAAAACAGAAGTAAAATTATTTTCTGTTTCAGAAAAAATCTCAGCCTCTGCACCACGATTTCCTTGCATAGGAATACCAGGTTTGTCACAAAATATTTTGCGTGCTAATCCATTAACGCTACATTCAATTTAACTATACTGATTTCGTATTTTCGAAAGCTCATTCAAAACGCCCTTATAAAATAATAATAATAATAATAATAATAAATCCAACAATGGACGAAGAACGGAAAGGCAAAAATTCAGTGGTCTAAGGGTTAAACTTTTGTGTGCAAACGAAAAAAAATATATAATAATACGCTTTGTATGACAGGGGGCACCTGCAGGTACGCGCCGTGAGCTTCCAGTCGGGCGAGCGTTTTTCTCCGGTCACAAGCATTTGAATCAAACTTGGTCGCAAAATTACGAAAGAGCGTTAAATTATCGGGAGCTCATCAGAGGTCTGCACGAGACCTCTGGCATCAGAGGTCTGCACGAGCTCATCAGAGGTCCCGGCCCGGCCGGGCCGGGCCGGCGGAATGGAGGAGAATTTTCAAACGGGCCGGGCTGGGCCGGCAGAATTAGGACAATTTTTTCAACGGGCCGGCCGGGACGGCAAAAAATTGAACGGGCCTGAAGGGCCGGGCCCGGCCGATAAAAAAAATTAATCGGGCCTATCGGCCCGATATAAGAATTTGAGAGGAGCAGATAAAATACGAGGTCATTTCCAATGAATATGACTTTTTCGAGAAGTATAAATGTGCGTTACGAGCCGATGCGAATTTAACAACATCAATACAGAAATGTAACATGTCCATCGTAGAGATCAGCATCGTACAGTTACATGATGCCTGATCCCGGGTTTAAATTTTTTTCGGCAGACTTGTGCCGGGACGGAACTGGTCTTAATCGTTCTCAGGATGTGTAGGACAGGCATTATGTTTTGTAAAAGTATTAATAGCGATAATGAACTTCTGTTAACAGTATCTTTGGAAATGTACCTTAAGGTAGTTCTCATATTTACTGCTCAACAATGCGAAACTCTCAGACACATTTTCTGACTCATTTTTAACTATAAAGGCATAAAATTGACAGGCTGAGTATTGAAGGCAATTGGGATCAAATAGCGTTTCCATTTTTCATAAATTACGTACAGAGATAACAGAGACTCTTGTCACGTGACTGTAGGTTTTCTCCTTTCCTGTGCTATCGCTTCCGGAAATTCGATTCAAAACGCTAACTTTGGCAGTATTTTCTGAAAGATATATTACTTTTATCTAAAAAAAAAACGGCATTTACATGGTTTCTGAATAAGAATACCTGCCAATCTCATGCGTTTCCGAAAAGGAATGAATTCATAAATGTATCAAAATGTAGCTCCTTTGGATTTGAGAAAAGCCTTAAAAATGACAGAAATATTTTCACAAATCTACCTTTTATTATAAGCTTCAAAAGTTACCATGTTTTTTAACCCTTTATTCTAAACTACAATAATCTTTTAATGAACCCTTATTTAAATTTTGAAACGTCTGTAGAGACGTTGACTAAAACACTGTAAGTAATCGTTAACGTTTACTATTGTGTGTTTTCTATTTTGCGAACACATAGTAATTTAAAATATACTGTAAAATGTTCCCATAAATATGCATGTAGTATTCATTAAAAGAATCTTAATTGTATGTCGAGAAAAAACGGAATTTTTTGTAGACATTTAGTCGGGCCGGGCCGGGCCTGTTTTCACTGATTTTGGTACGGGCCGGGCCGGGCCGAGAACGGTAAAAATGTAAACGGGCCGGGCCCGGGCCTGGAAATTCCGGCCCGTGCAGACCTCTAGAGCTCATATCAGCATTAGATTAAAAAATTTATTTTTGAGAAAATGGCGGTCATTTGAATAAAAGAAGTAATTTTTTTCGCTTTTTTTTTTTACTTTTGCGAGATAGGTAAAATAATCAATGAAAATTATACTTTTCGGTGGCATAAGTTCCAGCAAAAACAATTTATCTTTCTTTTAAACAAAGATTGGAGGAAATTGGCTTAATGGTTCTCGAGAAAAATGTTCATCCAAATTGAAAAACCAGATTTCGAGAAAACTAAATGTAAGGTTTCATGATAATTATTACGTTCAACGGGAGGCGTTACATTTAATGGAGAAAAAAAAGATTCTAAGGAATTGGAACATCATGAAATCGCTTTAGACCAACAACCTACACACTTGAGGGATGCAAAATAAAAAACAATCGAAATTTTCGATTAAAAAAAGTAGAAATTACTTAATAGCCTACACTAGTCACGCGGAGAAACTTGAACGCTAATGTTAATCCTATGGGGACCTTGTTTATAGATTTCTCGCTCGCATTTTAATATTTTTAAATGATTTTTCATTAATAGGATACCTGAAGTCGATATTTTTTAGTGTGCGTTTGTACCTTTTTCAATTTTGGTTACAGTTTTTTTTTGTATGAGATAGTTTCAATTTCAGAACCGGTTCTTACCGGTTCCAAAAATGAAACTGCTGTTATATAAAAAAAACTATGGCCAAAATCAAAAAAGTAAAAACGCACAATAAATTTTATTGATCTCAGGTACCCAATGCAAAAAATATCATTTAAAAATATTAAAATGCGAAGGAGAAATCTGTAAAAAGTATTCCCATAGGATTAACATTAACTTGAGCGTTTCATTCCGTGACTAGTAAGCTCTTAAACAAATGCTGATTTTGAAATACTAGTATCGGATCTTAAACATTTAATTGATGCCCTTATTCAGGAGCACGCTGATTTGCAAAGAGAAAATGAAAAGTTCCGCGATGAACTAATACTAAATACTGAGAAACTCTTAATTGCACGGGCCAAACTCAAAGAAAATAAACGCTTATTGGAAGTCGTCAACACTCTTTTTTAAATATTACATTAAAGCTATCACTTTAAAAGCATAAATAAAACATTGTTCGAATTGTAATAAAAAAGCTAAAATCTTTAACAACGATATTTACGCACAAATAACGTATAGAACGACAAAAAAAAAAAAAAAAATCCCATACGATCGTTTCGAGGATTCCTGTATCCCCTTTCTCAGTGAGGGAAAAAAATGAATTAAAATGGGTTTGAAGACCCCCTCGGTTATAGCCCCGAGTATTGGCTTATGGACTCAAATCTGCTGGCTTATGGGCTTATCACTTTAAAGTCAAAGAAGAAAAAACTCAAGCGTCTATCACTAAGCTCCAAGATCCATTACAATGGTATTCTTATATATGAATATAGAATTTTACATCGCTTCCTACAGAAAAGTTCCCAGCGATTTTAATTAGTGCAAATGAGAAAGAAGTGCCAATACGAGAAGTAAAAATAAATTTTTAAAAATGTATATGAAACAAGTAGATTTAATTGAAGGTACACAAATGAAGAGATGATAATTAATAGTAGCTTGCTTCTCAAATGATGATCTTGAAACAATTAAGAATTTTTTTTATTTCAGATGACTCTATTGGTAATTGCTATAAAAGTTAATGAACGCAAACCAAGAAAACTTAGAATCATGTTTTTTGGAGCTTCGGGAGTGCCTAGTCCCCTAAATAAAGAGGCGGACCCGGCAGATATTTACCAAGGACATCATGTTAATCTATTACAAACGGTGCTCAGCAGATATTTACAATAGGAAGAAGTGCCCTATGCATTGATAAGAGTAACGAAAGAAAACACAGCAGATGATGCATCGCACCTAGCGCTGGAATTAGATGAAAAATATGTTATGATACTACTTAGTACGTAAAATATATATATATATATTTATCGGTTTCAACAGCTGTACAGTTAAGCGATGTGTCAGCATGATATGATTCTGCAACTGCCAAGTAATTGACCATTTAAAAAATTGTCTAAATGAAACAATCTGTGCACATTGCTCAGTTCATTATTATATTGACAACTTTGAACATAAATCCGAAGCACTCAAATGCATTAACTGCTCGGAGATTATCAAGGAGAAGAGAAATAAGACAGGCTGGGAGAAATGACGATGCTGTAAATTCAACTCTCTGTCCGGTCGTATTAAAAGAAATGACTGAAAAATGTATGCAAATGATCTGTAGCCATAGATAAATGGACTGATGTTAGTAAATATAAAACAGCTATACTCAATGAAAATATGTTTTAGCTTATGTGTTTTGCAACATATGAACTAAAATATATCTATTCTAAACGAAAAAAATCTCGAAAAAATAAATTACATGAACACACCCTCGGAATGTAAACTAGGAAGGGGCAAAAGTTTGGAACGGAAGTGCCTGTAACCCGCACCTCAAGCCGCATTATTTAAAAGGAAAAAGAAGATTTTGTCAGAACCTTGTTAAACATAGCAAAATTAAATGTAATACAGAACAATTAGAAAATATTGAATTTTCAAAAATAAATTTACACCAGCGTCGTTGAAAATGGGGGGAATGAAATTATCCATTCCTTATTTTTCTAAGAGGGGAGGGGGGGGGGGAGTTATCCATTGAACCCTGCATTTAAGATAAATTTGAACACATTAATGTAAAAAGAAAGGAAGAATTAAAATTTTTCTTCTACGGGGGGCGAAAAATTCGTAGTTCTTCTTTCTCTTAGTGTTTAATTATTTTACGCAACTTGTAAAGAATAAATTTTACTATTTTTTTAAAAAATCATCAGGAGATTAAAAAAAGTGTGTTATCGTAATTCAGGGAGGGTAATGGCCCTCCCCTCCCACACCACTGCAGGTGTTCCTATACACTAATATAAACGTGCTGTTAATTTTGCTCCATGGGGACTGTCAAAATGTCATCTGCCCTTACAAATATAAATGGATGTTTAATCAACATAATTTCTAATTAAAACTTTCCAGAAATCAAATAAGCAACAAAGGTAAACAACTATTTTTTTATCTGTTCATTTTGTCATTATGGACTTTACGCCTTCCTTTTTTGTTGAATAACTGTTACATAGATTAATAAATTATAATAGAGATGTGGAATACCCCAGATCTTTAACCTTGCCCCACCTCCAGATGAGCGCGTAATTCTGGCCTTGAATAGAATCAATCAGACAATTTGTCCTTTCTTTTCGAATGAAACTCCCCACACTTACCGTAACAATCTGCATGCATTGATCATAAATGACCATCAAATATGTATTACAAATATGAGCGTAAAAAACAAATATTGGATAGTATCGCATAGCTACAAATATCACCTTGTACATGAAGGAAACTGAAATGTATATAAATTGAAACCGAAACTTGTGAGAAATCAGTTCGACTCTCTAGTTGAAACATAATCATCATGTTCGCTAAAGTAAGTAGTACTTTCATTTTACGATATTTTACGTTTTTCACGACATTTTACGAAAGGAGAAAAGTATTTAATGGTTGTAATTAATTGACAACCAACAGTTCTTGGCAAAAAATACCCTTTTACCATAGTATACTCGTAGTATGATTTTGTGAAAATATGTAATATAAAATAAGCCAGGATTTGAGAGTTAAAATAAGTTAAAATTCAACACCCCGAAGCAATAAAATGAATTCATATAATAGTGTAAATGATTATATTTTTCAGAAATAAGTTTCGTTTTCTAATTAAATGTCTGCTTTTTTATATATCCATTTTTCACAAGTTTTAACTACGGTTCAAGGACTTATTCAGAATCATTAAAGTAATTCTAATACAACATCACTGGATAATTCATAAAGTAATGGAAATTTTCCCAGCAGTCGCTTTTTGCACGAATTTCTAATATATTATTTGAATCAAACATTAAAGAATTAAATATAAGTATCTTGTTTAAAATAAGTTATGAAAAGGATTAAAAATATTTTTAAAAAAATGTTTTAAATATTTTCAAACAGCAATTGAAATTTACATTCGGACTTGAGAAAAGCATCTCATAAGAAAGAGTAATATTTTCCATCTATCTAAAAATTGCTAGAAAAAGAATCCATTATATATTTTCAAGATAAATAAGATGTAAAGATTATGAGTAATATTGAACCAATGACATTGAACAGATAACATTTAAATAATACGGTGAAATAGTTTAAAACATTTTGAATGAATTAATACTTAAATACTGTCTTTTAAAATATTTATATTTAACCATTCTTTTTATAGATTGTAATCCTCTTAGCTGTATCCGTAGCTGCTAATGCTACGGCACTTCTAGGAGCCGCACTCACCCATACTGGAAGTAGCGTCACTTCTAGGCACCAAGATGTAAGTTTTGCATATTTTTGGTTTTATTTTTATTTCTTGTTAAAATACTATATCTTATAAAAGAATTGAGAGGATTTCAAAACAGGAAAGGCATTCTTTGATAAAAAACGTGAAAAATGCGCATTTTCCTAAATAATGCTGAGCAATTAATATTATTTAGATAGCTATATCATTAAAATATGTTTAATGTATTTTGTATATCACACATATATTTTTAATTTTTTTTCTTAAATCCGAATAATATAAAATATGTTGAATTAACTTCTGAATTACTGTTTTTTACAGGCACATGGAAACTACGCTTTTGACTACAGTGTTAATGACGGTCATGCTTCAAGCAAATCTCAATCAGAAGTTGGCACAGGTGGACATAAAGCAAGTGCATATAACTCACATATCAATCACGTTGCTCCAGCTGTCTCTGTCGCACATTCCGCTCCGGTTATTAATGCAGCTCCTATTGCCCATGCCGCACCAGTAGCTTACTCCACATCATCTGTTGTTAATCATGTTGCAGCTGCTCCAGTAGTTCGTCACGTTGCTGCAGCTCCTCTTCTCCACGCAGCTCCAGTTGCATCCCTTGCTCACGCAGCTCCTCTAGCCCTTGCTGCACCAGTTGCCCACGCTGCACCGGTAGCTTATTCTACATCCTCTGTAGTCAACCACGTTGCTGCTGCTCCAGTAGCTCATCATGTTGAAGCTGCTCCAATTGTTTCTAGTCATGGACTTTATGGTGCTGGTCACGGACTTTATGGCGCTGGCCACGGACTTTATGGCGCTGGACACGGACTTTATGGCGCCGGGCACGGACTTTATGGTGCTGGTCACGGACTTTATGGCGCCGGCCACGGAATTTATGGTGCTGGTCATGGACTTTATGGTGCTGGTCCCCTAGGTTATGCAAATGGCATTGCTGGGCATGGATTGCTAGCAAATCGACTTGGCGGATTATCTCATGGAATTCACTATTAAATGTTGTTTTCAACTGCATATGTTATACCAAAGGATGTAAAAAAGTAATAAATTATTTTTACAAAGCTACTGAACAGTTTCATGCTTTAGGGTTTTTTAAATTTTATAAAATGTGGTGCGCCATCAAAAATAATCCTATGATTGAAAAAAAAAAAATGTCTCTTCTTATCAACTGTGAAGATTTTCTTAGATATTATTATTTTACTTTGCATTTAAAAGTTACAGAATAGATAAAACGTAAATGGATTAAAAAATTTCTTTTTAGAAACATTTTTCCAAAAGTTTTGTGTAAAGAGAAACATAATTTTTTTAAATTTCTAAATTTTTTATTTTTTTTTCTCTTCTTTTCATTTTTTTGCGCAATACTATCAATAAATTACTTTTTTAAGGATTCTTTCTGTGCTGATATATTTTATTCTAATATTTTAAAAGACATATATTAGATGACGTTTTGAGGCAACATTCATTTTATCACGAAAAGAAACTTTTTAAATACAGTATTATAAAAACGTGCTTTTTTAAAAAAGTTATTTAAAAGCATTTTTCCACAGTTCTATGTTAAAAACAATTATTTTAATTAAATTTTTATTGTGTCTGTTCTATTGTTTTAGTAGTTATGAATATTTTTAAAAATACAGAAACAAAAAACACATTACTATCTTTTAGTAATCTGTGTAAGAGAATAAAACCTGTACAATTCAAGTTTCTGAAATTTAAATTTATCAGTTAATCTGGAAATCAGAAGTAAATGTATAAGAATAATTTCACATAATTTCCATTCGTGTACTTTCGTATATGGTTCTTTCTGAATAATTAGTTTATCGACATTTTTTGTGTTTCTCTTTTATATACAGCTTTTGAAATTATACCTATCTCCTCTTAAGTAGTTGGGAGACTTTAAAAATGATATAGTACATTTAAAATAGATATGCAATTTAATCTCATACAGAAATAACAAAACTCCGTAATACACAATCTAATATCCATGTAGAAATTATCGAGTTAATGATTTTCCCTTCTAATAAAATTATCAGTGATATATTTTATTTAGCTTGCATATTGATGCGTAAATATAAATTGGCAAAAATATCCCAGGAATCATTTTATGCGCTTTTAATGCCACTTATTACAAAAAGAAGTATTTTACTTACAATTACACTCTAAAAAAAAACTGTAAATTTATGAGTGTTTGCCCTTCAATTTTCACGGGCAAAACAGCATTACTTGATGAAAAATGGTCTCATCCATTAAATAAGCGGTCTTATCCTTTAGTTACTTAGAAAATTAAGGGCAACCCGCATATTTTTAACCGACTGAAAAAAAGGGTTATGTGTTTCACGCGTATCTGTGTATGTGGATTTCTTTATATCCTCGAAACATCCCAACGGCTGGATGGATTTTAATGAATGAGGTCTCTATCAATTTGCCTTAACGGCCCGATGGTTATAGGCTAGGTTTTGTTTTTATAAATTCAAAATGGCGGTAGAGACGAAAAAAAATTTACGCACCCTATTGAGTGGCATATCATTGGATAGCGCTTTCAAAACGAAGACGATGTTTCATTGACTATTTTACATACAGAAGCTCCGTAAAACATTATACAACCTGGACGTTGTCTATGTAGGATCTCTAGCTTTACTGCAACTCTAACCATCATAGACATCTATAGACCTCATCAAAACAGTGTTCATAGATAGGAACTAACAATTAAACACAACTTAAAAGTCATCAATACAAGTTAAAAAAAAAAAAAATAGGTAAGTAATATAAATAAGTAATATAAAAAAAAAAAATTAAGTCAATTCCTACTTAGGTCAAGAAGAGATTTTTTTTTCTCCCATTCTTCTTTCCTCTTGAGTGGCGCTTAAAAAGCCTTGATCGAGAAGAGGGCTCTCTCGGTCTTAAAATACCTTGATCAAGAAGAGGGCTCTCTCGATTATTGAAAATTAATTAATTTAATTTAATTAATGAATAAATATTTGAAAAAAAACTGGATTAACATCAAGTGTCATCCACTACAAGTTTAAAAAAATTGTTGATTTTTTAAATGTAATTGTTTATTACAGTTCTAGTCCATCTGTTAGCAAAAATACCGATTGGTAATTGAATATGGATTTTTTTTTTTTTCCGGGGTATGACTGGAATCTCTGCTGCCGGCCTCTGCCCGTAATTTTACAGGGATATTTTTGTGTGTGTACTAAAATTATTTTAGCTCCAGTTTAAGGATATATATATACATTAATTTCAACAAGAGGTTAGTTTACTACATTTTTTTTTTTAGTGTGTGTGTGTGTGTTTAGCTATAGGCATTATGTTGAAAAGCTTAATATTTTCAATTTTATATAAATAAGCCATAAACCGGGCTTCCTCGGTTACAGAATATGAGTGAAAATCGTCATATAAATTATTTATAATATCAACATCCTTTTTTCTCTGCATATACTAAAAGCACAGTGATGAATAGTGCATTTTTCAAAAGATTCTGCAAGCCGCTTTTGAAATAGTATAGTACTTACATATTATTAAAACACGTTGTTTTATAGACAAAAAAAAAAAAAAAAAAAAAAAAGAAAGAAAGAAAAGAAAAGAAAGAAAAAAAAATGCAGTTAATTATAAATTAATGGAAAAACGTATCAGCAAAAAATCTATAAAGATTGCGGCAAGAAAACCTTGAACGGATCTATTTATTCACTCATTTGTTTATTCCAATATATTCCTAATATATTAGTTAACTCCAATATATTCTTTATATTTAATATAATTTTTTAGCGCCCACTAACAATACCAAAAACCATATTTATATGAAAAATAGTAACAATGTATTAAAATAAAGTTTCGAAATTTATTAAAAGTGGTACTCTCGAATTAGTGTACCAAGAGTTAGTAGAGCAAAGAAATCTCCAAAGATCACTATTTACAATCAGTCTTTTTTATTCTGTTAATTTCAGTGGCTTAAGCGTATAGTTTTTATTTTTATTCATATTCGAATATTTTATTTATTGATTGACGAATGTTTTAATTTCGTTATGGAATATAAGCTGGAAACAAATGCTGATCTATTTATATTAATTTAAATACAAATGGATTTATCTTTCGTAATCGTCTGCACGCGATAGAGACAAAAAAAATCATGCTTGAAAATTACATTAAAAGCAATAAATATGAGTGAATATCTATACAATTTTCGAACAAACTGCATTTGAAAGTTCATCCTTTTTAACAGTTTCCAACAAGTTGAAAAGTGTTTATTACTTTGGTTTGTCTGGCCATCTGGCCGCTCTCTAACTCCCGTAAATATACTCCTATTGCCCCGAAATTTTTAGATGTTATTGACGTTTACCACAGCACGTTCCGTATTTCAAATAAAGTTTGTAGCATGTTTAGTTCATTTACAGGGGCAGTCAAAATTTTGCCGTTACATTACGGCCAATAAGAAAAAATCGTTTAAAATGATTTTTAATTATGTTACACGCTTTCAAACATAAAAAATTAATATGTATTAATGAAGTGCACTAAAATATGTATTCTGCAGAATATGCGATGTAAAGAATAGTTATTATTCATTTACAGGGCCATACAAAAGAATTCCGTTACATATTGATATAGGGGTGGAGGGAATTGTTTGCAACGTATTTTAATTATGTTAAATTATTTCATGAATAATGAAAATTATATACGTCGCTGAGGCTTACTATAGCTTATTTCATGTATAATACAAAGTGCATAGCATTTACAGGGACACACAAAATATTTCAGACAAGTATATTCTATCCGAAGTACTGTACATTAGCGATGATTGCTGAAAATGCATTTTTCATTATGATATGCGCTTTTATGTTTCACTATATTTATACATAGTATATGGTGTGTATAAATGCTATAATTCATATACAGGGTTACACAAAAGAATTCGCACTGGTTACTGGGTAAAAGTGCAAATTGCTTAAAGGATGTTTTTAAACGAGTTATGCATTTTTACGCTGAACTGCATTTAGTTTACAAAGAAATGTTAATAGAATATAGATCAAATGATATACAGGGTCACGCAAGGAATTGCATACATGACCGTCTATAAATGATAATTTCTGGAAATGTCATTTCGGTAGTTTTAAGAGTGTTTTAGGTTGAATTAAATTTTAGCAAAATAGTCTCGTGTAATAAAGGTACTAGGTTAACTACAGGGTTGTACAAAAGTATTTAAGTATGTTTCCATCTATTAGTATGAAATGCTGAAAGAGAAGTTTCAATCTGTTATGCGATTTCTTGCTAAACTAAATTTCCCCATTATATAATATATATATCAACCTAGAGATCAAATACAAGGCTGTTCAAAAGAATTGGAATACATTTTTGGCTATGGACGATAAATGCTGACATCAGTTTTTCAAATGTTTTCTACGTTTTCTAAAATGTTTACTTAGTTATCTGATATACCTTAATAATAATTCTCTAAATAACGAAGTTTTGTTAAAGCCTTCAGGAAGTGTTGGAAAGTGTTTCGTAATCTATGCTTAACGCGTGATTTTTCTTTTTTGTTTCTTTCTTCATTCGACGGTGTAAAAATTTAAAAATGTGCGATATTTAGAAGCTTAAAGAATGAAATAACACTAAAATTAATTTGTATGCTATTGCCACCGTCAAAATGACGCCGACGTTACGGACGTACACGTTTGTCATTTATTATATAGAGATAGGTTAATAAGCAATCGCAATGAACGATTAATCATTATATTAGTTAAACTTAATTCTTGCTATTTTTAAAATCTCAAAGTTATAATTTTTCGTAAATTTTGCAAAAAAAAAAAAAAAAAAAAAAAAAAAAATACATGAGACATATTACCTGATTTTTTTTTTCAAAACTATTTACTACACGATCTTTATCTCTCTATTCTAAAAAAAAGTAACTACCGCTGTCACCGCCGCCGCCGCCGCCGCCGGTTTTGAATTTTTTGTGACCGGAGGTATTTCTTCGTTAATATTAAGCAAAATATTCCATACAAAAATAGGAAAATCGGTGGAATTATAGAGAAATGTTTGATAAAAACGCTCATGCAGACAGTTTTCAAATCGAAGAATTATTTTAAGAGATATTTAATGCTAAAGTTGGACAAAATCGTTCCATTAAAAAAGTTTTATAGGAGCAAAAACTGTACATCGGAATTTAATCATTTTTAGATCATTTTATGCGTCAGAATTTCCCGGTGTGCAGACTGCACTCAGTTTATTAATTTGACTTATTTTTTGAGGTTTTATTTCTAATTAAAATTAAAATTTTTAGCATTTCGAGAGATATTTTTTTACACATTTTAGAAAATTGTATTAATTTAAACTGTTGCCAACTGTATAAACAGCGTTAGCAATAATATTTGCTTCAAATTAAAAATTTACTTTACACGTGACTATTATAAACAAGAAAATATAAAAAGCAGGAACTCATTGAAAATTATCATAAAAACCATATTACACGTGAATTTAAAAGTGAAAGAATGTTGTAAAATAATAAATTCATTAACATGCGTTAGAAGTCTTAAATAGGAGAAATTACGTCACATTTACGTCACATTAAACATTACGTAAAATAAACAAAAAATAATATTGCAAAACAGTTTAAATTTAAAAATTGCGCGAGACATTTATGTAATATTTTAAGATGATATTTTCAACTATTTTTATTAGGATAGCTCAAATAATATTTCATTTCTAACATAATTATTTTCACGTGAATAGTAAAAGGAGAAAGGAAAGTTTACTGAAAATTACGTCAGATTAAAAACGATACATTTAAAGTGTCATTAAAAAAAACTTTCTTTTCCCTTTGCTAAAAAATACCGGGAGTCAAAGACTCTGTTTATTTAATTCATTTTATATTAGCTTATTTTGAAATGTCAACAGATTTTATTTAATCAAAGACGGAAACAGCCATTGTATCATTTAACAGCCGCTGAGTTGGCTTTAAAATTCCCCAATCAAAGAGAAATGAATAGAAACCCGTTTATAGGGAGATCGCCACTGTTTTTAAACTTATAATTCAATCTTCCGAAATATTTTTTAAGCCGATCAAATTAGCGTGCTTTTAGAGTCTGCGGTGTCTGAACGGGGGTTGACGAGCTTAGCTCGTAGGGGGCAGCGCCCCCTAGTTTTGTATTAAAAATATTTAAGGGCTCTTGTACCTTTTAAACGCGTCGAGAATTAACGAAAAACTTCAAAGTTTGAATTACTCTATCTTCAAAACCTTTTTATGTATAAACATGAAATTTTGGATTTTGATTAAACAGACTGTGCTTTATAATATGTTACCATTAGAGATTTATTAGCCTTTTACAGAATTTGTGTATTGTTGAAATCAAAATAGCTCTTTTTTTTACTCCAGAAATCATTGCGCGCATGATATCTTGAGAAAGTATGTATGGATTGACATGAACTTTGGTAAAGATACTAAACAAATATGTGCGTTTAAAATGAACTACTTTTAAGTATTTACAATGGTAATATTTTTAGTTATGACTATTTTTATTCATTAAAAATACAAAATGTTTATTATTTTTTTTTTTTTTTTAGAAAAATATTTTTTTATATAGTTAATGAAATAATTTTGGCCTAAGAGTAGTTCATTTTAAACTCACATATATGTTTAGTACCTTTACCAAATTTCATAACAATCCATGCATACTTTCTCAAGATATCATGCGCGCAATGACTTATGGAGTAAAAAAAAAATAGCTATTTTGATTTCAACAATACACAAATTCTCCAAAAGGCTAATAAATTTCTAATGACAGCATATTACAAAGCACAATGTGTTTAATCGATATCCAAAATTTCATGTTTATACATAAAAAGGTTGTGAAGAAAGACTTATTCAAACTTTGACTTTTTCATTAAATTTCGCCACGTTTAAAAGGTACAAGACCCCTTAAAATGTTTAAAAACATCCAATTATTGCGGCCGAGTTCATCTCTTATTTATATAACAATCTAAAAGACCTTTTTTAACCTCTTCAGGGAATTTTTTTTCATGGTGATTAAAAAATAACTTTTTGTTTTACGATTTATTCATTTTATATTAATAAAAATTCAAAAAGCAGATAAAAATGGGAAAACAATAAAAATTCACAAAAAAAAGGGCCACATTTGTCGCCGCTCAGCGTTAATGGTAATTTATGAGTGAAATGATTTTTTATAAAATAAAAAAAATAACTTTAAAGTTCTTTCTAACATTTCTATAAATTATTAAAACTTAATATATTTAATATATCTGATATTATTTTAATCAAATGTTAACTATTTGTTCAAATAATCCAACAGCACTGACTGCCGAAAAATTACTTCATGCTTTTTTAGGTAGTTTTCGTAAGAAATAGTACCTGTTACATTCTCATGTTGGAATTTCTGAAAAAAAATTGCAGATCTACGCAGATCTTCACCCCTAGAACACCAAACCAACCCCAGTTCAAAACTTTATATATCTATTTATCTATCTATCTATCTATCTATCTATCTATCTATACAGGGTGATTCAAAAAAGATGGGAAAAATTTTAAGAGGTGATAGTACACACCCAAACAAACATTTTGTATCAAAGAATGCATGGTCGAAAACTAAACGTAAAAAAGTAAGAGGACGCCAAAAGTTATGTTCTTATACGAGGCAAAAACACACAATGAACGATTAAGTTAAGTTACGAAAACAAATTTAATGGCATTTGATTACAATAAGTGCTCAAAACATTGACCGGCAGCTGTTATGCACGCAGTACAACGGCGAAGAACAGATTGGTGACATTTCTGAAACACACCAGGCAATTCGCGAACTTCTCCTACAGCAGCCGAAAGCTTGGCGACAAGTTCTTCTGCGGATTCAATGGGAGTCTCATGCACAAGAGCCTTTAGCTGTCCTCACAAAAAAAAAAAAAAAAAAAAAAAAAAAAAAAAATCGAGACATATAAGATCTGGCGAGTATATATATATATATATCACTTTTTTATGGACACGATAACTTCTATAATTCTGCACAAATCTCTTCCAAACTGACACAGAAAATAAAGGAACAGAAAATCTTGGTCAAGTTCGTTAATGGGCAAAATCGGACCAAGGGGATGGAGATAGGGAGTGGTTTTGTGAAAACCGAAAAACCTCCATAACTTCTTAATTATAACACATATCAAATCAGTTTAAAGTTATTATTACTTCTAAGAAAAGAGCCAAAAATATACGTATCACAGATTTTTGATAAAATTAAAAATGGGCTCAAGGGGTGAAAAAAATAGGGTTTTAGAGAGAAAAAAATTCATAACTTCGTCAATTCTCTAGATATGAAATTCACTTAAACTTATTATAACTTTTCTTAATACTGTCTACAACTTTTATATTGACAAGTTTTTGATAGGACCAACTCTTACCGAAAAATAGATAAATAAATAAAAACGAAAAAAATGGGGAGGGGGGTCAAGGTAGAAAAAATTCATAACTTAGTCAATTTAAAAGATATCTAATTCGTTTAAATGTATTATACATCTTCTTAATAATTTCAACAACTTTCGTATTGACAAGTTTTTGATAGGACGAACACTTATAGCAAAAACAAATTAAACAAAAATAGAAGTTGACGAAAAAATTATCGTATTAACAGTGTACTCAAGACTGCTTATATTCTGACTCATTTTTAAAATCGTTTTTTCTCAAGGTTCTCTTATTTAGACTTTATAATGTCCCGTATTGGTCGGTTTTTTGATAAAGGCAGAATGTATTTCAAAAAATGCTGTCAAAGTGGACAGTTTGAACCGAATTTCAGGAAAGGATATAGTGCTGGAAATGAAAAAAAAAGTCGTACTGAGAAAATAATTGTTTGTAAATCAAGTTATAATTAATTGAACGAAAAACAAAAATAAAGGTCGCTTATAAATCTTTTCAAAAAATCACGTCATCAAGTTTCATGTTTTTACTTTTAAAAATGAGTCTAAAAATGTGTCGGAAAATTTCGAGTTGTTCAGCACGGAAAAATATTTTTTTTTAATACCGACTAACCATGATTCTGATCAAATCAGCTCTTAGAAAAAAATGAAATTAAAAATTCGCCAAAAGCGGTCAGATAAAATTGATAAACTGGGTTTATCTCTAATCTTGATTTAGTTTTTGTTGGTGAAATTAGTACTTATTTTCGAAATCTACCTTTGTCTGTAGGCCGAGCCGGTGTTGATTTTTTATTTATATCTCTAAATGCACATCGGTGCAGCCAAACCATAAAATTTTTACTTATTTTGTTGAGGAGTTTCTGTAATGAATCAGTAATTATCAAAATTTTGTTCTGTTTATTACTGACAGTAATTATAATTATTAATAAACGGTCAAGTGTAAGTATTACACGCGCTAAGAGGGTTCCGTACATTAAATATATGAAAATTGAGTATAGTTGTATATACTAGAAAAGTATGAATAGGTATACCATTAAAGTTCAAAGAGATACGAAGGCTAAATAATATCAAATATTACTATTCTGCATAACACGTTTTTTAATCTTATCCTAATCTGTTTATGATGGTCTTTATTCGGTACTGAGAATAAAAGTAGTGCACATTTAAACTTCATCTGGCATTTCATAAAACTAAATTCAGCTAAGTAATAATCTTTTATTTTTACTATGTAGCTAAAGGAAAATCCTTGTTCAAAGTTTAAATTTTTTCGATTGAATAACACAAAGCTTGCTATTCGGGAAAACTGTAAAAATTGGCAGCTATATTGTTTACGTAATTAACAAGCATCACTAACTTAACCTAATAAATTTTCTGAAATATTGGATAAATAAATATTAAAGCTGTTTTAATTCGAAATAACATTCAATAGATTCATATTTATTTTATTAATAAATATTTTTATGGGGGGGGGGGGGGGGGAGAGCGAGTTACCGAATATTGTTTTTTTTTTAATTCTATGCAAAAAAAAAAAAAAGTTTAAGATAACTTCTTTCACTTATTCCAATTTTTAATGCGCTTATGTTACAAAATCTATATAAATACGTTTGAATATTGTACTGCGAATAAGCTATTTAAATTAATTTTGTAAAAGTTTGGAGGTGAATTTCTTATAAAGAAATATTTATTAATATTAATATAAACAAGACGATAGGTAAATAGAAATTTCCCCTGTACCTAACCTATAATACGCGATTCTTGTGTTAAATAGAACCTCTCCCTCCCCTCGCCAACAGGAATCGACCTACAGATTTTGTCTGTTGGGAAAAGCGTCAATTGTCAACATGAAGTGCCTGTATGACTACGTATTTCTCTGGTCTGATAACGCATTTTTTCGTTAACAGACATTTTCTGAAAACAGATATTTTCTGGCAACTTTTTGCTGCCAGAAATTTTCTGTTGCTTTACAGAAATATTTTTAACAGTGTAGGGTAATCGCTGTAATTTTCCTGCAAGGTTAAAATTAACGTCTACTACCTTTAATTTTTTCATAATTTTAGTTTCCGTAGATTTGGAAATAGATGGGGGGGGGGACATATTTTTGCACTACATTTTTGACGATATCTCTGAAAATATAATACTTAAAATTAAAAGAAATGTAGTTTTGAGCTCAGCATTACGAAAGCTTTTACAAGATACTCCAAAGAAATATACAAAGAAAATATTTCTTTTTCAAGTAACATAATTAGTCCCTCTACATTTTTCTTAAATATATTTGTGAATGTTTAATAATATGTAAATATGTGGGTCAATAGTCTTTATTGCTTCCACCAATTTGAACTTTCCACGTTTCATTGCTTACGAGTAAAATGACTGTGACAGACGGACACAGACACAGGAGTGATCTTATAATGGTTCCGTTTTTACTTTTTAACACGTTGAGTGCCACGGTGACTGACACTGAAGCTGAAAAATTTACAATGTTTTTTTTTTTTTTTGGGGGGGGGGGGGGGGGGTTTCGAAAATTATTTTTGTTTTTTATTTTGCATTTTTTAAGGCAGTATAATCCTGTAATAAATAAAAGGTAAGTAAATTTTAAATAAATTTTCAGTAATTACATAAAACAATATATATATATATATTTCATCACTACTTTAAAATGCAAAAACACCATAACTCAGAAAAGAAGGTGTATATCTGCAATATTTAACTATAAAAAAAACTTTAAAAAAAAACAAGTTAAAAGACAGGTAAAAACAAAAACACAGGCAAAAAATAGTCTGTTCTTCTTCAATGGGAGGACAGACAAAACCTAACTCCACCCCACTGCTAAAAATATGCAGGTTTCTGAACACACGTCCATCCTGCCCCCCCCCCCCCCCCCAATACAGAAAAAACTATTGTCATTTCAGTAACTAAATTCAAAAAAGCTAAAATAAACCAAAATTAAGCAAAAAAATAATTTAAACAAAGCATAATTTAAAATACAAAAACAAAAAATCTTTAATAAAATAGTCTTTTAGAGAATTACTTAAAATTTTTTACAATTTAAATATAAACAAATGAAATTAACTTAACATGTATGAATGCAGATGAACGTGCACCCTCCCAAACCTGCAAGATAAAAATTCTTTCCAAAAACATGAAAATAAAATTGTACCTGTATAATGTTCCTCGCCTGTTAATAATGAACTATTAATTTTTCTTCCTAATCTATTTTCAAAAACTAGAATTCCAAGTCTGCATGCTCCCTTCGATTCAAGACATCAACCCACATCCGTTCATTAAACAAGACTTTAGAATGTGTGTTTCATTTAGAATGTTCTGGAAGGATGTTATCACATGTTGCTCACGCCGTCAATCCACAATGTTGACACTCACTTTTAAAACTATCTTTAAATAATATTTTAAAACTTTATAGGATAAAGATTAGCCAATAACTTAAAAATCTGCTTATAAAAATTATTATATCTGCCACAAATTTTATTGAAACGAATTAACTGATTAATTATAATATTTATGTAAAATTTTTATGTAAATTAGAAAACCAATGTGGCCTACTTCTTGTAAAATATTGAAAACTATTTCTTTTATCATACAAATCTAAAATTAATTTATTATCAATTGATCCGACTCCGCTGAAATTTTGGAAGCAGAAAGAACGAGCTCACATTTTAATGTATTTATTCGATGACAACACAAGACAGACTACAAAAAACATAGAACGAAAAAGTAAGTAAAAGAAATATGCGTCTGGAAAACGCAGAATGGCGCCACCTCTCTTTCAAACATACTGGGGCCCGATGGCTTTTAAGACATCAATTACATAATATCAATTTTTTTTTCAGAATACAACAGAAGTTATTTATACAGAATATCACTTAAATAGAACATAATACATACCTCACAGTTATACAGAAGTTATTAAATATAATACTTACACATAAAAGAAAAACTTGATTAACTTTAACCTTTATACAATAACAGATAATAATGGAATAAACAAATTACTCATTTAAATTTTCACTCATTAATAGCACCAATTTATGAATAGGTCTGGTTATTTCACCATGAGCAGTTCTTAATTTTACAACACGAACTCTTTCACGACTGCCCTGGTAAACTTGCAAAACTCGACCAATTTTCCATTTTAATGGGGGTAAATTTTCCTCTTTTATAATAACCAGATCATTAATTTGAATATTTGGATAATTTTTTCTCCATTTGTTTCGTATTTGTAATTGAGTTAGGTAGTCCTTTTGTCACCTTTTCTAAAAGGATTGTGATAATTGCGTAACCAGTTTGTAACGTTTTCTAAGGGTAATCCTTTCGCACCGTATGTCAGGCTCCGGTAATGCTTTTAGTTCAGTTCCTATTAGGAAATGTTCAGGGGTAAAGGCTGACAAATCCGTAGGATCGTCCGTGACTGGAATTAATGAACGAGAATTCATTACCGCCTCAATTTCGGTTAAATATGCATTGAATTCTTCATAACTCAGAATTTGCTGACCGATCACCCTTCTCATATGATATTTCATAGTTTTTACGGCGGCCTCCCAAAGTCCACCGAAATGAGGTGCGGAAGAAGCGTTTGTTCTCCACTGGATACCTTCATCAGCAAGATATTGTCCAACATTTTGAGATACCCATGCTTTCAATATGTGACGCGCTCCAATGTAGTTTTTTCCACAATCGCTGAATAACTTCTTCGGGTCTTCCTCTGCGTGCAACAAATCTTTTTAACATAGAAATAAAAGAGTTCGCAGTTAAATCATATACCGATTCTAGGTGCACAGCTTTGGTAATAAAGAAAACAAAGACGCACACATATATTTTTGTAGGACGCATACCTCTGCCACGTCTAGCACAAACATGAAAAGGACCGGCATAGTCAGTTCCGGTTTTCGAAAACGGTTTGCCTGGATTCACTCTTGAATAAGGTAAATCTGCCATCATTTGCTTTGAAAGTTCTGCGCGATGGCGTATGCAAATAACACAACTTCGGATTATTCGACGAATAGCGACACGGGCTCTAATAATCCAGTACTTCTGCCGCAAGAATGAATGTGTCAATTGCAGTCCACAATGTAGGTATTTCAGATGAAAGTAGGTGATTAAAAGCTTAGTAATAATGTGGGCCTTTGGCAGGAGAATCGGATGTTTTCCATTATCGCTCAAATTCGAATGCTTTATTCTAATTAGTTCTTCACTGTCCAAAAATAAGCTCAACTGGCTTAACTTATTCGATGGTTTAAGACACTTCTGCCTTTTTAACTGTTCTATCTCATTATAGAACTCGCTACTTTGAACTGATCGCATAATTGCGTTATGAGCTTTATTTAATTCTTTCACTTCCAGATATGGTGTCAAAACCTTTGATTTTCTACAGTTGACAACAAACCTTAAACACCAAGCAACTACTCTGAGCAATTTATTCCAACTAGAAAATCTACTCCAAAGTTCCTCAACTATATTCGATTTGACAACCATACTTGTGACCAAAACCGCCTTCTCCTCATTTTCTATAGCATTCCTATCCACCTGTTTCACTTTTAATTGTTTAGGCCAATTTTTCGTATAGGCTTTCTCGTAACCAATGCGGTCCGTAAAACCACTTCTCGTTGCCAATTAAACTTACGACAGATATCCCTCTAGTTATTAAATCTGCTGGGTTATCCTCAGACCTGCAGTGAAACCAACATTTCGGATCCGTTTTCTCTTGTACTTCCATAACTCTATTGGATACAAACTGTTTCCAACGCTTTGCACATCATTTGACCCAATACAAAGCTATCTCCGAATCTGTCCAATATACCGTTTTAGTTATCAGATCGTCAGAAATACTACAAATATATTTTCCAATTCGAGCACCAATCAATACCGCCATTAACTTCAATCGGGGCTACGTGAGTTTCTTCAGAGGAGCGACTCTATTTTTCGACATGGCAAATGACACTTTTATTCTACCAAATTCATCCTAATAACGAAAATAAGCAACAGCTCCATAAGCAATTGGCGAGGCATCGCAAAACACATGCAATTCAATACCCGTAACATTATCATTAATATGCCCTAACAAACAATTCCTACCAATCTTTATTTTCTCTAGCCCCTCAATTTCCGAACACCACGCTAACCACTTCTCCTTCAGATCATCAGGCAACTCTTGATCCCAATTAATACCTCTTTCCCAAATTTCCTGCAACAAGCGCTTTATTCTCACAATAAAGGGACCGGCAATACCAATCGGATCAAAAATCATTGCAGCCACTCTTAACACACCTCGTTTTGTATTTTTTATTGACCCCAAGCTATCTGTCAACAATCTAACCTCTAACGATAAAACATCATCCTCAGGATTCCAGTTCAACCCTAATACCTTCAACTGACCCTTTTTACCAACGTTTAATCCATTTTGTTCCCATAATTTTTTCAAATCTGAAGAGTTTGACCTTAATTTTCGCAAGTTGAAACCACCTTCCTTCAAAATTGAAATAGCATCATGAGATAAATTATATGCCTCGTCTGTACTTTTAGCATCGGAAAGTAAGTCGTCGACATATAAAGATGTATTTAACATATGCACCGACCTAGGTTTATTCATTTCATACTTTCGAATGTGATTCTTAATGTTCCACTCAGAATAAAAGATGAAATTTTACACCCGAATGGCAATCTATTCATATGCATAATTTTATAATCAGTTTCATTGTTGTCAGCAAACCAAAGAAATTTTAAGAAGTTGCGGTCTTCTTCGGCTATTTTTATCATCAAAAATGCCTTTTCAATATCACCGTTAAATGCGATCTTAAATTTTCTAAAATTCAATATAATATCTAGTACATTTGGATTTAAATTTGGGCAAGTTTCCAAACAGTCATTTAATGACAGATTTTCTTTCGATTTAGAACTACAATTATACATAACGCGAACTTTAGTCGTCTCTTTATTCGTATTTACAACTGTTCGATGTGGCATAAAATACACATTATCATCCCTGCCACATTCTTCAATTATTTCCTTATTTATCTGGTCATTTATTATTTGTTTATACACATTCGCGATCCACTCACTCTTATCAAAACATTTCCTTAAATCATCAAATCTCTTTTTAGCTAAAGTGAAATTACTCGGCAACGCAACGGGCGAGTCTTTCCATAATAATCGTGTCTCATAACAACCGTCATTAAACTTTAGATTATTTTCAAACTGTTCAATAAGACATTTCTCAGTAATAGATAACTCATCCTTATCTCTTATACCCAAATTCTCTAAATCACATAATATCTGAACATCTGTTCCCAAACTTAAATTAGCAGATACTATATTTACACAACTAGATTTATTATCCGTCTGACAGCCTTGAAGAGTATATCCAAATATCGTCGGTACACAAGTGAGCGTTTTATGTACTTTCTGAAAGCCACAGTTCTTAATAATGTTCCAAAACATATCCCCTCCAAATAGAATGCTTATTGACTGATCAGTATTTTTACATTGATCGGCTAAAATTATTCCATTACCTTTCAAAACATCCTGAATTTCTACGTCTGGTACAGCGACTGGTGCCGCAGTTATTGTATCAGTAATTAATGTCTCTATCTCAATAAATTTCTGACTGTCAGTTCTGCTCGTTAATTTCAATTTAACAACATCATAAATATTTTCTTTCGCTTTTTTAGAACCAAAGCAATAAGCTGATAATCTTTCTTTTCGAGTTGGTTTTAACTTTAAAAAATTTGCTAGGGATCGCGTGCACCACGAGCGTTCCGAACCATTATCCATTAAAAGGTGGGCGATTTTAACATTTTTTTTTTTCATTAATGGGACTAACAATCACTGAGCATGTTAATAACAAAATATTTGACCTTGAAACAGAAGAATTACATTGCATAGTAACAGAGCTATCCGATTCAGTATTACTAGTATCTACATTCGGCGTTTCCTTTTGAACATTATTCTTACTACACAAAATATAATTATGAAATTTGCTTTTACAGTATTTGCATTCAAATTTTAATCTACACGAGCGGCTATAATAAGCTTTAGAAAAGCATTTGAAGCATCTATTTTCTGATCTTAATTTGTTTTTCCTATCTTCTACTGTTTTATACTCACAAAATTCATGCTCCGTACTGTCACAAAACACACAGCTCTTTTTTACGTTGGACACGTAATTCCCGGTCGTATCTGATCGAATCTTCTATTATTAAACTTTCTAAAATTGCCTTTGTATTCAGTGTTACTACTCTCATATTTTATTTTGAAAGGATCAGATTTTGATGGAACTAAATACATTTTTTCTCTCGATTGAATTTCGTTTTCTAGATAAGTATGTATATCCTCAAATGTATAGTTAATCGGATATTTTCTATTAAACTCTAGAACGAGGTGTTTCGGAATCCTATCCAAAATTATAGGCGCTAACAAACTGCTAAAGGTTTCCTTTCTAACACCCAAGGCTTCCAAATTTCTAATTTGATTCTCAATTCTATCAAATAATTTTCTTAAGCCAATCGTATCTTGCGAATTATGAACAGCAAGAATTTTCAATAACCCGTTCATGTGTGTTTGTATTAATGTATTTGTATTACCAAACCTATTCTTAAGAATGTTGAGTGCCGCGTCATAATTTTGCTCTGTAATTGCTAGCCCAGCAATCAAACTCTCAGCCTGACCATTTAAATAAGATTTCAGATAATTCAGTTTATCTATTTTCGTAAGATTAGGATTTTTATCAATAAAAATTCAAATTGACCATAAAATTCCAACCAATAAGCAGAATCACCATAAAATGGTTTAATATTTAATTTTGGCAATTTAACAGTTATTTCATTTATTGAGGGTTTCAGTTCAATTACTTCGGGACCTTTCAATCTTCCAATTTGAATTTTTATTCGCTGTTTCATAAGCAAATATTCTCACAATACTCAATTGAGTTCGCTACCTCACTTTCGATATCTTTAGCGGGAAGCAAAGCTTCAATTTCTTTATTTAATTCATTTAACGCATTTTCCTTATCTACAATTAACATTAATTTTTCGTTTAAAATATCTACACTAACAGAATCTATTTCTTTAAACAATTCTTCGATGCTGTTTAACAATTTCGTGGTCGCGGTTCTAATTGCTTTCCGTTTACTCTTATTTTTTTCTAGATCAGACATTTTGCTAAATTCAACAATACTACTTACACAACAACAATTACACAATAAACAAATTTTCTTCCAACATACAACATAAAATACAATAAACAAAAATCAACAAAATAACAAATTTTCCTTCTCTACTACACAGCTTTCAAACGACAATACCATTTCTCAAACTTAAATTACCCCAAAACCTAAACATCTCTATACGAAGTCAAATAAAAACTTTATTCTCCCGACTTATTTCTTACAAACATTACTACAATACCAAAATCGAAACGAAACTAACACTCACCTCTGTTATCCACAAAATGTTCCGTCATGAATTACGTAATCCTAGCGCCGAATACATCTCTTTTTTAAAATCCCGAACACATTCTCTTTAAAATCACTATACCTTCAACTTCCACAAACAGCAGGAAACTAACACTAACGCAACAATACCCCATGCCCTGACACCATGATCCGACTCCGCTGAAATTTTGGAAGCAGAAAGCAAGAGCTCACATTTTAATGTATTTATTCGATGACAACACGAGACAGACTACAAAAACATGGAACGAAAAAGTAAGTAAAAAAAAAACATGCGTCTGGAAAACGCACAATGGCGCCACTTCTCTTTCAAACATCAATAATTTTAAAGGAAATATCCAAAAATTCTGCATTATAATCATCACAGTTTGCCCTATTCAACTTTAAACAATTTGGATATATATTGCCATATTCGTTAGTAAAATCAAAATTAAAAACCAAAATATCATCAATATACCTAAAGACTTTTAAAGATTTATTATATTTCATTATGTACTTAAATTCATAATAAAACAAAAATAAATTAGCTGTTGTACTAGAATAATTTGTTCCCATTCCAATTCAACAAATCTGATTAAAGGTGTTATTGTTGAAAGTTACACAATTATTATAAAAACAGAAATGACATAAACTTAAAAATAAATCTCTATTAATATATAATTCTTCATTTAAACAAAATAAATCAAAAATATTTATCAAAACATCACAAATACAATCAATAGGTATATTGGTGAACAGATTTTCAAAGTCGAATACCTGCATTTTCAGAGGAGTCAAAGGCAGTTTGTCCAAAATTTCGATACTGTTATCAATCGACCAAAAATGACTATACTTCTTAAATTTATACTTTAAAAAACCATATATATTTTTCAATAGATTCTGTAAACCAATATTAAAATTTCTATTAACACTTTTTGAAGTACTGCAAATAAACCTTTTTTTTTTCATTAATTATATATTATATATATATATACTTAGTTTTATATCATATTTTAGACCGTCAGTCATTGGTGAAGTACGTGTTCTAAACCGAAAGTTCAGTGTCAGTCACCGGCGACTCACATGATGCTTAACGTGTTAAGTACAGAACCCTAAAAACAGAACGTCCACATATGTGGCCAAGGCCGTGATGAGGTTAAAAGAAATGAGACCTCGATGAACATCGCATGTTATGAAACAGTGCTAAAGAAAAAATTAAGCGTGTGAAATTTTAGGTGTAACGTTACTTTCAACGCCTAAAAGTTAACTGATTTTGATATTTTTTAAAGAAAATTGTATATCGGTATTAAATTTCATTTGAAGGTAATTATTATATCTATCTTTAACATCATTAACAAATTATTAACACTGGATTTGTGACAACTGATTCCAAAAATGTAGCTTTCAATGTAGGTAATTAAAATAATAAAACTTTGTAAAAAATCACCATAAAATAAAATAATACACAGGACGCGTTTCGAGATTAGGCGAGCATCAGAGGTATGTTGCTAATCAAGAAATCTCTAAATCTTCGATTGCTTCTCAATGTTAGTCTTCTAGTCATTGTTTCAATTTCTCCATGGCCAAAATTATTTCTTCCCCTGCCTCTCCCTCTCACTTGGATTTTCATAAAGCATATTTTATTTCTAAAAATTCTGCTAATCTGGTCAATGATCTCCCATCATCTCCTTTCCTATCTCCAGCGTGGAAATTACTTTTGTAATTCTTTTCCCTTTTCTCTTGTTTCTTTTCTTTATATTTTGTTTAAAAAAAAAAAAAAAAAAAAATTAAAAAAAAATCTTTTGGTTTTTTTCTTTTATATTTCTTTATTTATTATTATTATTTATATTTTTAATTTACTTCTTTTATTTTTGTTTTTATTTTGTTTATTTCCTTTATTTCCATTTTTTTCCCTATCAATTTCTCTTCTATCTTTTTGGCAACACCTTTCTCTTCTGCATGTACCTCTTTCAGCTAGCGCCATCTGCCGCATTCTTTGCAACATTCTTTACCTTCAGTTCATTTTTTACCTTGTTCGCTTGCGGACACGTGTTTGCTGTAGCTGATGACGAGCTGTTATGTTTTTAGCTCGAAACGTGTCCTGTGTATTATTTTATTTTATGGTGATTTTTTACAAAGTTTTATTATTTTAATTGCTTCAAATCGCCAGTTTTCGGTGCTGTTTCGCTTTCAGTGTAGGTGCTTCCCAAATGAACCTGAAACAAAAACGTTTTCTGTTGATCTACATCAAATTTGCAGAGAAAGACACACAGTATAATTTAAAAGTATTTACACTTTTAAAAATGAAAACGTGCAAGAAATGGAATTTTGTTTTCCTATAAACAATGGATTTGTTCGTTGTTTAAAATGAAACATAATGTATCATTACTTCATCAATCATAATAATACTGTGTATTTCTCTAAAAAAAACTGTTGAGAACATGTGGTTATAATTTAGAGGCGATCCGATGTAAATACGCGTATTTTCAGCTATACGGTAAGTTAACTTTTCGGTATCACCATGGTGTCACGATCCACCACGCACCATTTTGATTTTTAATTTAAAAATATGTTTATGTTGTTAAGATTAATATAATAATTACTTTCAAACCAATTTTCATTCAGAATTACAGTTTTGTAAAAATAATTTACAAAAATAATCAGTCACTTTACTGGCACACAAAGGGTTCTGTGCAACAAAGAACTTGTACAAAGTTTAAATTTGGCATTGTGCCAAGTGCTCTTCTATAGGAGGTCATAAAGTCGCAACGCCTCCTTGATCAACGTTGCCGTTTTCTAGATAGGTTTTAGATTACTATCTCGGCTGATTTACAAACAATTTTTTCGAAAATCATTATCAACAGTTCTTGGGTGATTCCGCGTCGTTAGGTATCTCGAGCACCCCTCAACTACCCCGCTGAGGGCCCGCAAAATAAAGTTTGTGCGTAACGAAAAAATGCGATTTTTTTAAAACCTATCTACGGTAACCTTGCCTAGGATAACACTGATAAACAAAAATTGTTTTTTTTTTTTTCTTCTTAAACATAAAGCTAATATTCCAATTATATATATACTCTTGAGTAAATAAAAATGATATTAGAAATTTTTGCTTAGTTCTTATTTTTTTATAAACGAAGGATAAGTATTTATAGGTTATTACGATATATCACAATTTAAGAGATCGTTACAATAATAGATAATAATAATACATGGATGTTAAATTTACCAGCAGTATACCTGTACACTGTTTATACACATTTTACACATATTTTACAAACATTTTAGCAACTGAACATACTTTGAGTGTATTAATTTGAGTACATTAGTACCTATTTTTCGTTTATATTTTATGTTCAGTATCTTCTCTCTTGATGAACCAAAAGTAATCGGCAAGCATTGCTGCATTCCATTGCGATCGATAACGAGACTCCATAGCAGAAAATTGTTGGTTAAATCGTTCACCATGCTCATTGCTAATTTCTCCCATATTATCTGAGAAAAAGACAATGTAAGTGTGCAAGAAATGAAACTTTAATTACGTGTGACAATTTAACTTTTTAAAATTATTTTCTATATTTTGAACTATACACTTGTAATTTGTAGTTTTTTTATTCCCTAAGAAATTATGCACAACGTCCTTGAATGAAAGCCATCAAACTGAAGATTCAATATACCTTGATAAGTATAGGGCTGACTATATTTTGGTGTAAATCGCCAAACAGGTGACGCTGTTATCCAGAATTTTTCATGATTTCCGCAATAGCTTTATTTCAAGAACAAATGCACGAATTTTCATCAAACTTCAGATTCAGTTGTATGTTGACACAAGTTGTTCCAGATAAGGTTTTGGTGTTAATCGCCCAATAGATGGCGCTGCTGTGCGCATTTTTCCCAATTTTCGCAATAGCTCTATCTCAAAAACTAATGCACGGATTTTCATCAAACTTCAGATTCAGTCAGACGTTAACACAAGTTGTTGCTGATTAGGTTTTAGTGTAAATCACCAACAGGTGGCACTGCTATGCTGCATTTTGAAGGATTTATACAATTTTAGCAATAGTCATATCTCAAGAATCAATGCACGGAATTTCATATCTTCAGAATCCTCGTGATGGGCATTGATTACCATTTAACGTTGGTACTCTGATAGTGAATTTTGTAGTATTAACATGTATGAGATAGAAGAAAGTTTTGAGATTGGCTCGTCCGACTAGTTTTCTCGTTTGCTATATTTGTTATTTTAAAATTTTCTAAATTTCTACTGCCACACGCATAGTTTATCCACTTTTTCTCAAATGTTCATGGAGCTAGAAAAATATAAAGTTTGGGAATTCCAATGTTAAATCAACATGGCAAACTTAATTTATATCTTCCCCAAAAGGTCATTAAAATATTTCTTTTTAATCAGAACATTGAATAGACGCTGACATATTTCAATAATTTTTTCGATTCAAAATCATATTTTGTATTATAAAGTTATTAATATACTAGGGGGCTCTGCCCCCTACAAGCTACGCTCGCCAACCCTCCGTTCAGACACCGCAGAATCTAAAAACATGCTAATCTGAACGGTTTTAAAAATATTAGAGAAGATTGAATTATACTGAAAAAATCTGTGCAGATCTCCCCGTAAACGGGTTTCCATTCATTTTCCTTTGATTGCAAAAATTTAAGGCTGAATCAGTTGCTTTTAAGACATCCAATGGTTGTTTTCGTGTTTGATTAAAGAGGATCAGTTAAACATTTGAAAAGAAGCTAAAATAAAATGAATTAAGTGACCAGAGACTTTGTCTCCCGGTATTTTAAAACAATTTCTATAACAATACCCTAAGTCATGTGACTATCATCAACAGTTCCGGGCGAACAACTTCGCTTTTTATATTCCAAGTGCCATTTTGGTACTTTAATGTTAGCCAGGTACGGGTGATAAGTTGCCAAATATCATTCTATCGCCATCATATCATCTATATTATAATAGTCCAAGTCATGTAACTGCCATAAATAAATACACTCTGATCCCTTCGCTTTTCATATGAAAGTTTGTCCCAGGTATTATATACGGCCCCATATTGGCGCGATTTTTTTTCCGACGCTAATTTGGGGAAAACATCAATAGGATAAACAACAACATCCGGCTTACCAAATCAAGCAAAATAACGATACTATGGCGCCAGTCAAGTACCCGTTGCGTATATGACATTGGCATCAGAAATAACCGCCCCAATGTGGGTCCGTATATGACATTTGTGCCGAAAGTTTTCATTTTGATTACAAAATCAAATTTCTTTTTCGAATAAAACTACATAAAAGTTTCCATGGTCGCAAAGAATTCTTGGTACTGTTACGCTAGCCGGGTGCAAATCTCGCCAATAGCTATTTTTCAACTCGCCAGTTAGCATTTTTTTTATTTTTCGAGTGGTAAATTAAAACATTGCTTTGAAGTTGAAATTAAATGTCATGGTTTGTTACATCATTTAATATTTGGCCAGATGTCATATATTAAATGTAATGTTATACGCACCGGGTTTGGCGTGATTTTTTTTACGAAATTTTGGCGAAAACCTCGTTTTCGAATACCAGTTACATATGTATTTTTGGTACTACTTAGTTATCCGTCGACCAAAAATCTATCACCAAACTATAAGATTAAATGCCAATAATGGTTGATCGTAATTGTCACATTCACTTGCCTTTAAGCAAGTTACACTTCTTTACGTCATCAAGTGATTTTTATTTCGACGTTTTATTTGTATATTTATTAATGTTATACTATTTTCTTTGTTCTTTCGTTATTTAAAATAAAAATTATGTCAATTTGTATAATTTGTCGATTTATATAATTTTGCGAAATGGGTCGACAGAATAACTAAGTAGTACCGTATTTTTTAATTATTTTCTAGTATTTTTAAAGGAAAATAACCAAAAAAATAATTAACTATAGAACAAAACAATTTATGTAATTTAAAAAAAGAAAATAAAGTAAATAAACATTTATTATTAAATAAACAACAATAGCCGGGTTACCATGTCAACCAAAATAATGCCAATTTGGCGCCAATTAGGTACCCCGGTGCGTATATGACATCTGTGCCTAATATTTTTTCTTTCATTTCGTTTAATAAAAATAAAGAAATGAAAGTCATTTATTTTAAATGTTTCAGTTTGTATTAAATAAAATGATAATTAAATACAAATTTAATTATGAAGAAAAGTAACATGATACATTTCTTAGCATACATTTAAGGGAGGCCAAACTGGTCGCCAGGTTAGTTTAAAATAGTAACCTTTTCTAAAATCTGAAAAAATATATCTGTTATGATTAAAATTTGAGTTGCCATCATTAGAGAAAAGAATATAAAATTAGAAAAAAATTAATATTTCGAAAACTAATTCGAATTTAAAAATTCTAATACCAGTTTTGAGATCTGCAGATCAATATTGATTTTTGGTGTTAATTTCATCGCAAAGTATTCCGTATTTTAGGAGAAATCGCCGAGAAACGTAATCAGTTGTTTAATCAGTCGTTCATACTTCCGTTTCATATTTCCGTTTCATAAATTCGTTTCATTAGGATTTTATATATATAGTGTAGATTTATGGATTATTATTAACATTATTTTTTTACACAAAAATTATGAGTTCGCCCAAAATATGGATATGTTCCTTTTGAACTAATTCCTATGGTAAGTTTTCAAGATATAGTTATTTTTCGACGGTATAAGGAAACCGTCTCCTTCAGCTACGCTGCTGATCGGTTCCTTCATATGATCTTAGAATTGAACAAAATATATCGGGAAAGTTGACTTTATGTTTTTTAAAGCAATATGGACTTTTACCCGGAATGCCCTTCTGCATTGCATCAAACGATACGATCGGCATTTTGCCATATATTCTCTAATGTGTCGAACAAAATTTTAACAGCTAAACACCAACTATTTTAGTTGATCATTTGCAGTAAGATTTGGTAAAGAACGATACAACGTATGCACTAACCATAATCACCCTTGAATAATTAGCTAATTAAGAATGCAAATGTCATCAAAATCCATCCAGTAGAACTTTTTTGAAAGGCTTATCTTTATATATCGGGTTCATCTGATTATAGAACTTTCCCCATAATTTTATAACTAAGCAATGTAGAACGATATACAATATACTAAAACCATCCCTGAAAAATTATCTACGAACAATGTAAATCGCATCAAAAACTATTTAGTAGAATTTAGACTAATCTTTAATAATCGGATTCACCTGATTACAGAACTTTCCTTATAATTCTGTGACTTTGCATTGTAGAACAATGCCCTATATACGAAAACCTTTACTTAAAGGTTATCTAACAATGCAACTCCAATTAAAATTTGTCCAGAACTTTTTTAGATGGCTAATCTTTAATAATTGAGAACACTTGATTATAGAGCTTAAAACGTTCCCCTATAATTCTGTAACTAAGCAACGTAGAACGATAGGTTAAATACTAAAGCTTTTCTTGAAAAATCATCTAAAAGTGTAAGTTCCATTGAAGTCCATTAAGCATAATCCTTTTAAAAAAGCTGATCTTTCGCAAACGGGTTCACCTGATTATAGAACTTTTGCACATAATTCTATAAGCAAGCAATGTAGAACGGTACGTTATCTACTAAAACCTTCTCTGGGAATTGAAGAGAACAGTGCAAAACAGCAATGTATGGGCATAAAACTGATGGTACACGTGTGGGATGGTACACGCAATACATAAAAAAAGACGCAAAAAAATGGTAAGGGAGCTTTTATTTTTTGAAAAGATGAAAAGAAAATGAAAAGATGATTTAGAGCAACAATTTGGTTTCATGTAAATCATGAAAAAAAGTATTGTTTAGAAATGATGCAAGATTTTCAATATGGTGTGTGGTCTCCTCGAACAGCTAAGACTGCTGCACACCGGTTTTCCATGGATGCGGTGAGGTTATCTATAAGACTTGGGGAATACTGTTCCACTGCTCAAGAATTGCAATCTCCATGTCCCGGGCAGTAAAAGGAGGCCTCGGTCTCTCAGCAATGTGTCGTCTGAGTATGTCCCAAATATGCTCGATCAGATTTAGGTCAGGAGAGCATGCTGGTCATTCCATATGCTGTATTGTTTTAGCTTCAAGCATGTTTTCCACAAGACGAACTGTATAAAGTCTGGCATTATCATGCATGGAAAAAAGAAATTACTAATTACTGCAACATAAAATACGACATGAGGTCTCGGTATCTTGTCTGTATTACTCCGGACCGTCAAAGTGCCATTCCGAATGATATGCAGGCCCGTACGCACACCTATGCTGATTCCAGCCAATAGCATCAACCCACTTCGTCTGTAATGTGATCTTTCACGAACGAATGTGGGATTATTTTGAGTGCCTCCTTCTCTCCATGCCAAAACACATCAGATGTCGCATCCAGACTGAATTGGGACTCGTCAGTAAACAGAATTTCACTCCAACAACGTTGCCTCGAAACTCGATGCTCAGTTCCCCACCTTCTTTGGGCCGCACAGTGGCTTGAGGTCAACGGAATACAGTTCATTGGCTTACGTGCATAGAGACCACCCTGATGAAGTCTATTTCGGACTGTTTGGCTGGACACCCTTCGTCCTTTGGCCAAGAAAGACTGTGTTTGCAGCTGAGTAGCATTGCCCGTTCCGTCTCTACAGGCAGTTAACAGGATATATCGGTCATCAGTTTCTGTGTTAGCACATTTTCGACCTTGCACTTGTCGATGACTACCATTCCATGTGTCTTGGAATCGATTCCACAGCCTTTCATGGACACTTCTTGCGACTCCAACAGCAACCAATACGCTTCGTTGTGTTTCCCCAAATTCAACTGTCCCGATAATACGCCAAGCCATGGATTGCGGTAAATCATGTTGTTGTGACATTTTCAAGCCACCTTTTTTCAAAACACAAGCTGAGCAATTGAATTTTACAACTGAGGCAGTGAAACAGACGTTTCTGTAAAATCCCGATTTCTGCACTTATCACCTTTTTCCAGTTTTTGACGTCATAAAATTTAATTTACGTGTGAAGTTTTCTTTATCTGTTTTCTACAGCATTTTAAATTATGGATGTTTTATTTTACGTTACTTATCGGCGGAAATATTTGCGTAATTTCGTTAAAACCATGTGCTCTCCTAATTGTTTTGAACAGTGTATATATATATATATATATATATATAACTTTTTTACGGACACGATAACTTCCGTAATTCTGCACAAATCTCTTCCAAACGTTAAATTCACGTTTGCTCTGTAACGCATCCAATTGGTAGATTCTCTTTTTCAGAAACTATATAATTTACCGTAATGATCGATTTTTTGATAGAGGCGTAATATATTTCAAAAAATGATGTCAAAGTGGGCATTTTGAGCCGAATTTACCGAAGCGATTGTGTTGTAAACGAAAAATATTGTCCTACTGAGAAAATAATTGTTTATAAATCAAGTTTTAATTAAATGAACGAAAAAGGAAAACATAGATCACTTATAAATCTCTTCAAAAATCACGTCAGTAAGTTTCATATTTTTTCTTTTAAAAATGAATCGGAAAATGTGCCAGAAAATTTCGAGTTGTTGAGCATGGAAAAGTTTTTTTTTTTTTTTTTAATACCGCCTTAACATGATTCTGATAAAACCATCTGTTATATAAAAATGAAATAGAAACTCGTCAAAAGCGGCCAGATAAAATTGTTACATCAACCAAACCATCCTAATAATAATCCCACCATAATACCCTATTCTATTACCATCTATTACCTAAAATTGCCACATCTACCCTATATTATTTCTGTTGTTAACATTCTTTTTTTATCTCCACATACTAAAGGCGCAGCGATGAATGAGGTATTTTTTATTCTGCAAGCGGTTTTTGGCATATATAGTATACTTATGTATATATCGTTAAAACACGTTGTTTGATAAAAAGAATGACAGTTAATCAAAAATTAAAGAAAAACGAATCAGCAAATAATCTAAAATATTGGGGTGAGAAAACCTCGCATGGGTCTACTTTTTGTTTTCTTTTAATTGATAACTCTAATAGATTTTTTACATTTAATTTATTTTTTAGGATGCCCAATAACAATATTAACTAGTCGGATGTACCAATCCCAAAACTTTCTTCTATCTGATACATGTTAATACTTCAAAATTCGCTATCACACTGCCAAAATTAAATAGCAATCTACGCATCTCATGAGGATTCTAAAGATATGAAATTCCGCGCATTAGTTCTTGAGATATGACTATCGCTAAAATCATCTAAATCCAGCAAAATACTGCCTAGAAGCGCCACCTATTGGGTGATTTATACCAAATCCTAATCAGCAACAATTTATGTCAACGTCTGACTGAATCTGAAGTTTGGAGAAAATCAGTACATTAGTTTTTGAGATAGAGCTATAGCGAAAATCGTGAAAATTCCTGCATAGCAGCGCCACCTATTGGGTGATTAACACCAAACCTAATTAACAACAACTTGTGTCAACATACAACTAAATCTGAAGTTAGATGAAAATTCATCCATTAGTTCTATAGATAGAGCTATTGAGGCAATCGTGAAAAAGACAGCACAGAAGCGCCACCTGTTGGGCGATTTACACCAACACATAATCAGTAGAAAGTCATATCAAGTACTAACTGAATCTGAAGTTTGATGAAAATCCGTGCGTTAGTTCTTAAGATAGAGCTATTGGGGAAATCGTGTAAATCCTGTAAAATTCATCATAACAGCGCCACCTGTTGGGCGATTTACACCAAAACGTAATCAGCATCAATTCATATCAAGGACTAACTAAATCTGAAGTTTGGCCAAAATCCGTGCATTAGTTCGTGAGATAGAGCTATTGCGAAAATCGTGAAAAATGCAGCATAGCAGCGCCACCTGTTGAGCGATTTACACCAAAAACTAATCAGCATCAATTTGTATTAGAGACTCACTGAATACAAATTTTTATTAAATTCCGTGCATTAGTTCTTGAGATAGAGCGCCCACAAAATTTGTGTCACATACACACAGACAGACAGACAGACTCAAAGAGTCACAGACAGACATTTTGTAAAAATATGTTTTTTGGAATCTCTGACCCCTAAAACGTGTAAATCCGTCGAAAACCGGAATTCGAAAATTTTCATGAATCCAATACTTTCTTCTTGTAAAGATAGAAGAAAGTAAAAATTATATTTATATGAAAAACAGCATTAATGCGTTCAAATAACGTTTTGAAACATATTGAAAGCGATATTTTCAAATTGGCCTCACGTCCGGAATTAACAACGGAAGAAATCACCAAAGATCGCAATTTACAATCAGGCTTTTTGATTCTGTTCAGTTCAGTGGTTTAAGCGCGTAGTTTGATTTCATGTCTTAAATTTGTGTTTTATTTATATTTTATTGTTTTATTTATTGGTTGATGAATGTTTTAATTGAATTGTGGAATATAAGCAGGAAAGTGCTGAACGATGTTTATTAATTTAAGTACGAACGGAGTTATCTTTCGTAATCGTCTGCACGCGATAGATATAGATTTTTAAAAAATCATGCTTGAAAATTATTTTTAAAACAATAAAATTTGAGTAAATAGCTATACAGTTTTCAAACAAATTGTGATACAGTTTTTAAACGAAATGCTTTGGAAAGTACGTTTTTCTCCCTATTCGGCGGTGTAAAAATTGAAAATGAGAGATATTTAGAAGTTTAAAAAATTGCTATTAGATGATTAAAAGTTAAATTTTAATAGTCTGCTGTTGCCACCTTCAAAATAACGACAGCGCTATACACGGACACGTTTGTAGTATATTATAGATAGATACATCACTTATTAGAATAATTTATGTTGTTAAAAAAGCTACTCGAAGAAGCAGGCTCAGGTTTCAATAAGCAAAAAAAAAAAAATCTATGGTCGGCCATATTAAAAATTAATTAGGATGAGCGAACACTGTAAAAAAAAAAAAAACGGACTAAAAAACGGAAGTACTACTGGCAATCTAGACGCCAGTACTATTTCCGTATTTTAACGGAACTTTTTCCCAGTAAATTACAGAAAATTTTCCGTTTTTTGGAATTTAACGGAAATTTTTCTGTAATTTACCGGGAAAAAGTTCCGTTAAAATACTGAAATAGTACTGGCGTCTAGATTGCCAGTAGTATTTCCGTATTTTAGTCCGTTTTTTTTTTTACAGTGAAGCGAATCCTCTACTAGGCTACACAAATTACATTTTGTTGTACACTTTACAAAAAAACTATTCAGTATTTTGACTTGAAATTAAATATAAAAATAAACTGAAGAGCTGAGTGGATGAACATGTTATGCTACATTTTCTAAAAAGATTTTTTATCTTTTGGATGAAAGCGTTATGAGGTATCCTATCACATGGTGAATCTAAAATACTAAGATTCTATTTAGTCTTGAAGATTTAAGACATTATTCATTAATATTTAATATTTTAATATTTAATAATGTCAATAATATTAATAATTTTTATTATTTGAAAATTAAATATGAATAAGTTTTTATGGGAGAGTTTAGTACCATACCTGTTAATATTTTAAACACATGGTATCAAACAGAAAATAAATCATTAAAATTTGCAGCAAAAACTTTCACTTCAAATTTCTTCAAATGTAATTTTTGTTACTTAACATGTTCCTCCACTTAGCTCTTCAATTATGATCTGTAGATTTGCACAATATTATTTTTTTACAGAATAAACTTTAAAAAATTATTATTTTAATTTATTTTACATGTTTTTCCATTACGGACGCATTTTTGCAAATGAAAAATGAAACACGTATATTTTTAGAAGAAAAAATAAATCATGGAGTTAGTCATTATAGATAGAATCATGATTAGTTAAATAGTTTCACGATTTCTGTTCTGAAATTTTTAAAATACCTTTTTAATTAAAATTATAGGCTATTTTTAATGAATTAAAATTTGTGAAAATTCAATTAGTATTTACATTCAATTATAAAAGTATTTTTCAGTGTTAAGAATGCAAATACACAATTGATTCTTATTATGTGAAATCATTTACGCAGACGATACTTACGCCTTTTAAAAGAATTATTTTATGATTATCTTTTTTTTTCTAAAGTGAAACAAAAGAATTGTAAATAAATAAAATTAATTGTTAAATTCGTTATATCATAAATAAATAATTCCGAGGAAATTCTTAGTTATTTGACTGAATTTACATTTCTAAAATTAAAATGAGCCAAAATATAAAATAATATTTTTGCTTAATAGAGATGCAAAATTAATATAAAAAATATTGTTACTTTCAAATATTTATCTTATTAAATAATGCTTCGCGAATCCAAACAAAGCTAGCTTTTACTAGTATAGAACTTATTATGCTTTCATGTATTCTTCCAAGTTCCAGAAAGTATACACTTTGATAAACACATGCAAACATCACCGTGTTCTAATTCAGAAGTGTTTCCTTGGACCCAATCGATCATTTGCATTTTAGACGGGTTTTTTGCTCATTTTTTCCCTTATTGTATTTACTGATCATTTGTTATACAACCTTTCTTCAAGGACGAAATACTGACTTATCTGTCTTTGCCACACCTCCGTTATGTATCTTTCATCCTTGGATAAACGTTATTTGCTCATCGGATTTTTGATCTCTGCTGCTCTCAGAGAAAGCGCTCTTTTTATGAACTGGCAGATGTAATGATAAGAAAGAAATCATTCTGATTTGAAGCGGGGTTTTTATTTTTTTTGCCCTTTTTTTATTTCGAAAGCCAAGCTAATTAATTTTATTTAACATAGCTTACATTACACAAGATTTTAAATTTATGAAATGTTTTAAACCTTTCTGGTTCATTTTAAATTCTTATTTGTGATTAACCTAGATAAATGCATCGTTATGAATAAGATTAATAACGATGTGACATGTGATAAGACTGGAGGTTATGCAATAACTTTCGATTTATCTAATAATATTGGATACATTACTAACTGAGAAATAAATGAGGAGAAGGGGGGGGGGGGCGATAATTTCAAGAAAAAACATATAAAATATGTTATTTACCTTAGAGAAGAAAGGAATGCAGATATGTATACCCAGTATTACAAACGGTCACATCATTAACCCTCCGTCAGGCGCACCCCTGTACTCCAAGGCTCGAGCGAAGTGTGCCTGTTTAAAAGTCGTTATTAGCACCTAATTAACCCAATTTTAACGCTCTTAAAATGATTAGTGACCTTCATTAGAAAGTAAAAATAGATAAACATTCGAAATCTGATTTTAAAAATTATTTATTAATCTCAAAATAAGTAAAATACTAAGTAATTTTCGAGACACCTTCACTAACCCTTGGCAGCACGTCTGTCAGAGCCGCTGCGCCCGACTGAGGGTTAGAAGAATAACATTGAAAAGTACATACAGTAAAGAAAATTTTGAGGCTTTTTTGTATGTAATCGAGTACTTTCTTATTATGATATTTTACAAAAAAGTATATATTCAGAAATCTTGATGAAGACAGCTTTTTATTATAAATAAGCAACCTTGTCAGCCATACACAGTTAAGTTTTTGTCAATTTAACATACTAATATCCGTTATGAATTATCCACATGAATCGAGGTTGATTTACATCATTTATTATTTTTTTAAATAAAACTTTAATTTCTATTTTAATACTTTCGTATGCGAATTGCTTTTGTTTTGAAGTGCTTTTTTCTCTAATACATATGGAATTTAATTTTTCCTGTCAGAATAAAAGATGAAAAATTTCGTAATTGCTTAAGTTAAAGAAATGAATTTTGATTTTGGCTGCTCAATATCTTAAACCTTTAATCCTAATACAGTGATCATTGTAATTGTTTTGTAGACCTTAATAAAGCGTACCGAGAGGGACATATATGCTCTACAGACTTTATTTTCGCGTCAGAACAGTTCCACACGGGCAGTGAACTCCTAATAGTGTCCTAAAGTGTTTTACTTAAACAAATTAAATTTATAACTTTTCAGTGTCATTTAAATAAGGATAATAATCACATATCAAAATAATAAGTTTAAATATTATCTCCCACAAGACATGAGAAATGGATATTCCTCTTCTTCTATTCTCTGGTTACTATCTCTCTCTCTATATATATACATAAAACCATTATAAAAAACACAAACTATCACTGACAAATGTGAATTGAAAATCAATAAACGGTCAAGTGCGAGCATTACTCGCGTACAGAGGGTTCCGTAGAATAAATACATGAATTTGTAATTCTAAAATAAAAATAAAAAAGTTGCTAAAAGAATGCTAAGACTTTGTAAAAAAACTATACAACGTAGGTTTGGGTATAACTGTATATATTAGAAAAGTGTAAATGGATATACCATGAAAGTTCAAAGAGATATGAAACCTAAATAATATCAAATATAGCTATTCGTATAACTCTTTTTTAATATTATCCTAATCTGTTTATGATGAACTTTATTCGGTACTGACAATAAAAGCAGTGCATAGTTAAACTTCATTTGGTATTTCAGGAAACTAAATTCAGCGTAGTAATAACCTTTATTTCTACAATGTAGCTAAAACAAAACCTTTGTTTAAAGTTTAACTTTGGCATTGTGCTAAGCGCGCTTCGAATTGAGGTCTCAAATTTGCAACGCCGCCTTGGTCAGTGCCGCGAGTTTCCAGATAGGTGTTTAATTAACTTTTAAAGTCACGCGAGCGTATTGAGAGATACAATCAATGCAAACTATCGCAAATCCCACAGTAATTATGCGATTCATTCTAATTAAATCTTTCGAGGGCGATGCCCTTAAAAAACGAACACCTAATTTTAATTCCAAAACAGACAAACGGCACCAAGAATATTTAATTAAACTTTTCCTTTTATCATGTACGTGAAAATAAGTAAGTTCGCATTTTCTAATAAATTGATTTATAAATTCTGGTGTCAGTTCATTATTTCATAAGTTTATGAATAGAATTACTCCGTGCCGGAAAGGATTAAGTGGTCGCAGGACTCTTAAAGCTTCATAATTTAAGAAATTTTAATTTTTTTAGATGTTAAACTCTTATCTTTTATGAATATTTTGATATAATAGTTTCCTTGAAATTCCCATTAAAACAGAAGTTTTGGCTTTTAGAATTATACCCGCTCACTAGCTGAAGCGGCGTTTCCGAAACTTTAAAGTAATTATTTTCCAAATGGCATTTTTTGGGCATAACGCGCATGATAAATCAAAAACTTCTGAATATTTTTTCATGAAATTTTCAAAACATATATTTCATGTTAGTCTGTATAAACTGAACCTAAAATTTCCTTTTTATTATTCAAAAAAATATTTTTTTAGGTGATTTTACTGTTGAAATTTTCAAAATTTTGTATTAGCTAAATGCAACATTGCATTAAAAATATAAAAATGCTTTAAATACAAATTTATTTAAATTCAGGGAAGTTCTGAAGTATAAGTAAGCACCAAAATTTTCATTCTAGTTGCAATATTTATTTTGTAATCCTGCGCGTAAACTGTTATGCCAATTTTTTGTTCGACAAATGTCTAACAATTTCGAGCCCCCTATAAATACTAATTCTGTATCTTGCAATTTTTTAAATACATGAAACGAAAGAACATACTTATATCTTTCATCCCAATTAAAATTGTGTTTTAAAATCATATACATTTTAAGACATTAAATGTTGAAAATGGTCTTTTTTTCATTTTTTCCACTTTTTAGAGTCCCGAGACCCTTAAATTAGTATGTTTTTAACAATTTGACGTTTATTGCTTTCATACTGTTACTGGACATTACATTACACATATATATCATTAAAAGTTGTTAACTAGGCATAGAGTACGCCGCCCCTGTCCTTGTGTATGTCCAAACTGACCGTACCTTTAAGGGTTAATATCTCGGCTAATTACCGATGATTTTTTTTCGAAAATCATTATCATCAATGCTTTTATTCTTCTGCAACGATAGGTATATTCAGCGATGCTCAACAATTTTTCTGAATGCCCGTAAATCGAAATTTGTGTATAACAGAAAAATGCTAATTACTCAAAAACTATGTGACCTAGGGTAATCGCTCTAATTTTCCAGCAAGGTTTATATTAACGTCTACTACCTCTAATTTTTTCATAATTTTAGTTTCAGTAGATTCGGATTTAGATGGCGGGGTACATATTTTTGCGCTACATTTTCAACAATATCCTTGAAAATATATTACCTAAAATTAAAAGGGATGTATTTTTGAGTTCAGCGTTACAAAAGCTTTCACAGGATACCCCACATGATATACAAAGAAAATATTTTTTTTTCAAGTAGCATAATTAGCCCCTCTACTTTTTTACTAAATATATTTATGAATGTTTATTGATCTGAAAATATGTGGGTAAATGGTCTTTATTACTTCCCCGAATTTGAGCTTTCCCCATTCCATAGTTTACGAGTAAAGTGGCTGTGACAGACAGACAGACGGACAGACACAGGAGTGATCTTATAATGGTTCCGTTTTTACTTTTTAAGTACGGAACGCTAAAAAAGAAGTTTTATCCTTTATAAATGTATTTATATATTTAACTTATTATGATTGAATTTAATAGCTAATAACAAATAAATGCTAATGCTTGTTTAGTTTCTCTTTGAGGAGTTTCCCCTTGTAGCAGCAAAGAATTAATTTAATAACAAATAACTTAATTTTTGACTGAAACTGATGATATTGTTACCAGTCAAGAAAATTCGAGATTAAGAGAAGTTTTAATAATTGTGAAGTTGACAAAAAATTTATGTACAGTGATAAGTATTTATAGTTTGGGTGACAAGAAATAGCAAGCAATGTTAGATGCTGGATAAATAAATAAATACATACATATATGTACAAATATGAGACATTCTCACATAATTTTTACTTTTAAGTCCTTGAGTTATAATTTTTATTTTAGTGCATATTCTTAGGGGGTTTTATTTCTTATGTAGGAAAACATCTCACTGTATGACTGTATAGCAATATTAACAAAATAAATAAGTTTTGGACGATGCTGGGCGTCCAAATATGCCACGAAATTCCTTACCGTCCCGTATCCCTGATGCTAATTTTTAAGTTTGGAGTTGTCTGTATAAAATTGTTTCAATAAAAGTAATTCGATGTAATTTTTTTTAGAAACTGGGACTATTGTTTTATATGAATATGTAGCAAAAAATTAACCTGCACATATTTTTACGGTTGTTATTATTTTTTTCAACTCTGTCCCTGCATTTTAGATTCCTTACCATCCCTCTTGCTAAAATTATACAGAAAATCACTTCAGATGCGGCCACAGAATTCTTTTCAACTTTTCTCATGCAGAGGTATGCTAGAGAAAGAATGACTAAAATTATTTGACAGTATTATTTGACTGCAGAATTTAAATCAGCATTTAAATATTAATTTCAAGCATCGTGGCTTTATTGGTAGTCTTACCGTATCCAAGGTTTATTCCTGCACTTTTCGAGGTAAATTAATTTTTTTTATTTATTTAATCCAATGTAAATAACTGTTTCTAAAAATCAATAAACACTGTGGCTATCACTTAGTCTTAACATGATTTGCCTAAAAATAGGTGGTAATTTTCCTTATCGTCCCATCTTTACCGTAATTTTGTTTTCTTTACCTCCCCTTTTTCCCCTTACCTTCCCATTTTTAGGTGCGTTCGTAATTATATAAATACGTAGCACCTATAGTCGTCGTTCAGTCCGTCTGTCCGTCCGTCCGTCCGTCCGCGTATAACAGAGCAAAAACTACCCAGCCGAATGGTCTGAAATTTTAAATATATGATTGTTGCAAAATTTTGTTGAGCCATTTCAAATTTTATGAAAATCGGATGTATAGTTTAATTACAGGGACAGTCAAAAGTTTTTCTTTACATTACGGCCAATGGGGAAAATTATTGCAAGCGCATTTTAATGATGTTACAGCCTTCCGAATGGTCTGAAATTTTAAATATATCATTGTTCCAAAGTTTTGTCGAGCCATTTCAAATTTTATGAAAATCGGATGTATAGTTTAATTACAGGGACAATCAAAAGTTTTTCTTTACATTACGGTCAATAGGAAAAATTATTGCAAGCGCATTTTAATGATGTTACAGCATTCCGAAAGGTCTGAAATTTTAAATATATAATTGTTGCAAAATTTTGTCGACCCATTTCAAATTTTATGAAAATTGGATGTATAGTTTAATTACAGGGACAGTCAAAATTTTTCCGTTTCATTACGGGGAATGGGAAAAAATTATTGCAGTGCATTTTACTGATGTTACAGACTATGCACTTATGAAATGCAAACAAATATACATTCAGTACAATATGGGGTGCAAAAATAATTATAAAACTAGCTATAGTACTGCTGGCAAGATCTAGACAACTATTAAAAATTAGGTTAATGAATGTCTTAATTTATCTATAAATTCCCTAGCACAAGCTAACAAGAGTGTTGGGCGCACCCTTTTCTCCGAACTTACTTGATCCAAAAGAAAATCTATCTTATAGGGGCCTCTAATTATAGAGAATCTGGTGATCGTAAAAGCCTAGTTAGTTAATAGATAACCTACGGTCATTTACCTAAAAGGTTATCTTGAATAAATAAGACAATGCGTTGTGAAATGTTTAGAAGATAACTAACCTATGGCCAATTGGTTTGAAGGGAAATATATAATAAAATCAAAACCACTAAATATAACTCCCCAATTTTCAGACAAACCAACCCTACAAGATAAATTTAATTATGGCTTTTACATATATGGTCTAATAATAATATTAAGCAGTCAGGTAATTTCTAAATACGTAAAATAAGTAATTAGCAAGACTTTTAACAAATAATAACAAAGAAGGGAATTAATAATAATACATCATTTATTTACACCACAGGCAAATTATATTAAGTTACAATTAAATAATTCATACTTTTACCATCCAAAATAATAACTCATAAAAAAAAACACTAATTTGGATATTAATTGAAGTTGACAAGTTCTCCTGGGCACCCTATTCCCAATTCAAAACATTTGATATTAAAACGGTACACAATAGAAAAGAGAACATCCATAACATCGTACCTTTTTCCCCATTGGGGTCACAAGATCCTTTTAGAGTTGTAGACTTGACAGTTATATATATATATCCAAAAGTTCTTTTTTTTTGTTTGTAGAACCACAACACACATATTCGTGTTCCGTAATTTTAGTTTTATTTACACTAAATTCCACCCAGGTCTGGGCCAAAAGCAAAAATGTTTAAATCATTTTTTTTAAAAAAAATTAACACTACTATATTGCTCGTCATAGACAGAGCAAGTAAACATGGGCAGATCAGCCAAAAAGGGCTTGAAAAAAAAATAATCACCGCACTCTGGAACTCTTTTTGTACATCTGTCTTTTTTTTCGAGAAAAAGAAAATCTCTCTCTGTTAAAAATTTGCATGTGCGGCCCTGAGTGGTGGATGCGAATTAACATATTCAGCATAATTAAAATCTCCAACCACTCGCCGCTGCCTGGACCCGCCTTCGTGTCGGCCAGTGGTCAGTGGGTCCCCGAAATGCAGAGGGCCTTCCGACCCTCCTACATCCGATATTTCAAACCCCACTTTCCCACGAGACCGCAGGCTCCCACACGAAGATCCTGCAGCTGTCCCATAAAACATGAGGTCATAAAAGTCCCTCTTTTGTACCAAAACTGTCCAATTCTTTACTTTACATCGTAATATCATACATACAGATAGTAACTGGCAATTAAGCTTTCCCCTTAGCAAAACACTTGCCTGGGAAAATACTTAATGCTCTTGGTACCCATCCTTGATAAAATAATAATAATGTACTAATAAATGCATACATAAAAACAATAATACTGTACGTTGAAAAATAAAAACTTGAATTAAAAAATTAATCAATTATATAAAATAATCACTTAGATAAAAAAAACTTGAATTAAAAAATTAATCAATTAGATAAAATAATCACTTAGATAAAATAATCACTTAGATAAAAAAAAACTTGAATTAAAAAATTAATCAATTAGATAAAATAATCACTTAGATAAATATATACATAGATGATATCGACAGTAAACTTATTCATATATATATATATCTTTTTCCTTCAAAAAAATAGTTCTAAATATCCAAAATGTTGAAATCATGCCAACATTACTTCCCCCCCAACACAAAGCACTTGAAAGTCCATGTACAGGAACTATAACATCTTTCAAGTGGACCGATGTCCTTATCAAACACCGAAAGCCTCTCCAACGGCTGGACGTTGCAGATCTGTAAGGCACTGGGGCATCTCCTCTATGCTCCCTGATTCACCTCTTCCGTAGTGTTCAAAACTCTGTGAAGTCCGTGCAGAGATAGGAATGTTCATTATCAAATACACGCTGATGTTATCTGTATAGTTCATTAAAATATGCCTGTACCCTAAATTGTACATTGTACATAAGATGAATATTCCTTCTTATTCTGTCCACGGTTTTATGCAGATTTGTATACGGTCCCTAAAGCAGTGTTCCCCATAACCATCACAGCCGCATACTGCATGAGTTCTGTCTCTCTGTGATGAAGGTACAGTCCCTGAATGTTCCCAAAAATTGTATATATGTGTACCAATTTAGAAGAGAAAACAAAAAGTTAATCATAAAAGATAAAATCCCAAAATTAGGAACCTAATTAATTATGCCAAAGAGTTTAAATACTGATCCACAAAGTTTAGCACACTTTTTTACACAAAGCAAGTATTCAGTTCATGACTACATAAGTACAACATTTAAATATCCATATTAAGAAAGGTTTATAACACACAATGAAACATATTTACCAACATAACTTTTTACACCGAATAATCATTTAACTACCAAACAAGCAAATATATCAATACATATTCTTACATTTTTCAAATACTTTTTTTTTTACAATTATTTCACTACCTTTATAGTTTACAACACACATATATTTTTAAAACTATGCAACCACAATATCTAAAAATGATTCTCATATAGTAAATTCGATACTTTCATTCAGTAAATTACGTGATTCTCTAAACGTACCCTCTAATTAAAAGTTAACCAAATAACTATTAATATTCTCTCAAATATAAGAAACTCAGTCTCAGACTTAAAAAAAAACAAAAAAAAAACAAAACAAAAACAGCACTTCCACCCAGAGAAGGAGATAGAGATAGTAGAAATTTAAAAACAAAAGAAAGCAGAAAAGAAAAAAAAACAGTATTTCATATTATTTTGTGACTGAATCCTTTATCTGAAATTACAAATTATGAGTGTAAGTACTATCATGTTACTTTATTTTAAATAAATTACTCAAACACTCTTCTTCTATTTATTCTTTTCTTTCATATAAATAAGTGAATTGTTTCCACTCATTCACCGCTTCACTACTCCCTTTTCCTCAATAGGTACTTTAACCACCCTAGCAAACAGTGCAATACAAGCTATCGTAAAATTACAATTTCTAATAGCGTCAACAAAAGAGGAGAAAGAAGAAAAAAAAATATCCACTTTTCCAGCTACCCGTTACCTGCCATCGATAACACTTAGAATCGCCCATTATACTGTATCGAAACAGGCTGGAAAGTGATACTTCCAGAGCGGCCGAAGGTCACCCCTTAATGCCAAGCCAAGTCTAGTACGAGCTGGTGCTGGAGTGACCCTTAAGAGAGAGGCGTGGATATTCCGTTTGCAAAGTAAGTAACAATTACTTCTATTAATCCCTGTAATACATGTATTATCTTTACATTACTTCTCCGTATTCCTTAATCTGCACCCTATACACCGCCTACGCAACAAAAACAACTTCTTTTCGTACTATTTACTATAATAATTAACTATAATACAAGTGTTTGTAATGCAAATACGGAAGCCTAGTAGCCATTTTGCTGCATCAATGACATTCCACGAAACCAGTTTCACTTCCTCCCGTACGGAACTGTAGCCTGTTTTCTTACAAACAGCATCTGATATCCTTATTTGATTACTGTCTCCCCTATAAATGTTAGTTCCATTTAGACCTATGAAAAGTGCTAAGAAAAACTCGATATACTTTCTTAAAATATAACATCCAAAAATGTTATTCCTGTTCATTGGAATCCCTCACTTTTACTGACACCTGTATAAGACGAAACTTAATTCGTAACTAATAAAGTTGAACCGCGCCTTCGAATTTACAGTATATTGCAGAATAAACGGGTTCTGTGTACTTTATATTAAAATATCCTAAACAATTAATTTTGTATTCACCCCGAGAGAAAAAAAAAGAAAACAAGGAAAAAAAAATTATCAATAATAACTCTACAAATACTCTTATCTAAAATATATAAATATCGTTTTCAACTGATACTCTTAAAATTGAATTAAAACCACGAATGTTTTTTCTTTCTTTCTTTCTTTTTTTTTTTTGTTGTTGTATGTGGAAACCCTTATTTTTTTAAATACAATACCCTAATACCTGCACCCAATCTATATTTTTACAGGGGAACCCTGAAGAAAGACATGATCCTCCTCCACACAATGCCGGCCGGCTACAAATAATTCTCCGCCTGCAGAGAATATCAATGCCTGGAAGCTGATCAGCCCTCTTTCTGCTCTCCACACAAAAATGTAAGTAAAAATTAATTTAAATAATGATTTAATTATTATTCCACAAGAGAAAACAAAAATTATAAATAGATTTTTTTTTTTTTTTTTTTTTTTAACCTACAGTGTTCAATAATACATTTTCTTTTCATTTTAACCTAGCTCTCCCAGTTCTGATACCCCTGGTAAACCCTTTTATGTACTCTATAATTTCTCTTACGTGTAGATTTTTTATGTTACTTAAAAAAAAAACAAAAAAAAGCTGTATTACCTCGTAACTAAAAAATATATATATACCAAAAGAGTCCGTAGAGAGAGAAAAAGAAAATAATAATAATTAATTTTGTTTTTCTTTTTGCGTATTTACTTGTATTATGAAATTTATTTTGTTATATTTATTTAATTAATTTGTATTATTTCAAATTTAATACATACTAAAAAATAAAAAAAAGATATACCAATAGATAAAAATTCTTATTAATTTAATTGCAACCTACATTCGTTAATGAATTTTTTACCATCCAGTATGCACCACACTTGACGGGATTAAATTGTTTAAATCTGATAATAGTCCTTCCTTTTTAAAAATGTAAATTTTGACTAACGAAAAGACGAGAAAAAAAAATTATCCTCTACTTTAATTTATTTTATCTTAATTTGTTAAAGATATTTTCTAACCCAATACCGTTTAAATGTCCTATATATCTATACGTAATGTCTTTTTATGTACTATGCTAATACTATGCGGGTTATTTCAGTGAACAAGAAGAAGAAAAAAAATTGTTGTTCCTGGTTGAAAATTAAATCTGGCGCTCGCAATGTGGCGAACCTTCCTGACTGAATCCAGGATTTCTACAGAGAGCGAAAACCGGTAAGATAAAATTACCATTTCTGCATGCCTGTCTTTGAATACATTTTGCATGTTTCTCTGAAATGCACGTAGATGGCGCTAGGCGACTGTTTATTTACATTTGACCCTTTAACTTTTCGTGGCCTGTAGTAAACATTGCCCTTGGGGTGTAACCGCTACCTTCTACACACCATAACTAGCATTTATTAATAAAAATACTTACTTAGGACAATATGAATTGTTTTTCTATTTATACTAGTAGAATATATATATATATATATACATAAGGTATAAATAGTATTAATCTTAATTATTTATTCATTATTATTTTTTTTTTTTTTTTTTTTTCGCACACTTAAATCTTAAATTATTTCTTTTCGGTGTCAAGCAATCTGTATTCCGAAAAGATGAAATGCAAAACTGACACCAGAATTTAAAATCAAATTTGGAAGAAAAAAAAAGTATTCATTATTTTATTATTCATAAAAGGGGGGGAAAATCCAATTGAATTTTCTTGATGCCAGTATGTTTAAAACTATGTGTCCGCTAGAGAGGCCACAACATTTAAACTTCCAACCGAATGCCTGCTGGTCAATTTATTTTTATTTATTTAATTTCTTACTGCACGTACTCTGCATGACAGTTTTTTATCTGTTTATTTATCTGATTTTAAACCGCATGCCTCTGCATGACAATTCTTTATATATATATGAAATGTGATAAAATGCTTTCAGGCAAGGTGAAGCAGATGTTTGTCTCTAATTTACTATTTTTATTTATTTATTTTTTTTTTTTTTGCACAATACTATCTGTTTTGTATTTAAATACAATATGAATTTGAATCTTATATATTGATGTGTGTGCATAGGGAGCCCTTTTCCAAACCTACTGATTTTCTTTTTTTTTTGTTTTTACTGCTTATCAGTTTATTTGATTAAGATTTTATTTCTATAAATATAATGTATCCATTTCATTCGAATCGTTTGTAAAATAACTGGAACCGTAAATACCCTTGTTATATATTTACTTTTCTTGGGAAGAAAAAAAAAGTACATCCCCAAAAGAAGTTGCCAAAACCAAAAAAAAATGTATATACATATTTATCTTTGGCTCTGCCCCGTTTTATATTAATAATTATTTATAAAATATACCCTACTCTGCTGTTAATCCATCTTCCACAGTTATCCTAATATCCTTATTAATTTAGGTGTTGTTTAAATACCACCCCCCCCCTTTAAAAAGTGCAAATCCCTTTTAATTATGCATCCCCAAAAATTTATCCTGCAACATTTTTTTATCTATGTGTGCAGTTCCCATAGAAATTTTGAAAATCCCCTTTTCCAAAATCCCGCTGTCATGAACCAAAAAGTAAAAATATTGAGTAGTTATTCACTCCCCCTTCATCCTCCCCTTTCTCTGAACCCGAATTCCTTCTCTCGTTTCTGTAAAGAGAGATCGTGAACTGATGCTCCAAAAAGAGGATGGGGAGTTCTCCACGAGAGAAAAACAATCCCTTCTCTGAATGTCTTTCCTGCCCTGCGCGCGCACTTATTGCGTGGTAAACAGAAACTAACTGACAGCGAGTTATTACCTATTACATTCCTTACTTACTTATCCGTACGGAGTGACCCTATGCACATACTTTTGCTTATGTTATATAAATTGTATTTATTACTTTATTTGTGTAAGAGAGAGGAAAAAAAAAGAGTTGTTTTATGTATTCCCTTTGTGTTTTAACTTGAATTCCGAATATATATATATATGTGTGTATATAAAAATAATTATTTATTCTTGTTAAAATGTTGTAGAGTTCCCTATTTATTATCTTGTCGACACCCCCCCCCCCCCCCATTTATATTAAAAAAATATCCTTTTTTTTTTTAAATTAGAGTCCACCGGATTTTATTAGGACCTAAAACAGTGGTGTGTAGCCCGCAAAAGGTTAACTTAGAGGCGTACCACATGCTTTTTACATGTATCCATTTGTCTAATGACTAGTAGTTACAAAACCAGTGTTCAGAGCCCTACTTTAAAATCCACCCCAACCAAAAAAAAAATATTTTTTTTTTTCGTATGGCCAATTTGGGAAAAAAAACATTTTAGTCATGTATATCCATTTACCAACCATATAACTTACCCCCCCCCCCCCCAACAATAGTAATTATACCCCAATAATACAGTAACTTTTCCAATTTTTATTATTATTATTTTTTTTATTATTCATTGATAATACCATTATTCCAAGTATTGTAAATATTATAAAAGTGAAATATTAAATTTCTATATTTTACAGTAATATATCAAAAATTAGTCAAAAATCATAGATCCCCTATGTTTATAATTTTTTTTCCACTTTATTTATGGATTTATACCATTTTCCTCATTAAACTATTTCTACTAGAAATTTGCTTAACTAAATAATAATAAAAAATAATAAAATGAAGTATGTTCTTTGCTTGAACCTTTTACCTAAAACTATCTAGCCACTATTTTAACCACTTGGTTAAAGGTGCAACTAACTAAAATATATTCCGCAGGAATCGTAATTACAAAAAGTTTAAAATACTAACTAAAATTCCAGAGAACATCAAAAATCATGGCTATTTACAACCTAGTATGCCTAAGCAAAACAATGTATATTATAAGTTCTCCCTCTTCCTTTTTTTTTTCTTCACTTAGTGATAAATCCGCTCTATGTGTATTATTAATAGACTGGAACCTAGTAATTACCATTCTCCCAAAACGTACTCCCAGACTGTTACAGTGTACCAGAGTGAGAGAGAAAGAGGGGAAAAAAAAAACACACCATCCTATGCTTGTGAGCATTTGTCTACTATTTATATATATGTATTTTGCTACATATTCTACCTATTTTACTATTTTACATGCTTTAATATACTATAAATAACCGAAATATGCAAAGAAAAGACACTTTTCTTATATCAATATATGCCCTTAGATATAAAAATTAATATTTGAATAAGAACCTTTAAGTGATATGTTTATCACCCTCGCAACTGTTAAACTACCTAGATTAATATACTATATATATTAAAACTTACACACTAGTAGATACATAAAAGCCGTTAAACTACCTGTTTATCTCCATCGCCAATATTAAACTACATTAATTACCATGTTATATATACTAAAACTTACACGCTAGTAGATACATAAAAACAATTCAATAACAAGTTTATAACCCTAAACCTCAAAAATAAAAAGCACCTCTTAGGCCATGTGAATCACTACACTACATATACTAACTTAAACACTAGTAGATACAGAAGCACAATTCGGTGGCCTGTTTATCACCCTAAAGAACAAAAAATAGAAACCTATTTCGAATTATCTGACTAAATATCCTATATACATTAAACTTAAACACTAGTAGATACAAAAGCACAATTCGGTGGCCTGTTTATCACCCTAAAGAACAAAAAATAGAAACCTATTTCGAATTATCTGACTAAATATCCTATATACATTAAACTTAAACACTAGTAGATACAAAAGAACAATTCGGTGACATATTTATCATCATAAACAGAAAAATAACAAGTAAACTTTGAATTATGTTACTAAACACACTATATACACTAAACATACACACTAGTAGATACACCAGAACAATTCAGCTCCCGCCCGTCTTTTTTTTTTTTTTTTTTTTTTTTTGTGTGTGTGTAATACTTTAGTTAGATCAACCTCTACTTCTAAAAAAACATAAAAATGAAGAAAATTTAAAATATTTTTACACTTCTTCCGTACTTTCCTCATCGTTGTCGTTCGTTTGAGGTAATTTAATTTTAGCACTTGGCTTCCACATGTGAGTAATATGGCGTTGAATCTTTTTTTTATTAGGTTCGAGTATATGTTTCAAAATATAATTATTGCGTCTTGCCACCTTTACAACTTCATAAGGACCGTCGAACTTAGGATGTAACGCCAATGGGCGTCCAACATTTTTTAAGTATACTTGATCCCCAATTTCCAATTTCACAACTTTTTCAAAATCTTTGCCCACATATTCTTTCGCCATTCGTTCTTGGTTTGCGAGTGCAGTTTTATAAACTTCTTTCATATGTGCAATGCGTTTTTGAACAAACTGTTGTGTACATAACATATCCGGCTCCTCTAGAGCTGTAAAATGGTTGGCCGTTTCTCTAGCGAAAAACAGCTTATCAGGACGGTATCCTAAAGCTCTGTGCATCGAAGTATTATGCGACAGAATAAAGAACGGCAACCTTATATCCCATTCCGTTGTTGTTCTTGCCATTGCACTAATCGAAGACTTTAACTCTTTGTGAGTCACTTCAAGAATTCCATTCGAGGAAGGTTTATAAGTAGAGCAAAAGTGGAGGTTCACCCCCATTGCTGTCATAAATTCTTTAAAAAGGGTTCCCCGAAAATATTTCGCGTTATCCACAATTAATTCTCGAAAGAGGCCAAATGTACTAATGTAATTTGTGAGTGCATTTAGTATCGTTTGTGTCTCTACATTACGCAATGGTATTGCCTGTAAAAATCTTGACGCAACGTCAATGATCGTCAAGATAAAACAGTGTTTTTTTAAGGTCTGTGGTAGTTTGCCCACAATATCCGTATGCACCACTGAGCCTATTATATGATCTTTCTCCACTTTCTGTAAGGGAATCTTAATCATTTTATGCTGCTTATTTTTGTTACAAGGTATGCAAGCTGCACAATAATTTTTTACATCCCTATACATCCCAAACCAGTAAAATCTTGTTTTCACTAATTCATATGTTTTGGGAAAACCAAAATGTGCCTTATGAGCTTCTTGAATTATTTCAAATATTAATTTATTAGGAGCTATCAGCAGTGGTTTATCTTTATACCGTTGCTTCAATATTAGTACTTTGTTGTCCTTTAGCTCAAATTTCTTAGTCTGGCGATTTGGTTTACCATTTTCAATTTTCTGAATAATTAATTTAAGTTTTGGATCATCATTTTGAGCCTCTCTTATCTTTTCTTCTGAAAGATTAGAATTAACTTTAAATAAATCATTTTGAAGTTCATTTAAAGCCGTTATATTATTTATATTTCTTGAGACGAAATCTGCCGGGTTCTCTTCGCCAGGAATAAATCCTATCTCAAAATCAAAATTCCCTAACCTCATTATCCACCTTGCTATGATATCGCTCTGTTTTTCTAACTTAAGATGATCAGTCAAAGCTTTAGAATCAGTGAGTATTGTAAATTTTTTCCCAAAAGAAAATTTTCAAAATAAACACAAGCATCATGAATCGCTAGTAATTCGTACTTTATACTAGGATATTTTTTCTCAGAATCCTTTAATTTTCGTCCGTAAAATTCAATCGTACATAATCCTCTCCCTGTTTCTGTGCTAAGATTGCAGAAAGTGCTGTCTTAGATGCGTCCGTAATTAAAAAAAATTCCTTGTTGAAATTTGGCGCTTTTAAAGTTGGATTATGTAAAATAGCTTCTTGAATGGCCAAAAATGCTTTTTCCGCCTCTTCGTTCCAATTAAATTTTACTTTTTCTTTGGTCATTTGAACTAATGGATCTACGATTTCCGAATATTTATGTATTAACGATCTAAAGTAATTGGCCATTCCTAAAAGAGATTTGACACCCTTTTTGTTTTTAGGCCTTGCCAAATTTTGAATTTTTTCAATATTCTTTTTCGAAGGAGAATAACCGTTTTCATGAACCCTAAAACCTAAGAATTCAATTTCATGTTTGCATATTTGCATCTTTCGTGGCTCTATTGTTAAATTGTTGTCAATCAATTTTTTTAAGACCTCTGCAATTAGAGTTAGCATTCTTTCCACCGAATTCGCCGCAATAAGGACATCGTCTATAAAATATGTGACTTCCTCTTTATTGAAGTCGCCTAAAACTAAGTCCATTAATTCTGCGAAAGTAGTTGGACTGACCTTCAAGCCAAAATTCATTCTCACTGGCTGAAACTTGCCAAATTCCGTTATAAATGCTAACTTTTCCCTGTCTTGTGGTTGTAAATTTATTTGGAAAAATGCGCTGTGGAGGTCCAGGACTGTATAATATTTTTTTCCGCTAATTTTCTGCAACAATTCACGAATATCAGGTATCGGATAAGCATATCCTTCTAATATTGCATTTAGTAACCTATAATCACAAGCTAAACGATATTTTAACTCCTGGTTCTCCGCAGTCTTCTTTTTTACAAATAATACCGGAAACGCATACGAAGATTTGCTTTTCTCAATAATATTTGCCTCCAACAACTTTCTTATCTCTGCTTGTGCATATTCTCGCACTGTATGAGGAATCTTATAAGGTTTAGACTGTATAGCATGATTGTGCGCCAATTTGATTTGGGGGGTGACTAAGGATGTCTGACCTAACGATTTGTAAGATTTCGAAAATGCATGTAAATGTTGCATCAAAAGGTTCTCCATCTTTTCCTGTAGTTCTTTGGGAAGATGCGCAAGATCAAAATCTTCCGGTGAAATTTCTGTTTCCCTCAATTTACGAACTTCCTCAATACTTAAAGTATTAATCTCATGTACCTTACCGTCTATAATATTTTCAGGCACTTCATCCGTTCCAAAATCAATGTCTAAAATTAAATTCCCAAATTTTGTACCCTTCTGTAGAATAATTTTCTTATCCGAAATATTCTTAATTATTACATTAATAATTCTGTTCTGAGATAATTCGTGTACCGAGTTATAACATTTAATGCCCAAATTATGAATATCTGGCTCAAAAAGTACCATACTGTTTTCTTCTATAAAATCAGGACATAGTAAAGTAGCGATTTTTTCTTGCCCTGCAGCAATATAAATTTTGTGCACTGATTTTACCCATATTTTGTTTTTCTTACTCTCCTTTTTAGTAACTACATTTTCTACTTCTTCAGTAATTATAATATTTATGTCCTGCACTGGTAATTTGTTATCATTATGATTGAGTGGAATTTTTGCATTTTTAAATTTCAACATTTTTTTTCTATGTCAATCACCATTTGATTTGTTTTTAAATAATCATATCCCAACAACATATTATAAGATGCCTTAAAATTATTTTCTGTTACATAAAATGTGCCAGAAGTAAATGCATTCTGTAATTTAAATGACAATTGTATACAATGTGTAAATGGAATTGATGTACCACTAAAAGATTGTATTCTAATCCTATGGCCCAAATATTTAAATTTTACATTATTTTCTTTTATTTTTTCAAATAAACTGGCTGAAATTAAAGACACTGCTCCGCCCGTATCTAAAAGAGCTGAAACTTTTATTCCTTTAATATCAAAATTAATAATTGGTACATTTTCCATTTCTTTATCACTAACACTCGCTATAACCTTCGTATTTTGGGATCTGAGGACCGATTCCTGCTCCTCATTCTTAGTATCCCCAGATCCCTTTATATGTTTCCCGAACGTTGCTTATTTCCCGTTATCTTACGTCCCTCTGTTTTATTTGATGTACTATTATCGCGATTCGCATTATTCACATTCCTATAATTTTCCTGGGGATTTATTTGACCTTGATTTTGTGGGTGATACCCCTGCCCATTCGGAAAATTCTGCCCATAGTTATAATTAGGATGAATATTTCCCACACCATAATTACCATAACCTGAAGGCTGTCCCTGTGGGACATAATTATACTGATAATTTTGCCCCATTGGCAATGAAGGAGGAAGAGGGGGTGGAGGAAAATTCCAATTACCTACACTTCCGTACCCCTGAAAATTCCGAGACTCATTATTAGAGCTTGTAAATCCCTGCATATTTTGTCCATGTGTTGGAAAATTCTGTTGATAATCATTATTCCGATACTCTCTTTTATTATTTACATTGTAACGACATTCTTCCGTATCATGATTTCTTAAATTACATATATTACAATACCTCGTATTATTTCGTGAATTATTTTGCCATTTTTCTGTTGGCTTACATTTTAATTTTTCCAATTCAGCTCTCAACTGATTTAATTCCTTTTCTTGTTTTTCATTTTTTCTTAATAATGATTCGCAAAATTCAGTTGTTGTACTTGTACCTATCGCATTTAATTCCTCAAACTTAACCGACAAAAACGCCTCTTCCACTGTTAGGGCAATTTCGGTTGCTTCCTTATACTGATCAATCGCTCTCTTTCTTATTTCCAAAGCACTATCCGTTTTGATAGATTCTAAGAATCGGTGTAATTTCATCAAATCAAATAATTTCCGCGCATCTGCCTTGTTAGAAAGACCCGAAATGTCAAAAAATTTCGCAGCTACCAGATTAAATCTCACAATATAATCCGACATACTCTCCGCTGGTTTTTGTTGAATCTTTGAAAAATCATTATGTGATTCACCGAATGTTTTTTTTGTGTCAAAGGTTTGGATCGCTTTTTCTTTAAATTTCGCATAATCGGTTTCCGAATTTAGTTCTACATCCGTTTGCAACCTTTCACGTGCCGTTCCGACAAATTTTGAGCGTAAAATTATTAATTTCACTTCATTAGAAAAGTTCGTCTGGACGGCAGCTCTATCGAACTCCTGAATAAAATAATGTATATTACATTCTTTCTTCCCATCATATGGTGCAATCACATTTAATAAATTATCCGTATTCGCCTTTTCGGTATCCGTTTTAGACATATTTACTTTATTCGTTGAATTTTTTAACTTACTCTGTGCAAGACGGGTACGCGCTTCAATAATGAAATTATTAAATTCCGAACTGGTACGCTTTTTAATTTTAGACTTATTTCCCATGCGCTAACATTATTTTAAATAAATTGGGTGTAAAATTTCCAATTGCAAAAATTATTAATAATATGAAATACCATGAAAAATCAAATATAAAATGTAAAGAAATATAAACACACCATTCAAAGAAAAACCCTTAGGAATAAGAGAACTAATCACAGTACATATAACGCATCTCCAAAAAAAAATAAATTCTTCCGAAAAATAGAGGAAAAGAAAAATTAATGTAATGTATATAAATCTTTCTTCAAGTGCACCATCTCAGCCACACATAACTGTATATATATATATTTTTTTTTTTTTTTTTTTTTTTTTACATCTATGTATTTCTACCTTTTCTATCAGTTGCACTGATAAATTTATTTTCTTTTTATTTATTTATTTTTTCTTATTTATTTTTTCTTTTATCATAATAATACCCCTCTATTATTATTTCTTAATGCACATGTATAATATACAATTACTCATTATAATTCAACTCGATATATTTAACAAACTCCTAAACCTGAGAAAAACATATATAAAAAGTAAATATATAATTTTCAATAATATATTTTCTCATATTATCATTTGTCATGACTGAACCTTGTTATAAAAGTTGTGCCAATCTTTGTTTTGTCCACAGGAGAACTTTGTCATTCGAACAAAACAAAAAAAAAATTTAATATGTAGGATGAAAAAATTGAAATTATCTGCATAATAATTTAGACCTAAATATCCTTAGAATTTTAATACCTAAAGTATACAAGAAATTATTAATGTAATTAATTTGACCCAAAATGTAATTATAATTAAGATAAAATAATAATAACCTCACGTTCCCAAAGGAAGAGATCACGGTACCACCTAAGTATCGGGGAAGCCCATGCTGGCAAGATCTAGACAACTATTAAAAATTAGGTTAATGAATGTCTTAATTTATCTATAAATTCCCTAGCACAAGCTAACAAGAGTGTTGGGCGCACCCTTTTCTCCGAACTTACTTGATCCAAAAGAAAATCTATCTTATAGGGGCCTCTAATTATAGAGAATCTGGTGATCGTAAAAGCCTAGTTAGTTAATAGATAACCTACGGTCATTTACCTAAAAGGTTATCTTGAATAAATAAGACAATGCGTTGTGAAATGTTTAGAAGATAACTAACCTATGGCCAATTGGTTTGAAGGGAAATATATAATAAAATCAAAACCACTAAATATAACTCCCCAATTTTCAGACAAACCAACCCTACAAGATAAATTTAATTATGGCTTTTACATATATGGTCTAATAATAATATTAAGCAGTCAGGTAATTTCTAAATACGTAAAATAAGTAATTAGCAAGACTTTTAACAAATAATAACAAAGAAGGGAATTAATAATAATACATCATTTATTTACACCACAGGCAAATTATATTAAGTTACAATTAAATAATTCATACTTTTACCATCCAAAATAATAACTCATAAAAAAAAACACTAATTTGGATATTAATTGAAGTTGACAAGTTCTCCTGGGCACCCTATTCCCAATTCAAAACATTTGATATTAAAACGGTACACAATAGAAAAGAGAACATCCATAACATCGTACCTTTTTCCCCATTGGGGTCACAAGATCCTTTTAGAGTTGTAGACTTGACAGTTATATATATATATCCAAAAGTTCTTTTTTTTTGTTTGTAGAACCACAACACACATATTCGTGTTCCGTAATTTTAGTTTTATTTACACTAAATTCCACCCAGGTCTGGGCCAAAAGCAAAAATGTTTAAATCATTTTTTTTTAAAAAAATTAACACTACTATATTGCTCGTCATAGACAGAGCAAGTAAACATGGGCAGATCAGCCAAAAAGGGCTTGAAAAAAAAATAATCACCGCACTCTGGAACTCTTTTTGTACATCTGTCTTTTTTTTCGAGAAAAAGAAAATCTCTCTCTGTTAAAAATTTGCATGTGCGGCCCTGAGTGGTGGATGCGAATTAACATATTCAGCATAATTAAAATCTCCAACCACTCGCCGCTGCCTGGACCCGCCTTCGTGTCGGCCAGTGGTCAGTGGGTCCCCGAAATGCAGAGGGCCTTCCGACCCTCCTACATCCGATATTTCAAACCCCACTTTCCCACGAGACCGCGGGCTCCCACACGAAGATCCTGCAGCTGTCCCATAAAACATGAGGTCATAAAAGTCCCTCTTTTGTACCAAAACTGTCCAATTCTTTACTTTACATCGTAATATCATACATACAGATAGTAACTGGCAATTAAGCTTTCCCCTTAGCAAAACACTTGCCTGGGAAAATACTTAATGCTCTTGGTACCCATCCTTGATAAAATAATAATAATGTACTAATAAATGCATACATAAAAACAATAATACTGTACGTTGAAAAATAAAAACTTGAATTAAAAAATTAATCAATTATATAAAATAATCACTTAGATAAAAAAAACTTGAATTAAAAAATTAATCAATTAGATAAAATAATCACTTAGATAAAATAATCACTTAGATAAAAAAAAACTTGAATTAAAAAATTAATCAATTAGATAAAATAATCACTTAGATAAATATATACATAGATGATATCGACAGTAAACTTATTCATATATATATATATCTTTTTCCTTCAAAAAAATAGTTCTAAATATCCAAAATGTTGAAATCATGCCAACAAGTACGAACGCACCTCATTTGCCACGTTTGACGAGCAATTTCCAACTTGTTCCCCTTACCGTCCCTTCCTTAACAAGAAAATGTTATTCTAAAATTTTGTACTAAAAATACTACATTGTTATTATTTCTTATTTGAATGTTGTGTGGGTACTATGCAAATTCATTATAAGTAAAAAGAAGAAATTAAAAAGTTAGAGAGGTAAAACGGTAAGGAAATTAAACTCGCAAGTATATCTTAAACCTTAGTGAAATAAAAAAATCCTCGCTGTTGACCATTTTTTTCTTTATTTTGAATCATTAAGGCATTCGTCTATAAGTTTAAAATGTTATTTTATTAAGTTTAATTTCACCAGATTTTCATTCCTGAAAGTTAAAATTTTGTGAGAATGCCTCATATATATGAGTGCGTGTGTGTTACTGTAAAAAAAAAAACAAAATCTGGTAAAACCTAATATTTACCAAAGTGAGTTGGTAATTATGCTTTTAAATATTTCTATTTTGCGCTTTTGAAAACTATTTTTTTAGATGCTAGTATTTACCTATTATTTTTCCTTTTTTGGTAAAAGGCCGAAATGAGAGATGAGCCTACCGACATATCTGTAGTTGCACCTTCCTTCGTAACTTTTCGCGCCAGTTGAGTCTCATTTCGAGTAAGCATAGTCAGGTGTGAATGGCTGCGATCTAGTTTTTTGTGGTTTTCTTATTTTGTTGAAAAAATGAGTGATATTATGCCGAATGAGTTTTATGACTTTTTTTATAGGAATCAGTAAATAATAAGCAAGATGACATCTTTTATTTAACAAGTAACGGATACAGTTTTTTTAATAAATTAAGTGAAAGAAGCTTAAAGTATGAAGGAAAAACAAACAGTTCATTATAGATGGTTGAAACACTGTGATAGTCTAAGCATACAAGCAATGACGGATCCAAGGGGGAGGTCATGGGGGTCATGACCCTACCCCCTCCCTCTGAACACCAACAAAAATATTCTAAAGATCATTTTAAAAATGAAATATACAGTAAAGTCCCGATTATCCGAGTCCTGCTTAACCGAGTTATTTTCTTCTGATGAACTGACGGCTTCCATTATTACGAAACAGCCATTATAAATGAAGAGTTTGGTAAATATAAAAGAGCAATCATAAAAAGTTAGAACTATGATTTTCTGGTCAGAATGCGGAAAAAAATGGCCCTAATTTTTTTTAAACTATTTAATACTTTGAGCAAAAAGACAAGGCTACACATGCAATTTTCATGACACTATAGAGTCACATAGCTGCCAATTTGTACGGTTTTGTTACCTCTAAAATTTAATACAGATTTTTTCCATATTTATTTGTTGACAATTGTTAAACTTTTTAAACTTAATTTCCGGAAGTGACTGCCAATTGTTCCCTTGTGACGACATTTCTGTGGCTGTAACTCGTAAAACTTGGCTAAAAATGCTAACTTTGACAACATTTTCTAAATGAATCTTTGCCTTTATAAGAAAATGGGAAACTCTTTAATTGGTTTCTGAACAAAATCGGTAAATTTGATATTTTTACCGATACGAATAAAAATGACTTCGCGAAAGTATTAGAAAAGTAGTTAATTTGGGAATAGCTTTCAATATAAAAAATTCTCATAAAGAGATGTGATCTTCTCCCACCCAAAAAATGGAAATCCATGACCCCCCTCTAAATGGTGAGCTGGATCCGCATCCGCCCTTGCATAGAAGGCAAAGAGAAACTGGTCGCGTTTTGATCCGTAGTATGTGATGAGCACTAGGCAGTCTCAGGGAAACTGTTATGAAGAGAGTAAAAAACTATCCTAGACTTCTAAAAATTTCAATATGTGGCCTTTTATGGCCTTTGTTTTTTATGAGGTTCTCCTAACTTTGGAACTTTATCTGGGCCTGTTGGTAACCCCCGATGCTTGCCTTTCCCTCCTCGACCACTGATGTCTGTCAACGAAGCGATGATTTTCTAAAATTAAGAAAATCATTGCGCCACTGGGGGTTATATTTAACCCCGGTGCTCCCAACTCGAAAATGCAGCGATGGAACTAAGTTTTCGTCGTTTGCTCCACCCGAGTTTCCAAATTATTAAATTTTTTATCATGCTTTATTTAATCTTAGCGTTATGTTCTTTGCACTTTCGATGGAGGTTAAACAGGGGTTGCGACCCACTGTAAGTACTTCTGCCACCTGTGTTGACTTGACTGAGAAACTGGTCGCGCCATTATCTGCAGAAAAAATAGAAATCTTGTATTATTTTACTTTTGACGAACTATTCAACGTCATATTACAAAATTCATATCGCTATGGACCTAGGTGGAAGAACCCGAAAGATTAAGGATTTGAACTGCAAATACTAGAATGTGGCGGTAAAATCTATCATCACGTATTTGAGACTATGTGAACCATCCCAAAAAAAATCAAAAATCTCTGAAAAAGGAAATTGTACTTTATATATATATAAAGTACAATTCCCTTTTTCTTTATATATATATAAATCGTGGATTGAAGTTTTTTTCCCTTGCTCCTTTTTCTTTGAAATACGTTTTTCACATGTATTTGACCATGTTCCCTCAAACTACTGATATTTTTCTATCTAACGTAAAACTTAAGTGAAATCCTCCAATCAAAATTCGATATTGAAGATGGCTTCCGATAAATTTACCAACACACAGCACGCATACATCACAAGCCATACCTCACAAACACACATTATAGTTTGTAATTCATTTTGAAGTGTTCTCACTGAACTAGAAATGTTCACGAACTTTATGTAACCTTTGTTCTTGATTTAAAATGTTGGCATCATATATTTAATAAAAATAAATTTTTAATAATATACACAATAATTTTTTTTAAGTATTTCAAGTTTCATATCTTATACCCTAATTAAGCATGTCACTACAAAACAAAACGTTATACATTAGTATCGTTAGTAGATGTATCTTTCGAGTCAATATTATTAAAGAAAGTACCCCCTAAATATTTAGAAAATAAATTAAGCTCCAAGTAATGAGAAGACCTTCTGTATATATTTTTTTAAGTTGAAAAAGGAACTATGAATATTAATCTACAATTTTTTAGTTAAATTTTTTTATTCACATTTAAGCACTCAGAATGCACCGTTTTCGGTAGAGTGAGCGAAATATGCCATAGAATAGCTTCTAAATCCTTCTGTTAAACAAATTCTTAAAAGAGGCATCGAGCTATACAAAACAGTCTAAAGTTAAAAATAAAAAATATATTACAATTCATCACACATGCAAGTAAAAATTACATAAATACATTTAATACAATTAAAAAGCAAACGTTTTGAGCTAAATTTTAGACCCTCATCAGTGCAATAAATAAAATTCAAATGACAGAAAACTATATATCATGTTTACAGCTAAAACTTATTAGCAGTTAAAATTAAAGTATAAAAATATCAAAACAATGCTGTGTATTCAGGTGGAAGTGCACATTGTTTTGATATTTTTATACTTTATTTAATTTCAACTGCTAATAATTTTTAACTGTAAACATGATATATATTTGTGTATTGATATTTGTGTCAGTTAATTTGTAATCTTAATTATTCGCAATGAAATTACAATTTAATTGCATGTAATTGATTATAGTTAAACACATTCAAACGCAGAAATTTCGTCAGATAATGGAATGGGGACAGTTCCGGCTACAAAATAGCAAGAATTTTTTACGGCATGTAATTTTAACTATAATTAATTACATGCAATTAAATTGTAATTTCGTTGCAGATAATTGCAACTACAAATTTTCCCAACTCTGGTGCAAAGCGATGAAATCTAACACATCTTCATATGCTTTTATTATCTTTTCAAATAACAAAAAACCTGAAGGATCATTTCATGCGCACATTTATCACACATATACTAAAGAACGTGTACAAAAATGTTTAAATCTCTATCTCATATACAAAAAAAGCCTTAGCGTTTTTAAAACATGCAAGTGAAGGAAATATGAAGATGGAGAAAAAGCCATTTAAAATTCTAATTTGTGTAGGTAATTGTGCTGGGTGTATTGCAAAATTTAAAATATCTCGCGATATAATTTCCGTATGGGTAAAAAAGGTGTCAAAATATTTACAATTAAGCAGGCTTTTATTTAACAATTTTAAGGAGAAAAAATTTTTTTGACCAAATTTGAGGTAAACTATACCCTTAATCTAGTCACAAACTTTTAATATTTTTTTTGAGATGAAATAATTTAACAAAAAAGCGAACTGTATTTTGATGTAAGTCCAATACTCACTTTTCATTAAAATTATACAATTCCTCCAATTGAAAAGATACCAAGATATTTTAATTGATATTATAAGAAATACCCCTGTTAAACAAATCGTTAAAAGAAGCATCGAACTATAAAAACAGTCTAAATATTCTTTTAATCTCACCATCTTAATATAGTCGCAATCTTTTAACATTTAATTTTAGCTGGAATAATTTAACAAAAAAAAGGGGAACTGTATTTTGATTTAAGCCCGATACATGTACTCACTGATTATTAAAATTATACAATTACTGCAATTATAAAGATATCGAGATATTTTAATTAATATTACAAGAAATAAGAGTAGTTTAAGAATTGGATTAGCCACCTTTTCTCGAAAAGAGTATTTTATATCTGAATAACTTGTGGAGAAAAAGCAGTTTTAGAGCAACAATGCACGAAATTTCATACAGTTCAAATTTAATTTTTGCAGATTTGAACTAAACATTTACCTTTAAGAAATTATCATGAAGAGAAGTAATTAGGTATCGTAGCTTTTTGTATACAGGGCTTTCATATATTCATCTAAAAAACTCAGAGGGCTGTTTATAGTCATCAAGAAGAAAAAATTGCAGTGGAACATGGTGTATAAAATAACCTGTTTACTCAAAAATACAAGGGTGGTCAACCTAATTGAACTTGGGTTGACAGTAATAATTTTCAGAAAACTGAAGTATATTATTATGAAACTTTTAATAGACATTCTCATCTTTGTTGTAGATGTGATAACATAAAAAAGTGGTAGAAGTTTTCATTATACGCGCCAGCAGTATGAACTTGACGCTCCAAATTTTGGCCTGTGATTATCAGTTCATTCGGTATCATTGAATGATCATTCTGTTTTTCCAGAACTTTTCGTGATGTTATCAAATTTCATACAGAACAAGGTACATATCGTTACATCTTCATTGCAATATTTTTATTTCTCAAAATTATTAGCATCAACCCGAGTTCATTTAGGATGAAACGATCCTATATATCCTATATATGTTACAATTTTTTTCGTCTTGATGCCCTCTAGTAACATTCAGAGTTTGTTGGATGAATATCTAAACACCCTATATATTAATTAAGTGACACTGAAATAAAAATTTCAGGCTGATAAATGAAATTGTGGCCACTTATCTGTATATTCGCTAATTAAATTACATGCATGCAATCCGAAATTATCAGTAACTAAATGTACGGCTGGTAATTTTCTTAAATTTTACGAGAAATGAAAATATCACGTTAAAAGGTTAAAATTTTGTTTTTCTTCTGTAAATATGTTCAAATAATTTACAAGGGATATAAAAATATTGTTATTTTGTTCGAAATTTCGACCATGGATTAATTTTTTTATATAAATGGGGTTTTTAATTTGAATCAAGGATTCATTTTACAAGACAGATAAGTAGATATACATAAGTAGTATAGGGTAATTCCGGGATTTATGCCGCACATTTTTTTTTTTTTAATTTGTGTATAAAGTCCCATGGTGAACATAAAATTAAAAAAATCATGCTGTGCTATTGAGTGTTAAAAATACAACGCGTGTACTGCGAAAAAAAAATTCAAAACAAATTATTAATATTTTTTAACAATTTTTTTCTGAAACATTACACTACGGCGCGTCACCCCTACATTCAGGCTGAGACGCCGCACTTTTGCGGTAGTTATGCGGCGCTTGTAATAAAAACAGAATGGAGTTATAAATAAAAATATAAAAAAAAAAAATCCATATCTGAACTACAATTATGGATGTAATAACAAAATGAAACTAAATGAGTACAATGAAACGTATTAGTAGATTCAAATTAATAATTGTTGCCTACTTTGACTATTAAAATTATCGACTTATCTTTTTTACGTTAAATTTTAATTGTTATTTCAGCAACAACGTAACATCAATGTATTAGAGAGGGAAAAGAAAAAAAGTAAAATTGTGTTTACATAATTTATTTGTTAACCCTTTCGGACCGGTGGCTTTTACACAAATTTTATTCGGTTCATACTATTTTTTAAAAGAAGTTACCTTTACTTAAATAATCATGAAAATGCTCTAATTAAACAAAGCAAATATTACTTTTCTTTTTTACTGGGGCAAGAAACAAATTTTGTAAGCTCTTTATGAAGGTTCTTTTATGAATCTATGGCCCCGAATGGGTTAAGAGATCGACTTCAATCTGCAGAAAAAGTCTCGAAAAAGTACAGTCTTTATGTAACTACATTTAAACACATGATGCAACGAAGCCAATTACACTTCTTTTTTTTTGGAGTAGTTTGCAAAGAACGTCTGCGTTACGCATAATCCAATTTTTCATTATTATCACCTTGACTTGCATCTTTCTTGCCCTTCTTACCTTTTATTTTCCCCTTTTTCTCCTTTGGTTTTAGTAAACTTGATAACATGCATAACATGGTTAGTCTGTACAAAAAGAAAAGGAAAAGTTAATAACACTTAATCATCCCGTACAAAAGAAACTTCGGCATGTATCCCGTTTGCATGGTGCAGACGTCGGACATCACAGTTACCTGCCATCGCTAAGGGGAATGGCATAATCATACACACAGTACTCTATACAAACGCTACACTTAGTTTTAACTTTGAAATCACGAATGCATTTAGTAATTAGTGTATGAAAAGTATTTAAACTTAACGTGTTTAAAAGTTTGGACAGTGAAATCATGCACTTACGTCAAATTAAGGATTGTACTTCTGCAAGTAAACATCGAAATGGGATTCACGCTATACACTGGTTAAAATAATCTCGTTGCGCACCTATACTGTGTGTTTGACGACCATCTATCGATAATCACAAGAAATAGAAGGGGTACGGCATCTATCCCATATGCGGCGACTCTTCCGGAGTTACCCTATTTTCGTTCAGTGAGTTCAAAGAAATTAAATGTTTTCCTCCTTAAAATCAATAAACGTATTTTTTTACAGGTGATACATAATCTTCAGGTCAGCAAACGTTTTAGGCTTACAGAGCATGGGTACTGGGTACGTTGTAAGAACAGCCATTTAATGTGAATATGTTTACCCTTTTATAACACTTTCCAACATAGTTGAAAAGTATTTATGAATTGTGTTTGTCTGTCCATCTGTCTGCCTGGCCGTGCTCTAACTCGTGTAAATATACCCAGATTTCTATGTAATTGATATACGTTATGGAAGTTTAGCATGGCATGGTCGGTATTGAAAATTAACTGTGTACCATTCATAGTTCATTTACAGGGAGACGCAAAAGTATTCCTTTACATTATGGTACAGGGGAAAAATCATTTGTGGTGTATTATAAAATAATTTAAACATATTGCAATTTATATACGTTATTGAGGTGTACGAAAAGATGGTTACTATAGAATGTGTTATGTGTAGCACTTATAGTACAGGGGAACTTAAAAGTATTCCTTTATGTTATGGTCTATGAAGAAAAATCGTTTGCGACGTATTTTAATGATTTTACAGTGTTACAAACATAATGAAATTGATATGAATTTCTGAGGTGCATTGTTGTATTCTTTCTTTAGAATATGAGGCTCAAAGCATTTATCATTAATTTACAGGGTCACACAAATGAGTTTGGTTACAAAATGGTCTACAAAGAAAAACTGTTCAGAGCGTATTTCAATTACGCTTCACTATTTAAAATATGATGAAATGGATATACATTACTGAGGTTTACTACAAGATGCTTGCAGTAGAATACGAGGTGCATTAAATTTATCGTTTATTTACAGAGACACATAAAATATTTTGGATACAATATTGTATCCGAAGTGTTGTCTATTAGGTATGATTGTTGAACGTGCGTTTTCAGTTAGGGTATAAATTTTTAAGTTTAACTACAGTTTTGCATACTACGCGGTGTGCATAAATTCGATAGACCATATACAGGAGTACAAAAGAATTTGTAAGAAACTCAGAACGAGATTTAATTGCTGAAAGGTGGTTTCTAATTTGATATACGTATTTTCAATCTTAACTAAATTTAATATACCAAGATATGTTTGTATCACATAAATAAAATCATATAAAGGGCTATGCAAAGGATTGTGCACATGAACTCCTATGAATCGTAATTCCCAGTAGCGAGATTTCAGTAGTTTTAGAGTGTTTTTGCCTGAATGGAATTTCAGCCTTATATGTGACGTGTATAAAAATTTGTAAGTAACATACAGGGCTGTACAAAAGATTTGAAGTACGTTTACGCCTTTTGGTAGAATTATCTGAATGTGAATTTTAAACTGTGTTATGCGTTTTCATATTAAACTAAATTTTATCATATTATGTAGACTCTGTACAAATGTATATATCATATATACAGAGCTGCATAAAAGAACTGGAATACCATTGTGGCTGTGGGCGGTGGTTGTTCAACTGTGCTTTTCAAATGTGTCATACGTTTTCTAAAATATTTACTTATGTACCATCTTTACCTTATTAAACGGCGAATTTTTGTTAAAGTATTCTGGAAATGTTGGAAAGTATTTTATAAGTTATGCTTAATGCATGATTTTTCTTTCTTGTTTGTATATTTAGATTTTTTTTTACAAATTTTTATTATGTATTTCGATTTTGTGTCACTTATTTTATTCTCCGCAGTTATATTTGTAGATGAAGAACAATTATAGAGATAGTATTTTTTTACAGTAAGAGTTTCTTAATTACAAAATAAAGCACATGTCTTTGAAACTATTCCGTATTACATTGTCTCAGATTTAGCCTAAGGAGAAACCGTAATTGCGTTTACAGAACAAATGCAATTGAATGAACGGTTTTTAACGACTATTATAACAGACTGTCAATAATGAAGGAGTTATTCAATTAAGCGTTATTTGAATATCGAAGGTTCTTATTCAAGATACTATTCATAACTTACGTAAAGGGAAAAACTTATATAAAGAGATTAGTGGATAAAAACATGCACTTTTTTACTTTGATTACCATAAGACAGTTGTTCGAGATGAAACAACCTTGCCTCGCCCAATGAATAGCTCCTCTCGCTTTCATAGACTATCTTCCCCAGAATGTAGGCATAGTGACCTCAAATGAATCTCCCTCTGATGATTACAAAAATAATTTATTAGAGATTGACAGGAAAAAACCCTGAAATGTGTGATACAAAGAGGTACACAGTTAAAAACTATAAGAAGATTTTTTTCTTTGTAAGGGAGGGTGGGAATTTAATTGGAGTGGAAATGTAGATATAAAAAGGATGCGAAAACTGTTCTATCACATCATTTCTTCCAGTCAAAATATCATCATGTTTGCTAAGGTAAGATATTTTATTAGCTCCGATATGCTATTTCTTTCAGCCAGCAATTAAAGAGTAGTCTCTAAAAAATGACGTTCCGTTGTATAAGCCAGTAATAAAGTACTGCCAAAGTAAAGTAAATGTATCATTAAAAAAAGTACTTTTAAATGCAATTTGATTGAAAACTGAAGCTTAATTTATTTTTGAGATATTATTATTTTTTTTTTAGCGCCATACTGAATACGTTTTGTACTGTCTATATTTATATACATATATATATATATATATATTTTTTTTCATCGGGGATGACACTAAATTCTAAAAAAGCAGAATTCCTGTTTTCTAGTTTGAAATTTTGTTTCGCTATTTATATAATTTCAGCCAAAAAGTATAATAGCATAACTTGTACGAAGCTATTGGTAAACAAAAACATGCACTATTTTAAAATTATATATACAGTAAAACTCGGATATAACGCTCACCGCTTAAAACGCTTTCCCACCTTTTACGCTCATTTGTCCCGATCCTTTGAACCATACCCATAAAAACAATGTAAAAATTCATTGCTTTTAACGCTCCCCGCTTTTAACGCTTTCCCGCTTTTAACGCGCTCTTTATTGGTCCTTTGAACAAAGAAATCCCGGATATTACGCTTTGGTGCTTTGGTTTGCATCCGAAGTTTTCATTTTCTCGCCCGTACACACACAGAGAGAGAAAGTGGGGATACGTGGAATTGGCAGCCAGCCAACGACCAAAGACTATGTAAAAAAAAAAAAATAATAATAATAATAATCAACCAGCTCTGCGGTTTTTTTCTCATTGGATCAGAGAATAAAAGAATTTATTCCGTCCATCTCAGTAGCACCTGTCTGTCTCTTACTTCACACAAACTGTTCCCTCTTTTTTCATTTATCGCTGGCGACTCCAATTAGGAGCAATATGGAAGCTAAGAGTATGAAAAGAAAGACGCTGACAATTTCAAAAAAATTAGAAATTCTAAAAAAAATATGACAAAAAATCCCCTATTGTGAGCCAAAAAGATTTTGCTTTATCTATGAATATCGCCCCGTCGCGTCGTCTCTTCGGACTCTTCTTTAAAACAGAAAAGATATTGAAAAAAATGCTGTTATTGGTGACTCAAAGAAAAAGAGAGTGAAAACAGAAAAATATGAAGATTTAGAAAAAGTTATATACGAGTGGTTTCTTGAATCAAGACACTGTAACATACCTGTCAGCGGAACCATAGTTAAAGAAAAAGCTGCAGAAATAGCTCAAAAGCTAAAAATTGAAGATCTTACTCCATCTAATAGGTGGTTAGACAGATTTCGAACCCGCCACGGCATTGTGTACAAGAAGATTTGCGGAGAATCCGCTGCCGTGAACACAGAAAATGTAGAATTTTGGAAAAAGAACAATCTTCCAAGGCTTATTAAAAACTATGCCAGTTGTGATATTTATAACGCCGACGAATTTGGCCTAATTTTTAAAGCGATGCCTGATAAATCCTTAACGTTAAAAGATGAGCAGTGCCATGGAGGGAAGCTCAGTAAAGAACGTGTGACTGTGCTTGTTTGTTCCAACGCCGATGGGAGCGACAAACGCAAGCCTCTAGTGATTGGAAAATCGGCCAAACCTCGCTGTTTCAAGAACATCAAACGACTGCCCTGTGACTATGCACATCAACGTAAGGCTTGGATGACGGGTCCCCAGTTCATTAAATATGTTTCTGATTTTGATGTCGAGATGCGGAAGCAAAATAGGCATGTCGTACTATTCGTAGACAATTGTGCAGCGCATCCCCAAGAAATACCAGATATTTCAAAAGTCTCTCTGGAATTTTTACCTGCAAACACCACAAGCGTACTTCAACCGATGGATCAAGGGATCATAAAGGTTTTAAAACAACATTATTTCAAACGTATAGTGAAACGATTTCTACGTGAAATCGAAATTAAAAGTAGTTGATTTTCTGTAACTCTCCTCGACGCCATGAAATACCTTAGCGCTGCTTGGGACGCAATCGAAACTAAAATAATTCAAAATTGCTTTGAAAAGGCAGGCTTCATAACGGACGCCGACAATGATATGGATGAGGCTGAAGAGGAGTCGGATCCTACAGACAACGAGGACTGGCAAGCTGTTTGCCAGCACCTTGCAGAAAACGCACACAGACTTCAGAACTATCTTAACATTGATAAAGACGTTATCACAAGCAACGTTAGGAACATTGACGACATTATAGGGGACACTGTACAGGAAGCCGCAGAAGAAGAGGACCCTGATGAAGTTGCTGATGGCGATGTTCAAGAGCGCATCCCAACGATAGCTGAAGTAATGGAAGCTTTTAGCACTATCCCCCTATACACCGCTTCAGTAGATACCGCCGCTTCACATGGAGATATATTAAGACATATAAACAAAGCAAAAAACGCTCTTTTGTGTGGTCGTTCGTCCACCCGTCAGACAAAACTCGATGAGTTTTTCTCTAAAACAGAATAAACAGTAAGTGAAAGTTTATAGTCCTTATAGTGGTGCTCAAGAATACAAATGTTACATTTTTTTTAAACAAAATATTATTATTAGTTTCTTTCATAATTTTATTTTATGTTTAATATAAGGATAAAGGTTCCTATTAGAAATGTTAAATGTATTTTGTAGCTTTTAATGTTAACAATTCTTTTACTTATTCTGATTTTAAATAATAATACACTTTGTAAACACTATGTAAATTTATGATATTTAAAATGAAGGAAACGTTTTTGTACCTATGCTGTGGAGTTTCTATTCTAAATAATACACGAAAATGATTCCCCGCATTATTTAAAGCAGATGATCTAATATTCTCAATTTTAAAATGTCGAAAACTTTCTCCCGCATTTAACGCTTTCCCGCTTTTAACGCTCTTCTAGCCCGGTCCCCCGGAAGAGCGTTATATCCGAGTTTTACTGTATATGTATCTATAGTGCATTTTTGTTGTCGTAAAATACTTTTAATGATTAATAATAATAATGATAATAATAATAATAATAATAATAATAATAATAATAACTAACAACTAAGACCTTTCCGCTGATAAACTAGATTTATTTAAAGGAATATAAAACTTTCATTTAAACATAAAATGCATTTTTTGAATGTTGCAAACTTATATCAACTAGTACGGCTATCTAATTTGCAACATTAAAATTTACTTTTAAATAAAATTTTTGTTACAATAATAGAGAATATAATTCTGAGTTTAACAATGCACCAATCAAATAAAATAATTAAACTATAATTCGGTTCAAAAGTCAAAAAATATTTTAACTATTTGCTTTATTCTTTATTTTATTATTTTCTCTGTAACATAGAAGACGTTTTATTTTGTGATAATTAAAATAACGAGATTATTAAAATTCGCAAGAAGCTAAAAAAGACCGTATGTCTTACTCCTTAAGATTTAGAACATTTTAGTTATCAGATATTTTTTATGAGCTATCTATGACAAAAAACAGAAATATCGCAATAATATATCAACCTTTAAATTCTTCCAACTTCTAAAACATTTGTATAAAAGAAAAACAATCAAGTAAAGTTCAACTTGTAACATATTTTCAAAATTAATTGAAAATAAATTAACCTAAATTAAGCTAAAAATTGCTAAAACTGATAAAAAAAATACACTTAAAAGGAATATAAATACTTTTATTCAGATCGACATATGTTTCATCGCTCAAATGGTGACATTCTCAAGATCTTTGTTGATACGAATATTTTCGCAAAATTTTTTAAAAGCAAGAAAATGGTAAATAAAATCACGAGATCACATGTATAATGAAAAACAAGTGCAAACATAAAATAAAATAAAATAAAAATGGATAGTTGTGAACTCGAATTAACTTCTACTATTGTTTCTTATTCTGCAGAGCATCTATTTCCAAATTTTAGGCAACTCAATGGAGGGGCTGAATCATCTGTAAAGGTTCTTTGCTACATAATTTTGACATAAAATTTTTTATTTTAATTTTTAATTTTTGCAAAAATATTTGTATCAACAAAGATCTTGAGAATGTCTCCGTTTGAGCGATGAAACATATGTCGATATGAATAAAAGTATTTATATGCCTTTTAAGAGTATTTTTCCTCCCTTTTAGTAATTTTTCGCTTAGTTTGGATGATTTTAAGTGATTTTCATATATAATTTTAAACCAACCTATTTTACACCGTACTATTTTTCAGTTGAAATGGTGTGCTAATAATAACACTTCTTTCGTAGGTCGGTGTTCTTCTCATAACTTTGGCAGCTGTCAGTGCTACTGGCGTTTTCCGTGCTGCACCAATCCCGGTAGCTTATTCAACAACTTCTGTCGTGAAACAAGTCGCAGCAGCCCCAGTCCTTAGACACGTAGCAGCTGCTCCTGTTCGTTATGCTGCCCCAGTTGCTGTTGCTCATGCCGCACCAGTTAGTTACACCACAGTCAACCATGTCGCTCCAGTCGTTCGTCATGTGGCAACTGCTCCCATTGTTCATGCTGCACCACTTGCTGTAGCCCATGCTGCACCAATCACTTCTTATTCTTCATCTTCAGTCGTCCATCATGCTGCTCCGGTTGTTCGTCATGTTGCAGCTGCTCCTGTTCTTCATGCTGCCCCAGTTGCTGTAGCCCATGCTGCTCCAGTAGCTTATTCTACCACTTCTGCCGTTAAACATGTTGCTGCCGTTCCTGCAGTTGCAACACATTACGGCAACACTATTGCACACCATGGATTGACTGGATATCGTTTCAGTGGAATACCTTATGGTGGTCCAAAATCCATCCATCTTTAAATCATGCTATTGCATATTTGGTTTTACACTGTGAATAGCAATTCATATGTAAATTGATCAGAGCTTATTGCCTCACAGAATTAAGTTCTCGGGGCATTAGATCTGTGTAATTTTAGTATAATTGTTTAAAAATGTGTCGTACCAAACGTGATAAATAAATTATTAGTTTTTATAAAAATTTCTTTCATTTAATTTTAAGCGAAAATGCAGAATTTTCTTTCGCCAAAAAGAAATGCTTACATCTATTATTTGTTAAATTAAAGTACAGTTTTTTCTCAAACACTCTTTACTGAATATATGCTGCATATAAATAAGGAGGCATATGGTACCCTTTCACCTTCGTTTAAATATTTATGCATATTTTATAATAACTTGTTTACATATTATTAAATGGTTTTATGGGGAAAAAATGATTTAATCAAGGAAAAAACCTTTCTATTTTTATTTTATTTTTTTACTGAGAGAATAATAAAAAATTCTACTTCTACAATTTAAAATTTTTTTAAATACATTTACGTCCTTGCAGGTCTGTTTTATTACGTTATGTATCAGATTCTCAAGAAGTTAATTAATTTAAGGAAAAATAAATAAAATGTCATGACATACGGTGGTAAAAATACAGTAAAAATGATTATTTACTTAACATTTTTTCTTTAAATGAACTATTTAAATCATTGAAAATCTGATACCTAATGTTATAAAACGCACTGTTCAAGAAAATAGTGAGTCAAAAGAAATATGTTGAAGTTTTAGCGTTTTGATTATATTGATGTATTGAAGAAACACAAATTGAAAAAAAATGAAAATTGTGAATCTGAATCATTTAAAAGGAAATGTGTACAGGGAAAAGTCTTCTTTATATATTTATATTTGTCAGATCTTTACGTAACTTTGGCAGAATATACATGGGATGGCTAAATGCATTTCAAGTTAAAAATTGAAAAATTGACATTTTATTCATTTTTCGCAAAATAAAGAGTATAAAGTCCGCTTAAAATTTTAATACATCTTATATATGTAATAAACTTTGAGTGTATTAGTTGATACCTTTTATGTAAAATACAAAGATGAGCTGGTTTCTCCCTCTCCCCCCCCCCCCCTCCCGCCATTTTTTTCCTCATTTAAAAAAAATCAAAGGATTAATTTAAAAAAATAGCAAAAATTAATTTGTTTTTGAAAAAAATTGGTTTTATCAACATTAAACAGAGGAATTGCTTAGAAAAACTTTAATTTAAGTACATTTTTTTCTACATACACATATCAATCGTTAAATTTATACCATGGAGAAAGAATACTGTGCTTTTATATGCTGAATTCTTCTTTCATCCAATTTAAAATATTAACTGGTAATTCCATTTTAACGATTTTTGTTTAAAATTTCTATATTCCAATTATAGCTTTTCCTTGATAGATGAAAATTTCAATTTTTTAAAAATTCTTTCAAGAATTCTATTTTTTTTTTTTTTTTTTTTTTTACATAGACAGATTTTATTAAGATCATTCTGAAATGTTTATCAGACATATCAATTCTATTGTATTAGCAAGTTGATTCCCTCAATTATATCAGTTCGTTTAGTTACTATTTAAAAATCTCTTCACATTTTTAATTTTTCCTGATATTTCTCATTATATTCATTGAAAAAAAAGCATTATTTTTTTAAATTAATATATAATTAGTTAATCCGCTAATTAAATAATCGAACTGTTTTCTTATGAAGACAATTGTATGAATCAGTGAAATTTTGATTTTGCTATGTGGATTTAAACAGTTGGATGTGTCATAGAAGATATATTTTTAAAGTTCAGAGACTATTTTCAAGACATAGTAACGTAAAGTATATAGTAATTATATCATTGAAAATCTCATCCCCAATTATATAAACAGTGGAATTGTTGAGAAAATCATTAATTTATACGTGAAAAAAATTTTCTACATACACATATCAATCGTTGTATTTATACCTTAAAGAAAGAATACTGTATTTTTATATGCTTAATTCTTCTTTCGTTCAATTTAAAATATTAACTGGCAATTCTATTTTAACAATGTATGTTTAAAATCCATCTATTCCAACTATATATTTTCCTTGATTTATGATTTTTTTTTTTTCCGTAAATTCTTTCAGGAATTCTAATTTTCTTTTACACATATTTACAGACTTCAGTAAGATTATTCTAAAATTTCTATCAGACATTTAAATTATTCTAATGTAATACACATTGACTCCCACAATTATATCAGTTCGTTTAGTAACTATTCAAAAATCTCTTCACAATTTTAGCTTGTCCTGATATTTCTCATAATATTCAATGAAAAAAAAACAGTATTTTTTAAAAAATAATATACAATAAGTCAATCCACTAATTAAATAATCGAGCTAGTTTGTTATGAAGACAATTGTATCAATCAGTGAAATTTTGATTCTGCTATACAGAGTTAAAAAGTTGGTTGTGTCATAGAAGATATATTTTTAAAGTTCAGAGACAATTTTCAGGACATAATAACGTAAAGTATATACAAATTATATCATTGGAAATATCATTCCTAACTACATAAAAATTGGAATTGTTGAGAAAAACATTAATTTATGCGTGAAAACAATTTTATACATACACATATCAATCGTTATATTTATACCTTGAAGAAATAATACTCTATTTTTATATGCTTAATTCTTCTTTCATTCAATTTAAAACATTAACTGGCAATTCTATTTTAACGGTGTTTGTTTAAAGTTCATCTATTCCAATTATATCTTTTCCTTGATCGATAAAAATTTATTTATTTTTTAATACTTTAAGGAATTCTAAATTTCTTTTAGCTATATTTACAGACAAGATTATTCTGAAATATCTATCAAACGTATAAATTCTAATGTAATGCACGTTGGTTCCCGCAATTATATCAGTTCGTTTGGTTTACAATTTAAAAATGTCTTCGCAATTTTAGCTTGTCCTAATATTTCTCATTATATTCATTGAAAAAAAAAACAGTATTTTTAAAAATTAATATATAATAAGTCAATCCGCTAATTAAATAATAGAACTCTTTTCTTATGAAGACAGTTGTATGAATTAGTGAAATTTTGATTTTGCTATGCGGAGTTAAACAGTGGAATGTGTCTTAGAAGACATATTTTTTCCCTGTTCATAGGCTATTTTCAGAACATTATAACTGAGGATCAACCGGAAAAGGTTTTTAAGACCGAAACAGGAACCAAAAACCGAATTTTGGTAATCTTCTCATATTCGGCCGAAAACGAAAGCAAATTTTGATGTATACATACATAAATATACATAATTATTAATTAATTATACGTGTATAGAAGCACATTTGTAATAAACAAACAAACATACATATGTATATGTGTTTAACGTATAAGTTTCAAATGAAAAAAAACATAGCCCCCCTTCCCTTCACCTCCTTAAGAAAGTTTTGAAATGCGCCTGTGCTTGAAAATTTTATCTCCGGGGTCTAAGTTCGGTCTCTGTGCCTCTGACAAAATCTTTTTATTTTCATATAAAATAAAATGTAATTAACTCATCCACAAAGCAGAATGATTTTCAATTATACGAATTTAATCTAATTAAACAATGTTTTAGGTACACATATCTCGATTTATCTTTTATAGTGATTTTTGAAAATTATCATCTGCTATACTAGAACTTTCTCAGAGAGTATTCAAAACACTTCTGCGGTTTCAAACTAAAACTTTACTGTTACTGTTAAGTCTGCAGCATTTAATGAGCAGGTAAGCAACTTCAAAGTTTAGTCATATATGTATTGCTTGCTTTATAATTTGCGCTTATTTCGTGAGTAAGTCGTGACTGATAATTATAAACAATGAAGTTCATAGCAATAAATAAAGAGTGTGGCATTTTAGCCAATACAGCTCAAATCAATGAGTGATGTTGAAAATTTCCGACAGAAGAAACGAGATATTTGGAATATGGATAGTTTCGATTCGGCCGAATTTTCCATAGCATTTTCGCCGAAATGTTCAGCGAAACTCAGATTTTGGGCCGAAAACGAAACCGAATTTTCGATCGATCTCTAATTATAACTTAAAGTATTTGAACTTCTCAGAAGATAAAAAATTCTTTATAATATCAAATAAGGTAATGTTATTTGAACTTTTGCATGAATATGAACTTATGAAAAATCTGTACTCATTTAAAATAAATTTTTAGTAAAACTTATTTGTAAAAAATATTTTCTTCCTTTAACTGCTGCCATTATTTTTTAATAAAAGTTTGTTGAATGCAGCCTTTTTTCTTATATAATATGGCAACAAATTCACATATCAACATCTTATTACAAATTTTTCCAAGAATTCTACTTTCTCTTTTCCAGACAGATTTGGAGACTTTATTAAGATTATTCTGAAATATATATCAGACTAATGTATATTCTAATGTATTAGCAGGTTGATTACCTCAATTATATTAGTTCGTTTATATATCTATTTCAAAATCTCTTCACATTTTTAACTTGTCCTGATATTTCTCATTATATTCATTTAAAAAAACAGTATTTAAAAAAAATAATAATATAGAATAAGTAAACCCGCTAATTAAATAATCCGACTCTTTTGTTATGAAGACAATTCTATGAATCAGTTAAAACTTAACCCTTTATCTACTGACGGTACTTATAAATACCATTAAAATAACTTTTTATAAAATTGATTTAATACATCCATTAGTTGTAATACAGTTTAGAATGAGTTATAGATGCATTACTTTATCTTGTTCTAAAAACATTATTGGTTACACAAAACAGAAATATTTTAAAAAGGATGATTTCTTTTGTCTTTGCCTCTTTTCAGCTTTCTTGGCGCTGGGGGCGTTATGGGGAGGGGGGTATTTTTCATTTCAGAAATATTTCTATATTTCTGTTGTAAGAACATTATATTTGTACATTTCCTAATTCTACAAAATGCTAAGAAAAATATTTAAAATAAAAGATTTGAATGGGGTTCTAAATATTACACAAAAACCCTATAAATTCAAATGTAATTAATCCTTCTAAAATCCTTCTAAAATTTATTAAATGATAATGCAAATCTTCTAATGTAGTTTTAAAAATTCACGAAAAATGCTTTAGAAGATAAAATTTTCATGAATTCATGATTCAGTACATAAAGGGTTAATTCTAATGTGTTAGCACGTTAATTCATCCATCTATATCAGTTCGTTTAGTTTCTCACTATTTAAAAATATTTTCTTATTTTTTAACTTCTCCTTATATGAAATCCTTAAATGTTCTTTATGAAAAAAATACACCATTTTTCTAAACCAATAAGATTCAAAATATAAAATGTGAAAACCACTAAATATAATTTAAAATTTGTTACCAATTTGTACTTTAACATTATAAACCTACAATATTAAAAATAACTTTAATTGAAAAATACGGAATTTTTTTTAATTACTTTCATTGCCATATTTATCGTTTAATTGCCAGTAGACCTGTTCCAGAGTTTCGGAATGCAATTTTTGAGATTGTTTGCTAATACGTTTTTCATTAATTTTTAATTAACTACAGTTTTTAATCAAACAGCGTATTTAAAAAAAATATGAATACGTCAAAAGCCTGCTTAAAAACCTTTCAACCAGCATTCATCATTGTGTGCTTTGTGTGTTCATGAAAAAAAATGAATACTGACATCAGAAATAATATACATGCGAAGTTTTAGTTTCATTTTTTGATGAAAAACACTTACGTCTAACAATGTTTAGTTAAATATGAATTTTAGACGTTATTCATTTAAAAGATAACTTGAAGAAACGAAATTACTATTGCATCAAAATTGCTTGTAATGCACTTTTTTAGTACTCAGATTGTACTTATATTTATTCAACATAGAAAAAAAATTGAACAAATAAAAAAATAGGAAACATGGGTGATGAATTCTCCATGTTCGTATTCAGCTCCATAATCATTTTATTTTAAAAAAGCCGTTTGTGATATTAATGTTAACTTTCTTTTCTCTGTACACATATCCGCCACTTTACTTATTTCCTAGTGCATGAATACTATACTTATTTTTAATATACGGATTATTGGTTATTATTACACCGTTCGTATAAAAACATTACAAAACAATTATTTACTACCTGACTCCAGTAACATCAAATATGAAAAAAATTACAATAACACTGATTCATCAAGAAAAAGATCTGAGGAAAAAAAATCATTCACCTAAAGTATCAACGAATAAATTAAAGCAAAGTTAATACTTTTGTGACAAATTTAATGTGAAATTATTTAACCTTAATACAACTAATCATACCTCGGTATTTTCTTTCAAACTCTGTTTATATCATAGTATATGACATCTGAATGGAGCAAAATTAAATAAATAAATAAAAGTATTTTTTTTTTTCGAAAATTATTACACTCTTTCTATTTGCATTTACTTTCTACATGTTAGTGTTTAAAATATTTTATCGTTGCAGTTTCACAGACAATTGGTATATTTTAGCGACATGGTTTCGCGCATAATTAACTAAATTAGTGTTGTAACTCTAGAAGAGAGTTTCAATTCTAGAGAGACTATGAATATCTCTATTTTAAATAAAAATAACTAACACAGTCAACGCCGTAAATTAATTTTTTGTTGCAAGGAGTCTTTGTAGGCTAATATTAAATTAAAAAAAAAAAAAAAAAAGATATAACGATATAAAAATCAGTAGTTTTATAGATAAATGGCAGATAAACATGCTGAAACAGACAGTTTTTAAATAGAAGAGTTATTGTAATAGATATTTGATACTGAAGTCGGACAAAACAGTTCTGTTAAAAAAGTTTTATAGAATCAAATACTACGCATAGCAGTTTAACCATCTTTTCAGGGACATACTTGATAAGCTTGCAGCGTGCAGAGTGAAATTATTTTTTTTTATTTACTAATTTTTGAGTGTCTTTCTTTCTATTTTTTATTCAAAATTTCATCCTTTCAATAGTGATTTATTTGATTTTTCGAAAAAGTCATTTTTTATACCGTTGCCAAATTGTAAAACAGCGCAAATAATAGTATTTCCTTTAACTTGAAAGATGTATTTACACGTCATTATTAAAAACAAAAAGAAAACTTTAAAATAATAATTAAATTATCGCGCGTTAAAAGCAGTAAATTAAGAACATTGCGTCATATTTAAAATGCCCAAATAATAATAAACATAATTTTGGTAAAAATTACGTTACATTTAAAATGGTTTATTTAAAACAATTTTCCTATCGTGTCGTTAAAAAATTCAAGAAGACAGAAGTATTGTTTACTTAGCCATTTTATAAAAGTTGATTTTCAAATGTTTAATTGAGCTTACTTAATTAATTAATCATACGAAAACAGTCGTTAGTTGTCTCGCCAGAAGTTCATTAGGCCTTAAAATCCCCCAGTCAAAGGGAAAGGAATGGAAACGCTATTATAGGAGATCGCCACTGGTCTTTTAGTTATCATCTAGTTTTCAGTAATATTTTTAAAGCAGATTAAATTTGCGTGTTTTTAGAGTCTGCGATATCTGTTTTAGACTCTGCAAGTGTAGCTCGTAGGAGACATGGCTTCCTAGTATATTTAAGAAAACGTAGACAAACTATGTACCTTTCCTGGTTGATTTATCTCAAAACATTTAAATAAAGTGTCAAAAGTAAGTGTTACCATTGGTAAAATGGATAATGCAATTTTTAATGTGCAGGCATCCCCCGAAGCATAATTTATCAATAGCATTTTTTTTTATGATTATATGCTTATTCATAATATACACTTATTCATAAGCTTCATAGAGTTTGAAGTGTTCAAAATTTGAGAATGCCAACGCTAAAGCCACGCGATAAACTTTGATTTATAACTTCCCAGAAAACAATCCAATTAAAATATTTATTTTTTATTGAGATACACTGAATACACCCAAACACAATCTAGGCATTTTTGTTTAAAATTTAAAATATTTTTTTATTATGAAAATAATGCCTAGATTTCTTTTCAAAACATTATTAATTATAAATTACTTACTTTCTTTCATAAAAAGAATAAGCCCACCAAAGACATAGTCATATGAATGTACAGTTCATTCCTGTTCGTACTTCCTATTATCTTTTTTCCCACTGAAAAAAAAGTCTCAGAAAGCAACAGAAAAATTTGTATGTACTAATGTTTGCATCTTTTCATAAAAAGTTAGTTTATTTTACATTTAGATTTTTTTTCTTGCATCTTTTTTTCTGGTTACCAATTGAATGATCCTGTTATTTTTTTTTTTCCCTGTAAAATCTAAATTTTATTTTTCTATATTTATTAATAAATTCCTAACATATTTCCTTTTATAATTATATGGCGATTAAAAAAAAAAAAAAAGTAGATAAACTATGTAATCCTCCTCGGGGCCAAAACTAGCCTTTTTTGCACCCGAAGCAAACATGTATTTTGGCGCCCCCCCCCCCCCCCTACTATGCAAAGTATACTTACAAAGAGAATTTTACTAATTTTCTAATAGTCGACTTATTTTAAAATTTAAATTATGTAATCATAGAACATGTAATGCTGAACTACGTAATCTACTTTTTCAAATATTGTTTCATTAAAAATCTTGAAAACGGAGCCGAAAATAATCGAAAAACCTTCCACTTTATATAGGATCCTTATGCCATATCATCTGTAGATTCTTCTATGCTTTGACATACTACAGACAGGATGATTTTAACAATACCGTGCTAAACAAAGATGTAAGAAAAATCGACAAATAAGATCTTCATTTGGCGCCCTTTCATTCTGGCGACCGGTGCACATTTCCCCTCTGCCCCCCCCCCCCCCCCTTAGTTTCGGCCCTGATTTTTCCTACCTGATTTGATCCACGAAACTTAAATTGTCAAAAGTCGATGTTACCATTGGTAAAATGCAAGCTAGTACAATTTTTATTATGTGGACAACCCCCAAAGCATAATTTATTAATAGCATTTAATAATAGATAGTATTTGCAGTCGACTGGCGGCTGTGTCTTTTTATATGGTTATTGATGGCAAAATTAGTAGGGGGACGGGGGTCACTTTTTTTAAACACAGGCCTGTACAGTACAAAGTTAAAGAAAAAGAAAAATTGAAAGAAAAGAAGAAGGAGAAAGAAGAAAAGAAATAACTCTGCCAACGTTATAATTCCATTTCTAAAAGTCCCGTTAGAAAGCTATTTTCACTAAATATTCTTAATTATTATTTTCTAAACTCCAAGTTATAGCTTATTTTTTTGAGGGACCGAGTGTATACTTGTATACATTTTTACAGCCCTTTAGTTAACCTAGTAACTTTATTACACGCCACTAATTAGCTAAAGTTTAATTCAAAGTAAAACACTCTTAAAATTACTGAAATCACATTTCCAGAAATTATCATTTATAAACGGCCATATATCCAATTCTTTGCGTGACCCTGTATATCCTTTTATCTATGTTCCACAAACATTTATTAGTAAACCAAATGCAGTTCCGTGTAAAAATGCATAACTCATTTAAAAACCACCTTTAAGTAATTTGCAATCATACCCAGTAACCATTACAAATTATTTTGTGTAGCCTTGTATATGATTTACAGCATTTATACACACCATATCCTATGCATAAATACAGTGAAACATAAAAGCACATAACATAATTAAAAATGCATTTCCAGCAATCATCGCTATTGTACAGTACTTCGGATAGCATAGTATCTGAAATCATTTGTGTGACCCTGTAAATGCTATGCACTGCGTATTATACATGAAATAAGTAAAAGTAAACCTCAGAGACGTATATCAATTTCATCATACATGAAATAATTTAACATAATTAAAATACGCTGCAAACAATTGCCTCCACCCCTATATCGTTATGTAAAGGAATTCTTTTGTGTGGCCCTGTAAATGAATAACTATTCTTTGCACCGCATATTCTACAGAATGCATATTTTAGTGCAGTTGATAAATGCATAACAATTTTATTATGTTTGAAAGCATGTAACATCATTAAATATCATTTTACACAATTTTTTTTCCATGAGCCGTAATGTAACGGAAAACTTTTGACAGTCCCTGTAAATTAGGGATGCACAACCTGTGGCCCGCAATCACAATTTTATAATTTCTTCTTTTTTTTTTTTACACAATTTCGTCAATTTATAACTCGAAAAATTGCAATTTTTTGTCCATATGTCGCAGGAAAAAATCGCGAATTTCATCAATTTGCCCCGGGAAGAAATTGCAAATTTCATCAGAGCCAATTAAGAATCGCAAATTTCGTTGATCGAGTTCGGAAAAATCGCGAAATTTATCGATGTGTCGCAGAAAAATCTCAAATTTCGTTGATCAACTGGGGAAAAATCTCGAGTTTTGTCAGTTTATCGCGAGAAAAAATTGCGAATTTCGACAATTTGCCGCTGAAAAATTGCAAATTTCATCAGAGTCAGTTAAAATTCGTGAATTTCGTTGATCGGACGCGTTAAAAATCGCGAATTTTGTCGATTGTGTAATCCTTGATCGGTTGCTGAAAAATTGCGAGTTTTGTTAGTTGATCGAAAGAAAAAATCGGAATTTTGTCCGTTTGCTGCGGGAAAAATTACGAATTTCGTCAGAGTCAGTTAAGAATCGCAAATTTCGTTTATCGGGAGCGGAAAAATCGCGAATTTTGTCGACTCTGCGCGGAAAAGTCAATTTTCTTTAATCGGGCACAGAAAAATCGCGAATTTTGTCGATGAGGTACGGAAAAATTGCGAATTTTGTTGACAAGCTGCGGAAAAATCGTGAGTTTCGTCAGTTTATCGCGAGAAAAAATGTCCAATTTCATCAATTTGTCGCGTAAAAATCACAACTTTCTTCAGAGTCAGTTAAGAATCGCGAATGTCTTTGATCGGACGAGGAAAAATCGCGAATTTTGCGGAAGAGCTGCGGAAAAAGTGCAAACTTTCTTGATCGGCTACGGAAAAATCGCGAGTTTCGCCAGCTTATTGCGGGAAAAAATCGCAAATTTCGTCAATTCGCCACGGGAAAAATTGCAAATTTCATCACAGTCAGTTAACAATCACGAATTTTGTTAATCGGGCATAGTAAAATCGCGAATTTTGTCGATGAGGTACAAAAATTTCAAAATTTGCTGATCGACTGGGGAAAAAATCGCAATTTTGTCAATCGGTCGCGGAAAAAAAATCCCGAATTTTGATAATTGATTAAAAAAAGACAAATTTTGTCAATTGGTCTCAAAAATATTGCGAAATTTGTCAATCGCTCGTAAAAAAAAAATCGTGAATTTATCCAAAAATCCGCGATTTTCGTGAATAGCTCATGGAAAAAATTACAAAATTTGTGAGTTGGTCCCAAAAAATATCATGAAATAGAAATCCATTGGTTGCAGGAAAACATCGCAAATTTCATCGATTGTGCGCGTAAAAGAAATCGCGATTTTCGCCAATTTATTGCACGAAAAAAATCGCAAATTACATCAATGTATATCAGGAAAATTCACGTTTCGTCGATTGGTCATTGGAAAAAAATTGCAAATATTGTCAATCTGTCTCGTAAAATAAAATTCGCCAATCACTCATGAAAAAAAAATCGCGAATTTTGTCACTCGTTCATGGAAAAAACTTGCAAATTTCGAAGATCGATCGCAGAACAGAAAAGTCGCGAAATAATTCGATCGGGGGCAATTTTCGTTGATCCGTTGTGGAAAAATAATTGCGAAATTTGAAAATTTATCGCCGAAAAAAATCGCACATTGCGCCAATTTATCGCAGGTATCGCAAATTGGTTGTTTGAAAAGATTGCAAATTTTGCCAATCGGCAATGGAAAATTACCCCGAAATCTGTCAATCGGTCGTTGATAAAAAATCGCGAATTTCGTCAATCAGTCGCACTTGATTGGCAAAAGAAAAAAAAAACAAATTTTGTTAATAGTCAGCAGAAAAAATAGCATAATTAGTCCATCATGCCTTGTTATTTCAAAAATAAGTTTCCTTTTATTTTAAATGAAGTTATTCTTCAATATATATACATTTTTAATTTTCAATAACGTTCAATTATTTAGAAATTTTGTGTAATTTTTTTTCTTCAAGTTACCATTTGTCAAGAAGGAACCGTTAGTCTTCATAAAGTGTTGAATGGTTATTCATACAGATGCGAAGAACCCCTGCATTCTTTCATACAGTTATTTATTTTCGTTTGTTTATTTTTATTATAAAAAAATAATTATTCATCAAAAATAAAGACTTCTTACCCCCCCCCCTACCTGCCCTATATAGAATTTTCTCTGTGTTACTGATGTGGCCCTCGACAACCCAAACATTTTTGTAAGTGGCCCTTCTCTTAAAAAGGCTGTGCACCCCTACTGTAAATGAAATAAACATGCTGGAAACTTTATTTGAAATAGGGATCGTGCTATGTACTGTCTGGCTCCGATTAGAAAAACTCTGAGTGGGGTTGCTGGTTTCGGAGGTTGCAAACCTTGTAGGTAGGGAACTTCGTTGGTAGGAACGGTGTTGCCGCAATTGGCAGAGTCATTAAAGAGTTTTCTCTCTTTTCTTTATCTTATCTCATGAAAAAGTTCGTGCATTCACTTGGTGATAAAAAAAAAAAAAAAAAAAAAAAAAAAAAAGTTTCCAGAATTCAAGCATAATCTTAACAGGAAACTTGGGGAAAAGAGTGAAATTAAAAAATGAATAGGATAAAGATTCATCAGAGTTCATGTAGCCGGGAAAGGGCAGATGCCATTTTCGGATTCATTTAGCGATTTTTAAATGAAGGAAAATATTTCAAATTATTAAATGCAAAGTATTGCAATGATTTTTTTTTTCTTATAAATTTGACTTTTCTCGGAAACACAATATCAAGTTATAATTTTTAAATAAAAATTCTTATTCATTTTTATCTGTTTTTCAAACTAATACAGAGGATTTATATTTTATTTTCATTATACGCGCTCTACTACGTTATTTATTTTCAGTTTTCCTTTAATTTTGCAATGAAGTATCCACCATTTTATAAATCTTTGAAGTAAGTGTATGCATTTTTATTAGCCTTCGGTACGGTATGCTATTTCTTTCTCCCAGCTTATTTTGTGTCCAAAAAATAACGTTACCTTACAGAAGCTAACCGTAAAATAAAGCATTACAATTAAATACTCTTTAGCAATTTTTTTAAACTTCTAAGCATCGCACATTTTCAATTTTTATACCATCGTATTGAGGAAAAAAAGTTCTTTTAAATGCATTTTGTTTGAAAACTGTATCTCTATTTATTTTTGAAATATTAATTTAGTAATTAATGCAGTAGAGTCTCGCTTAACCGAGTTATTTTCTTCTGATGGACTGGTGGCTTCTATTATTATGAAACAGCCATTATAAATGAAGTGTTAGGTGAAGATGAAAGATCAGCCGTAAAAAAAAAAAAAAAAAAAAAAAAAAAAAAAAAAAATGGCCATTTCCCCCCCCCCTTCCCCATTCTGACCAGAAAATCAGAGTTCTAACTTTTTACGGCTGCTCTTTCATCTTCACCTAACACTTCATTTATAATGGCTGTTTCATAATAATATAAGCCATCAGTGCATCAGAAGAAAAGGAAGTAATGGAAATGCCGGGGGCGACACTAAATTCTGAAAAAGCAGAATTCCTGTTCTCTAGTTTGTGCTTTTCTTTGCGCAGGTTTTCACATGCCATGTGTCTACTACAATCTTTGGAAACACTTTGTCAATTATTAAATCACTAATTTTTTTTAACAAAATAGAACCAAATTTATGTTTTAAAATATTTAATCAAGATTATTTTTATACAACTTTGCCACAGAGCAAAAAGGGAATATAAAGATAAAAATTAAAAGCATCTTCTACAGACGTAGGCGCCAGCAGTTCGTAATACAGGAATATTTTAGACAAGAATTTAGAACAGATGTGCCTGTGGTTCGAATCCTAAACCATGTTTTTTTACATGGAGATTATAATTATGAAACAAACTAAATGAAGAGCTTTTTGCCAGGATTCCCCTCCCCCCTCCCCACCGTATCTTTAAACATATTAACATAAAAAAAATAAATGCTATCAAAGTTTGCGTTTTGAACCGAATTTCCGGACGTGATAGCAGGAGAAAGGAGAAGAACCAGTCGTCAGGCGACAAAAATCGCTTATGACTCAATGACTAATTTATTTAACAAAAAAAATGAAAAACATACTTCTATTCCAAATTACTTTAATAGTCCGCCCTGTCAATTTTATGTCTTTACGTTAAAAAGAAAAAAAAAAAATCTTTGCCGGCTCGGCCTACAGGTGGAGGTAGATTTCGAAGTTAAGTAAATTTCCCCAACAAAACCTAAATCAAGTTTAGAGATAAACTCAGTTTAACAATTTTATCTGGCGGCTTTTGACGAGTTTTTAATTTCATTTTTCTGTAAGATCTGGTTTTTATCAGGATCATGTTAATACGATAATTTTTTCTTCAACCTTTATTTTTTTTTTCATTTATTTTATTTCTTTTTTTCTTTTTTGCTATAATACTTGGTCCTATCAACTTGTTAATATAAAAGTTGTATATAATATTAAGAAGATTTATAATAAATTTAAGTGGATTTCATATCTTGCGAATTGACAAAGTTATGAATTTTTTTCTTCTGCAAACCTGCTCCCCTTTTTTTCGTTTTTAATTTTTTTTCCCGGTAGGAGTTGGTCTTATCAAAAAATTGTCAATATAAAAGTTGTAGATAATATTAAGAAGATTTATAATAAATTTAAGTTGATTTGATATCTTGAGAATTGACGAAGTTATGAATTTTCGGCGTAGATCTGCAAAAACTTTTCAGAAATTTCAACATAGGAAGAATGTAATAAGTAGTTTTCTTACGAAATCTACCTAACCGAGTCAGCACAACCTAAAAGTTTTCGCAAAACTGAGAACATTTTGGAAATTTAAGTCCCCCACCCCCTTCCCCTAAATTAAATCCTGAGTACGAAACAGTTGTTTCGATAAATTATGGATGAAAGAAGTGCTCATTTACGGAATCTTGAAACGAATAAGCTAAACTGCCACTCATGCTAGCAGAAACGGTTTGTATTTACTTTTAACTTCCCTTCACACTTTACCCAGGCTTAGGACTGGCAGTGTACTCACAGCACTGGCGTGTTTAAAAGTTTTTTTTTTTTTTTTTTTTTAACACGGAACTTATTAATAAGTCACTAAATTTTCATGTAAAAAAAAAAAACTTTGGTTTAGAGTAAAAAATTATTATTAATAAAAACTTTTTATTCTGAATCGGAGTTACTCTAACTGTAACTCCCTTCATCGTCGGTATATGAATCAGAGTCACTTGATGCAACTTCAATGATGCAATCATCCACCAATTCTTCTATGAGTCCATCATTTTTCCAATAATCATCTTCAATCTCCTCTACATGTTTACAGTGCTCTGCCCACTCATCCTTATCTACTTTGGAAAGAGCATCTTTTAAGAGCGATTGCAGATTTTGAAGACTGAGGTCTCCTGTCACGTTTCTCTCTTTTATATGCAACTTTACCGATGCCCATACATATTCAATGGCATTTAAGTCACAATGATAAGGGGGCAGTCTCACAACATCGTGGCCTTCATTTTTTAATAGAAAATCAATTTTGTAGGTGGTTGTTTAAGGCATATTATTTGATATTAGATCAAATAATTCTGCTTTCCTTATACTTATGTTGTGTTGCACATTGTTTTCGTCCAACCATTTTATCATATCATTTTTTCGAGCATATTTTGTGGGCACGGGATTGAGCTTTTTTGAATGATATGGAGCGTTATCCATGACAATGACGCTATTAGGTTTCAAATTTGGCAATAATTTCTCCTTGATAAATTTTTCCAAATCCACAGAGTTCTTTTGCCCGTGATAATCTCCAGTTGTGGTGGAAGCTTTATATATAAATTATGCTCCTGGTATAAAACCATCTGAAGAACCGGCATGGACAACAATTAAACGATTTTTTGAATTGTTGTCCACATGGATTCCTGTCGTTGAATCATCTTGCTAACATTTTTTAAATGTGATGTTGCTGTCCATCCAAGTTTCATCAGTGGAAACAATGGAACGGTTATTCGATCTGTGTTGCTTCATTGTTCGCAAATTTCTCCTAAAACTATTTCTCCAGAAAACAATATTCGGTCTCTCAACTAAAATTTTTCGTTTACTGATATATTTTTTCCAACGGAAATTCATCGAATGTAGAATTCGCCGTAAAGTTTCTTTTTTCCACGGAAATTTGATTCTTTCTCTTAATAAGGGAAGAAGTTTCGAAATAGAAGGCACTTTTTTCTGCTTGGTATAAAAGTCTTGGACAGTCTGCCTTATAACACATTTGTCAAAATCATCAATCTCACATTTTAAATGAGATGGTTTCTTACGGTGCTTACCAGGAGAAGAAAAACTCGTATCTCCAACGATTCTCGTTTTATTTTCTTGAGAGTTGACTCAGAAACTCCAGTCGCTGCAGCAGTTCTTTTGGATGCCTGTGGAATGGGCAAAGACAATGATTTTGCAGCGGCTTCAGCGGTGAAAAATTGGGAAACATTATGAATAATTTCCCGCGCTTGAGAATGAAGTAGCTTTCCTTCTTAAAGCTTGACATAATCTTAATCAGAATTTCAGTGTAATAAAAAATTCTGAAGTATATACAAAATTAAATATATACTATGAAAAAAAGAGAAAAACGAAAACAAACAACAGTAGGAAAGTCCAAAAGCGCTGAATGAATATAGAACCGGTTTCTGTGGAAGGACAATGAAGACTGCGATAATTCTCAGAATGGCCGATTCAACGGGGAGGAATTGGCGAGAAAAGAAAACTCCGGACTCCCCTAAAATAAAGTTGACTGACCAGTTACCCTGGCAACGGAACCGAGCCGAGATCGATTCCAGAGTCTTTCTTATCTCGGTCAGACAGTAGAGGTCATTAACATCCGAAAATTTAAGAACGATCCGAGCATATTTGCGAGAGTTAGAGCGTGGACAGACTGACAGACAAACCGAAGTCATAAACACTTTTCAACTTTGTTGGAAAGTATTAAAAATGACTATAGTTCTTGTGACAGTGGCCTATAACATACTCACCCAACGAGAACTCAATAGAAGGCATAATTAGGAAGCTTTCGTATTCACTCACACACATATATACATGCGGACATCATCAACCTAGATTAATATTAACACAATTATTCTAATTGGTAAACAAATCATATTAGATGTAAATTTCCAACTGGGCGAAAAATGTCCGGACCAGGATTCGAACCAAAAAGTGAAAAAGTCGGTGAAAAAGTTCGATCAGAATCGTCCGGGATAGCTCAGATGGCAGAGCACTGGCGGCTTCAACCAGGAGGTCCCGAGTTCGAATCCTGGTCCGGACACTTTTCGCCCAGTTAGAAATTTACATCTAATATCATCAACCTAGTTGGATGCGCCAATCCTAAAATTTTCTTCTATCTCTTACATCTTAATATTTCAAAAACTAATAAAAAATGTTAAAACTTCAATATTATTAGTTCAATACTATACTAACTTTGATTTTCATCTTAAATTTCTGCTTCCAATCAATTAATCGGAATAAAAATGAGTTAATCTAGATCATGATATTTATTAAAATCAATAGTTTTTCCTTATTCTGCTGCTATCCGTTGCTTGCGAATAGTCGGCTTAGCAGGACGCGAGTTTCTGTCGCAGCACGAGCCACCGATGGACGATGGAATTACGAAAAATCAAGGAAATTAGACAAAAATCGCAGAGCCTCTGTCCCTCGGAATATTTCCAAATTCAAAAAGGACCTACTGGTCATAGCGAAAAACACGCACAAAAAATTTGGTTCAATTCTGTGCATAATTTTATATACTTTTCGATGGCACAGTAAAGAAAATGCCACAAAAATCGCTATTACAGCGACCCCTTTCAGCGGAATTTTGTTTAAATTCAGGGGGGACCTGTTGGCCATAGCCAAAAATATACACAAAAAAATTCGTTCTATACACTTTTCGATGGTACAATATTGAAAATGGCATAAAAATCGCTATTACAGTGCCCCTTCCGGCGGACTTTTTCCAAATTAAGGGAGAACCTGCTTGATATAGCCAAAAATATTAAAAAAATTTTTGGTTCAATTCTATGCATAACTTCATAAACTTTTTGATGGAACAATGGCGACACACGGACAGACAGACTGACATTTTGTATGAACATGTTTCTTGGGATCTCTGACCCCTAAAACGTGTAATTCCGTCGAAAGCCGAAAGAAATTTCGATTACAATACTCTCTTCTATTGAAGATAGAAGAAAGTAAAAACTACAAAAACAGGATCTCTAGGCACCTAAAAACATAAGGAAATTCGAATGTATACGCATAGATCCACATATAAATATGGAGTCATTGTAAAAATAGCAAAAACGGATTCAGGAATCTCAAAATGTAAAAATATATCAATATTTCCATAATTGCTTTTTTATCACGATAACAGTAATTTCCTTACACTTTAAGTGTACGGAAAGCAATAAAAATATAAAAATTATTTGGGAGCAAAAATAATTATGCGCATCTGGAAATTCGTCAATATATTGTCTTGCTAGTACTATTTAGTATTCATGGAATATTAGGAAGTAGATCTTCGATTTTACTCTAAAGAATGATGCCTTAAAGTTTCAGATTTGATAAGTTAACTCTTAGCTCGACAATAAACAGTCAGAAATGAACATTTTTTTTCTTTCTTTCGAGGATAGGTGGATTCAATTAATTTGTTCATTCAAATGGAAACGAAAGAAATTTCTTTAACAATATATGCTCATTACATAATACAATGTTAATGCAATACAAGTATGCTTCTACATATAAATCTTACATAATTGTATTATTAATTTATATTTAGCATTACAAAGGCACTTTAATACAAAATATGCATTCGCGTTTTATGCTTGGTCTTTTACAAAGTATCATATAAAGTAGTGAAATACATAAATTAGTCTTCTAGCTATATTTAAGTAAATTGCATTTTTCTGTAACATCTATTCTATTTTTCAGCAATTTATATCTCTCTGCCAATTTATTCATATTGATGCAAACTTATGTCTTTATGTTTTTCGAATCCTATTTAAAGGTTTAACCCTTTATGATCCGACGGTACTTTAAAGTACCATTAAAATAACATGTCATAAAATTAATCTAATATATCGATTAGTAATACAGTTTAGAATGAGTTATAGATACTTTACTTTATCTTATTCCAAAAGCATCATTGGTTTCACAAAACAAAAATATTTTTAAAAGGATGATTTCTTTTGCCTTTGCATCTTTTCAGCTTTCTTGACGTTGAAATATTGGGGAGGAAAGTTTCAATTCGGAAGTATTTCTATATTTCTATTGTAAAAATATTATATTTGTACAGTACATTTCCTAATTCTACAAAATTAAAAAAAAAAAAAAAAAGAAAAAAAAAAAAAGATTTTAAATAAAAGATTTGAGTGGAGTTATAAATATGCACAAAATCTCTATAAATTCAAATTTGATTAATCAATTGTAACCGGCAAAATTCTTCTAAAATTTATTAATTGGTTCTGTAAATCTTCTAATGTAGTTTCAAAAATTCCCCAAAAAAGCTTTAGAAGATGAAATTTTCATGAATTCAGGATTTGGACATAAAGGGTTAATAAAGTTAGGGTGTTCTTACTGAACTTTTAAAAGTTAGGTTCAGATTTAATATGCAGTTTACTTTTGTGATAAAATAAACAACATCCAATTGTAAAGGTCTTTTTAGGAATTAACATGATAATTTTGGATTTAATATGTGGGAACCGAATTAAAATAAGCTTTCGGGGGTTTTTTCTTACTATACGTTAACTTTTCCTTAGTATTTAGGTATATTCCTTTAATAGATTCCGCAGGTTTACTGATACTGTAAACCAATGTCATCAGTGAAAAAAACTTCATTAAACCTATTAATTTCTCACAAAACTGTTTGCATTGAATTGTATTGAAAAAGAAAAAACTGCCTGATATATGTAATGGAGGGAGGTGGGGAGCGCATTCTAAATGTATAGGAAAATTCAAAAGAAACTTAAATGAAAAGCTACCAGTTTACATCCTAATTTATATATATATTTTTTTCTGAACAGTGAATTTATTTTTACAAATGCAATATTTTCTATAATCTATTTTAGATATGCAGGCGTTTTGAAATTAAGAATTGAACACTTCTTCTTCCCCTCTGCACCTACAACTAAAATCCATTAAAACTTAATATCATACTTAGTTTTATTAAAAGATCATTAAGTCAAAAAAGTTACTGTACGAACATACATATCACAAAAAGTGCGTTTAAAAGCTGAATACATAGGCATCGGAATTTTAGTTTAATCAAATATTTCCTAATGAAACTAAATTTTGAATATGAAACTGAATTTTGTGTTTTTAGCTTTACATGAGACTTTCATTTTTATAGCCGCAACACATAGGAGAAATTTCTGTTAAATTATGAAGGTTCTTTTAATACCTCTAAGTTTAAATATGGCAGTAAAACTTTTGAATAAAACCTTCATCTGATTTGAGTTTTACGAAACTTAATTACAGCTAACATCTTTAACAACTGCCCTAATTATAGAAATGGTAGTTGATGCAGTAAATTTGCAGAATATTGCATAAACATCTACAAAGAAACATAATATCTGACAAAACATATCATTCCAGTTAATGGTGAGTAGTCACAATAGAATTATTAAACAAGTGGGAAAACTTTTGAATCCACAACCTTGTCACACCTCCATTTATTCTAAATGTGAGTAATTTTGGCCTTCATTAAATTTCTTTCAGAGTAAAAACGGCCATTCAATTTAGCTTTTCGCCCAACTTTTAAAATTAAATCGATTTATTAAAATGACCTCTAAGTATAAAACAGAAGAATATCAATCCTTAAAACTGGAGGAATTTCTTTTACAATAAAGGTGGAGCAATCATTGTTCTTTTTAGAGCAAAAAAACCCAGAACGAGGTATAAAAGGCATCTTTTCACGGCTTGAAAATCATTCAACTTATTTCGTTGAGACAGAAACATCATGTTCGCTAAGGTAAGTAGCCTTTTCCTTTTTCGTATGTTAAAATGCTCCTAAAAATGTTTTTATACTCTGACTTCAAAATTAATATACGCTTTTCATTTTCAAGATTTTGATGTTATTTTAAGACCTATTAATACAAATAAAAAAATCTTAACTTATTTTATAGCATTGAGTTTTCATCCCATTCTGATGCGGAAAGAAGTAATCAGTTACTCCCTATATTAAAATGCTTCTAACGATTTTTTATACTCTGATTTCAAATTAATATACACTTTTGATTTTCGAGCTATTTGTGTTATTTTAAGACCTATCAATACAAATTAAAAATCTTAACTTATTTCTTAGATAAAAAATGCTTCTAAACATGTTTTTATACTGTGATTTCAAAATTAATGTACGCTTTTGATTTTCAAGCAATTGGTATTATTTTCAGACCTATTAATACAAATAAAAAAATCTTAACTTATTTTATAGCATTGAGTTTTCATCCCAATCTCATGTGGAAAGAAGTAATCAGTTACTCCCTATATTAAAATGCTTCTAACGATTTTTTATACTCTGATTTCAAATTAATATACACTTTTGATTTTCCAGCTATTGGCGTTATTTTAAGACCTATTAATACAAATTAAAAATATTAACTTATTTCTTAAATAAAAAATGCTTCTAAACATGTTTTTATACTCTGATTTCAAAATTAATGTACGCTTTTGATTTTCAAGCAATTGGTATTATTTTCAGACCTATTAATACAAATAAAAAAATCTTAAGTTATTTTCTAACATTGAGTTTTCCTCTTATTCTGATGTGGAAAGAAGTATTCAGTTACTCCCTATATTAAAATGCTTCTAAAGATCTTTTTATACTCTGATTTCAAAATTAATGTACGCTTTTGATTTTCAAGCAATTGGTATTATTTTCAGACCTATTAATACAAATAAAAAAATCTTAAGTTATTTTCTAACATTGAGTTTTCATCCTATTCTGATATGGAAAGAAGTACTCAGTGACTTCCTATATTAAAATGCTTCTAAAGATCTTTTTATACTGTCATTTCAAATTAATATACACTTTTGATTTTCAAGCTATTGGTGTTATTTTAAGACCTATCAATGTAAATTAAAAATCTTATTTCTTATACAAAAATGCTTTCAAAGATGTTTTTATACTCTGATTTCACAATTAATATACACTTTTGATTTTTAAGCTATTGCCGTTATTTTAAGACCGTTTAAAACAAATAAAAAAATCTGAATTTATTTAGTTTATAGCACTGAGTTTTCATCCCATTCTGATGTGGAAAGACGTATTCAGTTACTCCCAGTATTAAAATACTTCTAAAAATCTTTTTATACTCTGATTTCAAATTAATATACACTTTTGATTTTCAAAAGCTGTTGGGGGTATTTTAAGATCTATCAATATAAATAAAAAATCTTAACATATTTCCTAGCTTTAAGTTTTCATTATATTCTGATTCAGTTACTCCATAATAAAAGGTGTCCCAAAATGAGATGATAGTTTAATTTTTTATTAAAACATATTTTGCAATAGTTTAAAGTGAATTCTTACAATTTTCGGGACTTTTTCGATTCTGTGTTTTTCGTGATTTAAACTAAACGATTGCAGATAACAGCAAAGAAAAATTTCTAATTTTGCTTAACCGCGAAAACTGCAAAATATCAAAGCCTTTCGTGACATCTTTAATTGTCTATAAATTTTATGATTCAGATTTCTTGTACTAAGAAATTTGAGTCAATTATAAATGCCTCATTTCCTAACAATGTGCATTTTCTGATTTGAACCTATAATATATATATATATATATATATATAACGATACGATAAAATGTAGGTCTTTAATAGATATGATAAATAATTATGAAACTTGAAGTAAAAGTAAATTTCAAAAAAAGTTACTGTAGTTTTTCAAAATCCACACAGGCAATATTTCAAATGAAAAACAAATTTCAAAGTGATTGCTTAAAAGGCGCAAAGGCCAACATAGTGAAAAAGATTCCAAGCCGGGACTCGAACCCGGGCCATCAGTATAGCGCACTGACGTTCTACCGACTAAACCACTTGGAACGATACCTAGCTCGGAAAATTTCTCACTATTATATGTTGGCAAGGCTACAAACGTAGCACAAGATTGAATATTTATCGTCCACACAGGCAATTTCATTTTTACTTTTTCATCATGTTTATTGGATAAATTTATCAGATATTTATCTTTGGCAATAGATTTTAGGCACTTTAGAGTTTTGCTTTAAATAAAAAACATTTATACAGCTGAAGTCTAAAATATATTCTTATTTCAGTTTTATTGTATAAGGTATAATAGTAAAAGGAAAAGTCAAACGCTCTAGTAAACTATGCAGTTTACTAAATTTTTTCTTTCAGTTTTACTTTAGCAACGCCCATTTCAAAGTCTTCAAGATTTTTTCAAATATTCACACAAATGCTCATATCTCATAAAATATTCCATGTATTCATAATTTAATTGCGGTATAATATCTCTACTGCTTTTTTGTCAAGCTTTCAGGAGCGGCATTAAACTCGGTTTAGAATTCTGTATGCTATAAACAAAAATATTTGAATTTTTTTACAGAAACGTTCATACCTTCGAGAATATGTTTTCTATTCTTACACAAACGCATAAAAATACTATTCAGGACCACGCAGTCGTTTGCTACAGCGATAGAACATTTCGATCTTTTCTGTTACATAAACGTAATTTCTTTAACCAATTTATGGTTGGTCGTCTAATTGTCCTTATGACTAGATCTTCACTGAAATGTATCCAGTCAAACATGCTTGTAACATCTCCGAAGTTCAACCGTGACTCGAATAGCATTTTTTTTAGATATTCTACAAATAATATGAAATTTAGTCCAGTCATTAACCTTAATTTATTAACATAAGTGTATTATCTCATTCAATTTCAATAATAAGTGTCAACTTACAAGCAGATGCTAAAGAGTTATACTTATTTCTCTTTTTTTTTTTTTTTTCTTTTCTTTCTTTTCTTTTTTTTTTTCGTAATTTAAAATTTTTCTTTTCTTCTATTGCGTATTTTGTTTTTTGTAATCTAAAATCTATATTTTCTTCTATTATGCTCATGAAATTTTAGATTTATGTATGTATATATATATATTCGTCAAAATGGTGCATAACATATTTATTCAAATTTTCAAATTATCTTAAAAATTAATAATTTTGACGTTTTTTAGAGATTATTACCAAAAATGAAGTATTTTGAATGTATAGAAAAAAATATATCGTAACAGCTTAGTATCTCAAAAGATTTCTTTTTAAAAAATCTAGAATAATAGCTATATATATAACAATAAAAATTAGAGAAAACTAAAATTTCGGATAAAGAGTAAATAAATCTGTATTATAAAGTAAAAAACATATCACTGAGTAACGTTGATATCATATTGACGGTGGCAACACCTGACCAAGAAATTTCGCTTTTACTGCAATTTTTTTAAACTTCTAAGCATAGCACATTTTTAATTTTTGCACTGTCAATTATGGGAGAGGAGGAATGCACTTTCAAATGTAACTGATTTAATAACTGTATCGCAATTTACCGATTCTTTATTGTTTAAAATAATTTTTAAATGTGATTTTATTTTATCTATCTCTATCATGTGCAGCTCGATTACGGAAGAATAATGACTCGTTTAAATTTAAAACAATGTAAGTACTTCAGCATTTGTCTTTGGATAATATTCCATAACGAAATTAAAACTTAATAAAAATAAATAAATAAATAAGATAAATAGCAGATATGTAACCGAACAATTTAAATTTTTACACAAATAAGGAAAAAGAAACATTTTAAAATATAATTTAATTAAAAATTATCTCAATTTACTGATTAATTATGGGTTTAAAAATAATTTGAAGAATGATTTTTTTTAATTATCTATCACATGCTGCCCGATTACGGAAAATTGCATGTAAAACAATACAAATAGTTCAGTGCTAGTTTCCGGCTAATTCCATAACGAAATTAAAACTTCATCACTAAATAAATAAAACACAAATTTAACAGTGGAGAACCGCAGGCAGTTTTACCCGAATTTTATGAATCGTATTTCACACCAGAATTTTCATTCATAACTATTTAACTAATTTTATTTGTCTATTTTTGCGCTACTTATATTTAACATATCTTATTAAAATAATTCTGGTTCGAATCGACTATTATCAGTTTGGCAGGGGTCAAAATGACCCCTCTTGGCGGTTCTAGTGTTAACAGATATGTAACAGAACTACTTGTTTATACAATGAAATAATCAGAATAAAAATAGTTGTTGTAAATAGTGAAATCTTTGCTAAATTATTCGGCTATCACCTCCTGGCCAGTGCCTGATTTACGGCAGGGCATTCGGGGCAAAGGCCCGACAAAGGCCGGGGAAAAGGCCTTGACTTTCAGGGGCCCCCAAATGCTGCTGAAGATTTTTCAATTATTACCCAAAATCTGATGTAGTTTTAATATCTAATGGAATTTTACATTTCATTCTACATTCTATTGTGTTTATGTTTTATTTTTATAAAATTGTATATTTTGCCTGAAACATCCATTTATAATTACTTTATTATAGTGAATATTTTCTTTTTTCTTTATCACTTTAAAAATATATTGTATTTTTAATTCTTATTTAATCCTTTTCCTGTTATCGTCAGATTATTTGAGGGCTGGTGAACGTAGCTTTCAGGCAGTAGAGCCCCCTAATATTTTAAATATTAGTAGCTTGGTTTTGTCGAAAATTTATTATTAGTTGTTGCATCAACGCCATAATCAACGCCACACAATTTATTATAAGACGTCAACTCATTTAAATTTCATAATTGTGAAACAATTATTTAAAAGTAAATTAATGATTATCATATTTAATTTTTTAATGCATATTTTAAAGTCAATAATGGTGGTTTTTTCCCCTAAATCCCCCTGTAAGTATCGGTACAAGCCCCCCCCCCCCCCCTAAGCATCTGTCCCCAGGTCCCCAAATTTGTAAATCGGTCCCTGCTCCTGGCATGCATTAAATATGAAAGTACCGTTTTTAATAAATTTCAAAATTTTATTTGAATACATAATTGGTATTTTACACATAAAATGCTTTTTGGAGTTAATATTGTGGATGATGGTAAGCTGAATGATACCGAAATTGGTATCCTCCTATATTTCCTGAATCCTCGGTGTTATAAATCCTGTTTTGCATACTTAAGCTGTAAAACGCCATCTCATTTTTGCAATTTATAAATAGTCTAAAAATCTCCGTAATAATCTAAAGCAGAGGTTGTCAACCAGTTGACCGTAGACCACCAATGGTCCGCGAAAAAAATTGGGTGGTCCGCCGAAAAATCTGTACAATATTTGTAATTTTTTATGTTTTATTAATAACTGTTTTCTACAATAATAAAATTAATAATAATAAAATATGATAACACCCTGAAAAATTCCTAAATTTATGTTAATTTAATTTAGTTTTGAAAATTTAAATCGTAGCAAGTATTGATAATTATGTTAATAGATATTAACTGTTATTTATCTTCAAAACAGGCAATTATTAATTTGGGGTTCTCCATACAATTTGAATGTAGTCGTTAACCCATTTATGCCTAGCGTCCCATTTTTGAGACATTTCGAATTTAATTTTTTGTTCTTCTTCTTTACATCATGAAAATTGTATGAAGTAATTGTCAATAAATATCTTTATCTATTACCGAGAGACGACAGCATAAGATTAATATTTATTTGCTTAAATGAAGGCCTTTTTTCGGTGTTTATAGATTTTTCGTTTTTCAAGATAGTGAAATGTAAAAAGTAAGTTTATTTGTATTTTTTGTGTCAAGGATTCAAATAATTAAGTCATAATCTTAGCTTGTAGATTTCTTTGAATCACACATTTTTTTAAATTGCGAAATTATATGTTCAAGACTATTTTTTATGCATGTTTGTAACGTATAAAATATACGGCGCAAGGCGCAAATGGGTATATATTTCCATCAGACATTTAGGGAGCACTTATTTATGTAAAGTCCTTTTCAAGATGACTTTGGAAATAAATTGTTTTTTAGCCTCAAATACGATTATTCTTAATTTATTATTAATAATACTTATAATGTTATTAGTCTCTGTAAAGAAATTAACATAATAGTTCATATACAATTTAAAAGCTTAATTTATATAAATTTATACAACACATATAATTATGCATTTTTCCACATATGGATATTCCCATATTTAGTACGTTTAGATTTTATCAAATCAATACAAAAATATTTTAGCGTAATTTTTTTTAGTATTTTTCCAGTTCATTTTGCAAAATTTTTAAAGTGATTTTACCAACAAATTTGAGAAAACAAAAATCAGGCATGGGTGGGTTAACGACTGAAAAAGCAATCGAACGTTTGCTTCGTTTTCAACTACATATTTGTGAAAAACAAATTTTTGATTATGTCACAGCTGTGACTTCGATATGAAAAAAAAAAATGGCGATCCGTATTACTGTAAAATCGTTGATGCCAAAACATATGAACATTTTTCAAACAAGCAGGGAGAAATATCTCATTAAAAATGTGTGTTACTTAATTGAACTTCTGTTACTGTGTAATAATTAAATGAACGTTAATAATTTGGTTACAATGGAAAAAAACCACTAAAGATTTTTGTTACGTTTTAAAAAGCTCTTTCTGAGATTAAATAAGGAAAAGATTAGGATTAAAAATTATCGTCTTCCGCGGGTAATCATTTTACACTCTTAATTTAACATTCTGTTATACTGAATAGGTAGAATTCCATATTAATAAAAGGAAAACAATGTAATAATTGTTATAAAATAAAAAAAATTATCGTTAAAAAATCTTCTTAGTTGTCCGCGGGATTACAAATTATGAATTTAGTGGTCCGAAAGTTTGGCGACCGCTGATCTAGAGTTAATGATCAAACAACAAAAAAAATTTTTAACTTCTGGGAATATTTTTTTAAAAACATTTTTACGGTACTAGTTAAACATTTCTTCCATGCATTTGAAATTTTATTTTATTTAAAATATTTTAATTAAATAGGTCATTTTAGTTGTGAAATTAATGAGAGACGATATTTTAATTGCATAATAATTAAAATGTAAGCATTTTGTACAAATATTCTGACGAATCAAAAAAAGGTATTGAGAACCATAAACCGATTAGGTTAGCTGCCTAGCCTAAATGCAACTGAAACTTAAAATGATTTAAAAAAGTGTAGATATTATTGTTTCGATATTTTAATCATACATATTTCTTTTTAGGTCGCCATCTTCTTTGCTGCTCTTGTAGCTGTAAATGCCACAGCTCTCCTTCATGGGGCTGCTCTGGCTCATACGGGAACCAGTGTGTCTTCCAGAACTCAAGATGTAAGTACTCAATACAAATGATGATACAGCTATCCCCTCATAAATGATTTTTTAGATTTACATTTCCGATAAAAAAAAATATTGTTGTAAAATGTTGAAAAATGTTATAAATTGCTTTTTCTTATTTTGAAAAAATATATATCGAAATGTCCGGTGTGAATTTAACATTTCAGAGACACAATTACTTGCCCTTGAAAGGGTTAATAGCCGAGTTGAATTAATAAATGCAATATTACTTGTGCAAATTTGATAAATCTGAGATGTCCTGTATAAAGAAAGATGGTAAAGTATAGGTTAACATCTCCTTTTATTATTGATATATTTATCGATCATTATTAAAGCATAGAATTGCTTACAGAATTTTAGCAATGTTATGCGAATTCATTAAATAGGTCGAAAGAAACCCTATGATTCGGAAGAGATGCTGTCGTAGATTGTTTAAATGTGCTTCTCCGTAAAGAAAAGTACTCATAAAGGAAATACTGAGAATAGAACTTTGAAATTAAAGCTGTAAGATAAATGCACCTCTAGTGAACCACGCACCAGTAGTGGGCCACTAATTTTTAAAGATTAGAATTAGATTTTTTTGTATTGCTATATCTTAGTAATACTTCAATGAAACGTTGGCGAATGTTATTTTTCTTCTTTAAAAAAATGCATGTGACTTAACATGATATAAAAATCTAAATTTTATACTATTTACTTTTTCTTAATTTCTAGTTGCATATACTCTTTAACACAATTTTATGTTTGAAAACATGTTATTTATTTTTATAGGCATTAGGAAACTACGCTTTTAAATACGATATCGCCGACGGACATGCTTCAGTCAAATCTCGATCAGAAGTTGGAGATGGTTTCGGAAACAAACACGGATCCTACAGCTCACACATCAATCACGTAGCTCCAGCTGCTGTTGCTGTAGCCCATCCAGCACCACTTGCCTACGCAGCTCCTCTTGCTCATGCAGCTCCTCTTGCTCACGCAGCTCCTCTTGCTCATGCAGCTCCTCTTCCATATGCAGCTCCTCTTGCCCATGCAGCTCCTCTTGCATACGCAGCTCCTCTTGCACATGCTGCACCAATTGCTACCGCATACTCTTCTGCGATAAACCATGTTGCCCCAGCACCCGTGATTGCAGCTGCACCTCTTGGGCATTATGGTGCATACGCCAAAGGTCTGTACGGACACGGATTATATGCTCCAGGTCTAGTTCATTAAACGTTATGATCTGTCTTCTAAAATATTATTTGTTTGATGGGGAAAAAGTACAAAATGCTGTTTTTTAAATAAATTATTTTCTTCTGCACTCATTGTGTCTGTTTCTATTTATTTATGAAATAAACAACCATTTTATATTTCTAAAACTTAAAGGTATAAAAACACTCTGTTTTTTTTTTTTCTTTTCGGAAATTACAACGCTCAAAATGAAATATAGAACTTCTTATGACATAACAAAAAACAAATGCCGAAAGAAATTATCATATTGCTCAAGTTTAACAAATTTTAAGATAAATTTGGCTTATAAAATAGCTTTTTTTTTAAAAAAAAAAGAAATTAGATTGATAACAATATTAGTCTTGTAAGCTTAGAATTACAAATAATGAACATATTTAACTATTTAACGATATATTTTTCTACTTAAACTGCAAAACATAGGTCTTCAAACTTTCATTTCTAATATGAGCGTTCTGTTCAACTATTTATTAACATATTGTTAAATTAGAAAGCTATAATTCAAACAAACTATTCTATATCGAAAGCAAATTTCTGAAATAACAAGTCCTTCCGGCTCAGAATGGGATTGGTTGATATTTTTTCTTTCTTTCTTTTTTATCAGGTATATACATCAGATTTTATGAAAATTAAACTGCAAGATCTTACTCCTGTTAAACTCTGTTTAAAATTTAATTTAACGAGGAAATAGAAAGTTGACGATAAAAAAAAAACTAAGTATAATTATAGTTAAACTACTCTTTCATTGTTCCAATGAAATTGTTTAATAAAGAAAAATGTTTGTCAGTTTCTCGAGAAATACAATTTGTACATTAAGACATTAATTAGTGCGTAGAGACATTCCTTTTATATTATTTCTTTCAGGCAACAATTAATATGTCGTCCCTAAAAATTGACGTTAAGTTACATAAGCCAGCCGTAAAACGAAGCTGATCTATCATTGTACGATTAAATACTGATAATCTCAACTGCAATTTTATAAACTTCTAAGTATCGCACATTTTCAATTTTTACACCTTAATATAGGGAAAAAAGTACTTTAACTGCAATTCGTTTGAAAACTGCATCTCAATTTATTTTTGAGAAATTAGTTTTTAATGCAATTTCTGTATGCCATTCAGTAATGATGGCGATTGAAGTACTTCATTTCTGTATAAAGTAAAAGGAAAATAATTGGAAAATAGTAGATTACTATATCTTTTTTTTTTTTTTGCCATTTTCCCAAAACAACTGGGAAAAAATGTAATTATAATTCGTGCTATTTTGGCAATATATAAACGAATGATTTCTGATAAAACATGGAACTATTGTAAACTATATTTAATTTTAAGTATCTATATTGATGTTACAAACAAATAAAGGCATATGAATCATTAGATAGCTGATTTTTTTTTTTTTTTTTTTTTTTTTTTTTTTTTTTTTTTTTTTTTTTGTCGATTTTACGACATTGTTTTTTGCTGGATTTGTGTATTATTCCGCGATAGTGACGTCATATGCATACTTTTCTATAAATGTTGTTTAAGACTGGGTCGTAAATGTAGAATTCTTCAGCGGATACAAATAACACCATTTTATATAAAATAAAAGAATATATTTTAATCCTAAAACTGGAATAAGTTTTGTAGAAGTACATCATTTTCACTCCAGCGGCTTTGAAACTCTTCACAGATGGAAATGCTTCACTTTCCAAAATACCGCAATTGAAATCACACACTGATAAAACGCAAAGTTTTACAAAAATTTAGAGTGTCTTTTTAGAAGAGCAGTGGCCTTTACGTTAAAATAATATTTGTTTCATAGATGTAAGATGCATTTTTTATTTTAATTAATTTTGTAAGTTTATTATAAACTAATGAAACAGTTCCTTCTTAACATTTTCTTTCGTCGAGATTCGATGGGTTCCACCTCGTAATAATAATTTTATTTTCCGCTTCGGGGGTGACACTATATTTTGAAAAAATCCCTGCCGGCCCGGCCTACAGGCAGAGGTAGATTTCGAAGTTAAGTATACTAATTTCACCAACAAAAACTAAATCATTATTAGATATAAATCCACTTTAACAGTTTTATCTGTCTGCTTTTGACGAGTTTTTATTTCCTTTTTATAAAATAGCTGGTTTTATCAGAATCATGTTAAGGCGATATTAAAAAAATATTTTTCCATACTCAACAATTCGAAATTTTCTGGCACATTTTCAGATTAATTTTTAATTAAAAAAAAATATGAAACATGCCTGACGTGATTTTTGAAAAGATTTATAAGCGACCTGTGTTTTTATTTTTCTTTCAATTAATTAAAACTTGATTAATAAACAATTATTTTCTCAGTAGGGCAGGATTTTTCGTTTCTAACACAATCGCTTCGGGAAATTCTGTTCAAAATGCCCACTTTGACATCATTTCTTGAAATATATTCTGCCTCTATCAAAAAATCGATCATTACTGTACATTATATAGTTTCTGAATAAGAGAATCTAGCAATTGGATGCGTTTGAGAGCAAAAATGAACTTAAAAATGAGTAAGAAAATAGACAGTTTGGATTTGAATGCACCAATAATAAGATGACTTTTTTCTTCAACCGCTATGTATTTTTAATTTGTTTTTGCTATAAGAATTGGTCCTATCCAAAACTTGTCTATATAGATGTTGTAGACAATATTAAGAAAATATATGATAAATTCATGGGGATTTTATATCTTTTGAATTGACGGAGTTATGGATTTTTTACTTCTTCAAACCCCCTTTTTGTTTTCGTTTTTAATTTTTTTGCGGTACGAATTGGTCCTATCAAAAACTCGTGAAAGTAAAAGTTGTAGATAATATTAAGGAGATTTATAATAAAATTAATTGGAATTGATATCTTGAGAATTGACGAAGTTATGAATTTTTTTCTCCCAAAAACCCTATTTTTTGCGCTCCTTGAGCCCATTTTTAACTTTATCAAAAATATGTGATACATAAAATTTTGGCCCTATTTTTAGAAGTAATAAAAACTTTAAACTGATTTGATATGTACAAAAATTAAGATGTTATGGGGGGTTTTCGGTTTTCACAAAACCCCTCCATATTTCCATCCGTTCGGTCCGATTTTGCCCATTAACGAACTTGACCGAGATTTTATGTCCCTTGATTTTATGTATCAGTTTGGAAGAGATTTGTGCAGAATTGCAGAAGTTATCGTGTCCAGAAGAAAGTGATAACACAATTGCTTCGGGAAATACCGTTCAAAATGCCAACTTTGACATAATTTTTTGAAATATATTCTGCCTCTATCAAAAAATCGATCATTGCGGTACATTATATAGTTTCTGAATAAGCGAATCTACCAATTAAATGCGTTTGAGAGCAAAAATGAATTTAAAAATGAGTCAGAAAATAAGCAGTTTGGATTTGAGTGCATCCTTAATGCAATGATTTTTCCAACACAGTCCGCTTCGGGAAATTCGGTTCAAAATGCCCACTTTAACAGCATTTTTTTAAATATATTCTGCCTCTATCAAAAAATCGACCGTTACGGTACATTATATAGTTTCTGAGTAAGAAAACGTACCAATTGGAAACCTTTGAGAGCAAAAATGAATTGTACAATGAGTCAGAAAATACGCAGTTTGGATTTGAATACACCTTTACTTAGATGATTTTTTTCTTCAACCGCTATGTATTTTTAATTTGTTTTTGCTGTAAGAATTGGTCCTATCCAAAACTTGTCTATATAAATGTTGTAGACAATATTAAGAAGGTATATGATAAATTCATGGGGATTTTATATCTTTTGAATTGAAGGAGTTATGGATTTTTTACTTCTTCAAACCCCGTTTTTGTTTTCGTTTTTAATTTTTTTTTTTTTTTTTTTTTTTTTTTTTTGCAGTACGAATTGGTCCTATCAAAAACTTGTGAATATAAAAGTTGTAGATAATATTAAGGAGATTTATAATAAAATTAATTGGAATTGATATCTTGAGAATGGACGAAGTTATGAATTTTTTTCTCCCAAAAACCCTATTTTTTGCGCCCCTGGAGCCCATTTTTAACTTTATCAAAAATCTGTGATACATAAATTTTTGGCCCTATTTTTAGAAGTAATAAAAACTTTAAACTGATTTGATATGTACAAAAATTAAGAAGTTATGGGGGATTTTCGGTTTTCACAAAAGCCCTCCCTATTTCCACCTCCTTGGTCCGATTTTACCCATTAACGAACTTGACCGAGATTTTATGCCCTTTGATTTTATGTATCAGTTTGGAAGAGATTGGTGCAGAATTACGAAAGTTATCGTGTCCAGAAGAAAGTGATATATATATATATATATATATATAGATAGATAGATAGATAGATAGATAGATATATAAAGTTTTTTACTGAGGGTGGTTTTGGGTTCTAGGAGTCATGATCGGTGTAGATCTGCAAAAATTTTTCAGAAATTCCAACATAGGAACGATCCCAATATGTAGTATTTCATACGAAATCTACCTAAAAAGCAGAATCCCTGCTTTCTGCTCGTTTTTTTTCTTTTTAAGAATACGAAAACGCAATATCTCTAAAATTGATATTTATATAATTGTATGGCCGAACTCGTGCGCGCGTATAACTAGAATGAAGGGACCTCAGCATTTGAGTACCTCAGCTCTTTACAACAGAGTTGTCGCAATAACTTTAAGTTCTCGTATTTTAAAGCACAAGGAAGTAATAATAACGTTAAGTTAAATTGTTGAAAAGCCCAACATGATTTCATTAACCCTGTGTTATAAAACTTCTAAATTACCAGTTGAGAATAAATTATTCATGGTAGCTTCACATTAATTTTAATATTTTTCGATTCTTCATTTATTAGTAGGTTATGATTCTAACAAGGAAGATCTCCATACAGGGCATACTCAGAATATGTTGAAAAAAATGCTAGTGAAACTACTCATGTATGTAATAAGGAATCAGTCAAATTTAACGGCGGAATTTCAGTAGAAAGTCTGTAAAAAAAGAATATACTTTCAAATATTTGGCGCGAAAATACGAAAGTGTCACGCGATTTGGCGAGCAGGATTTTTTCTCGCCAAAAGCAAACGATTTTAATGCATCTGAAAATTGTTTATTAATTGTTTTTTAGAATGCACGGTTTTTAATGAATCTAAACTTAATCAATGAAAGAAGTTATTATATATATATATATATTTATTACACATATATGTTGCTTGTTGCTATAGTTATTTAGTTTTATCACTGTAAAAGTATTTTCTATGCTTTGCAAGTTGCAAATATCTATTTTAAGTTATAGTCAGCTGACATTTGATTGCCATAATACATTTCCATATCAAAGACGAAGTCGTTTCCATAGCAACAAAATGAAATCGACAGTGTTCTATCTGCCTAATTTTTGAGCTTGAAAAAATTTAAATCAATTTAAATTTTGCTTTAAACCGTAAAATATGATATTTAAATTTTATTATAAATTCATATAAATATATATGAGAAACTGTAGTTAAAACAAACTAAAAATGACAAAACTATAGTTAAAACAAATTAAAAATGGCAAAACTAAAGTTATTTAAATTAAACTTATATAAACAAATTCAACATAAAATGTTTTTTCCTACATAAAAGCGTATTTTTTTTATCGCCAACCGGTGATAAATCGCCAAATAAGCGAAAATTTCGTTATTTTTTTACGGACGCTGTATTGGGGTTCCGCCAAAAAATTTTTTATAAACATATATATCCATATGAGAAGAACATTCTGTATTTTTTTTCAGATTTTTCTGAGTATGCCCGCATGGAGACCTTCCTTATAAGAAAGGTAGGGAGAAGTAAATGTAAAAAATGAGCATGCCGTTACTTTTATTGTTAAAAATTAAATTTTGATTTTTTTAAAGAATTTTCTTTGAAAAAAAATTAGTATTTATATAGATATAAATTTTAAAGGGGAAAATGAGAAAAAAAATTACAAATAAAACAAGTAGGAAATTGCTAGTCAAACGTGGCAAATGAGGTGCGTTCGTACTATAACTAGTTTTATAATTAATTTTTGCACCCCATATTGTACTGAATGTATATTTTTTTGCGCTTCATAAGTGCATAGTCTGTAACGTCATTAAAATGCACTTGCAATACTTTTTTTCCCATTCCCCGTAATGTAACGGAAAACTTTTGACTGTCCCTGTAATTAAGCTATACATCCGAATTTCATAAAATTTGAAATGGCTCGACAAAATTTTGCAACAATTATATATTTAAAATTTTACACCATTCGGAAGGCTGTAACATCATTAAAATGCACTTGCAATAATTTTTTCGCATTGGCCGTAATGTAAAGGAAAACTTTTGACTGCCCCTGTAATTAAACTACACATCCGATTTTCCTAAAATTGGAAATGGCCCGACAAAATTTTGCAACAATTATATATTTAAAATTTCAGACCATTCGGAAGGCTGCAGGGGCATTCCACATCAAATCAGGCAGTAAAATATCAATATGTAACCCACCATCACAGATTTTAATGAAACTGCGTGTGTTTGTTCTTACTATTAAGATATGATCCCCAGTAATTTTTTTTGCTCCTTGGTGAAATAGTTTCTGAGAAAAAAATTGTCAAAATTTTGAAAAACTGCCGTCAGTTGGCATTCTTGACAGCTCGGTTTTCAAATGTAGCATGTCATATATATAATCATATTTCAATATCTACTCTACAAATCATCTTCAAATAATTTATGCATAATATTTAGGGTACGCAGCTTATGAAAAAAATATATTGTTACGCTTATAACATTTTAAGTGTGTCTAAAAAAATATTTAAACTTTGAAGTCGTGAATTTTTTATGAAAAATAATGCATTAACAAAAAAAGCATTATCAACAAAAGGCGGTATTTTTATTAAATTTATTTTTTGTGGGAGATATACTTAAAGGTGTCCTTTACCTGATTCTGAAATAAAAATAGTGGGATTTTGGGTGTTTTTGGTAGTATTTCCTATTTAAAAATATTTTGAGGTGCATTTCATATCAAATCAAGCAGAGTCATTCCATGTCAGTTCCCCTAAGCCATTTAATCACTGTCACAAATTTCAATGAAATTGGGTTTGTTTATAGCTTATTTTAAGACGTAATCACCTTTAATTTTCTTGATCCTAAGTGAAATATTTTTTAAGATAAAAAATATCAAAATTTTGAAAAATTGTTTTAAATTTTTTTAATGACAGTTCGATATTCAAAGACTGCATTAAAAAAAAAAGTCATTTCAATATAAAATCACTAAATAGTTTTCAAATAATGTATATCTGACAAATAATGTAGGCAGATTATTATTTCTTGTTTTTTATCATGTTTAAACACTAAGAGTGTCTTTTATCTTGTGAATTTTTAAAATCAAGAATATTGTAAAAAAAAATGTGTTAATCAAAAATTTATTATTAACCGAAAGCAGGGTGTTATTGCTTTTTTATAATTGTACGTAAAAATATCTTTTAAATGGTTATAAAATAAAAATAGTGAAAATATGAGAAAAAATTATCAAAGTTTTGGAAAAATGCCACGAGTTGCCATTAAGGATTGTTCAATTTTCAAAGGCCTCATTTTACATATAAAATCTTATTTCAATAACTAATAAATAAATCTTCTTCGAATAATTTAAGCAAGGTAAATAAAGTATGTCGATTATGAAAAAATATTGCTGTAATGTTAAAAAATATTTAAATGTGTCTAAAAAAATTGTATAATCTTTGAAATCAAAAATATTTTACAAAAAATAATGAAATTATTAGAAAATCTTTATCAATCAGAGGCGGAGTTTCTATGACTAATTTTTTAATTTTAAATTGTACATAATACTACATTATAACTGGATCTGAAATAAAAATAGTGGGATTTTGATTGGTTTTAGTAGTATTTAAATCATATTTAAAATTATCAATATTTTCAGATGTAAAATCTATCCAATGTATCATCCCTGGAAATATTTTTATTTATACATTTATTTTATTTTTCAAATTATCTTTTATGTTCGTTTCTTAAGGAAAAAAATAAACAATATTGGTTTTTAGTAAAACTTCTAGGGCGAAGAGCAATTATCCCTTTCCAAAAAAGAGAAAAATCACAAGCTCCTCACCGCCCAATAGAAATTTTCAAAATGACAGTCCTAATCTTTAAACTTATATTTGGCTGTTAATATTGAAAATTTAGCATTGAGCTGCTAATATTGAAAAAAAATACCAAATTTCACTCTTTTGAAGAAAATTTTGTCGTATTGTGCTTTAAATATATGCAAAAAATGCATAATCCATTATATTTATATCTTTCAAATAACTATATCTAAAAAATTATTTTAAACTTAATGAGTTGCACTTTTGTAACTTTATTCAGTTTCTAATGATATTTACCGTAATTTCGGGTGTATAGCCCGCAGATCAAACAATTTAGTTTGGATCCAGAAATTTTATTCAGTATTTGAAGACCAATATTTACTATGATCTAAAAAAATACATTTTATTTTTAAAAATTTCTGGGTCGAAATACGATTGTTTGATCCGCCGCCTATACACCGGAAATTACGGTAATTTGATTTATTTCATTACAATATTGTTGAAAGATGGATTTTCAACATATATATGTGTGTATATATATCCCTGTTCTCAAACAAATTATTTAAAAATTATTCATTTATGTTTAATAAAGCATATATATATTGTTTATACACTTATAGAAAATACATATAGTAAATTTTATGATATTATGTCAATAATGTCTAAAAGTAAAGAACTTATCTAATAGTATGTAACGAAAAATTTAACATCTGGTGTAATGACAACAAAATTTTATAATTGTTTTACTTAATTTGGATGAATGAAAAAAGCTTACATGTTTATATGTTATTGAAGTACAGGTGAAAATGTCACAAAGACATTCCCTATCTCAACAACCACCGAGTATGTCACATTCACACTACATATGATTTTTTTTTCTTTTTGATCTTTCGTGTTTGATTTCAGATGGTAATGAATTAATTAGTTTTGTTGGAAGTGTCATTGCAGTCAGCATATTAGGCTCACTATTTTATAATTTGTTTTGATTGACTCGATGAACAACATTTAAAGGGACCATTTCATGAATTTTCAATTAAAAGCTGATTTATAAATTCATTATGTTGTTTAGTTATTATTATCATCTTAAGATAATAAGTTGATATTAAGATTTTTAAATGCAGTTTATTTATTATTTGAACAGTTTAAAGTATTTTTCAATAAGAGTGGGCTGTTGATTTTAAGTCGGCTGTTGAGCAATGTATTGTTGGTAAAGGAACTGGTACTATTTAATTTAATTTTTATTGCTGTAAATAATATTTGTTATTTTATTATTGTATGTATTATATTTAAGCAAGAGTAGCAATACATGATATCGTAGTCATTATAGTACATCTTAGCATGAAAAGCTTCAATATTTATCATTAAACATTTTATGAAAATTTTGTTAAAATTGATCATATTTTCACAATTTTTATTTTATAACTATTGAAAAGATATTTTTACGTATAATTAAAAAAGTAATAACAGCCTGCCTTCGGTTAATAATAAATTTTTGATTAACACGTTATTTTTCACAAAATTCTTGATTTTAAGAATTCACAAGATTAAACACATTCTTAGCATTTAAACATGACAAACAACAATAAATAATAATCTGCCTACATTATTTGTCACATATACATTATTTGAAACTTATTTAGTGATTTTATATTGAAATGAATTTTTTTTTATGCAGTCTTTGAATATAGATCTGTCATTAAAAACATTTTTAAAAAAATTTCAAAATTTAGATATTTTTTTTATCTTAAAAATTATTTTACTTGTAATCGCCTTTAATTTCCTTGATCCTGTCTTAAAATGAGCTATAAACATACCCAGTTTCATTGAAATTTGTGACAGTGAATTAAATGTCTTAGGCGAACTGACATGGAATGACTCTGCTTGATTTGATTTGAAATACGCCTCAAAATATTTTAAAATAGGAAATACTACTAAAAACACCCAAAATCCCACTATTTGTATTTCAGAATCAGGTAAAGGACACCTTTAAGTATATCCCACGCAAAAAATAAATTTAATAAAAATACCGCCTTTTGTTGATAATGCTATTTTAGTTAATGCATTATTTTTCATAAAAAAATCACGACTTCAAAGATTAAACATTTTTTTAGACACACTTTAAATGTTATAAGCGTAACAGTATTTTTTTTTTCATAAACTGCGTACCCTATATATTATGCATAAATTATTTGAAGATGATTTGTAGAATAGATATTGAAATATGATCATATTTATGTCATGCTACATTTGAAAATCGAGCAGTCAAGAATGCCAACTGACGGCAGTTTTTCAAAATTTTGACAATTTTTTTCTCAGAAACTATTTGACCAAGGAGTAAAAACAAATACTGGGAATCATATCTTAATAAAAGGAACAAACACACGCAGTTTCATCAAAATCTGTGATGGTGGGTTACATGCCTGCCTGAACTGACATGGAATGACCCTGCAACATCATTAAAATTCACTTGCAATAATTTTTCCCATTGGCCGTAATGTAAAGAAAAACTTTTGAATGTCCCTGTAATTAAACTATGCATCCGATTTTCATAAAATTTGAAATAGCTCGACAAAATTTTGCAACAATTATACATTTAAAATTTCAGACCATTCGGTTGGGTAGTTTTTGCTCTGTTATATGCGGACGGACGGACGGACTGAACGACGACTATAGGTCCTACGTATTTATATAATTACGAACGCACCTAAAAAGGAAAATTTTATTAACCTTAAAAGGATTTGTGTTTGATTATCTATGTTATAAAGGACAAACGTGTCTGTGCGCAACGCTGGCGTCATTTTGCGAATGGCAACAGCAAACGATCAAATTTAGCTTTTTACTGCAAGAGTTATCAAGCGTTAACAATAGTTATCAATAGAGCCTAGAGTTATCAATTTAAAAAAAAATAGTAGATCCGTGCAAGTCTTTCTCACCGAAATCTTTGAGACTATTTGTTGATATGTTTTTTCCTTTAACTGCAATTTTTTTTTAAATTCAAACAACGCATGTTAACTATATATAAGTATACTACGTCAAATTCTGCTTGCAGAACTTTTCGAAAAATACCTCATTTGCCACTGTTCCTTCAGTATCTGCCGAGAAAAAAAGGATGTTGACATCACAAATAATATATATGAGGGTTTTCATCTAAGTTCTGTAATCCGGGAAACTCGGGTTTATACACAAGTAATTATAAAAACTGAACGGATATGCCAATACCAAAACTGTCTTCCCCCTTATCCATGTTAATAATCGAAATTAAACCTAGTTGAAGTCAAAAATTAAACCTAGTTGAAGACAAAAATTAAACCTAGATTGGACAATCGGGTTATCCAGTATGATTTTTCCCCCAACTTCTCTGGTTAGTCGAATCTTATATGATCTCCTGACACATCAACTGTTCTCTGGCATACCGGTGACGCGAGGCCTTCCGTTCTGAGCAGCTGGTACACAACAGCATATGAGCTTGGTTTATTGCTATCCAGTCCCGAAAATCGAAAAAAAAATCTCCTTCACAGTGCTACATTCAGGCTGATTTTCTCCAAAGTTTTACACAAACCTCGGCCTATTGCATTACATCTAAATATAAAATTCCGTTGAAAAATATTCTTAAATTCTTGACTTAAACTGGAAAAAAATTGAGAAAATCGCACTAAAGTCGCTACCATAACGTCCCCATCCGGGGGGAATATTCCTATTTTCAACTAGGACCTAACGTTCATAGTCAAAAGCAGTTATATGAAATTTGGTTCAATTTTATGCATAACTTTGTTAAATTTCCGATGATACAATAATGAGAATGGCACAAAAATTGCTATCACAGCGTCTCCTTCCGGCGGAATATATCCAAATTCAACCTGGATCTGCAGGCCATGCCAAAAACATACACATGAAATTTGGTTCAATTCTACGCAAAACTTCATACACTTTTCACTGATACAAAGATGATACAACACAGACTGACAGACATTTTGTAAAAACATGTATTTCGCATCTCTGACACCTAAAATGTATAAATCCGTGGAAAACTGGAAGTTGAAAAAAGTTTTGTTTAGAATACTTTCTTTTATTATAAATAGAAGAAAGTAAAAACTAAAATTGTTTTATCTATTTATGCATGTTTCCATCAACAAGGAGTGAAGCTGAAATAAAAGGCCACTAGGCATGAAAGGTCATTATAAAAATAAAGGTCATATTACTTTCATTTCTACTTCTCGGTAAAACCACTACAGTAGAAGCTGGTAAGATGGAATATATTGAGTCTTAACAGGCTTTACTAAATTTAAAATAATCCGTTTACACGCCAAAAATGCGCCTGTATTTATGCGATAAAACGATCACCTAAAGAAAATTCATGAAATATCATCTTTTACTGCTTATTATTAATGTGTCCATTTACACCAAATTCTGATTAACAATCACTCTTTAAACAGGATGCTTTGATCCACTGAAGACTCTGTGTAGAAAGTCTTTGTGTAGATTAAGAAGTTACAAAGTAATCTTTTATTAATGCTCTTATTTTAAGGTATCTGTCTACGTTCGAAGCACTTAAAAAGAAAAAAAACAAACTTTGAAAGAAACATTGTATTCACATTTTTTTTCATTTAGTTTCAATAAAAGTTAATAATTTACCTTTAAAATTGTATATATATATATATGTGTGTGTAATTTACTTAATTTTAACTGAAATATAATTAAAAATAATTATAAACATTACATTAAAGATGATAAATGATTATTATCGATATTCTGTTGAGCTGATTTAGAGTTATAATTGTTGTGTTGTTTTAATGTGAATTAATGTGGATCTAATATATGCAATATGCAATTTTTCTACATAGTTATTTTTGGTAATCTCCGATAGATGGAAGTACTACTAATTATTTCTACTTTTATTAGTTGAGATTGTGAGAACGGATGGACATTTTTAATTTTTTGAAGTTTCCGTAGATGGCAGCATTCAATAATTATTTATTCAGTTCTAAAATAATTATGTTGCCATAATTTATTATATTATTTATCTTATATATTACCTGCTTATTTTAAACATCTACTTCTTTATGTCCTTTTTAGTAATAATGTACTCCAGGATCCTTTAGTTACCATATAATATAATTTTTAATATTAGACTATTTACGTTAATTATAATTATTATATTTATGATAGCGTTAATATTATCTGCATGGTATGATGATTTGAAACCGTATGGATTCGCTTTTAACTGTGACCATTTAATTATGCGGGATTTTAGCTATGTTAAAAGGGATACATGTTTGCGATTTCGAATGGTCATAGAAATTTTCTTGCTCTGTAAGTTTTTAATTTACATGTTTCAATTTTGTTCATGTTGTTCATTATTACGGATCTTGCATTGATTAATTATTTATTTCATTCAGTTTATACTTTTTGGATTATAGTCGATTGGGTACATAAAGGAATTCAATTTTTAGCTTATAGCTGGATTCTTTTACAGAAATCGACTATGTATTGCTTATATTTGTATTTCATGTACCCCTGATGAAGTGAAATACAATGCAAGCTTCCTTATACATCCAACCAATTGATCTTTTATTTGTTTATTATGTGTCTTTTAGTGATTCAACATTATTTCGCTGGTTATTTGTATCTTTTGCCTTTAATTGGTTATTGCATCAAATTTGGTATTTTTTCATATGATTTAAATGGATTAATCGTACGCAATGTGCTAATGAATTAGTGGTATTATACTTAATTTTGGGTTACAAGTCATAGCTTCCATTTTTATTTTGTATGATGCCAGTGTAATGTATTGAAGCTAAATTTATTACTTTAATTTTAGTAAATGGAAATAGATGATGAATTGTAATTATATAATGGTTATATACACTATATTGCCATTAATGACCGGCAACTTTCAATTTTAGACATTTTGTCGAATATTTAGAAATATACTTGACAGATTCTTCTGGAATCGCAGGATTGAAAAGAACAGGTATGACCTCATATTTAGCAATGTTGGTTTGATAAGGGGGGCAATTAGGGGGCCAACAAAAAATCAAAGAAAAAAAATAATACTTGGGATCCCCCTGTAAAATAAAATGCACGAAATGATCTATCGCTACCGAATATAAATAAACAGACATTGTGCAATATGTGTATTCTTTTGTGTAAGAATAGCAAGTATATTAAGAGAGATATAGCGATTTATTTAAAAAAAATTAAAAAATTCTTGCATGTTTTTTAGTTATAACAGCAAGGTTTTCAACCAAATTTAACTCCGGTTTCAAAAAAATTGACAAAATATTGTAGAAATAATATAGTACAATTGGAATATAAATATATTAAATATTTTAGGAAATATGAGCAGTTGTATTAAAGAATTTCTATATGCGCATGCGCGAACGATAACAAGGATCATTTTACATAATTTAATAGTCAACTCTATGCAGCAACTTATTAAAAAAAATCTAGTCAAACATCGTAAAAATTCAGAAAGATATCGGCGTTAGAGTGAGCAAATTTTTAGTTGTTCTCTAAAAGCAGCTGAATGATAAGGGATTTTTCACAAATTGTGATTTTTAATTTTTAATTTTTTTTTTAATTTTCATTTTTTATTGATGCTTTAGTTCTTCTTGGATAACCACCAGAACGAGCATACACCATGATCAAAAGAAGTATCGAAATCGAAGCATTTTTTCCAAATGTACTCGTTGGTACTCACTAAACACTAACTTTTTTCTGAAAATCGGTTAATAAAAAATGACAATTTGTGGAAAATCCCTTATCATTCAGCTGCTTTTAGAGAACAACTAAAAATTTGCTTACTTTAACGCCGATATCTTTCTGAATTTTCACGATATTTGACTGGATTTTTTTTTAATAAGTTGCTCCATAGAGTTGACTATTAAATTATGTAAAATGATCCTTGTTATCGTTCGCGCATGCGCAGATAAAAATTATTTCATACAACTGCTCACATTTCCTAAAATATTTAATATATTTATATTCCAATTGCACTATATTGCTTCTACTATATTTTGTCAATTTTTCTGAAACCGGCGTTAAATGTGGTTGAAAACCCTGCATGTTATAAGCAAAAAACATGCAAGAATTTTTTAATTTTTTTAAATAAATCGCTATATCTCTGTTAATATGCGTGCTATTCTTACACAAAAGAATACACATATTGCACAATGTCTGTTTGTATATATTTGGCAGCGATAGATCATTTCGTGCATTTTATTTTACAGGGTGATCCCAAATATTATTTTTTTTCTTTGATTTTTTGTTGGCACCCTAATTGCCTCCCTTAACAAATCAACATTGCTTAACATGAGGTCATACCTGCTCTTTTTTATCCTGAAATTCAAGAAGAATCGGTCAAATATATTTCTAAATATTCGACAAAATATCTAAAATTGAAAGTTGCCGGTCATTAATGGCCATATAGTGTATGTATGAATTTATAAAAATATTAAATACGTAAGGAAATTTGGAGGAATTTTTCAAAAACTCGAAAAATGCTACATGAAAAACTAATAAACTTATTAGAAGAAAAATTACTACTAAAGTAAACTATAATCCTTTATCTAGTGCACCAACTACAAATTAAATGATATTTCCGTAAATAAAAATTTCAGAGATGACCGAAGAGTCGAGATTATAAGACTTTCAACAGTTTTACTATGTAAATAAAATCATAAGACGAAACACAACATTTCACCTTGATTAAAACATAAAATATACTATATGAACTTTAAAAAGCTCGCTGTTTTACTTAAAAGGCGACTAAAATAATAAAAGAGATGTTACAAATTAAAAAATATGAAAAGTTGAATAACAAATATTTGAAAGTAACAATATTTTTTACATTATTTTTGCACCTATATTAAGCAAAAACGTTATTTTATGTTTTGGCGCATTTAAATTTAGATATGTAAATTCAGCCAAATAACTAAGAATTCCCTCGGAATTTTTTATTTATGATATAACCACAGAGTAAGGTTAATGTCAGACGAACGTCTTTTTGCACGTTTTTTTTTTCTTTACGAATTATCCCTACACAATGCTAGTGGCATTGCGGCAAGGAAAAGCGTGCAAAAAGACGTCCGTCTGACATTAGCCTTAATACTCTTCTCTCGCAAAAAACTCAAACGATATTTTGGTGAATACCGAGGGCGCTGGAATACATGGTTGGCCGCTCATATAGCAGAATATCATTGGATTGTATGCATATAACACATGTTATAATGAAAAAATAATTTATTTTATTCGTTTATTTTTCATTATTGAGATTACATAACATAAATTATGATGAGGTATACGTGCTTTGTTCCTGGATGAAAATGCTACTGATGCAAAACGAATTATGCTAGTGACGTCAAGCAAAGAAAAAACGAGGGAAAAAATAAGTTGAGTTTGTTCCGTGCCTCCCCCCCCCCTTCCTAATGTAAATTCTAAAGGAGGTGAAGGTGTGTGTGTGGTTGGGAAGGGGGGGGGGTATGACTTAGGTGATTTCATATTACCAAAAAGCAACAAAAATGATTTTTTTTTAGAATTCAAATCATTAATAAAAGTATTAATACCATTTAAGTTATGAAAAAATAGGAAAAAAAACTCATTTAAATTAGAAATTGATTCTAAACAAGTGGGTAAGTGCAATCACAGATCGCACAGAGGGTTTCGTTTAATATTCCTTTCAAAACACTTTATCCTTTTGCAAAATCTTTTAGTTCCACATTGCGCAACCAGGGGGCGCACTCTATTCTACACAGACCTCTATCCGAATGAAACTCCATTTTACAACCTATCCGTAAATATATTAGTCGAGAGGATCGGGCCCATAGCGCCCGAGATAGGTAGGCACCGCCTGGCGGTAAAAAGTGAAACTAAAATATGTAAGGCTATGTGCATAAAATATGAAAGAGTGGTCAAAGTGGTGTCGGAAAAAGTTAGAAAAATACCCACCGGGTGCAATTGGGGGAGGTTAGAAAAACTGCTTAAAATACACAAGTTAGAGCCCGGTGGGTAAATAATATAAAACTTTTTGAAAATTTTATGATTTTCGTGTGATTGTAAGTGTTCTGCTGTATGTATGCAAAATTTCAAGTCTCCAAATTAATTAGGGGCTGAGTTAAAAAAAATTGCTTAAAATACACAAGTTGGAGCCCAGAGGGGTAAATATAAGACTTTTTCAAAATTTTATGGTTTGCTGTTTCATGTGAGGTGTTCAGCTATAAGTATGCAAAATTTCAAGTCTCCGACATATATAGTTTCTGAGAACGGGCTCTCTGACGGACAGACAGACAGAGGAGTGAGACGAATAGGGTTTCGTCAGATGAACGAAACCCTAAAAATATATATTAAATCTTATATATGCTTTTAACAACTATATAATTTTCAAATAAAATTTTTATTATATAATTTCAAATTTTCCTCAGTTATGCAATGCAAAAAAAAAAAAAAAAAAAAAAAAAAAAAAGAAAAGAAAACATTTAAAAATAGTATTGAAATGCAAACGATATATCTTTAAAAAAGTATCCCATTGGAGGATTTGCATTAGTGAACATGTCATTTCGCCTGAGTGAAGTAGCCTCGTCTTGCAAGCAATTTGTTTTGTGAAAATAATGATAGATTAATGAACTTTTGGTAACAGAAAATTTGGAAATATAGCTTAATAAATTACACTGAAATACTTTTAAAAATCTCCTTTTTAGGTACGTTCATAATTATATAGCACCTATAGTCGTCGTCTGGTCCCTCCGTCTGTCAGCATATAACAGCGCAAAAACTATCCAACCTAATGGTTTGAAATTTGATATATATAATCGTTGCAAAATTTTGTCATTTCAAATTTCATGAAAATTGAATTAAAACTAAAAACGAAATTAACAAAAGTTTTCTTCATTGTATTAAATCCTATCATACATAATAAATTCAATGATGTCCCAAGATATATAATCATTCTAGGTTGCAATGGCGATTATTCTATTAAATCCTATCATACGTAATTATTTCATTGATATCCCATTATAGGTAATGATTCTGTGTTGCCATGGTGATGATGTCCTATTTAATATGGAGTCCTATTATTTCCGTATTACTGAATTTTATCTATATAATCGTAATAAATTTTGTAATCATGTATTTTTGCATAAGAATGAGTCTTAAGTGATTATTAGTGTTGCTATTCTGTATGCTCTGGCTTGAAAACATATAGTAGTTTAAACTATACTGTTAAATTTTTCCATAAATATTTATGCAGTATTCTAGAAAATAGTCTTAACTGAATGTTAAGAAAAATCTTAATTTCTTGCAGAAATTGAGTCGTTTTTTTTTTTTTTTTTTTTTTTTTTTTTCAAGCCCGATCCGGGCCGAGCCTAATTATTCCTCTTTCGTGGCGGGCCGGGCCCGGTCTGGAAATTCCGGTCCTCTATCCCCCCCCCTATAAATAAGATTATATTAAAATCCTACCTTACGACTTATGCAAAAATTAGTTCCTGGACAATGACCTAATTCTTTTAAAATACGGAAGTATCGTCTGCGTAAATAATTTCACATAATCAGAATAAATTGTGTTTTGAAATTCTTAACATTGAAAAATACTTTTATAATTGAATGTAAATAATTGATCTTAATTCATTAAAAATATGCTGTAATTTTCATTAAAAAATGTATTTTAAAAATTTCATAAAACAAATCGTGAAACTATTTAATTAATCATGATTCTATCTGTAATGACTAACTCAATGATTTATTTTTTCTTCTGAAAATATACATGCTTCATTTTTTATTTGCAAAAATGCATCCTTAATGTAAAAACATGCAAAATAAATTAATTAAAATAATATTTTTTTTAAGGTTATTATCTAAAAAAATAATATTATGCAAATCTACAGATTATAATTTATTTTTATGTTTGATTTCAAGTCAAAAAACTGAATAGTTTTTTTGTAAAGTGTACGACAAAATGTAATTTGTGTATCCCAGTAGAGGATTCGCTTCGCTCATCCTAATATTCAGTTAAGATTTTATAGGGGGCTCTACCCCATGCGCCCTTCGTGCACGAACTCGTGGACTGTTTTTGGTTATTTCTCTCTCTCTGTTTGTCTGTCTGGTATATGCTATGTCGGCTGTCTGTTTGTTTATTGTCTGTCTGTTTCCTGTCTGCTGTCTGTCTACACTCTCTCGGCTGTCTGCATGTTTTCCGTCTGCTGTCTGTCTACACTCTCTCGGCTGTCTGCATGTTTTCCGTCTGCTGTCTATATATAAGGTCTCTGTTTGTCTGGCTTCCTAGTCTCTCTGCTGTCTGTATCATCTTTGTCTTCTAACTGTCTGCTATCTGTCTACACACTGTCAGATGTTTGTATGCTGTCTGTCTTTAAGCTCTCGGTTATTTTGCATTCTGTCTGCCTACTCTCTCTGCTATTTGTCTGTCTGCCATCTGCTATCAGTCCAAACTCTACGACTGCTTATCTGCTATCATCTGCATGCTGTATGTCTACACTCTATCAGCTGTCTGCACGCTGTATGTATGCCTGTCGTATATCTGTCTGTTGTATATCTGTCTGCTGTCTGCCTGTCTATGTTTTGTCGGCCGTTAGTATGCTGTCTGTCTGTCTGATGTCTGTCTTCTGTTTGCCTGCTATATGTTTTCTTCTCTGCTGTCTGTTATAATATGCTGTCTGCCAGTCAGTTCACTGTCTGCTGTATGACTGTCTGCTCTCTGATATAAATATGTCTTCTATCTGTTTTATGCTGTATATCTGGCGTCTGTCTGGCTGCTGTATGCTATCTGTTGTCTGCCTACACTCTGTCAGCTGAATGCATGTTTCCCTTCTAGCTGCTGTCTTCCTTTTTGGTATCTGTCTGGACTCGTCTACACTTTGCCGACTGTCTGTTTGTCGCCTGTCTGTCTGACAACTATCTCTGCTGTCTGTCTGTTTTCTTTCTGCCTGTTAACTGTTTGTCTGGTATCTGCTGTCTGTCTGTAACAGAATGCTAACTATACATTACCGTCAATGTTCAACAAACCGCGTATTTAACATATATTCATATTCTTTTGTGCGGATCTGTAAAATAACTATAAACTCTATATACACACTTTTCAAGAAAAAGCATGCGGTAGGTGACCGTAACAACATATTAAAATTGCATTGCCGTTAGCATTCTGCAAATCCTCGATTTGACATATATTCGCTTTATATATTCGTATTTTTTCTGCGATCTTGTAAAATAACTATAAATACTATATACACTTTGTTAAAGAAAAAACATGCTGCAGGTGACTGTAACGGCATACTAAAATGTCATCACCGTCAGCGTTCTACAAATCCCGCAATTAATGTATATTCGTTTCATATATTCGTATTTTTTTTTTGTGTGTGTGTGTGGTCGTATATAAATAACTATAAATGCTATATACACTTTCTTAAAGGAGAAAATATGCTGTAGGTGACTTTAACAACGTACTGAAATTTCATCACCGTCAGCGTTCTACAAATCCCGCAATTAATATATATTCGTTCATACATTCGTATTTTTTTGTGTGGTCGTATATAAATAACTATAAATGCTATATATTACTTTCTTAGAGAAAAAAACACGCTGTAGGTGACTTGAACAACATACTGAAATTTCATAAGCGTTAGCGTTCTGCAAATCACACAATTAACATATATTCGTTTTCATTTGTGCGGTCCTGTAAAATAACTATAGATGCTATAAACACTTTCATAGACAAAAGACATGATGTAGGTCAGCACCAGTATATAAACCCACGACACATTCTAGGTCCTATTCCATTTACATTGGTATCTTATTTATCATGAATTCGGGAGGTTATCGTTTAGTGCTACCCTCTATACATTTTAAATGGAAACCTAAACATGACACATGCATATAAAGGAAAAGTTCTACCTTCCTTAATGAACAACTAATTAATAATATGTAAGCATTTTAAGGTTTTATTAATAGAATAATTTACAACATTTTATTTTTAATCAGTTAAAAAATTAATTATTCGAATTCATTTTAAAATTTCGTTTGAATCTTTTATATTAGAAACATATATTAAAAAAGTATGGATATTTTTGTTTACTTTTGGAAGATGTTTTAGATCAAAAAGTTAAAATCTATATCTATATCTATACTAATATTATAAAGAAGTAAAAATTGTTTATTTGTAGGAGGTAAGCTCTGGAACTACGGAACCATTCCAAAAGTATTGGTATCAAAATGATGGTGTTAGTTCAACTTAGAACATAGGCTATATCTTATCTCCGTATCACTGGCCAAAAGAAGGTGCAAGAGCAAGAAAACGTTCTAAAAATGCGATTTTTGTATTACTGAAGGGCCTAGAAACATGAAATTTGGCATGGTAGTTACTTATAAGATACTAATGATCTCTAAGGACATTTCTTAAAAGAATCGAAATTAAAAAGAGGTGAAAATGCACAAAAAGCGTTCTAAAAAACGTTCTAAATGGCGATTTTTACGCAAAGAAGTATCTAACCTATTTCAAAATTAATGGTGTCAAAATAATGGTGACAATCCTTGCACCAACATAGGCTAGATTTCATGTCGATCCCACTACCCTCAAAGGAGGTGCAGGAGCAAAGAAACATTCGAAATTGCAATTTTTGTGTTACTGAAGGGATCAGAAACATGAAATTTAGAAATCATTAAGGTTAGCTGGGCGAGAAAGTTCCACCAGATTCGTCCCGGATAGCTCATATGGCAGAGCACTAGCGGCTTCAGCCAGGAGATCCCTGGTTTGAATCCTGGTCCGGACATTTTTCGCCCAGTTGGAAATTTACATCTAATATGGTAGTTACTTATTAGATATAAATGATCTCTAAGAACGTTTCTTAAAAAAAATCGTAATTTAAAAGGGGTGAAAATGCGTAAAAAGCGTTCTAAAAGGCGATTTTTACGCAATCTCAAGAAGTGCCAAACCGATTTCAAAAATACTGATGTCAAAATGATGGTGACAGCCCTTTCCCCAACATAGGCTACATTTTATGTCGGTTCCATTACTCAAAAGGGGGTGCAGGAGCAAAACAACATTCGAAAATGCGATTTTTGTGTTACTGGAGGGCCTAGAAACATGAAATTTGAAATGGCAGTTACATATAAAATATAAATGATCTCTAAGAAAATTTCTTAAAATATTCGAAATTAAAAAGAGGTGAAAATGCGCGAAAAGAGTTCTAAAAAAAGTTCTAAATGTCGATTTCTTTGCAATCTCAGAAAGCACCCAACCTGTTTCAACAGTAATGGTTGGAAATTGATGATGACAGCCCTTGCTCCAACATAGGCTCAATTTCATGTCGGTGTCACTACCACCTAGGGGTTGCAGAAACTAAAAACGTTCTAAATTGCGTTTTTTGTGTTACTGAAGGGTCTATAATCTTGAAATTAGGAAGGGCAGTTATTTATAAGATACAAATGATCTCTTAAGAACCTTTCTAAAAAATCGAAATTTAAAAGGGGTGAAAACGAGCGAAAAGCGTTCTAAAAAACTTTCTAAATTGCTATTTCTACGCAATCTCAGGAAGTACCGAACCGATTTAAAAAATAATGGTGTGAAAACGATGGTGACAGCCCTCGCTCCAACATGGGCTGTATTTCACGTCGGTGCCACTACCCCAAAGAGGGGTGAAGGATCAAAAAACGATCTAAATTGCGTTTTTTTTTCTTTTTTTGTAATACTGCGGGGGCTAGCAACTTGAAACTAGGCATGGTAGTTACTTGTAAAATATAAATGATCTCTAAGAACATTTCTTAAGTAATTTAAATAATTCGAAATTTAAAAGGGCTGAAAATGGACGAAAAACGTTCTAAAGAACGTTCTCAATTGCGATTTTTACGCAATCTCAGAAACTACCCAACCGATTTCAAAAGTAATGGTTGGAAATTGATGATGATAGCCCTTGCTCCAATATAGGATCTATTTCATGTCGGCGTCACTACCACCTTCCGGTTGCATTAAAAAAAAAAGTTCTAAATTGTGATTTTTGTGATACTGAAGGGGCTAGCAACTTGAAATTTGGCATGGTAATTACTTATGAAATGTAAATGTTCTCTGAAAAGAGTTCTTTAAAAATTTGAAATTTAAGAGGGGTGAAAATGAGCTAAAAGCGTTCTAAAATCATTCTAAATATCGATTTCTACGCAATCTCAGGAAATATAAACCGATTTCAGAAGTAATGGTTTCAAATTGATGGTGTCAGTCCCGCTCCAACATAGCCTATATTTTACGTTGTTGTCGTTACCACCTGGGGGCTCCCGGAGCAAAAAATGTTCTAAATTGCGTTTTTTGTGTTACTGAGGTAGTCTAACATTTTAAATTTGGAATGGTAATTACTTCAAAGATGCAAATGCTTTCTAAGATTTGTCGAAAGAAAATTCCAAATTTAAAAGTAAGAAGTGATCGAAAAGGGTTCTAAATTACGATTTTTATGCAATCGTATGAAACACGAAGCGGAATTGAAACATAATGGCTGCAAATTGATTTTGATAGAACCTGCTCAAACATAAGCTATATTTTATGTCGGTGCCAAAACCCCTAGAGGGTTTCAGGAGCAAAAAGCTTACAAAATTGCCATTTCTGTGTTACTAAAAAGGCTAGAAACTTTAAATATAGGACGGTAGTCACTTATAAAATATAAATGTCCTCTAAGAACAGTCGAAAATAAATTCGAAATTAAAAAGGGGTGAAGCGAAGGGAAGAGCGAAAAGCGTTCTAAAAGAATCCTAAATTACGATTTCTATGGAATCTCTGGAAATAATAAACCGATTACAGAAGTTATTGTTTGCTAATCAAGAGTGATAGTCCCCGATCCTATACGGGGTATATTTTATGCCGGTGTCACTACGACTTGGTTGGCAGGAACAACAGGAAAGCCTTTAAAAACATCTAAACTCCATTTTCTATAGAATATTAGGAAATACCAACAGATTTCAAGATTAATGTTGGCAAATTAATGGTGACAATCTGCTTGAAAATATTTTGACACATTTCAACTCTGTTTCGACATTTTATGTTGGTGCCACTAACACCAGAGAGGTGGTAGACTGTTAGACAAGAAGCTTGGAATTTGACATGAGGGTTAATTTTAAGATGAAAATGTGTTAAGATGGTTTCTGAAAAATTCAAATCTTCAAATGAATACTGAAATGAGCATAAAAGTCTCAAAATACTTTCTAGATTATCATTTATTTGGAATTAGTTTTAGTTCTTCTTATTAATTAAAATCTCATTTCTGTCTATTGCACTTTTATAATGAAGTTTACTCAAACTGTGGCTTAATTTGTAATTTTTGAATTACTCCAAAAAGTGTTCTTCTAATAACAACAAAAAAAAAAAATCATGCAAATATCACTTGGCATATTTCAACTATTACGCGAGCAAAGTCGCAGGGTTTGCTAGTATATAATAAAATGTATTGAACTATGCACTTACAAATTTCTGAAGCACTTATTTTCGAACTGTGTATTTAAAAATTATTAATTTTAAAACTATAGATTTGGTTTGACTCATTATTGTCTTAAACACAAAAACTTAAATTATTCAAAGAAAAACTATAATGGAATTATAATGCTATTTAAATTAAAAAATAAATTCAAGCAAATATTTTATGATATTATATGGTAGATTACATGGTAGATTTGTAGATTTAATTATTTCGGTTTATTTGAGTTCTTTAAAATTAAATTTTATATTATTTTGAACACGACAAATTCCCACTCCCATTCCCAACATATCTTGAGGAGGGAGGAAAATGCCGGAAAAAAAGAGCTAGGATGCTTTGGTGAATAAATTTTAACTAAAATAGAAAAATAAAAACCATCAGAGACGATTTGAAAGCACAAGTTTTATCATAAATAGACAATTGCGCCGATTTTTGCGCTTATCTTATTTTTATTTACTTTGAAAGGCGGAAAAAAAGGTTGGGACTCTTGAAAGGTTAAGAAAGGTCTTCATTAGAAAGATCTTGCCATGAAGATAATATATATATATATATATATATATATATATATAGGAACTACCTGCTCGAGTCCAACCGTTTACGAAATATGGATCCATTTTTTACGTGACGTTATGCACAAAGTTAAAAAACAAGTGGGTAAGTGTGATCACGGATCGCACAGAGGGTTTCGTTTAATATTCCTTTCAAAACACTTTATCTTTTGAAAAATCTATTACTTCCACATTTCGCAACCAGGGGGCGCACTCGATTCTAAACAAACATCTATCCGAACGAAATCCAGTTTTACATACTGTCCGCAGATATATAAGTCGAGGGGATTGTGCCCATAGCACCTGAGATCAGTAGGCGCATCTGGCGGTAAAAAATGGAACTAAAATATGTAAGGCTATGGTGCACAATATGAAAGAAAGGTCAAATGGGTGTCGGCAAAAGTTGGAAAATTTCTCCCCTGGTTAAAAGGGCGGATGTTAGAAAAATTACTTAAAATACACAATCTAGAGCCCGGAGAGGTAAATAATAAAAGACTTTTTGAAGATTTTATGATTTGTCGTGTGGTCTGAGGTATTCAGCTATACGTATGCAAAATTTCATGTCTCCAACTGAATTAGGGGCTCTCTTAGAAAGAATTGCTTCAAATACATATGTGGTAGCTCAAAGGGTTAAACGTAAGACATTTTCAAGATTTTATGATTTGTCGCTTGGCCTCGGGTGTTCTGCTATAAGTATGCAAAATTTAAAATCTCCAATTTAATTAGGGGCTCAGTTAGAAAGAATTGCTTAAAATACACGAGCTGGAGTTGAAAGGGTTAAACATAAAACTTTTTCAAAATTTATTATTTGACGTGTAATCTGGGATGTTGAGCTATAAGTATGCAAAATTTCACGCCTCCAACCTAAATAGGGGCTCACATAGAAAGAATTGTTTAAAATACACATGTGGGAGCCCAAAGGGTTAAACGTACGACATTTTCAAAATTTTATGATTTGTCGTTTGATATGAGGTGTTCAGCTATAAGAATGCAAAATTTCACGCTTCCAACTTAATTAGAGGCTCACTTAGAAATAATTTTTTAAAATACACATGCAGGAGCCCAAAGGGTTAAATGTACGACTTTTTCAAAATTTTATCATTTGTCGTATGATGTGTAGTGTTCAGCTATAAGTATGCAGAATTTCACGCCTCCAAACTAATTAGGAGCTCACCTTAGAAAGAATTGTTTAAAATACACATGCGGGACCCCAAAGGGTTAAATGTACGACTTTTACAAAATTTTATCACTTGTTGTTTGATGTGAGGTGTCCAGCTATAAGTATGCAAAATTTCACGCCTCCAACATAATTAGGGGCTCACTTAGAAAGAATTGTTTAAAATACACATGTGGGAGCCCAAAGGGTTAAATGTACGACTTTTTCAAAATTTTATGATTTGTCGTATGATGTGAGGTGTTCAGCTATAAGTACTGAAAATTTCATGTCTCCAACATAATTAGGGACTCACTTAGAAAGAATTGTTTAAAATACACATGTGGGAGCCCAAAGGGTTAAATGTACGACTTTTTCAAAATTTTATGATTTGTCGTATGATGTGAGGTGTTCAGCTATAAGTACCGAAAATTTCATGTCTCCAACATAATTAGGGGCTCACTTAGAAAGAATTGTTTAAAATACACATGTGGGAGTCCAAAGGGTTAAATGCACGACTTTTTCAAATTTTTATGATTTGTCGCATGATGGTGTTCAGCTATAAGTATGCAAAATTTCACGCCTCCAACCTAAATAGGGTGTCATTTAGAAAGAATTGTTTAAAATACATATGTGAGAGCCCAAAGGGTTAAATGTACGACTTTTTGAAAATTTTATGATTTTTCGTTTGATGTGAGGCATTCAAGTATATGCATGCAAAATTTCACTCATCCAACCTAATTAGGGGCTCACTTAGAAAGAAATGTTTAAAATACACATGTGGGAGCCCAAAGGTTTAAATCTACGACTTTTTCAAAATTTTATGATTTGTCGTATGATGTGAGGTATTCAGCTATATGTATGCAAAATTTCACTCATCCAACCTAATTAGGGGCTCACTTAGAAAGAATTGTTTAAAATACAGATGTGGGAGCCCAAAGGGTTAAATGTACGACTTTTTCCAAAATTTTATCACTTGTTGTTTGATGTGACGTGTCCAGCTATAAGTACCCGAAATGTCATGTCTCCAACATAATTAGGGGCTCACTTAGAAAGAATTGTTTAAAATACACATGTGGGAGTTACCGACATTTATTCTTCTGCGAGTTAAACCGATTAATTAAATAATTAATATTTCAGCTTGTAATTAAGATAGGACTTAGAAATAGGTATCAATAAAATCAGCGAGAAATTTGACATCGGGATGCCATAAAATTTAATCAAAAAATTTAATATTTAAAAAGTTAAAATTCCGTATTAAAATATGCTATTAAGAAAAACCGCAGTGTCCTCATGTGTACCTGCTTTGAAATCTTTTGAATTGAAATCTTTTTTCCTTGTCTTTCCAATTAAAGAAAATAAATTTTTATCGATCGATTTTTAGTGGATATTTTAACTTATACACATCGCAGAAATGTGAACTTTATACCAAATGAAAGTAGATTTTTTTCTGCGTCTGTCTATTCCATTTAAAAATTTCTCGGACCAATATTTTCTGATATGCGATTTCGATTTAAAATGAACACTTCATTTTTCGGCTTAATTTCCTCCGTGGTAACCATGCATCGGCTGATTTTACTGGCAACCCTTGGGAGAAACACGGATGATTTGGAGAAAGTTCATTTGAATCTGCGTTAAAAAGGTGGATTGGTTAATTTTAGAAGTTAATTAGACCGTAATTCAGTTAATTACCAACTTTTTCAAAATTTTATGATTTGTTGTTTGATGTGAGGTGTTCAGCTATAAGTACCCAAAATTTCAAATCTCTAACATGTATAGTTTCTGAGAACGGGCTCTGTGACGGACAGACGGACAGACAGACAGACAAAGGAGTGAGACGAATAGGGTTTCGTCAGATGAACGAAACCCTAAAAAAAAGTCAAAAGAAGACTCCATCAGAGTCGAAAGCTATAATATAGTCTCAATCTCGTTACAGTCCCTTAGCATTAGTTGATCTGTATTGATAAGAGTTTTCCAACTGCACCATATTTAACAAAATCGGATTTTTTTTTTTTTTTTTTTTTTTTTTTTTTTTAATGATGCCACAGAAGAAACTGATCTGTATCTCGTGAACTTGGGTGAGTCCTTTTTATATATTTCTTAATTCTCGTGACAAGATTTTTAAAACGGTACCACTCTTGAAGAAATAAGATTCAATTTTCAAATGAAAATCGAATTTGAAAGTAATTGCTTCAGAGGCGAAAAGGCCAACATAGTGAAAAAGATTCCATGCCGGGACTCGAACCCGGGCCATTCGTACAGCACACTCCACATGGAACGATGCCCAGCCAGGAAAATTTCTCACTATTATATGTTGGCAAGGCTACATACGCAGCACAACATGGAATATTTATCGTGAGCCACCGACCTGGGGCGAAGACGAATCTTAATTAAATCCAGCATCGATAGAAACTATATTAATAGTAGGGGGCTCTGCCCCCTACAAACTACGCTCGCCAGCCCCCTTTCAGACACTGCAGAATTTAAAAGCATGCTAATCTGATCGTTTTTAAAAAGATTAGAGCAGATTGAATTATATGGAAAAAACCTGTAGCGATCTCCCTGTAAACGGGTTTCCATTCAATTCCCTTTGATTTCAAAAATTTAAGGCAGAATCAGTTGCTGTTAAGACATCCAATGTTTGTTTTCGTGTTTGATTCACAATCTGTTGCCTGTTATATCTAAAATCTGTCGCCAACCTATAAGATTAAATGCCAATAATGGTTGATCGTAAATGTCACATTCACTTGACTTTAAGGAAGTTACACGTGTTTACGCCATCAAGTAATTTATATTTCGACGTTTTATTTGTATTTTTATTAATGTTATACTAATTTATTTGTTCTTTTGTTATTTAACATAAAAACTTTTGTCAATTTGCATAATTTGGAGAGTGGTTTGGCGATTTATATAACTTGGCGAAATTGGTCGACGGGAAAAGTAGTACCATTAAAACATTACTTTGAAGTTGAAATTAAATGTCATGATTTGTTGTATTGTCATATACGCACCGGGTTTAGCGTGCATTTTTTTTACGACAATTTGGCGAAGCCTCGTTATTAAATACCAGCTACATATGTATTTTTAAATTATTTTCTGTTATTTTTAAAATGAAATAACAATAAATAAATAAAAAAAAGGTTTAAATTATAACTGTAGAACAAAACAATTTATAGCATTTTTTTAAATAAGAAAAAGATATATTCAAATAAACATTTATTAATAAATTAGCAACAATAGCCGGGTTACTATGTCAGGCAAAATAACGCCATTTTGGCGCCAGTTAGGTACAGCGTTGCGTATATGACATCTGTGCCTAATATTTTTCTTTTCGTTTCGTTTAAAAAACGAAAGAAGTGATAGCCATTTATTTTAAATGCCTCGTTTTAAATGAAAGATTTGTATTAAATAAAATGATAATGAAATACAAATTGAATTATGAATAAAAGTAACATGATACATTTCTTAGCATATATTTAAAAGAGGCCAAACTGGTCGCCAAATTAGTTTAAAATTTATATACCTTTAAAATTACCTTTTCTAAAATATGAAAGAAATGTATCTGTTATGATTAAATTTTGAGTTGCCATCATTAGAGAAAAGTATATAAAATTAGAAAAAAAATAATATTTCGAAAACTAATTCGAATTTAAAAATTTTAATACCAGTTTTGAGATCTGCGGATCAATACGGATTTTTGGTGTTAAATTCATCGCAAAGTATTCCGTATTTTAGGAGAAATCGCCGTGAAATATAATCAGTCGTTTAATCAGTCGTTTCATAGAATTGTTTCATAAATTCGTTTCATTAGGATTTTATATATATAGAGTAGACATGGAAATTATTCCAGAGAGAAACATTCGCCTTGCATACAATATTTCAAATGAAAATCAAATTTCAAAGTAATTGCTTAAGAGGTGCAAAAGACAACATAGTGAAAAAGATTCCATTGCGCCTCTTAAGCAATTACTTTGAAATTTGGTTTCATTTGAAATATTGTATGCAAGGCGATTGTTTCTCTTTGGAATAATTTCCATGTATTAATATAGATTCTATCGATGCTGGATTTAATTAAGTTTCGTGTTCGCCCTAGGTCGGTGGCTCACGATAAATATTCCATCTTGTTCTGCGTATGTAGCATTGCCAACCAGTGCCGCACCCAGGATTTTATCTTGGAGGGGGCCGAACGTTGGCAGCGAAACATAATAAAATTAGAGGGGGGCAAAATTTCTCAAGTTTTGATTACAGTAGCAAATTACATGGAGACACTAATTAATCATAAAATTACCGTGATTAATTCAGTATCAATTAATTGGTTATTTATTTTAATTAAAATTATTATACTTAAAGTTCAATTTTATTAATAATTAAAAAAAGTACTAATTTTTGAATGTGCAGAAGTTAAACATTTAAAAGCCTCATAAATAAACATTTATAGAATTTCCCATCTGATTGTCAGGCATATTGTAGTTTAAGAAAAATATCCAAAATAGCTTTGACGAGATGAATTATTGGATGCAAATTTTTGTTGCTAGTTCATTTAAATTTAACTCGTCGCTCAGAATTGTATGGGAATTAATAAACTAATAGATAATTTAATCTCTTGTGGGGTATGACAGTAAATTCTTGTAGAGGCATTGTCTCTAGTCGTGGAAAGGTTAGATGCTCCTACAGCCAACGTGGCTTAACCGACTATGGGGCCAAGTTAAATGGATAAAAAAAAATTACTTTAAAAATTCAATTAAAAATATTGTTACACATAAAATAATTTTTTTTTATAAAGCTCTTGAATTACTTCAGTCGCAGTTACATTAATCTCTCTGTTTATATATAACAAAGCCAGCCCATTTAATCTTGATTCTGTCATTGTGGATCTTAAGTAGGTTTTTAAAATGTGTAATGTAAAAAATTACCTTTCGCTGAGATAGGTTGTAACGGGAAGTGTTGCAAATATCTTTAGTTATTTGTAGGTGTTGGGGTACAACATTTTATCGCATTTCGAAACTGCTTCAATGGCATTCTTGCATCGAATTATTGAAAGCTATTTCTCAAATTTTCTGTCAAATTTTTGAATTCGGCATTCAAAATTTCTGAATTTGAAGAAAGTAAATCATGCATATAAAATTCACACAATTGACGAAAATCTTTTATTTCACTAGCTGTTGGAGCACCTTTTCCATTATGTAGAAAAAAAAATCAAAATGTTGCGATGCCGAGTGAAATGTCTATTGAATTGAGTGAACGCTTGATCAACGAATGGGATAAAAATATTTTTCTGAAATGCTCTGCTATAGAATCGGCTGGAACATTGGATCGTTTGTTTTGATGCAGTTTTTGGCATTTTAATGTCAATATGAATGTTATTGGCTTTCATATAAGCTTATGATAAATATCCTTGAAAGAAATAATCTAAGGCTTTACGAATAGTATTTAAGTGAGCCACAACATTGTTAACGAAATTTCAGGCAATTAAAAGGTCACTGGCAGATTTTTGCAATAATTTAGACAATGATAAAGTGTATACTAATATATTCTGTAAGCTAAATAAAGAAATTAGGAAACCAAATTCACACAACGAATTTTTAAAAAGTTTTGCCTTAGAAGACGAATCTCTGTCTTCCCAAGATGCGATTGTTTCAAAACGATCAATCACTGCATCATATAATTCTACCATGGTCATGATGGCTTTATGGCATCCCACCCACCTAGTTGGACAAACTTTTTGTAGTTTTTGGTTATTAATTTCCGGTGTATGTTTGTCAATATTGTTGAGGAGGACGTCTTGTCTATTTAGGAATATTAAAAAATTGTGTATCATTTCAATTATGCCAATGAGGTTTCTTATTTCTGTCCCAGATACAACATTTCACGTGCTAAATTTAAATTATGTGAGACCTAAATCCGTTAAACTTTCCGTTCATTGATGGGACACCATCATAACCTTGTACAACGTAAATAGGACAAATCGATATCATGTCTTTAATCCTTCTAATATTTTGCCTGGCAAGTTTTTTCCTCCAGTGCTTGCTACAGGAATAAATTGTAAGAATTCTTCACAAATTTTGTTGTCATTCTCTTCATCTATATATCAGACACACAAGGAAAGATGTTCAGTAGTAGGAATTTCACAAGTTTCACCATCAAGAAATGAGAGACATTTTTCCGAATTAATTTTTTCTACCAAACGATTCAAGATGATATTTTTACTCGCATTTATAGTTTTTGTATGTAACAGCTAATAAAGGTAGCGTTTTTGACAGAATGTTTAAAATGTTCAGTGAGGTTTTCATTCCCCGCATCGACTCTTGTTCTTAGTAAAGTTCAAAAGTTTGCTTCATTGGCGATTGCCACCTGCTCAATCGCATAAAATTACAATTTTTATAATTGGTTCCGATTTACTACAACTTGTGATACCTGACCCACATCAATTTTTCTATCGACTGAAATGTATTTCCTTTTTCAATATTCTGTAGCTTTTCGCAAGTTGCAATAGCCCTGAAATGATATTGTTTTTTGTTGATTATTAAATTTCTCAATGGCTTTCTTCCAATTATTATAACTTTGCATGACCAACTACCCAGCTACTTCCGATTTAGATTTTCCAACGTTAGGAGGTTAAAAAAATACGTAATATTTACAATGTGCACTATTTTCAACTTGAGAATAGACAGGCCAAGTATATTTTTTAAACCATGCGTGTTGAAAACTTTGTTTGTGATTTGCAGCTGTAGCACAGGTTGCGGGAAAATTAAAACTTGTTTCTGGTTCCCACAACTCTTTCATAATATTTAAATTATCGTCAGTATTGAATGTTTGTTCTTTCAACAATACGATGTCTTACTAATTGCTTTCATCTAAGGAAATACTATTCTGCATGGTTGTTCGATGGCTTTGGCTGATTTGCGACTAGGGAAACGGAATCCAAATCGGTATTTATAGTGTTAATAACGTCGTTACTACTAGCATTTAAATCATCCTTTTTTATATTTTGAAATAATTCAATTTCAAAAAAATATTTTACACATTTAATTTGCAAATGTCACTGAAGAGTTTCCATGCAGATTACTTTTAACAGCTGAAAAACTTGTTTGAAGATTAATATGATTGTCAATAAAGTCACTGCAAAATAGCCATGTAAAATACAAAATACATTTTTGTGTACTCGCATATAGCTCTGTATAGTATTCCATGTCCAAATAAAAGGAAAAGGAATGGTAAGGATGCGACCGAGCCAAGTGAGGGTTTTGGCACTATAATGATCCAAACCGAAGTTCACTATATTACATCTGGACCTTCTGAATCTAGACGCTGGATCTCAATTGCTCGACTGGGAGAAACTTGAAACAAACACGATTCAGCTTTAATCACCAAAAGGATGTCATTTTTTTGGTGGTGATAGCTTTCTTTGTAACTTTCTGCTTTCATTCTCGCAATTAAAAAAAAAAGTTTTCTAAAACTGCATGCAATAATGGGGGAAAAACTGTTGAAGTCTTTTTTTTTAACTGCATGGTAGCATTGCAGTGTAGCCAGCCGTATAATGAGAATTACCAATGATATATAGAAATGTGATCTCAAGCAAACGCGTTTCTCTAGTTGTGTATCTTTGAAATTGGCTGGGGAGACCCGGGTATTTATAGGGTGTCAATTAGCTTTTTACACAAACGCACACACACGAAAAACAAACTTTGATCTCGTAAATATTTTAGATATTTTTCTAGTGTTTTCTCCCTTTTCTTTTGGAGGGGGCCAGGGCCCCCTGGCCCCCTCCCTGGGTGCGCCACTGTGCCAACATATAATGCTGAGAAATTTTCCAGGTATCGATCCATGTGATTTAGTCGGTAGAACGTCAGTGCGCTGGCCTTTGCGCCTCTTAAGCAATTACTTTGAAATTTGATTTTAATTTAAAATATTGTATGCAAGGCGAATGTTTCTCTCTGGAATAATTTCCATGCATTAATATAGTTTCTATCGATGCTGGATTTAATTAAGTTTTGTGTTCGTCCCAGGTCGGTGGCTCACGATAAATATTCCATATTGTGCTGCGTATGTAACCTTGCCAACATTAATAGTGAGAAATTTTCCAGGCTGAGTATCGTTCCATATGGTTTAGTAGGCAAAACGTCAGTGCCCTATACTGATGGCCCGGGTTCGAGTCCCGGCATGGAATCTTTTTACCCGACTGAAAAGAAGGGTTATGTGTTTCACGCGTTTGTGTATGTAGATTTCTTTATATCATCGAAACATCCCAACGGCTGGATGGATTTTAATGAATGAGGTCTCTATCAATTCGTCTTAACGGCCCGATGGTTATAGGCTATGTTTTGTTTTTATAAATTCAAAATGGCGGCCGTAGAATACAAAATGATGGCCGAGACGAAAAAAAATAGCACCCTATTGAGTGGCATATCATTGGATAGGTCTTTCAAAATGAAGACGATGATTCAGTGACTATTTTACAGTCAGAAACTCCGTTTAAATATTACACAACCTGAAAGTTGTGTAAGTAGGATCGCTAGCTTTACTGCAACTACAACCATCATAGGTCCTCATCAAAACAGTGTTTATAGATAGGAACTAACAATTAAACACAGCTTAAAAGTCATCAATACAAGTAAATTAAAAAAAATAGGTAAATAATATAATCAAGCAATATAAAAAAAAAAAAATAAGTCAGTTCCTACTTAAGTCAATAAGAGAATTTTTTTTCTCCCATTCTTCTTTCCTCTTGAGTGGGGCTTAAAATGCCTTGATCAAGAAGCAGGCTCTCTCAGTCTTAAAATACCTTGATCAAGAAGAGGGCCCTCTCGATTATTGAAAATTAATTAATTTAATTTAATTAATGAATTAATATTTGGAAAAACTGGATTAACATCAAGTGTCATCCACTACAAGTTTAAAAAAAAATTATTTGGGCTTGATTGGATGAATAGTATGTATTTTATTAACGATTGAAAATTTGAACAAGATATATATAGCGAGAGTGTGAGCTAATAATAGAAACTGAAAAAAAAAAATAGTTTCACATTGATGAGAAATAATTAATTAGTTCGCTTTTTACGCAGTCGGGTTTTTCTATTTTTTAAGTTTAATTGTTTATTCACTATGTTGGCCTTTGCGCCTCTTAAGCAATCACTTTAAAATTTTATTTTCATTTGAAATATTGTATGCAAGGTGAATGTTTCTCTCTGGAATAATTTCCATGTATTAATAAAGTTTCTATCGATGCTGGATTTAATTAAGTTTCGTGTTCGCCCCAGGTCGGTGGCTCACGATAAATATTCCATCTTGTGCAGCGTATGTAGCCTTGCCAACATATAATAGGGAGAAATTTTCCAAGCTGGGTATCTTTCCATGTGGTTTAGTCGGTAGAACGTCAGTGCACTATACTGATGGCCCGGGTTCGAGTCCCGGCATGGAATCTTTTCCACTATGTTGGCCCTTTGCGCCTCTTAAGCAATTACTTTGAAATTTGATTTTCATTTGAAATATTGTATGCAAGACGAATGTTTCTCTCTGGAATAATTTCCATGTATTAATTGCCGAAACGTCAGTGAAGGCTTACTGTGAAGACACGAAAAGTTTTGGTTTCTGTTAGTCTGTCTGTCTGTTCCGCGATAACTGCCGCAAAAAGCATCCGATCGGCTTGAAATTCACTGGGCATGTTGATGAGGTACCCGGACTAAGCTGTATAGTTTTTGGTTAAATTTGGTTCATTCGTTCGGGAAATATGGAACATTTTATTTTGCTCTATAATGCTTTTCAATGCAAGTCAGACGATTTTCAGATTTTCATTTCTTGAAAGAAATGGCTCATATGAAAAATGGATTTAAATGGTAAATTTTTGATGCTGAAATTTTTAAATAACATTATTAAATTATTCCAATAAATTATGTCAATATATTTGCGAGATTTTTTTAATTAGGTTTATAATATTGGGGGGAATTTTATGCATGTTTTCCAATAATATAAAGGATTTTGTTTTATCAAATTGACATAATGCATATTTCATTTTTTTCCTTTTCTTTCTCTGTTGCCTAGCAACGCATTTGGTCCTAATAATATTAGTATAATTGCGTGTATAATTCTTGAGTAAAGCCAACGTCAAAACAGATGAATTAATGCATTTGTATCTTTGCATATAGAAGGATTTTAGCCCAGAAATAAAAATAGGGAATATTTCATTTATTTTATTTATTTTATTGAAATATTTTGCTTAAAAATACAAAAGTTCATTATTTTCATAGAGAATAACGTAACATTTCCCATAACATTTACCAATATTTCTTTAATTGTTGCCAAGAAAATCAAAACCCGGAATAATATTTTCTTTTAAACAATTTTCAATTGAAATGTTTTGTCGTGAAACAGGAAAATGAAAAATAAAATTAAGAATAGAAAAATTAATATGGCGGCATATTAAAAATAAAAAGAAAACTCTCGAGTATTTCTTAATATAACAAGATGAAAAGTTTTGAGTAAGTACGCATAGCAGGTGAATTAGACGTCATTTATCGAAAACAAAGATGCTGGAATAAAAAGATCTTGGGTAAAATAAAATTAACTATTATTCACGGAGGAAAGAGATAGATGGAGATGCAGTATGCCGTAAAAAAAGTTTGCAATACGATGTGCGTTATCGCTCAGATTTAAATGCCCTCATTCGGCCCAAACAAAACAAGCACGTGGAACAGGGACCAAATTCTTTGACTTCATCCGTTTTTTTTTCTTTTTTTCTATTTTAAGCACGCCGTTGTGTTGTGCCGAATGTAGCGGATTTTAGGGTTACATTTTTGGCGTCACTTCAAGATTTATTGTCTGTGTACGGTTAACATGAATATTTCATTTTAAATTTAAATTTTATTAATTTATAAAAAAGAACTTATGTTTATCCTTATAAATCACAGCGTAAAAAAATCTAAGATATACTATAACCATCCGCACAATCAATAAAAAATTACGAATCTAAATTTAAATAGACTACGGGGGGTTCAGGCGGGCAGAGCCCCCCTGAAGAAATGCAATTTTTGATTTAAAAAGTTACCAGAATAAGTAGCTCATCAGAATTTCAGAACATCAATATACAACCACTTGTTTAACACTTTTAATTTCTGAAATTTTACGAAGTATCTTGTATGCTCATAAATATTTATGTAATTTGAAAACTTTAAAAAGCGATTTGTAGGAAGTTGAATATTATGCAATGAGTGTTAAAAAACAATGACTGGCAAAGATGGCGTTGAGGCTCCTGATCTGCAGATTTACTAGTATAGTTTCTATCGACGCTGTATTTAATTAAGTTTCGTGTTCTCCCCAGGCCGGTGGCTCACGCTAAATATTCTATCTTGTGCTGCGTATGTAGCCTTGCCAATATATAATAGTGTGAAATTTTCCAGGCTGGGTATCTTTCCATGTGGTTTAGTCGGTGGAACGTCACTGCGCTATACTGATGGCCCGGGTTCGAGTCCCGGCATGGAGTCTTTTTCACTATGTTGGGCTTTGTGCCTCTTATACAATTACTTTGAAATTTGATTTTCATTTGAAATATTGTATGCAAGGCTAATGTTTCTCCTTGGTATAATTTCCATGTATTAATATAAGATTCATTTTTTTAGCCCCCGGTATGCTATTTTTTTCTCCCACCTACTAATGTGTCGTCTCCAAAAAATAACGTTGTGATGTATAAGCCAATCGTAAAACAAAGCAGATGTATCATTTTACGGAATAATCTTTACTGCACTTTTTTAAACTTCTAAGCATCGCACATTTTCAATTTTTATACCGCCGTATTCGGAAAAAAAGTACTTTTAAATGCAACTTGTTTGAAAACTGCATCTCCATTTATTTTTGAGATAGTAATTCTTTTGTGGTTTTTAGACCCATTTGTTTAATATTGGCAAACTCAAATACTCCATTTATGTAGAAAGTAAAGGGAAAATTGTTGAAAAATACCAATTATATCTTTTTGTTGCCATTTTCTCATAAAAACTGAAAAAGAAAATGTAATTAAAATACGTGCTATTTTGAAAAAATATAAATGAATGATTTCTGATAAAACATGGAGCTATTATAAGCTAAATTTAATTTCTTGTATGTATATTAATATTACAAACAAATGAAGGCATATGAATCAGGAGATAGCCCTTTTTTTTTTTTTTTTTTTGGTCCAGTTTCTTGACTGACGAAATCTCTCTTTTTGGATTTGTGCATTATTCCGCGGTATTCACGTCCTATGCGTATTTTACCGTTGATGTTGTTTAAGACTGGATGAGGAATTCTTTAGCGGATGTGGATGACGTCATTTTATATAAAATAAAAGCTCGTGTTTGGAGCCTTAAAACTGAACTAGCTATATTTATGTACATATATTTTTTTTTCATCGGGGTGACACTAAATTCTGAAAAAGTAGAATTCCTGTTTTTTAGTTATTTTTCTCTACGTATGATTTCGCGAAAAATATTGGCGCATATTTCGTGAGCGGCTGGATTCCGGCGGGTACATCCTCTATCAATACATCATAAAATTCCGAAAATACCTACCCCTCTCCCTTTGACAGCATGAAATTTTGGCGAAAGTGGGATGGGTCTTATATCTCTTGAAAATTTTCTCAATACTCTAGACATTAATGTGTATTAACAGAAATTAATTGGTACTCGATAAGGTACATTCATTAAATATTAAAAATAACATGTTCTAAGAAAGTTTTACAAATTTCAAAATTAAAAAAAATAATAATTAAATAATCTTCTAGATAACAATATTTCAGCTTTAGATAAAGAGAAAATATTCAAATTATATATTTTTTTACATATAAAAAGGACTTCGTGAATGTGTGAGCAAGTTCGCGTTTTTTTGAGTGCAGGAAAAAGATATTATTGCGCTGCAAGCAACCAAAAATAAAAGTATTAAAAGAAAAAGAACCTGCTTTTTCCGTACTATTTAAAAATGGTATATCCATTATTAATTAATTGATTTCGTTCAAATGTCCAACAAGTTGCAATAAGAGTACTGTGTAACAATTTTTTATTAAAATGTAATAAGTTATTAGAAAATTCGTGCACTCCACAATAAAACGCTTTATAGAAACAACTACATAGAAATAAGAGCAGACTATCTTCGATTTCATTTGTTTATTCAACTCCGTGAAGTCGGAAGCCAAATGTTATCAGAATCAGATTATCGGTTTTGAATGGATAATATTTTTCTTTATTCAGAAAGAAACGGTGCATAGATTTTTTTCTAATTAAAGAAAATAATGTCACGCGTTTTTCCACAAAAAAAGAAAGGCAAAATATTTTGAAGAAAAAAATGGCCCAAAGAATAAACATGGAAAGGGCAGGGCGCGTTTTCTATGTCTGAAAATGGCAGACCGCATCGGCACTTAAAACAATAAAAAAGAAAAGTGCCCAGCTAAACTGATGGCATTGAGCTCACAGACTATTCACACTAATTGTATATTATACTCTTATTTTAAAGGATAATGCCCCTCAAAAAAATAAGTGAAGGGGAATTAGCCCCCGTTTGCCCCTTTATACTTAACCAGTGAACCTCCAAATCTAATCAGGGAAGCTCCTTATCATAATAAACCGGTATACCAAACTTGGAGCAAATCGAATAATCTTGCAAAAAAAAAAAAACCATTTATCTAAATTAAGGGGGTGGACTAACCCCCCTTTATCCTTAACCAATTAATCGCCAAAACGAATCAGGGAACCTCCTTAACATAATAAACAGGTATACCAACTTCATAGCAAATCGAATCATTCTGCATGAAAAACCCATTTATCTAAATTAAGAGGGGCGGGCTAATCTCCCTTTTCCCCCTTTACCCTTAACCAATGAACCCCAAAACTAATCAGGGAAGTTCCTTAACATAATAAACCGGTATACCAAATTCGGAGTAAATCGAATGATTCTGCATGAAAAACCCATTTATCTGAATTAAGGGGGTGGACTAACCCCCTTTTCCCCTTTTATCCTTAACCAATGAACCCCCAAAACTAATCAGGGAAGTTCCTTAACATAATAAACCGGTATAATAAATTCGGAGCAAATTGAATGATTCTGCATGAAAAACCCATTTATCTGAATTAAGGGGGATGGACTAACCCCGTTTTTCCCCCTTTACCCTTAACCAATGAACCCCCAAAACTAATCAGGGAACTTCCTTAACATAATAAACCACTATACCAAATTCGGAGCAAATCGAATCATTCTGCATGAAAAACACATTTATCTGAATTAAGGGGGGTGGACTAACCCGGTTTTTCCCCCTTTATCCTTAACCAATGAACTCCCAAAACTAATCAGGGAAGTTCCTTAACATAATAAACCGGTATACCAAATTGGGAGCAAATTGAATGATTCTGCATGAAAAACCCATTTATCTGAATTAAGGGGGGTGGACTAACCCCGTTTTTCCCCCTTTACCCTTAACCAATGAACCCCCAAAACTAATCAGGGAAGTTCCTTAACATAATAAACCGCTATACCAAATTCGGAGCAAATCGAATCATTCTGCATGAAAAACACATTTATCTGAATTAAGGGGGGTGGACTAACCCCGTTTTTCCCCCTTTATCCTTAACCAAAGAACTCCCAAAACTAATCAGGGAAGTTCCTTAACATAATAAACCGGTATACCAAATTCGGAGCAAATTGAATGATTCTGCATGAAAAACCCATTTATCTGAATTAAGGGGGGGTGGACTAACCCCGTTTTTCCCCCTTTACCCTTAACCAATGAACCCCCAAAACTAATCAGGGAAGTTCCTTAACATAATAAACCGCTATACCAAATTCGGAGCAAATCGAATCATTCTGCATGAAAAACACATTTATCTGAATTAAGGGGGGTGGACTAACCCCGTTTTTCCCCCTTTATCCTTAACCAATGAACTCCCAAATCTAATCAGGGATGTTCCTTAACATAATAAACCGGTATATCAAATTCGGAGCAAATCGAATCATTCTGCATGAAAAACCCATTTATCTGAATTAAGGGGGTGGGGTGTGGACTAACCCCGTTTTTCCCCCTTTATCCTTAACCAATGAACTCCAAAAACTAATCAGGGAAGCGCCTTATCACGGTGAACCTAGGAAAAAATTTTGAAGCAAATCGGATGTTTCTATCAAGAGTTATCGCGTTACGTACATACGTACGTACATACATACATACATACATACATACATACATACATACATACATACAGAACGGGCGGGCACATTAGCTCTCAGGCTTTGATAGCCTGTGAGCTAAAAAGGGCAGTGCTTGGCGTCCTTTGAAAAACGTCAAACGGGTACACTAGTAAGCATGAAAACAGAGAAACTGCTCTTGGCGCACTTATTGACACCGTAAAAAATTTATTGGTCCAGGGGTGGATGAAAACACATTCCATCCAAAGATTTTTGGAAGGGGGGCTTGTAATTTTTTTTGAAAAATGAAATTTTTTGAAAATTGGGGAAGGGGTTTACATTCGGTGGGGCTTACTGTCGGAATTTTACGATGTAAAATTTAAAATATATACAGGTTTCGGACAAAATTATTCGAATATTTAAAAGATTGAAATATGAGCCATTCTAAGAACATAAAGATAATGGACATTATTTATTATTATTATTATTATTATTTAGTTTTCAATAGAATCATTTCAAATTAAGCAAACTATTTTCACTTAAGTAAATTTCAATTAATTATCATATAATTATGCGATAATTTGTGAAATGCAGTTGTTTTGGTTGTTTTCTTAAAAGCTAAAGATGCTTGTGGCTTTCAACCGCTGGAAAGCAACATAGTTATGAAGAAAACTTTGTTGTAGCAAATATTACGCCGAAGATTAGAATTATAGAAGACTCATCATTAGTTACTATTGCTTTCGTTTACTGAAATAATTATTATACTTATTGTATGCATTGAACTAAAATTATAGAAAATGAACATAACTTTTATTGAAAGGATTTCATACGTATACATTGTAAAAAAAAAAAAAAAAAAAAAAAAAAAACGGGCTAAAATACAGAAATACTACTGGCAATCGAGACGCCAGTACTATTTCTGCATTTTAACGGAACTTTTTCTCTGTAAATTACAAAAAAATTCCGGGTTTTCTTTTTTGCATTTACGGGGGAAAACTTCCGTTAAAATACGGAAATAGTACTGACGTCTCGATTGCCAGTAGTATTTCCGTATTTTAGTCCGTTTTGTTGCAATATTAGATAGGCAATTATTTGGAAAGATTAAACATCGTTATTTAATAATCATCGTTAATTAATTGGCTATAGAGTTATAGGTTATAGGTTTATATAAAATGATGTTAGTTTTACAGTATGCACCATAGACATATAGACTATAATAATATTTAAATCCAGTGTCTGTAACTTCATTCAGCCTAATAAAGATTAACAATTTTTATTTTTATTTTACTTTATTTTATTATTATTATTATTATTATTATTATTTAGTTTTCAATAGAATCATTTCAAATTAAGAAATTTTACTCAAACTTTGCAAAAACTATAATATATTTATCATACATAAATATATAATAATTACATACAAAAAGTGCATCTTTCTATACTCAGCATTTTAATATTTCTGTTGTTTTTAAAATTAATAGGACATTTAAAATTTAAAGTGTTTAATTAAAAACCTGTGTAAGGCAGTGAGAAGTATGCTTCTCACTTAATTTTAAACCCGAAATGTCAAATTTATACAAGAATCTTTTAGAACAGCGAACAGCAGAGCAGCTCAAGGGGATACCAGGTAGCAGTGCTACTCCACTCCCTGTGTATGAGTATGCGTATAACGTATCCTAGAGGAGCCATGAAATTAAAGTCTAATCGTAGCACACTAAGTAGGTTACTATATAAGAAATAAAAAATAAAAGAGAGTAAAATAAGAGAGGCTGAAAATTTATAAAAGGGTAATCCAAGGATTACAGTAAAAAGAAATTAAGTTAAAAATTAGATTTAAAGATAAAATCTCTCTATTCTAAAAAAAAAAATAACTACCGCTGTCAACGCCGCCGGTTTTGAATTTTTTGTGACAGGAGGTCTTTCTTCGTTAATATTAAGAAAAATAATGCGTACAAAAATATGAAAATCGGTAGTATGATACAGAAATGTTTGATAAACACGCTGAGGCAAACAGTTTTCAAATCGAAGAATTATTTTAAGAGATATTTAATGCTAAAGTTGGACAAAATCGTTCCACTAAAAAAGTTTTATAGGAGCAAAAACTATTCATAGGAATTTAATCATTTTTAGATCATTTTATACGTTTGAAGTTCCCGGTGTGCAGACTGTTTTTCTTTTTTTAATTTGACTCATTTTTTGAGGTTTTATTTCTATTTTAAATTCAAATTTTCAGCATTTCTAGAGATATTTTTTACAGATTTTAGAAAGTGATACTAATTTAAACTGTTGCCAACTGTATAAACAGTGGAAACAATAATGTTTGCTTCAAAACAAAAATATTTATACTTGTAAATAAATTAAAAATTTATTTACACGTGACTATTCTTAACAGAAAAAAACATTTGGAATTAGAATTAAATAATTATGTACAAAAAGCAGGAACTTATTAAAAATTACGTCATAAAAACTATAATTACACGTGAATTTTAAGAGAGAAAGGAATTTGTAAAATAATAAATTTATTAACATGCGTTAGAAGTCTTAAATAGGAGAAATTACGTCATATTTACGTCACATTACAGTTATTACATAAAATGAATACAAAATAATATTGCAAAAAGGTTTAAATTCAGAAATTGCGCTAGACATTTATTTGATATTTTGAGCGGATTCTTTTCAACTATTTTTGTTAGGAAAGCGCAAATAATATTTCATTTCTAACACAAGCATTGTCACGTGAATATTAAAAAAAGAAAGAATAGTTTGGTCAAAATTACGTCAGATTAAAAACGATTAATTTAAAAAGTCTTATTTAAAAGAACTTTCTTTTCGCTTTGTTAAAAAATACCGGTAGACAAAGACTGTTTACTTAATTCCTTTTATATTAGCTTATTTTGAAATGTTGTTACACGTGTCTACGTCAAAGACGAAAACAGCGATTGACATATGTATTTTTGGTCCTACTTAGTTATCCTGTCGACCAAAAATCTATCATTCGCCAAACTATAAGATTAAATGCCAATAATGGTTGATCGTAAATGTCACATTAACTTGACTTTAAGCAAGTTACACGTGTCTACGTCATCAAGTTATTTTTATTTCGACGTTTTATTTGTATTTTTATTAATGTTGCACTAATTTATTTGTTCTTTCGTTATTTAAAATAAAAATTATGTCAATTTATATAATTGGTGAGTGCTTTGGCGATTTATATAATTGGCGAAATTGGTCGACGGGTTCATCAAGTAGTACCGCAGCGGATTTGGCCTTAAAATTCCCCATTGAAAGAGAAATGAATAGAAATCAATTTATAGGGAGATCGCCACTGTTTTTTAAATTATAATTCAATCTTCCGAAATCTTTTTAAAGCCGATCAAATTAGCGTACTTTTAGAGTCTGCGGTGTCTGAACGGGGGTTGACGAGCGTAGCTCGTAGGGGGCAGAGCCCCCTAGTAAGAAAAAAAAAAGTACAAAATAGTTTTAAAATAGAAGATGTTTACACTGTTCATGAAAAACCGTACAAAGCAAAGCTAGAAAAAATTACCAATTTCTTTCATCAAAAAAGGCTGTTTTCAGCGCCATACATTTAATATATAATAAAGTTACAGTTAGTTTACCAGCTTTACCGGGGTAAAGCGATAATGAGAATATAAAAAGATAGTTTTTTTTTCATTTTTAATTTTACTAAGAAAGAAAAGAGTATAAGTGTTAGACGAAGAGCGCGACTACTCTTCTAAAACAGTAGTATATCGGGGTCTCTTACGTTTAGTAGAACTGAGAGCGTTATAATCTGGTAATTCATGCTTAATATTGTTTGGTACTTTATAAATTTGACTATGGAATTTTTTTTGAATGAAATTTGATATGGTTAACGAGAGAAGAAGTTTTAAAGTCATTTCTAATAGTAGTATTGCGAAGAAATCTGGATCCATTACGGATAAGGCGAAGTTGTTTGTTATGAAGCTGGGAAAGTCGGACCATACCCGTTCTACAGAGGAAGCCCCACACCGGACAGCCGTAGGTAATGATAGAAAGAATGCAAGCCTTGTAAATAAGAAGTTTGTTGTGATAGGACATATTAGGGCCCCTTAAAAGAGGAGAAAGGCATTTAGCAATCCCCGTGGCTTTGCCGCGGATGCTGAACAGATGTTTATTAAATGTTAGACATTTGTCAATGATAACAGGTACTTAGCTTCATCGGACCAAGGAATGGTAACATTGTTAATGGTAAGTCTTTTGGAAACATTAAAAGTACGAGAAAAATAGACAGCAGTAGTTTTACTTTCATTAAGTTTGATACGCCATTGATTGCACCAGTCTATGAATAAATTAAGGTGGTTTTGAATGTTTTTATAGAGAAAATATGGATGGTATGTAGTAGCATAAATAGTGGTGTCATCCGCATAAAGGGCGAGTAAAGTGAGAAGAGTACGAGGCACGTCGAAAAAGTAGAGGTTGAATAGAATTGGGCCCAGGATTGAGCCCTAAATTATACCACATAAGATAAAGTGTAAGTCAGATAATATGTTGTTTATGCGGACAGAAAAAGAACGATCGCCAAGATAAGAGAATATTAGGTGTATAAGTCCGGATGGAAATCCAAGTCGAATTAATTTGTGAATGAGGTCTTCATGCCAGGCTTTATCAAAGGCCTTAGCGATGTCTAAAAAGATGGCAGCAATAGGCTTTTTTGCATTGAAGTGTTCACTAAGGAATTCCACAACGCGCAAAAGCTGGTGTTGTGTGGAGTGGTCAGCTCGGAATCCGAATTGTTCCGGCGGAAGAATGTTATGTTCATGAATGAATTGATTGATTTGCAATCTAATGGCACGCTCAATAATTTTAGATAGGCTGGATAGCAGACTGATAGGACGGAAGTTAGTAGGATTGTGAAGATCGCATGCAAGTTTAGGAATAAGACAGATGATAGATTTTTTCCAAGGTTTAGGTAAGTAGCAGAATTTAAGAATAGAATGAGTAAGTTTAGAGATATAGAGAATACAATTTAAAGGAAGTTGTTTCAAGGTATAGTTAGAAATATTGTCGTACCCAGGGGATTTACGATTCTTAAGTTTTTGAATAATATTATGAATTACAATGGGTTCGATAGGAGGAGAGGCTCAGGGGGAGTAGCAAGGAAGTCACGGACAGTATCATTGACATTATTAAAATGATTTTGACTAGCGAGGAAGGGATTAGATGAGAATTGTTTTTCATAAGAATTAGCCAAACAGTTAGCCTTATCCTCGTTAGTATAGGCAGTGATATTATTAGAGATAAGAGGAGGAATAGGAGTATAGTTATTGTTAAGTTTCTTTTTAATTCGCCAAAGAGAATTATCCTCGCTAGATAAATTTTCGAGAAAATTTTGTCAGCTTTTTTATTTTTCTTTCTGAACAAGGGTCTTGATTTTATTATTAAGTCTATTAACAGCAGTTTTAAGGGCAGGGTCTCTGGAGGATTGGTAAAGCCGCCGAGGGTTATTACGTTGATTACAGATATTACGAATATGAGTTGGAAGAAAAAAAAGGTGTTATTATTTTTAAATTTAGTGTAGATGGCATGTTTTTGAGCATTACGGATAATATTTTCAAAAATAGTGACAGCATTATCGATATCAGTGGTATTGTTGATAATTGGATAGGTGAGGTCGGCATCATTAAGAAAATTTTTAACTTATTCCAGCCAATTGCAACACAGGGGAGAGGAGTGATAGGATTGATAAGATCTATTTTAAAGGCGACAGGAAGATGATCAGAGCTAAGATCGTTAATGACAGAAGTAGAAATAGGAAAAGTAAGATTTTTTGAAATAGCAAAGTCAATAACAGAAAAATGGCATCTGCGATTCCAGGGATTATGGGTAGGTGTAGATGAAGCGTGCAATCTTTTAATGAAATTTTGCTTTCATAAAAACAATCACTTTTTTCTTAAATTCTGGTGACAATTATTAACTTAAACATCCTAGCAACAGAATAAATTTACTTTAGAAAGGGTTAAATAAACATATAGACAACAGTTTAAAACCACAAAATAAAAACATAAATAAATGTTTCATACTTTGCACCTGAATTTTGAATGAAAAAATTGCTTCACCTGAGTAATTATTTACGTTAATGTCTAAGATATCAAAACAACATATATAATAATAATTTGATTTTTAGATATTATTTTTTATTAAAACTGGTTTAATAAATCGGTAGTTAGAGCTCTTTTTGCAAAATATTTACAAGAATAATTAGTTTAATAAACAAAAAATACTGTTATGTAAATCTCATAATTCTTATAAGAACAGTGTAAATAAATGCATTGTGATCCTATCTGTAGCAGAGAAAAGTTTTGTAATTACAAATTTTCCGTATAAGACTTTTTAATAGGATAAAAGCTACACTAAGGTAAATGGTTGAGAAAATAACCACATTAAAAAAATATTTAGCGTCGGCTGTTTCACTGTACTTTCTAAATATGATTGAGCGAATTGGTTTGTATGAAAAGTGCAATCTACTTTTATTAGTAGACAAATTACATAAATTTTATATTGAATTTTCTTTAATGGTACTTAAAAGTATCGTCAGGATATAAAGGATCAAACAAAACTTCAGCGCAACTGAGAAGAGACATTTTTACTTTGTGATTTTATTTTGTGGTTTTAAACTTTTGTCTATATGTTTATTTAATTTAATAAGTGTCATTTTAATTTTTAAATTCAATCAGACACAATTATATCGAAATATTTTGAGTTTCTGTAATTTCATTTTTGAATAGTTTTAGTCTAAAGATAAAAAAAACTTCAGCGCAACTGAGAAGAGAGATTTTTACTTTGTGATTTTATTTTGTGATTTTAACCTTTTGTCTGTATGTTTATTTAATTTAATGAAATGAATTTTAAGTATCATTTTAATTTTTAAATTCAATCAGACACAATTATATCGAAATATTTTGAGTTTCTGCAATTTCATTTTTGAATAATTTTAGTCTAAAGATTAAAAAAAGACCATCAAGAATCATGCGTATTCAGCGTTACGTACGAAAATGTATAAAATTGTTGAAAAAAAATTATGTCTAAGGATGCGTATAAATCAAATAACGTGCCAAGAACCATACATTATTTCTCTGGTCTTTCTTTTACAGATTCTGCAGTCAGTTGTGGCAGTTTTTATTGCTTTTCAAGGATTTCAGCCCAAAAAAGAAATTCTTCCGAGGGGAGGGAGTTGATAAACATGCCAGGGACCCTCTCTACTATCGTCACATTCTCTTCTCGTTCGAAAAAAGAATGATCAAATCAAACAAGCCGAAAAAGGTCCTGCAGTCCATTGTGTTCGTCCATCGCTTAAAACAAAAACAAACAAGCTTTTTTTCCAGCTCGAGTCTATGAAAGCCTGAGAGCTAATGTGCCCGCAGGTTGTTCTGTATGTACTTACGTAACTATGTATGTACGTATATAATGTACGCAACACGGTAACTCGTGATAGAAATATCCGATTTGCTTCAAATTTTATAAATAGGTTCATTCTGATAAGGTGCTTCCCTGATTAGTTTTGGGAGTTCATTGGTTATGAATAAACGGGGGAAGGAAGGGGATTTTGTTGAAGAATTATCCGATTTGCTTCAATTTGGTATACTGGTTTATTCTGGTAAGCCTCTTCCCCGATTAGATTTTGAGGTTCATTGGTTAAGTATAAGGGAAGGGAAAGAGGGGTTAATCCCCCCCCCCCCTTAATTTATTTACCGTTTTGCTCAAAACGAGTGAGCTCTGTTTTATGAATAATAGACATAAATCAGAGCATAATATACAATTAGTGTGAATAGCCTGTGAGCTCAATGCCATCAGTTTAACTGGACATGTTTTTTAAATTAAATTTATGATTATTAATGAATAAAACTTTCTTTTCATGATATGAGTGAGAATCGGTTACTGACAGGAGATTCAGATTGTGAATTATAATGATGAAAACCAGTTGAACATCCTCCTAAAACACCCTTGCCACACCTCCGTTTAATACGTGAAGTTACCCTTGAATGCCATCGCCACCATGTTAGAAAGTAAACGGTCTCAAAGTTTCCGTCCCACATAACGTCAGAAAAGAGATCATACCAGGAAATGACCCTCGGGATCTTTCCAGATATACCCTGAATCCAAATATTTGGAATTTTTTTTTTCACTGTGAGGTTAACTAGTAATATCTTCAAAGCGTAATCATTTTGAGATTCACTATAAAAGAGTGTTCGAAAATCGATTAGCATCAGTTGATTTTTTTCAATCAATCCAATCCATCATGTTCTCTAAGGTAAGATCATTTAATTTTGATTTCAAACAATTTATTAAAGATATACCAAACTGTTTCTTTTTAACTTTGAAACTTTATAAGGTAATCGTGAGTCACCCGTCCTTTTCCGTTACATTAATTTATTATGTAGCAGTATGGATGCAACATAGATTTTTCTTTTTCTAAAGGGTCTAAAGTGTATTTTAGATATTTGTTTAAGATCATTAAAAGAATAACTTTTCTGTTTAGTTTACCAGCTTTCAAATAATTTATAATGTATAAAAACAGGACCATTTTAAGAAACTACAATATAAAACTTATAATATAAATTACGTACGTTATGATATAAATTCAAGCTGTCTGTTCTATATTTTTGCATTATGACTTGACATTTTCAAACTATTTTATTTTATACACACTTTAAATAAATTAACAATCTTACTCTTTGTTTTATAAAAAAGGAAGTTACTAGTGAGTTTTAATTAAATTAAATTCAAATTTAATTGCAAAAATATTTGAAGAGCTCAGATAATAAAGGTAGTAATTGACAAATCATCATTTTGAGAAAGCCCATTTCAAACCACTTTTATCAACTAAAATTACAATTTTTTTTAATGTTCAAATGCCTCATTTATAAATTAAAATTTCTATGAGTATTAGGTCTCTTCAAATAGTAATTTAACAGATGGTAGAGAACCATCAATTATTTTCAGTCATACAATTAACTATTGGGTCGATCGGAAAGGTGTGTCGTGTATGAAAATCAATTCGTACCGGAAAATTCTATCATTTAATTATTAGACATTGATCCCGATATCTAATTTCTAATAATTACCTGGCAGAATTTTCCGGTACGCATTGACTTTCCCAACACGACACAACTTTCCGATCGATCCAATATTTTTTTTTTTCTGTCACATGTCACCTTTCAAATAATGTACTAAGCTCTTCATTTCATTCGTTGAACTTTTTATTAATTTCTTCAACTTTTACGAGTTCATGTTTAAACAAAAAGTACTTAAATAACTGTTTCAATTACTTAAACTAAATTAACTTAAATAACCTTCCGCAGAATTTAAGTTTTTACTATTATTCAAACAATTGATAATGTAAACATACGAGATGGATGAAAAGTTTTTTTTTTTCCTTTCATTCATACAAACGAACATAAGGAATCGAGTGTTAAGTTGTGCAGATAAAGACTGCAACCATTTCTGAATATAAAAGTGTAAAAAAAAAAAAATAGAAATTCATTTTGCGTAAACTATTTATAAAATAAACTACTATAAAATAACTAAATACAAACTATGTCACATTCACAGCATTTTAGAACTGTCTTTTACAATTCATTAAATATTGCCATAACTATTGACGACGACTTTGTTTTCTCAGTTGACCAAAAGGATTTATTGGAACATTACGGCCATCTTAAACACGAGGGCTAAACAGGCCGGGAGTTCCGTTTAAAGTTGTGTGCAACCACCTACACACACCGATTTCTAATTGGAATTCGATTCGGCTGGATCCTATCCAGTTTCTAGCGCTCTAACCACTAGACAAGCAGATGGGCTTTGTATTCTTGGAAATAATATTTCAGATAAACTTATTTATTCGCTGAAAAACGGTCGCACTCTTTATATGAAAGTAAAGTTTTTAATTATTTTTATTGTCTGCTTAAAATTTTTCACATTGAAGTATTTTAGGAAAAATAGTCTTATTAGAATCTGATCACATGAATGATTTGAACACGACAATCCTACGCATTTACAGGATTTGCTGCTCTAAAAACCAGCATGTAATCATTATCTTTACATCATTATTTTACTATATTTTAACTTTTCAATTATTTTTTTTTCAAACTCGTTTGTTATATATTCGCCTATCTCATTTCATAACACGTAAGTGATAACGCACACAAAGCAACTTTTTAAATTTATAAAAGGAAGATGGTTTTTATCGTAATATTTGGTTTATAATGTAACTTGGTTTCAATTAGTAAACATCAGTAGTATAATAAACAACTGGTTTTTATTTTTATTTTTTTTAAACTCTTAACTTTGGACCTTGTATATACCAATGTCATTTTACTTTCTCGTATCTCGATGTCTATATAATATTCTTATTTCCAAAAGAGGCATTTTTTACCCACCACTTCCATAAAATTGGAAGTTTAGATTTCAGAGAATGATTTGAATGAAAATTTAGAATCGAAGTCAAATTATGTTATCTTTCAGTTCAAATTCTGTGGTTTGTAAAATTTTTAATACGTTTTTTATATTGTCCTTGTAAGATTTCAATAACTCTTGTCTTAGCCCGCTCCTTTAATTATTGATTGAGACATATACTTCCCAGTGGACTATTTTTTATTCTATTCGTACAAGTTTTGGAAAAATAATCTTTTCTGTATACTTATAATAGGATATTTTCACGAGAAATCTACCAATGCTAGGATATTTTCACGAGACATTTAACAATACTAGGATATTTTCACGAGAAACTTACCAATACTAGGATATTTTCACACGAAATGTACCAGATTTTCTTTTTTTTTATGAATTGCGGTACGGTTGAATATAAACATAGTTGCCAGTTCTGGTCAGTAATTAAGGTGGTTAAATAAATTAACCCATGAATTGTAATTTTAGCAAACTCTCGTCCTTAGTGAAAGGCGACAACTTTTCAATACCAGCTCACAAACTATTTGTAAAGATATGATTAAAATAGACATTCAAGGATCGGTCAATTTTCCCTATATTTAAATATTAGTTAATTCGGTAGTTTTCAGGTTTGTTACTTATGTTCATATCTAAAGGTTTTATATAACTATACATACAACTTAGTTTTCAAGAAAAGTTTATAATAAAAGAAAATATAATTCGGAAGTTTCTCTTCTACAACTAATAAATATAATTAATTGCAATTTTTTATAGATGCTTATATATTTTCAGCATTTACGTTTTTATAACTTTATTGAAATTTAGTTAGCCAATTTCTTAAAAAAAAAAAAAAAAAAAAAAAAAAAAAAACCTAAAAATTTTATTTTGAGCTTCTCTATCATGAATTTCACTTCCTCCGTCCATCCAGATACGTATAGTAAATCTCACGCATATTCTTTTCTGATAATTGTTATATTTGTTTTCATCCATAGGTTGCTATTTTGTGCTCCATCCTCGTAGCAGTCAATGCAGCTGCTGTCCTTCATGGAGTTGCTCTTGCACACACTGGAAGCAGTGTGACGTCTAGGCATCAAGATGTAAGTGTAATATTATCAAAAATTGATTTTTATTATTTAATTTTTTGATAATGTTCATCTAGTAATCTAGTTTCATATAAGCATATATTGCGTACAATTATGTACGTTTGTTTTTTAAAATGTTTGTGTAAAGTTAAGCATGCATACACATCTTTCTTGTTGCTTATTTTACATTTATATTTAACAGGCTCATGGAAACTATGCTTTTAATTATGGCATTGCAAATGGACATGGAGCTACCAATTCTCGCTCTGAAGTTGGAGATGCCCACGGAAACAAAAAGGGATCCTATACCTTACATGACATCGATGGCCGTGCTAGGAGAGTAGATTACGTTGCTGATGCACTTGGTTTCAGAGCTGTAGTCAATACAAATGAACCAGGAACTGCCCATAGTGCCCCAGCTGCATCTTTGACTGCCTCACCATACGCCGCCCCTGTTGCTCCCGTTGCACATGCTCCTGTAGCTGTGGCTCATGCTGCTCCTCTGGCTTATGCCCATTCTGCACCTCTTGCAGTTGCTCACGCTGCTCCAGTAGCTTACTCCGCACACCATGTTGCTGCAGCTCCAGTTGCTCATGCTCCTCTCCTTGCAGGACATGGATTGCTCGGAGCCGGACATTTATCTTATTCTCTCGGCGGAATTGGCCATCATGGTTTCAGAGCCTTCCATTATTAATCAATATCTTCATTAATCATCTGTCATTCCTTGTGCCAAAATTATGTACTAAAAATAAAGTACTGTCATTGTTATTTTGTTTGACTCTAATTCCTTGTTTTTTTTTTTTTTTTTTTTTTTTTTTTTTTTGAGCATGAATTTATAAAATATATTACTGTATCACAGTTACATTTGTTTACAATCATATAATCTTTCAAGAATATCAGTGAATACTAGAAAGAAATGAAAAATATAATGCAGTAATCAAGGTTTAAATTAATAATAATATTTTTTTTCCTTTTAGGGGGATAATAAACTTCGCAAATTAAAAAAAAAAAAACAGCACAGTTTCAATTTAAAAAAATATTACAAGTCTTTGTTTGTCTCAAGCATTCATTGAATGAATTATTCAGACTCATTTTAATTAAGCTTAAATACAATTTAAATAGAATTAAACTTTAAGCTATTTTTACACAGTTTGAAATTTTTTACCTCAAACGAATGATATAAATGTTTTTTGTGAACTATTTTCGTTCTAGTTCCTTTCATTTTTCCTCCATCAAGATTTTTAATGGTTTTCCTTTGTCAAAAATATAGATATGGGGCATTCTCACAATTTTTTGACTTTCATGTCCCTGAATAATAATTTATTATTTAATACACTTTTTTGTGTTTTTTTTTATTTCATATACTGGGGAACATCCCATTGCATGATTTCACAACAATATTAATGATATAAATAAGTTTTGGACGATGTTGGGGGTCCAAATAACTGGAAAACTCCTATACCGTCCCGCGTCTCTGACGCTGATTTTTAAGCTTGGAGCTGTCTGGATAAAATTGTTTCAATAAAAATAATTCAATGTAATTTTTTTCTGAAACTCGAACTATTGTTTTATATAAATATGTAGCTAAAACTTAACCTTCAAACATTTTTAGGGTTGTTATTATTTTTTAAACTCTGTCCCTGGGTTTTAGATTCCTTACCATCCCTCTTCTAAAATTATACAGAAAATCATTACAGATGCAGCCACAGAATTTTTTTGAAGTTTTTTCTCATGCAGAAGTATGCTACAGAAATAATGTCTAAAATTCTTTGGCAGGAAATTTACTGTAGAATTTAAATTCGCATTTAAATATCAATTTCAAGCATCGTGGGTTTATTGGTAGTCTCACTGTCCCCAAGGTTTATTCCTGCACTTTTCGAGGTAAATTAAAAAAAAAAAAAAAAAAAAAAAAAAAAAAAAAATTAATCCAATTTTAACAACTGTTTCTAAAAATCAATGAGCATTGTGGCTATCACTTAGTCTTAACATGAATTTCCTAAAAATAGGTGGTAATTTTCCTTACTGTTCCATCCTTACCGTCCCTTTTTTTACCATTTCGTCCCTTTTTTCCAATACCATCCCCTTTTCTTACCTTATCGTCCCTTCTTTAACATCCCTTTAAGACAATGTTATACAAAAATTCTGTATTAAAAGTACTACATTGTTATTATTTCTTATTTGAATGTCCTGTGGGTACTATTCAAATTCATTATAAGTAAAAATTTAGAAGAAAATAAAAAGTTATAGGGTTAAAATGGTAAGGAAAATTAAACTCGCAAGTTTAACTTAAACCTCAGTTAAATAAAAAATTTTTCGCTGCTGACCATTTTTTCTTTATTTTGAATCATTAAGGCATTCGTCTATCAGAATAAAATGTTATTTTAGCAAGTTTAATTTTGTCATCTTTTTTTTTCAAAAGTCAAAAGATTGTGAGTTATATGTTATGTTTTGAAAATAAAGGATAAATCCTACAATAAAATACTGAATACATTAGTACGGCTCAAAATTCAAGTTGCTTGATTTATATATCTGCGCTATATCTACCCTATATATATAAAATCCTAATGAAACGAACTTATGAAACGGCTGAATTGAAACGATTTTATGAAACGATTTTATGAAACGACTGATTAAACAACTGATTATGTTTCAAGGCGATTTCTCCTAAAATATGGAATACTATGTGTTAAAATTGTGTGTTATGCGCAGATTTCAAAACTGGTATTAGAATTTTAAAATTCGACTTAGTTTTCGAGACATTAATTTTTTTCTAATTTTAAATACATTTCTCTAATGATGGCAACTCAAATTTTTATCATACCAGATTTTTTTTTCTTCATATTTTAGAAAAAGTAATTACTTTAAACTAATTTGGCGACCAGTTTGGCTTCCCTTAAATGTATGCTAAGAAATGTATCATGTTACTTTTATTCATAATTCAATTTACTTGAACAATCTTTCGCCAAATCGAAAGATTCTGATAGAGAAATCAAGAACTCGGTATTTTTATGTTAGTGAGACGCAGGTGATAAATCACCAAACCTTTTTTCCGTCGCATTTTCTTATATTTCATTAACTTCATTTAAAATGTACTCCTTTCATTCATTTTATTTAAAATACAAAACTTTCATTTAAAACTGAAACATTTAAAATTGATGCCTTTCACTTTTTTTTTTTAAACAAAAGAAAAGAAAAATATTAGGCACAGATGTCACATGCTCACCGGGGTACCTAATTGCCGCCAAAATGTCATTATTTTGATTGACATGGTAACCCGGCTAATGTTGTTTATTTAATAATAAATGTTTATTTACTTTTATTTCTTTTTTTAAATTATATAAATTATTTTGTTCTATAGTTATTAATTTTTTTTGTTATTTCCTTTTAAAAATAATAGAAAATAATTAAAAAAATACGGTACTACTTAATTATTCGGTCGACCAATTTCACCAAATTATATAAATCGCCAAACCACTCGCCAAATTATAAAAATTGACATAATTTTTATTTTAAATAACGAAAGAACAAATAAATTAGTATAACATTAATAAATATACAAATAAAACGTCGAAGTAAAAATCACTTGATGACATAAACACGTGTAACTTGCTTAAAGAAGTGAATGTGACATTTACGATCAACCATTATTGGCATTCAATCTTATAGTTTGGCGATAGATTTTTGGACGACGGGATAATTAAGTAATACCAAAAATAGATATGTAACTGGTATTCGAAAGCGAGGTTTTTGCATATTTTCGTATAAAAAAAAAAAAAAAAAAAAAAAAAAAAAAAAAAAATCACGCCAAACCTGCGGTGCGTATATGACATCTGGCCAAATATTAAATAACGCAACAAACCATGACATTTAATTTCAACTTCAAATCAATGTTTTAATTTACCACTCGAAAAAAATGCTAATTGGCGTGTTGAAAAAAGCTATTGGCTAGAGTTGCACCTGGCTAGCGTAACAGTACTAAGAATTCTTTGCGAACATGACAACTTTTATGTAGTTTTATTCGGAAAAAAAAATTTATTTTTTAATAAAAATGAGAAACTTTCGGCACAGATGTCACCCGGCTAGCGTAAAAGTACCAAGAATTCTTTGCGACCATTTCAACTTTTATGTAGTTTTATTTGGAAAAAAAATTGGATTTTTTAATCAAAATGAAAAACTTTCGGCACAGATGTCATATACGGCCCCATATTGGCGCGATTTTTTTCTGGCGTCAATGTCATATACGCAACAGGTACTTAACTGGCGCCAAAGTATCGTTATGTTGCTTGATATGGTAAGGCCGGTGTCCTTGTTTATGCTGTTGATGCTTTCCCTAAATTGGCGTCGCGCCCCAAAAAGGCGCGTATATGACATCTGTGGCAAACTTTCATATGAAAGGCTAAGGGATCCGTCCGTATTTGTTTATTGCAGTTACATGACTTGAACTATTATAATATAGATGAAATGATGGCGATAGAATAATATTTGGCGACGTATCACATGTGCCTGGCTAACACTAAAGTACCAAAATGGCACCTAAAGTATAAAAAGCGAAGTGTTCCGCCCGGAGCTGTTGATGATAGTCACATGACTTAGGCTATTGTTATAGAGATTGTTTTAAAATTCCGGGTTACAAAGACTCTGTACACTTAATTCATTTTATTTTAATTTCTTTTCGAATGTTTAACTGATCCTCTTTAATCAAAAACTAAAACAACCACTGGATGTCTTAACAGCAACTGATTTGGCCTTAAATTTTTGCAGTCAAAGGGAATTGAATGGAAACCCGTTTACAGAGAGATCTGCACAGCTTTTCTCAGCATAATTCAAAATCTTCTATAATATTTTTAAAACCCATCAGATTAGCGTGTTTTTAGATTCTGCGGTGTCTGAACGGGGGTTGGCGAGCGTAGCTTGCAGGGGGCAGAGCCCCCTAGTATATTTATAATTTTAAAAATAATTACTGTACACAAAAAACGAATTCACAAATATCCGTATTTTTAACTTCAAATAATCATTGATTTAGAATAATTTTGAATTCGTATTAAGCATTTTTAAATATAATTTCATTATGTACTATACATACATATATTTCTTTAATGGAAGCTTCCTTAGTAAAACTTTTATGGGTTTTTTTCTTTAAATACTAAGGGGCCCTGCCAACTACAAGCTACTCTACCAATCCTCATTGAGACACCGCAAACTCTAAAAACACGCCTTAAAAAGATTGCGGCATATTGAACTGTAATTTAAAAAAACAGTGGCGATCTCCCTGTAAAACGGTTTCCATTAATTTCCCCTTAATTGGGGAATTTTAAGGTTGGATCTGCTGCTGTTAAATATCTACTGGATGTTTTTATGTTTAACTAAATAAGATCAGTTAAACATTTGAAAAAAAGCTAATATAAAATGAACTATGTAAACAAAGTCTTTGCCTCCTGGTATTATTTTAACAACGCTATAAGAAAATTGTTTTAAATCAGACATTTTAATTGTCTTTTTTTTTTTTTTTTTTTTGTCTTTAAAAAAATCTTTTTTAATCTGATGTAATTTTCACAAAAGTTTTCTTTCTCTTTTTAATATTCACGTGAAAATACTTTTGTTGTTAGAAAGGAAATATTCTTTGCACTGCGATTTTTACAATTCACAACAATGGGTAAAAAATCATATCAAAATATGAAATAAATATCTCGCGTAAATATATATATTAATTTAAACTGTTTTCCAATATTATTATTTGGTCCTTTTAACTATGACGTAATTTTTCCTATTTACTGTTTTTAACGCATATTAACCTTTAACTGATGTTACCGGTCTCTCAGACCGCGCCTTTTTTTCAATTTTTATAGTTCAACTTGCAATTTTCAGTTTAACTACAAATACTACCGAAATTTTGTTCAGTTTGGAACTTTAGTACTATCACCAGAGACTTTTGAATAAGTGAATTTTAATTATAACAGCCTTGTGCAAAAAGTTTAGTACAAAAACACCATCCTATGAGTTAATCGTTCCTTTTATTCATCTTTCGTTGCAGCGGTCTCACAGACCTCTTCACACTAGTTATCTGACAATTTCTGTGACATCAGTTAAAGGATAATGAATTTATTATTTTAAAGTTTTCTTTCTCTTTTTAATATCCATGTGAAAATATTTTTGTTGCTAGAAAGAATATATTTTTATTTGCACTGCCTTAGAATTGGCAAAAATAGTTTAAAAGATCATGTAGAAATGCGAAATAAATGTCTCGCGTAAATATATTTCTTAAATTTAAACTGTTAGGCAATATTATTATTTAGCCATTTTATATACGACATAATTTCTTCCATTTACAGCTTTTAAAGCATATTAATGAATTTATTATTTCAAAAACTTCTTTCTCTTTTAACAATCACGATTAAATACAGTTTTTATTAAGTAATTTTCATTAGTTTCCTGCATTTAATACGTAATCATTTAATTCTAAGTTTAAAGTTTTTTTTTTCTGTTTATAATAGTCACGTGTAAATAAACTTTTAATTCGAAGGAAATATTCTTCTTTTTGCTGTTTTTGCAACTGTCTACAATTTAAAATAATAACCTTTACTAAAGTATGTAAAAAATATCTCGCGAAAAGCTGAAAATTTTAATTTAAAATGGCAATAAACCCTCAAAATATTAGTCGAATTAAAAAAATAAATGCAGTCTGCACACCGGGATCTGTGGGTAAGTGTGATCACAGATCGCACAGAGGGTTTTGTTTAATATTCCTTTCAAAATACTTTATCCTTTTGAAAAATTTGTTAGTTCCACATTTCGCAACCAGGGGCACACTCTATTCTAAACAGAACTCCATCCGAACGAAACTCCATTTTACATACTATCCGTATATATATTAGTCGAAGGGATTGGGCCCATAGCACCCGAGATAAGTAGGCTCCCCTGGCGGTAAAAAGTGGAACTAAAATATGTAAGGCTATGGTGCATAATATGATAGAATGGTCAAAAAGGTGTCGGCAAAAGTTGCAAAAGTGCTCCCCCGGTGAAAAGGGCGGAGGTTAGAAAAATTGCTTAAAATATACAAGTTAGAGCTTGGAGAGGTAAATAATATAGGACTTTTTGAAAATTTTATGATTTGTCGTGTGGTCTAAGGTATTCAGCTATACGTATGCAAAAATTCATGTATCCAACTTAATTAGGGGCTCTCTTAGAAAGAATTGCTTAAAATAGATATGTGGTAGCTCAAAGGGTTAAACGTAAGACTTTTTCAAGATTTTATGATTTGTTGCCTGGCTTTAGGTGTTTTGCTATAAAGTATGCAAAATTTCAAATCTCCAATTTAATAAGGGGATCAGTTCGAAAGAATTGCTTAAAATACGCATGTGGGAGTCCAAAGGGTTAAATGCACGACTTTTTCAAATTTTTATGATTTGTCGCATGATGGTGTTCAGCTATAAGTATGCAAAATTTCACGCCTCCAACCTAAATAGGATGTCATTTAGAAAGAATTGTTTAAAATACATATGTGAGAGCCCAAAGGGTTAAATGTACGACTTTTTGAAAATTTTATGATTTTTCGTTTGATGTGAGGCATTCAAGTATATGCATGCAAAATTTCACTCATCCAACCTAATTAGGGGCTCACTTAGAAAGAAATGTTTAAAATACACATGTGGGAGCCCAAAGGTTTAAATCTACGACTTTTTCAAAATTTTATGATTTGTCGTATGATGTGACGTATTCAGCTATATGTATGCAAAATTTCACTCATCCAACCTAATTAGGGGCTCACTTAGAAAGAATTGTTTAAAATACAGATGTGGGAGCCCAAAGGGTTAAATGTACGACTTTTCAAAATTTTATAGTTTGTCGTTTGATGTAAGGTGTTCAGCTATAAGTATGTAAAATTTCACGCCTCCAACCTAATTAGAGGCTCACATAGAAATAATTGTTTAAAATACACATGTGGGAACCCAAAGGGTTAAATGTACTACTTTTTCAAAATTTTATGATTTGTCGTTTCATGTGAGATATTCAGCTATAAGTATGCAAAAATTCACGCCTACAACCTAATTGGGGTTTCACATAGAAAGAATTGTTTAAAATACACATGTGGGAGCCCAAAGCGTTAAATGTACGACTTTTTCAAAATTTTATGATTTGTCGTTTGATGTAAGGTATCCATCTATAAGTACGCAAAATTTCACGCCTGCAACCTAATTAGGGACTCACTTAGAAAGAATTGTTTAAAATATACATTTGGGAGCCCAAAGGGTTAAATGTACGACTTTTTCAAAATTTTATGATTTGTCGTATGATGTGTGGTGTATCTATAAGTATGCAAAATTTCAAGTCTCCAACATGTATAGTTTCTGAGAACGGGCTCTGTGACGGACAGACAGACGGACGGACAGACAGACAGAGGAGCGAGACGAATAGGGTTTCGTTAGATGAACGAAACCCTAAAAAATGACTAAGTTCTTAAGTATAATTTTTGCTCCTATAAAACTTTTTTTTATGGAACTATTTTGGCCAAAACATTAAATATCTCTTAAAATAATTCTTTGATTTAAAAACTGTTTACTTCAGCGTGTTTATCAAACATTTCTCTATAATACTACCAGTTTTCATATTTTTGTGTGCTGTAGTTTTCTTAATATTAGCGAAGATAGAACCTAGGTCACAAAAAATTCATTTACTGCTGCGATGACAGTGTTAGTTACTTTTTACTTTCTTCTATCTTTACAAGAAGAAAGTATTGGATTCGTGAAAATTTTCGACTTCCGGTTTTCGACGGATTTATACGTTTTAGGATGCCCAGAACACGATTTGGTGGTTTTTAGAAAATGTCTGTCTGTGAGTCTGTCTGTCACTCTGTCACTCTGTCACTCTGTCACTCTGTGAGTCTGTATGTGACAAAAATTTTGTGGGCGCTCTATCTCAAGAACTAATGCACGGAATTTCACAAAACTTCATATTTAGTTAGACCTTGATAAAAACCGGACCTGATTAGGTTTTGGTGAAAATCGCCCAACAGGTGGCGCTGCTGTGCGGCATTTTTCACGATTTCTGCAATAGCTATATCTCAAGAACTACTGCTCCGATTTTCATAAAACTTCAGATTTAGTTAGTCCAGGACATAGTTTGGTGCTGATTACTTTTTTGTGAAAATCGCCCAACAGGTGGCGCTGCTATGCTGCATTATTCATGATTATCGCAATAGCTCTAACTCAAGAAAAAATGCACGAATTTTCATCAAACATCAGATTCCGTTATTAACTGATATAAATTAGTGCTGTTTAATTTTTGGTGTAAATCGCCCAGCAGGTGGCGCTTCTGTGCTGCATTTTTCACGATACCCGCAAGAGCTGTATCTCAAGAACTATTGCACGGATTTTCATCAAACTTCAGATTTAGTTAGTTCTTGACATGAATTGACGTATAAATTAGTGCTGTTTAATTTTTGGTGTAAATCGCTCAACAGGTGGCGCTGCTATGCTGTATTTTTTGCGATTTCCGCAATAGCTTTATCTCAAGAACTAATGCTTGGATTTTCAACAAACTTCAGATTCAGGTATACCTTGATATCATTTAGAGTTGCTTATTTTTGGTGTAAATCGCTCAACAGGTGGCGCTGCTATGCTACATTTTTCAGAATTTCCGCTATAGCTCTATCTCAAGAACTAATGATCGAATTTTCATCCAACTTCAAATTAAGATATACTTTGATATGAATTGGTGCTAAATCGTTGCTATTTCTTGTACTGTTTAAAGGATTTAATTGACGTGATTTATATAGAGGAAAGTTTTGTGATGGCCACAACATACTAGTTTTAGAATAGAGAGATACCATATTCCCATAACGATAATACTTAATTTATGGTCATCACTAATTTTAATGCTTTGAAATGGAAAAGAAAAGTACTTAATTTTAACATTCACTATCTCCTTAACACTTTGACTACGTGGCGGGACTATTCTTAATTCTGTTCGCACCTTTTTTCAGAATAAAATCTCTGACATACACTTACAGTGGGATAAATTTAATAAAAATGTACATTGCGGTACAAGTTGTATAAAAAAAAATAGTCACCCGTCCTGACACTTAAACAAAGGGTCAAAAGAAGAACAAAAACTCCTGCAGCTAATCCTGGCTTAAAAACAGGTGTATGTTTCAAAATAAATTGCTATAATCAAGAGTTCTATTATCAAATATGATGCATATTTATGTAATTTAACTAAATATACGATAAACTGATTACAACTAATTTTATAAAACCAAAATAAGAGAAAATATACTCGAAAAAATAAACGAGTTTTACGCATACTTTCAGCTGTCCTTGCAGCACTTAGTATATAAACTCACATCTAAGATTACCTTGAGAGTTACCTCTCCTATGTCAGAGAAACATTGACCTGCAGCTGAATTTATAAACTCTCTTCCCGAGTCAGTTTCATTGAGATGATATAAGATTATCTCTAGCAAACAGTCGTTTCGTATATCATTGTTTTGATCACTTTTATAAGTATTGAGATCAATTATTATAAATGTTGTTTCTTAATTTTACTTTTGAGCATATTGCTTCATAATGACTTATTTCAGCTAGTATAATATTTGAAAATTATATTTAAATCCTTAGAAATCAGCATTATAAATTCGGAAGGCGCAATTAAATTCGAAAAAGGTAGAAAATTTGATCTAGTATCAGGGATTCACCTTTAGATGTACAGTAGTAGAAAGAAAAACCCTGGTCACAAATCACTGTATAATAATTAGACTGGTATAAATCGTTTAGTATAAAATCTACTTTTATATGTAATACATGGATAAGGTTTTACAGGCCATCTACTTAAAACCTGCACCAGTTTGCTTTTTTCAAATGATAACACACTACTTTTGACACTTTTTTAATCCCTCAGATGAAAACATTCCTGTAAAATAATATAGTTTATATACTTTTTTTCTAAAATCTTCATAGAGTATAAATTAAAAGATGTTAGGAATGTATCCATAAATTTCGGAAAATAAATGAAACTCTTATAAAAAATAAAAATAAAAAATAAGAATAAAAAACATACTTGAACACCAGTAAATTTATGAAGAATTTTTATGTATGAAATAAAGTTTATACAGAAAAAAATCGATATATTTTTTCTTGTAAAAATCTAAGACTTTTTTTTCCTGTGGGTTCTTCGAAAGTCGAATAAAGCACAAAATTTCTCTACATCTCGAAAACTAATGATTTGAATGATCTGTAAACTTACACGCATACATTTTTGACGTTTGTAATCAGTTTTATGTAAAATTTAATGTAGGTCATAATTCATAATTTTTAATATGAATTATATTAATAATTTTCATAGTTAAAAATATGTTTCTGAATTGAAAAAGTACTTGAATCTATTAATACTATCACATTAAAAAAAAAAAGAAAATTCAATTAGGTGATTTATTTATTTTTTTGGGGGGGGGTGATATAAATTTAAATTCCCCACGTGCATTTAACATCAGCATCTTCAAACATTGAAATGTTGCTACACCATAAAGATTCAAGAAAAAATTATGTAATTATATCTTTTTCCGACTTGTTTGTTTTTTTCTAAAAAACTGAAATAAAGTGTCAAAAGAAGATGACCCCTTGAACCCCTTGAAAAGGGAAAAAAAAAGTTTGTGACATTTTTAATACGTAGATGGTCCCCAAACTTTAATCCATGCATAACATTTAAAAGTAGATGTTATTACTAATCGATTGGTACCAGTCGTGGTTAATTTAAAGAGAAAAAACTAATAATTATGCACATTTAGTTATCGACTAAGTTATAAAATTTAGGTGCTTTGCTTAGTTTTACAAAATTTTATTACGTCCAAAAGATCAGCATAATGGTAGGAAAAAAATATGCAAGCCAGCTGTTAAACTAGTTGGATGTGCCAATCCCAAAACTTTCTTCTATCTCATACATCTTAATATTTCAATAAACGGTCAAGTTCGAGCATTAGTCGCGCACAGAGGGTTCGGTGGAATAAATATATGAATTTGTAATTGTATTATTTAAAAAAAAAAAAACGTTGCTAAAAGAATATTAAGACTTTGCAAAAACTATACAACGTAAGGCTGGGTATAACTGTATACACTAGAAAAGTGTAAATGGATATACCATGGAAGTTCAAAGACATTTGGAACCTAAATAATATCAAATATAGCTATTCTGTATAACTCACTTTTTAATATTATCCTAATTTGTTTATGATGAACTTAATTCGGTACTGACAATAAAATCAGTGCATATTTAAACTTCATTCGGTATTTCATAAAACTAAATTCAGCGTAGTAATAACCTTTATTTCTACAGTATAGCTAAAACAAAATCTTTGTTCAAAGTTTAAATTTGGCATTGTGCTAAGCGCGCTTCGAAAGGCGGTCTCAAAGTTGCAACGTTGCCTTGGTCCGTGCCGCGTTTTTTCAGATGGGTTTTTAATTAGCTTTTAAAGTAACTCGAGGCGTATTGAGAGATCCACTCAATGTAAACTAGTCACGAATCCCACAGTATTTATGTGATTCATTCTAATTAAACCTTCCGAGGGCAGTGTCCTTAAACACCTAATTTTAATTCCAAAACTCACGAACAGCACCAAGAATACTTAATTAAAATTTTCCTTTTATAATGTACGTGAAAATAAGCAAGTTCGTATTTTCTAATAAATTAGTTTATAAATTCTGGTGTCAGTCCATTATTTCATCAGTTTATAAACAGAATTACTCCGCGCCGGAAAGGGTTAAGTGGTCTCAGGACTTATAAAGCTTCAAAATTTTAAAACTTTAAATTTTTTTATATAGTAAACTCCTATCTTTTCTGAACATTTTGATATAATTTTTTCCATGAAATTCCCATTAGAACATAAGTTATGGTTTTTAGAATTATACTCGCTCAATATCTGAAGCGGCGTTTCCAAAACTTTGAAGTCATTTTTCTCCAAATGACGTTTTTGGCCATAACACGCAAGATACCTCAAAAACTTCTGAATATTTTTTCATAAAATTTTCAAAACATATGTTTCATGTTATTCTGTATAAACTGAACATAAAATTTCCTTTTTATTGTTCAAAAAAATATTTTTTTTTTGGTGATTATACTGTTGGAATTTTCAAAATTTTGCGTTAGCTAAATGCAACATTGCATTAAAAATATAAAAATGCTTTAAATAAAAACTTATTTAAGTTCATGGTAATTATTACAATCTGAAGTATAAGTAAGTACCGAAATTTTTATTCTAGTTGCAATATTTATTTTGTAATTCTGCGCGTAAACTGTTTCATAATGATATGAACACTTAGTTTTTTAAGCATAAAAAAACAAGAAAACGTTACAAAACAAACTGAAGTCTAATCAATATTAGAAATAGAACAAATCGCTTTATTTTATAACAACTAGGGGGCTCTGCCCCCTACGAGCTACGCTCGCCAACCCCCGTTCAGGCACACCAAAATACAAAAAGCACGCTAATTTGATCCGCTTTAAAAATATTGAATTAAAATTTAAAAAAAAAAAAAAAAAAAAAACAGTAGCGATCTCTCTGTAAACGGGTTTCCATTCGTTTTCCTTGGATTGAAGATTTTTAAGGCCAAATCTGGTGCTGTTAAGAGATACAATGGCTTTTTTCGTATTTAATTAAAAAAAATAGTTAAACTGGTACTTCTTAGTTATCCCGTCGACCAATTTCGCCAATTTATATAAATCGCCAAACCACTAGCCAAATTATACACATTGACATAATTTTTATTTTAAATAACGAAAGAATAAATAAATTAGTAAAACATACAAATAAATCGTCAAATTAATGGTTTTATTGGCCATTATTGGCACTTAATCTTGCAATTAATTAGTTAATGGCAACCATTATTGGCATTTAATCTTCCAATTTGGCGACAGTAATTTGGTCGACGGGATAACTAAGAAGTACCGTTAAACATTTGAAAATAAGCTAATGTAAAATGAATTAAGTAAACAGTGTCATTGTCTCCCAGTATTTTTAAAAAGCCCTATAAGATAGTTCTTTTAAATAATTCATTTTAAATGTATCGTTTCCGTGAAAATACTTTTGTTGTTAGAAGGAAATATTATTTGCGCTGTCTTCGAATTCACGATAATAGTTGAAAAGATTATCTCACAATATCTCGCGAAAATATATTTTTCAATTTAAATTGTTTTGCTATATTTTTTGCCATTTTAAATATGACGTAATTTCCTCAAATTACAAGTTTTAACGCATAATAATGATTTTTTTTAATTTTAAGATTTCGTTTCTCTTTTTAAATTCAAGTGTAAATATGGTTCGGCACGGATGTCATTGGCGCAATTTTTTTCTGACGCCAATTTCATATACGCAACGGGTACTTAACTGGTGCTAAAGTGTCGTTATTTTGCTTGATATGGTAACCTGGATGTTGTTGTTATGCTATTGATGTTTTCGCCAGATTGGCGTCGGAAAAAAATTGCGCCAATATGGGGCAACGCGTATATGATATCTGTGCCTATGGTTCTTATGACGTAATTTTCCTGCTTTTAACATGTAATCATTTAATTCTAATTTTAAAGGGGTTTTTTTCTGTTTGTAATAGTCACGTGTAAATATATTTTTAATTTGAAGTAAACATTATTGTTTGCGCTGTTTATACAACTGGCAACAGTTTAAATTAATAACTTTTTCTAAAATTTGTAAAAAATATCTCTCGAAATGCTGAAAATTTGAATTTAAAATTGAAATAAAACTTCAAAAAATGAGTCAAATAAGAAAAATAAATGCAATCTCCACACCAGGAACTTATAACATATAAAATGATCTAAAAATGATTAAATTCTCATGTATAGTTTTTGCTCCAATAAAACTTTTTTAATGGAACGATTTTGTCCAACTTTAGCATTAAATATATCTTAAAATAATTCTTCGATTTGAAAACTGTCTGCATCAGCGTGGTTATCAAACATTTCTCTATAATACCACCGATTTTCATATTTTTGTATGCAACAGTTTTTTTTTAATATTAACGATGAAAGGCCATGCTTAAGCATTCAAGTTGGATGCCGATCTACCCGGAATATCTACGCAGATTTTCATTGGTCCATTTCCAAATCAAAACTTTTTTTTATATATATAGAAGGAAATATAATTGAAACAGCGATTTATACATAAAATAAACTGCATTTTTCCTTTTTGAGATGTTTCATAATGATATGAACATTGGCCAAAAATATAGATTAATAACCAGTGTACGCACCAGATCTTTTAATTAATGTAAAAACGCGATAAGCATGGAGTGGACCAGGCTTTTTAATATATTTTGATCGATTTCATTCTGGGAGAAGATGATAGCAGCTTTTAATTCTGAAATTGCGGCATATTGTCTTCCATTTGCGTAAACAGCTCTAACCAGTAGGCTCCATACATTTTCCATTGGATTTAAATCAGGAGAAACATATGGCCATGGAATTATATGTACACTATTATTAAGAAACCATTCCCAAGTGCTGTTTGCCGTGTGGATGGTTGCATTGTCTTGTTGGAACATCAAGAAAGGTCCGCCAATTTCCTCAACAAATGGCTGCAAGTTATCTTCAAGTAGATCTTGGAAGGTCAATGCCCTCATTCTGCCAGAGGGAAACGCAACATTGATCTTACCATGAAATCCAAACGCAGCCCAAACCATAACTGAACCTTCCCCCTGCTGCTGTTTTGAAACCGTTCCTGGTTTCATGCGCAGATCGTGCCAATAATAAAAAAAACCGTCCGGACCATCCAAACTGAATTTTTTTTCATCAGAAAATATTACTCTTTCATATTCTATCTTTCAGGACATGTGATCTTTTGCCCAATCCAGGTGATTCTACTGATGCGTTTTAGTCATACGTGGTTGGAGCTTTCTTTTCTTTTACCTTGTCATCTTAGAGCTCTTGACAAGGTACTTTTTCACACTGCTATCAGTGGATCTCTTGAAAGTTCGCATAAAGTTGTTTTTCCCGTTGCTCATTCTTTTTATAGTGGATCTTTTTTTAGGTAGCTTTCTTTACAAAAAAGCTACCTATTGCAGCCGTTCGGAGGAAAGCGATTTCAAAAAATTTTGGTATATTTTCATTGATCATGACCCCCAGACCCCGAAACCACCCTCCGTTCAAAATTGATATATATATATATATATATATATATCTGACCTATGTCACACTGTAACTCCCGTAATTATGAACCGATTTTGATGTAATTCGGTGTGTACATAGTACATACCAATGTCTCGACCGAGTTCGTTGGCCAGCTTCATCCGCCGTTTTGTTTCAAAATGGCGGCCATTTAAAATTTTTAAAAAAATTTAAAACTTGAAATGTGGTACCAAAAAATTAAAAATGGAAAAATATTTTTTTCTTATGTATTTGACCTTTATACAAAGATTCCGGAGCAGTTTTTGTTTCGTCTATATCTTAAAAAATGGCTGAGTTATAGCATTTTGAATTTCTAGCGTGGCTGACATTTTGAAACGTCCTGAATTTTGTCACGCGATAAAAGGCATATTTATGAACCGATTTGAATGTAAATAGGTGTGTACATAGTACATACCAATCTCTCGACCGAGTTCGTTGGCCAGCTTCATCCGCCATTTGGTTTCAAAATGGCGGCCATTTAAACATTTTTTAAAAATTTAAAATTTGAAATGTGGTACCAAAAAATTGAAAATGGAAAAATATTTTTTTCTTATGTATTTGACCTTTATACAAAGATTTCGGAGCAGTTTTTGTTTCGTCTATATCTTAAAAAATGGCTGAGTTATAGCATTTTGAATTTCTAGCGTGGCTGACATTTTGAAACGTCCTGAATTTTGTCACGCGATAAAAGGCGTATTTATGAACCGATTTGGATGTAACTTCGTTTATACATAGTACATACCAATGTCTCGACCGAGTTCGTTGGCCAGCTTCATTCGCCATCTTGTTTCAAAGGGGTTGCCATTTAAAAAAAAATAAATTTAAAATTCAAAATGAGGTATTAAAAAATTGGAAAATGAAAAAGATTTTTTTTATGTGTTTGGCTTTGATACAAAGATTCCGGAGCAGTTTTTGTTTCTGAAAATTTGTTCTTTTGTTGATATCTTAAAAAATGGCTGATTTATAGCACTTTGAATTTCTAGCATGGCTAACATTTTGAAACGATCTTGTATTTGTCACGCGATTACACACGTATTCGCCTATTTCGATGTAAGAAGGCATGTGGATAGTATACATCAACACCTCGACCAAGTTCGCTGGCCAGATTCATCAGCCATCTTGTTTCAAAATGGCGGCCATTAAATTAAAATATATATATATATTTAAAGTGAGGTGCAAAAAAATTAGAAATTGAAAAAGGTTTCTTTCTTAAGTACTTGATCTTGATATAAGGATTCAGGAGCATTTTTTGTTTGTCTTTACCTTAAAAAATGGCTCAGATATAGCAGTTTCAATTTCTATTGTGGGTGACATTTTGAAAAATCTGATTTTTTGCATGCGACAGCACTCCTATATATTAACCGATTCCGATGTGAGTGAGCATGTGCACAGCAATTACTAAGGTCTCGACCAAGTTCACTGCTTAGCCTCATCCACTATGTTGTCTTAAAATGACAGGCACTTTAAGAAATTGCCGAATTTGGCAGCCAAATATAAGTTACTTTAAAGAAAAGCAGCTTGGATAAAGCTGACTAATTTCGCGAAATTCTCATTCATTATATTGATAAAAATTAGTATTGAATCTCCTATATTCGGTTTCCACTAAATTGAGCTTCGTGTGTTTGCATGACATAAGTTGGCTTTTTTTAAATAAGGATTATGAAAGCTACCTCTTCCTCCCGGCACTGGCCGGAAGGACTTTTTCTTTTTGGACAGCTTTGGCAGACGCCCCGGAGGTTTCCGTTTCTTTACTCCTTAATCCTCTTTTAATCGAAGAAAATTTAATATTACACCTGGAGATCTTTTCAATTTTCTTTCGATACACTGTAAAAAAAAACGGACTAAAAAACAGAAATACTACTGGTAATCTAGACGCCAGTACTATTTCCGTCTTTTTTACCGGAATTTTTACTCTTAAATTACAGAACAATTTCCGTTTTTAAACAGAAAAAACGGAAATAGTACTGGCGTCTAGATTGCCAGTAATATTTCCGTTTTTTAATCAGTTTTTTTTTTTTTTTAACAGTGTAGCTCTGACCGAAAGTCCATGATCCTTAAAAGCCACAATTTTCCCTTTCTCAAAACCACTTAAACCGCTTTTATGACCCATACTTCAAGAACTCACTTTGCGATCAGGTTTGGAAATTTCCTAGTGTGCGAAGTATTATTATATGCTATACTAATTTGCATTTTTCGGTTTCTTCTTCGCGGAGTGGCATTCAGTATTCCCGTACAGTTTCCATGCTCGTTTAGTGATAATTTTGATCAATGTTCATATCATTTTGCAACACCATTTATTCAGATACTTCATATTTTCAATGAATTTTAAATTTCTTATTTCTTTTACAGCTATTTATCATATAAAATTACTCTATTTGTCTCGAGAATGAAGTTCTCTGATAATTATTTATGAATTTTTGCCAGAATATCACAAAATTACTAGGTGTTCATATCATTACGAAACCCAGTGTATGCCAATTTTATGTTCGACAAATATCTAATAGTTTCGAGCCCCCTATAAATACTAATTCTGCATGTTGCAATTTTTTAAATACATGAAATGAAAGAACATACTTATATCTTTCATCCCAATTAAAATTGCGCTTTAAAATCATATACATTTTAAGACATTAAATGTTGAATATGTTCTTTTTTTTTCTTTTTTTTTTCCAGTTCTAAGAGTTCTGAGATCCCATAAATTAGTCCGTTTTTTACAATTTGACATTTATTGGTTTTATACTGCTACTGGACATTAGATTACACATATATACCATTAAAAGTTGTTAACTAGGCATAGAGTACGCCGCTCCTGTCATTATGTATGTCCAAACTGTCCGTATCTTTAAGGGTTAGGCAGCCTAAGAGAGACTGCTCAGGGCCGGCTAGGCCTGCCCCTTAGAGCTTAACGTCTCTCCCGGTATGTTCCTCGACACGTTGGGGCTCGTTAGTGAGTACAGCCCTGTCCGGCCGTATGCAGACGGACAAACACAAAATGCTCAAGGGGCGACGCTCACCCGCTAAGGGCGTCTATGCACCACCGACCACAGAACCCAGAATTTATTTTAAAAAGAACAAAGTGGGATTACAAAAATTAGACGAATGCCTTCCCGCCAGGAAAACGCCTACTCGCGACAGAGGGCGGGAGTATGAGAACATTTAAAGTAAAAATAAAATAAAATAAATAATAATAATAATAATAATAAACATCACTGATCCTGGCCGCCGGGGTAGGAACCCCTCTCGCGACAAGGGGCGGCAGGAAGGGAAAAGAATGGAATGCGTGGCACAAGTAAGATGGCACGAGCAAATACTCAAGCGATCTTTAAGGGTTAATATCTCGGCTAATTACTGACAATTTTTTTCGAAAATCATTATCAACAATGCTTTTATACTTCTGCTCCGATAGGTAACTCCAGCGCTGCTCAACACTTTTGCTGAATGCCCGTAAATCGAAATTTATGTGTAACAGAAAAATGCGATTTTCTCAAAAACTATGTGACCTAGGGTAATCACTATAATTTTCCTGTAAGGTTTAAATTAACGTCTACTACCTCAAATTTTTTCATAATTTTAGTGTCAATAGATTTGGAATTAGATGAGGGGGGGGGGGATATATTTTTGCACTGCATTTTACACAATGTCTTTAAAAATGTAATACCTAAAATTAAAAGGATTGTATTTTGAGTTCAGCGTTACGAAAGCTTTCACACGATATACAAAGAAAAGTGTTTTTTTTTTTTTTCAAGTAGCATAATTAGCCCCTCTAAATTTTTACTAAATATACTTATGAATGTTTATTAATCTGAAAATATGTGGGTCAATAGTCTTTATTACTTCCCCGGATTTGATTTTTTCACGTTCCATAGTTTACGAGTAAAATTGCTGTGACAGACGGACACAGGAGTGATCTTATAATGGTTCCATTTTTACTTTTTAAGTACGGAACCCTAAAAAGTAATTAAAGATGTTAATACTGCAATATTATTAGTTCAATACTATACCAACTTTAATTTTCATCTTAAATTTCTGCTTCAGACAATATATCGGAGTAAAAATATATTAATCTGGATCCTGATATATATTAAAATCAATAGTTTTTCGTTGTTCTGTTGTACATCAGCTGTTTGCGAATATCCAGCTTAGCAGGAGTCAGGTTCCCGGTCCTGCACGAGCCGCCGAGCAAAAGAAAACCGAGAAAATTATACGAAACTTGCTATCCCAGTGCCCCTTTCTGGCGGAATATTTCCAAATTCAATGAGGACCTGCTGGCCATAGCCAAAAACATTTGTTTTAATTCTATTCATAACTTCATTCACTTTTCGATGCTAAAATAAAGAAAATGGCACAAAAATCGCTATTACAGCAACCCTTTCCAGAAGAATATTTTCAAATTCAAGGAAAAACAGCTGGCCACAGCCAAATACATACACAAAAAATTGGTTCAATTCTGTACATAACTTCATACACTTTTGGATGGTAAAACAATGAAAATGGCACTAAAAATGCTATTCAGCGCCTCCTTCTGGCAAAATATTTCAAAATTGAACGAAGACCTGCTTGCCACAGCGAAATACACACACACACACAAAAAAAAAAAAAATGGTTCAATTCTATGCCTGATTTCATATATTTTTCGATGGTACAATGGCGAAAGACGGACACACGGTCAGATGGACAGATATTTTGTATAAACAAGTTTTGGGGGTTCTCTGACCCCTAAAACGTGTATATCCGTCGAAAACCGGAAATCAAAAAAATTTCGCACACTCTCGCTATATATATCATGTTAAAATATTCAATCTTTAATAAAATATTTATTATTCATCCAATCAAGCTCAAATAGTTTTTTTTTTTTTAAACTTGTAGTGGATGACACTTGGTGTTAATCCATTTTTTTCAAATATTAATTCATTAATTAAATTAAATTAATTAATTTTCAATAATCGAGACAGCCCCCTTCTTGATCAAGGTATTTTAAGACCGAGCGAGCCCTCTTCTTGATCAAGGCTGTCGACTCAAAAGGAGAGAAGAATGGGAGAAAAAAAATTATCTTATTGACCTAAGTAGGAATTGACTTAAAATATTTTTTTTATATATATATATTACTTGTTTATATTACTTACCTATTTTTTTTTATTTACTTGTATTGATGACTTTTAAGTTGTGTTTAACTGTTAGTTCCTATCTATAAACTCTGTTTTGACGAGGTCTATAGATGTCTATGATGGTTAGAGTTGCAGTAAAGCTAGAGATCCACAATACGTACACAACTTCCAAGTTGTATAATATTTTAACGGAGCTTCTGACTGTAAAATAGTCAATGAAACATCGTCTTCCTTTTGAAAGACCTATCCATTGATATGCTACTCAACAGGGTGCGTAATTTTTTTTTTCGTCTCTACCGCCATTTTGTATTTTACGGCCGCCATTTTGAATTTATAAAAACAAAACCTAGCCTATAACCATCGGTCCGTTAAGACGAATTGATAGAGACCTCATTCATTAAAATCCATCCAGCCGTTGTGATGTTTCGAGGGTATAAAGAAATCCACATACACAGATACACGTGAAACACATAACCCTTCTTTTCAGTCGGCTAGTAAATGAACAAATATTAGTCCAGGCAATAGGGGATTTTACCTGGCAAAATTAATGGTAGTTCTGGAAATCGACTTACTTTATGTTTTTTGAATAGCTGAATCCGAATTTGTAACTTCCCACCAAAATTTCCCCCTACAACCACCCCCCAAATTTTGGTAAAATGCCCCCCAAAAAAGGTTTTTATTTTAAAAAAATCAATTTTTTTATTCATTTAGGAGAAAAGTATCTAGAAATTCAGAAAGTAGACAAAATTTGCAACAAATAAGATATATGACATTATGACGTAGGATGAATGGGGTTGGGGGGATCTGCTCCGAACATGCGCCGCGGTGCTGCGTGGATTAAGTTGTGCAATTTTACTTAATCACTCGCATCGTTTGCCTTCGCCCTCCCATCTCCCCTCCGAACTTTCCCTATAAAATTTACTTCAAGTTTTTTGGGTCGCTGAATCCGAATTTTTAACTTCCCCCTAAAATTTCCCCCCTGAACCCCCCTCCCCCCCAAAAATAGTAGTTTTTAAATATTTTAGGGGAAAAGTATGTAGAAATTCGGAAAGTAAACAAAATTTGCAACAAATAGGATACATGACATTATCACATAGGATAAACGGGGAGAGGTGGGGCTGCCTCGGAAGATTCCCTGCGCGCTGTTTTCAAAAACCAAATTTTTTCAAAAAATCAATTTTTGTTTTTTTTTTTTGTTTTTTTTTTTTTTGGGGGGGGGGGGAGGGTTGCCGGGTGAAATTTTGTGGGAAGTTACAAATTCGAATTCAGCGACCGAAAAAACATAAAGTAAGTCGAAATCCAGAACTAGTATTAATTTTGACAGGTAAAGTCCCTTATTCCCTGAACTTGTATAACTTAGTGCACGTAGCGCCGCAGTGCATGTTCAGAGTTAGTCCTCCCCCTCTCCGCTCATCCTACGTCATAATGTCATATATCATATTTGTTGCAAATTTTGTCTACTTTTTGAATTTCTGCATATCTTTCCCCTAAAACAATAAAAAATTTAATTTAAAAACAACTATTTGGGGGGGGGGGTTGCGGTGGGGGGAATTTTGGGGGGAAGTTACAAATTCAGATTCAGCGACGCAAAAAACATAAAGTGAGTTGCAATCCAGAACTAGTATTAATTTTGCAAATTTGCAAAATTATCAAAATTTTGCAAATTTATCAAATATTATAAAAATACAGCGCAGTGCCAACCCGACCCACGGTTCGAAATGGGTCGGATTGGCACTGCGCTGTATTTTTTTTGTTGCAGGTCGGGTTCAGGTCGGGTTGGTTTCTACTATTTTTCTGCGGGTAGGGTTAACTTTCATTGTTTCGGTTTCTGGTTCGGTTTTGACTTTTGCTTGTCGAGTTCGGGTTAACTCGATTTTTCAAAATAATGTCAACGATATTTTTTCAGGTTAAAAACTATATACAATAAGACTCAATAATAGGCACTCGCGAAAGCGAATAATTTTTCAATTGGGTCGTGTACGGTGCGGGTAACCCGACGCAATGTAGTTCCGCAGTCCTTGATTTAGAATACTTATTACATTTTAAGAATTTGATAATTTCGTGGGGCAGAAAAAAAATATCCAAAAAGGTATACATTTTAAAGTTATGAATGCTTTAAAAATATAAAACCGAGTTAAAGAGACTGTACATATTTAAAGTTATCACTTCAAGGGGGGGGGGAAGGGGAGGGAAATCTGGCAGTTGACATCCCAAGATATCTCTAGGGGTGAGGGGGTTTTGCCATTTGATATCGTTATCACTTTTGAGCCAAACAAAACAGTCTCGTATTTTTTGTTTTGTTTTTTTGTTTATTTTTTTTATGCAAATACAAAGCTACAGTTAAACTTAGATAATTCGAAGTTGAAGGGACCAGAGAAAAGTTTGAAATATCTAAAAATTCGAATTACATATATTCTCTCAAAAAGACGAGATAAATAAACAAGAAAGAAAAAAATCATGCTTCAAGAATAGATTACGAAGCAATTTCCAACATATTCAGACAGAATAATGTAACAAAACTTCACCGTTTCATAAGCTGAAATAGGATGTCTAATTGAACCCTTTGGAAACGCATAACACATTTGAAAACGCAATTTCAGAAATTCTCCTCTGCAATCTTAAAATTATCCGGATTCTTTCAGCAGCCCTGTATATAATATATAGATTTGTATCTATAAACTACATGCATGCCAAAATTTAGTTCAGTTAAGAAATACATAGCATAGTTGAAAATTCTCTTTCTGCATTTTCCTCTAATAATTAGAATGGGAAGTGAATTCTTTTGTGCATACGAGGTATAGAATTTATACACAGTGAGTAACATGCTAACATGCAAAATATTAGTTAAATTTAAAAGTGCATACTAAATTTGAAAACGCACTTCCAGCAATTATTGCTCCAAGTCTTAGGATTTATAGTTACCCCACATAGTGACACTGCAAACAATTCCCGTTCTTTTCCTTAGAAAGATAGGCAAAATAATCTGTTAAAATATTTTGCACTTTAGCTGAGAAAAGTCTCAGGAACAATTTTTACCACAAATTTTTAAGGGCATTCATACGAAAGATTCGAATTACCTAAAATAAAATTTGAAATATCCACGATTTTTTTACATTATTTTAATACAGGACTCTAGGGACCATGCAAAAAATTCGAATTATCCAGAATTTCAAATTAAACAAGCTCGAATTACCCACGTTTCTCTGTATAAACCCAATAAATGATTATAAAATCATTTCATTCCAAAATATGAAATATCAAAAGGTTCGGTATTCCTATTCTTCTACCATGTACGCATGTGATGCGTTGTTAAAGAAACTAGGTTCGAAAAGAGACATGTCATGTTGGGGGAAAGTTGGGGGAAAATGTTATACACCTATTTTGTTGAAAAGATGATCTGCTTACCACTTCCCCGTGCAGTGGACAAGTGCAAGAGAACAATATTACTGTTGAAACATTACGTAACAAAAAGCTATTATTGAATACTTATAAATATTAAATGTTTCTTTAAGGTGTCTCAGGACTCTTAAAATTGGAAAAAATAAAAATAAAAAGACTATTTTCAACACTTAATATCGTAAAATGTATATGATTTTAAAACATGATTTTTATTTTGATGAAAGGTATAAGTATGTTCTTTCATTTCATGTATTTAAAAAATTGCAAGATGCAGAATTAGCATTTGTAAGGGCTGCAAAATGTCAGACATTTGGAGAGTAGAAAATTGGTGTAACAAATTACGCGAAGGATTACAAAATATTTTTTTTTTTTTTTTTTAACAGTAAAAAGGAAATTTTAGGTTCAGTTTATACAGACTAACGTGAAACATACGTTTCGAAAATTTCATGAAAAAATATTTAGAAGTTTTTGAGGTATCCTGCGCGTTATGCCCAAAAACGTCGTTTGAAGAAAAATGGCTTCAAAATTTCAGAAAAGCCGCTTCAGCTATTGAGAAGGTATAATTCTAAAAATCATAACTTGTGTTCTATTAGGAATTTCAAGGAATGAATTGTATCAAAATGTTCAGAAAAGATAGGGGTTTAACATCTAAAAAAAAATTAAAATTTCAAAAATTTTGAAGCTTTAAGAATCCCGAGACCCCCTTAAAGTGTTATTTGATATAAAGTTATTTGATATGTAATAGTAATATTTTATTGCATTTATTTTCATTTAAATCAGTAAAATATGTCAATAATAAATATATAACCATATACGTATATCATTGCAAACGTATAAAAAGAAAAAAAAACTTTAAAAAGAAAAAGAATTTTTAGACACTGATAACAATATCATTAAGAAAGGAAGGGGGAAGGGTGAGAACGTATGATAACGTAATGAGGGAGAGGGTCCAAAATTGCCAAAAAGTTGATAACATTAGACATGTACATGTACAGCTCCAAAGCCGTTATAAAATTTGGTCACCTTACATTAAAGATTAAAACCAAGGATTAAGTCAAGTAGATTGTCATAGCACAATAGCGAACCTGATTAATTATTAAATAATAGTGTTGAGAAGTATGTTATTACGGCTACTGACAATGCCGTAATGTTGTTTCCTTCCCGTATTTAATTTAAGTTTAAAAAGAATATTACCTGACACCACACATTTAGAAACTTAATGTGTTACAGCAAATGCAGAGTTAAATAAGTAAGAAAAATCATGCGTACAGCATAGATTATGAAACACTTTCCAACACTTCCTGAAAGCTTTACGAAACTTCGTTACTTACGGAAATAAGGTAAATAAGATAACTAAGTAAACATTTAAAATCTGACTTCAGTAGTTACTGCCCATAGCCAAATATGTATTCCAATTCTTTTGAACAGCCCTGTAATCGATCTGTATGTTGATATATATATTATATAATGAGAAAATTTAGTTTAGCAAGAAAATGCATAACAGGTTGAAATTCATCTTTCAGCAATTTATACTAATAGATGGAAACATACATGAATACTTTTGTACAGCCCTGTAGTTTACCTAGTACATTTATTACATGCCACTATTTAGCTAAAATTTAATTCAAACTTAAGCACTCTTAAAACTACTGAAATTATATTTCCAGAAATTATTACCCCTAAACGGCCATATATCCAACTCTTTGCGTGGCCCTGTATATCATTTTATCTGTATTCTACAAATATTTCTTAGTACACTAAATTCATTTCAGCGTAAAAATGCATAACTCCTTTAAAACCCACCTTTAAGCAATTTATGCTAATACTCAGTGACCTTTACGAATTCATTTCTGTAGCTCTGTATATGAACTATATAATTTATACGCACTTTATAGTATGCATAAATATAGTGAACAAGTAGGTAAGTGTGATCACAGATCGCACAGAGGGTTTCGTTTAATATTCCTTTCAAAACACTTTATCCTTTTGAAAAATCTGTTAGTTCCACGTTTCGCAACCAGGGACGCACTCTATTCTAAACAAACCTCTATCCGAACAAAACTCCGTTTTATATACTATCCTTAGATATATTAGTCGAGGGGATTGGGTAGATTGCACCCGAGATAAGCAGGCGCCCCTGGAAGTAAAAGTGGAACTAAAATATGTAAGGCTATGGTGCATAATATGAAAGAATGGTCAAAGGGGTGTCGGCAAAAGTTGGAAAAGTGCTCCCCGGGTGAAAAGAGCAGAGGTTAGAAAAATTGCTTAAAATACACAAGTTAGAGCCCGGTGGAGTAAATAATATGACTTTTTGAAAATTTTATGATTTGTCGTGTGGTCTGAATAGAAAGAATTGCTTAAAATATATATGTGGTAGCTCAAAGTGTTAAACGTAAAACTTTTTCAAGATTTTATGATTTGTCGCCTGGCCTCAGGTGTTCTGCTATAAGTATGCAAAATTTCAAATCTCCAATTTAATAAGGGGCTCAGTTAGAAAGAATCGCTTAAAATACGCATCTGGGAGCCCAAAGGTTTAAATGTACGGCTTTTTCAAAATTTTATGATTTGTCGTATGATATGTGGTGTTCAGCTATAAGTATGTAAAATTTCACGCCTCCAACCTAAATAGGGACTCACTTAGAAAGAATTGTTAAAAATACACATGTCGGAGCTCAAAGGGTTAAATGTACGGCTTTTTCAAAATTTTATGATTTTGTTTGATATGTTATGATACCGTTTGATGTGAGGTGTTCAGCTATAAATATGCAAATATCCATCCTCCAACCTAAATAGGCGCTCAATTAGAAAGAATTGTTTAAAATACACATGTGGGAGCCCAAAGGGTTAAATGTACGATTTTTTCTAATTTTTTTTTTATTTGTCGTTTGATGTGAGGTGTTCAGCTATCAGTATGCCAAATTTCACGCCTCCAACCTAATTAGGGACTCACTTAGAAAGAATTGTTTAAAATACACATTTGGGAGCCCAAAGGGTTAAATGTACGACTTTTTCAAACTTTTATGGTTTGTCGTATGATTTGTGGTATTCAGCTATAAGTATGCGAAATTTCAAGTCTCCATCATGTATAGTTTCTGAGAACGGGCTCTGTGACAGACGGACAGACATACAGACAGAGGAGCGAGACGATTAGAGCTTCGTCAGATGAACGAAACCCTAAAAAAGCGTATATCATAATTAAAAATGCATTTCGAGCAATTTTTACTAATATACAGTAATTCGGATACAATATAGTATCTGAAATCTTTTCAAATACACTGCAAACAATTTCTCCTATTAAGTTTATTATTATGAACGGAATACTTTTGTGTGGCCCTGTAAATGAACAATAACTATTCTTTGCACCGCATATTCAACAGAATGCATATTTTAGTGGGCTTCATAAATGAATATCAATTTTACTATGTTTGAAAGAGTGTAACACCATTAAGAATCATTTAAAACGATTTTTAACCATTGGCCGTAATGTAACGGAAAACTTTTGACTGTCCCTGTAAATGAACTAAAGATGCTACAAACTTCATTTGAAATAGGGAACGTGCTATGGTAGAGGCCACTAACATCCAAAAATTTCAGAACGATCCGAGCGTATTTACGAGAGTTAGAGCGTGGACAGACGGCCATACGGACAGACGGACATACGGACAGACGGACAGACGGCCATGCGGACAGACAAACCGAAGTCATAAACACTTTTCAACTTTGTTGAAAAGTGTTAAAAATGAAAGAAAAAAAGCAATTCTGCAAATTTTAGACAACCATTATCGTTTTCATTGTATAACGAAATGATGTACCGCTCTGTTTTCACGATTATTTTTTCGCCTTTTAAGCCGTTTACTTAATACTTTTTTATTTTCTTAAACATTCAGACGTGAATGTTATCATTTTATTATAAAATGCAATCAATATATCATATGTAGCGTTAACAGTTCATTTACAGGGGCACTCAAAAGGATTCCATTACATTATTGTGAATGGGGGGAAATCGTTTGCAGTGTATTTTAATGACATCACGCCATTTCAAATATATGAAAAATGATATAAATTACTGAATTTCATTACAAGATAGTTACTGTACAATAGGGCATTTATAGCATTTAAGATGTCTCGGGACACTTTTAATGATTTAAAATATTCGAAATTTTAATTTTTTTAATATGTTAAACTCTTATCTTTTTTTAACATTTTGATATAATTGTATCCTTAAAATTTCCATTACAACAGAAGTTATGGCTTTTAGAATTATATCCGCACAATAGCTGAAGCGGCGGCCGTTTCCAAAACTTTGAAGTCATTTTTCTCCAAATGACGTTTTTGGCCATAACGCGCACGATATCTCAAAAGCTTCTGAATATTTTTTAATGAAATTTTCAAACATGTGTTTCATATTAGTCTGTATATACTAAACCTAAAATTTTCTTTTTATTGTTCAAAAAAATATTTTTTTAGGTGATCACATTGTTGAAATTTTCAAAATTTTGCATTAGCTAAATAAAACTTTGTATTTAAAATACAAAAACGTTTTAAATATAAATTTATTTAGATTCAGGGTAATTATTACAAGCTGAAGTATAAGTAGGCATCAAACTTTTTATTCTATTTGCAAAATTCATTTTGTATTCCTGCGCGTAATCTGTTATGCCAGTTTTCTGCTCGACAAATCTCTGACAGTTTGGAGCCCCCTCAGGGCCTGACTTATGCAGGGGCATGCGGGGCAGCTGACCCGGGCTTTCCTTCTTAGGGGGACCCCCATAAGAGTAATCAGGATTTTCATTAAAAGGTGCCAAATGATTAAAATTAGCCAAAAGTGACCAAAATTCCTATATTTTCAAACATTTAGGAGGAAGTGCGATCCCCCTTCCCCTCTCTACTTCCAGTACCTCCTGCACCCATGCAAAAAAGAAACTATGTGATTAAAAAACTAATGATTAAAATTTTATTATGACAACTTAATATTCTATTGCTTTCAAAAGAAATTCTTTATTAACATTTTTCTCGCAATGTGGCAAGTTAAAACCATTCATTATGATCAATTTGGGGCATTTTCTTTTAGACATCTTATAGCGTACATAGATAAGCAAAGCAAAGCAAAAAAAAAAAATACTTGTGTCAACCAATCTATCATTTTCTCTGCTATTATCCTACTAGTATTTTTTCTTAAAGTTGTGACCATCATTTTGTGATACCCTGTTTACAGATGGGAGCAGTACCGGGTACAAAATTTATGCATGCATACAATACGTATGAAGTTTAGTACTAGCCACTTCCACATTATTCCAAAAGAATTCTATAGATATATAGAAGGGGGGGGGCAGAATGATGGTTGCCCCGGGACCTCCCATAGCCTTAGTCGGGACCTGCCTTCTGTAAATGCTAATTCTACATCTTGCAATATTTTAAATACATGAAATGGATGAACATATTTAAACATTTCAATTCCAATAAAAATTGCGTCATAAAATTAAATAAATTTTAAGATATTAAATCTTGAAAATGTTCTTTTTTTTTCTTTTTTCAAATTTTAAGAGTCCTGAGACCCCTTAACATTCATTTACGGGGACATACGAAAGAAATCAGTTACAGTACTGCATTTGAGCAATAATTGCTGGAAAGGCGCTTTCAATTTCAGTATGTGCTTTTAAATGTAACTATTTTTTTGCATGTTACTTGTTGAGCATAAATTTTATACCTCATATACAGGGCTGCACAAAAGAACTCCTTATTAGCGGAAATTGCTGAAGGGAAATTTTCAACTGTGGTATTTATTTCCTAACTAAGCTAAATTTTTGCATGCATGTAGCTCATAGATACAAATCCATGTATCATATACAGGGCTGCTCAAAGAATTCAGATAATTTCTGATTAAACAATGAAGTTTTGTTACATTATTCTGAATGTGTTAGAAAGTGTTTCATAATCTATGCTTCATGCATATTTTTTTCTTTCTTGTTGTACAGCAGTGATATCTGACGAACAGATTTTGCTCAAATTTTGCATGCCAGTCCAATGTCGATGACAATGCATTTTGAATGAATTGAATTTTGTATTAAAAGCGTGTTAGTTTATTTTTTTTTAATTATACTTCTTTCGAAATAATAAGACATTGATTTAATCTCACAGATTATAATCTTAAACAATATTCATGCATTTTAAATTTTCGTGCGTTTTGATTCGCATTAAAATTCTCGTTTGTTCCATTATTAATTTGGGGTACCTGTTTTTATTTTTTTTTTTTAAAGAATGTTTCTTTTTCCCCCTAAGAATTTCATACTATTTTCTCTAATCGATTGATCTATTGTGAACGTATTGTTCGCATATATAAAAGATGTTAATGACAAAGCAAGCATTATTTTTTTATTTATTCCGTCGTAAGGGACAATTCGATTTTCGCGTGAAATTCCTTTTTGAATTTTATTCCCTGATGGTTGTTTGATGGAAAATTGTCCAAGGCTGAGATCGTGTTTCTAAAGGAGGTGTGGCAAGGACATTCTCCAAGAACATGTTTCGAATGAATTCTGTAATGTTCCACTGTCACACTGTTATCAATTTAGCGAACATGTATTTTTTTCCTTGGTAGCTAATGCGGTCATTTTTTTAATGCATCTTAATGACATCTTTGAAAGTATATTTGGTAAGAAAAAAAGATGTGGAATCCATTTAGAATATTAATGCCAGTGCGTAAACAGAGTATTTAAGCAAATAACAATAATAAATAAATAAATAGATAAAATTATTCTTCATTTTTACTTAAGATTAACCTACATAAGCGTTGCGAAAAGCAAATTTTTCGCTACGATGAAAATCACAATGAACAAAAAAATGCTTTTAAGCGTACATATTGAATATTTTAGATAAATGGTTCACATGATCAAAATTTGAAAGTCATTTTTTTCAGATGGAGTATTTCTGGTTGATAGAAGTTTACATGCCATATGCATGCTAAATATTATTTTTGTGATGTCAATAAAGGAGCTAAGGAAAATTGTTTCAAGGCGAATTTTAAAATGTTTCAAAACAACTTTTTGTTGAGGATAATTTAAAAAATAGATTAATCATTTTAAAATTTAAAATTAATTCCTACTTTATTTAACAGTTCCGTAAATATAAACTACACTGCTCAAAAAAAATTAGGGGAGCAAGCAAAAAAGTGAAGAGAACTGTGCAAGACAACCGTGTATGTTCATAAAATGGATAGTACACGTGTATCAATGCGCAACACAGAAAACAAGACGCAAAAAAAATTGTAAGGGAGCTTTTATTCTTTGAAAAGATGAAAAGAACATGAAAAGAAGGTTTATGGCAACAATTTGTTTTCATGTAAATGATAAAAAAAAGGTATTGTTTAGAAATGATGCACGATTTTTAATATGGTGTGTGGTCTCCTCGAACAGTTAAGACTGCTGCACACCTGTTTTCTATGGATGCGATGAGATTATCGATAAGACTTTGGGGAATACTGTTCCACTGCTCAAGAATTGCAATCACCAAGTCCCGGACAGTAAAAGGAGGCCTCAGTCTCACAGCAATGCGTCGTCTGAGTAAGTCCCAAACATGCTCGATCGGATTTAGGTCAGGATAGTATGCTGGTCATTCCATACGCTGTATTGTTTTAGCTTCAAGCATTTTTTTCCACAAGACGAACTGTATAAAGTCTGGCATTATCATGCAGGGAAAAAAAGAAATCACTAATTACTGCAACATAAAATACGACATGAGGTCTCGGTATCTCGTCTATATTACTCCGGACTGTCAAAATGCAATTCCGAATGATATGCAGGCCCGTACGTCCACCTATGCTGATTCTAGCCAAAATCATCAACCCACCTCGTCTGTAATGTGATCTTTCACGAACGAATGTGGGATTATTTTGAGTGCCTCTTTCTCTCCATGCCAAAACACATCAGATGTCACATCCAGACTGAATCGGGACTCGTCTGTAAACAGAATTTCACTCCAACAACGTTGCCTCCAAACTCGATGTTCAGTTCCCCACCTTCTTTGGGCCGCACAGTGGCTTGAGGTCAACGGAATACAGTCCATTGGCTTACGTGCATATAGACCACCCTGATGAAGCCTATTTCGGATTGTTTGGCTGGACACCCTTCGTCCTTTGGCCAAGAACAACTGTGTTTGCAGCTGAGTAGCATTGCCCGTACCATCTCGACGGGCTGTTAACAGGATATATCGGTCAACAGTTTCTGTGTTAGCACATTTTCGACCTTAGACTTGTCGATGACTACCATTCCATGTGTCTTGGAATCGATTCCACAGCCTTTCATGGACATTTCTTGCGACTCCAAGAGCGTCCACTACACCCTGTTATGTTTCCCCAAATTCAACTGTCCCGATAACAGGCCAAGTCATGGATTGCGGTAAATCATGTTGTTGTGACATTTTCAAGCCACTTTTTCTCAAAACACAAGCTGAGCAATTGATTTTTACAACTGAGGCAATGAAACAGACGTTTCTGCAAAATCCCGATTTCTGCACTTATCACCTTTTTCCAGTTTTGACGTCATAAACTTTAATTTACGTGTGAAGTTTTCTTTATCTGTTTTCTGCAGCACTTTAAATTATGGATGTTTTAGTTTACGTTACTTATCGGTGTAAATATTTGCGTAATTTCGTTAAAACCATGTGCTCCCTTAATTGTTTTGAGCAGTGTAGTAAACACTGTAATGTATTCTAATTCCGTTATGTGGCGCTACAAAAATATTCTGATGTTATTGTGATTATTTATTGTAAATCAGAGTATTTTCCTAACTTTAGTGTTGTCTTAATATCTTACAGTTTGCATTAATCTTAAGACTAATAACACTACTGAAGCCCCTATAGGAAAAGTGGGTAGGCTCTTTGATGTCTTTTACTTTGCGGATATTTCTTCCTGTGGCATATGTAGAAAGTGGTGTTATGTGTGCTTAAATCTTCAAATCTTCTTTAATAAATTCGAATTTTGGACCGACGTACTTCTTTCTTGGCTTTTAGCCAAGGCTGATTTTTACCTTTGATAATTTCATTTCAAAAAAGGTTACATCACACAAACGTGATGTTGAAAATTTAATAAGTACTCTCATTTACTTTTATTTTATGTATTTATTTGTAATATTTTTTAGAAGTAATCAAATGTTAATAATTTAACCTTCAAAATTTTTTGCGGCACACCTGAGATCCTCCCACGATACTGTTCTGCGACTCAGTGGCTAAAAATTCCCTCTGCTCTACCGATTAAAAATCTTTATTTTATCTTGCGAATTTTTTTCAATTAAGCTTTTAATGTTACGCACACATTACCTTCTTGAATCCGTATCTTTATTATTTTTTTAAAGAGCCACTTTTAATTGTTATCTATTTCTGTGTTTCATATTTGGTTACCCATATGGAAAGAGCCTCCTGTTGATCCTCATTTTCGACACAATCGCATTTTGTTTTCATTGATTAAAAATACGCATGTAACGGTCATTATTTTCTATACTTCTGATATATTAAAGTCATAAACAATTTAATTTCCTTCCAGAAATTATTCAAATACAGAGTGATTTAAATTATAGTATCCCTGTTAGAAATGTTCTAGAGATAACCACGCCTCCATTTTTGAAGAATATATATTTCAGACATGGGAAAACGATTGATGCAATAAAACAAATTTAGTTACAAAAATAGCCAATAGTTGAAAATGTGGCGCTGTGAACACTGTCATGCAATGAATATAAAACGGCACTACCAATAAAGATCATCATACGAAGAGTCAGCATGGAGATTTTACTAATGTACACCATACATACACAAACACTCAAATATACAGAGAGGTAGATAACACCATCTACAAAACACACCTGAATAAGGGTCATTCCATACAAAATGGGCCAATCAGATGTGGCTGGTATGTCACAGATTTTAATGAAAATCAGCATATAAGTAATCATATTTATTTAAAAGTAAATTCAAAATAATAGATTTCATGATTGTCTATTTAAGTATTAAGGTTAATACAAAATCGAGGTTTTGTCTACATGCTTGAAATTTCAATTTTGATTAACAACCTTAGGAATAAAAAACTATATTAAAAATCATTTAGCCGATTAAGAATTAATAATAAGTTGATTAATAATAACAGATTGGCGTAGTTTAGTAATTTCCTTTTTATTTTGTAAAGAGAAAAAAAAATAATAAAAAAGTTTTGAGGGAAAAAGGCAATATGTCTATTTCTTGTTTGAACAAGAAGGAAAGCTTTTAAATTTTAAAATTATTTGACACTATAGATAAAAACATATATTTTAAATTTAGAAACTTTTATTCTTGCCTTTTTATTTCTTAATGAGAAAAAATATTTTTAAAAATGAGAAATTTTGAGGGGGAAATGCAATATTTCTATCACTGTTTGAACATGAAAAAAAACTCTTAAAACTTAAATTATTTGATATTATAGATTAAAGTGTATATTTTGAATACAGAAACTGTTATTCTTGCTTTCAGTTTATTTTTGCCTCAAGCATATTTTAAATTAGAGTAGAAAAAATGATTCAGTTGAACAAAAAATTATATATTAATCCTAAATCTAGATAGATGGTAGCACTAAATTTTTTCTTGAAAACTCGTAAGAATTCAAAAAGGGATAGCCCATGGAATGTAATAAATATTACCTTTTTGAACCCAGTTTTGTTATGTTAGGAGTCAAAAGGCAATCTTGAAATTTTTTTAAGCATATCATGGACTTATTGATCTTTATGACTGCGCAATATTGTTAATTTCTGACCCTACATATGAGGAAAAATTATAATTTTGCATTTTTTTTTTTTAAGTTTCTAAGCTATTTTGAAGATGAAGGAATAGCAACTTTCAAACTTGAGGAATTCGATCTCCATGTGTACTAATACTACAACAGGCACCACAGAGATGTTTTTGAATTCCTTTGTTTTTTATAACGTTTTTAATTTTCTCAAAATTGACAAATTTTCAATTTTTACAACCAAATTAAGGTTAATCATGGTGTTACCAGATTATTATTACTAAATAAATATGAAGATAATTTTCCAGCAGTTACAATATTATAAAAAAATTTAATTTACGGAACTTTAAACTTGCAACTTTGAACGATTTCACACACGCCATTCTATATCACAAGTTTTTTAAATGTCCAGAACTACCAAAATATATACTTTTTTTGTCTCGATATTTTGCAATGCTTTATTTGAATATAAATTGAATCTGTGTACCAAATTTTATTAAAATCGGTTACTATGTGGCCACGACTTTTTTAAATTTTCTGCTCATTTTGTGTGGAATGGCCACTAACTTAATAGCAAACAAAGGCTTTTAGAAGCTACTTCCAGATAGTCTTACTGATTTCAAATACCCACCGTGCCGCAGGAGTGACAATTTCCGTGTCACAATTGATCCACAGTAGCACTTAACTAGTCGGTATAAGCGCTACGTGCATGTAACTTACATGCCTCTTTTCCTATACCTTTTACTCTTTCGACATACACTATTAAATATTTTGTACGGCAAATCCAAATTACTGACTATGATGTAAACATTACACATTCCCACTGGATTCTCACTGGACAGCTAAATGTTCGCAGTTGCAATATAGTCACCCACTTGCAGTATCCTTTGTTTTTGCTCACATAATACTTGAATTGCAAACCTTCTTATCTTTCAGAACCAAAGATAAATTTCCACAAACCACAAGGCCTTTTCATTTCTTATTTGAGGGCCTTTAACAAGCATGTTGTGCAAATCTTGCTGTACAGCTTGGACGTGCCGTTTTTTAGTCTGTTTTCCAACAAAAAATTTCTATTGCATCAATCATTTCACCATGGAATTTAATGTATATTTTCCAAATATGGAGATGTTACGTTTATGAGTTATATCTCTAGAACGTTCCAACTAGGGATACTTTAATTTGAATCTCCCTGTAGAATTTCGGTTCACTTTTCTCAAAAAAGGTTTTTTATTGCGATTAAATCTATATATATGTGACGATTTTGTTCTGTTTATGTCAAAATTTTAGATAATCAGCTTCCAAATAGACACAAACAGTCGTTTGGAGGATCAGTCGGGCCAATAAAGATGAAAACCATTAGGATGTTTGCAATAAACAGTGTGGGTTGACCGAAAACAATTTATTTAGAAATCGACAATATAATATAAAAATCAACGGAGATGTAAGATGTTAATATTCTACTAATAAACAGGGTTGCATGGCTTTACTAGCATAAAACAAATCGCATATAGTTCCGTCTAAGCTTGCATAGATGAATTTTATACCAAAAGGCATAGGAGAACAATAACTGCATTACGATGACAAAGCAAATTACCAATGATAAACACGGAAAGCGCGAATTGAACAAATTGTTGTGATACGGCTTCTTTTTGACGCGAAGACCATTCAAAGTAAAAACAGAGAAATTCGAGGTGAAAATTAAAAGGGAAGAATTTTGAAAGGAAATTGGAACAGGGGTAAGCTATTACTCGCGCAAAGCCAAAATAAAAATAAAGATGCGTAAATTCGATTAGATTATAGAAAAGAGAAATAAAATGATATTTGAAGAGGAAAATAGTGAAATTAAAAGAGAAAAATTTAGAATATTCTTTAGTTAGATTAATAATTAAAAACACTTCACAAATAGGGATGCTTTAACTTGAATCACCCTGCAGAATTTCTGCTCACGTTTCTCAAAAAAGATTTTTCATTGCGATTCAAACTATATATATGAGGACGTGAGTTTCAAAACATGCCTTATCCAAAAAATCAAATTTTGGGAAATCGCGAAAAACCTGTAACTGCCGACCTCGTGCATCGAATACCTCCAATTTTTTGTATACTTATAGCTAGTTGCTCTGTGATATCATTGTATTAAACGGAAAAATCTACTTTAATTAATTTAATTAATTAATTGCAAAAAGTTTCGGATAAGAAGAGTTTTGTTGCCAACCTATGGATAAGAAGAGTTTTGTTGCCAACCTATGAATAAGAAAGTTTTGATATCAATTTATTTAAAAAAAAAAAACATCGTTTTTCATACTTGCTGAAAGAAATTAATAGTTTCTATTTTTAGTCATCGGATGATAATATTTTGTATTCAAAAATAATCCTTATGACAGCAATAAGTATGATCAAAATTTAGTATTACGTTTTATTATAAAAAAGCAAACTTATCAACAATAATCAAATAAAACTTATCATAACTAGCTTATGATTAAAATAATTTGGTTTTTTAATGTGATATAATATAATCTATATAACATATAACATTATATATATATAATATATATATATATATATATAATGTACTTTCATAAAGTTCGGGGACTCCCTTCCCCTTCTTTTTAAAAAGAAAGTCCAGTTTTTAAATGCTTCTAGCACAACTTTTACACTCTGAATTTTTTATATTCCAAGAATCTTCCGAAATATACTTCCACAAATTTGAAGAAGACCATGGTTCTTAGTCTTTATGGTAATGCCTTTGAAAGTGCACTGAGATGTACTTAAAAAAACTTTCAATGTGAGAATTTTACTTTTCTGGATCTTTCATGGAAGGAAAGAAACCTGACGGTTTCTTGAAGGAGATGTTTGAGATGTGAACTTCAAAATAAAGTTATCATATGCAGTTTTGTCTTTGCTTGAAAAAAAAAAAAAAAAGGCTTGGTGGAAGCGTCATACATCTTGCATTGAGGGAGTTGAATACTAGAGGTTTTCTTTCTAGTGAGTGTACTTTGAGAGGACCGGAAATGCCTTAGTTTTATGCCTGAGAATAAAAATTAAATCTTTTAACACCTTCTGAAGTAAGAAATATAGAGATTCTCCATTTTTAACTTATATTTTAATGTTCTTTTGAATGTATTCTTTACTAACCCATGTGTTCGTGTTCCTTTTTCTTTTCCCTCCCCCCCCCCCCCTTCCCCCACAAAATGCAAGAGTTTATTCGCTGTCCGTTATGCATAACACATGCTGTAAAACTTATTTAATTAGTTTGTATGAATAGAACAGGTAAAAACTTTAAACGAAAATAGCAACAGGTCACAGAGAAACGAAGGAAAATTACAGTGATAGTAGCTGATAAGTTAGTCGTCCGTTGGTCTACGCATGCGTAGGGATAAAGCTAGTTTTGTTGCCAACTCACTGGTGGATAAGGCGAGTTTTGAAGACAAACCACTATTTTAAGAACACAAAAATAAAGGATAAAAATATTTTTTTACATGTTATAGTGTTTTTTCTGTACAGGTTTACCAATAGAATAGATTGGTAGAGAAACCTCGATTTTTTCAATTTTGTATAAAGGCGAGTTTTGAAACTCACGTCCTCATAAATATTAAGAAATTTTTTCACAGAATAATTTTTTTCTATTATTTTATTTAGTTTTTAATTATTCCATAAAGTTGAGGTGAAAAGAAACAACAATTTAAATTATAGATAACAGTATTTTTTCATATTTCTTTAACCCTTTATCTACTGACGGTACTTATAAGTACCATTAAAATAACTTGTTATAAAATTCATTTAATACATCGATTAGTTGTAATATAGTTTAGAATGAGCTATAGATGCATTACTTTATCTCATTCCAAAAGCATTATTGGCTACACAAAACAAAAATATTTTTAAAAGGATGATTTCTTTTGCCTTTGCCTCTTTTCAGCTTTCTTGACGTTGGGGGGGGGGGGGTGTGAGGGGAGAATTTTTCAATGGAGAAATATTTCTATATTTCTATTGTAAGAACATTATGTTTGTACATTTCCTAATTCTACAAAATATTAAGAAAAATATTTAAAATAAAAGATTTGAGTAGGGCTTTAAAGAGCGCACAAAATTCCTATAAATTCAAATTTAATTAATCCTTCTAAAATCCTTCGAAATTTTACCAAATGATTATGTAAATCTTCTAATGTAGTTTAAACAATTCACGAAAAATGCCTTATAAGATAAAATTTTCAAGAATTCATAATTCAGAACATAAAGAGTTAAACTACTATAAAACGATTAAACACCAAGAAAAAAGGCTTTATAAGATAAAATTTTCAAGAATTCATAATTCAGTACATAAAGGGTTAAACTACTATAAAACGATTAAACACCAAGCGTTGATTTAGCATATTTTGCATAGATAAGTGGGGGGCCAGTGTAAAACATGCAATTAATATTTGGTATTTTATGATAATAAGTTAGTCTTAACCCAAAAGCGAGAAATATTCTAGATGCAAGCTGCTTCGTTTTTCATATTTTTATTTTATACACTGCCATATGTGATACATAAAATATAATATTATTTATAAAATATCTCATACAATTTGTCAGTTTTTAACGTTTGATTTTTTTTTCAAATCCAGACATTTTGACTTGGCACACTTGTTACGTACACTTCATGTATACAATCAGTCTTTTTACACAAAAAATACTTTCTTGTCTGCCAACTTGTATTCAATTATGTTATACTCATAGATGCCAGCTTCCTAGAAAAGAAAATAATACATAGTATTAGAGGAAGATCTGATTACTTTAATGATTTATTTACATGTTCTAAGTTATTTAAAAGGTAGCACCATTTTAAAAAATTAGAGAAGCGAATCGCTAATAGGATTATTTTGAGCTTCCGTTAAAATATAATATGCATTATAGAACATTATAAAAAGAACAATGTACTTTTTTACTTTCTAGTGAGAAATCCAAAGTACTTATGACACTTACATGCAGAAAAGGATTTAGAGCGGAGAGAGAGGCAAATAATAGCCAGGGAAGCTGAAAACTAAAGAAAACACCAAAATACAGGATGGCGAAGGCAAAAAGTTACTTTGTACTTATATTTAATTACTTTTCTGGCAACTTTTTTCAACATAAGTGCCTGATACAGTGTCACCAACGCGAGAGAGAGTTACGTGTGTCGACATAGTTAACAATTGAAAATAATAATAATAAAAATACACCTCAACATTAAATTTATAGTTATTTATTATTCATAACAACTAAATAATCTGATAACATTTGAATTGAACACTATGAAATTAGTGTGACACTTAGTATTGTTTGTCACTTGATAGTTTCCCAATATCAGACAACAGGCTGGAAGTAACTAGAGTATTTAGTCACCTAAATTACAATTATTCAGTAGATTACTTTTCCACTTAGCCTGTTTCTTTTCAGGAAAACATTTGTTTTGATAGCATAAGAGAAATTTTTCAGATCAAGAAGCCTATTCTGTAGCTCGTAGTGTCCCTCCCGATCCCCTTTATTAAGGGGGCTCAGAGCTTGAAAACTTTTCAAAAAATAGATTTTTTTTTAATCTATTTTGATTATTCAATTAATTCTGAACACAGTGCAAAAAATGGCATAAAAATATCTGCATTTTTAACGGAATTATAAGCATTTATGTAACAATTACTTTCATAGTTGCACCCATTTAATTGAAACTTCAAGTCGCGTTTTCTCAAAACTTCATTTTTGACGAATATCCGTAAGATTTTAAAAAAATGATTTGATGGAATGGCTTAAATTTTTTTTTGTTGCATATAGCATCATTATTTATAGAATGAAATAATATATTTTAGATTGCTTAATATTTTGACTATTTTTTACCGAAAAAAAATTATATTTTTTAGAGTTTTTTTAAATTTTTAGATTTGAGAGTTTTTTTAAATAAGGTTTCCTTTCAGTGATAGTTATATCCTTCATTCATTCTATAGAGTGAAGTTTCCTGATGCATACGGACCCTCTCATGCATACGGACCTCATATGAGGTCGTATAATTATTGCATTATTAAGCAAAAAATTTTTGAGCATTCATTTATGGAGATTTGGTTTGTGGACAGAAAATACCTAGCATGTAGTACAATAATAAAATTATTTTATAATGGTTTCTCATTTATCACAAAAAAAGTTTTTTGTGAATAATGAAAAATAATGAAAAATAATTTGTGCACGAGAGGGTTAAAGCAAAAATTAGGTTCTTATGTCAATTCAACATTAAGAGTCATTCCATATAAGAATCACCCAGGCTGCGATTAAATGGTAAACAGATTCATGTGATTTTTTTTTCTCAGTGAGATGACCATTAGAAAGAAAGAAATCTAGAATATTAATGCCATGGGACCATTAGTTTTCATTTGGTGGGGAGTCAAAGGTCAGAGCGCCGCTTGAAAAATTCAAATTTTATGTTTTGCATAGTATTTTTCATAGTATGCATTGAAGTTATCCCACAAAACAAATTACATGGTTCTATTACATAAGGTTGGCCATTTGCTATTCAAGAATAAAAATTATGGGATATGTGTAATGCAGTGAGCTAGATGCTGGAAAAATTGATTTTTTACCGAAATTTCACTATAGTTTTGACACATATAGCTCTTTGCATTGAAATCATCCCATCATTTTTAACAGCTGTATTCTTCTCTATGGTGAAATGAAACACAGAAAAGTAGGGCCCACCATGGGTAGACTTTAATGCATTCTAAAATTTTATGCCAAATTTCCAAAAAAACATATTTTTGCCTGTTTTAAGTGAGGCATACTAGACATGCATTAAAGTCAGAAGCCTCTACAATAATAATAGAAATGTAGAATAACTATTCACCTTTAAAAATCACCAAACAGAATCATGGGCACTAAAGCAGTTTTCATGGGGTAATGGAAATCGCATTGTAATATAATTGGGAAATACGCTTCCACGATCATAGCCTTCAATCATTGCCAAGAATAAAAATACTTACAATTATTTCTGATATGCATATATTTTTTATTCTAACATGAATTTCCACATGTATAACAATAAATATTTTTAATATGTTTTTGTTACAGGCAGTGACGATGTTTTAATGAAGTGAAAAGAAGCATGTAAACCAGATGATTATAAGCTACTTCAGTCTTGCTGCATACTGTCTGTTTGAAAGTAAGACAGTTTTTAAAAGCTATTTTAAACAAGGATGAATATTCCTTATGCAAGTTATCAAACAAATGTGCTTGTGGGCCATATGCTGCTACAAAATCAAGTAGATTATTTCCAGTTTCTGAACTCACCAGGCTTAACGATTTGTCATGGTAATGAAAAAAAAATGTACCTCCAAAAAATATTTCTGAAAAAGATCTCATAGAAAATCGAAGTAGAACTACCATAGAGCTTGAAGATATGATTTGTGCAAATCACAGACACAATTTTGGAACATTTTGGACACCACCTCGCTATTGCGAGCATCCTAATCATAAAATCAAGGGTAAGAAAGGGCATGGATTTGAGGCCTTATACATTTTTCAAATATGAAGCACTGTGCTCAGAATTTGGTTCGTTCGCAATTAGTGGAGTATTATGCAGGATGTTGGCAATAGCGAGGTGGTGCCCAAAATGTCCCAAATTCGTATCTGTGCTTTGCACAAATCATATCCTCAAATTCGAGGGTTGTTCCACTTCGATTTTCTATGAGATCTTTTTCAGAAATATTTTTTGGAGGTACATTTGTTTTTATTTTTTCCAGTACCATGCCAAATCGTTTGGCCTAATAAGTTCAGAAACTGGAAAAAATCTGCTTGAGCTTGTAGCAGCGCACAAATACGTGCAAACACGACACAAAAAATCCCATGCAATCGTTTCGAGGATTCCGGAATTCCCAGTGAGGAAAAAAAAAGAATGATTAAAATGGGTTAGAAGAACCCCGGTTATAGCCCCGAGTACTGGCTTATGGAATGATTGAAAAGGTAAAAACAAGAGTTTATATACCCTAAAGAAATGACATAATGAACCAGAACTAACTGAAAAAAAGAGTCATTGCGCAGGATCCCTCCATACGGGTGATCCGGGAATCCTCGAAACGATGGTATGGAGTATGGAATTTTATGTGTCGTGTTTGTGCGTATTTGTGTGTTGAATAGTTTGTTAAAGATTTTAACTTTTGTATTAAAATTAGCACAGTTTGATTTATGCTTATATCATCATCTAGTTTACATGCTTCTTTTCACTTCATTAAAGCATCTTCACTGCCTGTAACAAAAACATATTAAAAATATTTATTGTTTTACATGTGGAAATTCATGTTAGAATAAAAAATATATGCATTTCAGAAATAATTGTAAGCGTTTTTATTCTTGGCAATGATTGAAGGCTATGGTCGTGGTATCGTATTTCCTAATTATATTACAATGCAATTTCCATTACCCAATGAAAACTGCTTTAGTGCCCATGATTCTGTTTGGTGATTTTTAAAGGTGAATAGTTATTCTACATTTCTATTATTATTGTAGAGGCTTCTGACTTTAATGCATGTCTAGTATGCCTCACTTAAAACAGGCAAAAATATGTTTTTTTTGGAAATTTGGCATAAAATTTAGGAATGCATTAAAGTCTGCCCGTGGTGGGGCCTACTTTTCTGTGTTTCATTTCATCATAGGAAAGCATTCAGCAGTTAAAAATTAGGGGATGATTTCAATGCAAAGAGCTACATGCGTCAAAACTATAGTGAAATTTCGAAAAAAAATTCGCTTTTTGTAGCCTCCTAGCTCACCACATTACACATATCCCATAATTTTTATTCTTGAATAGCAAAGGGCCAGCCTTACATAATACAACCATGCAATTTGTTTTGTGGGATAACTTCAATGAATATTATGAGAAGTACTATGCAAAACATAAAAATGCAATTTTTCAAGTGGCGTTCTCACCTTTGACCCCTGCCAAATGAAAACCAATGGTCCCACGGCATTAATATTCTGGATTTATTTATTTCTAATGGTCATCTCTCTGAGAAAAAAAATCACATGAATCGGTTTACCATTTAATCACAGACCCCCGATTCTGGGTGTTTCTTATATGGAATGACTCTTAAGATATCTTACGGATGGTGATATGACACCAAAATTTTTTTTCGAAAATTGTGTTACATAAATTTTGCTATATTTTTTATTTTGTTACATTAAAGTACTTCATTTTATAATTTTATAAGACTACAAAAATATCTTTAAAATATCAGAAAGCTTGAATTAGTTACATTGAATACTTCTGTTTTTATATGGACACGATGCGAGAGCTCGGTTTACATATTTTTCGGTATCGATCAAGCCCTGAGCCCCCTTAAAGTTTACAAAAATACAATGTTCAGTCGAAGCTGAACCAGCAGCTAAACGCGACAAGGGGTGGGTTTGAAAATAAGTGGGTTTAGAAAAATAAATAATAAGTACAAACTATGGTCAAAAACCATATCGCTTATGAGGCGTGGCCTTGTCAGGTAAGAACCCTCTACTCGACAGGCGGCAGGGACTGAGTAGAAGTTGTCCACTGAGAATTGCAGCTGACGGCCACTAGGTAAGCCGGCTGGTAGGTACGGTACTAAGATATTGCGAAGTCATTCCTTGGGAGGGATGGCAGACTTCTTAATATGCCACTGTGCTGTTAGCGGATAGGTGAAGTAATAATGGGAAGGCGACGCCACTGCGCCACACTCGCAAATAAATGTGTCTGCACATTTAAATTTGTGGAGGTATGTTCGAAAGGGCCCCGTTCGCAAACACAAGTATTGCCGAACATTGATGGCCTTTTCTTCGCGTGATCTATCAATTTAGGATGGACGGATCGGGCAGTGTCACCATTGGGACATGTTGCCTCAGAAAGAAGTGATAAAATGACATTAATGTAACCCAAGACATTTTTTTTAAATTCTAAATCAAAATTACAAAATTACATTAACATATAAAGTGATGGATAACCATGAGTATGCGTAAGATTTCTCATTCAGGTTTAGTTACACAAAAGTAAAAAAAGAAAAGATTCATAATAAAAACAGTAGAAGGTGTAAAATCGGTGATATTCAAAATATTAAACAACTATATCTAAAAATAAAAGCCTGCATGTTTTAAAAAGGCACAGAGTGCCACATGAGATGTTTCCCCAATCAGATTTATCAGTCAAGGTGATGAGGATAGTTGATTGTTTAGTTTAATGAGGTTTGATGTATGTAAATACAGATAGGATATCTACGCCAAACGAGTAATTTACAGAAAGCTACGTGTTATTAGAATGACATTATAGAAAAAAACAATATAGCTATACAAGAAAGAAAGAATTAATGTATTTCAGAAACAGAAAGATAGAAGGAGGTGGGGATTAGCCAAAATTATTGAGAGTCTGGAACAGGAATTTTTAAAAAACGTGCGGTATGTGGCCTGAAGGATTGGCCAATGTAAGTATATGTTTTAGAGTTAGGGGTAAATTACATGTTGAACACAGGATGATACTCTATCCTGACAACAGATAATGAGAAGTTAACCTAGTATATCCAGTGCTTAATCATGCAAGATTGACACAGCTTATTTTAGTCTTTAGATCCCGAGAAAGTTTCGAGATATTTAGTAAGATTTATTTTATCAAACATTTAAAGTCATAATGTTAATTGATTGCTGAGAGCTACAGATAACTTTTTTAGCGGCCATATCTTTGTCTTTATTACCAGTTACACTAACATACCCAAGGATCTAACAAAGAGGGATTTCATGAAAAAGTGTTTGAGGTGGAACACAAGGCTTTTAATGGCGACAGAAAATTGAAGAATGTCGGATGACAGTACCTTGATCGTTCTTTCCGAATCTGACTATAAAATGAATTTCTTATTTTCATGCTGAGTGATGAAATTGAGTGCAGTGTGTATTTCCATAAGTTCAGCAGTGAATACTATGGACAGTTTACGATTGAAAATATTATTATTTGCTACTAAAGAAATACTCACATGGTCAATTGACAATGATTCATCAGTAAAAGTTTATAAGCAGACTAAACTGAGTGATGAAAAAAGCTAAACATATTCGTTGTTTTGATCAACACTAGTCGTTTAAATACGTCTATTTAAACACTAGTCATTGTTTTTGGAAAACCAGAGTATGTTTCACAAAATGGGAATACTAGGGAACCTTCAAGATGCAAAAGTGAAAGGATCCGAAGCAGGTAGATTTAAAGACTGCACAGTGTATTCGTAATTCAAACGAAGGGACACAAAAAGATACGATCAAAACAGAATAAAAGAGGTGTCTTTTGCAGATATACATGTTTCATTAAATTTTTATCCTACTGCATCACTGCAATAAGATCCATTTAAACATTTACTCGAGCGGCGGCCGATGATAGGCAGACAGTTCAAAATATCCATCACTTTTTGTAGAATACTGAGTTAAAATTCTAAATCACAAAACCTTTTTTATGAAAAAAAAATGAAAAATAGGCCGGGTGGCATTATTGGTGTCTTACTCGTAGAGACTGTGGTACGTTAGTTTCCATGCCCTATACTAGAATACTAGATGATTATACAGGGTGGACATAAAATAGTTATGCAAAAATAGTGATTGTACAGAGAAACATAAAAATAGACATGATCATAAGATATAGCTAAACACAAAAGTTATCTTTTTTTAGAAATGTTGCTGCTCTTTGTTACTCTGCACATGTCTCGTCAGTAAATAAGTCCTTGACATACCTTTGTGAGCATGTTAATCAATCAACGATCCATTTATGTAAAGTGCAGATTCGTGATTTGAGTTCGGTGATAGATTTCGAAAGTAGTGGGTCATAAAACTGACCGTTAACAAAATTCCATATACTAAAGTCTAAAGTTTAAAGTCTGGTGATCGTGGTGGCTAGCGAATAACACCTCCACATTTTTCTATATGTTATATCTGAAGCATATCCAGATATACGCTTTCCGTAACTGTTTTCACGGTAAATAAGAATGAGACAAAATCATAGGATGCGATATTACTAATTTGGCTTTGAACTGGTACCGTACAGTTAATATTTTAATAATTATTCAATTACCAAATTTCCTAACTAATTTCTGTCCACCCTACACATTAAGTGAAGCGTTAGGCGTATTATACCTTATGGCAATACTTCAAGAAGTATGACAAATATTCTTAATAGTGCATCTAAAAAAATCACACATATAAATATGCAAGGTATTATTGAAACTGAATGTTTTTATTCTTACATTTTGATTTTCTTTCTTGAGCTCTATAACTTGTTTTTCATGAGCTTTGACGAGCTTATCTTTTTCTTTGCTATGCTTGATGGCAGTGTTTTTCCTTTCTTCAATGAATTTCTTCGTATTATTCTGGTTCTTCTCTTTCAATCGCCTGAAATATTATAAAAAAAGTTACATTTTAGATATTGAAAAATGTAGTAAAGGTATCCACGTTACCAATAGTTACACGAGAGCAAGTCAGTAAATAGATTACAAAATACAATAAAAAAGAGGGAAACCAAGATACATGCTTAAAAGGCATGTTCGTTTCTCTATATAATCGTCATTTACATTGATACATTTGTCCTATCTCTTTATGAGTTTTCTAACACCTGCTGCATAAAAGTCTTTGGACTGCACTCTCAGCCATCTGTGTACCTCACTTTCAACGTCTGCATCAGTCGGCTGTAGGCTAAACCATGTGAACATCTTGCTGCAGCTGCTAATGTTGTCTATTGTTGTGCGCCTGTCAGCTCTAACCATTTCCTCAAACTTCCGCGCTGTTTCTTCTGTCTCAGTCTCAACAGGATGACCACTTCGTTCTTCGTCAACTTTTGAACGCTCCTGCTCATCTTGTACAACTGTTGTCTCATAAATTCGAAATTTACATCTTACAGTTGGACAGTGCTGCCACCTACTGGCATATTTAGAAACAATTTACTGCTAATTTCCGACCTCTGAAATCGGTTTGTGACCTAATTACTGACTTTCCCTCGTATATTTACATTATTTATAGCATAATAATATTGATGGTAATAATATAAAAATGACCTTTCGAGGTCTCTTTGAATTCCGCATTGTCATATAGAATTGAGAAGATGTTACATTCAAATGACAAATCAAAGAAACTCGAGTTTCACGTAAAGTTTTCAAGATCGTGTAACTCTCTTGAAGAACAGACATTTATAAATTGCCTGATTAGTTACTGGTAATACTGATATTTATTAAAGAAATTTTAAATCGATAATCCTTTCTGAAATTTTAAAACAATAAAAACGCGTACGCGAAGTACACGATTAAATCTTTAAAATGCAAATCTCACAAGTAAAGGTACGTCTTTGTTTTAATATCCGATATTTAGGGGTTCCTAAACTTCTAGAGTTGCGCACAAATAAATCAAAATTTATTATTTTTCCGTACCACCAATAATGAATGCAATGTTCTCGCTGCCGATCGCCATTTTGCCAAATTGCTACAAATGCCTCATTTGGCGAGGAAAATAATGCTAGAAATCGTCAGATTCCAAGAGCTAAATTCTTTTTTTTCTTGCATACGGGCAACATCCTCGTTTATACTGCTGAACGATTGATATTGCTTATCGCATTCAATCGTTCCATTCTATTTATATCCCTTAGTATCCGGAGAAAATCTCCAATAATTCGGCGGATTTTCCCTTTTTTTTAAAAAAAATCCCCTCACCCTCAAAAAAAGGTCCTTTTGCCCACCCGCAGTATGCAACTTTAAAAATATTTAAAACTTTACATTTTTTTCAATTTTTTGCCCTGTTTTAATTTTTGTTGTAGCAATAAATAATCAGTCATTTAAATACTCCCCCCTGAGTTCCTTCCTTTCTCTTGTGCCACACCCTTCTCCAAGACCGAGCTTTAAGACCCTTTAAATTTCTGTATTTTTTCGGCCTTGTTACTCCGAAATAACAATAAATAAATAAATAATCATCTAAATTATAGGTGCAGACTCTTAAAATCTGGAAGAAGCCAGTGGCTCCTAAACCCAAAAAATTCAGTGGCCACATTATAAAACAAACGCGCAAAAACAATAGCTTTTATATGAGAAAATAACTAAACAAAAAACTCAGGAATTCAAAGTGAAAAATAATTTAATGTAAACACATGTGCAACAAATTACAGACTAATTACATCAAATATGTATGTTTACTTTAATCATAACATTCATGAAATTTGGATATTAAGTATAATATAAATCTCAAACTATGTACAGTCAGAACATAAAGTTGGGAAAAACACAATTAAAACGAAAATATGTGTAAGCTAAGCAGTGATCCCAGCAAAGAAAGAAACAGTGGGCCATCAGCTGGAAAAAAGATGGCAGCCAGCAGTGCTATCAGCGGTAAAGTGCAAGGGTGCCATTACTTAAACCTGTCGAAAAGTGTCCAAGTCGAATGCAGCTGGCCCATCAGTGATGGCCAACAGCAGGCCAGCATTGGTATGCCATCACATTACTTCAATCCGGCACTTTTTCTGCAGTGCTAGCACCTATCCCACTGCTATTCCTTTGTTGGCCCAGCACTTTCCCTTACAAAAATTTCTTATAGAATTCTATAAAAAAACAAAGTATTTTATAATTATGGCTCTTTTTTTCTATAAGCTAGTTTCCCCAAGAGCTATAGAAACATCTGTAGAAGTGTCTATAATAGAAATGTCTATAGAAATATTTGAACTGCATGTGGTCACCCTCCCAAAAACTGACCGCGCTCGATGCTGTTTGGTTTTCGTGACCGGACATGAACAAGTGCCTTCAGCGTACGCTACGATTGCTCGTAGTTTTTAGGGATGGGCGTTCCTGCTCCTTTTGAAAAACGAAAACGAACCGTTCCTTCAGAACCTGGAGCCGTTCCTTTTACCCGTTCCAAAGGAACAGGTCACGTGGTCTTGTAACGAACGAGAAGCGTAACGAAGACACCAAGACCTGTTCCTGGGACTGTTGTTGTAACAGACAGAGCATTGATTGATTGTTCGGTTTCAGGGATTAAAAAAAGCCGTCTTTTCTCTTTTCTTTACTGAATACATAACACTGAGGAAGGGAGTTTAATGCAATGAGGGTTTCTGATACAAAAAAAATCTGGATGCATCATATTATTTTTTCTTTTTCTTTTCTCTTTTTTTTTTTTTTTTTTTTTTTTACTTTTGAGTTTTCAAGTGAAAATTTTGATTATACAAAAAATGAAGAGGATGTTGCTTGAAAAAGAAATGAAATAATAATAATAAAAAAAATACATTTAATGATATTTTCAGTAATGTAAAAATGGACACTATGGCCAATATTTAAAACAACTGCGATAAATACTATGTTAGCATTTGACTCGAAACTGGCTTTAAGATAATCCAATAAATAAATTCCGTGAAATACCTTTTTTCAAACTTATTAGTTCTAAACTTTTAAACTAATAGGATTAGATAAACTAAAATTTTTGAGACTTCTTATTAAAATTAGCAAGCTAAAAATTGAAAATAATGCCAAGAATTGAGATAGCTCTAGGAAGGCGGGAGGGGAAAGTGAGGGTTCCAAGTTCAATTAACTAAATTTTCTTTTTATCAGATGATTTTAAAAAATGAATATTATTTATTTATTTTTCAAGTAACTTAAAATAATTATACAGTAAGAGAAAAGTAAATTAAGGATTTTTTGGTGAAGGGGTAAGCTTTCTCTCACTAAATCTGTCGTTGAAGACAATCTTTAATTCTGTTTCTCTTAAGTTCATGGGTTTAAAATTATCTTAAACGGCAGATGGGGGGGGGGGGGGATCCTCGACAAAAAAAGATAATAAAATTATTTAATTCTTCAAAGTTCTATTTCATGTGTATATATGCGATTTAAAGAAAAAACAGATTAGGCAATTGATGAGACATATTCGTTCCAAAATTTAGTGCGGCCCCACCAGTGGCCGAGAGGCTCTGCTCTCGAAGGTGATAAGCGGCAGGGGCTGTGCTCGAACCCAATCGCGCTCGTCGGCCTAATCGTTCGGAGTTTTCTTCTAACCTTGGGTTTCCATACGTAAATACGGGTTAGGTTCCCTTAGAAAGATCCCCACGGAGGGCATTCCCCCTCTGGTCCATATCCCTCGTGCAGTTAATCGGCCGTCATAAATAACACCGACACCAATAACATCAAAATCTAGTGCCACCGTGATTTTTTTGTGTGTGTGTGTTTGTTGTGTTGGTCCTTGGTTGTGTATTTCAAAATTGCGTAAAAAAAATCGTTTAAAAACTTCTCAATGTTGTTTCTAATAGAATCTAAGGAACTCTTTAAATGCAAATATTCTCAGTGTTTAGTAGCTGCTTCTGTAAACATTAATTCCGATGGCGATTAATTAAGACCATATCTGGCACTGCTTCAAAGTTTTTTAGCATACATTATTAAGCTGACACCGGAAATATTTCTAGTGAATACATGAAGAAAGATTTCTAACTTCAAACTGGATGCAGTTTCTTCCTTGCATTCTTTTTATTTATTTATTTATTTATTTTGCGAAATCTTCTAAAGAATTGTTTATCCAATTGACTTGAATCCATAAAACAACTCATGATAAAATATCTTTATTTTTCAAGAAAAGCCAAAATAAAAAAGGCATTTAAGGAATATTTTCTTTTGATTTCATTGGTCATCATAATTAAAATTCTATAAATACAATACTAATAATAAACTATATTTTTCTACCTGATGTCTATGAAAATTGGAAAATACTCGTAATGTATAATGAATTTTTCCCGAACAATTCGTTTAACTCAACTAGCTTTTTTTTTTTTTTTTTTTTTTTTTTTAAGTTATATGAATTTTAAAAATATATGACCTCATGTATACTTTCTTGATTTTCTTAAGTCTGTTCTCAAATCTAAACTGTGTTCTTTCTGGCACTTTCTTCATTTCATTTTTATTCGCAAACGCATAAAATTACTAGGTACTTTTGCTCAAAAATTAGCTAATCGAATGGGTTTTCCCCCATTTTCAATAAAAAGGTCAGTGTTTCAGAAAATTCTGCGAATTTGATATCGTTAACCGAATTTCCGGACGCGACAGTGCGGAGAAGAGAAAAAAATACCATCATGATACAACAATAGCTATTAGCTCAAGATGTAGTCCATTTATCGAAAATTGAAAAACCGTTCAATTACAGTTTTTTTAAATACCCTTTTTAAGAATCTACAGCAATATTCCTTAATTCTTTTAATTTCAAGATTTAAAATGAAATTTTTTGCAGAAATATTTTGTAATACAAATTAAAAAACTGAATTTAAATAATAACATTTATTGAGCTGCTTATTTAATTAAAATTACATTTTTTAAACTTTTAAACATTCTTTGTGGATTTCTTTATAAATTAAAACTTTTTATTGATTCGTTCGTTAGAGTTTTGTTCTTTTTCTAGAAATAGCATTGAACTTTTACCTTACAAATAATCTTACTAGTGCTGTTTTATTATTATTATTGTATTAACATTAATTTAACCTCATTCCTTTTGCTATTTTAACGTATCCTTATTATTCAGCTGCGCAAAAATCGTGTTTATAAAATAGTTAAAAAATAATCTTTAGTTATAGTAAGAAATTTAGAGTTGGGGGCGGACTGGAAACCTTCATTCAGATGGAAACGAAAACGTTTATTATTACTATTATTAATACTAGTATTGATTTTTATGTGCCTATTAACATTCATACATTTGTTGAACAGATATTAAGAACGAAAAGAAATATTATTATCATAATTCGATACTCACAATAAAAAAGAAATCGACATTTTTGTGTATTAAATGTGTAAATTGAAATTTTTATGTATTAAATACAAAATAGATATCTTATGGTTAAAAAATAGTAATTATTTTTTACATTAATAATGCGTATTAAATTATAGTACTAAATTCATGAAAATGCAAAAGACCTTTAATCTGACGTATCTTCAGTAAGAAAAAGGGTTAAGAGACCTTCTCCCCTTTCCTTTATTTGTCTAATTTATCAGCGACCGACAAATTCTATCCGTCATGTCCTCATGTCAAAGTGAAAACTGAATTTTCAACCTGGCACCAACAAAGTTCCTTTCTTACCATGGCTTCTTACCCATCCCTAGTAGTTTTCAAGCTCTCATAGCACTATTTCAAGTTTGTTTGTGATTTACGTTCCCAATCATTAAACTGGTATAGAAATTATTCTATTGTATAGAAATCCTATGTATTTTATACGCTTTTTTTTATTATTGATTCTGAACTGTGTAAATTATGAAAACCGAAATCCTTTGTAACCTAGTAAAACCAGATTTAAGGAGAAAAAAAAAAGTTCGTTGAAATAAAGAATTTATTTATTTATTCATTTACTTATTTATTTTGTTGGTGACAGTGGTGCTATATTTTTTACAGTTTCAAAAAAAATTAGCTTCACAGCTTAAATTGTGTTAAGATATTCATTTCAGATTTGTGTTCAAATACTCAATGTCTTCGATATTCGCAGCGCCACCTAGCGTAAGGGTTCCCAGCAATAACACTGCAAAAGTTCGTGCACTTCCATGTAGTGGTGGTCCAGCGCATGAGATAAAATGGGTGCCCACCAGAATTTTATCTGATGATTTCCAACAGCAAAGTTGACTGAAGCTGTCCAGCAGTGGTCATGCAGTGGTAGACCATCAGCCAGCACTTCTCCATCATTGCCAGCACCTATCTTGCTGCTGGCCAGCAATTTCCTCTTTGCTGGGATGATAGTGGAGAATATTAAGAAAACAATATTTCTTATTTTGAGTTTGTCATACAAAAATACATATAAAAATTTGTGAATGTGTGAGATTATGTAGCACAAAATTTCAAAATGCACATCAAACATCTGTTTTTCCGCAAGAAAAATTATCTAAAAAAAAAAAAAAGACATGGCGTCTTAGACAGCAAAAATTAGTGGCCACAGCAAAAAATTTAGTCGTCCCGTGGCGACTGGCGACTGTGAATCTGCACCTATAATCTAAATAACACTTTCTCTTCAAAATTTCAACTTCTCTCTCTTCACTCTCCCAGCTCTCATATTTAAGAAGCTTTAAAACCGTTTACCGTTTAAAAAAAATTTCTGATATATCTGTTGCTTTATAGTAACAATTAATAATCTATCATTTTAAATCTCCTGCACGCAATTGCAAATTTCGGCCCCCACACTCTAGAATCCAAAAAGCTTAAAATCTTTAAAACTGTTTTTTTTTTTTCTGTTTTATTTTTTTCTGTTCTAGGAAAATATATAATCAATATTCAACATAATTCTCTGAAATATTTTCTGTCAGCCAAAAAATGGAAAACTTTTAGTTGGGGTAAGGCGAAGCAGAATTTTTTTTTTTTTTTTTTTTTTTTTTTTTTTTTTTTTTTTTTTGCAGTTTGGCTACTTTTAGTTATGGATTTCTAAACACCACTTCACTTTAACATCAGTCGAAGCCGCAGCAAATGTTACGCGGACATTGGCCCGGCATCAGTTGCCAAACCTAATATAGGGTTTTAAAACCGATTTTAGAATCTATGTTTCACGACGAATAACGTAAACGCACCTATAGTGTCATCTACCAGTTAGGAGCTACTAATTTTTAACGTGTAAAAAACAAACCGAAACGCATTTCTGTAAAACGACTGAAAAAAAATATGATTGACTAAAACCCATAACTGTTGACGTTAACTGTACATAAATTGTTTCGAATAATTGTTTTTTCTTTTGGTGGATAAACTTATTTTCTGGATAATCTTGAAAAACACATTTTTGGTAAATTCTCAGAGGTTTTAATACGATGTATTTTACTAAAAGTATTTTTTTAATATTATAATTTATTTTGAATTAAAGTGCTGTTGATATATTCCATTGCACTGAAAATAATTGTTTGGATAAACCAAAAACTTAAAAATCGTATAATTTATTAATTTTGAAGGATGGCTTCGGAGTCATATTTTTAGGTGCGTTCGTAATTATATAAATACGTAGCACCTATAGTCGTCGTTCGGTCCGTCCGTCTGTCTGCTTGTCTGTCCGTCCGCATGTAACAGAGCAAAAACTGCCCAACCGAATGATCTGAAATTTTAAATTTATACTTGTTGCAAAATTTTGTCGAGTCATTTCAAATTTTATGAAAATCGGATGTATAGTTCAATTACAGGGATAGGCATAAGATTTCCGCTACATTACAGCCAATGGGAAAAAATTATTTCAAGTGCTTTATAACGATGTTACAGTCTTTCGAACAGAATTGAATTGATATGCACTTATGAAGTGCTCTAAAATATACATTCAGTGCAATATGCTGTGCAACAAATATTTATAAAACCAGTTATAGTACGAACGCAATACATTTGCCACGTTTGACGTGCAATTTCCAACTTGTCTTAAACTGTACCAGTAGCGTGCATGAGGACCTTAAACTGCCGTTGATATATTCTATTACATTGTAAAAACTTTGAAGAAAACTAAAATATACTACCTTGTGATAATAAATAAGAAAACCATTAGACACCCTTAGCATTTTCTTTTTTTCAAAGCAATTGTTACATGGTCAAGATTCCATATAAATTAACGATTAATATGATTTTATTTGTTTAAATGAGTAACATTTTCCCCGTTTTTTAAAAACCATTTTCGAATCTCAGTAAGATTTTTTTATATGCAGACCGCACTTTTAGGCCGCTGCATCGTATTTATTTCATTTTATGGCGGGGAGTGTGTGTGTGTAGGGGGGGGGGGGGGATCCACAATAAAAATCTCCGTTATGTTTGAAAGATTAAGCTAGATTAAAATTTAAAGAAAAAGGAAAGTGTTAATGCCATAGAATGTTTTTCCAAACGAATTTATGGTATAACATTGAAATTTCATACAGTAAGTTTAAATTTTTTTTTTTTAAATGTAATGTAGTAATTCCGTTGAATTTGAAAAAGTAATAGTGGTGCTGTCAAGATACTATAAAAAGTATGTTCAGAAGATAAACTTTATTATAGGCTTTGTTATTCTGAAATTAATGGTACAATCATACACTACATGATATGAAATTAATTTACCTTTTTACGCTGGTGTCTATGAATTAAGAAACAAACGCAAAATAATTTTGTGCAATTAATTTTTATGTTCAAAAATTAACATTTTAAATGAGAATTTTAATTTTTGACCACAAAAGCTAACTAAGAAAGATCAAAAGAAACTGATATAAACAGCAGGTGCAGTAAGTAGAACAAAAATCCTAAGAACACAGTCAATTGATGTAACGTGAGTGGGACGTGACCAATGTCACAATCACTAGCGTGAAACAAAATGCAATAAATTTTGTTTGTCTTATTATTACTTTAAATTAAACGTCTTTTTTTACTCCACCGTAAAGTCACTGTGACTGTTGTTTGTGACGAGTCATTAGATGTTGTTATAATAATGTTGCCAGTGTGAGTCATGGCCGTCATTTAGAGACTCGAATGTGACCAAGACCGTTTATTGCGATCTGTCTCCAATGACGTCACAATGAAATCACCTAGAGTGACCATCGTTTGGAAATTCCGCTATGAAAACACAATGACCGTTGCTTTATGAAAAATCCTCAGGTGACTTCATTGCGATATAATCTGAAGATTCGTCACAAAGCAGCTGCTATGGTGACTTAACAATGACGTCACCAAATGTTAGTCACCTAAATGTTATAGGGAGACAAATAAAAGGTATCAAAATTTGATTCTTCTTAGTATATGTGGCTTTTTTGGCTATTTGTGACGTCCCATTGAAGTCATGTCGACTGGTTGTCCGACTGGTTGTTACGACTGGTTGTACTGGTTGTACTATTAAGTATAACCTAATCATTTATTCCTGCCGTTTATATCATTTTTTCTTAACCGGTTACAATTAACATTTACTTAAAAAAAATAGCATTTGATGCTTGCCCCTTAATTTATGGATATTAGTGCAATAACTGACATTTTCAGATTAGGTAGTTTTATTATTACTATTTTTAACTTACTAAATAATTGTATTTTCTATTAAACCAGAAAATAAGAAAGTCAAAAAATCAGTCTTTATATATTTCCTCCAATTATGCGAAATTTCATTAAGTTAAAGATAACTTGAAAATATACATTCATATATAATACCAATGTTTATACATTTGGATCATGAATGAAAGTAATTTCGTTTGTTTATAATTATGATATTTAATCATAACTTAATCAAGACTTCTTTAATTACTGCGAAATATGAGAATAGAATTATACGTTTCATTTTGCCAAAGGAGGCAAGTCAAAACAGCACATAACTTGACTGCTAAAATTATGTCACAATACACAAAAGTTATGGTAAACTATAGAAACAATTGCAACGGAAATGCGCACTACGGAAATGGAAATGGTTTTCCATTTGATTTCTAAGTCTAAATTAATTAGAAACACCCATCTACACCCATCAGTCCTTCAAAATCTTCGAAGTATTCGGTCTCTCACCAAATCTTGCCACCACACCCTCATATAACTTTGACCTTCAGATCATTATGAGGGATTATTACTATAGAATATGCAACTGGTTTAAACCTTACATTTGCTCTAATTCTACGGGACAGAAACTAATCTTTCTTCAAGGCTACGCAAACCCGTTGTTTTTTCCTCATTGACCTCACCCCTCAAATTCTGTTCCAACGTTCGATTTCAATGGAATGAAGCGGGTTTCACTTTTGTGGGGTATCTGCATTCCAAAGATTGGTATAAAAGGGTGACAATACCGTTTGTACGGCATCAATTCTCAAATTCGAGTAACTTTCACTTCATCATGATCGCTCACGTAAGTTTAGCTATGCATATTTATTTTTCTTTAGATTCCAGGAAGGGATATAACTTAATATTGATTTTAGTTGGACAACACAATTCACCAAGTAGTGCATAAATTTATAGATAAATGTATATATATTAAATTTATTGATAAGTAAATATCCTAGATAAGGTTTTGTGCGAAAGGCATCTAAATTTAGGAATGTTGTTATTTAAATAAAAATTTCGCTTATAAATTTTTTCCGAGAACTTCAAGTTTTGTAGATGTTTTTAATTACTGAAAACTTATTATGAAAGTTTGGTCAATTTTAACTGAAATAATATTGAATTAAGTTTCTTTACTTTTTAATGAAATATATATATGATTTAAAATAAAATAACTTAATATTTGCTAAAAGTGATAAAAATACATTTAAAAGGCAAAAAATATCTTTATTTATTCAGATTCGACATGTTTCATTGCTCTGACGGCAACGTTCTCAAGAACTGAAATGATACAAATATTTTCGGAAAAAATTTTAAATATTTAAAAAAAATTCCGAAAATATTTGTATCATTTTAGTTCTTAAAAGCGTTGCCATCAGAGCAATGAAACATGTCGAATCTGAATAAATAAAGGTATTTTTTGTTTTTTAAATGTATTTTTATCACTTTTAGCAAATATTAAGTTATTTTATGTTTTCAAGTGATTTTTATATATAGTTTTATACATGATTTAGTTTATTATTATTATTATTATATATGCAATTAGTTTTTTTACATGACTAAGGAAAACCATCAAACTTTAACAAAATTACTACATTTCTTGATGGCTTTCTAATTTGAAGTAATGAATATTAAAATTTTCATCTAATGTTAATTAAAATCTGCTTGCAAACGGATATGTTTTTAATTTGATACATATTAATTTTTTTATTTTATTGAGATAAAAAATTGCCGATAAAATCATGATTTCAACTATGAATCCTTCTATTTCAAAGCGTTTTAACATTACCTTTAAGTTTATAAATACACAGAAAGTTCGTGTAAACTTGTATTTGCTACATTTTAAAGTTAATTTCTTCATTTAGTATGAGAAAAGCTCTTTAAAATCTCTGCATTAACATTTAATAATAACAAATATTTAATAGTGCACTTTGTAATTACTTTCATATTAGGTAGCTTTCTTTACAAAAAGCTACCTATTGCAGCCGTTCGGAGGAAAGCGATTTCAAAAAATTTTGGTATATTTTCATCGATCATGACCCCCAGACCCCGAAACCACCCTCTGTTCAAAATTGATATATATATATATATATATATATATATATATATATATATATATATATATATATATATATATATATATATATATATATCTGACCTATGTCACACTGTAACTCTCGTATTTATGAACCGATTTGGATGTAATTCGCTGTGTACATAGTACATACCAATGTCTCGACCGAGTTCGTTGGCCAGCTTCATCCGCCATTTTGTTTCAAAATGGCGGCCATTTAAAAATTTAAAAAAATTTAAAATTTAAAATGTGGTACCAAAAAATTGAAAATGGAAAAATATTTTTTTCTTATGTATTTGACCTTTATACAAAGACTCCGTAGCAGTTTTTGTTTCGCCTATATCTTAAAAAATGGCTGAGTTATAGCATTTTGAATTTCTAGCGAAGCTGACATTTTGAAACGTCCTGAATTTTGTCACGCGATAAAAGGCGTATTTATGAACCGATTTGGATGTAACTTCGTTTATACATAGTACAGACCAATGTCTCGACCGAGTTCGTTGGCCAGCTTCATCCGCCATTTTGTTTAAAAATGGCGGCCATTTAAAATTTTAAGAAAAATTTAAATTTGAAATGTGGTACCAAAAAATTGAAAAATGAAAAAATATTTTTTTTTTTATGTGTTTGACCTCGATAAAAAGATTCGGGAGTAGTTTTTGTTTCGTCTATATCTTAAAAAATGGCTGAGTTATAGCATTTTGAATTTCTAGCGTGGTGACATTTTGAAACGCACTGATATTTGTCACGCGATAACAGGCGTATTTATGAACCGATTTGAATGTAACTTGGTCTGTACATAGTACATACCAATGTTTCGACCGAGTTTGTTGGCCAGCTTCATTCGCCATCTTGTTTCAAAAGGTTTGCCATTAAAAAAAAAAAATGTAATTTAAAATTTAAAATCAGGTATTAAAAAATTGGAAAATGAAAAAGATTTTTTTTATGTGTTTGGCCTTGATACAAAGATTCTGGAGCAGTTTTTGTTTCTGAAAATTTGTTCTTTTGTTTATATCTTAAAAAGTGGTTGAATTTTAGCACTTTGAATTTCTATCATGGCTAACACTTTGAAACGATCTTGTATTTGTCTCGCGATACCACACGTATTCGCCTATTTCGATGGAAGAAGGCATGTGGATAGTATACATCAATATCTCGACCAAGTTCGCTGGCCAGCTTCATCAGCCATCATGTTTCAAAATGGCGGCCATTAAATAAAATAAAATATATATTTAAAGTGATGTGCAAAAAAATTAGAAATTGAAAAAGGTTTCTTTCTTAAGTATTTGACCTTGATATAAGGATTCAGGAGCATTTTTTGTTTGTCTTTATCTTAAAAAATGGCTCAGATATAGCAGTTTCAATTTCTAACGTGGGTGACATTTTGAAAAATCTGATTTTTTGCATGTGACAGCACTCGTATGTATCAACCGATTCCGATGTGAGTGAGCATGTGCACAACAATTACTAAGGTCTCGACCAAGTTCACTGGTTAGCCTCATCCACCATGTTGTCTTAAAATGGCAGGCACTTTAAGAAATCGCCGAATTTGGCAGCGAAATATAAGTTACTTTAAATAAAAGCAGCTTGGATAAAGCTGACTAATTTTGCGAAATTCTCATTCATAATGATTTAGTATTGATAAAAATTAGTATTGAATCTCCTACATTCGGTTTCCACTTACTTGAGCGTCGTGTGTTTGAATAATATAAGTTGGCTTTTTTAAAATAAGGAATATGAAAGCTATCTCTTCCTCCCGGCACTGGCCGGAAGGACTTTTTTTAAACTAAACCCGCAATAACCAAACAATTGACGCCCTAGACTGAAAAGAAAGTTTGTGCGTATACCTACATTGGATGGTAAACGACCCTGTACACGCAGCGTATATAAAATTAAATCTACAAAACCATACATCCTCTCGTTAAAAAAATAGTAAGCGAGAAAAAGAAGTGAATACAGATCATCGATCTTTAAAAGACAGTAATATTACCACTTGAAACGAAAAATTTAAATTAATGATTTTGAGATTTAATTTCATAATTTACACGGCATACAAGGATTTTTTTATGAACAAAAAATAGATCTCACAATTTGAATATGATAACTTATGCAACTTGCAATGTGAAAGAGAAAACATAATGTGTCTAATTTATCTTTATTATTTGTTATAATTATTGATTCAATGCGTTATAATATTTTTGTACTTGAGTCGAATTCGTTAATAATGGGAAATAATTTGAAATATTTGTGTGTATTTTGTGCTGTTGTTTCTAATGACCTGGCCGACTCAAACGACATTTCAGGTTTAAATTTTCCGGGAGCCAGCAACATTTCTTACTTAACCAGTTTACAGAAGGTGGGGATCAAATATGTAACTGATCTTATTTAATTAATCACAAAAGCAACTGTCGCAATAACGGTGGATGCGGCCTCAGGTACCGCATCATACCTCACTCAAAGGGAAATGAATGGAAACCCTGTTATAGAATATCACCACTGATTACGTTAATATCCTTCAATCTTCCATGATCGTGTTGTCATCGCTTTTCCCTCTGACTGGGGGTGGGGGAGTTTTAGGCCCCGACAAATCCGCATCCACCGCTATCGCGAAAGACTGACGGCTGTTTTTGTGATAGGTTTAGTAAGATCAGTTATATATTTGAAGATCAATTTGTATAAAATGATCAAATAAAAATGCCGCAGATTGCCGGAGTATGAAGAAAGTGCTAGTCAATGGGGGCAAACTACTCTTTGACATGCATCACAGGAACAGAAATATTGAGTAGACTTCGAAGTTTTACGTATTTTAACATGCGCGAGTAAACATGAAAATAATAATGAACAGGTATTTATATACAGTGATATTCCAATTATTCAAGTTCCAGTTACCCGAATCGTCAAATACCGGATCCATATCAGAAATTTAAAAAATGCATTTAAAAAACTTACTGAAACTTGAATTGTATGTATTTATTTGTAAAAAAAAAAAAAAAAAAAAAAAAAAAAAAAAAAAAAACCTCCTATTTAAAATAAATGTTAAATTTTATGTTTAATTGGAATTTTCGAAGACTATAATTGTATAATTCTATGTCAAGACTGTCAGACATGCTGTTTATCTCTATTCCCTTATTCGAAGAAAATCCAAAGAATTCATTTGTATTTCAAAATTTTAACTGGGCTTTTAATTGAAAAACAGGCAGTTTTAAATATTGTTTACATAGTTTAGGTAGTAGTGGTCTTAATTACAACACAGTTTTACAACATATTTTTAAAGGAAAACTATTTTACAGCAATTTGTATTTTACAATTTAACCCTTTCTGTATTATTGCTCCAGTTGTCCGGATTTATGTAAATTCAGATTACGTCTAAAACGCATCCTATTAATTGAAATTTTACCATCCATTACCAATCAGCCATATTCTGGACTTATCGATATGAAATATGCTGATCTTCCCGTAATTTTTTTATAATATTAAAATTTTACAATGCTGTTTTTTTTTAACTTCAAATTTCATATTATTTTATAAACTTATACATATTTTCGAATTTTAATCATACTTTTACAGACTGGTACTGTTACATATTCCAAAAGAATTTTTACCTTTCTCTGAAGTAAACAGTCATAATTTTTCGTTTGTCTGTGAATTACTATATAACGATTTATCCATTATACAATATACATATATTTGACATAATTTTCATGACATAATTCATAAAAATTACTTTGAAAAGATTTACATATTAGCAATTTAACATTAGTACCAGGATTGCACTGGTACCGGAATGTCGTTCTGGTAGTTTTTATTATTATTATCATTTCCACTTTGACTTATTATTATTATTATTATTATTATTTGAAGGAAGGTATGCTTTTTACCATAAAAATAATTTCGACTTACTTTTTATTTTAACTTTAGGTAAAATTAAGTTTAGGTAAAACTGGTAAATTGAACGATTTCATGAATAAATCGTTTAGTTTCTTTCGCTATAAATATTTAGAAATTTCAGAATGATTTTTAGCAATTTCATGATAGATGTTAGATTCATATTGAATGTGTTTATTATTAAATGGTGTTGAGGATGTTGAAATTTTTATTTGATTTGATTTTAATCACCACATCACTTTTATTGACGTGTTGTTTATGAGCCAATAATAAACATAACCTAAATTATCCAAAAAAAAAAAAAAAGTCATACAAAAGTCTGTTGCTTTTAGAAATCCGTAATCAAATCGACGGCATACTAAAAAGCTAAAAAGTTAATTCAACGACCAAAAGTGAAACATTCGCCATGAAAAAGATTCGTTTAATTTCTGGTAAATGTAAACATCTAATGAAAGTGCATTTTTCATAACAATTGTCATCTATTCAACAATGTGGTCGATAATTGTTGCGTACATATATACTTGCACCCTGTTTTAATACAAAATCAAGCGATCTGCAACTGGAAAGGACAATTCAAGAGTGTATCCCAGAATAGCACTAAAACTGCATATTTTATGCATCAGAAGGTTCAGATAAAATATGCGTAACGTAAAAATCCACATGACTATTACTAATGCATTTACAGCGCATTACTGTTAATTAATCAGATGTATTGATTTCTCATACGATAACTTTTTCCCAGAAAAAGAATAAGATTTCAAAAATGAGAACGTTAAAAAGAAATTTAACTAATGCTAAAAAGTGGTTTTATGTAGTTTTTTTTTTTTTACTTTTACCATTGTCTAAATGTCCTTACATATTATCTTATCACTGCGTAATCAATTTGATTTAGAGTTTTATGAAGTTAGACTTTATATAGAGTTTAAATACTGAAAAGATAAATTACCTGTATATTCCTATTCAACCAAATTTTCTAAAAATATACCTTGTTTTGATACAGAAAAAATCGTAGGTAATGTGATAAATCATTAGAGTACGCAAATTTTACGTTAATATTATTAGTGTTTTAAACCTTTTATTAAGAATCTTTGATTATTATGTACTTCCCATGATATTTTTGCACAAACGTTTTTGTGGCAATAGGAAATTAATTTCTAAATTGTTTCCTAAATATATTACAATAAAACTAAATATTGCTTTCTATTTTGGCATGCATTTTACCACAATTCATCGTCAGTATCTACCTATATCTATATTCTAAAGGAAAAAACGTGTCTCTGAGTAACGCTGACGTTTATTGCATTTTTTTTTTTTTTCTAAACATCGCGCCATTTAAATTTTTACACCGTCGAAAAGAATAAAAATAATCTTTATAATCAATTTGTGTGTGAACAGTATCTCAATTTACTCCTTATTCATAGTTTTTGAAATAATTTTCAAGCATAATTAAAAGAAAAACTTTCTATGATGCCCGATTGCAGCCCGAATACGAAAGATTAACCAGTTCGCACTTAAAACAATATAAACAGTTCAGCATTCCTTATTCAATACGACAATATTCCATAGCCAAATTAAAACGTCATCAATAAATAAATAATATAATATAAAAAAACACAAATTTAACAAACATGTAATCGAACTACGCGCTTAAACCCCTAAATTATTAAAATCAAAAAGGCTGCTGTAAGTAGCGAAATCTGGGACGCTTTCTTTGGCTATTAATTCCTGGCATGGCGTTAATACTTTAGTATCGTATTTAATAAATTTCAAAACTTTATTTGAATACATAATTGATACTTTTCATTAATTTTTTGTTGTTGTTAGTGAAAAATCTAAAAAAATATATTAAATCTAAAAAGTCTATTATTTTCAATTTTAAGAAATGGTTTTCACCTATATTCTGAAACCCGGAAAGCCCAGATTAGATCCTCCGCCTTATTTAAGAATGAAACTGAATATTAATTACAATATTCCAGCTTTGTCTTTTTCGATCGCTTAAAATTAAGTTAAAAATTCACTATTTGCTTGTATTTACTATTTGTTAGTATTAATTCATCAGGTAAATTAGAATCCATACAAATTTAGAAAATTCACTTTTTGTTTGTATTTGAAAAAAATATATGGATTATTTTATGGATATGTGTAAAATTATGGATTTTTTACAAATGCTTATTTTAATTCATCGGGTAAATTAGAATCCATATAAATCCAGAAAATTCACTATTTGTTTGCATTTACTATATGCATTCATCGGGTAAATTACAATCCATATAAATTCGGAAATATAATAAAGTGTAAGACTTCAGAAATAATTTAGATTTAAACTTATTTAATTGAATAAATAAAAACTTCCAAACAAGAGGAGGTCCATAATACTGAACGTTCTTGGAAAATAACAATTAACAGATCATCCATGAACTTACCACGCGCATGTTAAACCGAAGTAATACGGACGTATACTATTTTAAAACTGACAATATTGTTTTCTACTGTTTTAATTTTAAGTTTAGGTGAAAAAAATTAAATTTTTTTTTTAAATCCGAAAGACGACGGTAAATATTTAAAACATCAGGCATTTTTCAAACAGAATAGTCTGAGAACCCCTTTGGTCTTCTTCAGACAACAGTAAGTTTTAGTAATTAAATAAAATTTTATCTTCTTATTATTATTAGTTCCAGCACAAGAAAGGCAATCTTTGGAAATACTCAGTTTGAAACCTTTAGTAATATTTCCTGACAATATAGCTAAAACATTTTTTTTTTTACTTTAGCGCATATGCTATTCTTAGTTTTTAAAAGTTTTCTTAATATTTTAATTCTTTCACGGAGATAAATTTGAAAATAAAATCATAAATCACCGACATTTTCAGAATTGGTAATTAATTTTTTTAGAAGTGGAATTCTGCAGTTATGTTCATGCGTATTCATTATTAATAAATGTAATCATTTTATCCAGGTGCTACTTATCTGTACTGCCCTCGTGGCTGCAAATGCTGGAGCTCTTCACGGAGTCGCCCTTGCCCACACTGGAAAGAGCGCAAGCTCAAGGCACCAAGACGTAAGAAAAATTATTTTATAATGTTTTTTAATAAGTTATTAAAAGAATAAAAGCGACTAAATTTGATTATACTACAAAAATTTGGCTGTTTTACAAATGCTTATTTTAATAAATAAATATTAAACCTTTAAAAAGCATTTATATTAGCTTGTTTTTGTTTTCAGGCTTTTGGAAACTATGCCTTTGGTTACGATATTGTTGATGGACATGGTGCTAGCAACTCCCGTTCTGAAGTTGGTGATGGCCATGGGAATAAAAAAGGATCTTATACCATTCATGACATCGACGGAAGAGCTAGGAGAGTCGACTATGTTGCTGATGGACACGGCTTCAGAGCAGTAGTCAAAACGAATGAACCTGGTACTGCACACAGTGCCCCCGCTGCCGTAGTCGTTGCAAGTCCTTATGCTGCACCAATTGCTCCAGTTGCACATCATGTAGCACCAGTTGCACACGCAGCTCATGTTGCTCCAGTAGTTGCCCACGCTCACGGACCAACATTTGCGGCTGTATCTCACGTCGCCCATGCCGCACCTTTGGTTCATGGACATGGTCTTGCATACGGACACGGTCTTGCTCATGGACATGGACTTGCTTATGGACATGGACTTTCTCATGGACATGGACTTGCTCATGGCCACGGACTTGCTCATGGACATGGTCTCGCTTATGGTTATGGGCATATCGGACCCGGACGTCTGGGTCTTGCTCATGGTCTTCACCATTAAAAATTAACAGAATTTCTCTCCTACTTATGTAACAACATATGGTAAAGAACACTTTTATCACCTGAATGATACGTGTACAAGCTTTGTATATATTCTCAACTGGTGTAGGACGCACATATTTTCCTCCCCTTTAATAAATTATTGCTTTATTTCATTCAATTGTTCTATTTAATCTTTTCTGAACTATTCCTCAAAAGGATTTTTTTTATGCTTCATCAATTAATATGAATTACTGATTTAAAAAAAATCTTCTACAAAAATTAAATTATATTTTGCCAATAAGTAATGCTTTTAAAAAAATTGAAAATAAAAAAAATACGGTTCGTTTAAATTAAAATTAAAATCCTGTGTTACAATATTGATACTTTTTCATGGATTGGCAGGTAAAATATTTCTTTTGGTTCTGTATGGCAGCGATTATTTTTCAAAAAGTGGTACGAAGAGAGTAAAAAATAGACCACTGGGACATATATGTCCCAACTTTAACGTAATCAAGAGGTAAGATGCTATATCGTGCTGACCCATAAACAGGGCAAGTATAGTTCAGTCTTGAGCGAATAACAGCACGATATCTATATTAGAATGGACAAATGTGTTCGTCTATAACGCTGACATCATTTTGAGGTTGGCATTCCCATTTTTATATTTTTTATTTAATTTTAAAATATTTCTATGAAATTTCTTCAAAATGGTGGCAATCGGATTAATTTCATTTTTGAAGAGAAAAGAGTAATAATGCAGTATATAATCTTTAGTAATTACATCCTTATTGCCATTGATGCCATTTTCTCATCAGAATTAAAAATAACTTTAAAAAAATTTTAACAGAATATGACGTCACGCTTTAAAAGTCAGGCATTTTCCCTCATGAAGTTGTTACATTTCAATATTTTTCATTCCACTGTTGCTGAGTTTGAGACACTAAACGAAATGCTTCAGTGAGTAAAAATTACGAAATATTTAAAAGAAAACGATCATTTTATTTCATAAAACTAAATATTTTACATTTTCACATGCAAAATTTTAGTTGATAAACGTGAGTTAAAATTCGAAAATATATTTATTAATAATATGATACATGTTAAACTATTCTTTAAATGGTAAATACGGATATGAGAGGGGCCTATGTGAGTTTTAAGACTGTGAAAATGATGTTTTAGATTTTATGGGGGGGGGGGGAAATTATATGATTGTTTCAAAGTGGAATCATTTTTTTAATTTTTCATCCCATTTTTCCAAGCATAAGAACCTCAATTGGTGACTTCATCATTTTAATTTTTCAATAATTTGAACAATTGAAGTTTATGGAAGTAGAGTTTTGATTGCTTTAGTTTAAAATAATATTTGTTTTAAAAGTTAGACTAAACAATATTAGGTGAATTTTTAATTATAATTATTTTTGTAGATTAATTACGAATCAATGCAACATATACTTTTAACACGTTTTCTTTTGTCGAGATTCGACGGATTCCACCTCGTATTTAATAAAATTAATATTATAATTGCCTTCGAAATTCAGAATAAAATTAGATTTCATTTTCTCCCAAAGAATCGAATGATCTCATGCACATCAAAAGCAACACATCGTGTTACCACGCAATTAGAGTCTTTAATAGAGAAGATTGAACTGTTCCTCAAACAGTGTTAGGTAGAACCTTTTACATATTCAATGGTTTTTCCCATTTTGTCATCAATTATAAAATGTGGTAATTGTTCAGTATCGCCAATTTTTCAAAAATACTGGGTAGGCTCAAACATTTTTGAGTAAAATAACGCATATATATATTTTTCTTAGTGTGTATGTGTGTGGAGATAGAGAGGGGAGGAGCGAATGACTAAAGATGGTAATTCGACATAAGATTACGCTTTTCTTAAGCAAATTTCTAAATTATTATAATTTTATTATAATTTTATAAATAATTTTATTAAATTATGTACTTATAAGTTCTTCCTTATAAACACATCAATGTTTATTTTAAATAACATTGGAATTGCTAACTATTGAAAGTTCAAAAAGCTAAATGTCAAGAAAAGCATACATTTTAGTTACCTAAGTGCTTTATCAATTCAAGACATCAAAACAGATGGCAAAATATGCAGGAAATTTGTTTTTGTGGGAAATTTAACTATCCGCTGGGCGGGGTTTTCAGTGTTCCTGTAAGTCTAATTGATGTCCTTACTATTTTTCAAACAAAATTATTCTGAGAACATTAATAAAATCAAATTTCACTTCAGCTATTAAATAAGTGAAAAATAAATTACGAATTAAATCGATTGAAATTGGGTGGGCGGAGAGATCAAATTATTCAGTGGGCTCGGGTCCCATAGGCCCATATAAGTCGCCTCCAATGTAAAGGTGTGTTTATTGTCAAGTAACACCCAAGAAATGAGCAATATCAAATACAGAGATCTGAAAAGAGCCAACGAAATTCTCTGTTTCGGGATTCTTCGTCTACATAAACGCACACATGTTTTGTTTGGAGAAAAATTAAAACCATATTTGTTAAGGGGTCTCAGGACTCTTAAAGCTTTAATTTTTTCGAAATTTTAATTTTTTTAGATGTTAAACTCCTATCTTTTCTGAACATTTTGATATAATTGTTTCCTTGAAATTCCTATTAAAACGGAAGTTATGGCTTTTACATTTATACACGTTCAATAGCTGAAGCGTCGTTTCGGAAACTTTGAAGCCATTTTTCTCCAAATGACGTTTTTGGGCATAACACGCACGATATCTCAGAAACTTCTGAATATTTTTTCATGAAATTTTCAAAACATATGTTTCATGTTAGCCTGTATAAACTGAACCTAAAATTTCCTTTTTATTGTTCAAAATAATATTTTTTTAGGTGATTATACTGTTGAAATTTTCTTAATTTTGCATTACCTAAATACAACTTTGTATTAAAAATATAAAAAAGCTTTAAATACAAATGTATTTAGATTCAGGGTAATTATTACAATCTGAAGTATAAGTAGGTACCGAAATTTTCATTCTAGTTGCAACACTTATTTTGTAATCGTGCGCGTAAGCTGTTTTGCCGCTTTTTTGATCGAAAAATGTCTAACAGTTTGGAGCCCCCTGTAAATGCTAATTCTGCATCTTATAATTTTTTAAATACAGGAAATGGAAGAACATACTTATATATTTTATTCCAATCAAAATTGTGTCTTAAAATCAAATACATTTTAAGATATTAAATGTTGAAAATGGTCTTTTTGTTTTCTTTTTTTCCAATTTTAAGAGTCCTGAGACCCCTTAATCCATTTTATAATGTGTTTTATAGCATTTTGTAACTAGTCGTCAGTGAAACGCATGTTTTAGCCTGGACATGAAAATTTTAAGCCAACAAAATAAAGGCTTCATTCAACCGTTGTTGGCATTTGTTTAAAAATATCATTTATTTCCAATGCAAATACTGTGGAACTCAGGAGAGTAAAACTCGAGACACTACCCTGCGGAATTCTCTTTTTCGGAATGAAATCTGAACATTACGTTGTTAACCTAGAAGTTTAATAGCCGGAGAGCAAGGAATATTTTGATGAAATTTGAAAATTTTCAACAAGAATTTCGTCTATGCCAATGATTGGTAGATCGTTTGACTAGAGATATCACTGATTGATCAAGGTTGGGTCATTAATAACAATAAAACGTACCAACATTTGATCCTATTTTAAATAGAAAGGTCAAATGATTTGTTGACTTTCCAGCAAAAAAATTAGAATTAATGATACTTACAGTGTTATTAAATTTTATTATAATTTTGTTTCCCTATATTTTAAACATTTTGTACAATATATTCTTTGTATCTCTCTATTCTAAAAAAAAGTAACTACCGCTGTCACCGCCGCCGCCGCCGGGTCTATGTCATTTAGCAGACAACCAAATAGCCGACAAGACATTTAGCAGACAGCAATTAGACGACAGGACGTTTAGCCGACAAGTACATTTAGTCGACACGTACATTTAGTCGACAGGACAATTAGCCGACAGCGACAGTTAGCCGACAAGACAGATAGCCTACAGAGACAATTAGCCGACAGGACAATTAGCCGATAGGACAGTTAGTCGACATGGACAATTAGTCGACAAGACGTTTAGCAGACAGGATGATTAGCCGACAAGACAATTAGCCGACAGGACAATTAGCCGACAGGACATTTAGCCGACAAGACAATTAGCCGATAAGACAATTAGCCGACAAGATATTTAGCCGACAGGACAATTAGCCGACAAGACAATTAGAAGACAGGACATTTAGCCGACAGGACATTTAGCCGACAGGACATTTAGCCAACAGGACAATTAGCCGACAGGACATTTAGCCGACAGGACAATTAGCCGACAAGACAATTAGCCGACAGGACGATTAGCCCAGTTAGGTTTTGGTTTGGATACTGTTAGGTTTCGGATAGGTTACAGTTAGAACACAGTTAGGTTATAATTAGTTTACGGTTACGTTAAACTTAGGTTACAGTTAGGTTACGGTTATGTTGCAGTTAGATTACGGTTACGTCACAGTTAGATTAAATTTAGGTAACAATTAGGTTACAATTAAGTTACAAATAGGTTAAGGTTAGTTATGGATAGGTTACAGTTAGATTAGGGTTAAGTTACGGATAGATTACAGTTAGGTTACGGATGGGTTACGTTAGATTACGTTTATGCTACGATTAGGTCACAGATAGGATACAGTTACGTTACAGTTTGGTTACAATTAAGATTACGGACAGGTTACAGTTAGATTACGGTTAGGTTACGGATAGGTTACAGTAGTTACGGATAGGTTGCAATTAGGTTACAGTTAGATTACGGTTACGTCACAGTTAGATTAAATTTAGGTAACAATTAGGTTACATTTAAGTTACAAATAGGTTAAGGTTAGTTACGGATAGGTTACAGTTAGATTAGGGTTAAGTTACGGATAGGTTACAGTTAGATTAGGGTTAAGTTACGGATAGGTTACAGTTATGTTACGGATGGGTTACGTTAGATTACGTTTATGCTACGATTAGGTCACAGATAGGATACAGTTACGTTACAGTTTGGTTTCAATTAAGATTACGGATAGGTTACAGTTAGATTACGGTTAGGTTACGGATAGGTTACAGTACGTTACGGATAGGTTCCAATTAGGTTACGATTAGGTTACCGCCAGGCTACAGTTAGGTTACGGTTAGGTTACAGTTAGATTACGGTTACGTCACAATTAGATTAAATTTAGGTAACAATTAGGTTACGTTTAAGTTACAAATAGGTTAAGGTTAGGTTACGGATAGGTTACAGTTAGATTAGGGTTAAGTTACGGATAGGTTACAGTTAGGTTAAGGATAGGTTACAGTTAGAATACATTTATGCTACGATTAGGTTACAGATAGGATACAGTTACGTTACAGTTTGGTTACAATTAAGATTACGGATAGGTTACAGTTAGAATACGGTTAGGTTACGGATAGGTTACAGTTAGATTACGGTTAGGTTATGGATAGGTTACAGTTAGATTACGTTTCTGCTAAGATTAGGTTACGGATAGGTTACAGTTACGTTACAGTTTGGTTACAAATAGGATTACTGATAGGTTACAGTTAGATTACGGTTAAGTTCCGGATAGGTTACAGTAGGTTACGGATAGATTACAATTAGGTTACGGTTAGGTTACCGCCAGGCTACAGTTAGGTTACGGTTAGGTTACAGTTAGATTACGGTTACGTCACAGATTAAATTTAGGTAACAATTAGGTTACATTTAAGTTACAAATAGGTTAAGGTTAGTTACGGATAGGTTACAGTTAGATTAAGGTTAAGTTACGGATAAGTTACAGTTAGATTAGGGTTAAGTTACGGATAGGTTACAGTTATGTTACGGATGGGTTACGTTAGATTACGTTTATGCTACGATTAGGTCACAGATAGGATACAGTTACGTTACAGTTTGGTTACAATTAAGATTACGGATAGGTTACAGTTAGATTACGGTTAGGTTACGGATAGGTTACAGTACGTTACGGATAGGTTCCAATTAGGTTACGGTTAGGTTACCGCCAGGCTACAGTTAGGTTACGGTTAGGTTACAGTTAGATTACGGTTACGTCACAATTAGATTAAATTTAGGTAACAATTAGGTTACGTTTAAGTTACAAATAGGTTAAGGTTAGGTTACGAATAGGTTACAGTTAGGTTAAGTTACGGATAGGTTACAGTTAGGTTAAGGATATGTTACAGTTAGAATACATTTATGCTACGATTAGGTTACAGATAGGATACATTTACGTTACAGTTTGGTTACAATTAAGATTACGGATAGGTTACAGTTAGAATACGGTTAGGTTACGGATAGGTTACAGTTAGATTATGGTTAGGTTACGGATAGGTTACAGTTAGATTACGTTTCTGCTAAGATTAGGTTACGGATAGGTTACAGTTACGTTACAGTTTGGTTACAAATAGGATTACGGATAGGTTACAGTTAGATTACGGTTAAGTTCCGGATAGGTTACAGTAGGTTACGGATAGATTACAATTAGGTTACGGTTAGGTTACCGCCAGGCTACAGTTAGGTTACGGTTAGGTTACAGTTAGCTTATAGTTACATCACAGTTAGGATACGGTTAGGTTATAATTAGTTTATGGTTAGCGTACCATCATGATACGTTTATTTTACAGATAGATTACGGTTAGGTTACAGTTATGTTACAGTTAGGTTAGGGTTAGGTTATAAGTAGGTTACGGTTAGGTTATAGTTAGGTTACGGTTATGCTCCATTTCCGTTACAGATAGGTTACGGTTAGGTTACGTTTATGTTCCATTTCCGTTACAGATAGTTTACGGTTGGATTATGGATAGGTTACAGGTAGGTTACAATCACGTTACATTTAGCTTAAAATTAATTTACGTTACGGTTAAGTTACCGATAGTTTATAGCTACGTTACAATTAGGTTACGGTTATGTTATAATTAGATTAAGGTAAGGTTGCAATTAGGTTACAGTTGGGTTACGGTTAGGTGATAATTTGTTTATAGTTATGTTAAAGGTATGTTACTGTTAGGTTACCGTTAGGTTACGGTTATGTAACATATTACAGCTAGGGTACAGTTAGGTAATGTTTATGGTACAGTTAGATTAAGGTTACGTTACAATTAGATTACTGCGCCCAGGGCTTAAATTCTAACAAAAAAGTTCCGGAGCCCTAATATTCTGCGCTACCGGTACAACAACTGTACCGTTCCACCCCCCTCCCCCTGCCCCTGTAATCTGCATATTTATATTTCGTACATTAATTGCAAAATTTAAAACATTTTTTTTCTTTAGCAAAATAAAAAAATTAAATATATCTATCAGCATATACTTAGCTGTCAACTATTCTACTTTTTAGTTATCACTTCTTCTGAATAGTAAAAATCAGTGCCTATTTTTTATGTTAATTAATTGCAGAATTCTGCGATTAAATAGGGTAACGATTATGATTAGAAAATGGTGTTAACACAAAAAAGAGATAGTTCGCAGCTATGCATTTTTAAGAAAAAATGAATGAAATTTACAGAAATGAATATTTATATGCTGAAGAATGGAACAATGTTTTACAATTTCCTGTAAAAGGTGCATATCTTAAGCTATAATCTTTTCCTTCCGCATAACAATCTTTTGCGGTGAGTCCCTGAAAATCAGATAAAATTAAAAATTTGACAACGTTATCGGAAAGAATCTATGCTTTTATAGAAAAAGGGGAAACACTGCTCGATTGCTTTCTATCAGAATAACAATACATGGTAATTATTCTACTTACAAAGGAAAGTGACTTCGTATAGGTGCACAGAGCCTTAGCGCGGGTACCGTTCATGATACAAAATAAATAGAAAAATCACTAACGTGATTTTTATACTCGTACGCAATAGAAGACAAAAAACCTCGAACAGACAAAACGTCAAGCTGATGCTTGTTGGATAAAACAGAAAATATTCTTTTCAGGTTAGATATCGAAATAAAAAAAGAAAACCCAGCCAATAAAAAATTATCCTACTGTCACAAAAGAAAATCGAACTGAAAGCAAATTTATTGTTCACTCCCTTGAGTAGCGCCGTATCAACACGTCGCCGAAATAAATTTGAAATAGAAAAACACGATTTCTGTTTCCCCTTCATTCTGATCAAAATAGCATTAAAATGATTTCAAGTGGAATATAATACGTAATTTTAAAAGATTTTTTTTCAATACATGAATAAATAAAATTTTAAATGTAATACAGATTGAGCTCGAGTCAGTCTAAGCCTAAAAACTGATATAAAAATTGAGTACGTTTCATCTCCATCCCCTACGCGTGTGACACATTACGTCACATATAAGTGTTTTGGGAAAAAGAATGCAAAAGCTTGGAGATGGGAAAGAAAGGAAAAGGTAATTTAAGCTTCGGTTTTTCGGAAGCGCTATTGCACTGGGCTCCGGAGCCCTGTATTTATGAGTTCCGGTGAATTCCGAACAATATTTAAATATTTACTAAAAACAGAGAAGTACCGGAGCCGGGCTCTGGTGGGCTCCGTCGCAAATTAAGCCCTGGTTACAACCGAATTTTATACAGTGTAATTTTATATCACACTAGCTGACCCACCCGGCGTTGTCCAGGCCCATCATAATAACCTTAAATAAAACTCAAGTTTGTATGATTTTATATCCTTTGAAAATCTTTTAAATGGACCTAGTTTCGGAAGTCCCATTACCTTCCACAGCCTCTCGTGTGTTCCCAACATATCTCTTTCCGAACGAACCTGTGATCTGTGTCTCCGCTACCTAAAGCGGTATGTACCGGAAGTGCTCCGCACGTACCGCAGATAATCGAAAACCAAGTCGAGTGAGCCAAACTTCGTTGTAATCAAACCCATAGAACCCGAAAAATGAATGCATCATTAATGTTCGAAAATGTTGGTAACTGAAGTCTAAGATAAAGTTTCATAATACAGAAAGTAGCTGAATTGTAATCTAACTTAAATGAACCTATTCCCGTTGAAATCGGACCCCTAGATCCCGAGGAAAGAATACACCCCTAAGCGGTGGAAGGTTGCACCCCCACCCCCCCTCTCTGTAAATTTCACGGACTATTTTTAAAATTAACGCAATATTATTTAATAAACGGATGAAATCCCGTGCGGCAAACAACTTAGCTACGCTACTGCACCTAACGAAAATTTTCATATGAATTCGACATTCGTTTTATTCGATGTTAGCATAAATTAGAGGCCCCGATGTAATTATGAGCACGCTAGAGGGCGAAGCCAGCTAGTTTAATAAAATGTTATTATTATCACGCTTATATGTTAAAGCCTCGATAACTCGACATCCTCATAAATAAGTGTATTTAGTTAATGTTACTATTTATACATTTGCTCTAAAAACTGGATAACTTGAAGATTCATTAATCTGTTTTATTATACATCGAATACAAGTTATACGGTTAAACCTTGAAGAATCCTCAAGCTTATAAATCTATGTTTTTATTTAAACAATTATCATTGGTCATTGTGGTTAAAACCTTGATAACTCTATATCCTCATAAAGCAGTGCTTCTATGCAATAGAATCTAATTAATTTTCTTAACATTCGCAATAAAATCAAAATAACAAGTTAACCCAAACGATCTCTCTAAACGAAAAACCTAGTTACTTCGCCATCTCTTTAAATTTATATTTCAATCAGTTTGATATAAATTCTGTTTGATTTCCAAAAAACCTCGAAAAGTCGTCATCCTTAATCATCTGTGATTTTATTAAGTCGAATGTCATTAATGAATTATATATATCCAATCTTGATAACGACATTCTCAGAAATTTGTCTTTTTGCGCATCGAATTTATTTAATTTATATATTAAAAGATCAGTGATTCGCCAGCCTTATAAACCTTTGTTTTTGTTGAAAGAAGTAATATTTATTTGTTACTGATATGGGGGCACTATAATATCGATAGCTCATCAATTTCATAAATCAGTGCTTTTACTCAATCATCATTAATATTTTATACATATGCATTAAAACCTCAATAACTCGTCAGCTACTAAGAGTGTGTTTGTATTTAACTGTAGAATAAGTTTTCAGCGAGATCGGATTTAACGACAACCCAGTTTTTAGTGGGGAAAATTGAATAAAACGTATACCAATAAAAGAAAGTTTCGCTCTGTCTGTGTGTATGTGAGTGTGTGAGTGTCTGTGTGTCTGCGTTTGATGACTAGCAAAATCTACCGCACGTAGAAGTCTGAACATTTAGGTGAGAACAGTCCAAGACATGTCCTGATGCACCTGACAATCAGATTTTTCTTTTTTTAAGGTCGGGACCCCTGTGCCTCTAAGTTTTTATGCTCTAAATTGTTAATAACTTACTCCCTTTATATCCGATCTTCTTCGTTCTTGGGGCCAATTCCCTATTTAGTTATTCCCTCATTTCTACATTCCAGTTAAGACCCTGACAGCCTGGGATCCGGTACAGCACCCCTTAAAGTTTTTGCGCCCTAAATTGTTAAAAAATTGCTTCCTTTTAATCCGATCTTCATTTTTGGTATCCTTTTTTCATTTAGTTATTCTCCCATTTCTACACCCTAGTTAAGACCCTTGCTCCATTCTCCCCCTAGGGTCCCGTAGGTCCCTTGAATTTTTTGTGCGCCATGCATTTTTCACCCTCTAATTTTCTCACCTTCTCAGTGCATAATTTTAAAACTGAGTATTGGACACTTCTCCCAGGACCAACACTCTCATATTTTATTTGGGCCCTAGGACAATCATTTAAGCATTTACCCAATTTTTGGCGCATTTCTTTAAATTATTATTCTAAGGAATAATTCATAACTCTATGGCTAATTTTGAATAATTGAAGATCTAAGACCTTTTAACATATTTTCATGTTAGGGCCCTGCTCTTAACTATCAGTTGGCCTCTTTTGGGCCCTTTATTGTAGCTCCCTTAAAAATGACCCGATTCATTAGCTTTTTTTTCTAACAACTTCTTAAGTCTTCTAGCAACTCCATGAACGACAAAAAAATTTCTCACTTCAGCTACCACCAATTTTGAATATTAATCTCCTTCTTGGAGCCTTTGTTGTAGCTTCTTTAAAAACGATCTTACTCTATTACAATTTTCTACTTCATAGTTCTTGCGTCCTACAGCTACTTTAAAACTATTAAAAATTTTTCCTTTACCCAACTACATTCCAGTTAATATCCTGCCCCCTGGGCCCGGTCCTTCTTTATACCCAAGCTACCACCTTTTTCGAATATTAATCTCCTTTTTCGGCAACAGCTTACGTTTACTCACTACATCCGTAAATTAAAAATAAAAATCGCGTTACGTTAACCCTTAAATGCGCGATTTTTTATTTTGCTTCGAAAAAATTATATATGATTCTCTGAAAGGTTTATTACTCAGGAAAAATAATGAAAAAAAAATCAGAGATACATTTTTCATATAATACGGAACTCTTTTCTTCTGTTGCGCATCTGCAATACAAATAATAACTACTGTTGCGTGGCTGTTTTACGCTAAAATATTGCAAATCAGTAAATATTTTAATACCTATGTCTCCAAATACCTTATTTTATATAATTATTTATTTTATAAAACTTAACCTTTAACCCTTTAATTCCCATGATAGAATGCGTTCTAGAAATTACGTACTTCAGAGAATCTGACTTTACACAAGAAAGTTTCAATGGTTAATTTCGCTTTTTTTAAATACGGAATGTCTGTTATTAATTAAAACAAATATTGCTATTTTTATCTCCTGGTGTGAATTAGGTATATACGAATAAAAAAAAATCTATTAAATTAAAAAAAAAACTGTTCTTTGCATAAAAAAACTGTTCTTTGTCCCTGCGCACTAAAGGGTTAAAGGTAATTTTAGAAAAGGGATTTCATCCGTTTATTAAATAATATCGTGTTAATTTTAAAAGTAGACCGTGAAATTTACAGAGGAGGAGGGAGGCAACTTTCCACCGTGTAAGGATAAATTGTTTCCTCGGGTTATAAGGGCCCAATTTCAACGGGAATTGGTTTATTTAACTTAGATTACAATTCAGCTACTTTCTGTGATTATGAAAGTTTATCTTAGACTTCAGTTAACGACATTTTCGAACATTAATGATGCATTCGTTTTTCCGGTTCTATGGGCTTGATTACTACGAAGTTTGGCTCACTATTAGACTTTTTTTTCAATTGTCTACGATACGTGCGGAGCACTTCCGGCACATGCTGTGTTAGGTAGCGAGGACCCAGATTACAGGTTCGTTCGGAAAGACGTTTGTTGGAAACATACGAGACGCTGTGGAATGCAATGGAACAACCGAAACTAGGTTCATTTAAAAGATTTTCAAAGGATATAAAATCATACAAACTTGAGTTTTATTTCAGGTTATTATGATGGGCCAGGCAAACACCGGGTGGGTCAGCTAGTGTGATATAAAATTGCATTGTATAAAATTTGGTTGTAACGTAGGGAACTAAAAAAAAGCAAGCAAAAATTCATACCGCACAGTTTGTTTTTTATTTTTAATTCGATATAGATTTCGTTATTCATATGATGTCTAACTGTTTTATACGTTTAATATAATATGTTGAAACATCACGAAGAGATTATTATTTGTTAAAAAAAAACCTTGTTTATATGACTTACCTTTTTCTACATAAACAAATTGCAGTAGTAATCCTTATCTCAGTTCATAAAATATTTTTTTTTTAAATGCCAATTGCAAATATCCGTTTATTTTTCAAAAAAAATCATGAAAATTCAACAAACTGTTGTATCGGAACATTATTTGTGCTATAAAATTTATCAAATAATGATATTTTTGTGCAAAATGAAAAAAAAAAAAAAATAGTTAAAATTCTCACCGATAAGCGAAGTTTTAGGAGCCTCATTATAAAAATGTATGACAAATAATCAGATTATGGATTCTTAAAATAGTCTCACACTAAAAAATTAAATTTGATTGTTTAGTATCTGAATGAAAATAGCTGTATATGTTGTGCTTGTAAGAAATAAAAATGGTTTTATATGAATGCGTTAGAAAATAGCCAATTTGGATTTGAGAAAATCATTTTAAAAAAAAGAAAGAAAAGAAAGAGAAAAAATTCACTCCCGGCTCGGCCTGCAGGCACAGGTAGATTTCGAAGTTAAGTACTAATTTCACCAAAAAGGCTAAATCAAGAATAGAGATAAACACAGTTTGACAATTTTTTCTGGTCGCTTTTGACGAGTTTTTAATTTCATTTTTCTAAACTGGTTTTATCAGAATCATGTTAAGGCTGTGTTCTCAACTACACTGCTCAACAAGGTTGATATTTTCTGACACAATGACGTACAGATTTTTTAACGTAATTGTATAAAATTGGTAGACCTACTACAAGGGATTTTTCTCCCTTCGTTCAGTGTTTTTTTTTTTTTTTTTTTTTTCCTTTTGTTGGGAAATTTGGTTCAAACTGTGACAGTATTTTCTGAAACATCTATTGTGTTTACAAAAAAAAAACCGAAAAATGTCTTTCAATTACATAGTTTCCTTATAACAACACCTTCCAATTTCATGCGTTTCCGAAGAAAAGGGAATTAAAACTTATGTCATAAAGTTGCCCCTATGGATTTGAGAACAGCCTTAATACGATATTTTTTTCTTGAACCTCCTTTTTTTGTGTAAGAGTTGGTTTTATCAAAATCTTGCCAATATAAAAGTTGTAGATAATATTAAGAAGATTTATAATAAATTTAAGCGGATTTGATATCTTGTGAATTGACGAAGTTATGATTTTTTTTTCTTTTTAAGTCTCTCCCTTTTCTCTGTAAGAGTTGGTACTATCAAAAACTTGTCAATATAAAAGTTGTAGGTCAGATTAAGAAGATTTATAATAAATTTAAATGGATTTTATATCTTGTGAATTGACGAAGTTATGAATTTTTTTCTTCTTAAAACTCTATTTTCATTGCCCCTTGAGCCCATTTTTAATGATATCAAAAATCTGTTATGCATAATTTTTTGGACCTTTTCCTAGAAGCAATAATAACTTTAAACTGATTTAATATGCATTATAATTAAGAAGTTATTGTTTTTTTCTGTTTTCACAAAATCCTTCCCTATTTCCATACCCTTGGGTCGATTTTGCCCATTAACGAACTTTACCGAGATTTTCTGCCCCTTGATTGTATGGTATGGCCTTGATCAGTTTGGAAGAGGTTTGTGCAGAGTTATGGAAGTTATCGTGTCCATAAAAAAGTGATATATATGGATAGATAGTTAGATAAAGTTTTGAACTGGGGGTGGTTTGGTGTTCTATGGTTTCATGATCGGCGTAGATCTGCAAAAATGTTGGTAAAATGTAATATGTAGTATTTCTTATTACGAAATCTACCTAAAAATGTATTACCCTGATTTTATTCCTCTAAATATCTACAATATTCTGCTTAATACTTTACGAAATTCGTTAGATCCCTAGCTGAGGCTGGATACATTCTACGACTAAAAATGCAAACTTTATTAACAAGAATGAAAAAAATAATATTAAATAAGAACCAATTTTATTAATATAAAGGAGAACCTAGCTTAAAATTTAAAGAAAAATTCTATATGCTTACCATATATATCTAATTCGATAAATGCTTTTCTTAAATTTTGAATATCAAATTAAATTAGAATTATTTGAAAAAAAATTTTAATTTTCTCAACATATATTTTTTAACTTTAGAGTATTATTGATTACAAAGAAACCGTTATTGAAAAATTAAGTTAATACAAATAGAAGAATAAGGATGAAACGTAAAAAGTTCTCAATAAACTTGAAAAGTGGTGAAACAATTAAAATTATATATCACGTTTAAAACAAAATGTTATTAGCCTGCGGTACGGTATCCTATTTCTTTCTCCCAGCTTATTTTGTGTCCAAAAAATAACGTTACCTTACAGAGGCTGGCCGTAAAAGAAAGCATTACGATTAAATACTGTTTAGCAATTTTTTAAACTTCTAAGCATCGCACATTTTCAATTTTTATACCGTCGTACTGGAGAAAAAAAGTTCTTTTAAATATGTTTTGTTTGAAAACTGTATCTCCATTTATTTTTGAAATATTAATTTTTTTGGAGTTTTTAATTCACCATTTGCTTAATATTGGCAACAGAAGAACTCGATTTCTGTAGAAAGTAAAGGAAGTATAGTTTTAAAATAGCAATTATATAATTTTGTTGCCATTTTTTCGTAACAACCGAAAGAAAATGTAATTAAAATACGTGCTATTTTGAAAAAAAATATATAAACGAATGATTTTTGTTAAAACAATGGAGCTATTATATACTACATTTAATTGTAAGTATCTATAAATCATTAGATCGCCGTTTTTCTTGAATGACGGAATATTTTTTTGCATTTGTGCATTATTTCGCGATAGTGATGTGCTATGCATGCTTTACTGTAGATGTTTAAGAGTAGATCGTAAATGTGGAATTCTTAAGCGGATGCGAATGACGTCATTTTACATAAAATAAAACGCGTGCTTTAAGTCTTAAAATTGAAATATGTTTTGTACTGCAGTAGAGTCCCGCTTAACCGAGTTATTTTCTTCTGATGGATTGGTGGCTTCTATTATTATGAAACAGCCATTATAAATGAGGTGTTAGGGGAAAATGAAAAAGCAGACCTCAAAAAAAAAAAAAAAAAAAAAAAAAATTAGCCATTTTTTCCCCCATTCCGACAGAAAATCAGAGCTCAAACTTTTTACGGCTGCTCTTTCATCGTCACCTAACACTTCATTTATAATGGCTGTTTCATAATAATAGAAGCCATCAGTCCATCAGAAGAAAATGAAGTAATGGAAATGCCGGGGGCAACACTAAATTCTCAAAAAGCAGTTTTCCTGTTCTCTAGTTTAATATTATTCTATTAAATTTTCAGTTCATTTGTAAACGTAGGTGTATATGATCCAGCAATGGCATTCATTATACAAATAATAGTTTCTCCAAAATAATTTTTTACATTCCATGTTTAAATGTTTAAATTTCTTAATTAAATCTGAAAGAGAAAGAGTCCTAATTTTTTTAAAAATCATTAACAGTGTTGAATTCATGGAGTGACCCGGGGGAGACATTCTCCCCAGAGAATAAATGTCCTCATGGATGATTTGAGATTTTGTGTTTTCAATGGTCAAAAAGTGCAAATTCCACACCCACCCCCAACCCGGAGCTACAGAAATCCAATCCTTCACGGAGTAAAGTGTCTAAATTCAACTTGATCAATAAGAGAAAATTAGGAATAATCTAGTTTAATGCCATAATATGCTTTATTTGTATAAAATAGACTTATTAGCACGTCTAAATTGGTATCAAATAATAGCTCTTTTTCGTTAGTAACCGAAGAAAATGAAATGAATAAAGAAATGACCAAACATGATGATTGATTTCTCCTTTCAACTGTTGCATCATGCTTCCGCCAAATACGCATATGTTGGCGCAACACTGTCTGGAATAAATAATGTTAGGGTGGAATAAAAATAAGCATCTCTTAAATTTACGATTATCTAGTCAAAAATAAATAACAAAATAAATAAATTACTGATAAAAGGAAGTTAGATATAAAGGATTTTATTTTGATGTTTTTATGCATAAAAATGCCTCCATGAATATTTTAGAAAGTTTTGGAAAGTTGAGCGTTTTTTTTTTTTTTTTTTTTTTTTTTTTTTTTTTTTTTTTTTTTTTAAGAACTTCTTAATATTTATTATCAATAAAGTTTATGGATGGTTAAAGGACATGGGAAGTGTATAATATGAAAAAGTGATCACAGTGCTTTATCACATTGATATATCACATGTGGGGTGTCGGCAAAAGTTAGAAAAGCGCCCCTCCAGGGAGTCGCGCCCCTCAGAACAGACCCTCCCTTTCTTTGAATTTTTTATATATTATAAACATTATCTATCAGAGGGTTACGTAAAAAAATTCCGATCTAAAATGATGAAAACGCTACGATTTCAAAAAATTTCAAAAATCCCTCCCCCTTGGGGTGGCAAAGCAGTGTGTGTGTGTGGGGGGGGTGTGGAACTTGGGAGGTGTATAATATGAAATAGTGGCTATAGTGTTTTTCAATGATATATCACATGAGGGGTGTCTGCAAAAGTTGGAAAAGCGCCACCGGTGCACCAACTCTCACGCCCCTCTGCAATAACCCCCCACTCTTTGGAATTTTATATATTATAAATAATATTTATAGGAGGGCTCCGTAAAAAAATCTAATCTAAAATGATAAAAACGCTACGATTTCAAAAAGTTCGAAAAGTGACACCTGGGGAGCTAAATTGAGGGGAGGGGAGAAGAAATAATTATAACATGAAAAAGTGGTCTTTCCGGTGATATATCACATAACTGGTCCGAAAAATGTTTAAAAATTGCCCCCTGTGGGTCCACTCTTTCGCCACCTGAATACACTCTTAATTCATGCATCCCCTCTTTTAAATTCTTATATTTAAAAAATAATATTTTTCGGAGTTATCCGTCAAAAAACCCCATTTCAAACAATATTTATTGTAGAAAATGTTACTTTTTTAAAAATTTGTTTGTTATAAATAATTATAGCCTAACCGTAATAGTAACCTAATTATAACCTACCCTAACCTAACTATAACGTAACTGTAACCTATCCGTAATGTAACCGTAACATAACCATAACTTAATTGTAACGTAATTGTAACCTAAAAGTAACCTAATTGTTACCTAAACGTAATCTGTGACCTAACTTAACCTAAGTGTCGGCTAAATGTCCTATTGGCTAAACGTACTGTCGGTTAATTGTCCTGTCGGCTAACTGTCGCTGTCGGCTAATTGTCTTGTCAACTAAATGTACGTGTCAGCTAAATGTACTTGTCGGCTAAACGTCCTGTCGGCTAATTGCTGTCTGCTAAATGTCTTGCCGGCTATTTGGTTGTCTGCTAAATGACATAGACCCGAATAAGCCGGTATATCAAATTTGAAGCAAATCGAATAATTCTGCATGAAAAACCCATTTATCTAAATTAATGGGGGAGACTAACCTCCGTCCCCCCTTCATGCTTAACCAATAAGCCTCCAAATCTAATCAAGGCAGCTCCTTAACATATTAAACCGGTATACCAAATTTGGAGCAAATCGAATAATTCTGCATGAAAAACCCATTTATCTAAATTAAGGGGAGATAGCCCTCTTTCCCCCCCTTTATTCTTAACTAATGAATCACCAAATCTAATCAATGCAGCTCCTTAACAGGATAAACTGATATAGCAAATTTGGAACAAATCGAATAACTCTGCATCAAAAACCAATTTATCTGAATTAAGGGGGTGGGGTCTAGCTCCCCTATCCCCCTTTATTCTTAGCTAATGAACCTCCAAATCTAGTCAAGGCAGCTCCTTAATATAGTAAACCGGTATACCAAATTTGGAGCAAATCGAATAATTCTGCATGAAAAACCCATTTATCTAAATTAATAGGGGTAGCCCCCTTTCCCCCCTTTATTCTTAACTAATGAACCACCAAATCTAACCAATGCAGCTCCTTAACACGATAAACCGATATAACAAATTTGGAGCAAATCGAATAACTCTGCATGAAAAACCCATTTATCTAAATTAAGGGGTGGGGGGACTAGCTCCCCTATCCCCCTTTATTCTTAACTAATGAACCTCCAAATCTAATCAAGGCAGCTCCTTAACATAGTAAACCGGTATATCAAATTTGGAGCAAATCGAATAATTCTGTATGAAAAACCCATTTATCTAAATTAATAGGGGGTAGCCCCCTTTCCCCCCTTTATTCTTAACTAATGAACCTCCAAATCTAATCAAGGCAGCTCCTTAACATGATAAACCGGTATAGCAAATTTGGAACAAATCGAATAATTCTGCATGAAAAACCCATTTATCTAAATTAAGGGGAGGGACTAGCCCCCCTTTCCCCCTTTATCTTTAACCAATGAAACCCCAAAACTAATCAGGGAAGCACCTTTCAAGAATGAACGTAGAAAAGAAAATTGAAGCAAATCGGATGTTTCTATCAAGAGTTACCTCGTTACGTGAATACGTACGTACATACCTACATACATACAGAACGGCGGGCACATCAGCTCTCTGATTTTGATAGCCTCTGAGCTAAAAAGTTGAATTATGATGGTGACGAGTTATTGAGGTTGACATTGTTGGTATATCACCGACCCATATCAATGTGTCTTCGAAATCCTTTCGGCAAAATGTATGTTTCTGATAAATATCATGTCGGCTATTTGACCTGTCTGCTAGTTGTCCTGTCGGCTAATTGTCATGTCTGCTAGTTGTCCTGTCGGCTATTTGACCCGTCTGTTAATTGTCAGGTCGGCTATTTGCCCTGTCGGCTAAATGTCCTGTCGGTTATTTGACTTGTCGACTATTTGAACTATCGGTTAATTGTACAGTCGGCTAATAGTCATGTCGGCTATTTGACTTGTCGGCTAATTGTCATGTCGACTAAATGTCTTGTCGGCTAAATATCATGTCGTCTAATTGTCCTGTCGGCTATTTGACCTGTCGGCTAAATGTCCTGTCGGCTAAATGTCCTGTCGGCTAAATGTACGTTTCGGCTAAATGTACTTGTCGGCTAAACGCCCTGTCGGCTAATTGGTGTCTGCTAAATGTCTTGTCGACTATTTGGTTTTCGGCTAAATGACATAGATCCCCCGTAACCTAACTGTAACTTATCCATAATCTAACCGTAACCTATCTGTAACGGAAATGGAACATAAACGTAACCTAACCATAACCTAATTGTAACCTAACCGTAACGTAACCGTAACCTACTTATAACCTAACCATAACCTAACTGAAACATAACTGTAACCTAACAGTAATCTATCTGTAAAATAAACGTAACATGACGGTACGCTAACCGTAACCTAATTATTAACTAACCGTATCCTAACTGTGATGTAACTATAACCTAACTGTGACCTAAATGTAACCTAACCGTAACCTAACTGTAGCCTGGCGGTAACCTAACCGTGATCTAATTGTAATCTATCCGTAACCTACTGTAACCTATCCGGAACCTAACCGTAATCTAACTGTAACCTATCCGTAATCCTATTTGTAACCAAACTGTAACGTAACTGTATCCTATCCTTAACCTAATCGTAGCAGAAACGTAATCTAACTGTAATCTATCCGTAACTTAACAATCTAACTGTAACCGAACCGTAACGTAACCGTAACCTACTTATAACCTAACCATAACCTAACTGTAAAATAACTGCAACCTAACAGTAATCTATCTGTAAAATAAACGTAACATGACGGTACGCTAACCGTAACCTAATTATAATCTAACCGTATCCTAACTGTGATGTAACTATAACCTAACTGTAACCTAACCACAACCTAACTGTAGCCTGGCGGTAACCTAACCGTAACCTAATTGTAATCTATCCGTAACCTACTGTAACCTATCCGGAACCTAACCGTAATCTAACTGTAACCTATCCGTAATCCTATTTGTAACCATACTGTAACGTAACTGTAACCTATCCGTAACCTAATCGTAGCAGAAACGTAATCTAACTGTAACCCCTCCGTAACTTAACCGTAATCTAACTGTAACCTATCCGTAATCTAACTGTAACCTATCCGTAACATAACCTTAACCTATCTGTAACTTAATCGTAACCTAATTGTAACCTAATTGTAATCTATCCGTAACCTACTGTAACCTATCCGGAACCTAACCGCAATCTAACTGTAACCTATCCGTAATCCTATTTGTAACCAAACTGTAACGTAACTGTAACCTATCCGTAACCTAATCCTAGCAGAAACGTAATCTAACTGTAACCTCTCCGTAACTTAACCGTAATCTAACTGTAACCTATCCGTAACTTAACCGTAATCTAACTGTAACCTATCCGTAACATAACCTTAACCTATCTATAACTTAATCGTAACCTAATTGTTACCTAAAATTAACATAACTGTGACGTAACCGTAATCTAACTGTAACCCAACCGTAACGTAACTGTAACCAAAGTTTAACGTAACCGTAAACTAATTATAATCTATCCGTAACCTAAAAGTATCCTAACCATAACCTAACTAGGCTAATCGTCCTCTCAACTAAATATCCTGTCGTCTAATTTTTCTTGTCGGCTAAATCTCCTTTCGACCAATCGTCCTGTCGGCTAAATGTCCTGTCGGCTAATTGTCTTGTCGGCTAAATGTCCTGTCGGCTAATTGACTTGTCGGCTAATTGTCTTGTCGGCTAAATGTCCTGTCGGCTAATTGTCTTGTCGGCTAACTGTCTTGTCGACTTATTGTCCTGTCGGCTAATTGTCCTGTCTGCTAAATGTCCTGTCGGCTAATTGTCACGTTCGGCCAATTGCCTGTCGTCCAATTGTCTGTCTGCTAAATGTCCTTTTCGGCTAATTGTCCTGTATGCTATACGTACGTTTCGGCTATTTGTCCTGTCGGCTAAATGTACTTGTCAGCTACATGTCCTGTCTGCTAAATATACGTGTCGACTAAATGTACTTGTCGGCTAAACGTCCTGTCGTCTAAGTGCTGTCTGCTAAATGTCTTGTCGGCTATTTGGTTTTCGGCTAATCGTCTGCGACCGGCCGCCGCCGCCGGTTTTGAATTTTTTGCGACCGGAGGTCTTTCTTCGTTAATATTAAGAAAAATAATGCATACAAAAATATGAAAATCGGTAGTATTATCAAGAAATGTTTGGTAAACACGCTGATGCAGACAGTTTTCAAATCGAAGAATTATTTTAAGAAATATTTAATGCTTAAGTTGGACAAAATCGTTCCACTAACAAAGTTTTATAGGAGCAAAAACTATTCATGAGAATTTGATCATTTTTAGATCATTTTATACGTTTGAAGTTCCCGGTGTGCAGATTGTATTTCTTTTTTTAATTTGGCTAATTTTTTGAGGTTTTATTTCTATTTTTCTCTCTATTCTAAAAAAAAGTAACTACCGCTGTCACCGCCGCCGCCGCCGCCGGTTTTGAATTTTTTGCGACCGGAGGTCTTTCTTCGTTAATATTAAGAAAAATAATGCATACAAAAATATGAAAATCGGTAGTATTATCCAGAAATGTTTGATAAACACGCTGATGCAGACAGTTTTGAAATCGAAGAATTATTTTAAGAAATATTTAATGCTTAAGTTGGACAAAATCGTTCCACTAACAAAGTTTTATAGGAGCAAAAACTATTCATGAGAATTTGATCATTTTTAGATCATTTTATACGTTTGAAGTTCCCGGTGTGCAGATTGTATTTCTTTTTTTAATTTGGCTAATTTTTTGAGGTTTTATTTCTATTTTAAATTCAAATTTTCAGCATTTCTAGAGATATTATTTACAGATTTTAGAAAGTGATATTAATTTAAACTGTTGCCAACTGTATAAACAGCGGAAAAATTAATGTTTGCTTCAAAAAATATATATATATATATATATTTATACGTGTAATAAATTAAAAATTTATTTACATGTGACTATTATAAACAGAAAAAAACATTTGGAATTATAATTAAATAATTATGTACAAAAAGCAGGAACTTATTAAAAATTACGTCATAAAAACTATAATTACACGTGAATTTTAAGAGAGAAAGGAATTTGTAAAATAATAAATTTATTAACATGCGTTAGAAGTCTTAAATAGGAGAAATTACGTCATATTTACGTCACATTACAGTTATTACATAAAATGAACACAAAATAATATTGCAAAACTGTTTAAATTTAGAAATTGCGCTAGACATTTATTTGATATTTTGAGCGGATATTTTACAACTATTTATCGTAGGAAAGCGCAAATAATATTTCATTTCTAACACACGTATTTTCACGTGAATATTAAAAAGAGAAAGAATAGTTTGGTCAAAATTACGTCAGATTAAAAACGATTAATTTAAAATGTCTCATTTAAAAGAACTTTCTTTTCGCATTGTTAAAAAATACCGGGAGACAAAGATTCTGTTTACTTAATTCCTTTTATATTAGCTTATTTTGAAATGTTGTTACACCTGTCTGTCATCAAGTTATTTTTATTTCGACGTTTTATTTGTATTTTTATTAATGTTGTACTAATTTATTTGTTCTTTCGTTATTTAAAATAAAAATTATGTCAATTTGTATAATTTGGCGAGTGGTTTGGCGATTTATATAATTTGGCGAAATTAGTCGACGGGACAATCAAGTAGTACCGCAGCGGATTTGGCGTTAAAATTTCCCCAATCAAAGACAAATGAATAGAAATCCGTTTATAGGGAGATCGCCACTGTTTTTTAAATTATAATTCAATCTTTCGAAATCTTTTTAAAGCCGATCACATTAGTGTGTATTTAGAGTCTGCGGTGTCTGGACGGGGGTTGGCGAGCGTAGCTCGTAGGGGGGCGAGCCCCCTAGTATATATATAAAAAATAATAATAATCTCTCTAAAACCTCTAAACACAATTATGTAAATAAATTTTATTTTCGTGATATCAAGGTGCAAGAATATGCGTGCTTAAAGTTCCAAACTCGTTAAGGGGACCGGGAAAGCAAAATTCAACCAAAAAATCGATTTTTACTTTTTTAAATCATTAAAGAGTTTAAACTTTTATCTTTCTAACGATGTGTCACACATGTTTATACATAAAAAAATAAGAGTTGAAATTATTCATTTTTTTCTAAGAGTACCTCACAGCTTAATGGCCATTTAAATCTTTAATTGACTTTTTCTCAAAACTTGGATTTTTCATGTTTATGTTCCTTTTTTTTTCAATATCTATTAAAGTTGAGAACTCGGATTTTTTTTTTAATACTTAAATTATGTTATATTGTATAGTATAACACAGGGATTTAATGATTTGTTGAGAATTATTTATTTTAAGCAGTGAAATCTTATCAAAAATGCTAATTTAAAAATGATTTTCAATAAATAATTAATAATTAATTTTGAGTTTCACTTAGAAAGAAAATGGTCTGTTAAAATACGTAAATCATATTATTCTAACTACTCTAAAAAATCTAGACCTTTATCTTTCATCATTTCTGAGAAAAAGGTACATAAAGTTGGTGAATTTAACATGGCGGAGAAAGGGCTTTCCCGGTCCCCTTTAAAAAAAAAAAAAAAAAAAAAAAAAAAAAAAAAAAAAAAAAACATTTATTTACCTCAATATGATTTATTTATCAAGCCAAATATAAATGCAATAGTTATAATTTTTGTTAACAATCTGACTAGTAAATGTTGTTTATTTACTATAGGTTTAAAAGTAAAATAGCATCTTTAAATATGGTCTCTGTGGATATCTCCCTCACCACATACACAAAACATTCAGCATGAAAATTGCATTCAAAAAACATTTATATCTGGAACAAAAAAATATTTCCCGTATAGAAATAAATATTTTCAAAACTAAAGCTCATGCTTGTTTTGTTCTTTTTCAAAAATATCCCATACTATAAGGGCAATTTTCATGTGAAAATAATACTTATTATACTCTTGAAACATTTAGGAAAAGGTAAATAGAGAGGGGAAGAATTATTTTGTCTTTTTAAGAATAACGATTTTAAACATTATTACATAAAATTCGGAATATCACACTCTAAAATGTTTCTGCAGAAACAGTGCAACAAAAATAGTCGCTTTAGTAGTATAAAGTCTATAAAATATTTGAGTAAAATAATTCTTGTCGGCACACTCTTCACATGATTTGCAAAATTCATATCATAAATCGAAAATAAAGCAAAACTAGTATGTTGTGGCCATCACAAAACTTTCTTCTATATAAATCACGCCAATTAAATCATTTAAATAGTATAAGAAATAACAACGATTTAGCACCAATTCATATCAATGTATATCTGAATTTGAAGTTTGATGAAAATTCGTGCATTAGTTCTTGAAATAGAGCTATAGCGTAAATTCTGAAAAATGTAGCATAGCAGCGCCACCTGTTGAGCGATTTACATCAAAAATAAACAGCACTAAATGATATCAAGGTATACCTGAATCTGAAGTTTGTTGAAAATCCAAGCATTAGTTCTTGAGATAAAGCTATAGCGGAATTCGCAAAAAATACAGCATAGCAGCGCCACCTGTTGAGCGATTTACACCAAAAATTAAACAGCACTAATTTATACGTCAATTCATGCCAAGGACTAACTAAATCTGAAGTTTGAGGAAAATTCGAGCATTTTTTCTTGAGTTAGAGCTATTGCGATAATCATGAATAATGCAGAATAGCAGCGCTACCTGTTGGGCGATTTTCACAAAAAAGCAATCAGCACCAAACTATATCTTGGACTAACTGAATCTGAAGTTTTATGAAAATCCATGCAGTAGTTCTTGAGATATAGCTATTGCAGAAATCGTGACAAATGCCGCACAGCAGCGCCACCTGTTGGGCGATTTTCACCAAAAACTAATCAAGTCCAGTTTATATCAAGGTCTAACTAAATATAAAGTTTTGTCAAATTCCGTGAATTAGTTCTTGAGATAGAGCGCCCACAAAATTTTTGTCACATACAGACTCACAGAGTGACAGACTCACAGACAGACATTTTCTAAAAACCATCAAATCGTGTTCTGTGCATTCTAAAACGTATAAATCCGTCGAAAACCGGAAGTCGAAATTTTTCACGAATCCAATACTTTCTTCTTGTAAAGATAGAAGAAAGTAAAAATTAAGTTTCCCTAATTAAGAGAAGTGTTATCAAGGTTGTAGATTCCTTTCCCTTTTCAAGAAAATTTACCAAAAAGGTAAATCACGTTTTCTAATCACCAACAAAATCCACACAAAATAGCTTAGGGCCTTAAAGCTTTCGCTGGACGAGGTCGCACCGAACCGGAAAGACCGCAGAAAATTCTCAGTTTGTTTTTGAGCAAATTATTTTATGATTTCATTCGGACTGAAGAAGGCATCCTTATATTGGGTGACTGGTTATATTGGGTTACAGTTCGTGCCCTATTTCATAGAGGGCAGAAACTTGCAATTTTGACTGGGCTGATGTTTCTTTTATAATAATATAATTCACTGACAGTTATCTACAAGTGTCATGAGTAAACATAACGTTAAAAAAAGTTTTTAAAATTAATTTGTGTGCAAGGTTAATATTCAAAAAGGAAAATGAAAAGTTACATTTTCGTCATGTTATGTTATATGAGTTTAAAAAAGGAGTGAGTATTGGACGTACTGCAAAAAATATTCAGGACGTTTATTTGGATAGTGCTCCCGCTCTTAGGGCAGTTAAAAAGTGGTTTTGTCGACTTTGAAATGATGATTTCAATCGAAACGATACAATTCGCTCTGGGCGACCTCCTGGCATTGATAATGGCCTAATCCGTGATTTAGTGAATAATACTCAACGGATTACTACTGAAGAGATTGCTGAGAGACTAAATGTTGACAATTCGACTGTATTTCGCCATTTAAATCGACTTGGGTACACTTCGAAACTCGATGCATCGGAAATCGGGCACGAACTTTTGCAATCATCCAATACAACTTTGAAACCTGGGTCTTTAGGTTTATTACACTTTATTGTCGCATAAAACATTGTTTATTAAACTTTCATGTGTATTGCGTCAAGTGATTTTTGTTGTTTAAAATCTTATTAATTTTAACGAATGAAACTTTCTAGAGCAATAGACCTGATTGATAGAAGACCTTACCTGTCTTTATCGGCTTTAGTCTTGAGAGTTTTGTCATTAGCAACTTCTTTAGCAGTCTCAACAGATATTTTTGCTTGTCTGGCTTTCATATCTTTGATTTCACTGAAATAAATTATTCAGTATAAGAATATTATCTGCTCATTGCATAATATCAGTATGACATAAAAACTAATTATTATTTTTTGAAAATAATAAGCATATTTTTTTTTAATGTTTAGGCACCGAGGAATGTCAAAAGTTACACAAAATTTTAAATATTGTTAATTTTAAAACTGTTTAACCCATTTGTACAAAAGTTTAAAGAAATATTCAAACAGCATAGCTCGCCCGTGTTAATACGTTCACTAAGCTCCAGATTTCACTGCAATACAAGCAGTATTTAAAGCAATATAATTCTATTGATTTAATGTATTTTTCATATATTTAACAAGGATTAATACCTCCAAATATTGCATTCATATTCGTTATTAAGTTTTTTTTTAATAAAATGGTGAAAGAATAATCTTTTCTTAGCATTTAAACAAAATGCAGAGAAAACAACATTACAATTTTGCCCTTTTCCAAGACTGTCAGAGGGTTAAGAAATTAAATATATTTAATTTTTGATGATTTTAGGTTATAATTATATGTACATATTCCATGCACTATACGCAGACTAATACTTACATGACATACAAGGGAAGGTACTCAAGCCTTTCTGGTGAATTTTTTTTAAGTATGTTCATTATAAAAAGCATCTCTGAAATGTTAGGAAGCGCCAGGTTTTGCTTTGAAATATAAATACAAGCGTTTATATAATTGTTCTTGACACGTTCGTGGCTTTAGTTATTTGTTCCTTGCGGCTTTCTATCAATTTTGAAGTTCTTTTAATTATGTTATTTCAATAGAACTTCCTATTTGTGATATAATACTGATGTTTAAAGTACTAATAATAATATATAATAAATAATAATAATAATAATAATAGTAGTAGTAGTAGTAGTAGTAGTAATAAAATAAAAATAATACGTGAGGATAAAACTTATCTGGTGGTATTTCTATTTAGTTTCATAGTCTGTTACAAGTTTTCGAAAACAATTCATCCAAAAACCCAAAATAGCTTTGGCTTCTATGGGTTTTCTTGTAACTTTGACGTTGTATTTCTCTTCACAGAGGATATTGAGAAATAAAGCAATTATATTTTTTACAAACTCGGTGAGTACTTTCGATTGATACCAATTTCATTCGTTTTCATCTGAACCTGTTGAATACCTTCCCTTATCAGTCGTATGGATTAATTTTTTTAATACTTAGACCTAATTGGCCCATTATCTAACTAGTACTTTAGGTTCATTTATTATATGATAAAGATCATCATAATCAACGATAAATATTAGAAAAATTCAACCAGTTTTTGTTATAAAAACTCAATAAGTCCGATAGAATAATATCAGCCAGGTAAAATATACTGCACATAGTTAACTGCATGCTTAGTCTTAACAAATCAGTTATTTTAGAAAAAGCAATCGTAATGTTTTTGATTATGATTCTTTTAGAAAATTTTAATATAGAATACAGTAGCACCCCGACTTACGCCACTCCGCATTTAAGTCGTCTGGCCTGGAAAAAAAATTCCTTAATTCAGACGCACTTTGAACTTTTTGTTGACTTTTGGAAGAAATTAACATCTTAGATACAGTCACAGTCATAGTGGATTCCTGGGGTGAAGCTCAGCAAAATTCAATGAGATATGCTTGGAAAAGTCTGTGTCCTTTTTCCTTTGCAGAGCCTAAGAAAACATCTGAAATTTGTGATTGTGTATCTCTCTTAATTGATGAAATCGTCGAAAATGGAAGAGAACTCAGCTTAGGAATGGATGCTGAAGATGATGTTGAGCTCAAAAATTCCTCTGATCCGGAATTAATCATCAACAAACTTATCGAATTAAAGAAACAAAGTACTAACGAGCAAAGTATTCAGACGAGCAAAGGGTAGCAACGACAAGAAAAAGCTTTGAAAACTCACTCTGCTGTTACGAAGAGCTTGTAAGAGGAAAGAAAAAGAAAAAAAAATATATCGGTTTAAACTTCACTGCAAAAATTTTTCACATGCTCAAAGACTCGAACGGGCCAGCTAGAAGAACAATAAATTGTAAGTTAAGAACTTGTTGATTTATTACAAATTCTTGTATTGCAAAGCATTTTTTTGCTAATGTTAAATGTACGTAACATAATCCCTAAACACAATAGATTATGTTCATTAGATTTTGTTGAATTTTTATTATTTATTCTTTTTTGCTCATCTAAATGTACCTCGACTTACGTCGTTGTCGACTTACGTCGCTAGTTTTTGAACGAATTGCTGACGTAAGTCGAGAGGTATTACTGTATCTTGAAACTAGCATTTTGTTAGTTATCAGTTATCTTATTTTACAACTTAGCCTTTCAAATATTACCTGAAAAATGAAAATTTTAGTTTTTTTTCATGAAAAATGTAATATTTAAAAAAAAACACGCTTCTTTCAATTATTAGTTAAATATTAATTAATTTATGATTGTACATTGATAAATCAATTTAGAAATCCTAAAAAGTTAGTTAATATAATGTTTTTTTTTTCCCTGTTCCCTTTCTTACAAAATAAATAGAGCAAAAATTATATATTTTTAAATAAATTCATTTGCTTGAGCTTTCTACCAAGTGTAAACAAAAAGCAGTGAATTTTTCGTAATCGAGTTCGTTCGCCACGCCAAATTAATATGTTGTACCGGAAATTTCTGGGGAAAAACATGACTTGCAGTCAAAAAACTAGGCGACCTTTTCAAGATCACCATTGAATGCTTAAAAAATAGTGTTTAAAAAAAAAACTTTTTTTCCTTTTATACTTATTTTCAAAAGCACTTTTTGTAAGCATTCAGTGTTCATCTCGAAAATCAGGACTAATTTTTTTGCTGCAATTTATGTTTTTCCTCCAAAATTTCCGTTACAATAAATTAATTTGGATTAGGCACCAAACTGGATAATGAAAAATTCACTGCTCTTTTAGGGCTATTTCATGCGAACTTGTCATGTCTGTCACATACTACGATTTTTGGCTACCAGTATTTTAGATCGGAAAAATGTGTTTTATTTTATTGGAGATATCTCATCAATTGAATAAGGCGAAGCAAACTTTTCGAAAATAACGGTGGCCAACAAGCATAGCGATTTTCAGCTGTGTGACAGACATGACAAGTTCGCTAAAAAAACCTTAGGCTTGGTAGAGAGCGCAAGAAAGTGAATTAATTAAAAAATATATATAATTTTGCTCTGTTTATTAGGTAGATTTCCTAAGAAATACTACCTATTGCAGTCGTTACCATGGTGCGACTTTTGAAAAATTCCTTCATAACTTTTCATTATAGGACCCCAGGAACCCAAAACCACCCCACCTAAAAACCTTATATATATATATATATATGAGGACGTGAGTTTCAAAACTCGCCTTATCCAAAAAATCAAATTTTGGGAAATCGCGAAAAACCTGTAACTGCGACCCCGTGCATCGAATACCACCAATTTTTTGTATACTTATAGCTAGTTTCTCTGTGATATTATAGTGTTAAGTTGGTAAATCTACTTTAATTCATTTAATTAAGTAATTGGAAAAAGTTTCGGATAAGAAGAGTTTTGTTGCCAAACTATGAATAAAAAAGTTTTGATATCAATTTCTTTAAAAAAAAACGTCGTTCATCATACTTTCTGAAAGAAATTAATAGTTTCTATTTTTGGTCATCAGATGATAATATTTTGTATTCAAAAACATTGCACTTATCCTTATGACAACAATAAGTATGATTAAAATTTAGTTTTACGTTTTATTATAAAAAAAGCAAACTTATAAACAAACAAATAAAACTTATCACAACTAGCTTATGATTAAAATATTTTTTTAATGTGATATAATATAATCTATATAATATATAATATTATATATATATATATATATATATATATATATATATATATATATATATATATATATATAATGCACTTACAGAATATCGAAAAATAGTTTAAACAATTAATTCATTGATTTTTTCTGGAATATCATCGTAATCATCCTCGACCATCTCCTTCTGTTCTGGTACCTTAGAAATAATATTTTTATAGAAAGTAAGCACCTCCATTTCTGATCAGTTTTCATCAAAATGTTTTTTTAACAATGCATGGGCATCCTTAAATTTTTCCTGCTTCACAGGGACTCCATACCCCTTCTTTTTAACAAGAAAGTCCAATTTTTAGATACCTCTAGCACAACTTTTACACTCTGAATTTTGATATTCCAAGAATCTTCCGAAATACACTTCCAGAAATTTGAAGATGGCCATAGTTCTTAGTTTTTATATAGTACCTTACGATAATGCCTTTGAAAGCGCATTGAGATGCACTTGCGAAAACTTTCAAGGCGAAAATTTTACTTTTCTGGATGTTTCATGTAAGGAAAGAAACCAGGACGGTTTCTTGAAGGACTTGTTTGAAATGTGAACTTCAAAATAAAGTTATCTTATGCAGTTTTGTCTTTGCTTGGAAAAAAAAAAAAAAAAAAAAAAAAAAAAAAAAGCTTGGTGGAAGCGTCATAGATCTTGCATTGAGAGAGTTGTATAATTAGGTTCTCTTTCCTGTGAGTGCACTTTAAGAGGACCGGAAATGCCTTAGGTTTATGCCTGAGAATAGAAATTAAATCTTTTAATACCTTCTGACAGTAAGAAATACAGAAAGTGATTCTCTATTTTGAACTTACATTTTAATCTTCTTTTGCGTGTATTCTTTACTAACCCATGTGCTCGTATTTCTTTTTTTTTTCTTTTTTTCTTTTTATCTTCTTCCCCCTTCACCCGCAAAATGCAAGCGTTTATTCACTGTCCGTTATACATAAAACATGCTGTAAAACTTATTTAATTAGTTTGCATGAACAGAACAGAAAAAACTTTAAACGAAAATAGCAACAAGTCGCAGAGAAATGAAGGAAAATTACTGTGATAGTAGCTGATAAGCTAGTCGTCCGTTGGCCTACGCATGCGCAGGGATAAAGCTAGTTTTGTTGCCAACTCCCTAGTGGATAAGGTGAGTTTTGAAACCAAACCAATATTTTAAGAACCCAAAAATAAAGGATAAAAATATTTTTTTTTTTACAGATTATAGTGTTTTTTCTGCGTAGGCTTATCTATAGAATAGATTGGTAGAGAAAACTCGATATTTTAAATTTTGGATAAGGCGAGTTTTGAAACTCACGTCCTCATATATATATATATATATATATATATATATATATATATATATATATATATATGTACTAAATTTTGTCCGCACGATAAAAGTCGCAATTATGCACGGATCGTCTTCAAACTCGCCAACAACTTTTTGATGGCTAATATCTCGGCGGGGATTGAAAATGGGCAAAATCGGCCCAATGGGATGGAAATGGGGAGGGTTCAAAATTTTGAATACCGTCTTAACATTATTCTGATAAAACCAGCTCTTACACAACAATGACAGGAAAAAATAAATATTTTTCGTTATAGCAGTTGCCAACAATTAAAAAAAAGCAACAAAATTCTCACCACAACAATTGCTTTTCTATTGCAAGATTTTCACGTGAAAAGTTAAATTAAATAAATAGTTTGACGAATTGAAAACAAATTGAATATTACGTCATAAGTTTTCTAGAGCAAGATTTCCGCATGAAAACTCAAAATGAAATAAATAGTTTGACGAATTAAAAACGAAAGCAAAATATTGCGTCATATTGGAAATAAAATGGACCTCAACAGGTGAATATGTAACGTCATGTGAGTTTGAAGAAACGTATTAAAACATGATAAAAACCCGACTATGGAAATATTAACTTATTATAACACTCTGAGATTCTCTGAATTTGCTTTAGCTTTTTTAAAAACCTATTCCATATACATGTATTCATGTATATTAGAATTTTCACAAAATGTTTAGCTTTCTTAATGAAGGAACTGGGTTTATCTCTAATCTTGATTTAAGTTTTGTTGGTGAATTTAGTACTTAACTTCGAAATTTACCTCCGCCTGTTGGTCCGAGCCGGCAGGCATTTTTTTTTTTATTTCTTTATCTATTTATTTATTTATTTTTAAAAAGTACAACAGGAATGAAAAAATAAAACCTTATTTAACCTATCTTTATAGGATTTCTATATTGATTTCTCATGACATTAATATTAAACTATTAAATGATAAAAACATGTATTTTTGGAAATTTATAATTGAATTTGACCCTTTTTAAGCATTAAAATGTTTCATTGTTGCATTTTCACAGTTATTTGTCACATTTTGGCAAGTAATTATTGACGCATCGTTAAATATCTTGTTGTTTCAACTCCTATACAGTTGTACAAATTACAGAGAATATTTGGCGATTTATCACCTATAAACAATATTGGACCATTACACCATAGATAATTAAACATTGGATAAGTGAGATGTAAATAAACTACAGATCTTTTGTTATACTGGTGTACAAACATTTAATGTAGATTAAAACATTAAAAACATTTAAATATTCATTCTACAATTTCAGCACACCTCCGTGGCCTTCCTCAGGAATGTAAATGAACTAAGCTCGATCAGCAATGTCAAAACTCCGCCTGGTAGAAAATCGTACACTTGCGGAAAAAAACAACCAATGAGCAAAAAGACAAGGAAATCAGATTGTTCCAGGTAATGATTCACACAAGAATTCAATCAGAGAATCAATAAAAATTGTATTAAGAAAAGATGAAGTATGTAATGACAATATATCATATAATATTCCAAAACTTTGGTTAAATATCCTAAAAAACATTTAATTTTGAGTTATGAAATTCATCGATATTTTCAAATATAGATGGCGACAGAGTATTTGTATTATCATCATGTCTCAACAGATAGCGCCAATAAAATCTTCTTTGCCTGTATTCATGCTCATCTGGTTATTTTTTTCCCCGTGTGTACGAATTTCTGTCGGGCGGAGTTTTGACATTGCTCATCCAGCTTAGTTCATTTAAATTCCTGAGGAAGGCCACGCAGGTGTTCTGAAACTGTAGAATGAATATTTTAATGTTTATAATGTTTTAATCTATATTAAATGTTTGTACACCAATATAGCAAAAGATTTGTGATTTTTTTCACATCTCACTTTTTTAAAGTTTGATTTATCACCTGTCGCAGGCTAACGTAAAAATGGCTTAAAATTAATGTATTAATTCATAAATAATTTGTAAAAATATTAAAATGTTATATAGTCATCGAAAACACACCTGTGAACGTAATTTTTATCATTCTAGACGGGATTCGGTGTACACTGTACAGGTACTATTGGATATTTGATGAGATATGGACATTTGTATGAAATAATTTTTCGAAATTTTTATTTCATAATTTGGTAGTCAGCTATTTAGGGCTACTGATATAAAAAGTCCACTCAAATAATGTGAAAACACAGAAAGATATCGTCTATACAGTGAACTGGTTGACAAATTGCGGAAAATTCCTTATATTGTTATTTTTAGAAAGAGACTAGCTATTTCTCATATATACATTATATATACATTATCTACTTATATAAAATCCTAGTGTAGGAAGGTGTAAGTAACCGTTCCGGTACGAACAGTGCCATCTATATATTTGAAACACAAGACTGTTTTTTTTTTTAGTCATCTGCCCTGAGCTTTTTACCGAACTGATTTTGCTAATATATATAGATTCTTTTACAGAAATCGATTATGTATTGCTTATATTTGTATTTCATTTACCCCTCATGAAGTGAAATGCAATATAAGCTTCCTGATACATCCATCCAATTGATATTTTATTTGTTTATTATACGTCTTTTAATGATTCAACATTATTTCGCTGGTTATTTGTATCTTTTATCTTTAATTGGTTATTGCATCAAATTTGGTGGTTTTTTAGCCTCCGGTACGGTATGCTATTTCTTTCTCCCAGCTTATTTTGTGTCCAAAAAATAACGTTACCTTACAGACGCTAGCAGTAAAACAAAGCATTACGATTAAATACTCTTTAGCAATTTTTTAAACTTCTAAGCATCGCACATTTTCAATTTTTATACCGTCGTATTGGAAAAAAAAGTTCTTTTAAATGCATTTTGTTTGAAAATTGTATCTCCATTTATTTTTGAAATATTAATTTTTTTGTAGTTTTTGAACCATTTGCTTAATATTGGCAACGGCCATTTCTGTAGAAAGTAAAGAAAAAACAGTTTTAAATTAGTAATTATATATTTTTGTTGCCATTTTCTCGTAACAACCGAAAGAAAATGTTATTAAAATACGTACTATTTGAAAAAATATAAACGAATGATTTCTGTTAAAACAATGGAGCTATTATATACTTTATTTAATTGTAAGTATCTATGAATCATTAGATATCCGGGTTTTTTTTCTTTCGATTTTCTTGAATGACGGAATCTTTTTGCTGCATTTGTGCATTATTTCGCGATAGTGATGTGCTATGCATGCTTTACTGTAGATGTTTAAGGGTAGATCGTAAATGTGGAATTCTTTAGCGGATGCGAATGACGTCATTTTGCATAAAATAAAACGTGTGCTTTAAGTCTCAAAATTAAAATATGTTTTGCACTGCAGTAGAGACCCGCTTAACCGAGTTATTTTCTTCTGACGGACTGGTGGCTTCTATTATTATGAAACAGCCATTATAAATAAAGTGTTGGGTGAAAATGAAAGAGCAGCGGTAAAAAAAAAATTGTGGCCATTTTCCCCCATTCTGACCAGAAAATCAGAGTTCTAACTTTTTACGGCTGCTCTTTCATCTTCACCTAACACTTCATTTATAATGGCTGTTTCATAATAATAGAAGCCACCAGTAAATCAGAAGAAAATGATGTAATGGAAATACCGGAGGTGACACTAAATTCTGAAAAAGCAGAATTCCTGTTCTCTAGTTATACGTTTTAAATGGATTAATCGTCCGCAATGTGCTAGTGAATTAGTGGTATTGTACTTGATTTTGTGTTACAAGTCATAGGTTCCATTTTTATTTTGTATAATGTCTGTGTAATGTATTGAAGCTACAATTTATTAATTTTATTTTTAGTAAATGGAAATAGATGATGAATTGTAATTATATAATGGTTATACTATATATATATATATTTTTTATTATTATTAACCATTTGGAAAAATGGTTATTGTCCTCGTCAGGGTAGGAATTCAAAAGCATATCTGAAGCTTTTTATTGGTTGAATCCGCAAATTGTTCGTTTTCTGGTTGGCCTATACAGTAATACGTATTTCCCTTTACTTTCAACAAAGGTGGATACTTCTGTTGTCACTATGACAAAAAAGTAATAAAAACTGCAAAAAAAAAATTAATAACTCAAAAACAAATTGAGATACAGCTTTCAAATAAATTGCATTTAAAAGTACATTTTTTTCTCTATACGACGGTGTAAAAAGTAATATTGTGGAATGTTTAGACGTTTAAGAATGAAATTTCATTTAAAATGGGTCGTCAGATTTCTTGGAAATCTGAGAATGGAAAAGCCTTTTCCCGAACAGCCAATGAAAGACTTGGATAATACGTAAGTTTCAGGTGGATAATACGTAAGTTTCAGGTGGATAATACGTAAGTTTCAGGAAATCTGAGGAGTCGCAGGCGATTTTTGTCGCTTGCAATTTTTACGTGTAATAACACTATTAAGGGGGTAGGATACCTTTAAACATTGAAAATTTTCGAAATTTTTTTAATACATATTTTGATTCTGTAATCATTTCTGAACAATACGCAAAAAACCGCATTAAAAAATTCCCATTAGTTTACTAATTATGGCTATTTTATTGAGACCACATATTAAGACTATAAGGTTAGTTGGGGTAACTGGGCCATGATTTTACAATGTGACTCTGGAGCTTCTGACAATTCAGCTTCAAAAAGCTAATGTTCATTTGAATTAAAGTCTGAACTTCTGTAAATGTGTTCAGTTAGGTTCCCTCTATCAGACAGCAATGCTCGAAATTACATTTTAATATTTAAAAATATAAAAATATGCATATTTCATCTTTCTTTCCTCATGGGTCCAGTTGCCCCCCAAAATGGGGTAACTGGACCAGGGGGGTCTATGTTCCACACGCGTTTATATTTTTTCATATAGGGTCCTGTTTGAAAAAGTGTAAATAACTTTAAAAAAATTAAACCAGGCAGATCATGTAAATTATATGTCAATAAACAGCGTTGTAAGGGAAACCTTTGCTGTCAATATGTCTAAAAAAAGCACTAAAAGTGAAAATATTAGATTTATTTATACCAAAAACATAAAACTTAAGTAAGTACTTATGTACTTTAGTATAGATAATAAGTATAAAAGTCACATGGGTATTTTAAGGAAAAAAATAGCAAGGTAAATCTACGAACAAACGGCTACGTAAGTACTTTATCTTTATCCAGGGGTCGCATTGTATAGGGAAAATTTTATTGTTCCTACCAGAACCCTTAAAGAAAGGTGCGATCAAGATGTTCTTTTCAAAATAGTGGTAGGGACGATAAAAGTTTCCCTATAGAATGCGACCCCTTGTTATAGTACAATTTCAAGGTTTGGCTATCTCACTTCCAGGGGCAAGGTACTTGCATTCGTAAAATGTTGAAATAATTTAATGACACCAATATTGACAAGAGAATCTATCTCAAAATGAGTAAAAGTATACTTTCGCGTACTTAATAAAGGTGAAATTTTCATTATAAAATTCAGGTGTCAATGTGGCAATTAGGAATTAAAATTAAGTGATGCCATAACGGCATCACCGCCTCTCAAGGGGTCAAGAAATTTGGTTTGATACCACTAAATATGCTTTTTTTAAATTTCATTACGTAATTTTAATAAGGTATTGTATCATTTTCTTTATTGTGAGTAAAAAACAATGGAGAAATTTACTTCCCGTAGTAAGAGAAACTCAAAAAAATTATTTATAACTATTGGGGTAACTGGATCCAGCATGGTCCATATTGACGTTGTTTTTAAAAAAAGAAACGTAAATTTTTGACTACCTATCACAGCAAAGTGAGAGTTATGATTGAATTGATACACGTTGTTTTAGGAAGTAGAGATTAAGGGGCATTGTTCACAAAAGCTAAAATTAAAAAACACCAACAGTTTTTTATAAAATAGCCTATGGCCCAGTTACCTCGTGGCTCCAGTTACCCCAACTAACCTTATAGGATAATTAAACTTTGTGTTGCGTTTATTCAAAACGATGAATTTTGATATTGCGCGCAGTGTTACTAAAAAACTATGCATGGCAATCAAAAGAAATCTTTACCACATATTTATGTCTGTATCATCTACAACTTAAAACCAGAAAAAGTTAAGATTTTATTTTTTTCTATTTTTGTACTTTGAAAATATTTTTTAAAAAGTGAAAAAATTTAATTTTTTGTTAATTTTTTAATTTAGTCAATTGTTTTTCAAATATTCTCGTTTTAGCATAAAGGTAACACTATTATGTATTTATTTTCACCAAAATTTCCTCTTTATAGGCTTATTTTCAGATTTTATCATGCGCGCAAGGTTTTTTCTGTTATTATCACATATCTTTTAACTTATCATTTCAATATTTATTTATGAATTTACAAGTATATATTTATGTTTATATTTAAATTTAAATATGAGCTTTATATTCAAATGAAGTTTGATTTTTTTTTTTTTTTTTTTTTTTTTTTTTTTTTTTTTTTTTTACTTTTTTTACAAGTCATGAAGCTTGGGAACATAATGATATTTTTTACTTTTTCGACGCATTTAAAGGTATCCTACCCCCTTAATTTTTAAATCATAGCGTACGTAATGTATGATCAACTCCGTGCGGTTTTTTAAGTCTTAAATTTTAGTCTTTGAAAAAATCATTTTCCAAATGGTCGTTGTAATTTGTTAAATTGCTTTTTTTATTATTATTATTTTTTATGACAGCTGTTCATTTGTAGATGTGTCCGCGCTAGTTATTTTAAAAAATATTCTCATTTTTATATTTAAATTTTACTTTAAAGAGCTTTTTATAAATATTTATTCAAAATAGTGGCAATCAGATTACTTCCATTGTTTCAAATAAAAGAGAAATAATGAAAAATATTCAGACACGTGGCTTTATGGACGTATTTTTTCATTTGCAAGTTATTCTCGGTAAAAAATATTATGCACGTATACTTTATTTTTATCTATATAAATAAAAATGTAAATGTTCGTTTGTACAAAATCGCTAATCTTGGAAAGTTCTTCACCGATTCCTTTGAAATTCACGGACTGAGTTGCATTCGAATACGAGCGCGTGTTGTTATATACCTACTATGAAACTCGCTCCCCCCTCCATCAATTTGCTACCACCACCCCCATGGGGCGCTTTTTAATTTTTTCTGACACCCATCATGTGATATATCATTAGAAAGCTCTTTAACTACTCTTTCATATTATGCACCTCTCCTTCCACTCAACCCACTTCCCCTCCCGGGGGGCACATTTCTATATAAATGAATATGTAATTGTTCGTTTGTACAAAATCTTAAATCTTCGAAAGTTCTTCACTGATTGTTTTGAAATTCCCTATTTGCGTTGCATTCGAAAACGCGCGTGTTTTTACATGCATATTATGAGCCTCGCCTCCCTCTCCCTCCCCCCAATCCCACTCCCCGTGGGCATATTTTTAATTTTTTCCGTCACCCATTATGTGGTACATTGTTAGAAAGCCCTTGAACCGTTCTTTCATTTTATGCACCTCCCGTCCCCACTCCCCTCACTTTGCCCCGGGGTACATTACTCAAATATTTCATTAGTATTTTTTATTTATTATGTTTTTTGTTTTTTCTTCGTTTTTTAGTTCGTGTTTTTTCTTTTTTTAATTTTTGCAATTTTATATGGTTTTGTTATAACATTATTTTTTCTTTTTTTAGTGTAATCGATCTGCGTTAGTTCATCCAAATAATGCCTCGCAGAAGATCGAACTTAGGTTGTCGTACTCGTGGAGCGGAAGCAGTGCGACGAGTAATAGCAAATCACACTGAGGAGGAACGGGCATCAGCAAACGAGCAAAATAGACAAAGAATGGCTCAAATACGTGCCGATGAATAATCAGAGCGACATGCAACCAGTCTTGAGGATGCACTGTTGCGAGCATGGCGAGCGTGTTCTGCAGCTTCATCTCTGCTTCGTTCTCAACAGAATGAACGCGACAGCCTTAGAGTGGCTGAAAGACGTCAACGAGGAACAGCAGCTTAGCTCCGAACACAACTCCGTGTTCAGCAAACACGCGATTACAATTGCCTTGCATTCTGGTGCAACCCAGCTGATGATTACAGCTTGAGCCGGCATGTTCTCATCAGTACTATGAATGAAGTGTGTCCTTGTTGCAAAGTCTGAAAATTAATGACGAAATGATAGGAATGTGTTGCGCCGCCGAAAAAAATATACTGCCTCAACTTGGAGAACCGCCAGATCCATTAAAAACTTTGCGTACGGGATGTATCGCTGAATCAAAGATTTTTCTTTCTAATACCAGGAAATACAATTCATGCTTCCAAATGACGTCGTTCGGCGCAGAAATCGTAACAGTTCAAATCATGTCAACTTTCAAAGTGAAAAGACAAATTTATCATAAAGCCCCGCTCCCCGCTTCCGTTCCCAAATGGTCAACATAAATTCCTACATATGTATTTCATCGGTGGTGGCAATGACGAATTGAATGCACGCTGGAAACGATGGATATCCTTTATACAGAAGAAGATCAGCAGAAGATGGCGGTAATTTAGCAACCATACAAATGCCAAACGGTGACATCGAAGTAGATAACCGTTGGATTGTTCCATATTCGCCTTAGCTATCGAAAATATACAAAGCGCAAATAAACATGGAATACTGTAACTCCGCTAAATCGATCAAATACACCTGTAAGTACGTGAGTAAAGGCAGCGACAAGTACGTTTTTGGCGTGCAATCAGAAAGAAGTGATAGGCATGCGGCCATACATATCAATGAAAAAGCACAGTATCCGGATGAAAGATACATAACTATCAACGAATCTGTATGAGCTGCAAATGTGCAACAAATAACCCTGAAACCACCAGCTACAACTTTAACTGCTTTCTTCACAATATGGTCAAAATGACGTGTTTGCCAAGAAACTGCTGTATTCGGAAGTGCCTAAGTATTACACATGGAAAGCCAGTGGAAAATCATTTGAAAGACGCAAACGAGGAAAGGATAACCTGGCATATTCAAAGAAACTATGATAGGCAAACTGTACGTTGTGCATCCCAATCAAGATGAATGCTTCTTTCTTTGCATACTGTTAGTAAATTGCCCTGAAACAAATAACCCTGAAACCACCGGCTACAACTTTAACTGCTTTCTTCACATTATGATCAAAATGACGTGTTTGCCAAGAAACTGCTGTATTCGGAAGTGCCTAAGTATTATACATGGAAAGCGAGTGGAAAATCATTTGAAAGACGCAAACGAGGAGAGGATATCAAAGAAACTATGATAGGCAAACTGTACGTTGTGCATTCCAATCAAGATGAATGCTTCTTTTTTTGCACACTGTTAGTAAATGGCCCTGAAACAAATAACCCTGAAACCACCGGCTACAACTTTAACTGCTTTCTTCACACTATGGTCAAAATGCGTTGTTTGCCAAGAAACTGTTGTATTCGGAAGTGCCTAAGTATTATACATGGAAAGCGAGTGGAAAATCATTTGAAAGACGTAAACGAGGAGAGGATATCAAAAAAACTATGATAGGCAAACTGTACGTTGTGCATTCCAATCAAGATGAATGCTTTTTTCTTTGCACACTGTTAGTAAATGGCCCTGAAACAAATAGCCCTGAAACCACCGGCTACAACTTTAACTGCTTTCTTCACACTATGGTCAAAATGACGTGTTTGCCAAGAAACTGCTGTATTCGGTAGTGGCTAAGTATTACACATGGAAAGCGAGTGGAAAATCATTTGAAAGACGCAAACGAGGAGAGGATAACCTGGCATATTCAAAGAAACTATGATAGGCAAACTGTACGCTGTGCATCCCAATCAAGATGAATTCTTCTTTCTTTGCATACTGTTAGTAAATGTGCCCAGTCTTTCCAGCAATTGAGAATTGTCAACGGCGTTACATATGTCACTTACCGCATGCCAAGCTCTGAATTTATTGTAGAACGACCGATACCTGGATGCATGCAATAATCACGCATGAAACACGTCACATCCAAATAAAATTCTTGTATTGTTTGCAATCATATTGACCACCTGATCTCATTCATATCTAACAAAGTTATGGGAGAAATACAAATCGCACATGGCTGAAGATATTTTCCGTCGAAATTCAAATATTAATACGGATTTTACAGCCAAAATCTACAACGAAGCGTTGATAATAATTAGAGATTTGTGCTTAGATATCACGAACAAAGTTCTCAATCAATTCGGAATGCCATCACCGAATCGATCTTAAGCTGCTTCGTTCGTTGTAGAATTGAGTCTTAAATAGAATTGCAAACAACATCTTTTACCGTACGTGCAATCAAATATTCCTAAGCTAACGCTTGAGCAAAAATACATTTACGATCAAATAATGCAAACTGTCAATGACAGGGTTGGAAAAATATTCTTCTTAGATGCACCGAGAGGAAAGGGTAAAAAGTTCCAAATAGATTGATTCTGACAGCAATTTGATCAGCCTTAGCTCTTGCGTCGTCCGGAATAACAGCGACATTGCTACCAGGTGGAAGAACTGCTCATTTCTCTTTAAAATTGCCATTGAACAGGCAATTCATTGAAATTCTCACGTGCAACACTTCCAAAGCATCCGCCATGGGAAAAGTATTGCAGAAATGCAAGCTTGTTGTTTGGGATGAATGCACAAAATTCGTTCACGGCTCTTGATCGATCATTGCAAGGTTTGCGTGGAAACATCAGACCATTTGGGAACGCATTAATATTGCTTGAAGGAGATTTCAGGCAAACATAACCTGTAATTCCTCTATCGACACCAGCTGAAAAAATAAATGCTTGCCTGAAATACGCTACTTTGTGTCTACACGTAAAGACGTTAAAATTAACTACAAATATGCGTGTCCAGCTGCAAAACGATCGATCAGTTAAGATATTCTCACATCAATTGCTGGAATTTGGGAACGGTAAGGTGCTGATTGATCTGGCCTTAGGACGAATTTCATTACTTCATAACTTCTGCAATTTAGTGGCGTCAAAAGAAGAAAAGGTTAAAAAAATATTTCCCAATATTCAAACCAATTATAAGAATCGCGATTGACTGAGTGACTAAGCTATTCTTGCGGCCAAGAACAAAGACATCTACGAAATTAACAGCATTATTCAGTCTAACATTCAAAGCGAGGTAGTCACATGCAAGTCCGTCGAAACTGTTGTGGAAGCAGGTGAAGCAGTTAGTTATCAAACAGAATTTTTTAATTCACTCTATCTGCCAGGGATGCCACCTCACGTATTACAATTGAAAATCCGCGTGCCAAATGTTTGAAAAGTTTGCGCCGATGACGTTATACTTAGCTTGAAATGTATTTTTACATTAAGAAAGCTAAGAAGAAAAATTTATATGATTGTGTCAACTTGATATAATTTTCCCTGATTTTTCATTTCTTAATTCTAAAGATTAGAATCGGAGCCTTTATTGATCGTTGAACTATTTCAGAAATTAAATATTGAGCAAAAAATGTATACTCATCATTTGTATTTGTAGAAATCGTTTGACATTTTTAAAATGTACTTTTCTACAGTACAAACCTTTCAATAATAAAATTTTCATGCTGTTTGTTTGCATGAAGTTTTATGAAAATGAAACGCAGATCAATATTCCGTCATTTTTGTCAGGGGCGATATACTAGTATATATATATGAGGTCAGGAATGCTAAAAAAAGTTTAAAACCTTATATGTTTTTATGTGTGTGAGCGTGTATATGTGTAAGTGTATGTATATATGCTTATATATTGTATGGACATAAAAAAAATAAAAAAAATACGGGGTATCATGCATTTAACTTCATAAATTTTCACATATTGCTTCATCATATAAGGATATATTTTACTATCTCAATATTCCTCATTGCTTTTTAAATTTACACACTTAGTTACATAATACAAGGCTATATTTTACTATCTCAAATATTCCTCATCTTTTTAAATGTTATTTATATTCTTATTTTTTATATAACAATATTTTGTCTTTAAAATAGTTAATTTAATCAATTGCCCTTTTATTTATTTTTATATAATTCTTTCTTTCTTTATTTTTTTTTTCGTATTAATTTATTCTTATTCTTTATTTTATTTTGTATTCACTCAGTACTTATTACGTTTACTCCTATTTTTTAATTCTACTTTAACTAAAAGTTAATCCAAATCTTTTCTTGATTTCCTCAATCAATTTCATTCCTTTTATTTTTTATTTTTTTGGGGCTAAAGATGGCAACACTAAACATTAATGTTATTAATCCAGTTCCAATTTACAGTTTTCCTTTCTCACACCAGATAGCAGCACAGTTATGGGTTTGTTAGATGCTCAACTGTAGCTCCCATGTTAAAATAGTCTTAACTATGTTTTCCATCCTGATATGCTGTAGTTTTGACTCCTAGAATGTATTCAGGTATTGTGCATTAATAATTTTTAATATCCTGTATGAGGTGTATCTTTCTTTAGATCTCTTAGATTTTTATTATCTTTTTTCTGTAATGCTTGCGTTATAAGGAGCTAAATTTTGTCATTTTAGGCATAATGCCGACAAAATTGGATGAAATAACGCATCTTCTATGAATGAACTCACAAGCTCCTCTGACGCTTCTGTGGGTCATTCATAGTTTCTTATTTTACGTACTGGTTTCCTATGTTCTTTCTAAATCATCTTTAGAATTTTACCAATTTCTTCATATATTTGTGATTTCAAATTTATTATATATACATATATATATATATATATACCATATAACATTACAAAGATACTGTACACCATATAAAATCCGCTCGCAGCAAAGTTTTGTGCAATAGCATAAAAGAGGGAAGAATTAAGAAAAATATATTACTTAATTTTTTTGTTATTATTATTAAACTTAAGCCTCTTAATATCGTCTTCCATAACACATTTTCAAGAAATTGGTTTCTGAAAAATTAAAAAACGAAACTAACTTGTCAAATTTTATCTGTTGCTCTTTCAACTGTCTTTGTTGGACTTCTGTAATAAGTGATTCGAAAACTTCTCCAGCCTGTGATGCATGATTCTTCAGCATCTCCCATTCTTCAGACTTATGTTTTTCCATCAATTTCGACCATTCATTTGTCTGATTTAGCACAATTTCTTTTAATTTATTATCCGTAGCCGCATCAGCACTGAAAAAGAAATAGTTACATTCACAACAATGAATGCATGTAAATGAAAAAATTATTTTTCTTATGATTAAAAAAAGCATATTTTTAATAAGTGTTTGTGTATGTGTGAGTGTGTCGTGTACTCGGGGGTGAGGAGGGAGCTAGAAATCCATTTTTTAGTGTAGTTTAAAAAATATGGAGCCTGTCTCATTAACAGCCGGTAAAAAAGTTCCTTTTCGATGTTAAATTTATTATTCATAATTTTTTTTTTTTTTTTAGAAAATGTAGAATAGCAAATAATATCATAAGACGAAGCGCATAATAATAAGCTCGACGTAGCAGTGGTTGGTCGGTAGCTTCAGGACCCCAAGCCCTTCCTTCCGCTTTTCGGCAAAGCGATATAAGTAAGCGTACAAACTTAATACTGGAATCGGGCGTAAATTAACACAGTTGCGCCATCTTATGGGCGGGGTGATAGTCCACATACGCGGGCTTTTAGTGTGACGTCATATATGACAGGATATCTACCATCTGCGCATATTTTCTAAATCTTTAGTCACTCATGGAACTTAATTTTGTTTACCACATTTATTGCAAAATAATGGCGTAGCGAGAGGGGCGTCCGGATGCACTTGATGCCACGAAGTTTTCTTCGCCTTGTCAGAGACATTTCAGCTATTAATGAAGCTGAAAAAAACTTTAAAATTTTAGTGATGTAAAGTAACAAAACAGTTAGGCGTCTTCCTGTAGTTTAACCCCGTCCGCTACGTGGCGTGCGACCTTGATTGATGTGACCTCGCCTTTAATCTTACGATTACCTCTCCGTTTAAGATAGGAAGCTAACTTATATCGCTTTGCTTTTCGGTGTCTTTAATTTGTGTAATTCCACTCTTAAATTTGTACGGTATTAATTTTTTAATTTTTTTTTTCAACCTTGCTTCCGTTAGAGTCTCTTATACTCGGGACGTGTCTGGGGACCTGTGAACCTGGCTCGTCTGCAGCCCTCTATTCTACTCTTATTTCGACTCTTTTGCGGAAGCCAGTTTGAAAAAACAAATGAAAATTGAAACCGGACAAATACATATATACAGAATAGCATTAAAAGAAAAATAGTATTATGCATCAGTCATAGCATAACACGACAGAAATTACAGAAATAATATTCCAACAAAAAGATCGCAAATGTCTCTAAAATTAACACCTTTTCAGTAACGTAATACTCTAAACTAATTTGGCTAAATATGACTAAACATCACATTTTTTTGGTAATAATCAAACACAATATTCTAATACCGAGACCTCAGAACAGAGCCGTATTAAGCCATCTAAGGGCTCCTAGCCAATCCAAATCTCGGTATCCTTCTTTCTCATCCCCGACTTTCAAAAACAGATTTTAATGTAGGATTATTTTAATTCTACAGCAGGTGCTCGCTCGAAAATTTAACGGCAAAAGTTATATTTCTTAAACCGTTCTCAAATACGACACTGAAACCATCTGAATGTCATTGCTATTCCTCAATTGAATTTTCTCCTTCTAGTCCAGGCAATAGAGACCAAATAGGGGCTCTACCTAGCAAAATTCATGGTAGTTCTGGAAAAAGGCTTACTATATGTTTTATGGGTCGCTGAATCCGAATTTTTAACTTCCCACCAAAATTTCCCCCGGCAACCCCCCCCTCCCCCCCCCAAATTTTGGTAAAATGCCCCCCAAAACAGTTTTTTATTAAAAAAATCAATTTTTTTATTGTTTTAGGGGAAAGTATCTAGAAATTTAGAAAGTAGACAAAATTTGCAACAAATTAGATATATGACATTATGACTTAGGATGAAGAGGAAGGGGGGGGGGGGATCTGACTCGCAACATGCGCGCGGTGCTGCGTGAACTAAGTTGCGCAATTCCACTTAACCCCTCACACGTTTACATTCGCCCTCCCATCTCTCCTCCGAGCTTTCTCTATAAGGTTTACTTTAAGTTTTTTGGGTCGCTGAATCCGAATTTTTAACCCCCCCCCCCCGAAACCCCCCAAATAGTTGCTTTAAACTTAAATTTCTTATTATTTTAGGGGAAAAGCATTATGAAATTCAGAAACTAGACAGAATTTGCAACAAATAGGACATATGACACTATGACGTAGGATGAACGGGGAGGGGCAGGGCTGCCTCTGAACATGCACTGCGGCGCTACGTGCACTAAGTTATGAAGTCCAGGGGGATTTTACCAGGAAAAATTAATACTAATTCTGGATTTCGACTCACATTATGTTTTGGGGGTCGCTGAATCCGAATTTGTAACTTTCCACCAAAATTTCACCCGGCAATCCCCCAAAAAATTGATTTTTTGAAAAAATTTGGTTTTTGAGAAAAGCGGGCGGGGAATGTTCCGAGGCAGCCCCCTCTCTCCCCGTTTATCCTACGTCATAATATCATGTATCCTATTTGTTGCAAATTTTGTCTAGTTTCTGAATTTCGTAATGCTTTTCCCCTAACACAATAAGAAATTTAAGTTAATAACAACTATTTTTGGGGTGTTTCTGGGGGGGTAATTTTGGTGGTAAGTTAAAAATTCGGATTCAGCGACCCACAAAACTTAAAGTAAAGCTTATAGGGAAAGTTCGGAGGGGAGATGGGAGGGCGAATGTAAACGTGTGAGTGGTTAAGTGGAATTGCGCAACTCAGTCCACGCAGCACCGCGTGCATGTTCCGAGGCAGATCCCCCCTTCCCCTTCATCCTAAGTCATAATGTCATGTATCTAATTTGTTGCAAATTTTGTCTACTTTCTGAATTTCTAGATACTTTTTCCCTAAAACAATAAAAAAAAATGATTTTTTTAATAAAAACCTTTTTTTTTTGGGGGGGGGGCTTTTTTCAAAATTCGGGGGGTTGCCGGGGGAAATTTTGATGGGAAGTTACAAATTCAGATTCAGCGACCCAAAAAACATATAGTAAGCCGATTTCAAGAACTACCTTTAATTTTGCTAGGTAAAATTCCCTATTGCCTGTACTATTCCGTAAGAAAACCGGTTCTTATTTTTACTTCCATGAACTTGTAAAGAAAATGGAATCAAATTTGTAACACTATAGCGAGCTCATCATTTTATTTCATTCTAAGTAATTATTACAGGAAAAAGTTATTATATTTAATAAAATTACATTTATCTTTTGGGTTAGAATAAATAAAGGTGTTTACAGATTATTCATTTACTTGTTATTTTTAATAGTTAAGATTTCTTAAAGTCTTTGCCTTTTTACTAATGACTTCACCGTACATTATGAGACTAGTGACCTATATATATGCCGTTACCAGTTGTTAATTTGATATGGATAAAATAGACATTAAAAAAAAAACTAAATTTATTATCGTAAAAGATATTACAAATAATTACATACTAAGAAAAAATCAGAAAACATTTTTGAAAACGGTAGGCAGAAAAACATATTGAACATTAATTTCAAAGTAAAATCTGAAGTACTTTTTTTTGTATATGACTTTTTATAAACTAATAAACAGCTTTATTCTATAGTTCTAAACTTTCCACTTAACTACTTAATAAAATGAATAAAATGATGCGGTTTTTTTATTGCTCATACTTACTCTTTATTTGATTTCATATATTTTTCAATTTGATTGCACTGATTTTTCATCATATTTGTTTGTTCTTTTACATGCTTTTTCATTAAACTAGTCCACTCTTTCTGTTGCTTTTTATACAACTTTTGAAACGCCTTCTCTTCTTTTAAACTCTCTCGTGTAATGGGCTCCGCTTTAAACTCATCTATGCAAAGTAAAACACTGAAAATATATAAACATGCAAAAGATAGAAACATACATTTAAAAGAGGAAGAATATTACTGCTTATGTGGTTCAGTACACTATAATAAAAACAAAAAAAAAAAAAAAAAAAAAAAAGGTTGTGATTTTTCCTGTTGTAATTGTTCATACTGTGAAACCGAATTCAAGCAACAAGTGTTGTAAAAATCGAGTTATTTTTGTCACATGCACTATGCAGCTAACAGTAAAGCGACTTTATCAAGATTTGAGAAATTTTACAGCACTCTTAAAGACAGCAGCTTGTAAATTTTACAGCAATTGTATTGGCAGCTGGTGTGCCAGCACCTTTTTAGCTCACAGGCTATCAAAGCCTGAGAGCTAATGTGCCCGCCCGTTCTGTATGTATGTATGTATGTATGTATGTATGTATGTATGTATGTACGTACGTACGTATGTACGTAACGCGATAACTCTTGATAGAAACATCCGATTTGCTTCAAAATTTTTTCCTAGGTTCATTGTGATAAGGCGCTTGCTTCCCTGATTAGTTTTGGGAGTTCATTGGTTAAGGATAAAGGGGGGGAAACGGGGTTAGTCCATCCCCCCCCCCCCCTTAATTCAGAAAAATGGGTTTTTCATGCAAAATCATTCGATTTGCTCCGAATTAGGTATACCGGTTTATTATGCTAAGGAACATCCCTTATTAGTTTTGGGGGTTCATTGGTTAAGGATAAAGGGGGAAAAACGGGGTTAGTCCACCACCACCCCTTAATTCAGAAAAATGGGTTTTTCATGCAGAATCATTCGATTTGCTCCGAATTTGATATACCGGTTTATTATGTTAAGGAACATACCTGATTAGTTTTGGGGATTCATTGGTTAAGGATAAAGGGGGAAAAGGGGGGTCAGTCCCCCCCCCCTTAATTCAGAAAAATGGGTTTTTCATGCAGATTCATTTAATTTGCTCCGAATTTGGTATACCGGTTTATTATGTTAAGGAACATCCCTGATTAGTTTTGGGTGTTCATTGGTTAAGGATAAAGGGGGGAAAACGGGGTTAATCTAACCCCCCCCCCTTAATTCAGAAAAATGGGTTTTTCATGCAGAATCATTCGATTTGCTCCGAATTTGGTATACCGGTTTATTATGTTAAGGAACATCCCTGATTAGTTTTGGGGGTTCAATGGTTAAGGATAAAGGGGGAAAAACGGGGTTAGTCCACCCCCCCCCCCCCTTAATTCAGAAAAATGGGTTTTTCATGCAGAATCATTCGATTTGCTCCGAATTTGGTATAGCGGTTTATTATGTTAAGGAACATCCCAGATTAGATTTGGGGGTTCATTGGTTAAGGATACAGGGGGAAAGGGGGGTTAGTCCCCCCCCCCCTTAATTCAGAAAAATGGGTTTTTCATGCAGAATCATTTAATTTGCTCCGAATTTGGTATACCGGTTTATTATGTTAAGGAACATCCCTGATTAGTTTTGGGGGTTCATTGGTTAAGGATAAAGGGGGGAAAACGGGGTTAGTCCACCCCGCCTTAATTGAGAAAAAGGGGTTTTTCATGCAGAATCATTCGATTTGCTCCGAATTTGGTATACCTGTTTATTATGTTAAGGAACATCCCTGATTAGTTTTGGGGGTTCATTGGTTAAGGATAAAGGGGGGAAAGGGGGGTTAGTCCCCCGCCCCTTAATTCAGAAAAATGGGTTTTTCTTGCAGAATCATTCGATTTGCTCCGAATTAGGTATACCGGTTTATTATGTTAAGGAACATCCCTGATTAGTTTTGGGGGTTCATTGGTTAAGGATAGAGGGGGAAAAACGGGGTTAGTCCACCCCCCCTTAATTCAGAAAAATGGGTTTTTCATGCAGAATCATTCGATTTGCTCCGAATTTGGTATACAGGTTTATTATGTTAAGGAACATCCTTGATTAGTTTTGGGGGTTCATTGGTTAAGGATAAAGGGGGAAAAGGGGGGTTAATCCCCCTCTTAATTCAGAAAAATGGGTTTTTCATGCAGAATCATTTAATTTGCTCCGAATTTGGTATACCGGTTTATTATGTTAAGGAACATCCCTGATTAGTTTTGGGAGTTCATTGGTTAAGGATAAAGGGGGAAAAACGGGGTTAGTCCACCCCCCCCCCTTAATTCAGAAAAATGGATTTTTCATGCAGAATCATTCGATTTGCTCCGAATTTGGTATACCGGTTTATTATGTTAAGGAACTTCCCTGATTAATTTTGGGAGTTCATTCCCAGCAAACACAGATTTGTCAAAAACCTCACCAACTGATGTTAGAATTATCATTCTTGTTAGGTATATCGATTTTCATATAACAATGCGACATGCTTTTAATGGCAAAACAAAGTTGTATGGCATACGTGTTGCCAAAAGAGCAATAGACAGGCGATAGCTTTTTGCGAAGCAGCAATCATGTCAAATCTTGTTATCCAATAACTATTCGACACATGATAGTTGTTTGACCACCACTAAAGTATGAATTGCATTATATTAGTTCGAGACCATGGATACGATAGTTTTTTAACGCGTCATCAATTTCGTATTATTTTCCTGGCATTCACTCGTCTTTCACTTTACCGAAATGGAAAATGGCAACGCTAAGGTAAAAATTCCTTCAATGGCGACGGCGAGACGACTCGGCGCCTCCATGTTTCTTGACAACGTGAATGTGCGTATCAAAGCCAAACGCTGATTCAACATAATGCAAGGTAATATTTTTTGTAAAATTTATCATTTTACAAAATTTTTAAAACGTGTGCGCAAAGCGGGCTCTATGTCAAGCACACATGTCATGTGTTTGTTGTTCAATAAATAAATAAACATGTGCGAAAAACCGATTCATTGACAAGTCGGTACCGTTTTTGTCTAGGTAAATTATGTTTTAGGAAGTATTAAATACATCTACATGAATTTATAAAGCGTATTTATGATTTATGAAAATAAAATAATTATTAAGGGTTGCTTGTACTTGTTTTTTTTTTTTGTTTTTTTTGTCTTTTACATCGATATTTTCAAATGGTACGTAGTAATGTTTACATTTTTGCCAGTGGCATATACGAGTATATCTGTACTTTACTTTTTATCTCAGCAATAATTATTGTTTAATCAGTAAAAAAAAAATAACTTGCTTAATTGCTTTCTATTTCTACCTAAATGAAATTTTGCGATCCTGTGATTTGTTTACTTTTCTGTAGCAATGCATGAATTTTTAAAAACATCTTACATGTAATATATTCGTAGGTTAGATCAAAACACATTTCATAAGAATATCTTTTAAAATTTTTGAAGTTCTGAAATTTACTGCAAACAAAATTCAGAATTCTCCAAAAAACATTTTATAGCATATTTTTATAAAGAAAAAGTATTTGCATATTCATATTTTTATGGGCAAAATGTAATAAAATAGTTAAATTGAAGGATATTTTTTTATTTATAGCTGCGTAATAAACCGAAAGTGGATCTTGATGGGAAAATAATTCCTCTGCTGTAACCTTTCAGAAAATTTGCTTTGAATTGCAGATTTTTTTTTTTTTTTTTACTCTGAATCGCCTGTCTTTCTAGCATGGATATTATGCTTTATTATTTTTTTAACCAAAATAAATACTCTTTAATTAATATTAATTTTTAAATTAAATGGCAATTATTTTAAACTATTGTTTTTAATTCATATCATAAACTTAATACTATAATACATAATTTTATTAAACATTAGTTTGCAGAAAGTTTTTGACTCAATATTTAAGTGCACAGAAAGTTTTTGGTTGTCTTGTTGTGTCATAAACTAAAAGTCTTAAAATTTTTCAACTATTCTGTGATTTTTTTTTTTTTTATTGGCGATATCGGAATTTCTTTTTTTCTCATAAATGCATGTTAAAATTATTTTCCCATCAAGATCCACTTTTGGTTTATTTCACAGCTATAAATAAATAAAAAAATATCCTTCAATTTAACTATTTTATTAGATTTTGCCCATAAAAATATAAATATGCAAATATTTTTTTTTCTTTATAAAAATATGGATACTTTTCGGTTAGCCGGCCGCCAGTGTTATATTTACATTCATATATACATATATATGCACATATATGTAAATAGATATATACATATGTATGTATATATTTATGCGTGTGTTTGTGCATATATATATTTACATATATGTGCATATATATGTATATATGAATGTAAATATAACACTGGCGCCCGGCTAACCGAAAAGTACCAGAATATGCTATAAAATGTTTTTTGGAGAATTCTGAATTTTGTTTCCAGTAAATTTCAGAACTTCAAAAATTTTAAAAGATATTCTTATGAAATGTGTTTTGATCTAACCTACGAATATATTACATGTAAGATGTTTTTAAAAAGTCATACATTGCTACAGATAAGTAAACAAATCACAAGATCGCAAAATTTCATTTAGGTAAAAATGGAAAGCAATTAAGCAAGTTATTTTTTTTTTACTGATTAAACAATAATTATTGCTGAGATAAAAAGTAAAGTACAGATATACTCATATATGCCACTGGCAAAAATGTAAACATTACTACGTACCATTTGAAAATATCGATGTAAAAGACAAAATAAAAACAAGTACAAGCAACCCTTGATAATTATTTTCTTTTCATTAATCATAAATACACTTTATAAATTCATGTAGATGTATTTAATACTTCCTAAAACATATTTTTGTTGTTGCTCGTCGAGTTAACTGTTTTCTAGTTGGGTGGATTTCAGGCTGAGTGTATAGATTCCTGCAAGTTTGGTTCGGTTTAACAGGATTTTTCAAAAGTTAGTTCAGTGTACTATTTCACATTAAAAACAATAGTTATAATAATAATCATAGATGTTTGTATGTGTGCTGTCTTCTAAACAGATCACCATGTTTTGTCTACTACCCTTTGATGAAATGCGTGTATTTTCCAAAATCATTTGACAAAATTTGTGTTTTTTTGCAGTACTTTGTCGAATATTGTGATCTTTCGCAGTCCTTTGATGAAATCAGTGGGTTGTTTTTTTTTCATGACCCTTCGATGACATTCGTGTTTCTTTTCTATTTTTTTTTTTTTTTGCTGTCATTGGACGAATTATAATTATGCCCAGGGGTGTAAAAATACCGGACACCAGGTCGCCCAGGCGACTAAATTTTTGACACTGGCACCTAGATATGTCTTAGGAAATGAAAAATAATTCATATTTATAAGCTTGATTATTTATGGATTTTTATTCTTTTTGTTCCATGCGCAAAGAAAAAAAAATAAATGAAGTTCTCTTTCACTGAGCTGGACTTATTAAAATTATTATTAAATCATTTCCAGAAATATTTTGTCACATTGAATGTTGATTTGGAAACAACTGAAAGTATTGCTCTTGACGAATGGTACAAGTTTAAGGTACTATGCAAAGACATGAAATTTAGTGAGCTTTTGATCAAATCAACGAAAAATGATTCTAAATTTCCAATTTTATCAAAGTTACTGCAAATTGTATCTATAATACCTGTGGCAACTGCATCCTGAGAGCGAGGATTCAGCACAATGAATTTGATCAAGAACAAGTTTTGCTCTACTTTGACATCACAAAATTTAAATGATTTATTATTAATAAATTTAAATGGACCTTCTGTAGAAGCATTTGATCCTACAAAAGCAGTTGAACGCTGGTACTTTACATCAAAAACAACAAGACACATGAGCGGTCATAAGCATCATAAAAATTTAAAAGCAAAATAGGGCAAACAATAAGTTAACAGTACTGATTTATGGCATATATTATAGCCCTTGAAGTGAATTACATATTTGTACTTTTGAGGCGTTTAAAGAAGTTTTTAATGATTATTATTTGTATTTTACATCAGCACTTCCAATTTTTTTTATATCAATATTCATAATTTTATGTAACATTACTTTTTTATACAAGAAAAATTTATGTCATGTGTCAGATATATTTAATTAAAAAGAGTAACTTGTATGTACTATTATTAACTTATACTGTAATTTCATTTTACAAATTTGTTATCGATAGTAACTGGTTCCTAGATTTTTGAGCTGGCTCCTAGATTTTCAAAAAAATTTTACACCCCTGATTATACCTATAATAATAATCATAGATTTTTGCGTGTGTACTTTTTTCTAAAGTAGTGTTGTCTTTAAGCCGCTTTAGCAGGCCACAGCGCTTGGCAGACCTTATTTCTGTTTTGCATTTGGCGGCTTTTTAAAACCCTTCTGATACACCCGGCTGCCCTTTTCAGCACTTCCTATGCACCCTGTGGCAATTCAATTGATCCCAGGAAAATATTGCAAATTCTAGGGGTCTCTAAACAAACCAGTTCAAAATATTTTTTGTGAACAAGGTACAAATGTGCCCTTTTTTAGGGTTTCATTCATCTAACGAAACCCTATTCGTCTCGCTCCTCTGTCTGTCTGTCCGTCACAGCAGGGGTGCAAAAAATGTTTCTACTCCCAACATTTCCCCAATCCACATGAAAATTTCCCCAAAATTTTACAGTATGTTATAGGTAAATGCTGTATTAATGTAGTTATAGAAAATTTATTTTTCCAATGTTTCTCAACTTATATATGTATGGCAGGGGTGATTCTAAGTGAAAAAAAAATCTGAAATTCACAGCAAATTTTCTGAAAGGTTACAGCAGAGTGGGGGAAGGTGTGGAATTAACTCTCAGCACTATGTTTTTTTCGCGGCCCTTTGACGAAATTCACGTTTTTTGCGATATTTTGATGAAATTTGCTTTTTTAGCGATCTTTTGGCGAAATTCGCTGTTATTTCGCGATCTTTTGGCGAAATTCACTATTATTTCGCGATCTTTTGGCGAGTTTTGCGGTTATTTCGCCTTCCTTTTGACGAAATTTGCGATTCTTTCTTGATGTTTTGAATAAATTTGCAGGGTTTTTGCTATTTTTTGACGAAATTTGCAGGGTTTTTCGTGTTCCTTTGACGACATTCTCGGTTATTTCGTGCCTTTGATGAAATTCGCTGTTATTTCGCGATCTTTTAACAAAACTCGCAGTTATTTCGTGATCTTTTGACGAAATTCGCGGATGTTTTGCGATTTTCGAAATTTGTGGTTGTTTCGGGATCTTTTGACGAAATTTGTGTTCATTTCGCGTCTTTTGACAAAATTTGCGTTCATCTCGCAATCTTTTGACGAAACTTGCAGTTCTTTCGCGATCTTTCGGCGAAATTCGCGTTCGATATTTCGACGAAATTTGCAGTTTCTTGATATTTTGACGCAATTTGCGGTTGTTCACGGGATCTTTTGACGAAACTTGCGGTTCTTTCGCGATCTTTCGATGAAATTCTCGTTGCGCGATATTTCGACGAAATTCGCGTTGTGCGATATTTTGACGCAATTTGCGGTTGTTCACGAGATCTTTTGACGAAATTTGTGTTCATTTCGCATCTTTTGACAAAATTTGCATTCATCTAGCGAACTTTAGACGAAACTTGCGGTTCTTTCGCGATCTTTCGACGAAATTCGCGTTGTGCGATATTTCGACGAAGTTTGCGGTTTCGTGATATTTTGACGAAATTTGCGGTTCACGGGATCTTTTGACGAAATTTGTGTTCATTTCTGGATCTTTTGACAAAATTTGCGTTCATCTCGCGATCTTTTGACGAAACTTGAGGTTCTTTCGCAATCTTTTGACGAAACTTGAGGTTCTTTTGACGAAACTTGGGGTTCTTTCGTGATCTTTTTACGAAATTTGCGGTTTTTTGCGATCTTTTTTACGAAATTCGCTTTTTTCCGTAATTCTTGGACAAAATTCGCGGGATTTTTATATCCGAATTTTCAGATTGATGAAAGATTTTTTTTTTAATATTCGGAACCGAATGCTTTAAATTTTCGGAAAATTCGGAACAGAATCACCCCTGATATACGGTACATATTTTTCTGAAATCGATTTTGTAAACGTCACCATACGAATCTCTTTACTTGCAGTGGATTTTTTCTATCTCAGGGAATTATGGAATTCGTTGTTAAAATTGAAATCAATTGTATATATTTCTGCAATATTTCCCCAGGTGATTAAAATTTCCCCCGATCCTAGATCGCCGGATCGGACATATTCTGCACCCCTGCGTCACAGAGCCCGTTCTCAGAAACTATATATGTTGGAGACTTGAAACTTTGCATACTTATAGCTGAACACCTCACATGAAATGAAAAATCCTAAAATTTTGAAAAAGTCTTATATTTAACCCTCTGGGCTCCAACTTGTGTATTTTAATCTTTTTGTTCTAACTGAGCCCCTAATTAAGTTTAAGACTTGAAATTTTGCATACTGATAGCTGAACACCTCACATCAAACGACAAATCATAAAATTTTGAAAAAGTCTTATATTTAACCCTCTGGGCTCTAACTTGTGTATTTTAATTTTTTTTTTCTAACTGAGCCCCTATTTTTTAGAATAGTGTAATAATAACCCTTTTTGAAAAATGTATCCTTTTTTTAGAATATAGCTCCCTTTTTGAAAAATTCTCGCCCGGCGGCCCTTTTTTTCTAGAGTCAACAATATTTAAAGAGCCCACCATATTTTTTTCATGACCCTTTGACGGAATTTGCATATCTTCCATGGTTCTTTGACGAAATTCGCGTTTTTTTTCCCGTTATACTTTGACGAAATTGGTGTTTTTTCTGCTGCCCTTTGACAAAATTTACTTTTTTCTCCCGATCCTTTAACGAAATTCAGGTTTTTTTCGCTATCATTTGATGAAATTCACATTTTTTTTTTGCGACACTTTGATGAAATTTGCATTTCTTTCCGGCCCCTTTGACAAAATTCGCAATTTTTCACGACTCTTTTGCAAAATTTTTTTTTTCACAATCTTTTGAGGAAATTCACATTTTTTCTGTGATCCTTTGAAGAAATTCGCGTTTTTTCTGCAGCCCTTTGCTGAAATTCTCTTTTTTTCCACGATCTTTTGACGAAATTTGATTTTTTTCTGCGAACGATTGACGAAATTCATTTTTTCGGCGACTATTTGTCAGAATTTCTTGTTTTGTGTCTTTACTTTTCTGACTGAAGAAATTTTTAAATTTTCTGAACCGAATGCAGGGGCCACGCTAACCATTCGCCAAATGCGAATACATTGTGAAATTGGCGAGGAAAAAATTATTATGGTGAAAAAGCTGGCAAATGATTTTTTGGGATCTCTTTTGTTATGTAATCATGTTTTGGAACATAAATGAATTTCCGTTTTTAGCGCGAGTTCGCGTACGGCCGTATTTCCAGTCTATATTCCTCCTCTTCTTCTCAGCCAGCCAATTAGAGGTGATTCTGTTCCGATTTTTCTGAAAATTTAAGGAATTAATATCCGAAAATTAAAAAATAGTCTGTCGTCAATCCAAAATTTCGGACATAAAAAATAGCGTGACTTTCGACAAATGGTCGCCGAAAAAAATTAATTTTGTCAATCGTTTGCAGAAAAATTGTGAATTTCGTCAAAAGATCACGGGAAAAGCACAAATTTCGTCGAAGAATCGCGGAAAAACGCAAATTTTTGTCATAAGATTGCGAAAACCCCCCAAGTTTCGTCAAAAGATCACAAAAAATTGCAAATTTCATCAAAAGATCGCGAATAAACACAGAAATTTTGTCAAAAGATCGCGAAAAAAACTCAAATTTCGTCAAAAGAGCAAAAAACCCTGCAAACTTTGTGAAAAGACCGAAAAATTACGTCAAAAGATCGAATATACTTTTAATATACTTTTGGCTAATAATAGATAAATTTGGCTAATGTGTTGGCGAATAGTCTTAATTTCATAGTGCGGTCCCTGGAGTAGATAATTTGAATGTAATAATGCAATGAAAATTATAACGAATCCTTGCAAACAGTAAAATATTAAAATAATTAAGTAATAAACTAAAATGATAAAAAGTAAGATAATTTTTAAAATTATTAAAAGTAAAAGTCAAGTAAATAATTAATGTATAATTAAATCTGCATAACAAAGATAAAGTACATTTTCCTTGAATTATTGAATGAAACTTGCCTCATAATGGTATCCTATTAATTCACATCAAAATCATAAAGTAAGTTTTATTTTAGGTTTAGCCAGTCTTAATAACCAAAAAATCTCAATATATAAAAAGATTGTGATTACCAAATATACCAGCAAAACCTTTATTTATTTATTTATTTATTTATTTATTTTGAAGGAATAAATTGTACTTCCTTCACTTAAAAAAAAAAAAAAAGAGTTCAGTCATATTATAGAGAATTAATTACATATTAAAATAGAAACGGAATGATATAAAACAAAAAAAAAATCTAATTCTGCCTCTGCATCTGAACTGAACGTTTCATTGTTTACATCTGCGACGACGTGTGGATTTCAGGCGATTGCGGATTTTAGGGTTGTGGATTTGAGGGAGTCTACTGTACTATGGGAGGGTTGTTTACAGATTTTTTAATCCCATTTTTAATATTTTTTGGGTGGGGAGGGGGGGGTGCAATAGGTACCTGATGTCTATAACTTTTATTGTGAGTTTGTATTTTTTTTTTTTCGGTCATAGTTTTTTTAGTATACTAGTTTCAAAAGTAAAAGAATAGCAACATTAAAGATCAATCTCAATTATGCTAAGAGGGGGGTGGGGGGATAGCTTAAAAGTATTAAAATGAAAACATTTGAGAATATTGCTCCCATAGGTTTAACGTTAGCTTGTAAATTCGCGTGACTAGTGTAAATTCTTAAAAATCCAAATATCGGGATTTCCTTCAGTAAAATATCTCGTGTGTGTGTGTGGGGGGGGGGGGGGGGGGGGAAGTAATAATTTTAATTTTTGAGGATAAAGAGAGGCGGCTTTACTAGCAATGGCACTTGTGATATTTTTTCTATAGCCTTATAAATGATATATTCTTATAAAAAAGTTTTATTAAGTATTTTGCTTTGCATACTTTTCATCCCCTTTTTTAGTATATCCCACAGTCACTCTCCCCCCCTCCCCCAAAGGTGTAATCTGGATTAATTTTTTTTTTCAACAATAGGAACGAGGTGTTGGAACAATAGGAACAACAAATAGGTTTCAACAATAGGAACTAGGCGATTTTTTATTTGTTGCCTTAAAAATAGTTCAGCAAAACACGCAGGAATTGCAAAAAATAATTTAGGAAAATAAGAGGCACGAGCGGCTGTACTAGAACATGACACCATGTGCAAGATTATTTCTGCACATGGTGCACATTTCTGCACACAAATGCTATATTCTTTAAAAAAAAAACCTCTTTACTATTTTATCTTGCATATATTTCATTCAGTCCTTTATTTTTTAGTGCCATTGGTTGGGCTGCCTGATTTTGCTTCCTTTAAGGCCGGATCTGTATGTAAAAATGTAAGTATAGTAAAAAGCATGGTGGGCAGCATTTCCTGCATGTTATTAAAAAAATATATAATTAAAATTTACTGCAATAAATCAAGTAAGTAAATTAATTTTATCTGTAATAAATATCTTAATATTATATTTAAATACCAGTATATAACACCCATAAAAAATGACCGAATGCGATTGGTGTTTCATTTTCACAAACTTTATACAAACAAATATGAAGATTTTTTATGAAAAAGAGAAAACAGACAGTTATTATAAAGGTATTTCAATTCCTTAATGGTGTCAACTCTTACTGTGTAATAAACCAAAAGTCTTAAAATTTTTCAAACGTTTTATCAAATATGTTGAAATTGGAGATAATATCAGAATTTGTACTTTAAGAATTCTTATTTTTCTTCCTCATAAATGCATGTAAAAAATTATAAATAAAACAACACTGAAAGTGTCATAAGCATTTATGTAAACAAAGTGTTTGTCAGATCCAACATTATTCAAACACGAAATTAACTAAAATCCAGTTTAAGAAATCTTTTAAAACTTTTACTTTTTCACACTATAGGTTACTAAATGGTAGGGGTGGGGAATTTCTAGAAAATCTTACCAGCCAAGAATTTATTTCACCAGCCAGTAAAATGCACCGTACAGTTGAAAATTTTTATGACAAAATTTAGGCAACTCAAAAATAGTTGCTTACTATTACTATAATGCATCTTCATATATTTTTCCTGTAAAATTAAGAAATATAAACAAGAGATGGAAAGTTTAATATAAAATATAACTTAGTACCATGTTTTACATCACAGTAATTAGGAAAGTTGAAAAATATAGCTAACTACTAAGAAAAAGTTTTTGGCATATCTCTATAGTTTGCAGTTTTCAAAGACTACCTAAAAATTCACTCGCCCTGTCAGAAAATTCACTCACCAGTTGCGAATAAAATGATGCAAAAGTATGGCTCGGGGTGGCCCGGGCCATACTTTTTTCTGAATGCTCGGGCCGGGACAGGCCTAACTTATTTTTTCTGTGCAGAGCCGGAACTGGTTTCATTCCTAGTCTTCACGGCCCAAAATTTTCAGTCCTAGTTTTGACCCAGCCCGTATGAAAATCATTGTCTCAGCTTAGCCAGATCCATTGAAAGATCAGTTAAATTAGGCCTGGTCCAAAAATTCTTGCAAAAAATGCATACTTTTTTAAATTTCCATTATTCTGCACTTAAATATTAAAATTTATTCTTTTTAAAGAATAGTAGCAGGGGTAGTACTTGTCCTGAAAACTGAAAAAACGTCCTGAAATGTCCTGAAATATAGTAACATGTCCTAAAATTCCTGAAATTTTGCAAGTTTTGTACTACAACACTAACAGTCATTATATTTCCGCGAATATATATATATATATATATATACACATTTTTTTTTCTTTTTGCGCAATTCCACAAATCATTCTTTTTAAAAAAATCCACAAAATCTGTATTTCGGAATTAATAGGCTCATAGGAGAACCAGAAAATAATGCAATATTTTGTCATCTGATGATGAAAAACTCACAAATTTCATCAAGTAGTTGCAGAAAAAAAAAATCGGGAATTTGTCAATCGGACAGGAAAGAAAATTGCGAATTTCATTAATCGGTCAACGAAAAAAATTACAATAGTCTTCAATTTATCTCTAAAGAAATGGGGAAATGACACTAATTTCGACAAACGATTGGAAAAAAGTAACACTAATTTTGGCAAATGATGACAGAAAAAATCTCGAATTTCGGCAAACGAAGTCGGGAAAGAAACATGAATTCGGCAAATGATCACGGAAAAAAGCACGAATTTCGCAAATGATCGAAGAAAAGACAAGAATTTCGGCAAACGATTGCAGAAAAAATCTAGTTTCGGCAAATGATTGCGGAAATAAATTGTGAATTTCGGCAAATGATTGAGGAAATAGTACACAAATTCGGCAAATGATCGAAGAAAAAAAATGAATTTCTTCAAACGATCGCTGAAAAAAAATTAATTTTGGCAAACGATCGTGGGATAAAATCTCGTATTTCCGCAAACGATCGTGGGGGAAAAATCCCGAATTTTGGCAAAAGATTGCGAATTTCGTCAAATGATCTGGGGAAATAAATCTTGAATTTCAGAAAACGAATGCAGGGGAAAAAAATCGAATTTCAGCAAACTATAGAAGAAAAAAACACGAATTGCGTCAAACGATCGCGAAAAAAATGCAAATTTCGGGAAAAAATCGCAAATTTCGACGAACGATTGTGGAAAAAAGTAGTATGCCGGGAAAATGTGTCCTGAAATTGTCCTGAATTATCATACTACCCCTGATAGTAGATTTCTACGCTTATTAAAATTTAGCTAAATTAAAATATAGTAAAACGTGTGAAAAGGAACCTGCCTATGATGGAACCCCATATTTAAACTGAGAAACATGTTGATCCATGCAAAATTAAAATACTAATACGTAAGAAAAGTATATATGATACATTTACACTTGCTAAGAAGGGAACTTGTCTATAACGCATTTTTTTTCTTATCTATGCAATTCCGTCTTAGAAGATTTTACTGTATAGCATTTTTCAGATTTTTAGCATACTTGGAATACATGTATGTTAATGCATGGAATATGGATTAACAATATTAAAGATAACTGAAACATTTACGTACAAGAAATAGAGATTCGTTAAAAAAATAAATATCGCAGCCTGCAGCACTTCTATAAAAATGAAGATTATAAACATAGAAAAAAGAGTTAAGATAAATATATTTGGTCAGAGCTTCTTCGTACGAGACAAATTTTTAACCAAATTGACGTAAAAAGCAATTTTTTGTTAAAATTCATTCGGGCTGGGCTGGGCTCGGGCCGAACTTTTAAATTTTTGCCGGGCCGGGCTCGGCCCGAACTTTAAATATTTTTTCCCGATGAGTCGGGCCGGGCCCGGGCTTGGAAATTTCAGCCCGTGCAGTCTTCTAGCTATTACGGCTGACGGCCGCAAGTATACACCGTATGATCACTTACGGTGATTTTAAAACATAAAACTATCCCTAAAGAATCTTTTCGAGTTAGCATAATTGTAAGAGGACAGGAAAACAGGTGGATGACGGATGAACTCATGAAAGATTGGTTGGCTGTGTGCTTTACGTCAGCCGTCGATGCTGGTACTGGACAGCTTCTGTGGTGGACACACGACGTCTGGAGTAAAAGAGAAAATTTGTCGCTCAAGTGATTTGATTGTGATACCAGGAGGGATGATGAAAGTGCTGCAGCCCTTAAATGTGTAGTAAAATTATATAATGTGAAAAAAGAAAGAATTTATCAAGTTACGTTTTAACAACAAAATTACAGTACGAGCATTTACTCAATCGTCTCGCCGGTAACTGCGAAAAGTAAACAAAGTGAGAAAAATACATCGGCACAGCTCCGTCTATGGGAGATAAGGAAAAGTACAATTTTATTTTAACAAAATGTTGTCATCAGCCGACCATTTGAGGTTTCATTTCGGCATGCTTACAATCGGTGGATGACAACAACAGATCACAACTTTTCTCCAAATGGCAAAATGAAGTGTGCGTCACTCCTAGCTGTATGTGAACGGTTATGTGAAGCTTGGAATTTCATCTCAGCCGAGATGATAGTAAAAAGCTTCAAAATGACTGGAATTTCCAATCAGATGGATGGAACTGAAGACGATGTGATTTACGAGGATAAATCGACTGTGCCGGTGCTGAGTTGGACAGCAACAGTAGCGACAATGAGAACTGCTAATTAATGTTTAAATAACGTTAGTAGCGCTGTTGTATAAAAAAGTTCAAGGAGTGAAATAAATATACAGCAATACTTCTATTAAGTAAGATTTTTCCAGTTTTCATTTCTTCTTTGAATACATTTCTTGATTCATATGTATATCGTGTGATTACATCCAACAGTAAAAAATTATCTTGTGTATAACGCACACCTAGTGTTTTTGCCTTAAATTTTTTGGGGAAAAGTGCGCATTATACACGAGTAAATACGGTATTTTGGATCGGCAGACTGCGAAGAAAAAGCAAAAATGTTACAATTTAGTTATTATTTTGCTGTGTCCTCAGACTCAAAAAATTTCTATGGAAGGTGGGAAAAATAAAGATTAAATGCTTATTATTTTGGAAATAATTCAGATTCTGTGGATTCTAATGAAAAAATAAAAAAGTTACATTTTTTAAAATTTATTTTACAATTTTGGCTTTATTTCAACTGCAGACCTAAAAAATCTAAAATTCAAAACATGAAAGACAAATTTCACTATTTTATCGTTATTTTGGTTACCGCCGATTCAGGAAAAAAAAAATTACAATTTCATCTTATTTTGACTCTTGTGAACAAAAATAAATAAATAAAGGAAGGGTATTTTAGAATTTTGAGTTTTGGTCATACAGACCAGAAATATTTGAGGCGGGGGAGGGGGGGGGGGGGGAGATCGCTTCTATTACAATGCTATACCAGGTTCTTAGCCCTTTTGCCTCCAAAAATAGTACAAATTTATAATTTTCGCATTTTTGGTAAGAGATATGCATGAGCCAAAATTTTAAGGCCTGTCCTCTAAAATGTTCGGCCGTACCTTTGTATTAATTCTTATCCCAATGATGCCCATTGTAAATTGTTCCTATTTTATAGGCGTAGTTTGATTCTTGGACACATTTTCCATAGGGACAAGTTTTCCAACTTGCTTTAGTTTTTAAATGATCTGCTAGGTGATGCTAGCTGGTGAACTGGTTGAAGTGGCAACATCTTACACATCATCTCCAAAAGTTATAGTTTAGTAGCTGCTGTCAATTCGTCAGGAAAGCTGTTTTTTCAACAGCGAGTAAAATTTCAAGTCTTTATTAAAATGTAAAATAAATGTACTAGGGTTAAACTTACATATTTTGACATTGCATGTACTAAAAAAAGGTTTCTTTCTTCAGGTAGCTATACATTTGTTTCGCAAATAACTTGCACCGCTATTTCGTCCAGGTAGCGTAAAAGTTCAAATATGGCGACGGGGCAGGTTTTCCAGCAACATATGGGGCATGTTTTCCAATATGTTTCTCGTTGGAAAATGCCCCCCCCCCTCTTAAATCAGCTAGTCTTATTGTATCAAAAATGTATTTATTGTGTAGTAAAATTGGCCAGATAACCATATATATTTATGAACCCGTTTGATCATTTAGTCATTTCAGTAAAACTATCCATATAAAAAACAAGATAAATTAAAAAATATAATAAAATATCAATTTTTTCAAAAATGCATTTATTTAATGAATGCATTTTATGTTAATTATGCCTTTATAGTCATAAGCTACAACACTGAGATCGCAGCGTGTATGGATCCCTCAAAAAGCAAATTAACCGTGCCTAGAGCTGCTCCACTGGCGTTAATTCACAGTCAATATTATGGCGGGTTTTAAAAGTTCGAGAATTTTCCCACTGAATTCTGAAATATTTACAGACTCTGCTTTTATGCCATCCTAGTTTTCTGACAGGCCACCTCCTGCCGCACCAAATCTTGAAAGCACCAACAATCCTGAAGACTTTCCTCAATAATCGATTGTCCTCTCTCTCTCTCCACCCCCCCCCCCCCCCCACAAACTCCGAAAGCATCAAATCCTTCTACACCAATGCAGGCTAGCACTTCCAAAGAAACCGTTCCTTGAATTCTACTCAAACTTTCCCTATTGCTTATGAAAAAGGCATTCCATCTACATCCAAACAAACTTTGCCTACACCAGAAGAAGTTAGGACTTTTGCGAAGGTGCACTAAAAAGTCAAACACAGCGTGGAAAGAGAAATTAAAAGTATTATACTGACTGATTCTCCTGTTAAACATCAACTGAAAATGGAAAAAAAGATTCATCTAAAAAAAGGGGGGCGTAAAAAGCAAAATCCAATCCCGGCCAGGGAGCTGTTTGGACCTTCGTCTTGAAATGTGTAATGGATTAAAACTGATTTTTATGTTACTGTGCTTTTAGTTCTTAATAAAAAATACTTATTAACAAGCAAGATTTATTAGCATTTAAAGTATAGTTGGAAAACTTGCCCTGCCCCTGACCATTTTTAGGAGGCTGGAAGACTTAACCAATTTTTGTGAAAATGTATATTTAGTTTTTTGAATAATAATTATGCCACTTTGTACAGAAAGGTCTAGGGAATACAATCATATCAAAATAGAAAAAAATAAAATTGTAAAAAGTTGAAAAACTTGCCCCGGTCTCCCTACTAAATTTAAAATATCTACTACAGTTATGAATTAAAACAGTTTTTGTGTACTCTGTACGTGTACATGGTTAGTATGCTGTAGTTATTCTGTATCTACTTTGTACACTGCAATAAATTGGTGATCTTCAACTTGAGTAGCCTAGTATAGTCCATAAATAACAATAATAATTCATTTTATAGATTTAAAGCTACATATAATTTGATTCATTTCATTTTAAAATGTCTAACAAAAAAAATCTGGAGTCGGAGTCTGCTTGTTTTTTTTTAGCCACTCCGACTCTTGCGTAAAAATTTGTTTTACTCAGACTCCGCAACCCTGGACATCAGGCACTATTCTTCAGATATTTAAGCTTTAAAAGGCATTGGTGCATGGAGTATGTCACCTGTGTCTTTATGTTACTACAAAACCATGCATTTAATATTAATTATGGTTGTGTATAATATTGATTATGGTTAAGTCAGTGTTTTATTATGTATAATAATGTGATGTTTATAATTTTCTGTGCACATTGCATTAAATAAGAGTATTAATAAAAGTTGTTATTTATGAATAAAAAAACTGAAGCTGCATAGGATGCACCACCCATGTCTTTAAAGATTAAGTTTAAAACATGGGAACTTACAATGAAGTGTATGTTTTTTTTTTTTTTGTTTTTTTTTTTTTGGCGGGGGGGGGGGGGGGGTCTGGCAGCTAGAATTTTTTTTCGTTTTTTGCTGTGTACAGTTTTAGCTGTTTAGAGTAATTTAATCAGTAAAATTTTGAGATATTTTCCTGAACAACTGGCAAATTTTGCACATCTCACCTTCCCCTTGATCAATCAACAAATTTCAATATTTTTCCTCGGCCAATTCAAGAAATTCATAATTTTTTTACCTTATGCCTAATTAACATATTTTGCAAGAAAAGATGTGTCAAAAAGAGCACCAAGGACCACTGGGCATATAAAGTACTTTGAAAATAGCCTTTGGGCAAATTTGAAGATGTCAAGTTCATAAATCATATGTATAGATTGTATGTAACAAATACTGTGTTACAAAATATCAAATGACATAATATTTTACGAGAAAGTACTGCAGTACCTGGAAAAGTCGTTGGTAATCAACCAAAAATGTTATGGAATTCAATAAATTTTATTGTGATTTAGAAAAATAATTGAAAGCTTTGTCCCCTTAAAAGTGAGCAAAATGATTTGTTTTCGCAAATCCTACTCCAGGTGTAGTTTTCTTCAGAAATTTCATCTAGATTTTCACTTCCTACTGTTATCACCCCCAATTCACTTTTTAAAAAATTTAGCACATTGTTACATTGCTTGCAGTTTTTTCTGAAATATTTATTTTGATTTGACAGTCAGTATAACTAGTGAATTTCATATCTCAACCTTCACCCTGAAATGTTCACTTCTTTGTACCCACCCTTTTTTTTCCCCTAATGTTTTCCATGTAAGGCATTGAACATAAAACAAAATATCAAGAAAAGTATCAGAATGTATCTGTTATAAAATTTTAAATAGTTTTTTGTAAATGAAATTTCGAGTTTTGAATTTGGAAAAGTTCTTGAGTATTCTATTTTGTAAAAAAAAAATTTCACTTTCCAATGGGAATTTTTTTATTATAAAAGCAGTTTCCCCCCTAAATTTCTTGGGTATTCTTTTTTTCTTAGCATTACCATTTCTAATAGATCATCTCATTTCAACTTTTAATTAGCAGAATTACTTTGCCCTAGAATCAGGGTTGCAAAAAACCCGGGTTTTTTATTTTAAAAAAAAACCAACCCGGCCGGGTTTTATTGTTTGTTTTTGTTTGTTTTTTTCTTAAGAAGTGAGGGCAGTTGGAGTCCCTTATTTTTTTTAAGTATATGTATTAAATTAAGAAATCTTATTATATTTTTATTGATTAACTTAATGTACAAGTAATTTGAATTGAAATAACACAAATAAACAGTGTAAAAGTCTGTAAAAAAGCTTTTACTTCTGACACCATATAATATTATATAATAACCACTATCACATATATGAGTTACTTTAATAGATTACTTTTTATCTGTATTCCCCACTAAGAACACATTTTTGAAACTAATCTTTTATTATTTATTAATCAAATAATGCTTGATAATATTTTCAAGATATCTATGGTTCACTGTATAAACAGTTTATTCTTTGAACATAGATGTTACTAAAAATATTTAAATTACAAATGATTTCAATTATTTACATAAATGATTGTAATTATATAATTTGAATACAGTCGGACCTCTATTTAACGAACTTATATTTTGCGAACTTTTCCTCGGAACCAACAACATTTTGCGAATTTCTTCGTAAAAATCTTTCTTCGAATTTCTCCAAACAGTGAAGTGTATTCTCTATTTAACGAACTTTTTCTTCTAATATAATTTTTTTTCTCCCTATTTCTCAAAATATTTCCGGACACTTCAAACTTATTCTTTCTTTTACACATTTTATAATGCTCAATAACATTGAATTAGTTTTACCAGGTACCTAACTCAACGAGAGCAGTAAAATCCCTTATTCTTTGCATTTCATCCAGGAAATGCAAACTTTCAATATTCCCCTTTCACACTTAAAAGGGCTGTTCTGTAGTAAATATGTTTCAGTAATTAAATTTAAGGACGCATGTAGTAATACAATGCTTAAAATTACTTGTTATAATAAATACGATAATGTCTAAAATTCATTAATTTTAATGTAAATATTTTCTTGAAACTGAAAATACAGTGTATTTCCGGACAATATTTTTTAAAATTCTTGTTGTCCTTACAGATTTCTTTTTGACGGGTAAAATGAATAATAATAATAAAAAATAAATATGATTTACAAAAAAAAGTGTGATTAGTTAAGTTTTTTAATAATGTTTAGTGTTTATGAATTAAAAATCTGTTTTGCGTAGTTTAAAGTATTTAAAAAGGTTCATCTCTATTTAACGAATTTTCCACATAACGAACTTTTTTTCAGGATTTAGCGACTTCGTTAAATAGAGGTCCGACTGTATTTTGAAATAAAGTTATAGTACTTATATAATATCCAACAATGTTTATTTTTATCAACAAACATGCATCTGTATGTAATAAGAAATGATACTCTAAAAAAAAAAAAAAAAAAAAGATTTAAACAAACAAAACCCGATTTGTTTGGTTTTTTTTTTTAAGTCCTTTTTTTATGATCAGCTGTGTATATTGATTTTGGCTTTTTTTCATAATATTAATAGGCTTTTAAAAGACTTAATGATTTATTTCATTTTGACTTTGTCACATTTGGATTTGGTAGTACATCCAAAATATGTTTTAATAGGATAGTGCAACTCTTTAAACACAAAGGTTAAAAAAACTAATATAAAAGTTACTGAATATTAAATAATAATATGGATTTTAAAAAAACCAATAAAACCCGTTTTGATGTAACTTTTATTGGGTTTTTTAGAGTGGGTTTTACCCAAAAAGAAACCCACCTGGGTTTTTTTTGGGTAGGTGTCAGGTGGGTTTTTTGCAACCCTGCCTAGAATGGGTTAAATATGCTATCATCATTCATTGTAAATGCGTGCATGAGCACTTTTTACAATGAAAAGAAAAGCAATCCATTTCTGAAATAAAATCTTTTTAAAACCCTGTATCAAAACTGTAACTTGTATTGGTAATATTAATGCGATTAATGTAGTTTAATAAGTTGTATTTTTCTTATATTTTCTAGCTTCTATATCTGTATGACATAATAAGATGCATGAAGATGCTGCAGTCAACGTGGTATAAAGCTGGATAGCCAAGTAGGCTGCAATACGCAACAGATCAAATTGAAAATTGTTATCTCGAAAGAAACATTGTATTTGAAAACATTGTTGCAATTGAAAATTCTAATGTGAATATGAATGATGTTAATAAAGAAATTACCATGTATTTGTATTGTTATTTTAGGTAGCTTTCTTTACAAAAAAGCTACCTGTTGCAGCCGTTCGGAGGAAAGCGATTTCAAAAAATTTTGGTATATTTTCATCGATCATGACCCCCAGACCCCGAAACCACCCTCAGTTCAAAATTGATATATATATATATATATATCTGACCTATGTCACACTGTAACTCCCGTAAATATGAACCGATTTCAATGTAATTCGGTGTGTACATAGTGCATACCAATGTCTCGACCGAGTTCGTTGGCCAGCTTCATCCGTCGTTTTGTTTCGAAATGGCGGCCATTTAAAATTTTTAAAAAAATTTTAAACTTGAAATGTGGTACCAAAAAATTAAAAATGGAAAAATATTTTTTTCTTATGTATTTGACCTTTATACAAAGATTCCGGAGCAGTTTTTGTTTCGTCTATATCTTAAAAAGTGGCTGAGTTATAGCATTTTGAATTTCTAGCGTGGCTGACATTTTGAAACGTCCTGAACTTTGTCACGCGATAAAAGGCGTATTTATGAACCGATTTGGATGTAATTCGGTGTGTACATAGTACATACCAATCTCTCGACCGAGTTCGTTGGCCAGCTTCATCCGCCATTTTGTTTCAAAATGGCGGCCATTTAAATTTTTTTTAAAAATTTAAAATTTGAAATGTGGTACCAAAAAATTGAAAATGGAAAAATATTTTTTCTTATGTATTTGACCTTTATTCAAAGATTTCGGAGCAGTTTTTGTTTCGTCTATATCTTAAAAAATGGCTGAGTTATAGCATTTTGAATTTCTAGCGTGGCTGACATTTTGAAACGTCCTGAATTTTGTCACGCGATAAAAGGCGTATTTATGAACCGATTTGGATGTAACTTCGTTTATACATAGTACATATCAATGTCTCGACCGGGTTCGTTGGCCAGCTTCACCCGCCATCTTGTTTAAAAATGAAGGCCATTTAAATTTCTAAGAAAAATTTAAATTTGAAATGTGGTATTGAAAATTGAAAAAATATTTTCTTCTTATGTGTTTGACCTTGATAAAAAGATACGGGAGCAGTTTTTGTTTCGTCTATATCTTAAGAAATGGCTGAGTTATAGCATTTTGAATTTCTAGCGTGGCTGACATTTTGAAACGTCCTGATTTTTCTCACGTAATAACAGGCGTATTTATGAACCGACTTGGATGTACCTTGGTGTGTACATAGTACATACAAATATCTCGACCGAGTTCGTTGGCCAGCTTCATCCGCCATCTTGTTTCAAAATGGCGGCCATTTAAAAAAATAAAAAAATTTAAATGAGATACCAAAAAATTGGAAAATGAAAAAGATTTTTTTTTGTATGTGTTTGACCTTAATACAAAGATTCCGGAACAGTTTTTCTTTCGTCTATATCTAAAAAAAAATGGCTGAGTAATAGCATTTTGAATTTCTCTTGTGGCTGACATTTTAAAACGACCTGATTTTTGTCACGCGATAACAGGCGTATTTATGAACCTATTTGGATGTAACTTGGTCTGTACATAGTACATACCAATGTCTCGACCGAGTTCGTTGGCCAGCTTCATTCGCCATCTTGTTTCAAAATGGTTGCCATTAAAAAAAAATTAAATTTAAAATTCAAAATGAGGTATTAAAAAATTGGAAAATGAAAAAGATTTTTTTATGTGTTTGGCCTTGATACAAAGATTCCGGAGCAGTTTTTGTTTCTGAAAATTTGTTCTTTTGTTGATATCTAAAAAATGGTTGATTTATAGCACTTTGAATTTCTAGCATGGCTAACATTTTGAAACGATCTTGTATTTGTCACGCGATAACACACGTATTCGCCTATTTCGATGGAAGAAGGCATGTGGATAGTATACATCAACACCTCGACCAAGTTCGCCTTCCAGATTCATCAGCCATCTTGTTTCAAAATGGCGGCCATTAAATTAATATATATATATATATATTTAAAGTGAGGTGCAAAAAAATTAGAAATTGAAAAAGGTTTCTTTCTTAAGTATTTGATCTTGATATAAGGATTCAGGAACCTTTTTTGTTTGTCTTTACCTTAAAAAATGGCTCAGATATAGCAGTTTCAATTTCTATTGTGGGTGACATTTTGAAAAATCTGATTTTTTGCATGCGACGGCACTCCTATATAATTACCGATTCCGATGTGAGTGAGCATGTGCACAGCAATTACTAAGGTCTCGACCAAGTTCACTGCTTAGCCTCATCCACCATGTTGTCTTAAAATGACAGGCACTTTAAGAAATTGCCGAATTTGGCAGCCAAATATAAGTTACTTTAAAGAAAAGCAGCTTGGATAAAGCTGACTAATCTCGCGAAATTCTCATTCATTATATTGATAAATATTAGTATTGAATCTCCTATATTCGGTTTCCACTAAATTGAGCTTCGTGTGTTTGCATGATATAAGTTAGCTTTTTTTAAATAAGGATTATGAAAGCTACCTCTTCCTCCCGGCACTGGCCGGAAGGACTTTTTTAATCTTATTATCAAAAGTTATTTTTATTAGATACAATTTAAAATGTTATGCAATATATTACGATTTATACAGTTAAGTAGAATTTGTGCTATAGTTGGAATATTATTTTACTTTATTTAATTATTTATTTTTAATTGATTTGAATTTGCAGAGGACAAAGTCAGAACAGGATACTTAAAATTTTAGTATATTCAAGTCAAACATGAAAAATGTTTTAGAAAAATTTTATTTATTTTTTTTTATAAATGTATCCTTTAAATATATAAAGTTCTAAACTTACTGTACAAAGTAAAAAAAGTTAACTTCCGGTGAATATATTACAAAAAGAAGTCATATTTTAAAAGTAGTCTTGACACTCTAGCTTTTCTTGTTTAATTCATATTGCAATATAACTGTATCTAATCATTAAGTAAAAATATATATATACATATAACTTGTGAGCAGAAATTATGCTTAAGAAATAAAGTAGCACAATGAAAACACTAGCATTGCTTTAAATTGTCTGTGTATTTTTATTTCAGCTATCATAGGACGGTAGGTATTTTCAGATGAAGCATAAAGAGAAGAAAAAACCTTACTTTGGAAGATGATGTAAGAAAATGACTAAAACCATTCTTTTTCTGTTTAAGGCTACAGACTCTCTTTTTGAAGACATGTGTAAACATAAAATTACAGCCTAAACTTGTATAGAAATAGCTTGGAACAGTTATATAGAACTCTAAATTCCAGGTGCAGTTTGAAAAGGAAGACTCATTTCAAGGTTTATCACAAAAGGGGAGGGGGCATGATTTATTTATTTATTTTATTTTTTTACTTTCATGCTTGATTGTGCATGAAGTCTCAATGATTGCCTCAAGTATTAGAAAATTTAATTCATGCAAAACATAGCAGTGCATTAAACTATACTAGTTTACTGCACTGCAATTTTGATACGTAAAGTTTAGTGTGAATATTTTAAAAATTAAACAAAAATGTTTATATTTGGTGTGTGTATGGATATGGAGTTAATTTTGGTTGGCATGTAAGTTTGCAAATTTTGAATTTAACTCTATTTGATACAAAATTTTCAATTTGTTATAGTTAAGTGTCTGTAAAAGTTTATGGAGTATGAGTTACTCCACTTAAGACCCCCCCCCTCCCCCTTATTCTAAATTTGAATTGTCACAATTTTATTGGTATACTTTTTGTTTATTTAAAAGGTTTAGGCATCTCAAAAACAAAACACGTTATATCCCAAAACTTTTTTTTATTATTCAAGGGGAAAAAATCCTGTATTAACACCTGATAATATTTAATTTTGTAAGTAATAAGTTTTTTTTTTTTTTTTTTTTTTTTCTTAATATAGATTTCAAGGCAAATGCCATAAGATGAAAAAAGGAATAAAGTCTCTAAGTAAAAATATCAACTTTTTTTTTAATGCTAATTTCAGCATTAATAAATCTATTTTATGGTCAAAAGCAAGTTAGCCATTGAATTGAGTTGAAATCAAAATATCTTTTTATGCTTCACAATTAGTTAGAAAGTTAAAAGAAAATATATTCTTCATGGTCAAAAACAAGTTGATAATTGAATAGTTGAGCAAAAATTAGAATATTCTTTATGCTTCAGGATTAATTAGAAAAGTTAAACGATTTTTTTTTCCCTCAGAAAAATTATGGCTTCTTTGGAATAACATATATATATATATACTTTTAAAATCATAAATGGAATTAAAGGCGAATGCCATACGAGAAAAAAACAAAGAATAAAATCTGCAATAAGTAAAATATATAACTTTTATATATAATACTAAGTTCAGCATTAATAATAGCTGAGAAGAAATTTTAATGTTTTTTTTGTTTCATGAATTATGTTTTTTTTTCTCTATAGAACAACATATGGACTGATAGATTTTATGATTGTATTTTTAAAATTTTAGATAGTGAAGTCCATTAATATATATATAAATAGCTAAAGTAGCCAAATTTGAAGGGTAAACAAAACGCTCAAATGGTTGCTAAGCTAGTTGCTAGGGTGTGACGTCAGTTGAAACTGATCTATAAGAAATATTGTGTCATTTTGATTTCTTTTTTGTGCCAATAAAATCCGAATTCATGCGTATTTGTATCGAATACGTATCGATTATATCGCGATGTGTCGATTTTCTGGCGACAAATTGATAACCCGTTCACGTATCGCCAAAGATATAAGACAAAAGGACAGAATCGACACAGTTATGTTACGATTGGCTGTTATCAAAATACTACCTCTGGTGTTTGTTGAAAGGTATCTTTCTTTTATCAATCTGTCAGTTTTGTGCTTGCTGGGTTGGTTAAGAATAAAGGGGGAAAAGGGGGGCTAGTCCACCTCCTTAATTCAGATAATTGGGTTTTTCATGCAGAATCATTTAATTTGCTCCGAATTTGGTATACCGGTTTATTATGTTAAGGAACATCTCTGATTAGTTTTGGGAGTTCATTGGTTAAGGATAAAGGGGGAAAAACGGGGTTAGTCCACCCCCTCCCCCTTAATTCAGAAAAATGGGTTTTTCATGCAGAATGATTCGATTTGCTCCGAAGTTGGTATACCGGTTTATTATGTTAAGGAACTTCCTTGATTAGTTTTGGGGGTTTATTGTTTAAAGATAAAGGGTGAAGGGGGGCTAGGCCACCCCCCCTTAATTTATATAAACGGGTTTTTCATGCAGAATTATTCGCTTTGCTCCAAATTTGGTATACCGGTTTATTATGTTAAGGAGCTTCCCTGATTCGTTTTGGCGATTCATTGGTTAAAGATAAAGGGGGCTAGTCCACCCCCTTAATTTAGATAAATGTTCTTTTTGCAGGATTATTCGATTTGCTCCAAATTTGGTATACCGGTTTATTATGATAAGGGGCTTCCCTGATTAGATTTAGAGGTTCACTTGTTAAGTATAAAGGGGGAAACGTAGGCTAATTCCCCTTCACTTAGTTTTTTGAGGGGCATTATTCTTTAAAATAAGTGTATAATTTACAATTAGTGTGAATAGCCTGTGAGCTCAATGCCATCAGTTTCGCTGGGCACTTTTCTTTTTTATTTTGTAACATACAGTTTTTTAGGTAGATTTCGTAAGAAATACTACCTATTGCGGTCGTTACCATGGTGCGACTTTTGAAAAATTCCTTCATAACTTTTCATTACATGACTCCAGGAACCCAAAACCACCCCCACCTAAAAAGTTTATATATATATATATATATATATATATATATATGTATGTATGTATGTATGTACTAAATTTTTTCCGCACGATAAAAGTCGCAATTATGCACGGAACGTCTTCAAACTCGCCAACAACTTTAAGATAGCTAATTTCTCGGCGGGGATTGAAAAGGAGCAAAATCGGTCCAAGGGAATGGGAATGGGGAAGGTTTAAAATTTTGAATACCGTCTTAACATGATTCTGATAAAACCAGCTTTTACACAACAATGGCAGGAAAAAATAAATATTTTTCGTTATAGCTGTTGCCAACAATTAAAAAAAATCAATAAAATTCTCACCACAACAATTGCTTTTCTAATGCAGTGTTTTCACGTGAAAAATTAAATTAGATAAACAGTTTAACGAATTGAAAACAAATTGAATATTACGTCATAAGTTTCTAGAGCAAGATTTCTGCATGAAAATTCAAAATGAAATAAATAGTTTGACGAATTGAAAACAAATTGAATATTACGTCATAAGTTTTCTAGAGCAACATTTCTGCATGAAAATTCAAAATGAAATAAATAGTTTGACGAATTAAAAAAAACAACAAAATATTGCGTCATATTGAAAATATAATGGACCACAGCAGGTGAATATGTAACGTCATTGAGTTTGAAGAAACGTATTAAAACATGATAAAAACCCGAGTATGGAAATATTAACATATTTTAACACTTTGAGGTTCTCTGAATTTGATTTAGCCATTTTTAAACCTATTCCATATACATGCGTGTGTGTATATTAGAATTTGCACAAAATGTTTAGCTCCCTAGAGCTCATTCTTAGCGAAGGAGATGGGTTTATCTTTAATCTTGATTTAAGTTTTGTTGGTGAATTTAGTACTTAACTTCGAAATCTACCTCCGCCTGTAGGCCCGAGCCGGCAGGGATTTTTTTTTTACAATGTACATATCACAAATCCATCCTCCGAGTTTTGAATGCCAGTACTTTCACTATTATTTTTTTCTCCGTCATACTGATTGGTAAAAATATCATACGAATTTACTTTTTTCCAACTGAGCGAAAAAATGCTCAAACCAGTATTAGAATCCAGAACCTTGACTTAAATTGCCAATGCTCTACCGTTTGAGCTACCTGGGCAGACAACCGGCTGTCATATCTCGCTCAGATAACCTTATTGGCGATAGCACCTGGTCTTCCATGTAGACAGCACAACAGAATATACCGCATGTAATGGAACTCCATTAAACGGATAAGTAGGATAAGTAGATGCACTATTACTTTTTTCTCAACCATACTGATTGGTAAAAATATCATACGAATTGACTTTTTTCCAACTGAACGAAAAAATGCTCAAACCAGGATTAGAACCCAAATCCTTGACTTGAATTTCCAATGCTCTACCGTTTGAGCTACCTGGGCAGACAACCGGCTGTCATATCTCGCTCAGATAACCTTATTGGCGATAACACCTGGTCTTCCATGTAGACAGCACAACAGAATATACCGCATGTAATGGATCTCCATTACACGAAGGATAAGTAGATGCACTATTACTTTTTCTCAATCATACTGATTGGTAAAAATATCATACGAATTGACGTTTTTCCAACTGAGCGAAAAAATCCTCAAACCAGGATTAGAACCCAAAACCTTGACTTGAATTGCCAATGCTCTACCGTTTGAGTTACCTGGGCAGACAACCGGCTGGCATACCTCGCTCAGATAACCTTATTGGCGATAGCACCTGGTCTTCCATGTAGACAGCACAACAGAATGTACCGCATGTGATGGAACTCCATTGAACGAAGGATAAGTAGATGCACATTACCTTTTTCTCAATCATACTGATTGGTAAAAATATCATACGAATTGACTTTTTTCGAACTCAGCGAAAAAATGCTCAAGCCGGGTTTCGAACCCAGAACCTCAACTTAAATTGCCAATGCTCTACCTTTTGAGATACCTGGGCCGGTACAGGCTGTCTTCATGGCAGATCAGATCAGATGCTATTGCCAATAAGGTTATCTGAGCGAGATATGCCAGCCGGTTGTCGGCCCAGGTAATTCAAACAGTACAGCATTGGCAAATTAAGTCAAGGTTCTGGGTTCGAAACCCGGATTGGGTATTTTTCCCCTCAATTGCAAAAAAACCAAGTCAGTACTTTCGTATAGAAATCATTGCCTTATTTAATCATATAACTTCTCTCGATATATAAAGCAAAAATTAGTAATCGCAATTAGTGGTATTCAAAAAATTGGAATCTTTACAACAACATGTATATCATGGACTGCATGATGAAATAGAAAATCGTTTGTGTTTAACAAAAGGAAAAAAACATTCCTGGCAATTTTAAGTAGAAATTTAAGAAGTAACTTTTTTTTTTTCATCCATTATGAAATATTCCACTTCCATTCATTCAAAAACGGGGTTTACAATAAACTTCGCATCACAATTACTAGATAATTTTCATTCCTTCACACATACAAATTTGACATCTGCTTCAGATTTGCATGAATTGAATATTTTTTTTATGATAAAATTGATACATTATTCCCTCAGGAGTTATTTTATTGCCATATTTTCTAGATTAAGTTTCTCAAAACTTTGTAGACATTATACTTTCTTAGGCATACTAAAACTAAACAGTTAAATTTAGTTGATTAGTGTGAATTTACATCCGAAACTTTTATGCATGTAAGTGCAAATTATTTATAATGATATGTCACAAATTAAGGAATTTAGATTTGTAAAAAGCTTTAATGCATAGTGAGGCTTTATAGAAGTTTCAGATTTATTTCTGACAGGAGTAATATTAATTAAAAAAAATAATGAATTATTTGTGACGTGAGAAAATATACTTTATTTTTTAGTAGTGTGCCCTCACATGTTAAATTGTATTCACAATCTGTAGAATAAAGCAGTAAAATATTTTAATAATCCAATCGAAAATGGGTAGTTTTATTTTTTTAAATCAACAAAAAAAGTTCAATAAACGCCTTATTTTAGTACCTTTTAAATATTCATAAAAAAGATCTTTAAAAAATAATGGCAATCCAGAAATAGTTCGAAATCAATTGATAAGTATTTAAAATGCCACGTGGCAGAATCATTGTAATACGACAATAATTGCAGAACGGAAAAAATTTCCTACAGTAAGATTTTTCACTTTGGTGAAAAATACATACACACACATATATGCAGTAAAACCTCTATAACAGATACACTCGAATAGCGAATAGCTCTTTCTAACGGGCATCTTTTCAATCCCCACTCCCAATTCTATATATTTGCATGCTTTTACCTCTGGATAGCGGACATCACCTTTGGGAACAAACAAATTATGAAAAAATATCTTTTCGATGATGGGGGGGAAATTTTGTATACCTAAAAGTAATATAAATATTTCACTAGCTCTTATAAACCCCTATGTCCACACACCTCACCAATACCTTTTGTGCATCAAATTTAGTTAACTATGAAAATATTAATTAATATACAGGGTGTCCATAATTAAGCAACCCTACTTTAAAGTTGTCTAGAGACAAAACTATTGTTCATAAAGTTGTGAAATTTTGTGCAAGACATAATAAAGGGATGGGAATTTGTTTAAGCTAAAAAATATGTAAATAAAAATAGTTCAAAATTTCGCAACCAGAGGGTGATTTTTAATAAATTACACATTTAGCATTACGATAGTTTAGAAATTTTATTTACAGGATGTTCATAATTAAATTAACCTATTTTAAAGTTTTCTACAGACGAAACTATTGTTCAGAATGTTGTGAAATGGTTTGGAGGACATAATAAAAGTATGGGAATTCGTTTGAGCGAAAAAAAAATAGGAGGCCGTTTTTTAACGAATTACACATTTAGCGAACATTTACGATAGTTTAACAAATTTTGTTATAACCAAACATATTCTGCATGACTATCATCATTTTCAGATACCATCTGAAATCGTAAGATAGCATGTTCCACAGTTGACCGCAGTCTGTTCTGGGAAATGCTAGGCACATGTCGTAAAATGCTGTCTTTATAATAAGGTTACGTTAATAAGTAAAATTTCTAAACTATCGTAATACTAAATGTGTAATTTATTAAAAATCGCCCTCTGGTGGCGAAATTTTCAACTATTTTTATTTATATATTTTTTAGCTTAAACAAATTCCCATTCCTTTATTATGTCTTTCACAAAATTTCACAACTTTATGAACAATAGTTTTGTCTATAGACAACTTTAAAGTACGGTCGTTTAATTATGGACACCCTGTATATAACAATTCGTAGGAATCTAGCTTCTGGGAATCTTGGATACCGAAATGAATTTTCCATTATTCCTAAATCTTTATCTAAATTAACCTTATAATTATATAAAAAACCCTCTTCCAAAATAACTTAATTAATAGTATTTATCAATTTAAATCTTAATTATCTTGCTCTGTGCTATTTTGAGTTTTTGATTCAAAAGTTCTTTATTTAATAGTGTATACAGATTTTCTCGAGAATTTAAAGAAAATTATCCAGAATTTGGTAGCATCCAATTAAGGTAACACATTTTACAATTCAGATTGTATAATTTTCTGTTAGATTCGGGAAACTTAATTTATATACAAGCAAAGTTTTGAAAGCGTAATACCTGTATTTTCTTCATTCTTAGAGAATACAGAGTTCGCGATATAAGTAAATAACTGGAAAATTAAATGCTCAATTGCAACAAAAACGCGGTGAAAAGAGCAAACAATCATTAAAGATTGGAGTAAATGTGTCTGTTCATTTGTTCCGTCATTTGGCTTTTTAAAATTCATCATAAGATGTTTAACTTAAAGGTCAGTTAATCTTACCAAAGATTGCTGTAAGATAAATTAGTTAAATATATGGCAATTTCTATTGAAATTATTCCTTAGGGAATAACCATACGCAGCTCAAGTTTCCCTTATTATTTCATGTATTACTTTTTTATGTATAATTTAAATTGTTCGAAGATTTTTCTTGTTAAAATATCGTAAGATAAAAACGGGAAAAATTACAGCAAAACCTGGTAACAAATTGGGTAACGGCATTTTTTACTGTTCAAATTTGCATGATTTAGCTTTCAGATATGTTGCTTGTATATAAAAAAAGTTCACGAATCGAACAGAAATTTATACAAATTACATTGTAAAATGTGGTACCTTCATTGGCTGTTACCAAATTCTTGCTAATTTTCTTTCAATTCTCGAGAAAATCGATATACACTGTCAAATAAAGAGCATTTAAATTGAAGCTATCAAAAATTCCTTTCTATATTTCATAACAAAACGTTTTTTTTTTTTCCTATAAACGTATGAAGACAATATTATTTCTGTTATTAGCCCCCGGTACGGTATGCTATTTCTTTCTCCCAGCTTATTTTGTGTATTCCAAAAAATAACGTTACCTTACAGAAGCTAGCCGCAAAAAAAAGCAGTACGATTAAATACTCCATAGTATTTTTTAAAGCTTCTAAGCATCGCACATTTTCGATTTTTATACCGTCGTATTGGAAAAAAACGCTCTTTTAAATGCATTTTGTTTGAAGACTGTATCTTCATTTATTTTTGAAATATTAATTTTTTTGTAGTTTTTGAGCCCTTTGCTTAATATTGGCAACGGAAAAACTCCATTTTTGTAGAAAGTAAAGGAAAAATATTTCTAAAATAGTAATTATATATTTTTGTTGCCATTTTCTCATAACAACCGAAAGAAAATGTAATTAAAATACGTGCTATTTTGAAAAAAATATAAACGAATGATTTCTGTTAAAACAATGGAGCTATTACAAACTACATTTAATTTTAAGTATCTATGAATCATTAGATAGCCTAAGTTAAATAATGCATAAATATAATGCATAAATATAATGCATAAATATTATGCATAAATATAATGCATAATAAAGTGATAGAATATCTTTATTAAGATTGACGATCGTTTCGTCGCACAAACGGCGACATTTTCAAAACCATTCACGATAGAAAGTATTTTCACATAATAAAAAAAAAAAAAAAATCTCAATCTGTTTATAAGTGATTATTTTACATGTTTTTATTTTCATTAGCCGGGGTTTTTTTTGTCAATTTTCTTGAAGGACGTCATATTTTTGCTGCATTTGTGTATTATTTCGCGATAGTGATGTGCTATGCATGCTTTACTGTAAGATGTTTAAGAGTAGATCGTAAATGTGGAATTCTTAAGCGGATGCGAATGACGTCATTTTAGATAAAACAAAACGTGTGCTTTAAGTCTTAAAATTGAAATATATTTTGTACGGCAGTAAAGGCCCGCTTAACCGAGTTATTTTCTTCTGATGGACTGGTGGCTACTATTATTATGAAACAGCCATTATAAATGAAGAGTTAGGCGAAGATGAAAGAGCAGCCGTAAAAAGTTAGAACTCTGAGCCATTATAAATGAAAAAAAAAAATTATGGCCATTTTTTCCTCCCATTCTGACCAGAAAATCAGAGTTCTAACTTTTTACTGCTGCTCTTTCATCTTCACCTAACGCTTCATTTATAATGGCTGTTTCATAATAATAGAAACCACCAGTCCACCAGAAGAAAATGAAATAATGGAAATGCCGGGGGTGACACTAAATTCTGAAAAAGCAGAATTCCTTTTCTCTAGTTATTATTACTATGCTGTATATTATTATGCTGTTAGTTTGCAGCAAAAAAAATTCAAAATAGAAGCTAGCACCAAAAGTGCCAGTAAATCTTAATGAGATTTTCTTCTTTTACTAGGGGGGGGGGGGGGGAGCTGTGGCCCTTGCGAACTGTGCTTGCCAATCCCAGTTCAGACTTCGCAGCCTCTAAAAACATGACAATGTGCTCTGTTTTAAAAGTATTAATCAGTTAGGGAAAATTTAATGATTTTATCACGAATGGCGACGACTTTCTCTAATCGGGTTGCCATGCTTTTCCGTTTGAATTTCCATTTTTCGGTTACCATGGTTTCATCCACCGCGCTGTCGCAACAGCTGACGACTCTTTTGGGAACTGATAAGTAATACTAATTACATACTTGAAAATAAGCTTGTATATATTGGTTACGTTAAACATGTCGCTGCCTCTCGATCTTTGGATGACGCTATGTAGACTATTCTTCCTTTGGGTTCGAAGTTACACAAATTCGTCTGCTTGGGAATCACATTCATAACCGCGGTATTGAATGGAAAATTTACGCTTATATTTTATGTTGATATTAGCAGATACCTCGGGACTGTGAAATTTATCCGCTATTTGAAGGTATTTTCTATGTAGAGGTAAAGGCTTACAAGTACAGTAGAACCTCGATTATCCGAAGTAAATGGGACTGACCATCTTTCGAAAAATCGAAATTTTCGGATAATCAAGAATGCTGCAATTTTAAGAATAGGAAGAAATATATACAATATTTCTTGTTATGCTAACAAGTGCTTGATAAAAACAAAGCAATAGCAAAATAGAAACGGTAATAAATTATCTTAATTTTAATTTTGAAATTAGTTACCGTTTACATATATCATAAGGGTTTGAAAAAATGTTTTGTTTCTAGCAATTTCGATTGCCTTTGCATTGAAGCTCTATCACGGAGTTTTTTAATATTATTAGTTCACCAGTATCACAGTCTTTATTCTGCACCATTTATGCCGAACCTTTTGCAAAACATTCAAAAGCTTCGGAATTGCTAATTTTGTTCGCTTTCTTCATTCCACTCGGCAGCTTACGGGAACTCAAGTTAAATTCAAGGAACTCTAAGAAAGGTGACCGAAAATATTTATATGTACTCGTAGTTCAGAAAGGCTCGCTTGAATACAAAAAATATGATAGTAAAAAAAAAAAAAAAAAAAAAAGTTTTAAAAATGGATTTCGGTTAACCGAGAGTTTCGGATAAAAGAGGTTCTACTACGGGTATTAGGGATTGAAAAAGTAGTTTCTAAATAGATGAGACGTTGCACAGTGGAGTATTTCTAAAAAAAGCTGGACAAAAGTCGAAAAATGAACTTCGTTAAAAACAGCAATACTTTATGTGTTTGTATTGCTTATTAGTCAGTGCTTCCGGTAAACAATATCTTAGGAATGTTCGGTAACACTCCCCGTCGCGTTATCAGTCTGAACACAGCTGTCGTGCATCGCAGATTTCTCTTTTCTCAGCGATGTGGTGAGAAGTGCATTATTTAATTGCAATTATTGTTGCATACAGGGGAGATCTGAATAAAATCCTTTATGGACATAGAAGTGGGAGGTATGTAGCTTAAATTGCTGTATTTAGTTTTAGTTATAAAAGAATATAATTATGAAACTAGCCATATTGTTTTATTTTTTAAAATAAGTGTAATTTTTACTAGTTCTTTTAAATTTTTAGTGATTTATGAATGCTTGTCGCCCTTTGTCGGGCAAAACTTTTTATTGGAATATAAAATATAGATATTCCTTATTATATTCATAAAATAAAATCTTGCCCCAACTTGCCCCAATTTTTTTTTTTTTTTTTTTTTTTTTTTTTTTTTTTTTTTTTGCCGTTTTATAAAAAAATGGTATCAGAAGATAATGATATTTTGAAAACGAAAAATCTTCATTTTTCTTTTAAAAACTTCAATAACAGCAAAAAATCTTTCAAGAAAGTTGCTGTTTGACCTTAAACAAGATTGTTCTAATACGAAAACAGATGAAAAATTATGTTTCATGGAAAGTAAAGTTACAAAAATGATGAAATATACAGTAGATAAACAAATATCATTAATACGTTCGTTAAGCCGTTTCAAATCGGATTTTTTTAAAAAAGGAAGGCTGCCAATAGGGCAAAATGGCACTTTCTTAAGGTAAATGAACATTGGCTTAGCAGTTCCATAAAATTAACTGTAGAATATACTATCTGTACAATATCATAAAAGGTAGACCAACAAAAGATTTCGCCGAACTGTGTGACAGAAGCAATTGACAAAAAACAAGAGGTTTAAGGGAGCAATTTCCTCTTGATCACTTAACATATGCAGCTAGTACAAATCAACGAGCTGCTGGTAATATTTACGCCTCGACACTCATAGAACTCTAAGTCAACAAGAGATACAAAAATACAGAAAAATTATAACTTCAGCAGAAAAAAAAAACACTATTAAGAAGCATACACCATCAGAAGCCTTATCAATTTTTGTAGAAGCTGATCTAGCCTAAAAGCAAATGAAAATTATTCATAGTGCAAATAAGAATATTTACTAATTATTTTCTGATTAAGAAAGCGAAGAAGGATTGCTATATAAGTGAGGAGCCGATGAATGTGACAGAAACAAGTGCAGAAGTTAACCTACAGATCTTCTTGATCACACTTCTTTAAGACTGTGTAAATATTTAGAAGAAGTTATTCTAAATAATACAGAAGAAGAAAACCACAATTTCGAACAAATATCTAAATGGTGTTGCGATGGCTCCCAACAGATCGCAATTTAAACAGATATTTCAGAATACTTCTGATAGTGATGCAAATATATTTCAGAATTTTCTTGTTCCTTTACGTTTAGAGGCACTGTCCAGTGAACATACAATTGATGTTAAAAAATTTCAAATTACACCGAAGAAACTGCAAATCTTTATGTCGAATTATATGGGTAGCACCCAATGTTACCAACAGTACATAAAGTTTCAGCACATAGGGCCACAGTAATTGAACATGCAGTATTGCCTATCGATCAACTTTCGAACGAGGCTGCTGAAGCTAGAAACAAACATTTCCGCCAATATAGGCAAACTTTTTCCCGAAATTTTTCTCGAGAGCAATGTAATAAAAATGTTTTGAACAGACGTTTACTAAATTCTGATCCTTTTATAAGTAGTTCAAGGCCAAAGCTTAAGAAAAAAAGGCCATTTTCTAGCCAAACAACCAAAAACACCATACGGACAACATCCAAAATAAGAGGAAGATGAGGATGAAGATGAAACAGATGAAGATGAATATGATTAGAATAGTAAGTTACAGATAGAACTTGTTATAAATATGTTTAAAAAAACGGAATATTTCATTAAATATCATAAATGCTTATTCTAAACTGATTTAAATAGTAGTTTACTTATTAAAAAGTAAAGATTTTTTGTAAATTCGTAAAAAAATTATATATATTTTTTAAGAAATTATATATAATGGACTCTAAATAGCTTTTTACAACATTTCAACTTGATACAGCTCATAAAATAATTTTGTCCACATTTTTCAGAAAATACTCCTCTGTGCGTTGGTTGAAAACTGTAACAAGCTGGCTCCATTCCCAGACGGTAGAATTCTTTGACACTGGAGTACAAAAACTTATCCTACGCTATGACAAGTGTTTTAATTCCGGTGGTTCTCATGTTGAGAAGTATGGCTGAAACATTGCTGCATCTTTTGTAATAAATATTTCCAGGTAATTACGTTTTGTTTCTTTTTACAGGCCGTGGGAAAGTTACTTTCTGAATGACCTCTTATTTAACACTGAGAAAGCTCAAACTACCTTTTAGTAAAGTACTTAAATTGAATGACCCGTGCTTGAGTATTTATATATGCATCTTTAAATTTATTAAAAAGTTTAGTTTCCAATTTAAAAAGGAATTTGTGTTTTGCTTTCGTACGTTTAACCAACACAAATAATAACACTGGGGAACATACATTTTATTGACGTAGATCTGGCACTGTTTTTCGCTAATTATTGGCATCTAAATCCAAAAATGATCCCAGTTTCTTTTTCTATCACGTCAACATTTTAAGCTACAGGATACCCAAAAAAGCATGCTTAATGTGGATACAAAGGAAAATAAAGAAAAAATTACAAAATATATTATCCATACAACGGCTGTATATACTTACTATAAGCAACATTGTGTTCATACCAGCTGTAAAATCCTTTTACAAAACGTCAAAAGTACATATTAAGGTCAATATTTTCGCTTATAGCTTTTCCTGGAATGTTCAATTTGTGGACAATCTCGCTTGATGCTCCAACAATAGTCAGCCATTTTATTGTTCATCCCATCTACCTACCTTGATACCGTTCTTCGATGAGCTTCAAATCATGGTAGAATCGCTCACCCTGCTCATCACTGTTTGCACCAAGATTTTTTGGGAAGTAATTAAGATGGCTATGCAGAAAATGAAGTTTGATGCTGATGTTGCAACCAAGCATTTTAAAGCTCTGTAAAAGTTGCTGGACAATTTCGGTGTAATTTTCTACTCGCGTATTTCCAAGAAAGTCTTTGACAAAGTTTTTGAATGACAACCAAGCATTCTTTTGGAGTTCTGTCATTGTTCCGATGAAATGTTCATCTCTAATGAGCTGCCGAATCTGTGGACAGTTAAATACACCTGCTTTTATCTTTCAAAAGACAGGTTTGGAAATTTCGAAATGAGATACTTGAAACAGTCTCCTTCAGTTAACAACGCTTTCACGAACTACTTCGTTAGACCCAGTTTTTTTTTTTTTTTTTTTTTTTTTTTTTTTTTTTTTTTTTTTTTTTTCAGAGGTGGAAATATGATGTTCTTTCTGTCGACATGTGGCTGATGCAAAATGTTTGGATCACCAGGTTGTGGTTAGATTTTGGAGGCCAATTCGACTGGAAACATTGCTTCTCATGAGCTCTGCTGTCCCACATACACAAAAAACAGGTATACTTGGTATATCCACGTTGCTGGCCAAGAAAGAAGCAGACCATTTTAAGGTCAACACAGATGATCCATTCGTGCATGTGATATTGCTATAAATCAATGTCTCTCTTTATGTCCTCATATTCTGCAAATAAACTGAATGGCCTATTGGGACTGCTCCAAATAAATTTGCATTGTGAAGGAGCACGCACTTCAAGCTCCTCGTGGAGCTATCGATGAACAGTCGCCATTCAGTTGCGGTATAGGAAGGAATTCCTAACTCCTCCGTTAAACCATGTACGTTATAGCAATAAACAAATCCACCGTCACTTTGAAAGTATTGAAAAAATTCACTTTCTCTTGATCGAAAGTACGATACCTTAGCTCCCTTTTCAAACAAACTTTTCTCGTGAAGTCTTGATGCTAAGAATTCTGAAGCTTTTTTCTTCCTGTGACTCACGCCCGATTTAGCGTAGAGTGGTCACTTTAATATATGTTGTAGAGAAAAAACTTGACGTGATAGAAGAAAACTAATTGCAGTTTTGAAATCAGCACGCTTTTTTGATTTAAAAATAGCTGAAAAAGCGAAGTCAACAGAAATTGTGTTAAAAATTGTTCCCCAGTATAATATTTGAATAGCCGTAATGTTTAGGCTCATATTTTCAATAATTTTAAGCACATTTCATTTAGAAAGGTAGTCAACAATTACAAGAAATTTTTGTTTAAGAATTATTGTTAACCCTGTAATATCCTTCTTGTTACCGTAAGATTTGCCGGTTGAGGGTTTTATTATTATTATTATTATGTATTATTATTATTATTATTATTATTCAGATTGCTTGATTGTCACCACTTTTGTAAACCAGTAATATTCACCTTGTTTAATCTGGCATTAAACAAAGCTAGTTTATTTTAAAAGAAGTGGTAGCAATCAAGAAATCTTAATTAAAAAAAAACAAATCTGTCCCAAATGACATCATTGATGGTAGCATAACCAAAGGCATTGGAGGATTAATATGACGCCTTATATTACCCGAGAAAAATATTTCCTCGTGGCCCAGGAAATCATCAGGTTGTACAATGTACACCCCTGGTTTAGATACAAATTTAAAATAATACATTGAAGAAATTTTGAAAGTCAATTTATTCTATGATTTGTGCGATTTAGCACGTGATTTCAAAGCTTGTTCTTTATTTCACTTACATACCTGCTTTCTTCTCTGCAGGTTTCTCTCCAGGTTTTTTCTCGCCTTTCACCTGAAGCCCAGTCGTTTGTACATCTGATTCATCAATTCCCATCGCTTTCATCTGGGCAATACGTTTTTCTTGAGCAGATAAGAAAGCCCTTGGATCCGACAGGGCATCCATGAAGTCTGAAATATATATATATGTATAACATTAAGCGGTCATAAAATATTATGAAATGAGACAGATGCAAGAGAAATTTAGAGAATTGAATCTTTACAAACAGATATTTAAAATACTCCTTCTTTTCCAAGAAACATATGTGTCGCCACGTACCATACTAACAAGGGAACCACTTTTAGTGCTGATATCACCTAGCATCGAGATCTGGTGCATTTTGTAGCCCTATTCATAAAAGTTAGAGAACCGATATTCTCTGTTAAAATCATATTTTATATACTTTTATGTATTTTTTAATTTTAAAAATTTTTATTATTACATTTTTGTTTGTTTATTTCACGCCAAAAGTGAGTTAAGTCGCCGTATACAGCGCTACAATTTTTCCGTCCGTTTTATCCGAGGAGTAAATGTACTGTACAAATTAGAATTATATCAGATTGCGATTTGTTTGATAATTGATATCATAAGAAACAAGAATTAGGGGTTCTTTTCTTTTTTTTTCTATGCAGACGATAAATATATCAATAGTAAATATATTTCTATAAAAGCTTTCAAGATCACTGAAAACTATTTTTTAGTGAAATACAAAACAAGCAAACGGTTTTCTTTTGAAATAAAATGGAATAAAGCTTCGAATGTTTAAAATGAAATGTTGCTGTATTAAATGGTCCTACGGTGAAAGTAATCATAAATAAATTAATATTTTTACACAATTTAGAAAAATCACTGTGGATATTAGGTCGGACATTACAATTTCTACTGAAGTCCGAACCACTCCTCACACAAGAAAAACAACTATGACATTTGGCTAGGGTTGCTGGAAAGCTCTACTTTCCAGAAAAAAAACCGTCAACTTTTTCCCCGGCAAAAATGTGAATATAATGTTGCAATTTTTCAAAATCCAATTCGTAGGTTTTTGAAGGAATTTTTAAACTTTTTTCGATATTTTAAACTTATTATTAACTAATTTTTGTTTTTAAATGCTTTTCTTTAAAAAACTTCAATGTAAATAGTCCGATAAGTGGTCTCGAAAATTGCATTTTCAGAAAGTTATGCTGCTGTAAAATCAAGAAATATTATTCTAACAGAAAAATTTAACGATTCTCAAACTTCATTAATTTAGGGCTTTAAAATGCACTAGGTCTCAATGCTAGGTAAGAGTAGCACCAAAAGTGGTTCCCTTGTAAGTATAGTGGTGAAAAAAAATATATACATCCTGTTAATTATGTTCCAACTCATCGTATAAAAAATCTTACTGTTACCAGTCAATTGAAAAAAATATGCCTACTTTTAAACGTAATACGTGAATTGAGTTTGAGAGACGAATAAGCGAAACTCGGAGTGTGACGAAGCTCAGCGGGTGCTTAATAATTCCCCGACTCATAATTTACCATTAATTTATATAGTTTATTATTTAATTAATCTTTGCTTTTTCTCATATGAAACTCGATGTTCCTGCCTAGCGTATATATAAGTCATATGATATTTTTCGAAAGACGATTACGTTGTGGGATGGGGGAGGGAGATTGTGGAGCGAAGGACCTGGGCATCAGCCCTTGATTTCGTTAAGGGCGATGCTGAATATAAAGACCAGCTACCAATTTTCAAATTATTTGGACCCCAAAAATATAGATTAAAAATTTTGACAATCTAATGCTAAATTAGTTTTACAAACTTTTATTTTTCCGCATAAAATAATATTCTTTCTTTCTTTCTTCTATCTGCAAGAATTGCATTCGTGAAAATTTAAGACTTCCAGTTTTTGACTGATTGATACGTTTTAGAAGGTCCTGAACACTATTTGACTGTTTTTAGAAAATTCCTGTCTGTTTGTCTGTATGCGATACAAATTTTGTGGGCGCTCTATTTCAAGAACTAGTGCACAGAATTTCATCAAACTTCATATTCTATCAGACCTTGACATAAATAGACGCTGATTAGGTTTTGGTGTAAATCACCCAACAGATGACACAGCTATGCTGCATATTTCCCGATTTCTGCAATAGCTATATCACGAATTATTGTACGGAATTTAACATAACTTTATATTTTGTTAGACATCGGCATAAATAGATCCTTATTAGGTTTGGATGTATACCACCTAACAGATCTGGCTGTGATGCTTTGTTTTCCAAGATTTCCTCAATAGCTATAATGCAATAGAACGAATAGAATGTCATTTAATTTTGCTTGAAAACAATTTAATTTATATAAAAGAAAGTTTTGTGGTGGCCGTAACATACTAGTTTTTATTTGGTATGAATAAACTTTTTAAAACTCAAGCATTATCTTTTGTAATTCTCATAATTTTATGATATGGAATATGATTACTTAAAATAATCTTTCAAATAATTATGAATTAAAACTCATAAAAGAACTCATAAAAGTTTTCATTCCATACTATTGATAAATGTTTACTATACGCGCGATATTATATATATATATATAAAAGTATTATAAAAAACTGGAATTACCATCTAATATTGATATTGCATATTTTAAATCTTTAACAAACTTCATTATCTATGATAATTATATCTTGCAAGATAACACTTTATATTTACAGCATGTCGGTATACCACAAGGCGGTTGTACATCCAGTTTACTCTCAGACTTATACTTATCTCATTATGAACGTAATTTTACTAATAATAATCTACATTTATATCGTTATATTGATGACATCATTTTACATCATACAATACATTTCATCATACAATTAACTTCTTAGATCTTAAAATTACAATAAAAGACAACAAAACAATCACAGATTTATATGACAAACGTAAAGAATTTAAATTCAAAGTTAATACATTTACAAATTTTAAATCTTGTCTACATCATTCTGTATTTCGAAACATAATACTTAATCATTTATATAGAATAAAATGTTTATGTTCTTCTCCTCTAATTAACAATAATATTAAAAAACTAATTTATGATGCATTAAATCATGGTTTTCCAAAAAAATTCATATATTCATTAATATACAATTAGTATTTTTCTTACATGATCTTTTAAAACAAATTAACACATGCGTAAACAAAATTACAAAAAAATTATAAAAAAAAACTCTATAAAAAATTAAAAATTGTAAAATAATATAAAAAAATTATTATAGGTTGGGTGGGTGGGTAGATGTTAGAGTACGGAGGAGGGTGGTGTTGTCTGGATAATACGCAATGGTTAATTTATAAAAAAAAAGAAAAAAAATTGGGGGCTTTTGTATTATTACTATATTTTTGATACGTATTTTATAAGGATGTTGATTTGATATTTTATATGTAATTGGTGAATTTCATTAATAATTAGCTTAATTATTGTTTAATCTTATTTACAATCATTTGTTATAAATTTTAATTTAATAAGGACAATATCATATTAATTACTAATAGTATGCCATTTTTATAGTGATTAATATACATATAAGTATATTTAATATAAATAAAGTTATACTGTATGCATTAAAATTGGGTAATTATTTTTATTATTATTCCTCTATTCTTATTAATATTTTAATATTTATCTATTTTCACTTTGTGTTATAAAATTTATTATCGGTTTAATGTTTTTGAATGTCCCACATTCTTACTTTTAGGATTTTTATGGATGTATGAAAATAATCCACACACTATATTTGTGCTTTTTAGGTAATCGGAATTTAAGTATCTGTTTACCTTCTTTATACTCCCATATGTTTTTTATTTCCTGTTCATTTTATAATTATCTTATATATAATAGTTTTTATTAAAGATTTTTTATATTTTTAATAATTATTTATATTAATTATTAATGATTTTATTTTGTTTTATAGCATATAGCTATATGCTATATATTATCGATGTTCTAGAATTATTGAAATTCTTAGTGTAGTTTAAATAAGTTAGCTAATAGAATATTTTGTATGCTTTTTAAATTTTATTAACAATAGTTTTTTTTAAATACATTGTGTGGTTTATATTCAGTTTATAATTATCTATATATAAGGATTTGTTTGGTTTTGCTGTTAATAATACAATTGTTACATTCAAATGCTTACAACTGTTTATCTTGTGACAATTGAATCATAAAAGTAATACTAGATGGCAGCACCAAAATTTGTATTTTTTCGATAAGTTCTAAATTTTACTTTTTCCAGCTACATTTCAGTTATAATTTACTACACCAGGGGGAATTTTTAGCTAAATTATATTGTTAAACAGTTTTTAATTAATTTAATAGTGCATTTTAAATATGTAATTACTTTCTATTTATTTTATTTTATATTATATTAAAAGTTGTTTAACATTTATTTCAAAATGTATTAACTGCATCCTATGGTATCAATTACTGTGATTTCTTAACTGTTTTATTCACCTTAATCTTTACGATATTTTGGGTGCCATGTGCGCGTGGATTTATTCTAAAATATTGAAATATTAATCGGTATGGTGTTTATTATTTCTATTTTATATCCTATAAATATTTAAATAGGTTTTATTGATTTTTCCATTTCATATTATTTGTTTCTATTCTGTTTTCATTTTTAATCAATTCACTTGATTTTAATGGTTGTTTGGGCACAGGGGAAAATAACTTTTAGCTTTAGCTTATTTTTCTGACAGAAAACAACCATTTTGCTTATATCATTCAATTCTGTGCCCTTGACAACGTAATTCAATATATAAGCATTTCCATTATTTGTCGGTGTCCACTTTCTTATTTTTCTTCCATAATAATTCTTATAATAAATTAAAAAAAAAAATTATACTTACAGCTTTAATTCATAATATTACGGTTTTTGATGGTGGTAGGTTATGTTTAATTAATGGTTATATATATATATATATATATATATATATATATATATATATATATAAGCCTCCGGTACGGTATGCTATTTCTTTCTCCCAGCTTATTTTCTGTCGTCTCCAAAAAATAACGTTACCTTACAGAAGCCAGCCGTAAAACAAAGCAGTGCGATTAAATACTCTATAGCATTTTTTTAAACTTCTAAGCATCGTGCATTTATTTTTATACCGTTGTACTGGGGAAAGAAAAGTACTTTTAAATGCAATTTGTTTGAAAACTGCATCTCCATTTATTTTTGAAATATTAATTTTTTTGTAGCTTTTGGAGCCATTTGCTTAATATTGGCAACGGAAGTACTCTATTTCTGTAGAAAGTAAAGGAAAAATAGTTGCAAAATATTAATTATATATTTTTGTTGCCATTTTTTCATAACAACCGAAAGAAAATGTACTTAAAATACGTGCTATTTTGAAAAAAATATAAACGAATGATTTCTATTAAAACATGGAACTATTATAAACTATATTTAATTTTAAGTATCTACTAATATTAATGTTACAAACACATGAAGGCCTATGAATCAAAAGACAGACGGGGTTTTTTTTCTTTCTTTTTTTTTTTGTCACGTTTTTTCAATGACGGCATCTTTTTGCTGCATTTGTGTATTATTTCGTGATAGTGACGTCCTATGCCAACTTTACTGTAGATGTTTAAGAGTGGATCGTAAATGTGGAGTTCTTAAGCGAATGCAAATGACGTCATTTTCATGAAATAAAAGCGTGTGCTGTAGGTCTTAAAATTGAAATATGTGTTATACCATTTATCTATACATATATTTTTTTTTTCATCGGGGTTGACACTAAATTCGGAAAAAGCAGAATTCCTGTTTTCTAGTTTACTTACTTCTATCTTTAGAAGAAGAAAGTATTGGATTGGGGAAAAATTTCGACTTCCGGTTTTCAATGGATTTATACGTTTTAGAAAGTCCTGAACATGATTTGATTGATAGTTTTAGAAACTGTGAGTCTGTCTGTCTGTATGTGACAAACATTTTGTGGAAGCTCTATCTCAAGAACTATGCACGGGATTTCACAAAACTTTAGATTCAGTTAGACAGTGATATAAACTGGTGCTGATTAGTTTTTCGTGTATATCGCCCAACAGGTGACGCTGCTATGCTTCATTTTTCTCGATTTTCGCCATAGTTCTATCTCAAGAACTAACGCACGGATTTTCATCAAGCTTCAGATTCACTTACAAGTTGACTTAAGTTGTTATTTATTTGGTTTTGGCGTATATCACCTAACAATGGTGAACAAATTTTGTGGGCGCTCTATCTCAAGAACTAATGTGCGGAATTTAATAAAATTTTAGATTCAGTTAGACCTTGATATAAACTAAAGCTGATTAGTTTTTGGTGTATATCGCCTAACAGATGGTGCTGCTATGCTGAATTTGTCACGATTTTCACAAAAACTTGCCATTTAATTTTGGCACTGTGATAGCGAATTTTGAATTATTAACAGGTATGAGATAGAAGAAAGTTTTGGGATTGGCACGTCTGACTAGTTGTGTTTTGTTTTTGTTTTATTAATGCAAGGATTTCTTCGTGTACTTTTATTTGTAAAAATGTTTAAATACAGCAATTTTTGATTAAAATCTTATTTAAAATCTTGGTCAAAAATTAAAAAATATTAATACTGGAATATAAGTAAATAACTATGAATTTTGTTCTCCTCCAAAAAATAAAAATTATGAGCATCAGCATCAAAACGAATTATTAAAAAAGAAAGAAGAGCGGAAAGAAATATATTTTGCAAAAGAAATTAAATAAACAAAATCTTTAAAAAATAAATTTTTTTTTAATTATTTTTAAATGCAATTTTAAATAATAATTTTTAAATAAAACTTTTGCCATAAAATTTGAACCAATTGCATTTTCTTACGATTAATCACGATACTTTACAGGTTTTAAGATAAAATTTATGATGTAAGTATTACATTATGCACTTACCTCCCAGACCATCTGGTACATAAATCTTCAATTCTACGCAAACGAAAAGCATGGCTAATGACATGGGGAAATTACCTTCAGTTCTTAAAGACACGTGGCGGTATCCTATTTAATACAAATTATAACATAAGGTAGTTTCATGAAAAATATTTTTAAATCATAATAATATCAAGTTTAATAATAGACAACTTTGTTATAAACATTTTAAAATCAGAAAACAGTAGTTAGTTAGAATTTTATGATAGTTTCCCATTCCTCAAAAAACATTTAAAGGGAAAGTAGAAAACTCTTAAAAAAATAATAATAAAATAAAAATTATTTAAAAAAACTAATTAAAAAATTAAATAAAGCATATTTTTTAAATGTATATTATATTCTTTATTTTTTATTTATATTTAATTTCCTTTTTTTTATGTTTATAATATTTCGTTGTTACAGTTTCACAAGCAATTGTCATATTTTAGAGAGCGTGGTTTAAAAATGGAGTTATGAATAAAGAGGAGGAGACATGTAGTGTGCTGTCTACCAGTTGCGAGTGAAGTAACTGAGGAGGTTGTCACAAGATGGCGGCGGCTTTTTTAAAATAGGATCTTCAGTTTCTGATTACCACTAGGCCGAACATCCCACCAGTAAAATTGAATAGAAAACTTCGTCATATTTCTACGTCTTATTCATGGAAATTTTTCTCAAAAATGTCGTAAAAAGTTTTATTTGTTTTTACTGGTGTCAGTATGCCTTGTAAAACTGTCGGTTTGTTTCCCTGGTTGTCACAATATGGCGGAAACGCAGTACCTAACTATTGCCAAAGTAAACTCCTACCAGTAAAAATGAAAATCTGTTTCTACGATTATTTATGACTGAAATTTTGTAATATTAAGGCGTTTAAATAAGTTGAAAATTTCTATATAAATCTACTGGTGGAAGTTTCCACCGACAGTAAACAACGCCTGCGATAGCGGTTACAGTTGATGCTTCACTATTTTAAGGATATGTCAGTTCCTCTTTATTAATAGTTCCATGGGTTTAAACGCATAATCAACTCCAATATATTTGTAATTCATATACAGTAATAACCATAAAGAATATTTAGGGATTTATCACTTGCGGCCGTATAGTGGAAAAATGACTTATAATTAATAAATTATTTTATAATTAATCTCAAAAAATATTAAAATATTGTATTAGTTTCATAAATATACCTGAGTATATATTTTTTGTAATTCTAGCATATAATGAAGTGAATGAAAAATCGATCAAAAAATTCCATCTGTACATAGGGGAAGGACGGATAAAGTGGGCCATTTGAGTTTTTTTCCCATTTATAGTGCCACCGCCACGCAGAAACTGGGCGAAACATTCGTCACAAATGCTGGCAGTGTCTGCGATTTTCAAGCGGAAGGCTACATTTTTCTAGTTCAGAACTCATTTAATTGTTTTTTCGCATTTTTGATTTTAGATAAGTGGTACAATTTCTTGATTATAACTAAATAATGTATAGTGTTATAATTATTTGCTCTTACGCTGTTTTATCAGTATGAAATAACCTTTTAAATGATGTGCGTTTGAAACGCTACGTCATGTAGATTAGATTCTAAGCCAGAAATATTTAAAATAGTCCTTTTTTTTTCCAAGGAACATATGTGTTACTACATAAAATAGTATACTGTACCATACTAAGTATAGTGGTGAAAAAAATATATACATCCCTATTTTTATCCCTATATTTACATTTCGTAATGGCGTCATTCCAGGCAAAGTGGCTACAAAGAGATCGGGCAACATAGCCAGATGGCTATTTTGCCCGGAAACGTTTTTTTATTCATTGCTCATAACAAAATGCTATTTTATTTGAAAGAAAGAAGACAGTTCGGGGCAATAACGTCTGCAGAGAAAGGCTTACTCTCGACATTTGCAGTCTGCATGTCTGCGGGGGGCACTTGTATTCCTCTATTCGTCATATCGATACTCCTTACTGTTTACTTTATCTTGTAACGACTTAATACTTAAAATATTACAAAACATAATGCTTATTCATAAATAATAATAATATGAATTATATTATATTGAATAATAATATGAATTATATTATTTATAATATATACATATTATAAATAATATGAATTATTTTAGCTTATGTTAATTACATATTCATCCTGAATCAATGATTTGTTCATTTACTTATGCTGGCTAATCTCAAATTCATAATTGGGATACTGTGATTCGCTTGTCTTGTGCCTTCTGTATCGTAGATAAGCACTGCAGCATTTATCTTATATCTACTTACTTCCTCTAGGCACTACTTCTTTACATCTAAGAACGAAAGTTCATCTGCTGTAGATGGAAAGAAATTGTGCCTACCCTAGAGTAAAAAAAACAGGTTTCTATGGAGTGAGACAAGTTCATGTGGATTAAAGCTCTAACTTTTGTTTGAGATCCAGAATCGATTTTCCAGACAATATTCGGTGCAACTCAAACCGTTTAAGGGTCAACACATAGTACTCAAATAATCAACACTATATGTTACTTTATTATGGTCTTCAAAGACATACAAAGATGTTACATAAAATCACTAAATGCACAAAATTCCTGTACGTCTTATTTTGTAATATATTTGTGAAAAATCATTTCGCATTTTGAATGTAAATTAAAAAATAATGTATATGCAAAAATATATTTGGAATTATTGATTTTGAGAATAAAAACATCGAAAATTATTTTTTGAAAGTAACGATTCAGTTTCATACCGAATTACAAGCAAGCTCGACAATGCTAAAGGTTCTTGCTCTCTTCAGCGATCGGAACTCTTGACTTTGTTTTTTCGGATAATCTAATCCAGTGTCTTATTAGCTGATTTCTACATGTCATGTAATTTGTAATCATTTTGAATAGATAGTATTAAATCGGCAGGCGACTGCACAAACCATCACCTCATCGAGTTGATGGCTGAAATTCCGGTTTTAGTTAAAACTCGATTCTCGTATTAAAATGCAACTGGTCTTCCAAGTCATATCTTGGTAGAAACCACCTGCGAACGCGACTTTAGTGGTTGACTTGTAGGTTTACTAATGTGTTTTCGACCTCCCAGTCCTCGATTTTTTATACTTTTGGGTGCAGGAGAAAACACAATGATAAACCTACCGATCAACAACTAAAATCGGATCTGCATGTGGCTTCCACCAATATATGACTTGGTAGACCAGTTGCATTTTAATATGCTAATCGACTTGAAGCCCTGTCTAACCCGCCAACTCGATGAGGTGATGGTCTGTGCAACCGCCTGCTGGTCTATAATGATCGCAATGCATTCGCTCAACGGTTAACGGAAATTATTGTTTGTTACATGTTGTTCACCTATGAAGTGAACTATGGATATAAAGTATTTAATAACAGTGCTTTCGTATGATTGTAGTATTGTTCTTTTCCCACTTCGTTTGTCGCCACGATTTAGAGATGAAATGTGAAATAACTTTTGAGATACCTTATATTACTGTCGACATTTATTATCGCTTACATATAGCAGCAATAAGTGCAAGCTGATTAGACTTTTTAAAATCTCGGAAGTCTTACAATTAGTTATACAGGGTGTCTACAAATCAGTTGGTCAAAAAGCATGATTTATTGAAGGGAATTGACAGGGAAAAAAATTAAAGTACATATTGTTGTAAGATAGAAAAATAGTTCAAGTTTACCATTATCACAAATGTTCGATGTGACTTCCTGTCGTGACTCTGCAAATGTCCCATCGGTAAATCATTTCTTGCCACAGATTTGTCAGCATGTCTCCGTCGATCAAATTAATTTCAGTGCAGATTCTTGATTTTAGTTCAGAAATGGATGCAGGAAGTGGCGGCTTGTACACTGGATCCTTTACAAAACCCCATACACCGAAATCAAGCGGTGAAAGATCATGTAATCGTGGTAGCCAATGAATAACACTTCCGCTCGCTATGCGATAGCGTCAGTTATGATACTTAACGCCACCTATGAATAAACTTCGGCAATATTGCTACTAGTATGACTTTCAACTAGTTAATTTCATTTAATATTTCGGAAGTTCTTTACTTACAAAATTGCCCAACTAATTTGTAGGTACCCTGTATTTAAATTATTAGATAGTATAGCTTAACGAAAGTAAATTATGTTTAACTCACCAGCTTGAAGACCATCCAAAGGTAAAATTCTCTGCCCGAGCAGTTTATTGCTTTCATCATAAACTCCAATTCTAATAACAGCCAGATCTGGCAATACAACCTAAAACAAAAAAGGTATTCCGTCGTTTGTTACTTTACATTTTTAACAAATTCATGGTACAAATTGCTTTAATGTCTTACCCATGAATGATGGTTTAAAGAAATCCAGGGAAGGGCAAAAATTTTGGAATAGATGTGCTTATGGTCCGAAACTTATATAAAAATGAAGTTGTAATTCAACTTAATGCATTTATTAAAATGGAGAATATGAACATAAAATAAGTTAAACAAAAAAATTGTTAGGACCCCCCCCCCCCCCACCCCTATGAATTACAATTTTTAAACATATAAGCAGAAAAAATATACAGAAATTGAACAATTAAAGTATAATAACTATTCAAAAAAATCTTCTGCCAGTATTTTTCAAAATGGTGAATTGAAACAGTTACATTTTTTTTTTCTTATCTGAAGTTATTTCCCTCTAAACACCCCGTTTAAAATAAATTTTAAACACGTGACTTTAAGCAAACATAAACAAAAATTGTTCCAGTGAGAATTCAGGATTGCCTTCCTCCTTGACCCACTTGACGAAAATTTCTTTAATTCTCTTTCTTTTAATTTTTAATTACTTTAAGTAACTTGGAAGGGAAAATTATGACTTTTATCAAAATCACCAGGATAAAAGAAAATTTACTTAAACTTTAAAATCCAGGGAGAGGTAACGGCCTCCTTTGAACCCCCTCCCCACCCCATCGTCTAAGGGATCACTTAAATTTATACTTACCTTTCTAAATACGAATGGTTCTTCGTTGTAAACGGGATTTAATCCGTTGGCAGGAACAATTCTTGTTTTAAATTCTTTCCTAATGGTGTCGGCTGGTAAACCATACATATCAACTTCTACATAAGTTCCAACTTTTTTGTCGGACAAGAAATTGCCAGCAATTACTCGGACCGCACATTCTGCAGCAATAACACCGTCTACTGGAGATTCAGAAAAGGGATCAAATGATCGATCAGCTCGGCGCATAAATTCTGGTTTCAATAAATACCTGTAAAAATTGTAACAATCACTTTAATTTCCATCTGCCCACAAACTAAAGTTTTATGTCAAACAACAACAAAAGCACCGTAATATATTTTTTTAATGTGGTATTTCAGGATTGTTCTCCTAGAAACGTACAAAACGATGTCACAGAATTATTTATTAAAAATGTAATTCCAATTAAACAATCAGCACACAAATCATAGCTGCTAACTGCTACGAATTTTGGTCACCACTAATTCATAAACAAAATCTTTGTCTTATTTAATTGCATATATCTGCTATTATTTAAAGTATAGATTTCCATTAAGAATTAATTATGTTAAAAAATAGTAGCAGATAAAACCCGACTCAGGCCCGTAGCCAGGTGGGGGCCAGATCGGGCACTGCCCGACCTGGAAAAATATTTGCCCGTCCTAGCACAATTGACTGGACACCCTGATCGACACATTAAATTTCTGAACTTTTGTTTGCCTCAATCAAAAAAAAACCTTTTTTTTAAAATAGACCGTAACTTAACTAACAGGCACCCATTCCTAAAATTTCTAAATTCAAACAAAACAATTTAATCAAAAAATTCATTTGTGAAGACTTTTTTTTCTTTCGTTCCAAGAACTGCGGGACATTTTTCGTTTTGTTGCTTTGTAGAAATTTACCTTACTTGCTCCCGAAACAGTCAAACTACAGAATTTAGAGAATAATACGTTTTAGAGATTATCCTTTTAACTCCTTTCCTCAAACTGATTAACTGATGTCCGCGAAAATTGGTTTCTTTGTACAACTGTCATACATGAAATTTATTGTTATCAGGTTAGGGAAACCAAAGGTATATGCATTTTCAGTTGCAGTTGGCTACCTATTTTATGGCTCACCAAAACAGGTTGTACAAAATATGCAACTATCATGTGTTACAATCATGTGGTTTTGTCATTGTTTTATTCACCTTCCACGGGTTTTTTTTTAAACCCCTAAAAGGAATCAGGTTTAAGTCTTTTAACTCAACATAGAAAATTTATCCTTTACAATTTCTGAATTTTTTACGAACATTTTGTGTGATTTTTAGCGTATTTTTTAACATCCCACTTTCAATCTTATGGCTCGATATAGTAAATTTTGCTCTCGGCTATTTTTATCCAATGTTTTATGCGATTTATACCCATTTTTTCGCGTTTTGCGGATACTTTTTGACAAGTTTTTCTGAAACCGAAGAATTATCCAGTAGATTTTACTGCTGTCATGCTTTAGCTAAAGGTGGAAAAATAACAAATCGGCTCCTATAGGAACGTGTACAACGATGCTGCAAAATTTAACTTTTACCTGGAAACTATCGCTTTTATCGAAAGAAAAATTACAATAATTCAAAGATTTTTTGATTCAAGATCAGATTGGGGATATCCCGAACGGGTTTACGCTGCGGCAGGCAGTGGGGCCCCCAAGGGGGAACCCCACAAAATAGGTTCTTTTTTGGAAAAACCAACCAGCAAAGCAAGCGAAGCTCTGCTACTAGATTAAATAATTACAGAATATAATTTATGTATAATTAACAATGGTAATGTATCGAGAGAAGAGAAATGAAACGTTAAAAAAGAAACAGGTCGAACATAAGGGGATAGGTGGAAAATGCAAGGCACACAGATGCCTGCTTATTGGGACCCCCAATAAGATTAAAAAGCACATTTTTTTTTTAGACATTTGAATAAAAATAATGAGGATTAAAAGTTTTGGATCTTGGGTTCCAACTTTTCCTCCCTTTTAATAGGGACCCCAAAAAAGACATTTTAAAAAGCATTTAGAACATGCAAAATTTCTTTCATCTGGGCACCTTTAAAAAGAATGATGGCTATAGAAAGAAGCGGATGTCTGATTTGGTTGAAGAAAGTAATAGTACTAAGGAAGTTTTGAACCTTGTTGGGGCCCCCAACAAGATTAAAAAGCACATTCTTTAAACATTTGAATAAAAAAATGGTGGCTACAAGTTTTGAATCCTGGGTTCCAACTTTTCCTCACTTTTATAGCCCTCTGATCCACCCCTCCTCCAATAAAAAAAATAAAAAAAAAAATTTAGAGCCTGCGGAATTTCTTTCATCTGGACATCTTTAAAAAAATGTGGCTACAGAAAGGAAGTACATTATCTGTTTTGGTTGAAGGAAGTAATAGTATTAAGGAAAATTTGAAGCTTATTGGGAGCCCCAACGAGATTAAAAAGCATATTTTTTAAACATTTGAATAAAAATATGGGGCCTAAAAATTTTGAATCTTGAGTTCTAACTTTTCTTCCTTTTTATAGCCCCTCCCCCCCCCCCCCAAACAAACAAAAAACAAAAAAATTAAAATGAATTTAGAGCTTGCAAAATTTCTTTCATCACCTTTAAAAAGAACGGTGACTATAGAAAGAAAGCACAATTTTTTTGAAGGAAGTAATGATATTAAGGAAGTTTTGAAACTTATTGGGGCCCCCAATGAGATTAAAAAGCATATTTTTTAAAGATTTGGATGAAAAATTTGGCCTAAAAGTTTTGAACCTTGGGTTCCAATTTTTCCTCACTTTTATAGAAGGCCCAAAAAAAGCCAATTCAAAAAGAATTTAGGGCCTACAAAATTTTTTTCATCATGGCACCTTTAAAAAGAATGGTGGCTGTAGAAAGAAAGTGCATATCTGTTTTGGTTGAAGGAAATACTATTATTAATGAAGTTTTGAACCTTTTGTTTCACCTTTTCCTCCCATTTATAGGGGGCTCCCGAAAAGACTAAAATAGCATTATATTTTAAAAATAGAATTTAGAGCCTTCAAAAGCTCTTCCATCTGGGCACCTTTATAAAGAATAGTGGATATAGAAGGAAAGCGCATATCTGTTTTCTAAATCTAACAAAGATCTTTGACAAAAAATGAATCTGGATAAAACAAAATGTTATTAAAAAATACATTAAAAAATAATTATAAAAGTTAAAAAACATTATTCGGCTCAAAGGTACAATAACTTACTACTGGGCCGCTGACTTTGCTCACCTCCACCCCGCCCCCCCCCAGGGTCGGATTTAAGGGGTCGCGATGGTCGCAATCGCGAGGATCCCCGCATCTCAAGGGCCCTAACATCTTCTTTTGGCTTCAAAGAGAAATGTGAAGTTTTGATAAAAGGATTTTTTTAGTGTTCTTTTTTTAATTTTTCTGTTAATATTGCAACATCATTTTCATGTAATAAATAAAAAAAATTTCTATGATTTGCTACTACCAGAAATGTTTTAGCTTTCCCTTATCTTTTTTCGTTATGAATTATCAGGATTATGATCGGTCGTGGAGGGATGGGGTGGGATTCAAAGGAAACTTGGGTCTGAGCCGAAAGGAATCCTATTAGAGACAATCTATGACGATTTAATTATACAGATTGAGGGCCTGATTAAATCATGGGCCATCAACCTGGGGCTCCTGATTTTGGGGGCCCCATACCTGGTATGCAGTTTCATAAAGCTGATATTTTAAATGCATTTTTACTTTGTTACTGATTATCTATGCTAATAAAAGAAAGTTTCGCTGTGTGTGTGCGATGTGTCTGTGTGCGATGTCTAGCAAAATCTACCGCACGTAGAAGTCTGAAAATTACGGTGAGGATAGTCTAAGTCAGTTCCTGATGCATTTGAGGGCCAGATTTTTATTTTACTTTAAGACCCGACCTTCCTGGGTTGCTTCAAGATTTTATGCCCTAAATTTTAATAACTTTCCCCCTTTTTATCCGATCATCTTCGTTCTTGGGCTCTTTCTCCATTTAGTTATCAAACTTTCTACATTTCAGTTAAGATCCTGGCACCGTGGGAGTCGTTGCAGGGCCATGGAAGTTTTTATCCTGAATTGTTAATTAATTGCCCCTTTTAATCCAATATTCATTTTTGGTGCCCTTTTTTAATTTAGTTATTTCCCCCCGATTCTACATTCCAGTTAAAACCCCGGCCTCATGGGAGTCTGTACAGGGCCCTGGAAGTTTTTACCCTAAATTGTTAATAAATTGCCCCTTTTAATCCAATATTCATTTTTGGTGCCCTTTTTAAATTTAGTTATTCCCCCGATTCCACATTCCAGTTAAAACCCTGGTCCCTTAGGCCCCGGTTGTCCCGGAATCCTTGCATTTTTTTCTCCATGCGTTTTCACTTTCTAATTGTGTCACTTCAATGCATAACTTTAAAGTTGATTCTTGGACTCCTGTCCCCGGACCAACACTCTTATATTTTTATTGGGGCCTTTAGGGCCCTTTTTTAAGTATTTCTCCCCATTTTTGCGCAGTTCTTTAAAATGTTATTCTAATGATTAATTCATACCTATGCTTAATTTCGTCTAATTGCAGACCCAAAGCACTAAGTACTAGGACCTTTTAAAATGTTTTCAGTTTAGAGTCCTGCTCTCAACTATCAGTTGGTCTCTTTCGAATTTCCTATTATAGCTTAAAAATGGTCCGATTCATTAGCTTTTTTTTTCTTCTAACAATAAACCAGTAAAATACCGCTTTTATAAATCAAAACATACTACAGTTTAGTTACTGACATTTGATTTGTTCTCAGAACAATCATTGTGATTGGCTAGGGAACTTTTATTACAATACACTTCATCATTTATGACTAATTGTGTTTGTATTTTGGACTAAAGTATGTGTAACTTTTTTTGTAATGCAGATATTTTAATTCTGTTTTTTATTATTTTCTACATTACATTTTCTTGAATTTGATATGTAAACATTTGTAATTAAGTGAAAATTATAATATTCTATAAGCACAGAAAGTTATAAAGCATGAAAATTTCGAAAAATGTCCACAATTTTGGCCACCATTGTAAATATACCAAATTTTGCAAGATGGAAGGGCCCCAAAAAGTTCCAGTGAGAGGGGCCGCTCATTTTAAAAATCCGCCCCTGCCCCCCTCAAATGGGGGGTATGGGGCAGGTTCAGACGGCCCTGGTTATGGCAAATATCTTATTTAACTTTAATATAATTTTATTATGTCTCTGAAGAAACTTTACAAATTTCATACTGACTTTAGAAATATCTTATATTTTACGTGAAAAAAAAAATTCCCTAAAATCGCAGTATATATTTTTGAAGAAATGCGAATAAGAGACCAGAAAAAATTGCTGAAATAATCTGCCACCCCTGGAAAAACCTTTACCCTACCTGGAAGTATGGTCTAGCTACGCGCCTGACCCGACTGTCAAAATATGGTGTAAAAAATAATCCACACACGATACATGCAAGTAATTAAATAAAAAATAATATATTTTATTTTTGCAAAAATAACGTGTCCACAGGTCGAAGCCCTAGTTCGTAACCTTAAGTCTATAAAATTGATTTTTTTTATATTTTCGCGATATTGCGTTTATTTTTAATTGAGTATTTTTCTATTAACCCTCTCGCTGCGCAACCCGAGATTTCCTCTGGAAACGTAAAAGAGCAAATTTGCGCAACCCGAGATTTCCTCTGGAAACGTAAAAGAGCAAATTTGCGCAACCCGAGATTTCCTTGGGGATGCATTTTTTTCCGTCTAATTAACCATCCTTGATTATTACCACCAGTTATTTTTTATTGTAAATTTTGCCTTATTTAATCGGAGCATTTCCCCCGATTAAATTAGACAAAAATTTTTGTTTTGAAAAAACGGTGACAAAAGAATAAAAATTCATCAAAGACGCTCGTCGTGAAGGGGTTAAATTTTCAATTTTTGAAGCTATTTTGATAAAACAATTACGCAAAGAGAGGGATCTCAGATTCAATTTTAAAGGGGCGTCTTGTTATTTACCTATCATACGTAGTATAGGGTAAGTCTTTTGTAATCGTTTTAAAAATCGAATTTTTTTTTGACGGATTTACACGTTTCAGACACTGGAGATTCAGAAAAACATATTTTTAGTAAAAAAAAAATTTACGTCCGTTTGTCTGTCTGTGTGTGTGACTGTAAACATTCTATTTCCCGAACAAATTGAGATAGAGACTTGAAATTGGGTATGTGCTCAGTATGTAATAGTGAGAAGAAGCCTATTAAATTTCAGTGACCTCAATTATCCGAAACTATTTTTTTCGGACTCTCGAAATATTTGTTCTGATAAAAGGTATATAAAAATTTGCGAAATAGTTCATTTTAAGGAATGAATATAAAATCTATCTATTCTAAAAAAAAAGTAACGACCGCTGTCACCGCCGCCACCGCCGGTTTTGAATTTTTTGTGACAGGGGGTCTTTCTTCGTTAATATTAAGAAAAATATTGCGTACAAAAATATGAAAATCGGTGGTATTATAGAGAAATGTTTGATAAATACGCTGATGCAGACAGTTTTAAAATCGAAGAATTATTTTAAGCGATATTTAATGCTAAAGTTGGACAAAATCGTTCCATTAAAAAAGTTTTATAGCATCAAAAACCATATATGGGAATGTAATCATTTTTAGATCATTTTATGCGTTAGAATTTGCCGGTGTGCAGATTGCATTAATTTTTTTAATTTGACTCATTTTTTGAGGTTTTGTTTCTAATTTAAATTCAAATTTTCAGCATTTTGAGAGATATTTTTTACATTATTTTAGAAAATGGTATTAATTTATACTGTTGCCAAATGTATAAACAGCGCAAACAATAATGTTTGCTTCAAATTTATTTACACGTGACTATTATAAACAGAAAAAAATCATTTCGAATTAGAATTAAATAATTATGTACAAAAAGCAAGAACTTATTAAAAATTACGTCATAAAAAGTATACACGTGAATTTTAAAAGAGAAAGGATATTGTAAAATAATAAATTCATTAACATGCGTTAGAAGTCTTAAATAGGAGAAATTACGTCACATTACAGTTATTACATAAAATGAACACAAAATATTGCAAAACGGTTTAAATTTAGAAATTGCGCTAGACATTTATTTGATACTTTGAGAGGATCTTTTCAACTACTTTTGTTAGGAAAGCGCAAATAATATTTCATTTCTAACAAAAGTATTTTCACGTGAATATTTAAAAGAGAAAGAATAGCTTGGTCAAAATTACGTCAGATTAAAAACGATTAATTTAAAATGTCTCATTTAAAAGAACTTTCTTTTCGCTTTGTTAAAAAATACCAGGAGACAAAGACTGTTTACTTAATTCCTTTTATATTAGCTTATTTTGAAATGTTGTTACACGTGTCTACGTCATCAAGTTATTTGTATTTCGACGTTTTATTTGTATTTTTATTAATGTTGTACTAATTTGTTTGTTCTTTCGTTATTTAAAATAAAAATTATGTCAGTTTGTATAATTTGGCGATTTATATAATTTGGCGAAATTAGTCGACGGGTTAATCAAGTAGTACCGCAGCGGATTTGGCGTTAAAGTTCCCCAATCAAAGAGAAATGAATAGAAATCCGTTTATAGGGAGATCGCCACTGTTTTTTAAATTATAATTCAATCTTTCGAAATCTTTTTCAAGCCGATCAAATTAGCGGGCATTTAGAGTCTGCGGAATCTGGGCGGGGGTTGTTGGTAGCGTAGCTCGTTGGGGGCCGAGCCCCCTAGTACAATAAAAAATAAAAATAAATTTTGCATAAAGAATGAAATCGATAGGATAATTATTTTGCGAGATACTTGTAATCATATTTTCCACATTTTCGATTTTTCATGACAATATATTTCATTCAGATTTCAGTTCAAAAATATATTTTAATTGGAAATGTGACGCTTAATCCGACGCAATACACTGTTAGTTAATGTGATTATCATTTTTGGAGTCACAAGAATGTTTCTTTTGCTCAATTCAGTAATAGATCATTTAAAGTTTATAACGCCATCAAGCCACGATATTAAACACTCTATCTACCGAACAAATTGAGATAGAGGCTTAAATTTGGTATGTATACATAGAATGTCAAAGTGCGACAAAGACTATTAAATTACAGTAACCTTAGTTATCGGGAACTACTTTTTTTCGATTTTCGAAATATTCGTTCTGATGAAGCGTACATAAAAATTTCCGGGATTATTTCTTTTAAAGAATGAATGTAACATGAATTTTACATAACGAATGAAGTCGATCGGACAATGAGTTGCCTTGATATTTGCGATCATAATTTCCACATTATTTTACATTATGCATATCCATTATGGGTAAGTATTACGGTGGCCCCCAACGACTAGTTTATTTATAGTTTCATCTTGTTTATTTATAGTTTCATACCGAGGCCCGGAAGTAATTCGATTAGTGGTTCTCACTTAAGTATGGCACAACAAAATAATAATAATAAACCTGTTGAATAATTTATTTTTTATAAAGTAATACATATTTGCTTAAAATGACAAAATTAACAAAAAAGAGAAAAAAAAAACAGCGCCCATGGATAAAAATTCCTTGATGGTGTATCAAGTTTTATCTATGATTGAGCCTTTTGAAGCTGGATACCAGCACCTGTTATTTTGCCACCTCAGTTTTTCTTTTTTTTTTTTATTACATCAGCGGTAATGATTTATCAGTAGGCAGAAAATTTTAATACGGAAAAATACGCTTGAGCCTCTTCCTTTGTTAATTTATTTAGAAAACACGACCCAAGACGGGCCCTTTAAAGGTTTTTTCGGATCGCATTTTGAATTTTTGCGACGATCAGTCATAAAGTATTTGTCTGGACTTTCTTTTCAAAAGGCTCTGTGGTCAGCAACAAAGAAAAGGGGGGAGTGACAAACGTGTCAGGGATTCCTCTCTATTGTAGCACGACAGAAGACTCGCTACATCAAAGTAACTGTCAAACGATCCGCTGCCGCAGTTTGCGATATGATTGTACAGTCGTGGGAAAAAAAAAGTAAACATCCCCTACTAACTCCTCAACAAATTATCGTAGACGAAAGTTACTGGTACCGAAGGATTGGAAATAATGTCTACTTTCAAATGATGTATTTAAAATTTGCTTAGGGGGCCATCTACATATTAAAACGAATCCAAACTTCATTTTTTTCAATGGCAATACCCAATTTTAACGACATATTTCAAATCTTCGGTCCAAACTATGCTTAGACACGAAATTTCAAGTCATTTGAATGATACGTTTTTGAGTTATAAACATTCAAAATTTAGTACTTCTAATGTTAAATTACATTTTCATATTTTTATTTATATCTCCTGAAATTATGCTTCTAATGTGTTAATTTTTTGTGTAGCAATAATACTAATACACCCGAACATAAATACGTTGAATTTGCAATTTTTATAATTTTGTGACATGAATCATGAATTATGAAATTAATATTCGAAAAAATTATGAATTGCAACCTACAGTTTTTTCGATGGATTTAGATTTATTAAGTCCTGCTTTATGGAAATCCAAAATTTCACTTTTTTTTTCCAATTAGTTTTCAAATTATGCTTAAAAAACAACAAAATGATGGTTTAAGGGGCCGTCTATGATAGAAGTGACTAAATATTTTAAAATTTCATCTGCTGTCCTGTAATCTAGCAGGCTTCATTGGCTGCTTAAGGTGCCTTGATCAAGAAGGAGGCTCTCTCGGTTAACAATCGAGTACTGAACTTCAATTTGGATATAGCCCTTAAAATACGCTGGTTATAAAACAATTAATTTCTCGGAAACTTATCATGCGAATTGCATAAAAATTTGGGCTAATTGAAGGGTGTAGAGTTCATCTATGCTGTCAGAATTGTGTACTGCTATTGAAAAAAATAAAGTTATGACTCGTTTTAATATGTAGATGCCCCCCTAAGCAAATTTTATATACATCATTTAAAAATAGACTTTATTTCCAATCGTTTGGTACCAGTAACTTTCTTCTACAATAATTTGTTGAGGAGTTAATAGGGGGTGTTTACTTTTTTTTCCACGACTGTACCTTCACAGTGCAATTCCCCGGCAAATTGTACCGGCTCCACCTCCCTCTTCCTCTTTGCGTGTAACTACTTTCATTATTTATCGCTCTTATATTTTGTATTTGTCCTAAAGCAAGACGATAATTTTATTTTTAAAAATAATAATAAAACATTTGCTGAAGGGAAATCGTTTTTTTCCTCTTATCTGTCAAAATCTTAGCTCTGAACCCTGAATCAGCGTGATTGAACTTTAGTAACATACCTGCATAGAAAGAAGATTTAAAATTTCTTTTTAGTACAGAATATTGAAAATTATAAGTATTACATATTTATGAATTCTTGTATATGTTTATCAACTGTGTACTAATATTTTGTATAATATTCTCTATGGGAACGTAATGTACAGTCGTGAAAAAAAAGTAAACACCCCCTACTAACTCCTCAACAAATTATCGTAAAATAAAGTTACTGGTACTGAACGATTGAAAATAAAGTCTACTTTTAAATTTTGTATATAAAATTTGCTTAGGGGGCCATCTACATATTAAAACGAACTCAAACTTAATTTTTTTCAATGCCAATACCCAATTTTAACGAGATATTTCAAATCTTCCGTTCAAACTATGTCTAGACACCAAATTTCAAGTCATTTGAATGATAAGTTATTGAATTATAAACATTCAAAATTTAGTGCTTCTAATGTTAAATTGCGTTTTCATATTTCATTAATATCTCCTGAAATTACTCCTAATGTGCTAATTTTTTGTGTAGCAATAATACTAAAATACCCAAACGTAAATAAGTTGAATTTGCAATTTTTATAATTTTATGATATGAAATTTGAAATATGAAATTAATATTCGAAAAAATTATGAATTCCAACCTACAATTTTTTTTTTTTTTTTATGGGTTTAGATTTATTAAGTCCTGCTTTATGGAAATCCAAAATTTCACATTTTTCTTCCAAGTATTTTTCAAATTATGCTTAAAAAAACGGCAAAAGTATGGTTTAAGGGGCCGTCTATGATAAAAGTGACTAGATATTTTGAAATTTCTTAGGCTATCCCGTAATCTAGCAGTTTTCAATGACTGCTTGAGATGCCTTGGCGCTTTATGCTGCGTTTACACTATGGCTTATCAGGTCTACAAGGTCTGCGAGGTCTGCCAGGCGTGGGTTTAGCCTGGTTTAGGAGGGTCTGCGTGGTCTGCGAGGCTTGGTCTCTGTGGTCTAGGCCTTGGCTTTAAAATACTAGACCCAACCAATCAGCGTGCTTCATTTTTCTGTATTCCGCCATTTTAAAAGATTGAAGAAGCAGACGACAGCTTATGATTTTAAAGATTATTTGAAATTAATAAGGGATTTACAAATTAAAGGTACGTAATGGTTTTTCAGATGTTTTTTAACATTTCTTTACATTGTTTCATAACTGTAGAAGTTTCTTTTATAAAGCTATACAATCGTAAGTTACTATTTTCATGTATTTACATACTACGCTACTAAAATTAATTTGTTAACTATGTTACTTTTTAATATTACCAAACTCTATAAAACGATGTATTCGTAAATTCTTTAATTTGCATCTTCCTGTATTTACATACAACGCTGCCTATGCATTTGTTAATAGATAATTATGTTCCTCATTTCCAAATTCTTTAAAATTAACCTGGTTTCATATGCATGAATTTAAAACAAATTTGATAGTATATGAATACAAATTAATATAATACGGTCGTCATTCTATTATAATGTACGGTAATGCCTTTTTTGTGAATAAATAGTTTCATTTCCTTCAGGAATTTATTTGATATTCTATTTCAATGCATTTTTAGTACTGACAATTTTTTAATTTATCCTAAAACTAGCAACAAATTTTTAACCATAGAATTAATTTTGAATTAACTCCAAAGTTTTCTCTATTATTTTTATATAATTGACTGATCATAGCAAACTCTGCATATATGATTTACATTATTATTAATCAGTTTTAAATGTGTTAATTTTTACAATGATACGGTACTATCTAAAAAGTAATATGAAGACTTTGAATTGTATTTAGCTTCTTATCCTCCCCCTAAAAAAATTCTAATGACATATAAAATTTAACTTTTTTTAAATTGAACAAACTTGTTTTTAAATAAAGTTTTTACTTGTAATTATTATTAATAATTTATAAACCACCCCTTATTCTTTTTAAATTTTTATCTTATATGTTTATCTTTCTGTAGTTTTCTTTAATAATTAATCAGTAGTAGTATATTAAAACTGTAAAATCTAGAACATGAATTTTTTCTCTCCACTTCCCCCCAAGAGATGATTTACGATTGAAAAGTTCGTAAATTATTTTTTTTTTCAGAAAGAGTTTGAAAAACTTTCAAACCTATAAAAGTTATACTTGAAGTAGAGATTAGAATCTGCTGGTGCCAAGATAAATAAATATTTTACCAAGTTTGCTCTCAGGATATCGCAGGTGTGTAGTCTTCTATAATAAGTGACTACCATTTGTGATCTTCAGCAAGAAAATTGATTGTCTGATGCTCTTGCACTATGTGCTGTTTTGTTGTTTTCTACTTAAAATTCATCAATCAGGAACTGTCGTATAAATAAAGCATTACTAACCTGTATGACTGACTGTAAGTATGTAGTTTTTTTATATATTTATTTTCTGTTGCTTAGAACGAGGGATTTTGAAATGCATTCTACATTGTTTTTGTTGTTTTGATTAGTTTATTATAGTCTTTTTTTCCTATTCATTTACATTGCAGGATGTTTTCAATGGGACATTTTCAACAGTTATGTGAATGTTTGTCGATTGCCTGTTGACCCGACTTTTACATGAGATTTGCATTCTTTTTTTGAAGATATGAATCTTCAATAATATTAGTGTATGATGATTGTAAGTAAGTCATTTTCTCAAAAGTACATGTTCTGTATTTTATTTATCATTGTTTTATCTTTTATATATAACGTCATTTTTCTCACAAAATCAATCTGTATCTAAGAAAATTTTATTCTCAATACAATATTTATTATTTAATTCCTTTTATTCTTTAATCAATGTTTTCTTCGCATTAGTTTTTTTAATTTATAAAATGGCGTTAAATGATCAATTAAAAAAATGTAGTTTATGTAAATATATAAACTATGTTTTATATAAACATCGAGTATATGAGTATTCTGTTAGTGAGAAGCAGTTAACCTCTACCTCCCTCCCTCCCTATACACACTTTTCAAGGATTTGATATTGCAAAAAATGTGTCGCTCAGACTTAAAAAAATTCAGAAATTGCACGAAAGCTAGAATAACTTATCAGATTTGTCTAAAATAAGATCACAGTGTTAAATAAGCAATTTAAGCACAGTAATTAATTAGTAATAATGTATATATTTGAGAATATGGTTATGTATATTGCTTCGTAGCTGTGAACTATGATCAAATGATATCTCTTTCATTTCTAATTCCCTTTTCTTCCATTTGGTACACCTGGATAATTTTAATTTAATATCAGCTTAATAATTATTAAACTGCATATATTTTATTTAATATTGAAATAATATAAAATGTATTATCTGTGATAGTATCATGGTTTTTATTTGTTTAATAATTATTAAGCTGCATGTGTAATAATCTAATGTATTTGATTTAATATTTGTTAATGTTGAACTAATCTAAAATGTATTACTATTATTATTAATGTTGTTGTTGTTTTTTTTTGTTGTTGTTGTTGTTGTGATTTAGGTTGTTTGTTTACAATTCTTTGAAGTGATATGAATTATCTATTTCATTAGTATAAGTTATTGAAATTATCAGGAGCATATGGTGTATTTTAGAATTTAATTAAAATGTGTCAACATTGTAATTAATTTTTATAAATCTCTGAGCTTCAAAATAAAATAAGTGATATTGTTTGTTTCGCTCAATCAATGTTTATAATTCACTGGGTCATTCGATGGTAACTTACGTTACATTTAGAACAGTTTACTTCAGTAATTTTAGTAATAAAAGACAAAAAAAAATATTAACAATGCAAAGTTAACATGATTTGTTAATTAAACCTATTCAAAGATAAATTTAGATGATAATGGCCTAATTTTAGTGTTTTTTTTCTTGAACTCTGCCAGTTATATTTATTATGGTAACTGACATTACTGAAAAAGTAACGTAAGTTGCCATAAAAAATGTAATTTTCATTTTCTAGGTAATTTTTATCCAAATTGGCCTTTGGATAGGTTTAATTAACAAATCATGTCAACTTAACATTTGAAAAATTTTTGGTGTTATATTACTGAAATTACCGCTGTAAATTGTTTTAAATTATAACGTAAGTTACCATGGAATGACCTTAGTATTCAACGACAATCAAAATTGGAATTAATACGTATCCGGTGCCATAAAATGCTATAATTGGAAATAAGTCTTCTAAATTTTTGGGTCAAAATTCATTAAAATATATATATATATATATGAAGCCATGCTTTTATGATTTTTATGCTTTTAGATTTCGCTCACAAAATTTACATTTTTCCTATAATATATTTTGTAAGTAAGCTGCAGCTTCATACTTTATTTTAAATATGAATTAACTAAGAAATTGTGAGCATAGCAAGTAAAAGTTTTTTAAATGTTTTTTTTTTAGCTCAAAAGATTAGTTTTGAGATGTTAATGATAATATTCATAGCTGCTGAATCAGAATTTAGTTCAAAACCGTTTTGAGAAATTTAAATGACCATAGGTATAAAATTTATCACTTGTATGCTTTGGTTATTTTATTTAGTTGTAATTAAAGCAGTTTATAAATATAACATATGGAAAGTAATGATGTTTATTAGTAAAACATATTGCGCATTAGCTGCGTTTGGTTGTCCCCCCCCCCCCCTGCTTTTTTTGGAAAAATAACCTTTATGTATAGTGCGTAATATAAATAAGTGTGTTTTATTGAATTCTTCTACGTGTGGAAAGCATATTCTCTTATTTTTTCTATTTAAATTATTCTACACTGACTATTACTCATGCTGGTTAAGCTATTTAATACTTATATTTAAGTTCTGAGTATTTTTGGTACTTTTATGTCACTCGTGTACAAATCTTTCCAATAACACTTTTTTTTTTTTTTTTTTTTTTTTTTTTTTTACATACATGAAAATTAGAAACAATATTTTGATGATATATTTTTTTTCTGCAATTGAATCGAAATGAGTGAAAGGCATGTATTTAAATGCGACACATGTATTAGAATGAAATGAGTGAATGGTTTATATTTAAAATTAAGTGAACGCAATGCAAATGATGACAAAGGAAAAATATTTGTTGATTTATCGCCTGTGCCGACTAACAGAAAAGTACCATATTTTTTAATTATTTTTTATATTACTATGCAAATCGTGAAATGAAGAGTTTTAATGTTATTAATAATTAATGTTATTTTGATTCTGGGTTCGAAATTTTAAGTTTATTAATTATACTATGTTAACTCTCATGGAAAGATGCTTGCAAACTAATATTAAACCAATGGTAACTTTACAAATTTATCGTTTGCTTTTGAATATTTTTAAATAATTTTTCCTGTTTTGCGTGGGACATGTCTAATTGGGTATCTTTTTGCCCTTGATTTCAGGTGCAGTTTTTCAGAGGAAAATTTCAGTTTCAGAACTTGTTTCAAAATTAAAAGTGTCCTCAGAAGAAAAAAAAAACTGCAACCAAAGAAATAAAAAGTAAACATATTTGGTTAGACATCAGGTTCAGGTTGCCCAGGCCAAAAAAAAAAAAAAACCAAAGTATTGAAATGCAAATAAGAATTTTGAAAAGAACATTGCCGTTGGTTTAACATTTAGTTTCAGTGTTCTCGTGTTACTACTAGAGATGAGAGATATGGCCTTGGGCTCGATTTTTGTACCATTCTTCGAGCTCGGGTGGGCCCGAACTCGTTCATTCTGAAATTAACAATTTTATTTATTCTCATACAGAAAAAAATAAAACAACTTTTTTCCCCTTAAAAATTACTTATTCCATTTCAAGTCATTTTAATGTTATTTTTATCAGAATGAAAGGGAAACAGAAATAGTGTTTTTTAAGCTCTTTTTAGATGTGTTTGTAACTATATAAATACGAAGCACCTATAGACTTCATCTGGTTTGTCCATCTGTCCGCATATAACAGCGCAAAAAATACCCAACCAAATGGTTTGAAATTTAATATATATATATAATCGTTGCAGAATTTTGTCAAGTCATTTCAAATTTTAAGAAAATCAAATCAAAACTTAAAAAGATATTAATAAAAGTTTTCTTCATTCTATTAAATCCTATCGTACATAATTAATTCAGTGATATCCCATGACATGTAATGATTCTAGGTTGCCATGTTGATTACGTCATATTTAAGATGGAATCCTATTATTTCCATATTACTGAATTTAATATATAGAATCATAATAAATTTTGTATTCATGCATTTCTGCATAAAACTGCAACAGCTATTGCACCAAGATCTGAATATTTATGAAACTAGTTATAGTATGAACGCACGTCTCATTTGCCATACAATTTCTAACTTGTTTAAATTTAGTATGAGTTTTGACTTCCCTGAAAGCAGTTCTGTCAGCCACACAATAAGTTTCTCTTATTTATGAGAAGTAAATACAGTCGACGCTCGTTTTTACGAACTCGTAGGGAACACTCAAATAGTTCGTGAAATCGAAAGTTCGTAAAATAGAAAAACTTTAAAAATGATATGAATACCTACATTATTTATGTCTATTTTTTTCAAGCTACCCCCTCTTTATAGATAAAGGACTATGCCAAGACTTATACTGAAATAAATTTATAATATTTTAATACAAGAAATAAATGCAAATTTATGCACAAAAAATATTTTTAGTACACATAAAAATATGTTATCAGGCTTGAAACATTACATATGAAAACATAGACTGTATTTGTAGATGAAAATACATAGATAAAAATATTTATAAAAAATTAGGAATGAAAATAATCACTTATCTTTTTTTGTTTTAAAATCACATTTTGGAAAATACATGTTTCCATTTTATCTATGCTTGAAATCATTTTACAGTTATTGTTCTCTTCAAAAAAATGCCTTAGTCCTGATAACCATTCAGCTGCTTGTTTGACAGTCGGTCGTTGGGTAGTTTCATTTTCTTCTTGCTCAAAATCTGAAAGTTCTTCTTCCTTTTCATTCATTACGTCAGCAATAATTTGTTCATCTGATATTTCTTCCGTACAAATCACATCTGAATCCACATTCAAAAAGTCCTGGAATGAAATTTCAGGCAACAGTGGGTTTCTTTTGCGGAGTTCATTCATGAGTAACTCATCTTCACTCATGTCGTCAGGTACATTTTTTTGATTTTCTTCAAGTACAGTAGTAAAGCCTGCGTGTTGAAATGCTTTAGATATTGTGGTCCCTTGAACATCATTCCAAGCACGTACTGACAAATGCATCGCGCCTAGAACATCAATTTCGTAAGGATTCTCCAACTCCAAACCCATGACTACTCTTTGCAAAAGCACCCTTCGATATATGAGCTTGAAACTGTGAATCACACCTTGATCCATAGGCTGCAAAATAGATGTTACATTCGATGGAAGAAACTTCACACGGAGGGCTTTAAGATCTGAGACTTCAACGTGAGCTGAACAGTTATCGACAATTAACAGAACTTTACGTTTTTCTGATAGAAAGCGACGGTCCAAGTCTCTTAACCATTTTTCATAAATGTTCCCAGTCATCCACGCATTTTTATTTGCATGGTATGCAGCTGGTAGTTTGTTAACATTTTTGAAACATCTAGGCTTCAATTTTTTTCCGATGAAAAGCAGGGGTAGTTTTTGTGTTCCATTCATGTTGGCTGCGAGTAAGATTGAGATTCTCTGCTTACCCTTTTTGCCTCCGCTACACTTTTCACCTTTGAAGGTAAGCGTTTTTTCAGGCAACATCTTAAAAAACAAACCGGTTTCGTCGGCGTTAAATACATCCGCTGAAGCATACTCAGTTAGTATGCTTTTAAATCGCGTTCTTTCCATTCATTTGCCAATGTCGTATTCGCTGTTCCACTTTCACCACACAACTTTCTGAATCTGAAGCTCAAACCGTGCCTGGACTTAAATTTTTGTAACCAACCGTCTGAGGCCTTGAAGTCTTTGTTTTTCAGTTTTAAAGCAAAAAAGGTCGATTGTTCTTTAAGGAGATTACTATCTATAGGAATGTTCATTCCTCTCATTTTCCTCATCCAAGAAATCAAAACTTTCTCCAATTGGGGGTATTTTGCTTCTCTGAAATATTTACGATAGGGGTTTTTATCGGTGTTTCTATTTCCAGCGATTTTTTCTCGAGATTTTAGAATTGTCGAGAGGCTATTCTTTGGAATTGCATACTTTTTCGAAATTTCTGTCTTGGTTAAGATTCTCTCGTCTACTTCTTTTAAAATTTTCTTTTTTACCTCAACAGATAAACACGTGCGTTTCTTCAACTGCGACATACTGAAATTATCTAACGTCTCTGGCCCAATCTCCCTCTCGACTTACGAGACTTCACAGATTGGGTAGTCCAGCTGATATGAGAAAATAGTCGATTACAGAACAAAATCTTTTAAAATCTTTCCTTTCCCCATTCAATAATGGCACCTGCTTGTTAAATGGGGATAGGCGGGTCCAGAAAGTCGTCCAAGCTTCACTCACAAATCAGAAGCCTTCCACCCACGTGCCTTTAAAATCAGTGATAAGCAACCACGTGACGCTACATGAACTTGTTGTGTTGCTATGCTGCCTCCCCCCCCCCCCCAAAAGAGGGTGAGGGAAACAACACATTCTTGGAATGCACCTGTTGAGAGTTTAATTACGTTGGCACTTCGTTCCGATATTTAAAAAAAAAAAAAAGAAAAAAAAAAAGAAAAAGTATGAAAACTGAATTCACAAAAAAGAGATTTTCATAATCTGTAGTTCGTAAATGGGAGCGAAAAATTACATTGCGGCTATGGGAATGTATTCGGGACCACTCTCTAGTTCGTAAAATCGCAAGTGTTCGCAAAAAGGAGGTTCGTAAAAACGAGCGTCTACTGTATACAATACTCTATATACATTCTTGTAATATTTTTAGAAATTTTGATATGTAAACAATAAAGGTTTCCCTTTTAATAGGATCACTTGCATTTTGTATGTCTTCAATCTACTGATATTCTTAGCAGTTTGAATTAGACTTATTTTTTTTTGTCTCACTAAATATTATTTACTAATTTATGTATTCTTTATTTCAATTAATGGACTGAAATTTTCTTTCTTTCCTTTTTTTTAGGTATGTCAAGAACATGCTTTTTGGTTTTGATGCACTATTTATTACTTCTTAATTATTATACCAACTGAAAGTTATTAAATGATTATCTCGCTTCTTTCCAAAAAACTGTCTTAATAGTTCACAATTTAGCTAGTTACATAGTTTATTTTTACTCAATTTTTACTAATGCTTTATCTTCCTTTCAGATTGAAATATAAATACCCTTTTCTTCAGATCAATAAAGTTTTCTGCAAAACATTGTCATCATCATAGACCATTATGATACATATTAATATTGTTTCATTTATTATACGTAGTAATCATTATATTCAATAATATTTATAATATAAATAAATTTTATTTTGTTTCTGTAACTTGTACTTTCAAATAAAAGAAATTTATTAAAAATTTGTCTTTTATTTGACTATATATTTTTATTATAAATGGTATTTCAGGTATTTACTTGTTTTGTCTATCATGTAAACCTTGATTTAAGAATTGTTTTTAATTATCTATTTATTTTTTATAAAAAAAAAATGGCTAAGACATAAAATGAGAAAAACACTTTCAACATGGTTGAAAAGTATTTATGAATTCAGCTTGTCACACTTGTAAATATACTGTGATTGCATTGTAATTATTAAATGCTAATGATATTCGCTATAGAGGGTGCTATTTAAATGTGAAATTGGATAAATATAATGCATCAAAAAGTGTTATGGGGACAACAAGTGCTGAAAATGCATTTTTACTGAGTTACGTGCTTTTAAATGGCACATTTAGATATTTCATTTCATTGTAGGAAAATATTAAATTTCTTATGGGTGTATTCCGATCCAAACTGCTTATTTTCTGATTCATTTTAAAATTCATTTTTGCTCTCAAACGCATCAAACTTGGAAATTCTCTTATTTAGAAACTATATAATGTGCGGTGCTCCTTAATTTTTTGATAAATGCAGAAAATACTGTGAAAAACGCTGTCAAAGTTGGCGTTTTGAACCGAATTTTCCGAAGCGGGCGATCTGGGAATGAAAAAAATGGTCATACTGAGAAAATAATTATTTAAAAATCAAATTCTAATTAATTGAGCTGAAAATGAAATCACACGGCATGTTAAACATGTCTTCAGAAATCACCCCAGCAAGTTTCATGTTTTTACTTTTAAAAATGAGTCTGAAAATGTCTCAGAAATTTTCGAGCTGTTGAGAGTGGAAAAATATTTTTTCGAATACACCCTTAATAGCTACTGTTGGAGAGTGTTTCATAATCTATGCCTAATTTTTCATAATTTGTGTATATTCCTTATACCAGTGGTGCAGCCAGTATCCTTATTTGTAAGGGGTTTTGGAGAATTATTACTCCTTGTGGGATACAATATGTGACAAATAAAAACCAATGTAATGAAAAGCAAAAACAAACATAATAAGTTTAGCATTTATGTGTTTAAAGGTTTCATAGAAAAGCTTCTTTATAATATAAGGTATTTTCAATACAACTTACTAGTTTTTTAAATACTGTGGGAGGAATTTTGAAATGTCACCTTCTTTTGCTGCTGTAGTGTTTATACAAATTAAGGCATATATAAAATTATCATTTTAATGTGTGAGGGGGGGGGGGGGGACCTGACGCTTGATTGTCATAAGATATTTTTGGGGAAAGTTTTTAAATCCAAACGATATTTTTTGTTTTAGTGCTTTAATTTTTTCTTTACATCAAAATAGTCTTATACCTTTTTAAATAGTAAGTGTAGTTAGATGTTAATTGATATACAGTTGTTTAAATGTAAAGTCATATCTTTATGCAAACGCAAACATATAAAAATAAAAAGGATTTTTAAACATTGATGATGATTTCATTAAGGTGTGTGTGTGTGTGGGGGGGGGGGGGTGTCGAGGAATGATAACGTATGATATTGTAAATGATGGGGTGGGGACTAAAATTACCTAAATGTTAACATTATATATGTACAACACCATACAATAGTTTTAGAATGGGAGTAAAATTATTGCAAATTTAAAACAATTATCAGATTTCTCAGCCCTGTTTTCAACCATCTGCTATAGTTTATAATTTTAAAAAAATGTTATTTAATTTTCTAATGCAACTTTTTCTTTCATATTGCCACAAAAAGAAAATGGGTATGAGCATTATTTTTATAAATCAATTAAAAATCAGACTCACTGTATTTTCACATGCAAAAATGGCATCATTTTGAACAGATAATGCATATTTTTCATATATAAATTTTTAAGCCTTTACTATAAGTGTCACCATAGTACCTTTATTTAAATGTAACATCACGACTAAAAGTATATAGAAAATGGCGTCAATTTCATGTAATCATTGTAGATTTAATTTTCACAAGCGATAATGTAAGTTTCCATTTAAAAATATTGTTTTATCATCAGGTGAGGACAATAATTTCTCTTCTGAAATTAATGTCCATTATCTATAAAGTAAAAGCTTTATTTTCAAACTGTCCAAAAGTAAAATTTCACGAAATGTTACATTTAGTTCATTTTTTTTCCAGTTACATGTGCCAAAGAAATTCTGTATTCTCCCTTATAAAACAGCGGGAATTTACTATTATTGTGTCAAAGTAATTAATTTTTTCCTCATTGTCGTTTTAAAGATTTATTGCTCAGAAGGTAGTGTCACAGATGATAATAATATAAATAATGAGACAGGCAGTTAACTGTTGCACCAGAGAGTGGTGTTGCCGTAGCAACATCATACGCTCTGCTGCAATGTGAAATGAGTGGTAACCTGATTACTGGTGATGTCTTCGATTAGGTTTTCCATCAGTGTTGGTATTCATTTCACATTGTAGCAACATTAAAGCCAAACCATACATATAACAATTAAGAAAACAAAAGTAAGCTCCTACTGCCATTTTTTAAATGAAGAATTGAAGCAGTTATCTCTTTTGTCAGGGGGTCGTCCCTGCCCTCCTGGACCCCTGTTTAAAATAATTTTTGAACACTTAAATCAAAAAGAAAAATCGTCCTTGCCCTCCTGGAACCCTGTTTAAGGTAATTTCTGAACACTTAAGGGACAGTTTCCCTTTTCAACAATTTTCTTTATTTTAAATATGATTCAAATGGTGAACTCACTGAATTTCAATGTTCAACTAAAAGTACATTTTGAAAAAAATTTATAAAAATTTGAATTTTGTTAAATCCTTACTACTTTTTAAAAAAATTGATATTTTTGCCCTTTTTTTTAGATTTTCAAATGTGTACTACACAAACTTGCACATGGATTTTTAGACATATCTAATATTACATTTATGATTTTTTTTACTGGTATATATATAGTGCAAAACGATGAAATCTAACATATCTTCATATACTTTTATTTTTTTTTTTTTAAATAACAAAAAACCTAAAGGCTAATTCCATGCGCAGATTTATCACATATGTAATAAAGAACATGCACAAAAAAAAAGCTTAAAAATCTCTATCTCAAATACAGAAAAAGCCTTAAAACATGAAAGTGAAGAAAATATGAAAATGGAGAAAAAGCATTTAAAGTTTTAATTTGTGTGGTAATTGCGCTGAGTGTTTTAACAAAATTTACAGTACCTCGCGATATATTTACGGTATGGATAAAAATGAGGTATCAAAATATTCACAATTAAACAGGCTTTCATTTAATATTAAAAATGAAAGATCAATTTTTTGACCAATTTTAAGGTAAACTGCGCCCTTAAATCAAAAGGAAAAATAAATGTAAATTTTATTTTGTGGAAAGGAGGGATCGTACCCCTTTCCCAGACAACAACAAAAAAAAAAAGTTAGATTCATTTTCTCTCTGTGTTTCATTATTTTAAACTGTTTGAAAAGAATAAATTTTGTTTTTTTCAGAGTCAGAGAAAAAGAAAATTAGGGGGCAATTGCATTTTCTTGCTTCCCTTGTGGGCAATGAGCTTAGAAAAACGCGTAATTTTTATTAATTTACACGTAATTAATGTCTATGCAAAAGAAATTACGGCGCAAACAACTCTGACACGTTCATTTCGATACGAATACGAACGTAAACAAACAAACACGACTGTCCCTCCCTTCCCCCAACCTGCAAATATACGCATGCGCAAGCCAAGTTCTTATGCCGTAGTGTAAACGCAATTTTTTCGATTCTTGGACCTGAAAGACCCAAAAGACCTGACAGGCCACATAGTGTAAACGCAGCATTAGATGCCTTGATCATGGAGGGGGCTCTCTCGGTCAACAATCAAGTATCGGACTTCAATTTGGATACAGCCCCTAAAGTACGCTCGTTTTAAAACAATTAATTTCTCGGAAACTAATCGTACGAATTGCATAAAAATTTGCTTTTAGACTAATTGAAGGGTGTAGAGTTCATTTATGCTGTCATAATTGTGTACTACTATTGAAAAAAACAAAGTTATGTTTCGTTTTAATATGTAGATGCCCCCCTAAGCAAATTTTATATACATCATTTAAAAGTAGACTTTATTACCAATCGTGTGGTACCAGTAACTTTCTTCTACGATATTTTTTTACAGAGTTATTAAGGGGTGTTTACTTTTTTTTTCCACGACTGTACATGGAAAATAATTCTATTTTCATCGATGGCGCAGGATTATCAGGCCATAAGTCTGAGGACACAATACTCATAAGGTTTTTACAATCCTGAATTTATGGCAGAAGTTAACGATACAGAAATACGGGGGAAACTTCGGCCAATGAATGAGTAAAGTGACATGAGAGAATCACGAATAATATTCAAGAAAGGGAGAGGGTCGCATTCTCTTTAAAATGTTTTTAATTTAATTGCAACACTAATACGGAGAGATTAGAAGAGATAGGGTTGAAAAATCATACTGAGAAGATGAGTTGGCTGATTTGACTGGATCATATTTTTTTATTCCATAAAAAATGGAGGTGGTATACGCGAGTTTTTGACATGACAGCTAATATCTGCATTTATTATCATCAGATTACCTACGGAAACGGATGTTAAAAGCTATTCTTCCGAACACCTCAACACAAAACTTGTAAGTCACATTTGGGGGGGGGGGGGGACTGCCAGCCAATTTAACGGGCATAAAGAAATTAACTTTGCAGAGATATATCTGAGGTTATATGTATATTTTTTTTTCATTACAACTGACACCAATAACGAACTGTGAAAAGAGAATAATCTTTAATTACAGTCAAAATATTTATCCGTTATTTTCAGGAAACTTTTTCTCGGTTATCTTCGTTTTTAGCAATTAATATATAAAAACAATGATTATAACTAAGTTTTTTGATGCAACAGCAAATGACTTTCTATTCCTAAAATTATTCAGAATATGTCTAGAAAGAAATCTGATTTATATTAATTAGTTCCTAAATTTTGCAAATGTCGCTGTTTTTCTATTGACCGCCCCACTGTGCGTCAATCGCATGAATTTCTGAATGAATGCTACATCGACCGACGCGACGCGTCATAATTAGTATTGCACTGATCGCATTTTTTTTTTTGTTGTTGTTGTTGTTTTTAACTGAAAATATCTACCCGATTTTTTTTTACCTTTAGTGCCAGACATGCCATGATTAAATTAAAAAAAGATTACTGATCATAAATTCTGGTAAATATTTTGAATAGAAAGTTCGGTTCATGTCATGGCCTCCAGATTTCCAAGGGATCGATGTATGTATGGCAAGTAACAAGTTAAATCCAGTAATTTTTCCGGACATTATTTGCGCTTTAAGGAAAACTTACCCACAGCCGCCATTATACTCAAATTTCCCTTGATTCAGTTGAAAAGGAAGATCGGAAGTCTGAAAATTCAACGCTACCATATGACAGCCAGCGTTCCAGAAGATCTAAAATGAAACAATAGGTACATCAGGGTTTTCTTTTCTTTTAAGATTATGAAAATAAAAATCCAACGTAAAATAGATTTGAATTTATTTTCAGAAACATACCTGTGGCATGTAATTACTTGAGTCGACACGTGTTCCTTTTGGGTAAATACGACTCATTTGTCGTTTGTTGTAACTTTGATATGAGTTAAGAAATTATTGTATATATGAAGCATAAAATATTATAGAGCTAGTATAATAGTGTCTAAAATATATATAGAGAAAAAAATCTATTTCTTTAATACGCATGAATGATATCATACGCGTACATAATTGGGTGAAGTGGTGGTCCACGGAACTTCTTTGAATTTTTGAAAAAAAGTAAGAGTTTTAAAAAGCACTTACAGAAAAATATAAATTAGTAAATATAAAGAGTTGTTTTTTATTTGGATAGAACTTATTATTGCATAATTGCAAGTTTTGATTTAAAGGCTCTTATTTTCATTAAAGTATTTCTGAAAATTTAAATATTTAAAATTTCAATTCTACAAATTTAAATATCTTTCAGAAAAATAAGTGAAAAGTTTATTAAAATTCATACTTTTACTTGAAAATTTATGATATGTGTATGATATAATATTCCTTTCGATTTCTTGGATTTTCAATTTTTTTTACAGCTAAATATTCAATGATATGAAATTTCACTTTCACATAGATAATCTGTTACTATTAGTCCTTACAAAAATTTCCTATAGAATTCTATATATTTTTTTTTATAGAAAATGCGTTATAGAATCATATAGAATTATTGGTTTTTCTATAAGTTAGTTTAATTAAAAGCTATAGAAATACGAGGGTTACTCTTCTGAAATTATTGAGATACGCGCAGACGAAAATTTACAAAATAAAAATAGCGGTTTAATTTTAAAATACAAAGTATTTTAACTCAGCAGACGATTTTTTACTGAGTTACTTCAACTTATTTAGCGTAGAATAAATTTTAAACAGAAGAGAAAATGGAGTTGACGAGAGAACATTTTCGCGCTATGATTTTCTACGATTTTAAAGCAGGATTAAATCAAGAAGAATGCGTTCAACGGTTGAAATTAGCATTTGGTGATGAATCTCCAGCTCGTGCTACTGTATTCAGATAGTTTAAAGAATTTAGCAGAGGTCGCAATTTTCTTCAGGATGAAGAACACACAGGAAGGCCGCCGTCGGCAGTAATCCCGGATAATGTGTCTGCCATACGAAAAATGTTAATGGATGATAATCGCTGTACCTATCAAATGATACAGAAAGAACTTAACATTGGATCCGCAGCCATGCACAAAATTATTCATGAAGAATTGCATATGAAAAAAGTAGTTTGCCGTTGGGTTCCCCATAATCTAACTGAGAACCAAACAGAGGAGCGTATCAGAATCAGTAAAGAAACTCCTGAATTGCTAAATGATGGTGGCCGCCGCATCATTTCTAAAATTGTAACGGGTAATGAAACGTACATACCGTTTTTTGACGTTCCAACACGTCAAGAAAGCAAAGTATGTGTCTTTGAAGATGATCCCACGCCGACAATGGTGAAAAGACAACGCGCACTGAAAAAAGTGATGTATGCCGTTTTCTTCAGAAGTACGGAATTGGTCAAAGCCATCAAGTTGGAAGGACAAAAGACAGTAACAGCAAACTGGTATACCACTAAATGTCTTCCAGAAATTCTACAAGAAGTGAATGTTACGATACTAATGCTTCACCATGACAATGCATCTTCACATACAGCCGGATTAACAGTTGAGGTTCTTAAACAAAAACGAATTAAAGTGATAGAACATCCAGCGTATTCACCTGATCTAGCTATGTGTGACTTTTAGTTATTCTTTAATCTAAAAAAGAACTTACGTGGACGTCGTTTTCATTCAAAAGAAGAGATTGATGTTGCTATAAATGCATTTTTTCATCTATTCCAAGAAATGAATGGCTTGAGGCATTTAATCTGTGGAAAATTCGTCTACAAAAGTGCATTGATGCTGGAGGAGACTACTTTGAACACACCTAAAATTTTGTAAGTATAACTTTAAAAACCTAGTTGTATCTCAAACATTTCAGAGTGACCCTCGTATCTGTAGAAGTTCAATAGAAATGTCTGTAGAGCTTCCATAAATATGTCTATAGAATTTCCATAAAAATATTCGAATATTCTATAAATATATTAGAATTTCGCTGTTTCCAGGGGGTCACACTCCCAAGAACTAATGGCTCTCGATTCTGCTTGTACTTCAGTGATCGATCTTGAGCAGGCACTTTCAGTTTGGTATGTCCGTTGACAATTTTTTTTTATTATCTTGTTATACTATTTCAACTTCGTTTCTTTTGTGATTTGCGTTTCCAATCGTTAAACTCGTATAGAATTTACGCCGATTCTCTAACTGTGTGAATTAGAAAACCGAAATAATCTGTAACTTAGAAAACCAGAAGTAAGGGTTGAAAAAAATTCAGTTAAAATAAAGAATTTATTTATTTATTTTGTTGGTGGTGTTTAAAATAATTAATGAATCATAAACAAACTAATTAACCATCATTTAAATCAATAGTTCGACTGATATATTATTACATAAACAATTGAAGAATTGAATTAAATTATAATCATATTAAATCTACGGAGTACTATTATATTAAACTAACGTTTTACAAAATTAATTATCTTTTTAATTTTTAATATATAGATGTCAATGAAGATAATACACATGAATTTTAAAAGGTCAATATATATGCACATATATATATATATTTATAAAAGAAACAAAAGAAATACCTATAGAAATTCTATAAGGTTTATGTACTCTATAGAAAAATTGTTCTATAGAGAAAAAAAGCTACAGAAATTCTATGAATGCTATAAAAAACATTTTCTTTAGAAATGCATTCTATAGAATTCAAAACTCTATAGAAATAGTATTCTATAGAATAGATGGTTACCCTATAGAACTTGTAAAGAATTCTATAGAGTTATATGCAGCTCTATGAACTGTTTTCGTAAGGGAGTAAATAAAACTTTACTTACGGAGAAAGTTTTAGTGCATTTAATTAGCAAATGTAATTATAAAAGTATATAAATATAATTAGCAAATGTAAAAAATTAATTTCTATTAATTTCTGACACACCCGCAACAGAGATATTATACTTATTTTTCTCGCTGGTGTAGGGCTGAACGATTTAAGATGATGCTTATAATCTAAAAATAGTTAGTATTCGTTTGCATCAAAAAGAGCTTTAAAATGTTGTTATTTTGCGTTGCGGGTGTGAAATACAGGATGACCACAAAGTCTGCTAAAAAGCGTTATAACTTGTGAAATGTTTGATATTAATCATGGTGTTTGTTTCCAAAGTGTGGGTCAGTATCTATATGTATCAGTTTTTTCTCTAATCGTTGACATTGAAATGTTAACGCAATGGTACAATGCATCCACAAAATCCTGTTATCATTACAGAACGTTATAACTTATGAAATAAATGAGATAAATATTTCCTTTATTAGCCCCCGGTACGGTATGCTATTTCTTTCTCCCAGCTTATTTTGTGCCGTGTCCAAAAAATAACGTTACCTTACAGAAGCTAGCCGTAAAACAAATCAGTACGATTAAATACTCTATAGGAATTTTTTAAACTTCTAAACATCGCACATTTTCAATTTTTATATCGTCGTACTGGGAAAAAAAGTACTTTTAAATGCAATTTGTTTGAAAACTGCATCTCTATTTATTTTTGAGATATTAATTTTTTGCACCATTTGTTTAATTTTGGCAACTCAAGTACTCATTTTCTGTAGACAGTAAAAGGAAAATAGTTGAAAAATAGCAATTATATCTTCTTATTGCCACTTTCTCATAAAAACTGGAAAAAAAGTAATTAAAATACGTGCTATTTTGAAAAAATATATATAAGTGAATTGATGTCTTTTTGCTGCATTTGTGTATTATTCTGAGACAGTGACGTCCTACCCATACTTTATTGTAGATGTTTATTATTGGATCATAAATGAGGAATTCTTCAGCGGATTCGGATGACGTCATTTCATATAAATATAATCGCGTGTTTTAAGTCTTAAAACTGAGCTACAGTAGAGTCCCGATTATCCGAGTCCCGCTTAACCGAATTCCCGCTTTAACCGAGTTATTTTCTTCTGATGGACTGATACTTCTATTATTATGAAACAGCCATTATAAATGAAGTGTTAGGGGAAGATGAAAGAGCAGCCGTAAAAAGTTAGAACTCTGATTTTCTGGTCAGAATGGGGGGGAAAAATGGCCATAATTTTTTTTTTTTTTTTTGAAAAAAAAAATTACGGCCATTTTTTTCCCCCCATTCTGACCAGAAAATCAGAGTCCTAACTTTTTACGACTGCTCTTTCATCTTCACCTAACACTTCATTTATAATGGCTGTTTCGTAATAATAGAAGCCATCAGTCCATCAGAAGAAAATTATCCATTCCAAAGGTATAAGATCGATTAACTCGGATAATCGGGGCTCGCCTGTATATTTATTTACATTTTTTTTTTTTCATCGGGGGCGACACTAAATTCTGCAAAAGCAGAATTCGTGTTCTCTAGTTTTACTTATTTTTTGTTGCAATGGTAACAGTACTTTGTTGAGGCGGGCGTAACATTGATTTACCCTTTCGCGGGCTAATTTTTATTTTACTGGCACCCAAAATATTTAATTAGAATTTTCTTTTTATAACGCACTTGAAAATAAGCAAGTTCGTAGTTTCTAATAAATTCATTTATAAATTCTGGTGTCAGGCCATTATATCATCAGTTTATAAACAGGATTACTCCGCGCCGGAAAAGGTTAAAAGTCACACATGCAATACTAAGTAGTATGTATATATAACATTTCTACACCAAATAAGTGTGTTATAGATACTTCAAGAGAATGAAGGATAATATTATTGATGGAAAATAGTCTCGTAAATCAATTTTGTTTATTCATTTGTAACTCAGGAAAAAGTCCAAGCAGCACTCTGATCACCTTAACATGTTTACAGCAGTAGCTTCATTCCTTGCGTATCACCTTCAATCATATGTTGCTGTTTGAGATAATTTGAACCATGGGAAACATGTAAGTTTGCCAGATTGTACGTTTTATCCGTAATTTGTACGTTTTTTCAGCAATTTTTAGGTCTATCGTACAGTGTACGTGTAAATTTGTCCCGTATGACGATTTCTTCCGTTTTTCTTCAACATCTTACTTTTGAAAGTTCGAAGATTTTTTTCTTTTTCAGCTTGCTTCAAAATTTCACCTTTTGCTGATTAAAAATTATACACATGCGCATCAAATGTAAAAACGGCTTATTTCAGATCAGGTTGACAAAAATCTTGGGAAAATTGTGTAATATTAATTGCACATTCACAAAGTCTTGGGTAAGATTAAATCATCTGAACTTGATAGTATTATATACTATAAGTACCGGGTGTCCTAAAAAGGACTGGCTGATTTTAAAATTCAATAACTTGCAAACGGTGACAGATATTTAAAAATTTCTAGCAGGAGGGTTATGCATAAGGTCAAAAGTTTTATTACAGTGATTTTCGATTTTAGTTGGAATTACAAACAATAGATGGCGCTGTAATCAATAGTCACTAAATACAGGCTCGATTTTTGGTCCTTTCTCTTGTTCCATGCGGAAAAAGGAGATGGAAATGTATTGAGCGGGCCACGAAGTACCAAAAATCGAGCCTGAATTTAGCGTCTATTGATCGCAGCACCATCTATTGTTTGTAATTCGAACTAAAATCAAAAATCGCTGTAAAAAAACTTTTGACCCTATGCATAACTCTCCTGCAAGAATTTTTTAAATATCTGTCACCGTTTACAAGTTATTGAATTTTAAAATCAGTCAGTACTTTTTAGGACACCCGGTATCTACATTATAAAAAAATTTATTTAGTATATCTGTATCTTAAGTTTTAATATTTTGCTTTGTTTATCTCCCTTTATGTTTAAATACAAACATTTATATTTGTATGGTGTTCATTACTAAAATAAATTTTCATGATCAGTACTGTATAGTAGGATATTTAGTAAGATGGTTTAATTTATTTTCGTTCTCACAATTCTATTAATATTTCATTCAAAATGGGATGTATGACTTCAAATTTAGTTAAACAATGTTAATAGAATAATTTAATACGAATACAGTTGCAAAATAATGATTAAATCGATTAATTAATAACCTCTTTGTAAACAAATTTGTTACCGAAAGCATTGCTGCCACATTGAACATGGTTTAGTATGGCATAAAAAAAAGTCGACAGCGCGATAAAAGCAAAACTAATTAGCGTCAATCAAGATCTTCCGGTTTTTTTTCTTAAATAAACCTGGTAACCCTACAAACATGCTATCTATAACCAGATAGTTAATAGCCTCATTTAACATCTCAATCAGAAGTACAGATATAAAAAAAAATCATATGCTTTTTGTTTGTTGCGCTGCATAGGTATAATATATATATTTCTATGTATAGTTTTCTATATATTATTTCTCAAATATATCACAAAAATAATATGTTGTCCATGCAAAGTGATTTTTTTTTTTTTTTTTTTTTTTTTTTTTTTTAAACCAAATGGAAAAATTTTAGATGGATTTGAGGCAACATTCTAAAAATTTATTGCCAATATGCTATTCTTAGCAGACTAGAAACAGCACAAATCTGAGTTCGCTAAATGTTCTAAAGCATTCCTCAAAACAAGAGATTTTACATATTCCTAAAAGCGAAATACAAAATTTTAGTATTAAAATGCTTGATGAAAATTGCAGTACATTAGAACTTGTTCCAAATATGCAAAGCATGCACTCATGTTGTCAATTAAAGTAGAATTTGTTGATGTAGCAATGACGCCTTTAAATTAAAAAGCTATAATAAAGCTGTAAAAGTAGAAGAGGATGTGAGTCCAGTAATCGGTGAATTTGTGATAGATTGTTCATCATCACCAGGAAATGAAATGTATTCAAGAATATAGGGGAGAGTAGCCATATTTGGACCGCTGCAACTCTGTTGTTAATTACAGAAAGAGACGCTATCTACCGCTGGAATCCTACTCATCAGAATGATGTCATTTATAATTAGAAGAAGCACTCGCCTTCAACGTTCTGTTTTCAGACAATTAAAAAAAAAACTTAAATTAGCTGTTTTGATCTAATTTTTACTACCAAACGTAAGAGAATACTTTAAAACTAAGGTAAATTGTTATGTTTTCATATACATATCTAAATTCGTATGTTTATTGCGCATATTTTTCACGCGGATTTGTTTGCTTTCGTTTCCGTTCTTAATATTGAGATTATCTGTTGTAAAAAATGGCGCAGTTGCCTTAATTGGACCAATTTAAGTTTCTGAAATTGGACCAGATATACAATCATAAATTTGAAAAGAATGTAATGAATTTGAAGGGCTGTACACTTCGGACACTACTGTTTTTAATATTTTACAATGGATTACTATATCCATGCAAGTTTTTGAATATTTTATTTATTTATTTATTTGTTTATTTATTTATTTTTGTATATCTGGATCAATTTCTTTATACAGTTTAAACCTATATAAACATAAAAAATATAGAAAGAGAAAAAAAAATATGAAAACGACACAGTCAAACACTCTGTAAGAAATACATCGGTGACAGCAAATCTGTGAAGTTGTTAATAATATAGGAAACGAAAAGGAAAGAGTAAGTTGTAAAGAGATTGGACCCGCAAGGAGTCTGCAGCTACAAAACCTCCACAAAAGCCAAAAACTCATTAGAAACGTTATCTCCCTTGCTAAAATCAGCAAAATCAAAGTACAGAGGGAGCTAAAAAACAGCTGTGTTAATGTCTTCGCCGTATAAAGTAAACCTTGAAATGAAAAAAAATGACAAAAAGGAGGCTCTTAAAGCACAAAAGCAATTGGTTTGGGTTGGGTTGATTTTTGGTGGCCAATTATCTACTCGAGGGATATAGGCCCAGGGGTGGGAGAATGCCCTTCGAGGGGGTCTTTCTAACAAAAGCAATTGGAAGATGAAGTTTTAAAAAATGGGTGTAATTCAATTGGGAAGAAAATGATAGAATGGAAGAACTACACATATAAGTTAAAGAAAACTTATATTGCAAAGAAATATCTAATGATTCAAAATCTAAAAAGAAAAATCAAGACAGTTGTGATTGGTTTTGCTTAAGTTGTAAGGAAAATAAAATAGCAGAAATGATTCAACGTTCAGATGGCCAATTATGGTTCCATGTTGTGTGTACTGGAATACAAAATGAACAAAAAAAGTTCATGTGTAAGCCTTGCATCTCTTCTTACATGATATTGAAGTAACTGGAAATTAATTCCATAATTTCTATTCTTAATTACGTATAACTTTGATTTATATTTTGATTATATTTTGATTTAAAACAATTACTCTTACTTTCAGACATTTGATTTCATTAAATTTCATTGCTGTTGTTTTGTTTGATTATTTCGTTAATCGCAAATTTTGCTTTTAATAAAATTAGTTATAGTCCCTACTCATTAAAACAGCATAATATTGTCTGGTACAATTTAGGAGACTGGGGGGTCCAACTTAGGTGACCAGTCACCGAATTTGAACAATTTTTGACATTTTTTTCAAATTAAATTAAAACTTAAGATTTTCAAAAAGTAATTATTCTAAAGATTTATTTGTTTAGTAGATGAACAGATTGGCCATGTGCAGTGATATTTTGCAGCTATTCCAAAAATGAAGTGAGTTACACCTGAAACTTAGCGAAGTGGTCCAAATTCGGCTACTATCCCCTATATATTTACATCGTATTATAATTTTTTCTACCATTTAAAAAATTATGCCCCATACTAAACAGCTTACGAGATTGTTATTTAGAGTATGATAAGTTGATATATGTATATAGATTCATGTATAATACATAAAGCCATTTATTTATCTACAAAGGATACTTTACAAACTCAATAGCTTGTGACTTTAGATAACCAAGTGCAGCGGTTTCAGCAAAGGAAGACATATTATGATGAATATTTTTCTCTGAAAAGAAAATTAAATATTCAAAATACACATCTTTTGAAATCATTTATAGATTTAACACAATATTATCTTCATTCAAAATGAAATTTAAAATAGTATTTTAGTTAAATTATACTCATATTTATCAAGAAATAGTGGATAATTGTAAAAGTAAATCTATCTGTGATCAGAACAAAAAAATCTATCTCTGGCAGAATGAAACGTACTTTATTTGAGTCGGTCAAATTCACATAGTGCCCGGATGGTTGGCACCTTTGATTATTGTAAATATCCAACATTAAATTAGATTAAAAGAAAGGATATATGAAACTCATTTATTTCGTAAAGCGTACATGAAACTCATTTATTTCGTAAGATACAAAATCCGTAATAACTATTTAAAAGTGAAATAAATGTGACCCTTAAAAAACTAATAATTCAAAGCAGGATTATTCTTATCACAATATTGTGATATGAGTAATCCTACTTATCCTAATAACATATGATATTTGAGAAATACGACCCGTAAAGATTTTCTAAAAGAAAGTTATTAGAAATTCCAAAACATAAAATAAAATGCGATTAATAAAACTGTCTTATACATCAAATCACGCAATTTAAAGTCAAAAAGAGTCGCCAGACTAAAAATGTTCATTGTCGTCACAATTTTATAGCAGTTTAAAATCCTTTATGTATCGGCTGACGATGAAATTCGGACCGTTTTTCTTTCCTTGATATTTATTTATTGCAATTTACTTGTAAGAAAAACACTTATTAATGAGAAAATTATTTTAGTAATAAGAATGTAACCTTATTTAACTGATTTATTTTATCCTCAAATTTTTATTTTATAATCGTGGTTTTTCCAAGACTACAAAATACATAGCAAAAAAAAATCAATGTTGATTAAAACTTATATCTGTATCATTATTGGTCATAATAGAGTTGAATAACAATATGATTTGAAAGGGGAAATCTCACATTTTAATCAACAGTTACTTTTCTTGGTACTTTGTAAAACCTACAACTCATTCTCTTCCAAGAAAAATTAAGGATGTGTTATCTTCGAGCCAAAGATTCGAAATTTTAAAGAAAAAATCGTAAAAATTAATTTTAAATAGTACTTTCGAAGTGCATATACAGGAATATGAAACAAATTGATTTTCTCAAAGCACATACCCAGCAAAGAAAGAAATAGTAGGCCATCAGCTGGAAAAATGATGGCAGCCAACACTGCCATCAGCGGTAAAGTGCAATGGTGCTATTACTTAAACAAGTACAAAAGTGTCCGTGCGCAATGCAGCTGGCCCATTAGTGATGGCCAACAGCGGGCCAGCATTGGTATACCATTGGGAACGCAAATCACAAAGGAATCAAAATTGAAATAGTGTAATGAGAGCTTGAAAACAACGAGCGGTCGTAGAATACGCTGAAAGTACTTGTTCTTTTCTGATAAAAAAAACCAAGCAGCACCGACCGCGGTCAGTACTTGGGAGGTTGACCAGATGGAGACAGTTGTAAATTCAAATATTTCTAAAGACACTTCAATAGCTGTTGGTGAAACTAGCTCATAGAAAAACGGTCTATTATTCTATAGTGCTTTCTTTTTTATAGAATTCTATGAGAAATTTCTGTAAGGGAAAGTGCTGGGCAAGCAAAGGAATAGCAGTGGGATAGGTGCTAGCACTGCAGAAAAGTGCCGGATTGAAGTAATGTGATGGCATACCAATGCTGGCTTGCTGTTGGCCATCACTGATGGGCCAACTGCATTCGGCTTGGACACTTTTCGACAGGTTTTAGTAATGGCACTCTTGCACTTTACCGTTGATAGCACTGCTGGCTGTCACCTTTTTTCCAGCTGATGGCCCACTGTTTCTTTCTTTGCTGGGGTATTACTGGGAAATAAAGTTGCTAACTGACGTCACTGGCGCAGGATATGAATTATATATCTGAATTATAAAGCAAAAACATGTCGTGAGTAAAGCTTACGTCATATCAATCTAGTCTGTGGGCACAGCCCTCTGAATACTAAGTTTATGCGCTGACACAAAAATGGCGGCTGTAGATTTTGTTCAGCGCTTGCACGCTTCCTTGAATTTTAATACCAGGATTTTTCAAAAGTATTCGTCTTCAATCACAGAAAAGAAAAATATTTTTGGAAAATATTGGTTAAAAAATTCAAGGGGTCATATGAACGCTGCAAAAAAATTCTCCTACGACAGTCGCCATTTTTTTTTTTTTTTTTTTTTTTTTTTTTTTTTGTCAGCGCGTAGGCCTAGTTTTCAGGAGCTGTACGGTGGCAATGATCAAAGCAACCTATTTCTCTTTTTTCGAAAATTTAATAACTTCTAAACATTGTATAATTTTTACACCGTCAAATCGGGAATAATTATGTACTTTCAAATAAAATTAATTTGTTCGAAATCTGTATCTCAATTTACTAATTTTTTAATGTTTTTTTTTTTTTTTAAATTCGAACATACTTTTCAAATATGTATATCGAATATGTATCCAAAATATATATCGCATGGAACTCGATTGCGTTGGTTACGATTGCGAAGGTTAACTCATTTGCTCTTAAAACAACGTAGATAGTTTTCAGCGCTTGTTTCCGGCTAATATTCCATAACGAAATTAACACTTCATCAATAAATAAATAAAATAAAATACACTGGTTTCCAAAAATTAAGGAAAAATCACAAAAAGTGCGATAACTCGTTCAAAAATCAACCTATCCATATGAAATTTGGATATGTTGTTAACTAAAAGATGCAGATTAAAATTACAAAATGCAAATTAGTGGCTTTGCAGTCGGATTGCGTCATGTGTGCGGAGCATAAAAATGCATGCTAGAGAGGAAGGCTGCTGGCGTCGATGTGATTATGAGATAAGAAAACTGGGATAGCCAATTCATCAGTATGACTTTCAGTTTATGAATTAATTATAGAATGAATTCCAGTTTAGCCTTCAAAGCGATAGTAGGCATTGTTTGATTTGGAGAGAACAGGGAACACGCTATCATCCATCAAACATTCCTAAAAGATATTCGTATGGAGGAGGCAGTGTCTGTGTTTGGGATGGTATCTCTTTGGCGGGCATGCATGCCTCCATGTCTTTCCACGTGGAACTGTGAATGCTCACATCTATAGAGATGACATTCTTGATGCTTATGTTTACCCTTATACCTGTGCAATAGGTAATGATTTCCTGTTACAGGACGATAACGCTAGACTGCATAGGACTCACATCGTAGAAGATTATCTTCAGCACCAAACAATTCAGCGCATGGAATGGCCAGCGCAATCACTGGACTTGAATCCCATCGAGCATCTTTGGGATGCTTTAGGAAGATGTGTTGCTGCTCTCAATCCCCCTCCTCAGACCCTTGCCACGCTTACAACTGCTTTATAAGAGCAATGGCTCGCACTTCCCAGCGAACTTGTCGATCGCATAATTGACAGTATCACACATCGCTGTATGCGCTGCATTGCTTCTATGGGTAATCATACTCCATATTAAATGTACTTTTCCTATACCCAACTGACACATTTATTTTGTTTATTTTATAATTGTATTAATTTCTGAAACACCACAATCGTCTGGTAATTTCTTTTAATGTTATTTTATACCTTACTATGTGCTGTACATTGTGTCTCAGTTTTATTAAAATCTACTTGTAACATTTTGAGTAATCGCTACTTTTGTTGTTTTTCCTTAATTTTTGGAAACCAGTGTAATATAAATAAAACACAAATTTAACAGATATGTTATCGAGCTGTGTGCTTAAACACCGAAATAATCAGAATATAAAAGGCTGCTGTAAATGACAAAATCTCTGGCGATTTATTCGGCTATACCTCTAGCATGCGACAAATTCGAAAGTATGGCTTTTAATTAATACAAAATTTTATTGACATTTTTCATTAACATAATTGACATTTTTTATTTAAAACTGCCTTTGGTGTTGTTAGTGGGCAATCAACAAAGCACATACTAGAAAATCTATTAACGTTTGGAATAAAAAATGGGGGGGGGGGGGGGGGTATTACTATGTTCTGCACACTTAGCATTGTATGTTTTGTTACCCGGGAACCGCTGATTGCATCCTCTGCTTTAATTAAAAACTAGATGCTACTACTTGCTATTAGTTATTGCACTTAATTAATAATTATGAAATCATCTAAATTTGCGTTACTCATGGACCAAGATATCATTTTAAATTAATTTTTAACTCAATTACTCAATTGGTAAATAAATCATATCAGTTGTAAATTTCAAAATGAGGGGGGAAAAGTCCGGGCCAGGATTCGAACCAGAGATGTCTTGGCTGAAATCGTCAATGCTCTACCAACTGAACCATACCGGAACTTAAAAGTTAGTTGGGTGAATTAGTTCTCCAGATTCTTCCGGGAAGGTTCAGTTGGTAGAGCATTGGCAGCTTCAGCCAAGACATCCCTGGTTCGAATCTTGACCCGAACTTTTTTCACTCATTTGGAAATTTACAACTGACAAGATATCATGTTTTGACTGCACAGTAGAACCTCTTTTATCCGAAACTTTTTTAACCGAAACTCTCTATTAACCGAAATCCATTTTGAAAGCTTTTTTTTTTTTTACTATCACATTTCATGTGTGCAAAATCCATTTTGAAAGCTTTTTTTTTCTACTATTACATTTCTTGTGTGCAAAATCCATTTTGAAAGTTTTTGAAACTATCATATTCCTCGTGTGCAAGCGGTCCTTTCCGAACTACGAATACATATAAATATTTTCGATCCCCTGTTTTAGAATTCCTTTGAATTTAACTTGAGCTTCCGCAAGCTGAAGAGTGAAACGAAGAAAACTAACAAACTAGCAATTCTGAAGCTTTTGAATGTTTTGCAAAAGGTTTGGCATGGCTTGAGCAGCAGTAAGACTGTGATACTGGTGAACTAATAATATTTAAAAACTCCATCATAGAGCATCAAAGTTAAGGCAGTCGAAACTGCGACAAACAAAGCAATTTTTCAAACCCTTGTGATATACGTAAAAAGTACTTAATTTCAAAATTAAAATTCAGGTAATTTATTATTGTTTCTATTTTTCTATTGCTTTATTTTTATTAAGTACTTGTTACCATAATAAGAAATAGTGCATACATTTCTCCTTAATCTTGAAATTGAAGTATTCTCGATTATCCGAAAATTTCGATTTTCTGAAAGAGGGTCGGTCCAATTACTCCGGATAATCGAGGTTCTACTGTACTTGTATTTGAACAATTTGAAAATATGAAAATCCGACAGACATCTTGGGAATGTTTCTGAGGTATCTCAGAATGACGTAACTTATTGGCATTTACAACAGATGGACAATTTTTTTAAAGGAAAAATTTCACAAATCGAAAAATTTTCAAAAGACAGCCTACCCTCAGCGACATCGAAGCCAGCAAACTTAACAGGCTGGGCATAATTGATCATGGAAGAAAGCCACGGATGGACGAGGGTAGTACCACCTGTATATGGCTGCGCTCCAGGCGGTGCGTCTCCAGCTCCTTCTTCCTAATTTTTACAAAAAACAAAAAAAAAGAAAAATGAAATCGGTATTATGCTAGCTATTACCTGCACAGAACATATTCCAGTTAGATCGCTCGATGTGCTGGAAAAACATTGCTGAACTGAACTTACATATGACCACATAATTCAAAATGTATCTATTGAATAAATTATAAAAAAGTTAGTAACATAAACGAGACATGATTTTTATAACAAAACTCTTTAATTTTCGACAACATTTGTGTTTCTAGTCAAAGTTTGTCACAGGATTTCATTAAAGCATGAGTCAACAGTATCGTGGTCTGTTGCCCAACAGCGCCGTGGGCACCAAATTCTCTATGCATTTTTCTTAAGGCTTAAACTATCTCTCTATCCTAAAAAAAAAGTAATTAACGCTGTCACCACCCCCGATTTTGAATTTTTTGTGACCGGAGGTCTTTCTTTGTTAATATTAAAACAACTACTGCATACAAAAATATAAAATTCGGTGGTATTATAGAGAAATGTTTGATAAATAGACAGATGCAAACGCTTTTTAAAATGAATAATTATTTTAAGAGATATTTAATGTTAAAGTTGGTCAAAATCGTTCCATTGAAAAAGTTTTATAGGAGCAAAAACTGTGCAATGGAACAATGGAACAATGTAATCAGCTTTATGGACAACCTAGTTGCGTAGCAACTTTACATCCTAGTCCAGGCAATAGAGACCGTATAGGGACTCTACCTAGAAAATTCATGGTAGTTCTGGAAAAAGGACTACTGGATGTTTTTTGGGTGGCTGAATCCGAATTTTTAACTTTCCACCAAAATTTTCCCCGGCAACCTCCCTCCCCCTTAAAAATTTGGTAAAAAGCCCCCCCCCCCCCAAAAAAAAGGTTTTTATTAAAAAAATCGATTTTTTATTGTTTTAGGGGGAAAGTATCGAGAAAATCAGAAAGTAGACAAAATTTGCAACAAATAAAATATATGACATTATGACGTGGGATGAATGGGGAGGGGAATCTGCCTGGGAACATGCGCCGCGGTGCTGCGTGGACTAAGTTGCGCAATTCCACTTAACCACTCACATCGTTTACATTCGCACTCTCCCGTCTCTCCTCCGAACTTTCCCTATAAGGTTTACTTTAAGTTTTTTGGGTCGCTGAATCCGAATTTTTAACTTCCCCCCAAAATTTTCCTCCCCGAAAACCCCCCAAAATAGTTGTTTTTAACTTAAATTTCTTATTGTTTTAGGGGAAAAGCATTATGAAATTCAGAAACTAGACAAAATTTGCAACAAATAGGATATATGACATTATGACGTAGGATAAACGGGGAGAGAGGGGGCTGCCTCGGAACATTCCCCGCGCGCTTTTCTCAAAAACCAAATTTTTTCAAAAAATCAATTTTTGGGGGGATTGCCGGGAGAAATTTTGGTGGGAAGTTACAAATTCGGATTCAGCAACCCAAAAAACATAAAGTGAGTCGAAATCCAGAACTAGTATTAATTTTGCGAGGTAAAATCCCCTATTGCCTGGACTTCATAACTTAGTGCACGTAGCGTCGCAGTGCATGTTCAGAGGCAGCCCTCTTCCTCCCCGTTCATCCTACGTCATAATGTCATAGATCCTATTTGTTGCAAATTTTGTCTAATTTCTGAATTTCGTAATGCTTTTCCCCTAAAACAATAAGAAATTTAAGTTAAAAACAACTATTTTGGGGGGTTTTCGGGGGGGAAATTTTGGGGGGAAGTTAAAAATTCGGATTCAGCGACCCAAAAACTTAAAGTAAACCTTATAGGGAAAGTTCGGAGGGGAGACGGGAGTGCGAATGTAAATGATGTGAGTGGTTAAGTGGAATTGCTCAACTTAGTCCACGCAGCACCGCGGCGCATGTTCCGAGGCAGATCCCCCCTCCCCATTCATCCCACGTCATAATGCCATACATCTTATTTGTTACAAATTTTGTCTACTTTCTGAATTTCTAGATACTTTTTCCCTAAAACAATAAAAAATTGATTTTTTTAATAAAAACCTTTTTTGGGGCGCATTTTACCAAAATTTGGGGTGGTTGACGGGGGAAATTTTGGTGGGAAGTTACAAATTCGGATACAGCGACCCAAAAAACAAAGTAAGCCGATTTCCAGAACTACAATTAATTTTGCCAGGTAAAATCCCCTATTGCTTGGACTATCCAGTGGAAAGGTGATCGTGTTGCAAGGACATTAGGGAGCCGTAAAAAAATAATGTTTAGACGTGGTTGGTAGCCACAAAATTAAAATTACTTTAAAAATTAAGAAAAGAATAACAAAAAATTAAAAAAGTACTAAAGTATAACATTATGATAAAAAAAAAGAAAAAAAATTAAATAAAAAAGAAAAATTTCATTAGTTCCAAATAAGAAAGGACAGGCGAAAAAGCTACCGGGGAGTACCCCATAAAAAAAAGACTCTTAACAGAGACCATACATTAGTTAAATTGATTAGAATGCTATATTATAGCAGAAAAACAAGATTTTTTTTTTTTAACTGTAAACAGGACAGAACAAACAGAAAGGTTAAGTAAAGCAGAAGATGAGCGAAACTCAGTCTTCATCATTAAGGAAAAGCGAGTATTTAGGGCGTTTTCTATTAGTGGCGTCGGATACCTCGTAGTCGGGTAGTTCCGCTATAACTGCGTTAGGAAGATTGTAGACAGACTTATAAAATTTTTTAGAAAGTTTATGAATACGCTGTTTTAAGGAGGTAGTTTTTAGATCCCTGCGGATAGTGGTGTTACAAAGGTAGTGATGATCATTACGGATATATCGAAGATTTTTGTTATGAGCACGGTACAGATAGTCCATACTAGTTTTGCTTACGAATCCCCAGATCGAACAAGCATAGGTTAGAATAGATCTTATACATTCATTATACAAAATAAGTTTATTGTGAATAGAGAGTGTGTTACTTTTGAGAAGAGTACCGAGGGCTTGGGAGATACCAGCAACTTTGCCTCGAATGTTAATAAAGTGCTTATTCCAGGTTAGTCTGCTATCAAGGGTAACCCCAGATACTTAGTGTCGTTACTCCAGGGAATAGTAGTATTGTTAATGGTAATGCGATTGGGAAAAGTTAATTTTCTAGAAAAATAGACAGCAGCTGTTTTTTGCTCGTTGAGCTTAGCACGCCATAGATTACACCAGCTAAGGAATGTATCAATGTGTTTTTGTAGTATTTTGTATAAAGTGAATGGATGATGTGCAGAGGCGTACATTGCCATGTCGTCCGCGTACATGGCAAGATAAGTCCTCGGTGTTCTTGGGATATCGTTAAAAAATACGTTAAATAATGTAGGGCCGAGGACCGACCCTTGCAAAATACCAGATTGAATACGGTAGAGAGTGGAAAGTATTTTATTAAGGTGGACACAAAAGGTGCGGTCGCAAGGTAAGAATGTATAAGAAAGATAAGTCTAGTATTAATACCAAGCTTAATTAATTTCTATAAAAGGCCTATATGCCAGACTTTATCAAATGCTTTAGCGACATCAAGAAAGACAGCCGAAGCTGGTGTTTTCGTGTTGAGCTTTTCACTCAAGAATTCTACAGCACGATGTTGATGTAATGTAGAATGTTTAGTTCTGAAGCCAAATTGCTCAGGAATGAGAATATTCTGTTCGTCTAGAATGTCATCTAGTTGGGACCTGATGACTCGCTCAACAACTTTGCTAATAGAGGGTAAAAGAGAGATGGGACAATAGTTAGTCGGGTCTTGAAGATTACAATGAGGTTTAGGAATAGGTGGAATAATAGAAGTCTTCCAGGCTTTAGAAAAATAGTAAAAATGAAGGATAGCATTGGTAAGTTTAGTAAGATAATGTATACAGTTGCAAGGAAGATTTTTAAGAGCATAATTAGATATATTGTTGTATCCAGGGGCTTTTCTATTTTTAAGATTTTTGATGATATTAGAAATTACTATTGGTTGAATTTCCGGGAGTGGGTCCATGGGAGGGGTAGCTAAGAAATTTTGAACAGTTTCATTGACTTCAAAATAATGATTAGGGCTAGCAAGGTAAGGATTAGGGGAAAACTCCTCAGCATAGGATCTGGCAAGAATTTCCGCCTTGTCTTTGTCCGTGTATACCGTGCTATTAAAGGCAGTTAAAGGGGGAATGGTAGAATAATTATTATTAAATTTTTTCTTAATTTTTCAGAGAGAGTTATCTTGAGGGGAGAGGGAGTTAAGAAAGTTGCTCCAACTCTTTTGCTTTTCTTTAGAAATTAGGTTTTTAATTTTATTGTTAAGCCGGTTAATCATGGGCTTTATAGTAGGATACATGTAGGATCTCTTGAATTCTGATACAGCCGTCGGATGTCATTACGTTGCTTACAGATGTTATGAATATAGTTAGGCAGGGTAAAAAAAAACTGTGTATACGAATTTAATCATTTTTAGATCATTTTATAAATTAAAGTTTCCGGCGTGCAGACTACATTTAATTTTTTATTTGATTTTTTGAGGATTTATTTCCATTTTAAATTCAAATTTTGAGCCTTTTGAGAGATAATTTTTGCATATTTCAGAAAAGGGTATTATTTTAAATTGTTGCCAATTTTAAAAATAGCGCAAAGTATAATATTCCCTTAAAAGTAAAAAAATATTTACACGTGGCTATTATAAACACAAAAAAAACTTTCAAATTAGAATTAAATTATTAAGTGTTAAAAGCAAGCAAATATTGAAAATTACGTCATAAAAGCTATATTTACATGTGAATTTTAAAAGAGAAAGAAAATTTTTAAATAATAAATTCATTATTATGCGTTAAGAGTCGTAAATGAAGGAAATTACGCAATATTTGAAAGGGCAAATAATAATATTGACAGTTTAAATTTAAAAATATATTTGCGCGAGACATTTGTTTAATATTTTGAGATTATCTTTTTAACTATTGTTGTAAATTCTAAGACAGCGTAAATTATATTTCTTTTCTAACAACAAAAGTATTTTCACGTGACTATTAAAAAGAGAAAGACAACTTTGGTAAAAATTACGTCAGATTTAAAACGATACATTTAAACTGTCCTATTCAAAAGAACTTTCTTATATCGTTGTTAAAAAATACCGGGAGACAAAGACTCTGTTTACTTAATTTATTTTATATTAGCTTATTTTCAACTATTTAATAGATTTTTTTTTATCAAAGACGAAAACAGCCATTGTATCTCTTGACAGTAGCTGATTTTGGCTTTAAAAATTCCCAATCAAAGGAAAATGAATGAAAACCAGTTCACAGGGAGATCGCCATTGTTTTTATTATTATTATTATTATTATTATTATTATTATTATTCAATTTTCCGAAATCTTTTAAAGGCGATCAAATTAGCGTGCTTTTAGAGTCTGTGGTGTCTGAACGGTGGGAGTTGGCGAGCGCAGCTCGTAGTGGGCAGAGCCCCCTAATATTAAAAAGAAATAGATGCAAAATACGGTGGAATAACTTAAGTATAACGTATGTTCTGAAAGTTAAGTTTATAAATATAATGTTTATATTTTGCATGTTTTCAGATTTTGTTATTTTTGGATGGTTTTAGTTAGATCCTGGCTTCACTTCATTCATATAAATATACTTACTTTCAAGTTTCTCAGATTTTTTTCTTTCCTATTTTCTTAGTTAGACTTACCTTTTTCGCTGAAAGAAAAAGAAAACATTTTCAAGATTTTTGTTTTAATAATACTAAAATATAAAAACTGTGATACAGTAAAGAGTTGTTAAAATTAACCTCATTTGTTTTGTTTTCTTCAGTCTTTTCATAATTACAATATTTGTTTGATCTTTATTATTAGTTTTATTATTATTATTATTATTATTTCCATGTACTGGAATGAACAACAAATGCAAATTATGTCAAATTAAACAGTGGGGAGAGTTTTGAAATTAATTATTAGATAAAAATTACCATATTTTTCGCTGACAATATTTTAACTTCTCTTATCTACAACGTTGTCATTTATTTTTAAGATCGCTGTTACTGAATTGTAATCTTCGTTTTATTTAATCTCAGAAATGTGCAATTAAACTCAGCGAGGCACTATTTGGAAAGAGTGGTACTCAAATTCAAGGACCTGTGCCTACCATGTATGATTCATTTTAATTTTCTCTTAAATAATCTTTCTGTGTGTTCCGATTTACGCGGAATGACCGATTTTCAACAGTTCCAAAACTGTCACACAAAACCGACTCTTCCCGATTTTTTTACCACAAATTATTTTACATTTTTGATTGTCTGCGTCGAGTGAAACTTAATACAAAATACAATTACAAAAAAAAAAAAAAATAATAATAATAACCTTATTAAAAACATTTGAGAAAAGCTCTTAAGGGCAGTTGGAAGTCCCTTTACCTAGCATGTTAAATTAATGTACCTTTTCTCAGAAACTACCAAAGATATTCACTTGACATTTTTTATATACACAATATGAATAATTCCTAATAAAGTGAAGTCAGTTTTATAAACAGATATGCTTTAGTTATTATTTTTTTTTAATGTGTAATAAAAACCACTTTTAAATAACAAAAACTTTCATTTTTCTAAAGAAAATCTTTTTTATAAAAATTTTGTACAAATGTTTGTACCAAAAGCTCACTTCAGATTGATCAGAGACATATGAGAAATATTCTGTCAAGATTGCAAATAATAATGTGTAGTAGTTCCTATTAAAAGGTACATCGAAGTTCAAAAAGCAACATTTTGAGAAAATTCAGTTTAAAGTTTACGCATGTAATGTTTATGTATGATGTTAACAAATTAAATTACTTATATTTCTTTAACTTCTTGTTGTCACAGAAACAAAATTAATATACCATTCAAAAAGGGGAAAATAAAGGACTCAAAATATTAAAAGAATAAAAAAAGACATTTTTCAAAAATTTTACTTCCAACTGCCCTTAACCCCTTGAAAGGCGTTGGGATATATTCGATACCACTTAATTTAAATCAGGATTTTTACCAGAATTTATGAATAAAATTTTACTTTTTAAACTTTGGTGGAATAAAACCACCTGTAAAAAAGCAGTTCTATATTTCCAAATAAAAATTTTTTAAAATTCTAGTGTGAATTCAACAGAAACACAATACTTGTCCATGAAACGACTAAATGATTGATTTTTAAGAAAGTAAAATGGTGGTCTTCAATAGGATTTACAATCGATTATTGATTATGTACAGTCGTGGAAAAAAAAAGTAAGCACCCCCTACTAACTCCTCAACAAATTATCGTAGAAGAAAATTACTGGTACCGAACGAGTGGAAATAAAGTCTACTTTTAAATGATGTATACAAAATTTGCTTAGGGAGGCATCTACATATTAAAACGAACTCAAACTTCATTTTTTTTCAATAGCAATACCCAATTTTAACAAGATATTTCAAATGTTCGGTTCAAACTATGCCTAGACACCAAATTTCAAGTCATTTGAATGATAAATTTTTGAATTATAAACATTCAAAATTTAGTGCTTCTAATGTTAAATTACGTTTTCATATTTTCATTAATATCTCCTGAAATTATACTCCTAATGTGCTAATTTTTTGTGTAGCAGTAATACTAAAATATCCAAACATAAATACGTTGAATTTACAATTTTTATAATTTTATGATATGAATTATGAAATTAATATTCGAAAAAATTATGAACTGTAACCTACATTTTTTTTGATGGATTTCGATTTATTAAATCCTGCTTTATGGAAATCCAAAATTTCACATTTTTCGTCCAAGTAGTTTTCAAATTATGCTTAAAAAACGGCAAAATGATGGTTTAAAGGGCACATCTATGATAGAAGTGACTAGATATTTTGAAATTTCTTATGCTATCCTGTAATCTATCAGTCTTCAATGACAACTTGAGTGGCGCTTAAGAAGCCTTGATCAAGAAGGTGACTCTCTCGGTCAACAATCGAGTACCAAACTTCAATTTGGATACAGCCCCTAAAATACGCTCGTTTTAAAATAATTAATTACTCGGAAATTTATCGTACGAATTGCATAAAAATTTGTTTTTAGACTAATTGAAGTGTGTAAAGTTCATTTATGCTGTCAGAATTGTGTACTGCTATTGAAAAAAGCAAAATTATGGTTCGTTTTAATATGTAGATGGCCCCCTAAGTAAATTTTACATACATCATTTAAAAGTAGACTTTATTACCAATCGTGTGGTACCAGTAACTTTATTCTACGATAATTTTTTGCAGAGTTAGTAAGGTGTGTTTACTTTTTTTTTTTTCCACGACTGTACGTATTCCCTAAAAACATGTTTGATTTTCACTAAATCTGCAGCTGCCAAATACTTTTATAGTGAAACTTAGAAAATTCAGATTGCTCTTTTTAAAATTTTCCAACATAATTGTAAAGTGTTTATAACTTCGTGTTGTTTGCCTTCTAGCCATATGTCCGAGTTCTTAACTCTCGTAAATACACTCGGATTGTTACATAGACCGGGCGACGGCAGCACAAACCATCGAGTTGCCGGCTGAAATTCCAGGGTTAGTTAAAGCTCTATTAGCATAGTAATCCTTCATCGGACAAGTCAATTCTGTGGCTGAAATTTTGAAAAGATTCACTGCGCCCAGAATCTACAAACAAATTATTTGAAAATAAAATACAGTGAAACTTCCCTGTGCGACCACCTCCCTGATCGCCATTTTTTCATGGAACGAAATAGTCCAAATGGTATTCCCATAGGCTCAATACTAATTTTACCTCCATTCAGAGACCATCCCAGTTGAACTCCCTCCATGAGCGACCTATTTCTTTGAAGAAAATTAAACAAATTCCGTTTTTTCCTGGTCGCTTGAAGAAGGTTTTATTAGAAAAATAATTCCGGAAAGTGCATTATTCATCAAACTTCTAAACTAAGTTTAGAATTTTTTTTTTCCCGGTATCTTTTAAGTGTTTAAAACCCTTTGTGCCTTTTCAGGCAATGAATTTAACTCTGATGACAAAATAAGAATGACGGTCAATAAACTCCCCAGCCCTATTCTGTCAGGACACTCTCAAAGAAATAGATAAATTAATGAAATCGTCATTATTTGTTACCGTCCAAAAAAAAAAAAAAAAGGCAATTATTTACTTAACTTCGAAAGTACTTGGAAATAAAAGTTATGAATGATTAAACCATAAAATCAAAGCAAACGTCAATGTATTAATTTTTTAAACACTGGACTAATTAACTTATGTAACTAACTTTTGTTTTGAAACTTAAACTTTCATATTTTTTCGTAATTTGAAAAATAAATTTTAGTAACATTAATTGTTACCTTTTTTCAACAATTAAAATCTAGGTTTAAACATGACCTCCATTAAGAGACCACCTCTCGGAGCGACCAATTTTTATTGAAACGGAACGTGGTAGCTTTAGGGAGGTTTTACTGTACATCTTTTCCATCATATGCATTATAAAAACAAAATATTTTACTAAAAATTCCGCTGCGAATCGACGGTTTTCAATAAAAATTATGTGGGAAGCATATTCCCATTAACCGATAAAGGGTTAAAATGCAGCAGGACCGCCAAATCATATCTTGTTGGAAAACCCCTGCAAATTCGATTTTAGTGGTTAAAACTGGTAGGTTTACCATTATGTTTCCTGCTCCCAGTCCTCCAACCTTTGGGTGCAGGAAAACACAATGATAAACCTACCGATCAACCACTAAAATCGGATTTGCAGGTGTTATTCACCAAGATATGACTTGGCAGATCAGTTGCATTTCAATAAGCTAATCGAGTTCTGCCTAATCCTAGAATTTCAACCGCCAACTCAATGAGGTGATGGTCTGTGCAGGCGCCTCCCGGTCTGATACATATTTTATATATTATTGTGTTTCAACTACAGAATGTTCGTTGTTGAAAATAAAGTATGCAATATTTATAGTTTGTTTACAAGGATACCAAAACAATTTCGTTACATACCATGGCGGAAAATCGCTTTCGATGCATTTTAGTGACGTTACTAGAATTCAAACATAATGAAATTGATATGCTTGACTGAGGTAGACTACAGCAGGCTTTGTGCGATGTATAGAATAAGCAGCATTCATAGTTCGTTTACAGGGTCGCACAAAAGAATTCCAATGCGTTAAAATTTATGGGGGAAAACGCTTGCGGTGTATTTTAATGATATTACGATACATCAAACATAATGAAATGCTATGCGTAACTCAGGTGCTCTAAAACATACTTTCTGTAGAGTTTAGAATAAGTAGCATTAGTAGTTCGTTTACAGGTACGCACAAAAGAGTTTTATTACATTGTTTCTATGGGGCAAAATTGTTAGCGGTGTACTTTAGTGATGTCACGATACTTCAAATTTAATGAAATTGATATGGATCACTGAGGCATATTAGAACATGTATTCTATAGATTATAGAGTGCATAGCATTTATCGTTCATATACAGAGACACACAAAAAATTCGGTTACAGGACTGACTATGATCGATAATTGCTCGAAATGTGTTTTGAACTGTGGTATGCATGTTTAAACAATTAATTTTTAATATATTATGTGGTATGTATATCTCCTGCAGATTATGTACAAGGCGTCACCAAAGAATTTGCACACATTACAGGATATGGACAGCAATTGCAGAAAATTAATTTTTAATGAGTTATATGTCTTTTAAATTATTTAATTAAATACCTCAGAAAATGACTTACTTAAAACTTAGAAAAAACTTAATCTAAATATCTCAGTTCATTGAATGAAAAAATGAAATTTCTTAACAATATTCTGATAATGTTGGAAAGTTTTTCATAATCTATCCCCGGTGCATGATTTTTCGTTTTTGTTTTTCCTTTAAGGGGACAAGGGACCTTAAAATCCTTAAAAATATTTTTTTTTATTTTTTGTAAATTTCACCTAATTATAATTCAAGGGTACATTATATGCATTATGGCATGCATTTATCACAAAAAAAAAAAAAAAAAAAAAAATATTTTTATGAAAAAAATGGAATTTTACGCGTTGTCTTAGAAATCTTCGAAATGCCCCCTGCGTTCTCCATATCAATGAAAATCCCCAATATTTTTTATATAAGTTTGGTTTATATATATAAATGAAATAGAACATCGAATTTTATATAATTGAATTTAAAAGTTTTAAAAAAATTAAAAATTTTGAAATTTTTTCGAAAAAATTTCAAAATTTTTCATTTTTTTTTAACCTTTAACTTAACAATATCTCAAAATAGCTAACTCTATCATAAACATTGTCAGTACAAAAGTTATAGAGCCTAAAATTCTGAGTAAAATGAGTGCCTACACTTAATAGTTTTGTTCAATATTAAGACCGCGATTTTGAGATATTGTTAAGTTAACTTGGTCTAAATTAGATAGTCAAATCGTCGAAAGATTGTTTATTGTCGATTAAGGTCAATTAAAATTAAGGGGCTTTTTTTAATTTACAAAACAAAAAGATAAGCAAGTATTACGTTCTGGTGGTGCATCTGGGTTTTCTTTTTCACCTTCTTCTTCCGCCAGCTGTCCTTTCCTAAACAATTCAAGTTCCTCTGCAAAGTAGAACATATATATATATATATATATATATATAATAAAAAATGATAAGCATAAAAAAAATTTAATCTGTATTAATAAAAAGAAAGTTTCGCTCTGTGTGTCTGTCTGTGTGTGTGTGTCTGCAAAAGCTAGCGAAATCTACGACACGTACGAGGCTGAAAAGTTTGCGACCTAATGAACCTGAGACACGGAATTTAAAATTTTTAATAATTATCTGGGGTATTAATTAAAAACACATCAAGCGGCCTAATTAGAAAAGTATTTCTTTCTTCAAAACCACAAGCTAAGTAGAATTGAACCCTGATGCAAGGGTCGCGCACAACTGTCCAATCAACACGCTCCCCTTGAAATCTCATAGAGGTTAGCGAGCGGTTTAGAAAAGAAAAAAGCATAGACTTTAATACGACCGCAAAGAAAATTCTTTTGCAATTTCTTCTTTAAGAGGGAGAGGGGTTACCAGAATTTGTAGTTCGCCAGGTTGACACGTTTGAAAGGGTGAGACTACGAGGGGCACGGGTCACACAGAGAATAGAAATCTCTCCATCTCTAAACTTCCCCTAAGCTGTAAGCGCCGTGGAGTTTCACAGAGCACGGTATAATTACTTTTTCCTGCGTTTTCCTCCCCAAAGGTCAAAACGGGGCAGTGGAACGGTTGACGGGACATTCGCGTGTGTCACTTGGCGATAAGAAGAAGAGATTTCGCCAAGCACTGAATTGCAGAAATAGGATAGTTTTTTAAACACCGGCCGGATATAAAAATTTAAATGAAGCCGATAACATATGAACCATTTTCAATGGATACGACTTTCACGAGTATATGGATGTTCTCAAATCCAAAGGCGCAACTTTATGCACAAGTTTTAATTCATTTTTGTTCGGAAATGCATGAAATGGTCAGGTGCTGTTTTTCAGAAACTATGTAATCGAAAGGCGTTTTCCCGTTTTTGGTAAACGTAAAAGATTTTTCAGAAAATACCATCAATATGGGCGTTTTGAACCGAATTTCCGGACGAAAAAAACAAACCAAAAAAAAAAAAAAAAAAAAAAAAACAGCCAGAGAGAGGAGAAAACCCGTTTATCATTCGACCAAAATTGTTTAGAATTCGAGAATTAATTTATTTATCAAAGAACGGAAAACTCATTTCGATTCAAATCTCTTCCATAGTCAACCAGTGTTGAATTCAGACATTTTTCTCCGGGAGGGTTTTCTGTGGCTCCCGTGGGGGGGGGGGGGGACATCACATTGCTCTAGGGGGGAATGTTTCCCCGGGCCACCCCCTGAATTCAACACTGTAGTCAACCCTGCCAATTTTGTACTTCTACGTTTAAAAATAAGTTAGTACATGTGTCAGAAAGTTTCACGCTTGTTGAGCAGGGCACTTGAGAACCGATTTAAGTAGACATGTGCTACATGAGCCGATGCTAAATTGACAACATAAATACAGAAATATAACATGTCAAGCGTAGAGATCGTCGTCAGATAGTTACATGATGCCCCATCATCAGCGCGCTGGCTACATTATTTTTTTTTTCTACATAGTCGAACTGGGACGGAGCTGGACTTAATTATTTGCTTGAAGTGTCAGGCAGGCAGTACGTTTAAAAAAAATAGTAATAGTCATAATGAACTTCCGTTAATGGGATCATTGAAAATATACATTAAGGTGGTTCTCAAATTCCCTGCTCAAAAACGTGAGACTTTCTGACAGACTTTCTTACTCATTTTTAACTGTAAAGGCATAAAATTGACAAGTCTGATTATTGAAACGGTTGGAAACGAATATTATTTTCCATTTTTTGATAAATTAATTACTTATTGAGTTATAAGCGATTCTTGTCACGTGACGATAGGTTTTTCTCCTTTCCCGTGCTATCACTTAGTGAAATTTGATTCAAAACGCCAACTTTGACAGTATTTTTTGATAGATCTTTTGCTTTATCAAAAAATGGACAACACCATTCGATTACGAAGTTTCTGAATAAGAACACCTGCCCATTTTATACATTTCTGAACATTAATTAACTCAGAAATGTGTCAGAAAGTAGCTCCTTTGGATTTGAGAATAGCCTTAATAAATTACAAAGAAATATTTTCAAAAATCTACTTTTATTATACAGCTTCAAAAGTTGTCATTTTTTAATCTTCTTTTTTCTTTTATTCTAATTGTGTAATTTGTCTTGAAGAGACATAATCTATAATATATTGAAAATTTTCCCCATAAATATGTACGCTGTAATCTTGACCCGATCGGGCTATATTTGATTTTTCATGGGCCGGGGCAGATCAGCTTTTACTAATTTTTGTACGGACTGGGCCCTGAACTGTGAAAATATCTGCCCGGGCCGACTTTTAATTTTACACTGACCGGGTCAAGATAGTTTTCGTTTGGGCCGGGCTGGGTTGAGCCTGGTCCTGGAAATTCGGCCCGTGCAGACTTCCAGCTTTGAGCCGAATTCTCTCTCTGCTCATTGTAAGCGTGACAACGTCAAAATAGGTTGAGACAAAAAATTTTATTAAATTAAAGCAATGATGAAGTATGTGTATACAATATAATTAATATAACTTTTGTTATAAAGTTTTTATTTCATTAAAACTGCACAAACAATAATAAATAAATACAATATGTAATTATTTGTCACTGTATATGACTGAAATTTTAAGTGAACATTTTGAATTACCTTTTATATAATAATTTTTATAAATATGAAAAAAAAAATTAAGTTCATTTTTATGCAGTGTAGTGTATTGTTTACCATACATTGTATATATCAGTGAAGTCAGCTATCATTATTTAAATCTAAATAATGTAACTAAATTTAAATATTAATACTTAAAGTAGTAATCTATTATCTTATTTTATTAAATTACTATTCTCATTAGATTATTAATGTCCATTGCTTATATAACTTAATATTTTCTCTCATAAATTAATTTTAAATTACATAAAAATTATTCTTGTACTCTGTGATATTAGAACTTTTTTCTACCTCTTCCCCCCTTCCTTTTTGTTTGTTTGCTTGTTTTATTTATGTTTATTATTTTTGACTTAATAATCTGAAATTAAATTAATTTTGAAGCAAATAAAGGTTACCCTTTTTGAAAGATAAAATAAAAAATTTAAATGAAGGTGAATGTCTTATATGATAAAGTACAAAGTATTTGTTTTCTTGATGTAAAGCATATTTTAAAAATATTTCAAAACAAAAATGCTCAATGATAAATTCAGAAGATGCTGGCTTTGGTGTGTGCATGTGCGTGTTTGTGTGTGTGTGTGGGGGGGGGGATCTTTCAGGAAGTTTTTGCTTGAGTTTAATGCTTATTAATGTAGTTTAAGTGCAAATCTTCCCTGCAACCTCAGGAGCATTAAAAATTCCTCCTAGAGAAAAATGCCTGATTTTAACTCTAGAAATATTAAAGAAATATTAAAGTTTCTAAATTACTTAACTCACTTAGTTTTTACTTATTCTCGTACTAAATATGGCAAAAAGGGTATACATATAACATATTAAATGAGTTAAAGGAAATATTTAAAAACAAAATTGCTAAAAAATTATTAAAATTTACAAATTATTTGATATATTCAAATTTTATGTATAATTCTCTTAGAATTATATACAAAAAGTCTATATAACTATATGTTACAAAAACCAGACGTTGAAATTCTTTCTCAAAAACAAAACTAATAAAAAGTTATGTTTCTAAATAATTTAAGCATCTTTTTTTTATTCTCTTGACAACTGTAAACACACACACACCCATATATATATATATATATTTATATACATACATATTATAAATTTTAGATGTATCAAATTTTCAAAACAGAAAACTGTAATATTCATTTCAATAAAATCATAATCAAAATACTTGCATTTTACTTGTTGCATACAATTCTATATCATGTAACCCAAGTACATCTAAACAATAATATTTTTTTAATTGCAGATTATCTTAAATAAATCTTTTTTGGAACTTGTTCTTGCCCAGTATATTAATAAACATGAAATATTTATTAATAGAGAGAAGGTACAATTTTAAAAATAAATATTTATTTTGTACGCGATTTTCTTTTCTAATTCGTATTCTGGCGGGACCAATCCTACATGTTGATTATTTTCTATATGATAAATAATATTCAGTTAGCCAAACGAGGGATAAACTGCTTAATACAGTCACCCTACTCGTGCGCCGTAACTTAGGGGGCATTTAAAGCTGGGGAGAATTCTATTGTCCGTGTGACCCGTGCCCAGCGTACCCAAGCCGTAAGCGCATGAGTAGGGTTGCTGTATTAAACAGTTTATCCCTCGTTTGGCTAACTGAATATTATTTATTATATAGAAAATAAGCACCTTGTAGAATTGGTTGTGGATGAACACAAAAAGAAAAAAAAATCGCATAGAAAATAAATATTCATTTTAAAAATTGTACTTTCTCTCTATTAATAAATATTTCATCATTATTAATATACTGAGCAAAAACAAGATCCAAAGAAGTTTTATTTAAGATAATCTGCCAGGGGTCGATGCAGATTTTTATTCTTGGGGCCCATTTTGTGAAAAGTAGAAGTTATTTTTGTGAAAAATAACATTTTGTAACAAAACTTAAAATCCAGTTCTAAAATTCGAACCAAAGAATTTATGAACAAAAACATTCTTTAAATCCCTTTGATAAAGTTTTTGTTTTTCGTGATGTGGTTTTATGTACAAATTACACATTTTAAAACAGTTTTTACGGAAAAGAATGTTACGTAGAGGATCTATTTTATTAAAAGGAATTTTGTGAAGGTGCTTGTTTTATTAAGTTTATTTTTGTGAAGGGACCCATTTTATTAAAGTTATTTTTGTGAAGGGCCCCTAAATAGGCCCCAAATTTTGTCTGGATCGACCACTGTCTGCAATTAAAAAATATTATTGTTTAGATGTACTTGGGGTTACATGATGTAGAATTGTACGAAACTAGTAAAATACAAGTATATTTATTGATTATGATTTTATTAAAATTAATATTGTAGTTTTCTGTTTTGAAAATTTGATACATCTCAAATTTATAATATGTATATATATGTGTGTATGTGTGTGTGTATTTACAATTGAGAAGATAACAGAAAAAATATACATAAATTATTTAGTAAACATAACTTTTTATTCGTTTTGTTTTTGAGCAAAAATTTCAACGTCTGGTTTTTGTAACTTATAGTTATATAGTCTTTTGTGCATAATTTATAAGAGAATTAATTATACGTAAAATTTGAAGATGTCAAATAATTTGTAAATTTTAATAACTTTTTAGCAATTTTGTTTTTAAATATTAATGTTAATATATTATGTGAACTTTTTTTCCTCATTTAGTACGGGTATAAGTAAAAACTAAGTGCGTTAAGTAATTTAGAATTTTTAATAATGCTTTGATATTTCGAGTGTTAAAATCGGGCATTTTTCTCCTGGAATTTTTAAAGCTCCGATGGTTGCAGGGAGAATTTGCACTTTAACTACATTAATCCTTTCCGGCGGTCACAGAAATTTTTTTTCGTAAAATGATGAAATATGATTCACTGACACCGGAATTTACAAACGACTTTTTTAGAAATTAAAAACTTATTATTTTAAACTTTCATTGTAAAAGCAAAATTTTATTGAAATATTCTTGATGCCGTTTGTAAGTTTGGAATTAAAATTAGGTGGTCTCGCGGTGGGACAACTGCTCCGGAAAGGGTTAATAAGCATTAAATTCAAAAACTTCCAGCTAGAATCCCCCCCCCCCCTTCCACACACACGCACACACCAAGGCTATCTCCTGAATTTATCATTGAGCATTTTTGTTTTGAAATATTTTTAAAATATCCTTTACATCAAGGAAACAAATAAAATACTATGATCTATAATAAAACAACCGAAAAGTTAGATTGCAGCAATCCAAGTTTTCCTGTGGGAGTGGGACTTGTGAAGATGACTGTTACATTTTCAATTTATATTTGACATATTAAGAACGATTATTTAGTAGAAATTTGGATTTAAAGCAAATGCACATTTTTAAACCCTGGTATGTCTTATACCTTTCCAAAAATAATGATTGATAAAAATGTGTGTATGTGTGTGTGCGTGGGGGGGGGGGGGGGGTAAGGCGGCTGTAAATTTTACATGTACTCAATTTTATGTTTGTCTGTGCCGTATTATTGATTGTTCAATATATCAGTTTATATAAATATATTCTTTTTATCAGTTGTATAGGAATATATTTTATAAGGACTCTTTTTTTAGATTTTAGAAAAACAACATAAATTTCATTTATTTCATCAGGTTTAAAAGTAACAATTATTAATAAAATAAAGAATTCCAGTTTTAAAAAACTTATTTATCAAGATAATTTTATTGGGGTTGCAAGAAATCTTCAAAAAAATTGTGACAAAATGGATGATTAAAACTAATTTTTAAGATATGCTTGTTATGAAAAGGCAGGTTTAGTTTATGTAATAGGCCTTTCACTATTTAATAAGGCCTTATTCTAGGTATATGTAATAATACTTAATTTTACTAAATGAAATGATAAAAATTATTCCTGGCTGAATCATAAAAACTTTTGCTCATAAAAAATATTCAGAAATTAAAATAATACTTGTTTGAACAAAATTGCTTTGATTCGTATTCTATCATATAAGATATTCACCTTCATTTAATTTTTTTATTTTGTCTTTCAAAAAGAGTAACTTTTATTTGCTCTAAAATTAATTTATTTTCAGATTATTAAGTCAAAAATAATAAACATAAATAAATTAAACAAGCAAACAAACAAAAAGGAAAGGGAGAAGAGGTAGGAGAAAGTTCTAATATCACAGAATACAAGAGTAGTTTTTATATAATTTAAAATTAATTTAATTTGAAAATATTAAGTTATATAAGCAATGAACATTAATAATCTAATGAGAATAGCGATTTAATAAAATAAAATAATAGATTACTACTTTAAGTATCAATATTTAAATTTAGTTACATTATTTACATTTAAATAATGAAACCTAACTTCACTGATATATATACAATGTAGCTAAACACTATACTATATTGCAGAAAAATGAACTTTTGTTCTTTTTATAACATTATTTCTTTCATAAATATATATTTATAAAATATTATATAAAAAGTAATGGAAAGTTTTCACTTAAAATTTCAGTTATATAAATTATCCAGTCATATAAATTATTCAATTATATATATCCAGGGACAAATAATTACATATTGTATTTATTTATTATTAGTATTGTTTTAATGAAATAAAAACTTTACAATAAAAGCTATATTAATTATATTGTATAAACATATTTTATTGTTTTAATTTATTAACATTTTTTGTCGCAACATATTTTGACGTTGTCACGCTTACAATCAGCAGAAAGAAAATTCGGGTCAGAGCTGGAAGTCTGCACGTGTGGAATTTCCAGGACTGGGTTCAGCCCAGCCCGGAACGCACGGAAACTCTCCTGACCCGGTCAGTGTAAAATTACAAGTTCGGACCGGACCCGATTCTTTTATATTTTCACAGTTCAGGGCCGGCCCGTACAAAAATAAGTAAAAACAGATCTGCTCCGGCCCATGAAATAAACTATTAAATATGCTCGGTCGGGTCAAGACTACAGCGTACATGTTTATAGCAAAATTTTTCAGTATATTATAGATTATGTCTCTTCAAGACGAATTACACAACAGCAACCTTAATTATTACTTAAAAACTAAAGATTTTTCAACATTCAAATAAAGATTCATTAAAAAAGTTGATGTAACTTAGAACAAAAGGAGGTTAAAATATAATAACTTTTGAAGTTGTATAATAAAAGTATATTTTTGAAAATATTTCTTTGTAATTTATTATGGCTGTTCTCAAATCCAAAGGAACTACTTTCTGACACATTTCTGAATTAATTCTTGTCCAGAAATGTATAAAATGGGCCTATGTTCGTATTCAGAAACTTCGTACTGGAATGGTGTTGCCCATTTTTTGATAAAGCAAAAGATCTATCAAAAAATACTGTTAAAGTGAACGTTTTGAACCGAATTTCCGCACATGAAACCTGAGGAGAAAAAACCAGCCAGCACGTGACAAGAATCGCTTATAACTAAATAAGTAACTTATTTATCAAAATATGAAACTTAATATTCATTTTCAACCGTTTCAAGAGTCCGACTTGGCAACTTTATGCCTTTACAGTTAAAAATGAGTCAGAAAGACTCGCGTGCTCAACAAGCGCAAAACGTTTTGACACATTTACAAGTTCATTTCTTAACTAAAAAATGTAAAATTGGAAGGCCTGACTATGAAAGCAATATGGAATCGAACTGTATTTTCCATTTTTTCATAAATAAATTACTTATTGAGTTATAAGCGATTTTGGTCACGTGATAAACACGTTTTTCACCCTTTCTTGAGTGGTTATTCTCTTTTCGCGAGGAAATTCGACTCAAAACGCCCACTTTCTGAAAAATGCATTGTGTTTTCAAAAAGAAAAAAAAAGCGGAAAAAACAGTTGGATTAGATAGTTTCTGAACAACAGCGCCTGTTAATTTTATGCATTTCCGAACAAAAATAAATGAAAACTTATATCATAAAGTTGCCCTTGCATCTGGGAACAAACACCCTTAAAGTATATTTTCAATGATACCATTAACAGAAGTTCATTATAACTATTACTATTTTTGCAAAACATACTTCTTGCTTGACACATCCTGCAAATAATTAATTCCGTACTACTATGTAGAAAAACAAATTTGATCCTGGTATGATCCATGTTCATGATATGTCCATGTGAGCTTGACACGTGTACTAACTCCTTTTTAAAAGTAGAAGTACAAAATTGGCAGGTTTGATTATGGAAGCGATTTGGAATTGAAATGAGTTTTACATTCTTTGATAAATAAATTAATTATCGAATTCTAAGCAATTGTGGTCAAATGATAACCGGTTTTTCTCCTCTCTCTGGCTGTTTCTTTCTTTCTTTTTTTTTTTTTTTTTTTTTTTTTTTCATCTGGAAATTCGGTTTAAAACGTCCAATTTGATGGTATTTTCTGAAAGATCTTGTACGTTTACCAAAAACCGGAAATCGTCTTTCGATTACATAATTTCTGAAAAACAGCACTTGCCGTTTCATGCATTTTCGAAAAAAAATGAATTAAAACTTGTATATAAAGTCGCCTTTAGATTTGAGAACAGCCATATACTACTCGTGAAACTCGTATCCATTGAAAATGATTCATATGTTATCGGCTTCATTTAAATTTTTATATAGGCCCGGTGTTTAAAAGACTGTCCTGATTCTTTAATTCAATGCTTGGCGAAATCTGTTCCTCTCAACGCCAAGTAACATACACGAGTGTCCCGTCAATTGTCCCCTCCCGCTTCACTATCTTCCAACTTGACCTTTGGGGAGGAAAACGCAGGAAAAAGTAATTATACCGTGCCCTGTGATGTCCCACGTTTGAAAGTATGCTAGGAATTTTTAAGAAATTTTATATATTTTTTAATATCGCTGTTATCGATTTGAAATTAATACACCTATGCGTATTTTTTAACAATGAATCCAAACATTTAATTTTCTTTGAAAATCCGACCGCAATTAACAAATACGCAATTAAAAATTTTAATTTTTCCAGGGTTTTTTATCTGTCAGCTGTTTGATAAATCCTTTGAGAAGCGCGTGCGAGGCAGATATAAAATCATACAAATTTAAAGTTTATTTAAGAATATTATCATAGGCCCGGGCAACGTTGGGCAGGTTAGCTAGGATTAAATAAAAAGAAATTGTACAGAAACCTCTCGCCTGGTATGATTTGGATATTGTCGATTTGCATTCTTTATTTCATATTGTATAACAGGGTTAGGTTAAGTGAGACACGCACCCGTGTTCGTAATTGCTCTCATGAAGCTTCTGTATATTATATTATATTATATTTTGTATATTCTGTATAATTTATGCATATTTTGAACTCGTAGACAGGAAATTCTGTTTTAATGGAAAGAAGTATAAAAGATTGTTCATCTGAACAGAGCCCAATGAACCTCTAAAACTATGGGAAGAACGATATTATTTTAGGGCCCCCTTTCATTCGAGAAAAGTTTTCTAAATTCTACATACAATGGAACATCTTTAGTGCTGCAAATATTATACCTAGAGGTGACTTAGCAGAATTCCCATATATTTCAATAAACAGCTATTTTTTAAGTTCCCTGTATATACTTCAAATAGAGTACATTTGTAGCATATATGAGGACGTGAGTTTCAAAACTCGCCTTATCCAAAATTTAAAAAATTGTGTTTTCTCTATCAATCTATTCTATTGGTAAACCTGCACCGCAAAAAACATTACAATATGCAAACTAGTTGGATGTGCCAATCCTCAAACTTTCTTCTATCTCATATATTTTAATATTTCAAAATGTTGTTACAGATGTAAATATTTCATTTTTATTAGTTCAATACTATATCAACTTTGACTTTCACCTTAAATTTCTGCTTTAGTCAATTAATTGGAGTAAAAACTAGTTAATTTCGATCATGATATTTATTAAAATTACGAATAGTCGGCTTATCATGATGGGAAGTTCCCATCGAATCGATTCACGAGCCACTGGTGTACAATAGAACTACGAAAAAGTAAGAAGATTACACAAAAATCGCTAATACAGCGCCCCCTTCCGGCGGAATTTTTTCAAATTGGAGAACCTTCTTGCCATGACCAAAAACATACGAAAATAATTTGGTTCAATTCTATACATAACTTTATACACTTTTCGATGGTACAATATTCAAAATGGCACAAAAATAGCACATAAATCGCTATTACGCTATTACAGCGATACCCTACCGGCGATTTTTTTCCAAATTAAGGAAGAAGGACCCGCTTGCCATAGCCAAGAATTAAAAAAAAAAAAATTAGTTCAATTCTATGCATAACTTCATACACTTTCCGATTGTACAATATTCAAAATCGCACAAAAATCGCTAATACAGCGTCCCCTACCGGCGATTTTTTTCCAGATTAAGGAGGGTTGGTTGATTTTTGACGGCCGATTATCTACACTAGGGATATAGGCCCGAGGGGGGAGTGCCCTTCGTGGGGGTCTTTCTAAGGGAACCTAACCCGTACTTACGCATGGAAATCCATGGCTCGAAGAAAACCACGAAAACTCCGAACGATTAGGCCGACGGGCGCGATTGGGATCGAACCCAGCACCTCCCGTCTACCAGCTTTCGAGAGCAGAACCTCCAAATTAAGGAGGGACCTGCATGCCATAGCCAAAAACTTTTTAAAAATTTGGTTCAATTCTATGCATAACTTCATACACTTTTTGATGGTACAATGGCGACAGACAGACATTTTCTATAAACATGTTTTTTAGGATCTCTGACCTCTAAAACGTGTAAATCCGTCGAAAACTGGAAGTCGAAAAAAATTTCGATTACAATATTTTCTTCTATTGAAGGTAGAAGAAAGTAAAAATAAGAACTAGAGACTAGGGACCCCATTTTACATTCATTTTGGAGCCCTTTTTAAATTTTGGAGGGAAAGCTCGTGCTCCATGTGCCTTTTGGATAATCAGGCCCTGGATCTCAACAGTTTTACTTAAAATAGATTCTGTTTCGAACAAAATAATAAAAATCACCTCATCTTTCACTGATGAGGACAACATTTTGGGCAATACTTGTATCCTTGATAACTGTAAAGAAACATTTTTATCCTTTGCACATGAATGACTTTGTAAATATGCATCAATATCCATTCAGCATTTATATGTGTGAGATTATATAAGTTAATGATATAAATAAATGTGTGCATATGTGATGGAGGGTGCCCCCCACGAGGATGTTTTTCACATTCAAATGTGCCCATGATAATAAAAAAATCGATGACCTCTATTCTAGAACGTTTTCAAGACGCTTTATTTATGAAAAAAAAATTTACTGTGTGATTTTATTTACAATGGTCTATAATCTTTCATGAAGTCGATATTTTAGGAGCGATGATCCAGTTTGAGTTTCAAATGCTGCCTTTGGCTTTTGTCTGAATATATCTTTATTACTTTCTTATCTTTACAAGAAGAAAGTATTGGAATCGCGAAAATTTTCGACTTCCAGTTTTCGACGTATTTATACGTTTTAGAAGATCCTGAACACGATTGACTGTTTTTTTGGAAAATGTCTGTCTGTGAGTCTGTCTGTCTGTGACAAAAATTTTGTGGGCGCTCTATCTCAAGAACCCATGTGGTTAATTTAATAAAATTTTAGATTCAGTTTGTCCTTGATATAAATTGACACTGATTAGTTTTTGGTGTATATCGCACAACAGGTGGTGCTGCTATGCTTTTTCACAATTGCCTCAATAGCTCTATGTCAATAACTAAAGCACGGATTTTCATCAAACTTCAGATTTTGTTCAGTCAGATTCAGGAAGGAGGGGGAAAACAACAAAAAAGACGTTTTGAAAATAATTTTTTGAAAGGGTTAATATTGATATTTTTTAACGGATTGTAACCATTAGAAAGAAAAAGTATGTATACACGTAATATGGTGTCTTTCGTTTTTATTTTATATTGTTAACCTGATGCGCGCTGTTAAACGCACAAAAAAATAACGTTTTCCGAGTGTAGATTCTTCTATGCTAGCCAGCTCCGGAACGATCAGCGTGCGCTATATTGAGAGAAAAGGCGTATTTTTTATGAGAGTTCGCTCTGATTCTTAATTACTATTTTGGCCAAACCAAAAGGAAAAATCTGAGTCTCGTGTTCATTGGGATTTGCCTTGGACTATCCTCATCCAAATTTTCAGACTTTTATGTGTGGTAGATTTCGCTAGCCATCGCAGACAGACGGACACCGCACAACCGGATAAACACTTTTCTTTTGTTAGTAAAGATTTCACTGGTATTTTTTTAATTGTGTTTTGTTAATTTGTTATGTAGTTTTTAGTTTTATTTTTTATGCTAACCACATAGGGGAGAGTTGTACAAAACCGGGTAGGCGGATAAAACCGGGTAGCGCTGATTCTTCCTTAATTTGAACTTTTATCTGTCGGCCAACACCAGGAATTTCTTCTCGAAAGTCATTACGGCCTTTGCAGCTGAACGAAACACTATTGTATACGGTTATTTTTTGTGTAAAGGATTGCGTTTGAATTTCTCTTAAAAAGTTATTTTGTTTGTTTCTAGGTTTTACGCATATATTAACTGTTTGCCAGTACAGTAAACTCCGTCTAAGGCGGAATCGATCGGGACCGAAGAAATTTTCCGCCGTAGACAATATTCCGCCTTATGCAAAATACTCCCCACCGGAAAAAAAAAAAAAATGCACAAATTGTATATATATTTTTTATGATCGCGGCCTTTAGTATCAATCTTTAAAATTAATATTTTAATGAAATTATACTTTTTATTAAATTTATTCTCTTTAATAATCTTGAAAAACATTATTTGAAAACTGAAATAATTGGTATCGATATGAAATTACTTCAAGTCTAAAATTTAAGGAAAAACATTAACAATTACAAACCTCAATTTTAACGAAGTAGTTTAGAGACTCGAAAAATAATCTTTTATCAATTCTTTTTTTTTTTTTTTCTTTTTTTGCATCCGGTTTACCAAGCATTCTTCAATAACACATTGAAAGTCACATTGTGTTACTGATTTTTATAGTTAAAAATTATCATTTAAAAATATTTAATCATAGAGTTATATAAGGTTCTTGAATTAACTTTACTCTATTACGAAATTTATCAAAATGTTCGAAAGTATTTTATGTACATATATCAGTGTTAAAGTTTCATAAATTAAATGCGTTTCATTTTTAAAAGATAATTTTTTTCCGCCTTATGCAAAATTTTGGGTTCGGTGGGACTTTATAAACCTTTCCGTTTCCGCGTTAGGCAGATTCCGGCTTACGCAGCAGCAATTAATGTTATTTGCTATGGGTTCGCCGGGACTAGGAAAATATTCCGCGGTAGACAGATTTCCGGATTACACAGAGTTCCCCTTAGACAGAATTTACTGTATATTAAAATTGTTAAGCACTATATTTAATTCTTTGCTTTCCTGCTAGTATTTTAACAGTTTTACTGATCTTTTACTATAGGACTGAGAGAAGTGGCGTCATGTTTAAAAATCTGTGTCACGTTGGGGTAAAACCGGGTACTTAAGAGCGGGTGAAAACTGGGTTTACCCGCTTTTGTCCTACACTCATGGAATGATTTTTTAGAATAGTTAATACTTTTGCATGGAGTTTTAAATTGCAATTTAATGCTGTTAAGTACTGTTAACCCTTTGATGTGTCATTCATAGCACCTCTAAATTTATACTACAAACAAGGGGTGAGAAAGTGGTTACTTCCAATACTGGTCGATCTGTAACAATTCACTAAATTAGAAAATTATTCAAAGCTGCATTTTTTAGAGCGGTAGTTACAAATACTCCGGACAGTTCAGACGGTTTGAGAAAACAGCGATTTTTCCTTACAACAACGATTATTTTACCTGAATCTATTTGCTCCTTCGGAAATAACAGAGAAACCCATGAAAGTCAGTGATAAAACACCTAAGTATACGCAGCCATAGGTTGGCATAGCTGCAGCAATAAATATTTCTGAAATATCACAGGATAATGAAGGTCATCTTTCCACATTTAAAAGTGTCGACAACACACATCCAGTAGTTGACAACATCCAGCCTCTCCTATCGAGATGTAATATTATGTAGCCAGCAATCTGCCTTTCCAATTTCGATTAAAATGTTATTACCCCTTCCCAGGAAGTCTTTAAGATTGAAAAAAGAGCTGGAAAAAGAAGGGGACTGTTATTTTAACTACTTCGTCCTATAAATTTAGCTCGAAACAGATATTAAGGAGAAAGAAGCCAAACAGTCTGCAAAACGAAAAAGGAAGATTCTTAAAAAAAAAATAAGAATGAACAGGAAAAGAAAACAAAAAAGGTTGATGAGGTATCCTCAGAAGATGAAGAAGATAATGAAACATGAATGTTTTGCAATGAGCTTTTCTCCAATTCTAAATCCAAAGAAAGTTGGATACAATGTGTGAAATGTCACGGATGGGCACATGGAGCATGTAGTATGAAGGAGAATATGACAATAAATTTGTTTGAAATTTTTGCAGTTAAAATAACTCTAAGACTTCCAGCGTAAAATAAGTAGGCATATACAATGTAGATAATTTGCTACAGATTTATTTTCACACATGGAAGAACACATGTGCAATTCCGTTTTGTTAAATATAACAAAAATTTATTTTTTTTACTATATTAAACAAGATTTTTTTTTAAGAAAATGAATTCTCCAGGAGTTTTAAGTGGATACCTGGTTTTACCCAACCAGTGGGGTAAAACCGGATTTTTGCATATGTCTGAAAAAAGCTATTTTTTTTATATAATCAATTACATTTTTTACTGAAAAGAGTATGTTTTAATATAGCCAAAGATTCATTTAATATTAAAAACGGTGTTCAAAGTTTGTTCTCTCATTTGATTGCATTTGAAAACAACAAACATTTATGGTACCCGATTTTGCCTCACCTTCCCCTATATATTGAAATATTTAGTCTTTATTTTGGCCAAGTCAATATCAGAAATATTTCTAATTGTTTCTAATTGTTTTTGCCCCATTTTGACTTATTGAGCCAATCATTTTTGCATAGGAATATTTATATGTTATATGTCCAATTTATTTTTTATTCTGCCTGTATACTCGAGATATTTCTTATACTTAGTATTTCATAATCTTATTTTTTTAAGAGATTTAATTAGGTTTACGTTTATTTTTTATCTTAATACACATAAATTGCACATCTGTGTGCATTTATTGTATAAAAAATGCATTAATTGTATAAAAAATAATTATGCTTAAGTAAATAAACAAAAAAATTAAAACAACATTAAGTGTATAAAACTTAATTGAGTATTTCAATCGACTAGTTAAAAATGGTTATTTTAGGTAAAGAATTAAAAAAACATTAAATCACTTTAAAAACTTATATTAGTACTTTGAACTACTTTTAAACTTTTAGCTTTAAAGCTTACGAAACGCGCTAAAAATCCTTTGAATTTCAGTATTAATGTTTTTTTTTTAATGAGCTTAAGAGTGGTTTAATAAAGATTAGAAACAAAAATATTCATTTGACATATGTATTCATATTTGACAATGTTCTATAATCTATGCAGGAAGAATTTTCAAACTTTTTTTTTTCGCATTCTTATCAATAAAACCTAAACTAGGCTATTTTTCCCCTTCATCTTGCCTCTATCATCGTTTCTAATAAAGATTTTTAAAAAATATATTCATTTGACTATATGTATTCGTATTTGACAGTATTCTATAATCTATGCATGAAGAATTTTTTTTAACTTTTTTTTCATATTCTTATCAATAAAGCCTAAACTATACTATTTTTTCCCTTCATCTTACCTCTATCATCGTTTCTACTAAAGATTAGAAACAAAAATATTCAATTGACTATATGTATTCGTATTTGACAATGTCCTATAATCTATGCATGAAGAATTTTTTCTAAACTTTTTTTTTTCATATTCTTATCAATAAAGCCTAAACTAGGCTATCTTTTTCCCTTCGTCTTACAATAATAGTACATACTTGTTAAAAATAATGATATTACATGCTTGATTTTATCGCATGCAAACTTGTCTAGTCAAGGAAAACCTATATCTGCTCTCATTGATTCAGTCTCCAAACATTATATTCTTTAAGTATGTACATAACGAGATGGAAGCCGTCGAAATTCGACGAAATCAAAAAGATTAAATAGATCATCTTTAATCATTGCTCGTTTCAAATTTCCTGAAGCCATTGTTTTAATCTAATGAATTTTTATGTAAAAATGGAGAAATGTAAAAATGTAATATTTTTAATACGTGATTTATCACATTGCTAACTAAGCGTAAAACCAACAGAGTGAAAAATGTCCAAGCCGGAAATCGAACCCGGAACCCTTGGAATAGCGCTCCAAGTGCTCTACCATTTAAGCTACGAGGACGATTCGTTTAGACGGTCTGTCGAAGACGGGTGTTTAATTAAGGTTGGCAAAATTATAATAATTTAGAAATTCAAAAGAAAAAGAAAAAAAATTGAGATCATACATTGAATTTATATAATGTATAGTAAATTATCAAATTAAAAAATAATCACTTTTTATTTTATTTATTTTGATTAGTTTATTTATTTATTTTCCATTGTCATATCATTGCAAAACAGACAAACAGATGAAAACGAAATCGGAAGAAAAAATCCATCTTAACACATTCGGTAACGGCTAGTATTCGTCTTTGAACAGAAAGCTCCGCTTATGGTGTTACTCTTGCATATTGCGATATTTAACAAAAAAAGGTTTTTTGCGTTTTTATTTATATTTCAAATGAATGTAGCTAATAATTGTACTGTTTGTAATCGAAGTATTTACATTCACAGTACATTAACTGTATAAATACGAATATTGTATATAGTTTTGAGATACATCATAACGTATAAAATCCAAAAGTACCGCTCGTGTGTAGTGTTACACATATGTAAAATATGGCATTTTGCACCAGCCGTCATGAATGAGTTAATTTTATCATGATACTCAAAATACTAAAATATCTTATGATTTATGTTGAATGAATTATTCTTTAATTGCATTAAAAGAAGTAAATTAAATAAAGTGAGTAATTAAAAATAAATAAAGTAATTAAAAAGCTTTAAATTATTTGCTAATATTTTATAAATAAATAGCATTAAGCTGATACGCACGCTTTTCTACTTCTGGTTTCAGTCGCTTGTTCTTTATCATAATTTTTTTTAACAATGCATTTGGTGGAGGAAGTGGAGATCCAGGCACCAACTGTTGTGAGAAAAGGAAATTAAAATTAAAATTAAAATTAAAATTAAAGCAGTTTAAAAAACACACTCTTTTATAAGCATTCAATATTTATTTAAAAAATCACGTCTAATTTCGTTACTACGAGGGTGGTTCAATAATTATTGTCCCTAGTGTATATAAAATATTTGTACTGCGATGGTTGTTGTGGAATATCGAAGCCTAATGTCTTAGATACCTATATGCTTCATTTCAGAACCGTAGCTGCTATATTCACATAGTTTTGGAGGGAGGAGTGAAAGGGGGGAAATGGGGGGTGAAAGGCTGATTTTTAGCTTATGGGGCTAGATTTGTGACAGTGGATGAGAGGTAACTACTGTCGTTTGGACTCGGGATCATAGTGATGTAGCCATATCTCATCCATTGTCACAAATAAGCTCCAAACCAGCATTTCACCCTCACCCCCATCCTGAAAAACTCCCCGAAAAATAGGTCTTTAAAACTTAACTCCTCCCTCCAAAACTATGTTAATATAGCAGCTACGGTTCTGAAATTGAGTATATAGGCATTTAAGAAATTAGGCTTCGATATTCCAGATCAACCATTGCAGTACAAATATTTTACATACAATGGGGAGAATAATTATTGAACCACCCACGTATAATTCATATAGCTCCAAAATTTTCATGCTACAATAATTTAATTTGACGTTGGCCCCGATTATTGAAAATTCACCAAGCTTTAATTTATGTTTGATAGAAAGCGCAAGCTAGTGAATTTATTTTTAAAATATATACTTTTTGCTGTGTTTCATTTTTAAGATATTTTAACAGGAAACAAAAACATTATTTAAACTATCTATTCAGGACTTCTAAATTGTTTTCTCAACAATCCCAATTTTATTAATATTAAATTATTAAAAACGCAAAGATGATTTTTTTTTATTTTACATGCTTTATTTTTATATATATTTTCTGCTTTTTAGTGTTTAAAATATTTCGTTGTTACAGTTTCACAGTTAGGGAAGGGGTATATTTTGGCGCATCATCAACTTCATTATTTCTTTGAATCGTAAACAGTTGTAACCTTAACGAATATTTGTCGATTTATCACCTGCGACTGGCTAACGGGAAAATGACTTAAAATTAATTTATTAATTTATAATTCAGTTCTAAAAATATTAAAGTGTTGTACACTGTAAAAAAAAAAAAAAAAAAAAAAAAAAAAAAAACGGAAATACTACTGGCATTGCCTAGATTGCCAGTAGTATTTCCGTTTTCATGTCCTTTTTTTTTTTTTTTTTAACAGTGATTGCTACCGAACATACATCTCTGAACATAATTTTTATAATTCTAGCATATCAGGAGTGCAAATCGATTAGAAAATTCTATCTTTACACACAAAAACCGAATTAAATAAAAGAATGCAAGTAAAAATAAAAATGCAACTATTTAAAATAATTGATTGAATATTTTTACCATTTAGAAAAGACCATGGAGCAGGGTTGCCAGATTATTATTTCTTTAAATCGGTAGTTTTTGCGTGTGAAGTACGAAAACACAGGATTTGTGCTCAAAAAGTGAAATAATTGAACATTTAAAACTTCAGAATGTTTATTATAAATATTTATTATTATGAATATTTAATGTGATTTATTAGGTAATGGTAGAATACGAAGAAGCAATCAAAATAATAAGATGAAACATGTGCTGTACTTCTCGGTGTAGGCAATGTATACTAGATCTATAAGGCAAGCCCATTTGTGTTTTTTAATGTATGAAGTCAATCGCCAGAGGACGCTGATTCCTTGGCCAAATTTTGACCAATCGTGCAAACCCTGGACCAAAATTCTGACCATGTGGACAGAATAGAAATAAGCTTATTCAATGCTGATTTGGGCAGGGTTTGTGCTAAATCTCGTGGTTAAACCTGGCTACAATTTTTTCGTGCGGGTTTTTGGTGAAATGAACGGGCCGTTATATATATTAAGTAGCCAATGGTATAGGAGATGCTACTTTGTTTAAGGTGCACTACAAAATTCAACGCATTTTTTAAAAGAAAAAACATGAAGGTAAAAAATGGCAATACCTAATTCAAAAATAAAAATATTTATAGCAAAATACTGTAGTAGCTTTTAAACTTACCTTTTCAGTCAATTGTTAAAACTGACATATTTATAAATATATAGATATTTATAAATATCTTAATTATAATTTATCAATGAAGGTTTTTTTTTTTCCTTTTTTTTTTCCTTACTTTTCATCGTTATATGCTGAAAGAATTAAAAAATTCTCTAGTGTGTCTCCTTATTGGAATTCCATACTTTCTTCGAAGGCCTTGGAATGGATAATAGAAGTTGATGAGTGTCACATTGCAGGGCTCCCAAATAATCCGCCAACTGAATACCAATAAATTTTAACAGAAAATTGTATAGTAGGTTTGCGCTAGAATTAACTTTCAAAGGTGCTTCCGGGGCGGTTTGTAAAAAAAATCTAAAAAGAAAATTTTTCTAAAATAATATTGGTATTCAATTGGCGGACCATTTGGGAGCCCTGACATTGCTTTGGGCATGTGAGGAGTGCATATAAATCGTAATTCCGATCTCGTAAGTAGTAAGTAGGGAAACCTTACTTTAAAAATTATACTTTATTTGCCGAAACGTCAAATAAGGCTTGCTGTTGAAACGAAACATTTTTCGTGTGTGTGTGTGCGTATTATGCGATAACTTCCGTAAAATGCGTCCAATTAGCTTGATATTTGGTAGATATATTGGCCAGGTACTCGTAATCAGCTGTATGGTTTTCATTTAATTTCATTTGTCAGATAAAAATAAACCATTTTATTTGCAATCATACTGCTGTTCTATGAGAATCCGATGATATTAATATCTTTATTTTATCATTCAGTGATACGAAAATGACGCATTTGAATAATTGATTTAAATGTTACATTATGGATACTAAATTTTTGCTAATCGCTGGAAGTTTTAAATGAATCTAATTTAAGGTTTGGAATTTTGTCAATACGTTTCCGAGACATTTGAAATTGTCTGAATAATTTTGATGTTATTTTACGCAAATGGTCGAAAAATACGAGGATTAGTCAGAAAGTAGGTCACAAAAGCCAATAAAAAAAGGAAAATCAAGATACATACTTAAAAGGCATGTTTATTTCTTTACATAATCGTCATTTACGTTGATACATTTGTCCCATCTCTTTATGAGTTTTCTAATACCTGCTGCATAAAAGTCTTTGGAACTCTCAACCATCTGTGTACCCCACATTCAATGTCTGCATCAGATGGCTGAAAGCTAAACCATGTGAACACCATGTTGCAGTTGCTAATGTGATCTATTGTTGTTCGCCTGTCATCTCTAGCCATTTCCTCAACCTTCCGCACTGTTTCTTCTTTCGCAACCTCAACAGGACGACACACTTCGTTCTTCATCAACAACTTTTGAACGTCCCTGCTCATCTTGTACAACTGTTGTCTCATAAATTCGAAATTGACATCTTACAGTTGGTCAGTGCTGCCAACTATTAACATATTTGGAAACAATTTATTACTAATTTAAGACCTCTCATAACGGTTTGTGACCTACTTACTGACTTTCTCTCGTACAAAAAAAATTTCTTTTGCACTTTTACAATTTTTAAATATTTTTTTTCCCTCTTTTTCATTTAAAAATTGCCTAGCAACTGTATTTCATAGCGTACACTGTTAAAAAAGACAGATATTTCTTAATGTCGAAAAGTATAATATAACCAAGAACGAGAATATACAATAATTTCATCCGAGTTACTAACGATTCCAAAAATCGTTCTTTATCTTCAAAAACCTCAGAAACCAATCCAAGATTTAGAGAAGCTTTTAATGCGTAAAATATTTTTACGAATTATTTTAAACTTATTCCAAATAAACCATTCAATAATAAAAATGGACTAGCCCCACTTTTAAAATCAACAGCTCGGTTAATATTTATTCAGCTCTGATCAATATATCCATTTAAAAAATATATATAAGGGCTTTCAAATGAAAAGGAGACTTTTGCTTTAGGGCCGTTGTTTCTAATCGCACCGGGTTAATGTGCCTGGGGCATTTTTCCCCAGTTGCGCATGTGTAGTGAGCGGCTTTGCTTCAGTTTACTTATTCTTGAAAAGTTGTTTTGTGCAATCGGACGAATGATGAGCTCCTCCAGATTAGCATAAAGAGCTGTTCTTCAATTTCTGAGGCTTAAACAAGCTATCAAATTTAAGCGCAGAGGCAAGCTCACTAAAGGAATACATAGTGTTGCTGCAGGATAATGCTAGGCCACGTGTGGCCATTAAGACTCTCGGCCTACTGGCAAAATTTCGGTGGAAGGTCTTGAAACATCGTCCATACCTCGCTATCTCACCATGGGACTCCCATATTTTTGGCCCCTTAAAAAAGTCAATGGAAGTTCAACGGTTCACATGTGATAAGGAAGTACAAGACATTGTGAAAAACAAGATCCACCTGTAACCCCTTAGTTTCTACACCGAAGTCACCCACTTCCTTCTTACAATGCATCAATGGCAATGACAATTATATTTAGTTGGAATGTTACACATTTATTATAATTACAATATTCTGTACTGGAATTATTCTGAAATTAAATATGCTTTAAATGTAACCATAGTCTCCTTTTCATTTGAATGCCCCTTTTATGTATGAACACCATCCTATAGTAATTATTTAAACGTCGATGAACTACTTACTGGATATCCTGGAAGGGGTTCTTTAAGAAGGAGATCACCAAATATTTCATCGCTGTATTTTGCTAGTTTATACTGCTGTTTTTTACTAAAAAGATAAAAACATGTATTAACATTATATTTACACAAATTGTAACTTGAATTTAGTATTATAAACGTTTTTTAAATATTAAATAAATTTCGCGTTATTCCTTTTTCATTCTTTTGTCATCGATGTTATGGAAGGTGTAGTCGTGGTATGAAATAAAGTACAGGAAAATTTGTATGAAATCTGTTCTTTATTTCTTTTTACGTTACACGATAATCCTTTTTAAGATCAGATCCAGTGTCCTGAGATATAGAAATTCGTTACGTTTCCATTATATTAGAAGGTGCGCGCGCGTGTGTCGTGGAATAGGCTAGCAATTAATTAGAGGAAAAGATCACGGTTTTTAGCCTCTCCAGCTATTTAAATGGAAATTTGTATTATTCCCAGCAGATGGCAGAATTATCAATAAAGGAGGATCTTTTCTTTTAATCGACTAAAAAGTATCCGGAGTCTGCTGCACCTCTTTCACCCGGACACTCCACTGACCAGACAGAAGCAAAGTTACGCTTATTTATTAATTTTAATTTTAAAGTTACTTCGAATTTGAGGTCTGAAAGTAATAAATGTTTGGCTGGAAAACAAATTTAACAGGGGCAAATTAGGTTTAAGTTTTAGATTTAGAAGTTAAACAAAGGCAGCGGAAATTTTCATGTTAAATTTTAAAATTTAATTTAAATTTTTATTTTTAAAAATCGTTTATTTTTTATTCTTATATATATATATATATATAGATAGATAGATATATACAGTCATACGTATGAAAATAAATGTAATATACTGCGGATAGTGTCCACGGACCCTTAAGTATAGTATACTAGAAAATAAACTTTTTTAAATAACTGCTTTTTAAAAAGAAATACATATTTGCTTGAAATTTAAACAACACTATACTACCAAACTATAGAAAACAGATTAGCATTCGAGATCAATAGACTCGATGGCATGTATCAATTTTTAGCTACCGCGGTTCTCTTTGAAACCCGAAACATTTTGCAAGATTAGACATCCCACGATTGCATAAATGATAATGATTTATTGATATAGATTGAACATTTATTTTTAGTTGCTTTTCTGGATGCTTTATACAACATTCACTTTGTATGACACACACTTTGTATCTTAACACTCACATCATACACGCATAAAACCCAATTAACAACTACAACTAGCCTATATATATAAAATCCTAATGAATCGAATTGGAACGAATTTATGTAACGATTCTATGAAACGACTGATTAAACAACTGATTACGTTTCACGGCTATTTCTCCTAAAATATGGAATACTTTGCGATGAAATTAACACCAAAAATCCGCATTGATCCACAGATCTCAAAACTGGTATTAGAATTTTAAAATTAGAATTAGTTTTCGAAATATTAATTTTTTTCTAATTTTAAATACTTTTTTTCTAATGATGGCAACTCAAATTTTAATCATAACAGATATTTTTTTTTTCATATTTTAGAAAAGGTTATTTTAAATTAATTTGGCGACGAGTTTGGCCTCCCTTAAATGTATGCTAAGAAATGCATCATGTTACTTTTATTCAGAATTCAATTTGTATTTCATTATCATTTTATTTAATACAAAACTTTCATTCAAAATTGAAACCTTTAAAATAAATGGCTTTTACTTCATTCATTTTTTTAAACGAAACGAAAAGAAAAATATTAGACACAGATGCCATATACGCAACGGGGTACCTAATTGGCACCCAAATGGCGTTATTTTGCCTGACATGGTAACCCGGCTATTGTTGCTTATTTATTAATAAATGTTTATTTGAATTTATTTTCTTTTTATTTACAAAAAATGTTATAAATTGTTTTGTTCTATAGTTATTAATTATTTTTTTTTATTTATTGTTATTTCATTTTAAAAATAACAGAAAATAATTTAAAAATACATATGTAACAGGTATTTGAAAACGAGGTTTTCGCCAAATTGTCGTAAAAAAAATCACGCCAAACCCGGTATGTATGTGACAATGCATCAAATCATGAGATTTAATTTCCACTTCAAAGCAATGTTTTAATGTTATTACTTCTCCCGTCGACCAATTTCGCCAAATTATATAAATAGCCAAATTATACAAATTGACATCTTTTTTTATTTTAAATAACAAAAGAACAAATAAATTAGTATAACATTAATACGACCATTATTGGCATTTAATCTTATAGTTTGGCGACAGATTTTTGGTCGATGGGATAACCAAGTAGCACCGTTTTAATTTACCACTCGAAAAATAAAAAAATGCTAACTGGCGAGTTAAAAAAAAGCTATTGGTGATATTTTCACCCGGCTAACATAAAAGTACCAGGAATTCTTTGTGATCATGGCAATTTTTATGTAGTTTTATTCGAAAAAATAATTTTGATTCTTTAATCAAAATGGAAACCTTTCTTATGAAAAGCGAAGGAATCAGCCCGTTGTTTATGGCAGTTACATGACTTGGACTATTATAATATAAACGAAATAATGGGGATAAAATAATATTCGGCGACTTATCACACCTGTGGTTGGCTAACATTAAAGTACCAAAATGGCCGCCTGGAATATAAAAAGTGAAGGGATCCGCCTGGAGCTGTTGATGATAGTCACATGACTTAGGCTATTATTATAGAGATTGTTTTCAATTTTAAAAACAGCGCTAAGAATAATATTTCCTAACGATTAAAAATTTATTTTCACGTGACTATTAAAAACAGAAAAAAAAACTTTAAAATTACTATTAAATGAGTACGTGTTAAAGGCAAGAAAATATTAAAAATTATGTCCTGAAAATTGTATTTACATGTGAATATTAAAAGGGAAAGGAAACTTTAAAATAATAAATACATTAACATGCGTTTAACCCTTTCACGGACAAGGCACTTCTATTCGTAAAATCTTGAAATCAGTGAATGGCACCAGAATTTACAAACAAATTTCGAAATACAAAAATGCTTTTGTTCACTTACTTAATAAAAGGGAAATTTTCATCCCAATATTCTGATGCTAATGTGGCATTCAAGAATTAAAATTAAGTGGTCCAAAAATGAACCACAGCCCTTGAAGGGGTTAAAGCAGCAAATTTTAGTAATTGTATTATGTCAATCGTTTTATAACGCTGTTAAAAAATACCGAGAGATAAAGTCTCTGTTTACTTAATTCATTTTATTTTAGCTTCTTTTCAAATGTTTAACATGATCTTCTTTAACCAAACACGAAAACAACCATTGGATGTCTTAACAGCAACTGATTCTACCTTAATTTTTTGCAATCAAAGGGAATTGAATGGAAACCCGTTTACACGGAGATCGCTACAGGTTTTTTCAGTATAATTCAGTCTTTTCTAATCTTTTTAAAACCGATCAGATTTGCGTGCTTTTAGTGTCTACAGTGTCTGAACGGGGGTTGGCGAGCGTAGCTTGCAGAGGGCAGAGCCCCCTAGTAGATTATAATATTGCATTAATATCAAGCATACAAGTAATATTTGGCGATGAAATTTAGCGAAGTACTCACAGTTTTGTGTTATCCGTATCAAAAGCGAAAAAAGAATGTTTCGGTTCAATAAGCAGACAAGATTCTGCCGGACATATTTAAGATTTTAAAAAGTTTTGAAAAAAATTGTTATTTCTTTAATAGTAATGAAAAAGACACCTAAATTCCAACGACACTTTCCAACAATCAAATTTGAGAAAATCGTCTGCATCGAAAAGAATACAATGGAATAAAAGAATAGATGATAAAAGTATAAAATAGAGCATAAAGAAATTTCATATAGATAGGGATAAATTTCGGAAGCTTGTTGGTTGTTCCCCTTGTTACTAATGATGCTATTTAAAGGTGTCATTACAGATTTTGCTATAACTGTCCAATCTTGTCTGTTTATGTATGAAGTGGGCATCCTGCATACATTTATAAACTGATACATTTATGATAGTTACTTACCAGCAGTGGTTTTCAAAAGAAAGTATCACTGGATATTCTGAAGTGATAAAGGCACAATCTCTAATAGCATAAATTGCATCCTAAAAAATAAATTAAACAGTTTAATGCTGCAAAACATTATCTGAAACTGAAAAAATAGATAGAAATATCCTTGTTTATAGGTATTTTGTTAAATTATTTCAAAACATTTTTCTCCCTTGTGTAAATAAAAATAAGAGAGGACTTAATTTACAAATTAATCACTGACACTTTCAGAAGTGCCCGCAGATTCTGTATGTACGTACGTATGTATGTACGTATGTATGTATTTACGTAACGCGATAACGACTTGATAGAAATATCCAATTTGCTTCAAATTTTGTAAATTGGGGGTTCATTGGTTGAGTATAAAGGGGGGGGGGAATGGGGGACTAATCCCCCTTAATTTAGATAAATGTGTTTTTTATGCAGAATTGTCCGATTTGCTTCAAATTTTGTAAATAGGTTCATTTTGATAAGGCGCTTCCCTGATTAGTTTTGGGGGTTCATTGGTTAAGTATAAAGGAGGGGGATGAGGGTAACCCTCCCCTTAATTTATATAAATGGATTTTTCATGCAGAATTATTCGATTTGCTTCAAATTTGGTATACAGTTTATTCTGATAATGCGCTTCCCTGATTAGATTTGGAGATTCATTGGTTAAGTATAAAGGGGAAATGGGGGAGCTAATCCCCCCTTAATTTAGATAAATGGGGTTTTTTTTTGTCGATTTCTTTATTTTTCGAGGGTCTTATTCTTTGAAATAAGAGCATAATATATAATTTGTGCGAATAGCCTGTGAGCTCAATGCCATCTGTTTAACTGGGCACTTTTTTTTTTATATTGTACCTATTAGACGAGTATTTTCATACAAATTTTAACTGAAAAAGAACATCGAAAGTGAACATCTTGTACACAAAATAAATATCTTAATTAGAATTTCGAATAAGAGAGTTTAAAGTGTGAATCAAATATAAAGGAGAGTTTTTTAATAGATTATTTCTTTTATATTTTTTATCAAAATTATACTAAGGTTATTTTTTAAATAACTTTCTTCAACATCTACGCATTTTCCCAACATATTGGGAGTTTTTTTTTTTTCCCACATAACAGAACGAATTGAAACGTGTATTAAACTAATTGCACAAAATGTTTTTGACTTGTTTATCTTATAAAAATATTTCTTCTCGTAACACTTTTTTAAAGAGATGAAAACAAATTCTAGTCCTAAAATGAAAAGTTTGGTCTATAAAAAGAATGATCGAATGATAGCCAATGTCCAGTGAAGTTTCTGTAACTTTTGTTTTGTTTGTGTGAGGTCTTGAAGTTTTTCGACAAAGATATGTGGGATTGGGATCAGAATGGAATGTTTTTAGTACCGATGCGCTGCTTTAATCTTTTCCAAAAATTCACAGTACTATACTGCATTATAAGTACACCGCTAATGAAGAAAATTGACGTACACACCCGTAAATCAAAAATAATTAGTGACAGTGAGATCTTTGTCTGTGTTTGCTAAAGTGGAGCATTTTCACTTTTTGTGGGCCATTTAATACTAAGGACAGGGGTCGTACGCTTAAGGGAATTTTTCAGGACAAATATCACTATTTATTTATAGAAAAATAAATCTAGGTTAAACGCGCGAAATTTCGCCTTATTTAAAAGAGATTTTTCCATAAGAAAATACTGGTACCGAAGAATTTCCTGGTCGGAAAATTTCAGGACAAGTACGACCCCTGTAAGGATCGTCCGAAACAGTTTTTAAGACTGAAACTGAAACCGAATTTTGGTAATCTTTCTATTTTTGGTCGAAAACGAAAACGAAAACTTCCAAAAAACTTTTAATTAATGAATACATACATAAATATAGAGAATTATTAATCAATACGTGTAATTATACGTGTGGCCCAAGTTGGTTCTCTGTGCCTCTGACGCCAACTTTTTATTTTCATATAAAATAAAATGGGATTAATTGATCTACGACACAGACTGACTTTCTAATTATACGAATTTCATCTAATTAAAAAATATTTTAGATTTATCTTTTATAATGATTTTTGTAAATGATCATTTGTTATACTAAAGCTTTCTCAAAGAGTATTCAAAACATTTCTGCGGTTTCAAACAAATTTTTTCCTATTACTGTTAAGTCTGCAGCTTTTAATGAGCTTGTGAAAAGCTTCGTATATGCATTACTTGCTTTATAATTTGCACTCACTTCTCGAGTCAGTCAGGACTGATAAATGTAAACAGTGAAGTTCATAGCAATAAATAAAGAGTGTCTTATTTGAGCCGATATAACTCAAATCAACGAGTAATATTGAAAATTTTCGAAGGAAGAAACGAGATTTTTGGAATACATATAGTTTAAGCCGAGTTTCTGTCCGGTCGAATTTTCGGTCGATCGCTATTTAATACTGAACCGTCTTATTTCACTTTCTTCGCAGCTATTTTAGAAATACTTGTACCATTTGCAAACTTGAGGCCTCAATAAGGCATCATTTTCGAATTTTGTATTCAATCTGTACAAAATTTCGATAGGAGGTTTGATATTTTCATTTGTAGAACGTTTAAAAAGTATTACTTTCTGTAAGCACACTTAGTACTTTTTGTTCTTTCATAATGATAATGACTAAATACATGAATGTATGAAGATAAAACGATGCGAAACGAATTTTTAAACTGTAAAAAATTTCTATTGATATTAAAACGTCCCATTTATATTTGATTCACTATTATACAGTACTTACAAGGAAGGTCTCCTTACTAGATATACTCGGAATATTTTGAAAAAAATACTAATTAAAATACTTATGCATGTAATAAAGGATCAGTCAAATTTAGCGGCGGAATTACAATAGAAAGATTGTCGAAAAATAAAATATTTTCGAGTATTTGGCGCGAAAAGACGAAAGCTTCAGGCGATTTGGCAAACAGCACTTTTCTTCGCCCAAAACAAACTATTTTAATGCATCTGAAAATTGCTTGTTAATTGATTTTGAAATAGTATTTAATGGATTTAAACTTAAACAATGAGAGAGTTTAATGCATATATATTTTTTTTGTTTTACATATTTATGTTGCTTGTTGCTGTAGTTATTTAATTTTATCTCTGTTAAAATAATTTCATATATAAAAAATATTTTCATATTGAAAAATATATTTTCATATAGTTAAGCGTATTAAATAAAGGCCAGATGAAGAATGGTGCAGAAAAGTTTTTGTTTCCATAGCAACAAAATTTAATCGACAGTACTCAATTGGACTTAGTTTTGAGATTGAAACAATTTTAATTCATTTAAATTTTGATTTAATTCATCAAATTTCATAGTTAACTTTCATAAAAATGTATATATGACAAAACTATAGTTAAAACAAAGTAAAACTGACAAAACTAAAGTTATTTACATTAAATTTATTTAAACAAGTTCAATATAAAACATTTTTACCTTAAAGAGTATTTAACATAAAACAGTATTTTTTGAAATTTTATTCCATCGCCAACCGGTGATAAATCGCCAAATAATGAAATTTTCATTATTTTTTTGCAGACACTCTATCGAGACTCCGCAATTTTTTTTTTTTTTTTTTTTTTTTTATAAACATATCTATCCTCATTAGAAGAACATTCTATATTTTTTTTTCAGATTTTTCGGAGTATGCCCGTATGAAGACCTTCCTTGTTAGTCAATTAAACGGCAATTAAAACATTTCTTTAAGATGGAAAACCACACGGATACTTGACGACTTCTAAATATCAAAAGAATTAGCATAATCCTCTCAATTGACAAAGTATTGGACAAATCACATAGCTCTAAGTGATTAAATATTGTAAAAAAATAAGGATAAGAAGTCCTGTAGTGTACGGGGCACATTTTACTCATCGGAAAATCTTTTGTAAGGGGGTCGTATTAAAATTTAAATGTTGTATTTCTTCACATTTAATCCCCTGAAAATTCTAATCAACTTCATGAAATTCTGTACCTTTTTTACGTAACTTTGTAATTTAAAATATATGTCTTTGATCGATATTTCAGGAATAAAAGACGAGGTCAATATTTTTGGGGCACCCTATGTATATAGATAGATATACAAAGTGTCCCGAAGCTCGCGTTTAATCTTTATGTTATGGGGTAAATATATTCTGCACACAAATACACATAATTTATTTTCCTTCTAATTCTTTAACCAGTTCGGGACGGATGTATTGTAACAAAATTTTATTCTTAATTATCAGAATTTCCGTATAGTAAACTTTATCTTATTTAATTGCAGAAGTTCTTCGATTAGACAAGACTGTTATTTTTCAAAAAACGAAAAATTTAAAACCGTAATACTCAAAAATTAAAACTGTATCCGAGTTATATACGAAACATACACCAAAAGTGTGTGAATCGCTTACAGAATAGAAAATCCCTAGGAAATATCGAAGATTAAGAAAGCAAGTCGGGAATTGTACGTCAAACGTAGCAAATGAGGTGCGTTCGTACTATAACTAGTTTTATAAATATTCAGATCTTGGTGCAATAGTTGTTGCACTCTTATGCAAAAATGTATGAATGCAAAATTTATTACGATTATATATATATTGAATTCAGTAATACGCAAAATAATATGACTCCCTTTTAAATAAGACGTAATCACCATGGCAACCTAGAATCATTACCTATCATGGGATATCATGGAATTAATTGCGTATGATAGGATTTAATAGAATGAAAAAAACTTTTATTAATATCTTTTTAAGTTTTGATTCGATTTTCATAAAATTTGAAATGACTCGACAAAATTCTGCAACTATTATATACATCAAATTTCAAACCATTCGGTTGGGCAGTTTTTGCGCTGTTATATGCTGTCAGACGGACAGACAGTTGGACAGACCAGACGACGGCTATAGATGCTAAATATTTATATAATTACGAACGCACCTAAAAAATCAAGCAATAGGGAAAGCATAGGCATTTTTATTGTTTTATGAGACAAGTTAATAGACGCAGCCGTTAAAATTCTGGCCTAGCTACGAAAATGTTAAATGAAAAAAATTCGTGTAAATGTACTTTACTTTCCTCGCTGAAATGATTATAAAATTAAATTCATCCGTACAAACCTTAAATAAAATATCCGTACACATAGCTTTGCCGTGAGTAATAATGGGTTCTTCGTCTTTACCTTGTCCGTCCCAACAATCTAACTCCACACACCTTTAACAAAATAAATAAATAAATAAGTAAGTAAAAATAAAATTAATAGCCAGATCTGCGGTTTTATGTTACTTACATAATTCTCTACAACATAAAATTTTCGCATGGGTGTTTAACCCTTTATATACTGAATTATGAATTCAAGAAAACTTTATCTTCTAAAACATTTTTCGTGAATTGTTTGAACTACATTAGAAGATTTACATAATCATTTAATTTATTTTAGAAGGATTCATTAAATTTGAATTTATGTAGGGATTTTGTGCACTATTTATAACCCCACTCAAACCTTTTATTTTAAATATTTTCTTAGTATTTTGTAGAATTAAGAAATGTACAAATATAATGTTCTTACAATAGAAATTTCCGAATTGAAACCCCCCCCCCCCCTCCAGTGTCAAGAAAGCTGAAAAGATGCAAAGGCAAAAGAAATCATCCTTTTAAAAATATTTTTGTTTTTATAACCCATAATGCTTTTGGAACAAGATAAAGTAATGTATTTATATCTCATTCTAAACTGTATTGCAGCTAAAAGATGTATTAAATGAATTTTATAACAAGTTATTTTAATGGTACTTATAAGTACCGTCAGTAAATAAAGGGTTAATGAGAGTGAAATTCAGGTCTAAGCTCCTCTTTCAGTATTAATGATTAAAAGATAGAAATGATAAAAACTTTCTGGCTTGTTAAAGTTGGATAATTTATTTTAAAGTGATATGTTTGACATACGTTATGTAAATTCTAAAAGTAAAGGAAATATTGAATATTGTGTACCTTTCTGAATTGGCTAGCAAAAATAATAGAACCAAGTTATTTCAATAAATATCACCACTTTGGGAAAACTTGTGTCTATTTAATTCGTAACAGAGAAAGTGAAAATGTAAACCGTAGTTATCTTTTTTACATGGGGAAGAAAGGGATATAAAGTAATAATATGCTTTATTACGCATATTACATGCTGTTTGAAATATTTTTATATGTTATTTCAATTTTAGACAATTCTTGTACAGTTTTTATGCTGTCTACGATGCTTTTTGCCTGCGCGAAGAATGGATATCACCTGAAGACAATTTTCCATGATATGGTACCCGGACAGATCGATTTCTAAACACCCCAAACCCCTAACATCTTTTTCAGAAAAATAGTGACAGTCGTTTGCAAGAATCCTCAAAACAGAAAAACTAGTATGCTGTGACCATTCATTAAACTTTATTCTACGCCATTCTACTATACTAGCTGGGATTCGTCCATCTAGCAGTGGTTCCCAACGTGGGGCGTACGCCCCACAGGGAGGCAATTTGGCTTTCCAGGGGGGCAATTTGAGAATTCTGGCTTTCTAGGGGGGCAATTTGAGAATTCTGCGAAATTTGGACATTCGCTATTACGATCCTGAAATAATATGCTATTTAATTTTTAATATTTTTCATTATGAGTGAAAGCAAAAGTAACAAATAATTAAAAAATAATTTTGCAATATAAATTTTCTGGTTTCAAACATTTTTTTTATTTTAATTCCTTCAAATTGATTCATTACAATAAAGTCAAGGCGCTATGACAGACACATCACATTTGATCAACCAATTAAAACGCATCTTATTAGAAGTGTTTATATTAGGATTCCAGAGTGAATATCTTAATTTGGGGGCATCCGTGGCCAACACCACACTGCTAATCGCTCGAGAGCGTAGGAGGCTTGCGGGTTCGACTCCAGCTGGCTCCGTTGCATACTTTTTGTGGAGCTCCCGGATGTAAAAATTCTCTGTGTTGTAAATTTCATTGTGCTATCTCGTCCCTGTATATCGACGATGACTTATAAACAGGCCTTGGGGTCAAACACAGAAGTCTGATGTATGTGTTCAATAAAAACGAAAAAAAATTCTTAATTTGGCTGATAGTAAGCGATAGAATATTTTTAGCAGTTCTGGACAAGAATTACTGTCACAATTCTGAAGGTACGCCCCGTCGTTCTGGGCGTGTTCGTTTTCTGGCTGCAAATACACTGCTCAAAAAAATTAGGAGAGCAAGCAAAAAAGTGAAGAGAACAATGCAAGACAGCCATACATGGGCAGAAAATGGATAGTACACGTGTATCAATGTGCGATATAGAAAAAAGGACGCAGAAAAATTTGTAAGGGAGCTTTTATTCTTTGAAAAGATGGAAAGAACATGAAAAGATGGTTTAGGGCAACAATTTGGTTCATGTAAATGATAAAAAAAAGTATTGTTTAGAAAGGATGCAAGATTTTTAATATAGCGTGTGGTCTCCTCAAACAGCTAAGACTGCTGCATGCCTGTTTTCCATGGATGCGATGAGGTTATCGATTAGACTTTGGGGAATACTGTTCCACTGCTCAAGATTTACAAACTCCAAGTCCCGGACAGTGAAAGGAGGCCTTGGTCTCACAGCAATGCATCGTCTGAGTATGTCATAAACATGCTCCATCGGATTTAGGTCAGGAGGGCATGCTGGTCATTCCATGCGCTGTATTGTTTTAGCTTCAAGCATGATTTCCACAAGACGAACTGTATGAGGTCTGGCATTATCATGCATGGAAAAAAGAAATCATTAATTGCTGCAACATAAAATACGACATGAGGTCTCAGTATCTCGTCTGTATAACTTAGGACCGTCAAAGTGTCATTTTGAATTATATGCAGGCCCGTACGTCAGCCTATGCTGATTCCAGCCCATAGCATCAACCCACCTCGTCTGTAATGTGATCTTTCACGAACGAATGTGGGATTATTTTGAGTGCCTCTTTCTCTCAATGCCAAAACACATCAGATGTCACATCCAAACTGAATCGGGACTCGTCTGCAAACAGAATTTGACTCCAACAACGTTGCCTCCAAACTCGGTGTTCAGTTGGCCACCTTCTTTGGGTCGCACAGTTGCTTGAGGTCAACGGAATACAGACCATTGTCTTACGTGCATAGAGACCACCCTGATGAAGCCTATTTAGGACTGGTTGGCTGGACACCCTTCGTCCTGTGGCCAAGAACTGAGTAGCATTGCCCATTCCGCCTCGACGAGCTGTTAACAGGATATACCGGTCATCAGTTTCTGTGTTAGCACATTTTCGACCTTGCACTTATCGATGAGTACCATTCCATGTGTGTTGGAATCGATTCTACAGTCTTTCATGGACACTTCTCGCGACTCCAACAGCGTCCGCTACACTTCGTTGTGTTTCCACAAATTCAACTGTCCCGATAACACGCCAAGCCATGGATTGCGGTAAATCATGTTGTTGTGACATTTTCAAGCCACCCTTTCTCAAAACACAAGCTGGGCAATTGAATTTTACAACTGAGGCAGTGAAACAGACGTTTCTGCAAAATCCCGATTTCTGCACATACCTCCTTTTTCTAGTTTTTGACGTCATAAATTTTAATTTACATGTGAAGTTTTCTTTATCTGTTTTCTACAGCACTTTAAATTATGGATGTTTTATTTTACGTTACTTATCGCTGTAAATATTTGCGTAAGTTCGTTAAAACCATGTGCTTCCCTAATTGTTTTGAGCAGTGCATATGTTCCATGACTTATTTGGCGGTTTTCTGTGAAGTGATTTAGATTGCTTTGCGTTTCGATTTATAATTATTATTTAAATGGTTTAACTATTGGAAATAGAGAATTTTCAAAACTGTATTTAATATTTCGTTTTGTAAATATTAATTTAAATATAACAGTTGTTTAAAATAAGGTTTGAGAGCTGCATAATAGCATTTTATATTCTTTAATTGTTTAATGCGTGTTAATTTTTGTATGAGGCCATAAATATATTTTTTAACGAGTTTAACTCAGAGCAATGACTATATTGAAAATATTTCAATCAAAAATTCTGATTTTAAGTATATTTTCTATGATATTCTAATGGTTTCTAATTTTGTGGTTTCAAAAATTTTGAAACTTAAATTTATGGTTCTGCATGATGTTCAAAAATTCTTATTCTATATACATTTTCGACTTTAAAAATTTTAAGAGCTAAACTTTTACTTCTTATTAAATGCTTTTCTAAAAATTCAGAATTTATTCTTTGTATTGCTAATGAAAAAAAAAACTGAGTGTTGAATAAAATTTGTGTTGTTTTGAAATAATACGGTTTAGTCAATACAGCCATTCTCACAATTCATTTCTTATTTTGAACCAAAGTATACTATGGAATCTATCAGACCTATTACCGCCTATGTAAACTTCTATCTTTCACTAATATTTTTGAATATTCAATAAAGTTGACAAATCTAGTACCTGATATACAATCTGTCTGCAGTCAACATGAAGCACAAGGATGTCATTAATTTTATTCTATTTATCTCGAATCTTATAATTTGAATTTATTTTATTATACATTTATTAATGCTATTTTTTTTACTGTCGGCAATTAAAATGATAAAAGCATCGTCGAAAAAGCTCCAATTAAAGTAATTTTCATGTATCTCAATTCGCTATTAAATATTTCAAAATCTAATTTGCTTTTTACTATTGTTGCATATTATTATTATTATTATTATTATTAATGATTTGTTCCTGCGTACTTTTCTTTATTTATGCTCTTTTTTTTACTTGTTTAAGTTTTTTTATTGCATTTTTTAAATGTGTTATTGGATTTTAAAGGGAATAAGACTTCACTTTTTTATATAATAAGAATTATTTGTCACAGATATGGGAGGGGGGGGGGGGCATGAGGGTTTTAGAGATGATTTGCTGGGGCATGGCCCAAAAAATGTTGGGAAACACTGATCTAGATGGTCGTTTTGGGGGTAGGGAAAAATTGGAGGAATTTAAAAAGCTCTTGATTTCGCTTGAATTACTATCCAAATGCTGGATTTGCTTGAATTATTCTCTAAATGATGGCCAGAATAGAAACTCGTCATTTCATCGTATCATTCTCAAAAATTCAACTTCATATGATATTAAATTGGATAAACACAAGCAATACATTTTCATAACATGCAAACTATGCGTTAAACAAATTTGGATTAATTCGTTAAAAAATAAATTCACGAAATGTTTAAACCAAAAGAAAAAAAAAAAAATCATTTTTGTTTTATGTATAGAATTCGCAAGCATAAAAAATAATTTACCTAAATAATCAATCCAGTAATCCCATAATCGTGTAACAACAATCAAATGTTTATTATTATTATTATTATTCGTTGAAAGAATTCATTACAAAAGCTGTGTTTTAATAAAGAAAGCGTGTCTAAACAAATTAGCTGCCTTAGCTAGAAAGATTATCAACAGAACAAAAAAAAAACTTTCTAAATCATTTTTGACGCTGCGATAATTTCCAGTAAAACACTAACAGCCATTTCGCGACGTAATTCTCTATTTCTCCATTTCAAAAATCAATAAATAAAAATTAGAGTTTGTTGACAAAAACTTTACTTTTAAAACTGAAACCGGGCTTCACTGATTCATAGGTAAATAACGTCAAAGGTCTTTTCTGATGTTATTCTCTGAACGTGAAGACTGTACGCATTGTTCACTATGGTTTTCGAAATGAAAAAAAAAATCGCAATCAATTCGATTCTTTTTCTTGCTGATTGATTACGTTAGGGATGAAATTTTTAATGCCGATAACTCAAAATATAAACATTTTAAAAAATAGCTCATAACTCGGAAAGAAAAGGCTTTTTTTTTCAAAAAATATAACATTTTGCGGTTTTATTAAAAAAATAATTCTTAGAAAAAAATGGGCGATTGGCATATAAAACATAATGCGTTTAACCCCGAATCTGTAAAGGTTAGTCATGTGATTTGCGTTATTATACAAGGGAATATTCCCGAGCTTCCCGGGTTACTGAATATAGATAACTGTATTAGATTTTTTAAAATTTAATATTTTTTTTTTAGAATACGCACTAACAATATCAAAATTTATATTTATATGAAAAATAGTAATTAGTTTAAATAAAGTTTTGAAATTTATTAAAAGTGATAGTTTTGTATTGGCCTCACGGCAAGAGTTAATAGCAGAAGAAATCGTCAAAGATCAGTATTTAAATTCAGCCTTTTTTTAATTTTGATCATTTTAGTGGTTTAAGTGCATATTTTCATCACATTCTAAAATTTTTATTTTATTTATATTTTATTGTTTTATTTATTTATTGATGAGTGTTTCAATTTCGTTATGTCATATAAGCTGGAAACAAATGCTGAGCTACTTATATTAATTTAAGTACAAACGGATTTATCTTGCATAATCATCTGCACGCGATAGACATAAATAAAAGAAAATCATGCCTGAAAATTGTTTTAAAAACAATAAAAGTTGAGTAAATAGCAATACTTTTTAAAAACAAATTGCGATACAATTTGCAGTACATTTTTTCGCTATTCGATGGTGTAAAATTTAAATTGGGCGATATTTAGAAGTTTTTTCGTTTTTTTCTTTAGAAAGAGAAATTTGATCGTCTGCTGTTGCCATTCGCAAAATGACGCCAGCATTACGCATAGATACGTTTGTCGTTTATAATATAATTAATTTATAATGGCATCAGCGATTATGAATATAAAGCATAGAACATTTCTTAGAATTTAACACAGTTACAGTGATCATGGAATAATAATAAAAAAAGAATAGAACAATAGCATTCCTTGTTAGATATTAAAATTTAACATTCTATCAACATGTGCATCTTTAATCATTAATTTCAAATATAAAATTTGATGCATTTTATACAAAGCAAAAAATAAGAAACAAAATAATGTTCACCGCAAAAATCATAGGTCTAAATCAGTCAGTCTATTTTAGGACACCCGGTATATACTCAAACCTAATCACCGTCTGCTTATATCAAGTTCTAACAGAATATGAAATTTGATTAAATTCTGTTCTCGGGATATACCTCTCGCGGAAAACGTGAAAAGCACTGTATATTATCGCCGCCTGTTCCACAATATACACCAAAACCTAATCAGCACTCATTTATGGGTCTATGTGCAACTAAATCTGAAGTTTGATCAAATTTCGCTAATTAGTTCTTGAGAAAGAGCTGCCACAAAATTTGTATCACACGCAAACTAACAAACAGACACATTTTCATATATATATATATATATATATATATACCAGGTGTCCTAAAATGGACTGTTTATAAAATTCAGTAACTTGCAAATGGTGACAGCTATTAAAAGAAATCTTGCGGGAGGGTTATGTAAAATGCCAGAATTTTTTTTACTGAGATTTTCGGTTTTAGGCAAAGCAATAGGCGCTAAAAAAAAGGGGGCGGTCTCTTTCTTCTCCCAGAATTGATGCGAAGAAAAGAGGTTAAATACAGGGTTATTCATAAATCCCTCGGGGGTTTCGAAGCGCTGTAGTAAAAAAACTAAGACTAATACAGCAAAAAAGAATATTTGAAAGAATACAGAAGCAAATCAAGTTTTGTTGTCAGCAGTTGCTGGCGAACCACTGAAGTCAGTTAGTAAATAAAAATGACGTTTACAGGCGAACAGAAAGCGTTTTGTGTCTTAAAATTTGCAAAATCTGAATCAGTGGTGTTTGTTCAGCGGGCATTTCGTACGAAATACCGAACACAGGGACCAACTGACAAGACAATTCATGTGTAGTACAATAAGTACAAAGAACGTTGATAGCACCATGTTGAGTAGAGTGTGGCAAGAACTGGACTATCGCATTGATGTATGCCGTTTGACCAAGGGTTCACACATAGAACACCTGTATATATAGAGAGTGAATCCCTAACAAGGAGATTGCATTGGTGACTGACACCCATTCCCTTCCTTCCTTCGCATCAATGCTGGGAGAAGTGAGAGGCCAAAAAAATCGGGTGTTTTTTTAAAGCCTATTTCTTTCAGCACCATCTATTGCTGCTATTTCGAACTAAAACCGAGAATCTCTGTAAAAAAAACTTCTGACATCTTACATAACCCTCCACAAGAATTGCTTTAATAGCTGTCGCCATTTGCAAGTTACTGATTTTTAAAATCATCCAGTCCATTTTAGTACACCCGGTATAAATGTATATGCGTATACTATACAATATGAAATCTGATTTTTTGTTGACAGATTTCGCTTTAGTGCCAAAGTGCCACGAACAACGGGATATTAATGTAAAACAATAAAATAAACTTTTTTACGTACAAATTTTCGCTTCCATTGTTTGACGGATTTACAGGTTTTGGGATGCGTTGAACTCGAATTGACTATTTTTGGAAAATATCTGTTTGTCTGTCTTATTAATCAGTATGTAACACAATTTTGTATCCGCTCTATCTGAAGAATTAATTAGGAGGGAATTTAATAAAACTTTATATTCTGTTAAACCATGACATGAACTGGTGCGTTTTAGGTTTAGGTGTATATCGCCTAACAGGTGAAGCTGCTATGCAGCATCTTTCACGATTTTCGTGATAGTGATAGCTATAGCTTAAGAACAAATCCATGAAATTTCCTAAAACTGTATATGCTCTTAGACCTTGATTTAATGGATCGTGATTAGGTTTTGGTGTATATTATCCAGCTTGTGGCGTAACTATACAGTATTTTGTATTATTTCCGTTAAAGCTATATCTCGGAATCTATGAGATGGAATTTCCTCAAATATCATGTTCTGTCAGACCTTGACATAAGTAAATACTAATATATCAATGCTTATAACTTAACACGTAGCACTGCTGTGCTGTATTTTTCACGATTGCCATGGTAGCTATATCTAAGATCCATGGAGTAGAATTTCATCAAATTTTGTATTCAGTTAGACATTGACATAAGTTGGTACTGATTAGATTTGGACGTATCTTGTTCAACAGCTGGCGCTGCTGTGCTGTTTTTTTTACTTTTTCCGTGATAGCTTTAATCTCACCATCTGTGGTATGGAATTTCGCCAAATTTATTATGTAAGATATTTATTAAAAGTCATATTGAATAAGTTTTGACTTTGTTCCTCAACAGGTGGCGCTGCTAGGCTATATTTTCAGGATGAACATACATCTCATAATATTGGGTAGAAATTCACCAAATTTTATATTTGAAATTATTAAATAAAATTATATATGTTAGTCCGATTTTGCATTTAAATACCTAACATCAAGGGCTGTTGAACTGTGTCTTTTTTATTCACCGGTCGCTGTAACTCCATGTTAATTGCAAAGAAATGTACTCTACTTCGTAATTGTTAGTGTGTAACAGGGCTACTTAAATTAATATATTAGAAGAAAATTTGTGATGGCCACAGCATACTAGTTTAATTTGCTCTAATCAAATAATTGCCATTTGTGGCAACTCGTCTGTTACTTGCTGCTTTTCACTATTCTATCAAAAAAATGTTCATTGTTGAGATATTTTTTTAATTCTCCTTGAAAATCATTTAAAAAGTCGTAAACTGCCACTCAATTAAGCTACAGTTTCCAAACAAATTGCATTCGAAAGAACAGACGTGGGAAAAAAAAGTTAACACCCCGTACTAACTCTGCAACTATTTAGAATAAAAGAAAGTTACTGGCACCAATGGCATTAGAAATAATGTCTACTTTTAAACGATGTATATAAAATTTGCTTAGGGGGCCATCTACAAATCAGAACCAGACCAAACTTTGTTTTTTCAAAGGCAAGACCCTATTTTGACAATATATATTTTAGATCTTCGGCTCAAATTATGCCTAGAAATGAAATTTCTAGTCATTTGAATGATAAGTTTTTGAAACATAAACATTCAAAATTTAAAGCTTCTAATGTTAAATTACATTTTAATATATATATTTTTTAATATCTCCTGAAATTATAATCCTAATGTGATAGTTTTCTGTGTGGTCGTGTATGTAAAAATATGAATTGCAACCTACAATTTGTTTGACAGATTTATATTTATTATGTCCTGCTTTATGCGAAATCTCAATTTCAAATTTTTCTTTCAAGTACTTTTAAAATTATCATTAAAAAACGTCAAAATGGTAGTTTGCAGTCTATGATGTGCAGAAAAGCATAATTTAAAAAATATATTTTACTCATTTTATTGAAATATTTGGACTAGCAATAGTCGAAACATATTAAGCGAAAGAAATGGTCATATTGACAAAAACAATACATTAATAGAAGTGACATAGTCATGCTGTAACATTTCAACAATCGAGTACCGATTTGCAATTTGGATACAGCTCCTAAAATATGCTCATTTTAAAATAATGAAACTAATCGTACGAATTTCATGAAAGTTTGGATTTAGGCTAATTGAAAGATGTAGAATTTATTTATGGTGTTAAACTTGGATATTGTTATTGAAAAAAAAAAGTTTGGGTTCGTTTTGATATATAGATTGTAGATGCCCCTCTAAGCAAATTTTATATACATAATTTAAAAGTAGACTTTATTTCCAATCGTTTTGTACCTGTAACTTTCTTCTACGGTAATTTGTTGCAGAGTTAGCAGGGGGTGTTTACTTTTTTTTTTTCCACGACTGTATATTTTTTTCTTAATAGATAACTTTAAACTTGGAGTTGTGCGGCCTTTAGAAGTGTGATGAGAAAGGCATAGCACCGGTCGTTGCCGTTATCATTACACCTTTCTAAAAAGAGCTATTGCTTTTTAGCAGTCGTTCAAACGTGAGCCATGAATTTATAGAGACGACAGGAAAGTCCGTACTGGAAGAAATAGGACTTTGTCGCTAATAAACATTTTAGTCTGAACATAAGCCATTCATATCTCACTATAATTTATTCTAATTATTTTGAACTCACGATATCTCACATAAATATATACCAAAAATGTAAAAAATACCAGTCTTTCTCAAACAAACTTCAGGATTTTAATTCAGACAACATTTTGAAAGGTTTTAATATTTTATAAGAATACATTTGAATTTGATTAAGTGCTTTTTTTTTTTTTTTTTTTTTTTTTTTTAGAAAATACGTAGTTGCAAGACAGAATAGGTTTCATTCGCGATAAAACTGCAACTAATATCACACACTTCATTAATTTAACGCAATTATTATAACGAGGTGTAAGCCGTCGAATTTCGTCGAAAGAAAATGTTTAAGAAGGAACTGTTTCATTGATTTATAATAAACCTACAAAATTAGTTACAATAAAAAAATGCATCTTATATTGGTTACTCTAACTCTCAAGCAAATATTATTTTAACTTAAAGTTAGAAAAGCACTATATCTATAAAACTCAGCTGTCTAAATCATTAAAAAATATACTTAGTCATATGCGTAATCAGTAAAATATTATAAAGATCAGTTATTATGATGAAGTTATCAATTGAGACTCTTAGGATTGCTATTCCGGAATGAAAACAGCAAAATTTATTCCACTTTGATAGGATCATAGAATTTTTTCCGCATGAAATCTAAACCCGACATCATTTTTACCTTCTCAAAATTTACATACGCACCTCTCATATCAGTATTTATCATTTTTTCAAAAATGGTATTTTAATTTGATCATTTAAAAATCGCTGTAACTCAAAACTCGAAGTCACGATTGTCAGCAACATCTTTGCATGTGAACAGTCGCACTCAACATCAGGTTCTAATCTCAGTACCGGAGAGTAAAAATTACCGTAGTTTATATTCTTAGACGTATTTGTGTTAAAATGTTTAGTTTTATCTAAAAAATTGACCACTTTCTTTTATATATGACATCATTTTCGCTTACTTTATCATTTCGCCTAGTGTCTGAAACTTAGTATCAGTACACATGCAGAAGGAAAAAAATATGGAAACTTTGTGAGGAAAAATGCGTGTTTTCAAAAGCGGTACGACATTTTCCGTTCAAAAAATTTTGTCTCAGGATGCCTCTAATGGGATTTTGTGCCACTAAACCCTATACAACAAAATCTAAACTATACAATTTTTTTAAAAATTGTTTTTTGAATCTTTATAAGAAAATGGCATGAATAAAGATAAATAAACCTGATTATTTCTCTCTTCTCTGGAATAATGAAAGCTATCTAATTGCCACCATTTTGAAGGAATTTCATAAAATATTTTTTTTTAATTAAAATATAAAAATGGGCATATTTTTTTTAAAAAAAAAAGAGCTAGTGTGTGTACAACTACAAATGAACAGCTCTCAGTTAGAAAATTATTAGTAAAATTGGTTCAGTAAAAAGCTCAAGGCAGATGACTAAAAAACAACATGGTGTTTTAAATATATAAATTATATAAAATTATGAAAAATTAAAATAAGCAAATTACGTTATGTTGATAAAATTATAATAGAATGTCTTAAAGAACAGCAATAAAATTGTATTAGTCAAAAGAACTTTGGACCCAAAACTTGGGGAACATTATATTATTTTAAACCTCAAATTATTGTCAAGAACTTCTTGTTTGCTTGTCTAACTCGACGAAGCAAATTCATGCAGGTGAGAGTCATCAAGTTACATACTATAAACCGCTATTTTTGGATAAAGATTTCCGATCTGAGAATGCATATTGTATGTCACTGCTCTTCTATAATAACACTCTAATTTTTTGTATAGAGCAGTTCACATCACGTGACGTTTACCGGGGAACAATGAAAAGAGCTGTAGGACGCGCAAATAGAAAAAGCATTGATAAAGGTAGCGATAACTGTCCTACAGCAGCAGCCAAAACCTGTTCGTGACGTCATCTTGCAGAGCTCTATAACATTGCTTTTTATCAGTCTGAGATTTGGACTACGTTATTTTCAAGTGAAGTATTTCAAAGCAGCTGGAGTGAAATGACGTACTTCTACAAAACATAGTTCAGTTTTAAGAATTAAAATACACGCTTTTTTATAAAATGACGTCATTTGCATCGGTTAAAGCATTCCACTTTTACGATCCAGTCTTAAACAGCATCTATAGAGAAGTATGCATAGGACGTCATTATCGCGGAATAATACACAGGCCCAGCAAAAAGCAATGACGTCATTCAAGAAGTTCCAGAAAACAAATAGGATATCTAATGATTCATATGCCTGCATTTCTTTGTTTATAATAGCTCCATGTTTTATCAAAAAAAAAAACATTCATTTATATATATTTTTTTTTTCAAAATTCGGAAAATATTATTTCACACGAATTGATAAAATTGCTTTCTTTCAGCTTTCTGATACGAATTAAGTAAATGCGGAGAAAACAGGTCACAGAAATATTCCTTAAATATACATTTTTGGTAAGAGAAAGTGTTGTATCGTTTGTAAAGTATGTTTGCAATAAACTAAAAATCATTTAATTGATAAATAAAAACAAAATGAAACGAAAATTCACCGAGCTTTATAACTGACGATATTATTGACATAGCACGTATTTTAATTTTTTTTTCAGTTATTATGAGAAAATGGCAACAAAAAGGTACAGTAATCTACTATTTTCCCTTTACTTGTAACAAAAATGGAGTACTTCAGTTGCCACGATCACAAAATTATTATTAAAAACTATAAAAAAAAATTAATATCTCAAAAATAAATGAGATACAGCTTTCAAACAAACTGCATTTAAAAGAACATTTTTTCCCTATACGACGGCGTAAAAATTGAAAATGTGCGATGTTTAAAATTTTAAAAATTTGCAGTAGCGAAAATTGTAAAACAGAAATTTCATTTCAAATTTCAAAGTGTTGCCATTCGCAGCGTTACGCACACATATGTTTGTCCTTTATAATATAGATAGATAGATTAGTAGATAGATCATACGAGTTGTAATTTTCCAACAGAGTGAAAAACTATCCAGGCCTGGATTTGATCGCAGGACCTAGGCTTAAGCGTTGGAAGCTTAAACCTAGTTTCTAAGTTCAAATCCCGTCCTGGATAGTTTTTCACTCAGTCGGAAAATTACAACTCGTATAATATCACATATTCTCCCTATGGCATTTTGTTGTCACAAGCTGATAACTAATAACAAACTAGTTGGATGTGCCAATCCCAAAACTTTCTTCTATCATATACATCTTAATATTTCAAAAACTAGTTACACATGTTAATACTTCAATATTATTAGTTCATTACTATACCAACTTTGATTTTCATCTTAAATTTCTGCTTCAGTCAATTAAATAAACTAAAAACGAGTTAATCTATATCATGATATTTGTTAAAATTAATAGTTTTTCCTTATTCTGTTGTTATCAGATGTTTGTGAATAGCCGGCTTAGCAGGAAGTGAGTTCCCGCCTTTGCACGAGCCGCCGATGGACAATAGAACTACGAAAAATCTAGAAAAGAATACAAAAATCGCCATCACAGAGCCCCATTACCGCGCGATATTTCCAAATTCAAGGAGGACCTGTCGGCCAAAGCCAAAAACATGCACAAAAAATTTGGTTCAATTTGTATGCATAATTTTATACAATTTTCGATTGTACAATAAAGAAAATGGTACAGACATCGTAATTATAGCGCACCCTTCCAACGGAATTTTTCCAAATTCAGGAAGGACTTTCATGCCATGAACAAAAAGAAACGCAAAAAATTTGGCTCAATTCTCTGCATAACTTCATACACTTTTCGATGGTATAATATTCAAAATGGCACAAAAATCGCTATTACAGCGCCCCCTACCCGCAATTTTTTTCCAAATTAAGGAAGGACCTGCTTGCCATAGCCAAGAAATTAAAATAAAAGTTTGGTTCAATTCTATGCATAACTTCATACACTTTTCGATGGTACAATATGCAAAATCGCTATTACAGCGCCTCCTAGTGGCAAATTTTTTCCAAATTCAGGGAGGTGCTACTTGTCATAGCCATAAACTTAAAATAAAAATTTGGTTCAATTCCATGCATAACTTCATACACTTTTGGATGGTACAATATTCAAAATCGCTGTTACAGCGCTCCTACCGGCGAATGTTTTCCAAATTGAGGGAGGATCTGCCTGCCAAAGCCAAAAACTTAAAATAAAAATTTGGTTCAATTCCATGCATAACTTCATACACTTTTGGATAGTACAATATTCAAAATCGCACAAAAATCGCTGTGACAGCGCCCCTACCGGTGAATTTTTTCCAAATTCAGGGAGGACCTACCTGCCATATCCAAAAAACTTAAAATAAAAATTTGGTTCAATTCTATGCATAACTTCGTATACTTTTGGATGGTACAATATTCAAAATCGCACAAAAATCGTTGTTACAGCGTCCCCTACCAGCGAATTTTTTCCAAATTCAGGGAGGACCTACCTGTCATATACAAAAACTTAAAATAAAAATTTGGTTCAGTTCTATGCATAACTTCATATACTTTTGGGTGGTACAATATTCAAAATCGCACAAAAATCGATATTACAGCGCCCCCTACCGGCGAATTTTTCCAAATTCAAGGAGGATCTGCTTGCCATAGCCAAAAACTTAACATAAAAATTTGGTTCAATTCTATGCATAACTTCATACACTTTTTGATGGTACAATGGCGACAGACAGACGGACACACGGACACACGGACACACAGACATTTTCTATAAACATGTTTTTGGGGATCTCTGACCCCTAAAACATGTAAATCCGTCGAAAACCGGAAGTCAAAAAAAATTTCGATTACAATACTTTCTTAATAAGGTATGAAAGTAATAAGGTATGAATGCCTGTTTCACAGGTTTTGGAAATCAGCATGTTCCCAACTGACATACAAATAGATAATTCAAAATCACGAAACAGTGAAGATTAGTGGATGGTGGCCTAAAATTATATTAGCGGGCAAAACGACCCATATATGTTTTCTTCCAGACAGGTAGCGCTATCTACCGGATAAAACATAAAATAATTCTGCCAAGTGAAGAAGAAGCAATAGCGGTATTCAAGCGATCACAGTATTACGCGTCTGAATAGAACTTTTTGAAAAATTGTGTTTTATAACATCTGTTATAAGGTAAGCACTAACTATCATATTTATTTAGATGTATAGTCTTTCAGGTACAGAAATATGACTTGGTTTACTTAATGGAGTATTTTTTCAGATGTGAATTACACTTCCTAAGTTTGTTATGTTTCTCGGCGTCGTCCAGTAATATGACCTAAAATGGGCGGCCTTGTTGCCGGATAAAATTTTTCCTATCATTGTGAAACACTTTCGAATTCCGAATGTACTCCTCTGTGATTGGTGTTTACTTTACAGCCTTAGTGCTACCTGTTGCACTCTTTGTAAGCTGTCCTCTTTCCCCTTTCTGTTCATTTGTGACCTTGTCCCCTTACGGACACGTGTTTACAGTAGCTGATGGCGGTCTGTTACATTTTCCAGCTCGAAATGCGTCCTATGAATTACTTTGATTTTATGGAGATTTATATAAAGTTTTATTGTGATTTTATCGCCAGTTTTTGGTGCTGTTTCAACTGAAGGATCATTTTGTCCTTTGGTGAAGGTAAAATGACCGTTTGGACACTTTTTCAAAAATATATTTTTTTCATCAATCAATTTGGGTTTAAAATATTATTAAAATATGTTTATAATGCAGAATATAGTGTAAAACATACTAGCAAAGGGAAAAAAAGTTATTTAAACAGTTATGTTATTTCACACAAGTTTTCCCCTTAAGGGGATCATTTTATGCCACCTTCCCCTATATGGAATTGGTGCTTCAATCAGCATGTTTGTTTGTTTTTTCTTGAGCACTGACAGACATTTTACCACAATGCCGTTCATAAAAACGATACACCTCCTGATATTCGTAAATTGTTCAAAATAGAATCAAAACAAAAGTAATCGTATTATGATCCATTTGAGAATTTGAAATATGGTGTTTTAAAATAGCAATATTTGGTTAGAATTGAAGCTCATTTAGGCAAAAGTAGACGAAACAAATTTTCTTTAAAGCTTCTGTAATATAATAGGCACAAATAAAATGTAAATGTCACAACGCAATCGTGTCTAAAAATAAGCGCAAATTTGTTAAAAAGACATCGATCATTACTCAAAAATGAAAAAGAATTTTAAAACATTCTGCGACAGTTATTATATTTACCTGCAACCAGCAAGTAAAGTCTGTCGATACATCTCTACAGCTGATTTTCCACCAAACTGTTTTCCAGAGAGATATGTATTATGAGAAGAGTTAATGTAGTAGTGAGACAATGGTTGATCCATTTCCATATAGAAGTCCAGTTTATCCAAGAAGACAGGAGCATTCTCATCCGACATGATATAGCGAATAAAACCGTCTTTGCTTATTTTGCCTGAAATTATAAGTACCAGATTTAAGACACTCTATTAAAAAAAGGCTATATTTTTAAGTTACAACTATATCTTACCATTAAAATAGAATTTGGTTTTAATTACCAAATTCAAGCATTACTTTGTCTGTTTTAGACAATACACATGTTAGTGTATTGTCGAATGCACAAAGCCCATTTTCTTGGTATTTCAATAAAAAGTTAATGCAGAAAAATCTTTTTCTTATAATCTAGAAATTTAAGTTTTTTCCGTAATTAACGACAAACCATGCATACATTGTAAGTTAAATTGAGGCAATGATAGCAAAATCTGCTCACATTTTTCGCTATATATATTTAAAGAAAATATACTCTAACACTGAAACAATCTGATCAACATACATTTAACGTGTTCTTCGAAAAAATCGCCAAGACTAATTTACGGCCTATAGGCACGGGTATTTCTTTTTCTCTTTATTGTGTAACTAGTAAATCTGCAGATCAAGAGCCTCAACGTCATCTCTGCAACTCATTGTTTTTATCAAACTTTGCGTAATATTAATCGTTCTACAAAAACAAAATTTAAACTATTTAAATTACACAAACATTTATAAAAGGAAAAAAATATTTCGATGGTTTCAAACATTAAAAGCGTTAAATTAAACACGTTGTTATGTAAAAATATTCTGAAATTCTCACGAGCTACTTATTCTAGTAATTTTTATATAATAAAGCAAATTTCTTCAGGGGGGCTCTGCCCCCCTGAACCCCCTGTTGTGTAATTTATTTTGCATTTGTAATTTTCTACTGATTGAGTTAATGATTACCCTATATCTTAGATTTCTTTTTACACTGCGATTTATAAGGATAAGCAATAATTCGGTCAAGCATTTTACGTTATCCTAATATCCATACAGCAGTATTTACTTGCCTGCTAACCACAAATACCTGTATCTAATGGATAAAGAACTTTTGGAAATGTAAACTGAAACATCTAAATTAGAAATCTAATACCTTTATAAATTTTGTTTATAAAAAAATAATTTTGATTACCATTCTGCAATATTTATATCTAAGATCTAATCTAAATATCAAAAAATGTACTCGATAGCATTAACTTACTAAAATCACCCTAAAGTAGGGGGGCTTCTAAACCTAACAGTTAATAATTCATCATCGTTAAATAGATAAACATGATTTGGCGCCTTTAAGTATTTTTTGTGATTTTCTTTTAATAGTGTCTACATTTAATTTAAAATCGTGATGTTACAAATACCGTTGAAATTTGACGCAAACCTATGTTCAGGTCAAATTACGAAAGGTTAACTAACATTTTATTTCCCTTAGCCGGACTTTCTGTTTCATTTTTCGTAATAAGGATTATTTTAATAATTTAATTTACTTTACACTCTACAAGCTGTTACACGGACGTTGTTCACGTAGCATTAAAATAGAGATAAATGCATTAAGTAAAACATTTCACTCCCCACCAGACATGCCAAGTCTCAAGCTTTTTGCACATCACTATTATCTTAGAGAAAATGTTCTTTTAAATCGCGCAAATGTTTCAATTAAATAAAGTAACATTTTCTGTATTAAAATACTGGTATCCAGAACGCCGGAGGCTTGGCAGCTCTGCTCCTCTTAATAAAAACATATATGATTAACCAACACTTTATCACATTTTATAGGAGACAATACGGAATTTCTTATTTGTATGGCCTTACATATATCTCAGTCATAAAAATGTAAAATTTTGTGCCAATTAATGCACGCAATTGCGAAAATGAAATCGCAAAGAATGAGAAAAGGAAGGCCAAGTAAAATCGTGTAAATCGAGGAATCTTTCTTCGTAGTGCTGGGAAAATACTGCTACAAAAACTATTTTAGGTGGTATTTGGTGTGAAATGTTTATATGTATTCATTCCTGTCCTATATATCCTTTTTATTTTTTATTTGCTTATTCCATTTTTCTTTTGCACGTGAAAATCTTACAAATTAAAATTAACTCTTTGGGAGAAATTGTTATTCATTTTTTTTTTGGCAACAATAAAGTTTATAAAATTTAACGGAATAATGTCAGTTTATTCTGTATGAAAATAACGAACTTTTTCATTTATAATCAAATAGTTGAATAAATAAATGAAAATATTATTCTATATAGTATATAAATACTATTTTCATTTCTGCGTTTAAATAAATCTATATGCAAATATCTATACAAAGGCATTCATTAATTCATTCCTTTTGCTTTGATTTGACTTCAAAAAACCATACATACTTTCACATTTATGATATTTTTAGATGAGATGCTGTTGCTACGCAACGGTTAAAAGAAAAAATGAAATATAAGTAAATTCATAAAATAAAATGTTTTATATTATTCGAACACATGTATAAAATTCTATCATAAGTTATACACCTAATTTAAAAGCTCTGACAAATGTTTTGACAAAATTGCAAACTAATAAGAATAATTTAATACTCTTATTTAAAAATTTCAGCATCCAAAATTTACCATTTAAATCTATTATTCATATGAGCGATTTCTTTCAACAAATGAAAATTTGAAAATCGTCTGACTTCCCATAGAAAAGCATTATATCACAAAATAAAATGTTCTGTATATTCCGAACGAATGAACCAAATTTAACCCAAAACTATACAGCTAAATCCGGGGAGCTCATCAACATGCCCAGGGAATTTCAAGCCGATCGGATGCTTTTTGCGGCAGTTATCGCGGAACAGACAGACAGACTAACAGACAGACAGACTAACGGAAACCAAAACTTTTCGTGTCTCCACAGTAAGCCTTCACTGACGTTTCGGCAATTACTAGCTTTCAGAAGAAGATTTTTTTTTTTTTTTTCAAAATCATCCGAGATATAGAAAGCTTGATTACATTTTAACCCTTTATGTACTGAATTATGAATTCATGAAAATTTTATCTTCTAAAGCAATTTAGTGAATTGTTTAAACTACATTAGAAGATTTGCATAATCATTTAATAAATTTTAGAAGGATTAATTAAATTTGAATTTATAGGGATTTTCTGCAATATTTATAACCCACTCAAATCTTTTATTTTAAATATTTTTCTTGGTGCATTTTGTAGAATTAGGAAATGTACAAATATAATGTTCTTTCTAGAAATATAGAAATATTTCCGAATTGAAAAATCCCCCCCCCCCCCCGATCGCCAAGAAATGGGAAAAGATGCAAAGGCAAAAGGAATCATCCTTTTAAAAATATTTTTGTTTTGTGTAGCCAATAATGCTTTTGGAACAAGATAAAGTAATGTATCGATAGCTCATTCTAAACAGTATTACAACTAATCGATGTATTAAATGAATTTTATAACAAGTTATTTTAATGGTACTTATAAGTACCGTCGGTAGATAAAGGGTTAAAATCCACTTAGGGACAATGGCTCTCCATTGCCGCTACCCTTTGTATATGGTTGTATTGGATTGCAAGCTTAATCTTAATATTTATAGAAATAATCTGCAGCATAGACTTGAATGAATTGTTGTTAAGTGAGTGAGCATCTGCAAGGGGTGAGGCAGGGGAGAGCAATTTCCTCTGTCTGTATTTCAAATTAAATTAACTAAATTTTCTTTATCTGTGATCATTTTGTAAAATCTATCTATCCATATATATATATAAGTGTGTGTGTGTGTGTGTATTCTTCTCAATTAAACCGTAATAAAAAAAATAAAGATTTTTTTACCTTCTCTCTCCTCCCGTGGAAGAACATTTTAGATCTTTTTTTCTTTTTATGTTCATATGCTTTAAAGTTACCTGAAGGAAGAATCCCGCACAAAAAAAAAAAAAAACTAACACACTGCTTCAAATCTTCCATTTGATAAAAGTCGTTTGAAACTTACTTTTGTATTTTTAATATTTCTTCAGTGTTGCATTTTTGTATTTTTTTAATGTTGATGTGTTTAAAAATCGTCTTTCGGTGTGTGTTTTCACAAAAAAAAAAACTTACTTTATCACATTTCATGTTTACACTCGCTATTTTTAAAAATGCTATCTTGCCATCGCACTACAGTCACACCTGTTCCGAAATCTTACCCCTCCCTGGATTTTAATCTGTAAATGCCCATTTTGAAGTGAGAAGTAGTATCACTATGAGAGACGAATCATGCAGCATATTCATAAACGGAAACAAGAAGAAAAATCATACATCAGGCATGGCTTATAAAATACTTTCCAAAACTAACAAAATATTAAGAAATTTCATTTTTCCTTAGAAGGAAATGAGATATCTAAATCAGTAATTTAAAAAACACATAATTCAGTAATTCGGTAAAAATCCATTTTCAGTAATAAACGATTATTCACCATAGATTATAATTATATGGAATTCCTTTGTACGTCCTGTAAACGAACTATAAACACTACTTAATCTATATTCCTGATAAAGCGCATTATAGTCCATATCAGTGATGCATATCAATCCCATTCTGTTTAAAATACAGGAGGGGTCATAAAAAACCTTTGCTGATATATAGACCTCTAGCGGCCGGTCCGTTCAACCAATCGAGATGAGATTCCAGATATAGTTATTCAGAGGTATGAGCTCGATATTCTGTAAACAGCAACAAAGTGGCGCTCACGGTTACGATTATAAGTACGGAAACTCAAAATTTTCGAATGGCAACGCCCATTTTTCCCGTCGCAAAATACTTAGCGCAAGCTAAAACCCTAAAGAGCGTTGGAATGGTACGTGTATCACAAAAAAAAAAAAACGGACGAGTTATGCACGCACAAAAAACAGCTCTGTGAACGGCCAAAAAAACACATGATCGGGGTGCACGTAAGAAATTTGTATATGACAAAGGCAAGACAGAACACCAATCACCGATTACAACACAGATCGGAGAAAAGAAAACTTTTATTTGTATTACACATTTTCCACGTGGGTGCCATCACAGGCAATTACGCATTGCATGCGGGAGACTGTGGACAATACATCCGAATTTAACATAGCATGAAGGATGTTTGCAATCTCACGTTTGATAGATTCTTTCAAATTGTGCAAAGTTTGCTGATTGCACATGTACACTCTAGATTTGAGATATCTCGAAAACCAGAAATCTATAGGAGTGACGTCGGGGGATCGCGGAGGCAATGGAAATGGAAAATGGCGTGAGATGACGCGGTCGCCAAAATGCTATTCCAGGACCCTGCGAACAGACTTCGCTGTATGTGAAAATGCGCCATCATGCATTCAAACGATGTCATTCAGTGCATTTCGCTGCAGCAATTCTGGTATGACGTAACTTTACATCATGGCTGTATAGCGAGAGGCTGTCACAGAGTCCGTTACAAACTCCGTCCGTGTCACTTCTTCAAAGAAGTACGGGCCGAGAACAATTATACCTGCAATGCCGCAACACACAGTAACTTTGGCGTCGTATAAAGGTACTGGTGCGGATTCGTATCACACAATTTTAGGCGTTGACATTGCCACTTAAGGTGAAATGTGCCTCTTCCGTCCATAATATGCGAAAAGGCTCGTTGTTATTGCCATCGTAACGGACAAGAAAATCATTTACAATGTCCATACGTTATTGATGGTCCAACGCGTCCAACATCTGGACGCGCTGGTACCGGTATGGAAACATGTGGATTACAGAGAGCAATAGTTTTATGAACGTTGTTTTCGGTATACCCAATACCTAAGTTGCACTTCTTGCTGTTTGCATTTGTCCTGAAGTCACTATGTGATGCACTTCCATAACAGTGTCCTCGGGAACAGCTGGTCGTCCGAATTGACAGCCAATTTCTTTGAATTGTGCATATTCTTTGTACATGTACCACATATTTGACAATGGTTTGGACTGTAAACATGCAAGAATTCCGCGGCGTTCATCCCATTTTGATAATAGGGTTTTACCAATTCACCACGAACTTTTACTTTCAGAGTCATTTCGTTGTCATGTGCTAGCTCCCGACATTGGTGTCCTGCCTCTGTCATATGCAAATTTCCTCCGTGAGCCCCGATCGTGTTTTATATATATATATATATATATATATATACGGAGGGCTTTTTTGTGATGCACGTACCGTTCCAACCCTCTTTAGGGTTTTTGCATGCGCTGAGCATTTTGCGACGGGAAAAAAATGGACGCTGCCATTGGAAAATTTCGAGTATCTGTACCTATAACTGCAACCCTGAGCGTCACTTTGTTGCCGTTCACAGAATCCCGATATCATACCTCTGAATAACTATATCTGGAATCTCATCACGATCGGTTGAATAGACCGGCCGCTAGAGGTCAATATATCAGCAATTTTTTTATGCCTACCCTATATATTAACATAAATAAAATGCACCGCAAACGATTTTCTTCCATACACCATAAAATTAGGGAAATCTTTTATGTATCCCTGTAAAAGACCTATAAATGCCACACACTCTATTTTCAATCCCTAACAATTTCTAGCAAATCTCAATAACATGTGAAAGTTTCATGGCAATCCGAGTATATTTACTAGAGTTCGACCGTGGGCACTCAGACAACAGACTGACAAACCGAATACATAAACACTTTTCAACTATCTTGGAAAGTGTAAAAAAGAAAGAAAAATCATGCGTCAAACATAGATTATAAAACACTTTCCAACGCTTCCAGAATTTTATAATAAAAATTCGCGGTTTTATAAAGCAAATAAGATAACTAAATATAATATACATATTACCTACAGATTTTTATACATGTCACATATTAACCTAAAATTTTATTCAGACGAAAACACGCTTAGAACTATTGAAATCACACTTACAGAAGTTGTTATCAGTAGACGAGCATTTATCCGATTCTTTACGTGACTTTGTACGTGATTTTAGTTACATTCTACAAACATCTCTTAGTATTACTAAACATAGTTCAACTTGAAATGCTTATCTCAATTAAAAACCACGTTTAAGCAATTCACACGCATACTCAGTAATGCTTACGATTTATTTTGTGTGTGTGTGTAGCCCTGTATACGGTCTATAGTATTTATGCACACCATGTAATATGCAAACATTTAGTTAAACTTCAAAGCGCATACCATAACTCAAAACGCACTTCCAGCAATTATTGCTAATAGACAGTACTCCGGATACAGTGCTGCATCCGATAAATGCTATGCACATCATATTCTACGCAAGTATCTTGTAGTAAACCTCAGTAATGTATTTCAATTTCATTATAGTGTAAGATAATTAAAATTCGCTGCAAATAGTTCCCCCATAGACCATTATGCAACCGAATTCTTTTGTGTGGTTCTGTAAATGAATGGTAAATGCTTTAAACTCCATATTCTACAAATGTATGTTTCAGAGCATCTGAGAAATTCATATCAATTTTGTTATGTTTGTAATAGTTTATCATGATTAAAATACACTGCGTACAATTTTTTCCCATACACCATAATATAACGGAGTTCTTCTGAGTTCCTGTGTAAACGAACTGTAATTGCTACACATACCATTTTCTATTGTAAGCATCCTCTAGTGCCCTTCAGTAAAGTACGTATATCATTTGCAATTTATCTGACATTGTGTAACATCGTCAAAATACACTGCAAGGGATTTCCGCCCCACGCACACAGACTATAATGTAACGGCATTCTTTTGAGAGCCACTGTAAACGAACTATAAACCCTACAGACTTCATTTTCAAAACCGAATATACCACGATAAACCTCGGTAACTTATCAGTTACATGGCAATCACAGTATATTAACACGAGTTAGAGCGCGGACAGACAAACCAAATGCATAAACACTTTTCAACTATGCTGGAAAGTCTGTAGCGATCTCATCTCATTTGATCAGTATAAAGCGAGTTACTAGCCTAGAGTAACTGGCTTGGCCTTTTGTTCGACGCCAACGTTATCGCTTCCTGATCATGAAATCCCTGGTTCAAATTCCATCGGCGCCAATTCACACACTCTCTAAAGTGGTGACCTGGACAAACACGCAACTTTCATCAACCTTCAACAGCAATCATCTCATCTCATAACCAACAAATGACAGCACTAAAAAAATCATCCCTTGCACCCAAAGCCCGTGAAACGCTCACAGCACAAAGCCTGTCATCCCACGCATCACATATGCGTTCGACAGCATCATTCACGAGTGGATAGCGCTCGTCAGACATCAGCAATGCGTCTTTCTCACTGAGGATGAAGCAACACCTACTTGACAATAAGAATATCAAGTACGTGTTAGATGGAGTGTGTAGCGATCTCATCTCTTTTCTTTTTTTTTTTTAATTCTTTTCTCATATCCAAATTTCCCTTTTCTAACGCATTTATAGAACCATTTTTAATTCTTACAGCACAAAATGCACAGCTATTTTTATTCAGACACTAAACAATCAAATTCAATTTTTCAGTGTGAGATCATTTTAAGAATCCATAATCTTCATATCTGTCATATATTTTTATAATGCGGCGCCTAAAGTGTGTAGCGATCTCATCTCACTTGATCAGTATAAAGCGAGTTACTAGCTCAAAGTAACTGGCTTGGCCTTTTGCTCGACGCCATCGTCCTCGCCTCCTGATCATGAGATCCCTGGTTCAAATTCCATCGGCGTTAATTCACACACTCCCTAAAAGTTTATCAAGTCGGAAATTTTTACGTCAAACGTGGAAAATGAGGTGCATTCGTACTATAACTAGTTTTATAAATATTCAGATCTTGGAGCAATAGCTGTTGCACTCCAATGCAAAAATGCATGAATGCAAAATTTATTACGATTATATATATTAAATTCAGTAATACGGAAATAATATGGCTCTATCTTAAATAGGACGTAATCATCATGGCAACCTAGAATCATTACCTATCATGTGATATCAAATAAATTAGTTACGTGTGATAGGATTTAATAGAATGAAGAAAACTTTTATAAAGATCTTTTTAAGTTTTGATTCGATTTTTATAAAATTTGAAATTACTCGACAAAATTCTGCAACGATTGATACACGGTGATACATGGTGTATTCATAAAGTTTCAAGATTGGTCTTAGAACATAAAATTTATTAAATATTTTTGTACAGTGAACTAAAAGTCTTCGAAATATTACCCTTGGGCATCAACGCACCGCTGCCAGCGTTTTTTCCATTGTTCATAGGCTCCCTGGAAACCTTCGCGCGCAAGGCTATTAAGAGACCTCGTCGAAGCTGCCTGGATTACTGGAATCGTGTCGAACCTCTTCCCTTTCAGGTCTTTCTTGATCCGGGGAACAAAACAAAGTCGCTGGGAGCGAGGTCGGGGCTATAACGGGCTTGCGGCAGTATTGCCACGTTAAACTTATTCTAATGACAGACGAACGTCTTTTTGCACGCTTTTTTCCCTACGTCATCCCTACACAATGTTAGCGACATTGTGTAGGGATGATACGTAGGGAAAAAAGCGTCCAAAAAAGACGTTCGTCTGACATTAGCCTTAACCAAAACTTCGGCGGCGGCGAGCGACGTGTGAGAGGGCGCGTTGTCGTGGTGAACAATCCAATCGTCTCTGATGTCTGTGTGGACGCGCCGGGTAAGGCCAGTTTTACGCTAGAGTGCTCCACCATTTGAAAGATCAAGCCCCCTAAAACCCCGACCTCGCTCTCAGCGACCTGTTTTTTGTCTTCCCGATCAAGGAAGAACTGAAAGGGAAGCCTTTGGCGATTCAAGCGCTCGAATACGCCATCTTGTGAAGAAAAGATGTAACTTCTGGCTTCGGGATAGTACCGTACAAGCGCATTGCATTACATGTATTTTAAATTTGTTCAGAATGATTATTCTTTTGCACAATTTCAGATTTCTTGTGACATGTGTGTTCTGTCTTGTATGACAAAGTAAAAAACTATCAGAGTTTGAATATCTAAAACTTTCAAATGTATTTACAATAAAGAATTATTTCAATGGCACTTTAACATTAATTAAAGGGACAATTTTCCTGTAGCGAAGTCTGCGGCCAGCGCCTCTATAGGCCGTTTTAATTCCCATTTGACAAGATTGCAGCGATCCAGGCAGCTTCGACGAGGTGCCTTAACAGCCTTGCGCGCGAAGACTTCCAGGGATCCTAAGAACAATGGAAAAACACTGGCAGCGGTGTGTTGATGCCCAAGGGTCATATTTCGAAGAATTTTAGTTCATTGTACAAAAATGTTTAATAAATTTTGTATTCTCAGACCAGTCTTGAAACTTTGTGAACACACCCTGTATTAAATGGCAAACCATTCGTTTGGGTAGTTTTTGCACTGTTACATGCGGACAGACGAACGCACCAGAAGACGACTATAGGTGTTACGTATTTATATAATTACGAACGCACCTAAATAGACAAAAGTAAATTAATTATAAATATTAGAATTACCTTCTTTGGCTAAGTCTGGATTTAATTCGTAGTTGTTTATAATTTCACCTGCTCTCTTGTCAGTATATTTGGGATACAAGATTTCATTAAGTCTAGGATCTCGTTGGAACTATAAAAGAATAAAGAGATATATATATATTTTTTTAAGAAAGAAATATTTTCAGAGGCATATTTAAAGAACCAGGTACCTTTAAAAGATCAAATGTTTGTGAAAGTTTTTAACTCGTTATCTTAAAAACTATTACACATGCTTGTACAAAACTTTAAAGGAATATTTAATCCTTTATGTCCCAAATTATGAATTCATAACAATTTCATCTTCTAAAGCATTTTTCGTGAATTTTTGAAACTACATTAGAAGATTTACACAATCATTTAATAATTTTTTAGAAGAATTTTGCCAATTAAAATTAATTAAATATATTTGAATTTATAGGGATTTTGTACAATATTTATATTTATGACTCCATACAAATATCTTATTTAAAATATTTTTTTTTATTTTGTAGAATTAAGGAAGGTACAAATATAATGTTCTTACTATAGAAATATATAAATATTCCCGAACTCAAACATCCCCCCCCCCCATCTTTAAACGTCAAGAAAGATGCAAAGGCAAAAGAAATCATCCTTTTAAAAATACTTTTGTTTTGTGAAACCAATAATGCTTTTGGAACAAGATAAAGCAAAGTATCTATAACTAATACAAACTGTATTACTACTAATAGATGCATTAAATCAATTTTATAACAAGTTATTTTAATGGTACTTTAGAGTACCGTCGGGTCATAAAGGGTTAAACAACACTACAGTTTTTAAGGAATTAAATACATTTAATTTTTATTTATGTTGAGTTATAAATAAATGCATATTTTCCCAATGCATTGCTCTAAAGATAAATGGGCAGAAAGAATACACAGGTAACAATAGCATTAATCAGGCATAATGAATTACAATTAGAACAAGAATCAGAGTTGAAATATCTAGGGTCTAGAATAACTTTTATCACTAATATGATAGCAATAGAAATTAAAGCTCAACTTGCAGCAGAGAATACATGCCATTATTCATTTCGAAATATTCTAAAACCACCTTTGATATCTCGAGCAACTAAACTTAAAATTTATTTTCTTTTTCTTTCTTTTTATATACTTGCAATGATATACTCATATGATTATACATTTATTTGTCGCACACTTTATGGATTCAAGAAGGCAATAAAATATCAGTACATGAAATAAATGTATGTCAAAGTTACTATTTAAAAGTATTTAATAATAGCTTATCGTTACATAATGCATTTAAATGTAATATTGTGTTCTTGCACTCACTCCCTGCCCGGGAAGGTCAAAAGCAAAACTTATCAACAAAACAGTGGACAGAATTCTTTGTCATTCTTTACTGGTAACCTCGTATCCTTTCCTGCATATTATGCTTACATATTTCTCTAATAGCGAATTATATGAGCAGATGGCAGAAGAACAGGAATTTCAAACGTTGCGGTAATCCTAATTTTGGAATGAAATGATTTTATAAACATTTAATGGCTTTAAGAATAAGCTTTATATTTTCATAAAAAATTTATAAAAATAATAATAATAATAAAGGTAACAGACTATTTGGATGTAAAGAAAAAGTTACTAAAAAAAGAAAAGTTTGGTTACATCAAAAATGATAACGATATCAAAAAGCAAACCCCCCTCTCCCCCAGAGATATCTTACGGTATCATGTGCCAGACACCCCTCTCCTTCTAAAATGATAACGTTACATATGCATAGCCCGTAATTTATGGTCGAGAGAGATCTGGACCACAACATAAAGAGGTGAAAAACTACTAAAATGGCCGTATCAGACGACACTTTTTGACAGAACATTTTCCCCAACAAAACATTTCAGCCAGCAAAAGTTGCTTGACCTTGATGAAGGAGAGAATTTTGCTGGGTATATTTGCTCACCGAGAGTTTCCCGCATCGCTCGGAAAATGTTTGACTTTTATTCAGCACTGATGAACTAAACCAATTGGAGCGGGCTAAGGGGGAGATAGATAAAGATTTGTTTTCGTAATGAAAATATCACCGCCAAGTCGCCAATGTTTGTAAACAAATGCATATGAATTTTCGCTGGTGCTTGGAATCAGTATTATTTAAATGTTTAATAAGTATTATCAAAACACTATTTTTTTTATGTATTTGTTAATACTTTTTTACTATATTCGTGGTGTAATTAAGCATATACAAACTCGATTTTCTTTTTTACTGTATGCAATTGAAACGATTATATTACTTAAATTGCATTATGTTCTCATATGCAAAGTCACTAGCGTTTTATGCAAAAATGAGATCCTTTTTATCCGTACTTCGAATAAAAATTTCAGAGTATTCTAATTGAAGTGCCAGAAATTTTTTCTCTTGGCAAAAGAAAATAATAATAATAATAATGGCACACTTATTACTTTAAAAGAGTCCAGGCTTTTCTCAGAGGGTCCTGAAATTGAAAAATTGTGAACAATGTTTTATATTTGTGAAAAGTTTAGCCTAAATTTTATGAATTTGAAATATTTGTTATATTCATGCTCTTGTTTATACATTTTTAAGAAGTTATATGCATGTAAAATACATATATTTCTTTCACATATGTAAGAGTGACAGGTTATATTTATCTTTCAAATGATTAAATTTATAAAAGGTTCAGTTTTAAGATGGAAAAGTCTTAGACAAAGAATTTTGTGAAGGGCTCTGTTTGAATTGAAAAGTTTTGTCGAGGGTCCTGTTTTGAAACGGAAATTTTTGCGAAGGGTATAAAAATTACTAAAAGGCCATCCGTAGAGTATCTTAGCATTCTATGTGTATTGGTAATGTCAAAACAAGAGTCACTGCTCAATTAGAGTGGGGTTCTTCATTAAATAATGTATGCATCGAGTTTAAAACGTATAAAACAATTTCAATTTCTTTTTTTCATTTTATTTAGTATTTGACTATTTCTTCAATAATCTTAATATCAAGTTTTAATAATATTTCTAATTTGCATTGCTCAATCAATAAAATTATTTTAAACAATTTTTCTCACACAATTACAAAATATTTTCATACTTAAATGCATGAAACTTTCATATATTGTCATTCAATGGCAAGTAATTCGAACACCTCTTTCCCCAAGAAATAAATAAATATAATAAAGTGGATATTAAAACAATAAAGCGTGAATAAATACAAGTAATAACAACAAATAAAAAATAAATAGTGGTTTTCTAACTGGTTATAAACTCTTTTGGTGATTTTTATATCTGGAAAATTGCATTTCAAGTAGTAATCATGAGAGTGTGTTTTTAAAAGTAACCCCCCTTTTTTTTTCTTTTTTTTTTGGGGGGGGGGGGAGAAGACAAGAAAAAAAATCTATTCATTTAAACCTATTGCCTGATTTAAATAAGAGGGTATAGCTATAACAATATACCTTTCCAGTGTATAAATTTACTCAAATACTCCAATGTATAAATATTTACTCAAATCCAAACTGCTTATTTTCAGGCTCATTTTTAATCGCTCAAATGATGATGTAGAATTTGACATTTTAAGCCGGTAGCCCATGAAAAGACGTGAAGCAGCAGTTGATTTTAACTTAAGGTATGTTACACTTTTCGAAAAATGAAAGATGCTATTCGATTTCAATTCCCCTCGAAAGTGATCTAATATGTACAAAAATAACCATGAATGGGCCAGAAAGTTTCACATTATAAAGCTCTTTTCCTTCCTTTTTTTTTTTTTTTTTTTTTTAAGCCTTAAATTTAACGGGGACTTTTTCATGGGCGCTGGCTAGAGGTAAAACCCTTAACCAAAGATTGTGAAATTTGTTCTAGTAATGTTTCTTTCTTTCTCCCCCCCCCCCCACCCACCCACCCACCCCATGATTTCAAGCTTTTTTTCTGGTAAACAAATAAAATTTACGAGAAATAAAAATAAGTCGCTCCGAGAGGTGGTTTCTTAATGGAGGTCATGTATAAATCTAGATTTTAATTGTTGAAAAAGGGTAACAATTAATGTTACTAAAATTTATTTTTCACATTAGGAAGAAATATAAAAATTTAAGTATCAAAACAAAAGTTAATTACATAAGTTAATTACTTCAGAATTTAAAAACTGAATGCATTGATGTTTGTAAAAATAGCAAACAAAGCCTTTGCGCAACAATATTAAAAAGCAGAAAAACCAACGTTTAAAACTGCGCAAATAATACATGAAAAGCAGCAAACAGCTGTTTTGAATCTACTAGCGAGATTCTTCTTCAATGCAAGATGCTATCAAGCATTTTTGCTCAGCCTTGCTTTTTCTAGCACGCTGTTCCTTTTTTCCCTATCTTGCACTGAAGAAGTATCTCGCTAGTAGATTCGAAACAGCTGTTTGCTGCTTTTCATGTATTATTTGTGCATTTTTAAACGTCGGTGTTTCTGCTTTTTAACACTGATGTTTGCTTTGATTTTACGGTTTCATCTTTTATAACTTTTATTTTCATGTCCATTCAAAGTTCAGTAAATAAATGCATTTTGGGGGGGGGGGGCGGCGGCGGAACAAATAATGACGATTTCATTAATTTATCTATTTTTTTTAGAGTTTCCTGATAGAATAGGGCAGGGGAGTTTATTGACCGTCATTCTTAATTTGTCATCAGAGATAAATTCGTTGCCTAAAAAGGCACAAAGGGGTTTAAACATTAAAAAGTAACCGGAAAAGAAAAAATTCTAAAATTAGTTCAGAAGTTGGATGAATAATGCGCTCTCCGGAATTATTTTTCTAATAAAACCTTCTTCAAGCGATCAGGATAGAAACAGAATTCTTTCATTTTCTTCATAGAAATGGGTCGTTCATGGAGGGAGTTCAGCTGGGATGGTCTCTGAATGGAGGTAAAATTAGTATTGAGCCTATGGGAATAAATTTCGTTCCATGAAAAAATGGTCGTTCAGGGAGGTTTCACTGTAGTCAAATAGAGACGAGATGAGAACACGCCAAAGATATACAAATGTATCGGGTAACCCTTCCAGTCAATGCACAACAGATAACCCTACGAAAAGTTTGAAGAACCTGTTTACCGAACACGGAGCAAGCTGAACGAACATGTTTCGTAAAATGTTGTGGGAAATGTTTGTTGTTTATCGTTCCCTGTCTGATACGTCCATAATGGACGTCAATAATACTATATAATAGATCGGGAGGCGGTTGCACACAATATCACCTCATAAGGTTGATGCCTTAAATTCCAGGATCAAACAGAACTCGATTCGCATATTGAAATGTAACTGATCTGACAAGTCATTTCTTGGCGGAAACCACCTGCAAAGTTGGATTTAATAGCTGACTGGCTGATTTATCATTGTGTTTTCTTGCTCACAGTCCTCCATGTTTTCATACCTTTGGATGCAGGAAAACACATTCATAAACCTACGGATAAACCACTAAAATCGTGTCTGCAGGTGGTTTCCACCAATATGTGACTTGGCAGACCAGTTGCATTTTAATTTGCTAATCGAGTTCTGTCTACTGAAATTTCAGCTGTCAACTCGATGAGGTGATGGTCTGTGCAGCCGCCTCCTGTTCTATAAGAAAGGACGATCTCGAAACAAATTTTCGATCCAGTGAAGGATGGCAATGTATGGCCAATTAAAACTAATCTAAAAATTTGAAATCATCTTGAGGAAAAAAAAAATTACAAATACACTTAAAGCAACAAGAATACAGTGCAATGGCTAGGCAACTTGATTATAACAGAAACTCAAAAAAGATCTTCAACATAAAATTAATGGGAAAGAGAAGTATTGGAAGAGTTAGAGAGAAATTCTTTGAAAGAAGTAGGAAAATACCTTACAAGTAAAGATACTATAGTATGTGGCTGCGAATTTCGATTTTTATAGCTCATTCGATTCGTCTCATCGAGCTTAGTAATTTTATACCTCGCATATCGGTTATTGAGTTTGTATAATGATAGGGGGCCGGGTCAAAGTTCAAAATTTCGTTCATTGAAAAACAGATGCCTTCAAATAAATAAGTGCGATTTAAGTTTATTCATTGTTTTTACTGTGCCATACATTGCCAGTAACTACTATAAAGTTATATTATTGCTGTTATTATAAAAAAATAAAGACGAAAATTACATCACCCCTACAGACCAGGGTTGCCAGTTTGGCTTCCATTTTTATTCTGAAATTTCGAATTCGTACCAGAAATAAAGAATAATATTTTATTCTTTATTTAATAAGATACATTTAGCAATCATTTAAAGTAAAAATTCTTCTTTCGAAATTTACGGTATGAATATGAAAATTCGGATTAAAATTGGATGCCAAACTGGTAACCCTGCTACAGACTACTATTAGGTAGCTTTCATTACAAAAAGCTACCTATTGCAGCCGTTCGGAGGAAAGCGATTTCAAAAAATTTTGGTATATTTTCATCGATCATGACCCCCAGACCCCGAAACCACCCTCCGTTCAAAAGTTGATATATATATATATATATATATATATATATATATATCCATATATATATATATATATCTGACCTTTGTCATACTGTAACTCTCGAATTTCTGAACCGATTTGGATGAAATTCGGTATGTACATAGTACATACCAATGTCTCGACCGAGTTCGTTGGCCAGCTTCATCCGCCATTTTGTTTCAAAATGGCGGCCATTTAAAAATTTTTAAAAAATTTTAAATTTGAAATGTGGTACCAAAGAATTGAAAATGGAAAAATATTTTTTTCTTATGTATTGGACCTTTATACAAAGATTCAGGAGCAGTTTTTGTTTCGTCTATATCTTAAAAAATGGCTGAGTTATAGCATTTTGAATTTCTAGCGTGGCTGACATTTTGAAACGTCCTGAATTTTGTCACGCGATAAAAGGCGTATTTATGAACCGATTTGGATGTAACTTCGTTTGTACATAGTACATACCAATGTCTGGACCGAGTTCGTTGGCCAGCTTCATCCACCATCTTGTTTAAAAATGGCAGCCATTTAAATTTTTAAGAAAAATTTAAATTTGAAATGTGGTACCAAAAAATTGAAAAGTGAAAAAAAATTTTTTTCTTATGTATTTGACCTTGATACAAAGATTCGGGAGCAGTTTTTGTTTCATCTATATCTTAAAAAATGGCTGAGTTATAGCATTTTGAATTTCTAGCGTGGCTGATATTTTGAAACGTCCTGATATTTGTCACGTGATAACAGGCGTATTTATGAATCGATTTGGATGTGCCATGGTGTGTACATAGTACATACAAATATCTCGACCGAGTTCGTTGCCCATCTTCATCCGCCATCTTGTTTCAAAATGGCGGCCATTTAAAAAAATTTAAAAAAATTAAAATTTAAAATGAGATACCAAAAAATTGGAAAATGAAAAAGATTTTTTTCGTATGTGTTTGACCTTAATACAAAGATTCCGGAACAGTTTCTGTTTCGTCCATATCTAAAAAAATGGTTGAGATATAGCATTTTGAATTTCTATTCTGGCTGACATTTTAAAACGACCTGATTTTTGTCGCGCGATAACAAGCGTATTTATGAACCGATTTGGATGTTACTTGGTCTGTACATAGTACATACCAATGTCTCGACCGAGTTCGTTGGCCAGCTTCATTCGCCATCTTGTTTCAAAAGGGTTGCCATTTAAAAAAAATTAAATTTAAAATTTAAAATGAGGTATTAAAAAATTGGAAAATGAAAAAGATTTTTTTATGTGTTTGGCGTTGATACAAAGATTCCGGAGCAGATTTTGTTTCTGAAAATTTGTTCTTTTGTTTATATCTTAAAAAATGGTTGGATTATAGCATTTTGAATTTCTAGTATGGCTAACATTTTGAAACGATCTTGTATTTGTCACGCGATAACACATGTATTCGCCTATTTCCATGTAAGAAGGCATGTGGATAGTATACATCAACATCTCAGCCAAATATAAGTTACTTTAAATAAAAGCAGCTTGGATAAAGCTGACTAATTTCACGAAATTCTCATTCATAATGATTTAGTATTGATAAAAATTAGTATTGAATCTCCTATATTCGGTTTTCACTAAATTGAGCTTCTTGTGTTTGAATAATATAAGTTGGCATTTTTAAAATAAGGAATTTGAAAGCTACCTCTTCCTCCCGGCACTGGCCGGAAGGACTTTTTTAACTCGTTGCACTCGTATGTCCAGTCTGACTGGAAATCATTATTCTTTGCAAAAATTTGTTTTGGTACCAGTAATAAATGAAAAAAAAAATTTGCCTTATTTAATTAGAGCATTTTTGAAATTGTGTACTATAAGAAAACTTCTTTAAAAAAAAGTGGTGTCAGCCGAATAAAATTTCTGTAAGAGACGCGCGAGTCGAAAGGGTTAAAATTCAAGAAAGAAAGCAGAGCTGTTTTGAAAGCGTCGTCGAGTCAGCTGAAGAAGCCTTTGCTCGTTCTGCGCACTGTGATAAATGTTTTTGTTTTACTCACTTCTTCGGAAAAACAATGTGTCAAAAACACTATCATCAATTCATGCCATGATGTTAATTACATGAGGAGTCAAAGTCGCTTCAAATTCCAGGCGTCTCCATGTTATTCCTATGGCTCCAGGGGAGTCGCACAGTGGGGCAAAATCCCAAAAAGCTGGCCAAAAGTCGAAAAATAAAGTTACTATTCAGGAAATTTTGACTATTTAGATGGCTAGAATAATGTTTGGAGAGTCAGAATCTATATTTATAAAAAGGTTTTCGTTTTGCGTTGGCAATCTGTATCATTTCAAAAGTGACGCTTAGAGAATTATCATATGAGGCGAACAAAAAGAGCAAAACAATGGTTCTTCTAAACACGTGCTATATTTTTCTATATCATCCGATTTTAATGCTTTAAAATGGATTCACCCGACGATAGTGTGTACTTTTTTTGCGCATGTTACAAAAATTATATTAAGTACATAAAAATTAATAATTTCATGATTATTTTTGATTAAAAAAATTTTAATTTTTTTTTTATTTTTTTGCTTTCAAACATCAAAAAGTTTATAAGTTCCACGGTGTTCCGAAACGACATATAATGGAAACAATAGCCTGAACTATTTATCTAATGAATCATGAAAAAACCAGCTGCCATAAACTGCCATTCTGCGTTTCGTGCAGGTTTTTGCAACCACAAGTAAAAATATCACTTTTTTAGTCGCTTCAAAAACTATGACATTTATTATTTTTCACAGTAATTTAGCTGGCAAGCATTTTTGAAATTTTTAGATTATTCAGTTTTGTGATAGATTATTATGTATTATATTACAAGTGTCATAAGCATAAAGGAATTTGATAAGCAAGATTAGTAACAAACTAGTAGGATGTGCCAATCCCAAAACTTTCTTCTATCTTATACATCTTAATATTTCAAAACCTAGTTACACATGTTAATACTTCAATATTATTAGTTCAATACTATACCAACTTTGATTTTCATCTTAAATTTCTGCTCAAGTCAATTAAACGGACTAAAAACGAGTTAATCTGTATCATGATATTTGTTAAAATTATTAATTTTTCCTTATTCTGTCGTTATCAGCTGTTTGCGAATAGCCGGCATAGCAGGAAGCGAGTTCCCGCCGCTGCATGAGCCGCCGATGCACAATAGAACTACCAAAAATCAAGAAAAGTATACAAAAATCGCTAGCACGGAGCCCTTTTACCGCGCAATATTTCCAAATTCAAGGAGAACCTGTTGGCCAAAGCCAAAAACAAGCACAAACATTTTGGTTCAATTGCATGCATAATTTTATACGCTGTTCGATGGTACAATAATGAAAATGGCACAGAGATCGGAATTATAGCGCCCCCTTCTTTCGGAATTTTTTCAAGTTCAGGGAGGACTTGTTTGCCATAGCCAGAAACATGCACAAAAAATTTGGTTCAATTATATGGATAACTTCATACATTTTTCGATGGTACAATAATGAAAATAGTACAGACATCGCAATTATAGTGCCCCCTTCCGGCAGAATTTTTCCAAATTCATGGAGGACCTTCGTGACATGACCAAAAATAAACACATAAAATTTGGTTCAATTCTATGCATAACTTCATACACTTTTCGGCGGTACAATATTCAAAATGGCACAAAAATTGTACAAAAATCGCTATTACAGCGCCCTCTACGAGCGATTTTTTTACAAATTAAGGAAGGACCTCCTTGCCATAGCCAAGAACTTAAAATTTTTTTTTCGTTCAATTCTATGCATAACTTCATACACTTTTCGATGGTGCAATATTCAAAATCGCACAAAAATCGCTATTACAGCGCCCTCTAACGGCGAATTTTTTGCAAATTCATGGAGGACCTGCTTGCCATATCCAAAAACTTAAAATAAAAATTTGGTTTAATTCTATGCATAACTTCATACACTTTTGGACGGTACAATATTCAAAATCGCACAAAAATCGCTATTACAGCGCCCCCTACCGGCGAATTTTTTCCAAATTCAGGGAGGACCTGCTTGCCATAGCCAAAAACTTAAAATAAAAATTTGGTTCAATTCTATGCATAACTTCATACACTTTTCGATGGTACAATATTCAAAATCGCACAAAAAACGCATTTACAGCGCCCCCTACCGGCGAATTTTTTCCAAATTCAGGGAGGACCTGCTTGTCATATCCAAAAACTTAAACTAAAAATTTGGTTCAATTCTATGCATAACTCCATACACTTTTGGATGGTACAATATTCAAAATCGCACAAAAATTGTTATATCAGCGCCCCCTACCGGCCGATTTTTTCCAAATTCCGGGAGGACCTGCTTGCCATAGCCAAAAACTTATAATAAAATTTTGGTTTAATTCTATACATAACTTCATACACTTTTTGATGGTACAATGGCGACAGACAGACGGACGGACAGACGGACACACAGACAGACAGACATTTTCTATAAACATGTTTTTTGGAATCTCTGACCCCTAAAACATGCAAATCCGTCGAAAACCGGAAGTCGAAAAAAATTTCGATTACAATACTTTCTTCTATTGAAGATAGAAGAAAGTAAAAACAGAAAAGAATTCTCTATCATCGATATCATAGAAATACATTTTTTTATCTTTATAGACAATAATTTTGTGTATTCTATCGTAAGAATTATCTTGTCAATTGCAATCTTTGCTAGATCATTCTGGTGAACGTATTTTATTAATGCAAACTGAAATTATTAAGAATCTGACTTCCGAGAACATTAGCAATCTAAATTTGATTTTCAAGTGGGTATGTGATAGTACATCTGGTCAAAGTACTTTTAAACAAAAATTTAGCGTTGAGGATGGTAGAAATTAGGTTCAAATAGCTTTTTCACTTCTCTAGTGCAACTAGAACTTTAGTGTTGCGAAAAATTCAGAAATCGTTATCTGGAAAAGTTCGAGATTTTCATCTCCTCGATTTTTTAGGCCCATCAGAATCCATTTTTTGCACGAAAATACGGAAGCTATACTGTCAGTGAAATGGATTATATTACAGATCAGGAGAGTAAACTTATTCCTTTTAAAACAATCATTGATATAATAGGCGTTAATTACAAACTAGCTTTAACGATGATTGATTGTAAAAATTTTAATGTCATTTCTAGTAATTTGTCAACTCAGCGTGTGTACCTATATCAGGCAACTATTACCTATATCAGTCAAACTATTTTCAAACTAAAAGTGAATGAAAATCATTTACAATTCGGGATGTCCAAGTCACATGCCTGTATAAGATCTTTTGAGCGTACCTTGCATTTGGCATACAAACGGGATATAAAGGAATGGCAAGTGTGTACTCCTGACGAGAAGAAAAAAAATTAAATTTGCAAAACAAAATTTACAAAAAAGATTTCGTTTACAATCAGGATTTCTCGCCGATAAATCATGCCTCGGGTTTGGAAGCACAAATGTTTAAAATACAGCTTGTCGATTCTTTGAAAACGCAACTATGTCTGCTTTCATAAGAAGCGTAGACGAAGATTTGACCAAACGATTCCACGTCATATTATAAGTAATTTCTTAACATTCATTTGATTAATTTTGCGTATTATTGCTCACAAACAGCTTGTAAATTCGTCGAATTGTATTCCTAGTTCTATATGCCAACTTCAGTGCACAAACTACTTATTCATGGCACAGCAATAATAGCTTCCTCATTATTGCCTGTTGGGCAAATCTCGGGAGACGTTCAAGAATCGTGCAACAGATTGATCAAAAGGTATCGAGACGATTTCTTCCTAAAATGCAGTAGAACGTAAACAATGGAAGATTTCTTTGCGGCTTTTAATGTTATTAGATCCCTTCATTTCAAGCTTACGTAAATTACCACTGAAGAAACTAATATCCTTGCACTCAGAGGCACAAAAACTTCTGTAAAATATTTCGACACCTCCCCTTCTGAAGAGTCTACTTAGTATACTACAGATTATTTAGAAGATGAATTTTAGAATATTCTTTCGTTTTATTTTAATAATATACAGAAATTAAACCTTGTAGTATTTTATTTTTCATTAATGTACTTAACTGCATTTCATAAATAAAGATTCATTGTTTAATTTCGATTAAAAACATCTTAGATCCTTGAACACACCTTGTAACGTTTAGCCCCGAAACTTTTTAATTTCGAAACTCGAAATATTTTATTTAAATCTAATTGTTTTCATTTTTAATTCGCCATTTTTTTTAATTTAATTTTTGAATCGTACGTAGTATCCTCAAAAGTACTTGCATACGAAATTTCATATAAGTTGAATATCTTTCAAAGCATTTTAATTTTAAGTCCCCCATATTGGATCGGCCATTTTGTATTTTGGAATTTTAATTTTAGAATCGAGATCAGAATCCTGAAAAACACCTGTGTACGAAATTTCGTGGCATTTAAATAAAATTTTCATATTTTGGCCAGCTTTTCGGGATTTTGCCCCGCTGTGAGTCGCTTCGAAAGCAAGCAACTTTTTTCTGTCGGAGCGTCTTTGACGCCACGCCTGAAACGAAGCGAGTCGCCAGTAACAGCCAATCAAATTCTTGGAAATCTGACAATGGAAAAGCCTTTTACCGAACAGCCAATGAAATGCTTGGATAATACGTAAGTTTCAGGTAATCTGACGAGTCGCAAGCGATTTTTGTCGCTTGCAATTTTTACGTGTAATAATACTTTAAGAACCATAAATAAATTTAAAACTTACTTATTTATTTGATGGCAACTGGTTTTCAATGAACGAAGTTTTGAACTTTGACCCGGCCCCCTGTCATTATTAAAACTCAATAGCCGATATGCGAGCTACCAAATTACTTAGCTCGATGAGACGAATCGAATGAGCTGTAAAAATCGAAATTCGCCGCCACAGGCTATAGTAGCTTTACTTGTTAGGCGAAAACATATTCAGGATCCTTCATGGATAGTAGTGCCATGGTTGTATGCATGTATGCACTTAAAGATAACGTTCACGTGCCACATAATTCAGTCTTAAGCGCTAATCTTTTTTTTTTTTTTTTCGTTGTTCTTATACAAATAGTGTCGAATTAAAATAATATACTATCAAAATAAAATTTTCAATAAAAAAAAAACAATAATTTCACAAAATTCGGAAATTTGAAAGCATTTAAAAAATACAAGCAAACATAATTTTGTGATTATTAAACAGAAGAATCGAAATTGTATGTCATCTCGCGTACATTATTTTAATACAGACTATTCAAAATTTCATGAAAATCTGGCTAACCATTTTTGAACAGTCGAAAGTTTGATCGATTTTCTACGTAGCAGTTTAGAGTACAATTTTCAAATAGATCTTTCTTTATGGCGTAGTACATATAGTCCAGGCAATAGAGACCGTATAGGGGCACTACTTAGCAAAATTCATGGTAGATCTGGAAAAAGGCTTACTATATGTTTTTTGGGTCGCTGAATCCGAATTTTTAACTTCCACCAAAATTTCCCCCGGCAACCCACCCAAATTTTGGTAAAAAAAAACCCAAAAAAGGTTTTTATAAAAAAAAACATTTTTTTAAATTTTTTTAGGGGAAAAGTATCTAGAAATTCAGAAAATAGACAAAATTTGCAACAAATTAGATATATGACATTATGACTTAGGAAGAAGGGGAAGGGGGGAATCTGCCTCGGAACATGCGCACGGTGCTACGTGAACTAAGATGAGCAATTCCACTTAACCACTCACACGTTTACATTCGCCCTCCCATCTCCCCTCTGAACTTTCCTTATAAGGTTTACTTTAAGTTTTTCGGGTCGCTGAATCCGAATTTTTAACTTATCCCAAAATCCCCCCCCCCCCCCCAAATAGTTTCTTTAAAGTACATTTCTTATTGTTTTAGGGGAAAAGCATTACGAAATCCAGAAACTAGACAAAATTTGCAACAAATAGGATATATGACATTATGACGTAGGATGAACGGGGAGGGGAGGGCTGCCTCTGAACATGCACTGCGGCGCTACGTGCACTAAGTTATGAAGTCCAGGCAATAGGGGATTTTACAGGGAAAAATTAATACTAGTTCTGGATTTCGACTTTCTTTATGTTTTCGAGTCGCTGAATCCGAATTTGTAACTTCCCACCAAAATTTCACCTGGCAACCCCCCCAAAAATTGATTTTTTGAAAAAATTTGGTTTTTAAGAAAAGCGCGCGGAGAATGTTCCGAGGCAGCCCCCTCTCTCCCCGTTTATCCTACGTCATAATGTCATATATCCTATTTGTTGCAAATTTTGTCTAGTTTCTGAATTTCGTAAGGCTTTTCCCCTAAAACAATAAGAAATTTAAGTTAATAACAACTATTTGGGGGGGGGGGGGGGTTCGAGAGGAAAATTTTGGGCGTAAGTTAAAAATTCGGATTCAGCGACCCAAAAAACTTAAAGTAAATCTTATAAGGAAAGTTCGGAGGGGAGATGGGAGGGCGAATGTAAACGTGCGAGTGGTTAAGTGGAATTGCGCAACTTAGTTCACGCAGCACCGCGCGCATGTTCCGAGGCAGATCCCCCTTTCCCTTCATCCTAAGTCATAATGTCATCCATCTAATTTGTTGCAAATTTTGTCTACTTTCTGAATTTCTAGATACTCTCCCTAAAATATAAAAAAATTGATTTTTTTAATAAAAACCTTTTTTGAGGGGCTTTTTACCAAAATTTGGGGGGGGGGCTGCCGGGGGAAGTTTTGGTGGGAATTTACAAATTCGGATTCAGCGACCCAAAAAACATAAAGTAAGCCGATTTCCAGAACTACCATTAATTTTGCTAGGTAAAATTCCCTATTGCCTGGACTAATAGCGACATTTGAAGTTTTTACCATAACTTTTGTTCGAACGCAAAATTTTGAATACAGTTTTTTTAGAATATTAAAAATTAATCACATTTTATTTTAAGGGAAAAAAATTAATTCAGTTTTTTTTTTTATTATTATTTGTTCGATTCAAAAGTACCTGACTCCTTAATGCATGCTTAAGAATTAATTAAAGTTTAAAATACTTACGTCATTTAACCAGTCTATGAACTTAGGCATACTGATCGTATCCGTTTTGCCCTGTGTTCTAAAATGAAAAATAACTACATGAAATGGCTGCTAGAATGCTAAAAAACATGTATTCAAATAGACAATTTCTGGTAAAAATCATTCCTGTACTAAGATCGATATTTTTTTCCCTCTATGAGAGGTACCCTCATAGCATGCATGGTCACGGTGACGTCATTGTGACGTCACTGTAAGTCACTGTGGTCACGTCACATCTGTGACCAAAATGCCACCACTCAGTGATGTCACGTTGTGACCGAGATGTGAACTTCTTAGAAAACTTTAAAAAATTACAAAAATTCTTCAAAACATGTTATTTACTGTAAAATTATATTTTTCTATCAATTAAAAGAAAATTGAGACGTCATTGTTATGTCATTGCATGTAACGTACATCACGTCATATATGTGACCAAAAAAAAAAAAACCAAAAAAAAAAAAAACACCATATTGTAAGTCACAGTGTGAAAAAAATATGAACTTTTAAAATCTTTGAAAATGAAGAGAAATATTTTAAACAGTATTTTAAATAGTCCCGAGTTACAGCGGCATGAGGAATGAAAATATATTAGTGGATAGCAAATGGTAAATTCTGTCACGAAGGGGGGGGGGGGACATAATATATAAAGTGCACGATACAAGCATTAAAGCAATTTGGATAACATATTTAGAATTAGGAGTATTAAATCTGTACAGTATTTAGTTTGCAGAGAGGAAACTATTTTATTTTTTTTGCCAACCAGTGGTATTCGAAACACTTCTGTGGTTTCAAACAAAAAATTTTCTATTACAGTTAAGTCTGCAGCTTTTAATGAGCACGTAGAAAGAGTCTTCAGAGTTTAGTCGGAGTTTTTTTCTTGAGAGAGTTTTTTTTCCTGACAACTATTTAACTATTTTAAGTAACTATTTTTGAAAAAATTCTACTTCTTTCAGACTTTTCAAATAAATTAACATTTTCCGAAAAAAAAAATACAAAATTTATGCAAAACGCATGATAATAATTAATTATTCGTATTTCAAATTTGTATTTTACAGATATGACTTTAAAAAAAAGTTATTTTACAAATTGTTTTATTTTACAGAAAATTAATATGAAAAGATTGTCAGATTGACAAAGAATTATTTTATTTTATCCTCGATAATCCTTTTTTAGGTGCGTTCGTAATTATATAAATACGTAGCACCTATAGTCGTCGTTCAGTCCGTCTGTCTGTCCGTCCGTCTGTCCGTCCGTCTGTCTGTCCGTCCGTCTGTCTGTCCGTCCGCATATAACAGAGCAAAAACTACCCGACCGAATGATCTGAAATTTTTAATATATAATTGCTGCAAAATTTTGTCGAGCCATTTCCAATTTTATGAAAATCGGATGTATAGTTTAATTACAGGGACAGTCAAAAGTTTTTCTTTACATTACGGCCAATGGGGAAAATTATTGCAAGTGAATTTTAATGATGTTACAGACTTCCGAATGGTCTGAAATTTTTAATATATAATTGCTGCAAAATTTTGTCGAGCCATTTCCAATTTTATGAAAATCGGATGTATAGTTTAATTACAGGGACACCCAAAAGTTTTCCGTTACATTATGGCCAATGGGAAAAAATTATTGCAAATGCATTTTAATGATTTTACAGCCTTCCGAATGGCCTGAAATTTTAAATATATAATTGCTGCAAAATTTTGTCGAGCCATTTCAAATTTTATGAAAATCGAATGTATAGTTTAATTACAGGAACAGTCAAAAGTTTTCCGTTACATTACGGGGAATGGGGAAAAAATTATTGTAAGTGCATTTTAATGATGTTACAGACTATGCACTTATGAAGCGCAAAAAAATATACATTCAGTACAATATGGGGTGCAAAACATAATTATAAAACTAGTTATAGTACGAACGCACCTCATTTGCCACGTTTGACGAGCAATTTCCAACTTGTTATTTATTAAGAACATATCGCTCACCCGCAAGAAAAGTGACACATCTCACAGAAATTCATTTTGCGTTTTATTCCACTAAAAGATTTGTCATAGGTGCGTCTTGCTACACAAACAGTTTCATAAGTTTAGCTACATGAAAAATCACGTTATTATGCTATATGTCCATTTGTAACCAAAGAAGAGGGGTGGATTATGTAATGAGGTAAAATTATCCAACCCTCCAAACCACATCCTAAGTTTTCATTCTTATGTGCTTTACGCTTTTATGCACTTTTTAATTCTTGTATGCAGAGTTAAGTGCTATAATTTCATGTTACAGTAAAACAATGCACATTTTCTTTTGCCTCCCCTGTGAAATTTACTTTTGTCGAGATGTGTCACTTTTCTTGCGGGTGAGCGATATTTTGTATTTATTACGTGTGAAACAAATTTTACTTTAAGAAAAGGGGGGTGGGGGTTCATTATTACCATTAAATTGATATTTACTCATTTTAAAAATTTAAACAAAGTTTTATCTAATAAACTCTAATTATTATTATTATCATTATTATTATTATTATTTACAGAAAAGAACCTTTACAATCCATTGTAACTTAAATTGTTTGGAACCGATAAAAAGAAAAGATAAAATACATTGGAAAATTCTCCAAAACGAAAATTTTAATTAAAGACAGTCTCATAAAATTATTGCGCATCTGAGTTCGAAATCTTTTGTATTCAAAAACAAATAACGATAAAAAAGAACATCTGCTGAAAATCAAGATCGTCTGCGCACAGAAGAGAAGATGCCGGAAGTTTACTCTGTTTAGAACATCACGAAGTCTACAACACTTTTTTTATAAAATAAGAGAAAGAAGCCCGCCATTTTAAAATATTACAAATACACGGATATTATTAATGGGACGTAAATGTAAGTCTTATTTAATTTAAATGTTTTATCCCTGTTTTGTATATTATGATGACTTAAATAGTTTTATGTTATATTAGTAAGGGACTGTTCTGCAATTGTTTTCAGAAACATTTTCCTATTCGATGCTGCGTTGAAAAATATCTTAATCTGCGATCACTTAAAAAGAAAAGAAAAAAAAACAGCTGCGCAGAGACTGATTCATAACTGCATTCAGAGTGGAATTAATTTAAAGATTAATTTGCTGTTACTTGAGATTGAAAATATGTTGAGAAAATGATTTGGAATTTTTTTCGGCTTATTACTGTTTTGTGTTTCCTGATTAATAACGCTTACAGTAGTTATAGATATTATTATTTTGGAGTTAAATATGATTTTCGATTATTATGATATTACGAAACTATTTCAGATTAGAAATTAGCATTATATTGGGAAAATGTATTTTTACGTATTACACTAGTGAAACTTTTCAAAGATTTTTCTTTTGGTGCTAATAATATTTTAAATTATTATTTAAAATCATAAATCTTCATACCAATGGTTTTCAGATTTAGCATTTGCCAAAATTATAAAATAATAGAAATTTCTTATAACATATGCAAAGATTTTTGAGATATTGTTAAATCTAATAATACATTTAATTCATCCATTGTAATTTATTGTTGTTTAATAGTACAATTATAAATACTAATTATTATTTTTAGTGTTTTTCAAATTGGTATATTTATTTTTTTTAATTGTATATAAGCATTTTTTTTTTGTTTGTGATTTTAATCTAACATTTAATTATGGACATTCTGAAGCGGTTATTAAATTTTCGTCTATTATAAAATTATTTTCTAAGTTTATGATATACGTAATTATTGGCACTAAAAGTAAAATATGATATTTAAACATTGAAATAAAAAGTTTTTCGTGTCTAATAGGAAGTTTATAAATTAAACTACTTTAGTATATATATTTTTAAGTTCATATTTATTTACATAATATAGGAATGAATATTTTTTTAAACAGATTAACAATGTTTAACTTCGGTTTGCCTGTCCGTTTTTCTGTATGGCTGTCTGTCCGCGCTCTAACTCTCGTAACTAAACTCGGATTTCCCTGAAACATTTAGATATTGACGTTTACCATAACACGTTCCTTATTTCTAATGAAGTTTGTAGCATGTTTAGTTCATTTACAGGGACAGTCAAAAGTATTCCGTTACATTACGGCCTATGGAAAAAAATCGTTTCAAAGGATTTTTAATTATTTTACACGCTTTCAAACAGAATAAAATTGATATGCATTTATGAAGCGCATTTAAATATGCATTCTGCTGAATATGCGATGCATAGAATAGTTATTGTTCATTTACAGGGCTAAAAAAGGAATTCCAATACATAATGATATAGGTGTGGAGGGAATTGTTTATGGCGTACTTTAATTATGTTAATCTATTTCATATATAATGAAATTTATATACGTCGCTGAAGTTTACATACTATAAATTATTTCATGTATAATACGAAGTGCATATAGCATTTACAAGGACATGCAAAATATTTCAATACTATATTGTATCCGAAGTACTGTTCATTAGCGATGATTGCTGGGAATGCATTTTTAATTATGATATGCGCTTTTATGATTCACTATATTTATGCACAGTATATGGTGTATATAAATGCTACAATTCGTATACAGGGCTACACAAAAGTACTCGTAAGGGTTACTGCATATGGGCGCAAATTGTTTAAAGGTGGCTTTTAAATGAGTTGTTCTTTTTTACGCTGAAATGCATTTAATTTGCTAAGAAATGTTTGTAGAATATAGATAAAATGTTTTACAGGGTCACGTAAAGAATTGGATACATGGCCGTCTGTAAATCATAATTTCTGGAAATGTGATTTCAGCAGTTTTAAAAGTGTCTTAGTTTGAATTAAATTTTAACTAAATAGTGGCGTGTAATAAAGGTTCTAGGTAAACTACAGGATTGTACAAAAGTATTTAAGTATCTTTCCATTTATTAGTATAAAGTGCTGAAAGAGAATTTCAACCTGTTATGTTTCAATTGCTAAACTAAATTTCCCCATTATATAGTATACATATCAACCTACAGATCAAATACAGGACTGTTCAAAAGAATTAGAAAACATATTTGGCTATGGACGGTAACTGCTGAAATCAGTTTTTCAAATGTTTTATGCGTTTTCTAAAATGTTTACTTAGTTATCTTATTTACGTTATTTCCCTAAATTACGATGTCTTGTTAAAGTATTCAGGAAGCGTTGGAAAGTGTTTTATAATCTATGCTTAACGCACGATTTTTCTTACTTGTTTTTTTTTCTTTTTCGCAGATCAGTCTTTTCCTATAAAACATACAAAATCTATTTAGGTCATATTCACAAAATACAATATACACGGGAATAAAAAATTTAAATAAATATGGCTTATAATGTCGTATTTAATAAAGCAATGACTAATCATAACACATTAAAATCTTACACATTCTTAATATCGAGCTTGTACTCAAGATCAAGCTTGGAATTTAATAAAAAAAAGATGTCAGTTGATAAGCATTGTTTTTTAAGTGGAAAAATTTAAAATATTTTAGAAGAACAGGACTCCAAAATAGCGATATTTTGCTAAAAAGTATGGTAAAAATATAAGATTTTACATTTTAAACAAAACTTTATTTCAAAATTGTGCATTTTAAAATACATCACAGTGCTTATGACAAGAACCATCACAGTATTGAAACTTGGAAAAATTTCCAGAGAGAAACATTCGGCTTGCATACAATATTTCAAATGAAAATCAAATTTTAAATTAATTGCTTAAAAGTTACAAAGGCTAACATAGTGAAAAAGATTCCATGCCGGGACTCGAACCCGGGCCATCAGTATAGTGCACTGACATTCTCCCGACTAAACCACATGGAACGATACCCAGCCTGGAAAATTTCTCACTATTACATGTTGGCAAGGCTACAAAAGCAGCACGAGAAGGGATATTTATCGTGAGCCACCGACATGTGGCAAACACGAAACTTAATTAAATCCAGATTCGATTGAAACTACATTAGTACTTAGAAATTTTTCCAAAGAGAAACCTTCGCCTTGAATGCAATATTTAAAATGAAAATCAAATTTCAAATTAAAACTGCCTTTTAAGCATGTAATTTGAAATTACATTTTCATTTGAAATATTGTATGCTAGGCGAATGGTTCTCTCTGGAAAAATTTCCAAACATTAATATAGTTTCAATCGATGCTGGATTTAATTAAGTTTCGTGTTTGCCCCATGTCGGTGGCTCACGATAAATATCCCATTTTGTGCTGCTTTTGTAGCCTTGCCAACATATAATAGTGAGAAATTTTCCAGGCTGGGTATCGTTCCATGTGGTTTAGTCGGGAGAATGTCAGTGCGCTATACTGATGGCCCGGGTTCGAGCCCCAGCATGGAATCTTTTTCACTATGTTGGCCTTTGCGTCTTTTAAGCAATTAATTTGAAATTTGATTTTCATTTGAAATTATCACAGTGTTTATGACAAATTCGTCACAAATGACACATATTTCACAAATTGGTCACAATGTGACTTCAAAACATTGTCACATTCGTCACAGGTTCGTCACAAAGTTAATGCCAAATTAGTCACAAATGACACACTTTTCACAAATTAGTCACACCGTGACTTCACAGAGTGGTCACAATGTGACGTCACAAACGACCTCTAAAACGGCCATAACGACCTCGCATTCTAGTCACTATGACGTCACATCGACGTCACGTGACGTCACATCGACGGTCACAAAATCACAGCGTGACTTCACAACGACGTCGCCGTGACGTCACCATGCCTTACGGGTAGGGAATACTGCAATACCAGAAAGTCCTTTGCATTTAGAGAAGGACCTGACTAACAAGGAAAGTCTCCATTGACACATACTCAGAAAAATTTGAAAAAAAAAAAATACAAAATGTTCTTCTCATGAAGATGTATATGTTTATAAAAAAATTTCCGGCACCGGAATTTGGGAACCCAAAGTCCTTCGCATTTAGAGAAGGACCTGACTAACAAGGAAGGTCTCCATTGACACATACTCAGAAAATTTTTTAAAAAAATACAAAATGTTCTTCTCATGAGGATATATACGTTTATAAAAAAAAAAAAAAATCCAGCGGAACTTCGATGTAGAGTCCGTAAAAAAATGAAAATTTCGTTTATTTGGCGATTTATCACCGGCTGGCGATGGAATAAAATTTCAAAATGTACTCTCTTATGTCAAATACTCTTTAAGGAAAACGTATTTAATGTTCAAATTGTTTAAGTAAGTTTGATTTAAATAACTTTAGTTCTGTCAGTTTTAGTTTGTTTTAACTATAGTTTGTCATATATTATGTATTTATAATGAAATTTAACTATCATATTTTACGATTTAAAGCAAAATTTTAATTGATTTAAATTGTTTCAAGCTCAAAAATAAGTCCGATTGAGCACTGTCGTGTCGCAAGACTCCCTTATCATATAATATTATTGCAAATGTGATAATACTCATAAGTAAATGTTTGCAATTTGAAAAATATAAAAGAAACAAATTGAATAATTAAAAATCAAATGTCATCTTGACTGTAACTTAAAATAGATATTTGCAACTTTCAAAACATAGAAAATATTTTTCAGTGATAAAATTAAATAACTATTACAACAAGCAACATGTATATGTAATACAAAAAAATAATAAACTCTTTCATTGTTTAAGTCTAAATTCATTAAATACCGCGCATTCTAAACATCAATTAACAAGCAATTTTCAGATGCATTAAAACCGTTTGCTTTTGGCGAGGAAAAGTGCTGCCTTTTTACAAACTTTCTACTGAAATTCCGCCTCTAAATTTCAATGTTCCTTTATTACACACATAAGTAGTTTCATTAGCATTTTTTTTCCAAAAAATTAGGAGTATGCGCTGTAAGGAGATCTTCCTTGTAAGAAGTTTCTGTACCCAGGGCACAACCCCATTTTATGCGATAGTCAGATTCTGTTCAAGTTTGTCTACGAGTGAGTGCGAACGCAGAAAGTCGTACTGGTCTTTCCTTTTCTCTAAAGCACGATATTTAGGGAACGTCAGTATAACGTTTAAAATACAGTGTGTCCACTCTCAACGCTGTCCAATGGTTAATTCCTAAACCGTTAGGCATATCTATTTATATAAAATCCAAGTCTCTGTGTGTCCCTCGCAATTCCGATAGGATCACCTCATTGTAATGAGTAATTGTTGAAAATTACTAATGCAGGGTTACCACAGTAGCGCCAAATGTTGACCAACTTGGCGAAATATCGCCAAATTTGGTGACAAAAATAAGCTGTCATATATGAAACCAACTTGGCGATAGCTAGCTAATTTGGCGAAATTTCCATTTAAAACCACTAATATTTCATAATCGAGGTCAATGCAATTTAATTTAAACTCCGCGCTTTTAAGGTTTTTTTTCAAAATCTATAGGTGAGAATTTAAAGTGTAATATACCAAAATGTACGTCTTTACATCTTCATCCCGATGCTATTAATAACATAACATCCAATAGACGACGCTGTACTATCTGAGATCCTAACTACCCGATTTTAATGTGCATTAGGTACTTTTCCAGTATAGGAGCCTTGGCGAGATAGAGAAAAGGAAAATTGGGAACATATTTTCTAGAAACTTATTCACTGTTTCATATACACAAGTGATTTTTCAATATTTAAACAATTTATTTAATATAAAGAAGCCAGAAGACTATTTTATACTATAAAGAAGACTATTTTTAGGGTTCCGTACTTAAAAAGTAAAAACGGAACCATTATAAGATCACTCCTGTGTCTGTCCGTCTGTCTGTCTGTCTGTCTGTCACAGCCATTTTACTCGTAAACTATGGAACGTGGAAAGTTCAAATTCGGGGAAGTAATAAAGACCATTGACCCACATATTTTCAGATTAATAAACATTCATAAATATATTTAGTAAAAAAGTAAAGGGGCTAATTATGCTACTTGAAAAAAAATCTTTTCCTTGTATACCATGTGGAGTATCCTGTGAAAGCTTTTGTAACATTGAATTCAAAAATACATTCCTTTTAATTTTAGGTATTATATTTTCAAAGATATTGTTGAAAATGTAGAACAAAAATATGTTCCCACCCATCTAATTCCGAATCTACTGAAACTAAAATTATGAAAAAATTAGAGGTAGTAGACGTTAATATAAACCTTGCCGGAAAATTATAGCGATTACCCTAGGTCACATAGTTTTTGAGTAATTAGCATTTTTCTGTTATACACAAATTTTGATTTACGGGCATTCAGAAACATTGTTGAGCATCGCTGAATATACCTATCTTTGCAGAAGAATAAAAGCATTGTTAATAATGATTTTCGAAAAAAAATCATCGGTAATTAGCCGAGATATTAACCCTTAATGGTACGGTCTGTTTGGACATACACAAAGACAGGGGCGGCGTTCTCTATGCCTAGTTAACAACTTTTAATGATATATATGTGTAATGTAATGTCCAGTAACAGTATAAAAGCAATAACCGTCAAATTGTTAAAAACATACTAATTTAAGGGGTCTCGGGACTCTAAAATGTGGAAAAAATGAAAAAAAAGACCATTTTCAACATTTAATATCTTAAAATGTATATGATTTTAAAACACAATTTAAATTGGGATAAAGATATAAGTACGTTCTTTCGTTTCATGTATTTAAAAAATTGCAAGATACAGAATTAGTATTTATAGGGGGCTCGAAACTGTCAGACATTTGTCGAACAAAAAATTGGCATAACAGTTCACGCGCAGGATTACAAAATAAATATTGCAACTAGAATGAAAATTTTGGTGCTTACTTATACTTCAGATTGTAATAATTTCCCTGAACTTAAATAAATTTGTATTTAAAGCATTTTTATATTTTCAATGCAATGTTGCATTTAGGTAATACAAAATTTTGAAAATTTCAACAGTAAAATCACCTAAAAAAATATTTTTTTGAACAATAAAAAGGAAATTTTAGGTTCAGTTTATACAGACTAACATGAAATATATGTTTTGAAAATTTCTTGAAAACATATTCAGAAGTTTCTGAGGTATCCTACGCATTATGACCAAAAAACGCCATTTGAAAAATAATGACTTTAAAGTTTTGGAAACGCCGCTTCAGCTATTGAGCGGGTATAATTCTAAAAGCCAAAACTTCTGTTCTAATGGTAATTTCAAGGAAACAATTATATCTAAATATTCATAAAAGATAGGAGCTTAACATCTAAAAAAATTAAAATTTCTTAAATTTTGAAGCTTTAAGAGTCCTGCGACCACTTAACACTAGAACCGCCGGAAATTTTACTTAAATGTCATAAAAATATTATACACCAGAATTTTTATTTAAAATATTTTAACTTATTTATTTAATTTATTTCTCTATGGTACAGGTATAACTTATTTTAGAAAGAAATTTATGGCTCGAGTCAACATATTTTTATTCCGTAGCTGTCAAAATGACCGCTATGTAGGTTCTAGTGTTAATCTTTCCGGCACGGAGTAATTCTATTTATAAACTTATGAAATAATGAACTCACACCAGAATTTATAAACGAATTTATTAGAAAATGCGAACTTGCTTATTTTCACGTACATGATAAAAGTAAAATTTTAATTAAATATTCTTGGTGCCGTTTGTCCGTTTTGGAATTAAAATTAGGTGTCCGTTTTTTAAGGGCATCGCCCTCGAAAGATTTAATTAGAATGAATCCCATAAATACTGTGGGATTCGCGATAATTTGCATTGATTGTATCTCTTAATACGCCTCGAGTGACTTTAAAAGTTAATTAAACACCTATCTGGAAAAACGCGGCACTGACCAAGGCGGCGTTGCAACTTTGAGACCCCAATTCGAAGCGCGCTTAGCACAATGCCAAATTTAAACTTTGAACAAAGGTTTTGTTTTAGCTACACTGTAGAAATAAAGGTTATTACTACGATGAATTTAGTTTCATGAAATGCCAAATGAAGTTTAACTATGCACTGGATTAGGATAATATTTAAAACATATATTTAATATTTAAACAGATTAGGATAATATTTAAAAAAGAGTTATACGAATAGCTATATTTTATATTATTTAGGTTCCATATCTCTTTGAACTTTCACGGTATACCCATTTACAGTTTTCTAATATATACAGTTATACCCAACTCTACGTTGTATAGTTTTTTTCAAAGTTTTAGTATTCTTTTAGCAACGTTTTTTTTTTGTTTTGTTTTTTTAAATACAATTACAAATTCTTATATTTATTCTACGGAACCCTCTGTGCGCGAGTAATGCTCGCACTTGACCGTTTATTGTATACAAACTGAAGTAAATTGTATATAAAAAAACAACAATAATAAATAAAATATTTATAGATGATATAAATAAACTTAAAAGTTCATTAATTTTGTTTTCATATCTGTTTATATCATTTGGCAAAAAATCTCACTTTTGAAGCCCAAATTATGACAAACTTTAAAAAAGTATGCCAAGTCCGTTACATTGGAAAAGTACCGCTCTTTATATAGTCGGATACAAAAGTTAAATTCTTACTACTTTTCCACTTTAAGGGCATTGTCGAAGAAGGAAAATTGGCAACATATTTTCTGGCAACCTATTCGCTGTTTCTTTTCATATGCACATGCAATTTTTTTTCAATATTTATACAATTTATTTATCATAAATAAGCCATATATCTAATTTAATAATAGAGACATGACCTGTAATCCGCAAAAAGCCTTAAATCCGCAGAACACTTGGAACCAAGCTGTGTGGATTAGTGGTCTTCTATTGTATGACAGTTTTTCATAAATGAGTTTTGTTTTTAAAATCCGTTATTTCCATCTATCACTGCGGAACAAGCGAGAAAAATGAAAAATTCATATTCTTCATATTCTTGCACATGTGTTGTATATATCTTTATATTTCATACTCCGTCATTTTTGACGTGTTATATTTCTAGTAGACATACAGTTTCAATTGCAAAAATGTTTTAAATGAGGTAAATAAGTGTTTTAAAAGCGATTTGGGTAAATAAAAACATTTCTTAAAAGATTACGAGATTTAAGTTTTTATACGGTCCCCCGGCCCTATATAAGTTATATTTAGTAAAAAATATCCTATTACATTAAGAAGTAAGACAAAAAAGTATCATTACTCTACGATTAAAACTAACCGAGTAATACCTGTTTAAAGCTAAAGCATCTTTTTTCTTTCGAAATAGGGATCATTCACAAATTTAGTAGAAATATAAATAATCGTCCAATACAAAAAATATAATAGTTGAGAGTAAAATTAACATTACAATAAAATTTGAAATCTATTTTCATTCTGACATATTAAAGAAAAATATACAAATTGTATTAAAAATATAAGTTAAAAATAACAGAATTTTTGTTAAATGGAATGATGAAAAACAACAGTTTCAATCCTTTGCAAAATGATACATATTTTAAAATGCTATTAGATTATCTAATATAAAACTTAATAAATAAAAAATTAAGTTATCGTAAAACTTGCTCGAAGTGACTCCCTTCGGCTGCAATGCAGAAATGTACACGCTAAATAAATCCGTCTAATACTTTAATCACTTGATGTACGATCCCTCGGAGCATGTCCCAATTCATCTGTGTCCAGATGCAGAAAATTGGTATAAGTCATGCAGTTCAAAGTTTCGTATATCGGTTAATTTTAGTGTTAAATGAAAGGGATTTTTTTTTGTCTCACTTGTTAGTGTAATAGGAAATGTTTAGAAAATATGACTTATGGCACCCTGGGGGACTGTATAAAAAATTAAATTTCGTAAATTTATAAGAAATGTTTTTATTGATCAAAACGACTTTTAAAATAATTTTTTACCTCATTTAAAACAATTTTGTAATTGGAACTACAGTAGAGCGTCGGTTATCCGAACAAGTCGGGACCGACCCTAGCTCGGATAAGCAAAAGTTCGGATAAATGGACAGACATTTTAAGGAATGTTTTTGATTATACTAAAACCTTCACACGTTATCTAAGCTTAAGACTGGAAGCACCAGTTAGTGCTGGCATTAAGAAAAATATATCTTTTTAATTTGTTGGTGGGGGTGGTGGTGTTTGTTCACATTTTTATCATTAAAATATTTTGTTTTCTCTTTTTATCATTTTCTGAACTCCAGAGATTATAATTTAACGAAAAAGCCTTTTGATTGTTGCTTGCTACAACGAAGACATTCTAATTCAATGTTGCCATATCTCTAGTTCTTCTTAAATACGTTAGCTGAATAGGATCAACGTTCTTCTGCCTTTCGAGCCATTTCATAGCTATTTCCAAATGTTCAAAGGCTTCGTTATGCGACGGACCTGGGTTATTTTCCGAGCATTCGTTTTCATTTTCTTTAATTTCTTCTTCGTCATGAATCTCATCCACAATCTCATCATCATTTAAAATCCGATATCCAAGGTCATGTACTTCATTATTTAACCACTCGTTAATTTCATTTTTTTCATAGCTTAGGATTCTTCCGATCTCTTTTATTGTTTTGCATTCGTCATTTTCTGATCCACTATCAGTAAAATTTTACTCCGAGCCGATGGATAATTTTGAGTTCCGTTAAAAAAAAAAAAAAAAAAAAAAAAAAAAAAAAAAAAAAAAGGGGGGGGGGAGGGGAAATAGACTGTTTGGATAACTGGAAGTTCGGTTTAAAAAATTTGAGAGAAATAGGCTGTTCGGTTAATTGGAGTTCCAATAATCTGCGCTCTACTGTATATGTCTATGACTAACGGTTTAGAAATTAGCCATTTGACACCGTTGAGAGTGGACACCCTGTATACAAGCTGCGTGACAACTCGATATATGTTGCATTACACATTTATATCTCTCGATATTTGTTTTTGTCTTTTTTTGGGGGGGGGGGGGGCGTGTGGAAATAGATCCAATGTAATAGTAAATTTTGAAAAGATTTATAATATTAATTTCATTTAATACTAAATTTAAAGCACATTAAATGCAGATTATGAAAATTACATTTTGCAGAATATGTGACTCTTGATGCAACCATAATAAAACGTTGCACAATCGTATTTTCAATGAAATTATTTGCCAAAAGTATTTCGTTCTTTTAAGACTTTATAGTTAATTTGGAATCTGGTGAAATGAAAATTATGTCATTTTAATGAACTTTTACAAAGTATTTGCACTTTATGAAAAAATATCCGATTTTCTTTATGTCATTCTTATCCGATAAGCTATTCCAATTTTAATGCCTTTGATTTAACTGTCATCTTTAAAAAATAACGAGTCGAAAGCCGTCGAATTCGACGAATGAAAATGTTTAAAAGAACCTATTGACTGAATTTATAAAAAAAACTAGTTGGATTGCCAATCCCAAAACTTTCTTCTATCTCATATATTTTAATATTTCAAAATGTTGTTACAAATGTCAATATTTCATTTATTAGTTCAATGCTATATAAATTTTGACTTTCATCTTAAATGTCTGCTTCAGTCAACTAATCGGAGTAAAAGCGAGTTAATCTCCATCATGATATTTATTAAAATCAATAGTTTTCCGTTATTCTGTTGTATATCAGCTGTTAGCAAATAGCCGGTTTATAAGGATGGGAAATTCCCGTCACTTCACAAGCCGCCGGTGTATAATAGAACTTCAAAAATCAAGAAAATTACACAAAATTCGCTATTATCGTGCCCCCTTTCGGCATAATATTTCCTAATTCAGGGAGGACCTAAAAATTTGGTTCAAATCTATGCATAACTTCATGCACTTTTCTATGGTACAATATTGAAAATGGCACCAAAATAGCTATTACAGCGCCCACTTTCGGCGGAATTTTTCCAAATACAGGGAAAACCTTCTTGCCTTAGCCAAAAACATACACAAAAAAATATTGTTCAATTCTATGCGTAACTTCATAAACTTTTCGATGGTAATATATTCAAAATCGCACAAAAATCGCTATTACAGCGGCCCCTGTTGGCGAAATTTTTCAAAATGCAGGGAGAACATTCTTGCCTTGGTCAAAAACATACACAAAAAATTTGGTTCAATTCTATGCATAACTTCATACACTTTTCGATGGTAGAATATCGAAAATGGCACAAAAATCGCTATTACAGCGCCCCCTTTCGGCGGAATTTTACCAAATGTAGAGAGGACCTTCTTGCCTTAATCAAAAGTATACACAAAAAATTTGGTTCAATTTTATGCATAACTTCATACACCTTTCGATGATACAATATTGAAAATCGCGCAAAAATCACTATTACCGCGACCCCTTCCGGCGGATTTTTTCAAAATTAAGGAAGGACCTTTTGCCATAACCAAAAACTTTTAAAAAAAATTTGGTTCAATTCTATGCATAACTTCATACACTTTTCGATGGTACAATGGCGACAGACAGACGGGCACATGGACAGACAGACATTTTCTATAAACATGTTTTGGGGATCTCTGACACCTAAAACGTGTAAATCCGTCGAAAACCGGAAGTCGAAAAAAATTCCGATTACGATACTTTCTTCTATTAAAGATAGAAGAAAGTAAAGATTTGGTTCAATTCTATGGATAACTTCATACGCTTATTGATGGTGCAATAATGAAAATGGCACAGACATCGCTATTAGAACGCCCCCTTTCGGCAGAATTCTTTCAAATTCAGGGAAAACCTGCTGGCCCTAGCCAAAAACATGCATAAATATTTGGTTCAATTCTATGCATAATGTCATACACTTTTCGATGGTACAATAATGAAGATGGCACAGACATCACTATTACAGAGCCCCCTTCCGGCGGAATTTTTTCATATTCAGAGAGGACCAACTAGCCACAGCCAAACACACACACAAAAAATTTGGTTCAATCCCATGCATAACTTCATACACTTTTCGATGGTACAATAATGAAAATGGCACAAAAATTGCTATTACAGTGCCCCCTTCCGGCAGAATATTTCAAAATTAAAGGAGGACCTGCTTGCCACAGCCAAATACATACACAAAAACTTTGGTTCAATTCTATGCATAACTTCATACACTTTGTGATGGTACAATGGCGACACATGGACAGACGGACGGACAGACAGACATTTTGTATAAACATGTTTTTGGGGGTCTCTGACTCCTAAAACGTGTAAATCCATCGAAAACCGGAAGTCGAAAAAAATGTCGATTACAATACTTTCTTCTATTGAAGATAGAAGAAAGTAATAACAATAATGATTCAGTATTTAATAAATATATTTCCAAACTGGAAGTTAAATTTGGAAGTTACAATTTTGCATGTAAACATTCGTCTTCTTTACTCGAAGTGCCGGCGAAATCCAGAAATTTAGTTTTAGACGCACTCGCAGTAAAATATTCAGTTTTATCAAAGAAAATACTTATTTCACTATGACATCATTTTTTACCACTGAAGCCGTCTGAGATGATCGTCTCAATCTCAGTGTCACCGGAATGAAAAAAAATATTGAAATGTAAAAGCGTTATGAGTAAAAATACGTTATTTTAAATAATGACGTCATTTTCTGTTCAAAAATTTTGTAAAAATTATTTTTAATTGTATACGAAAACGACATCCGTAGTGATATGGTAATTCCCATTGTTTCCCTTTTCTCTTCAGCAATGCAACTAACCCGATTGCCACCAATGTGAAGAAATTTCATAAATAACTTTTAAAATTAAAATATAAAAATGGGATTATTTTAAAAAATAGCGAGTGCAGACGCATCTACAAATAAAGTACTTTCATTTAAACAAGTAATATAAAAATTTTGTTTTTAAAGTCAATTCCTACTTAGGTCATCAAAGAAAAATTTAATATAATCCCTTAAGCTAATATTAGTTTTTGTTGCATTAAAATATCTCAATTTGTTGATTTTCTATAAGCAAGCAAACCCCATTGGTTTACAATGGAAGTCTATTGGAATTTGGCGAAATATTAGAGATATCGCCAAGTTGGCGTCACTTTTGGCGGCTCATTTTGGTTACCAAATTTGGCCATAGATCACCAAATTGGCGACAAACTTGGCGGTATTTGGCGACAGAACAGGTTCCCCCTATGGTACCCCCCCTTATACATAAGAAGATGCATTAAATGCTGTTCAATAACCAATGGCCGCCATTTTGTCTCCCATATAAAACTAAAATTAATTAATTAAAATTTAATTAATGAATTAATATTTGAAAAAACTGTATTAACATCACTTGTCATCCAGTACAAGTTTTAAAAAATTTATTTCAACTTGACAGGATGAATAATAAGTATTTTATTAACGATTGAAAATTTGAACAAGATATATATAGAGAGAGAGAGTGTGAACTAATAGTAGGAATTGAAAAAATAACTATCAAAGTAGAAAGCTCATGATAGATGACTAAGAAAACAGCCTTGTCTTTTAAATATATAGATTACTTGAAAATGTATTTTTCTCCCCTTAAATTCAATTATTGTGGTTAGAAGGAATGATTGTCCAGTTAACTACAAGGAGCTTATTTTGTCCTCCTTGTTTGAACATAAAACTAAGAAAATGTAAGATATTGAAAAAAAAAAAATCTACTATTTGTCGATGTCAATTTGTCGACAAATGATTTTCCATTCTTTTGAATAAAATTATTCACGAAGCTTGAATATGTGACGTTTTTATTTTATTTTTTAATTTTCTTGATCAATATAATTTAATCCAGGTATTTTCCAAAATTTAGATGTGATTTAATATCCAAGATAACTTGTAGAAATATTTTTAAGCATCTATCGAGATGAGGAAAAGCAATAGTTATGATAGCAACATTCTATACTGTGATACAGGAGCGTCCCATAGTACACAAAAATCCTTTGTGGATGCACAATTTCTCAGTGTTACAGAAGTTATAGTTGTTGACATGCGTTTCAATTTATTTTTCAGCTACAGTGTGAATTACAAAAAGGTTTTTCCATTTTAATTTTATAAGTTTCGTGATTATTTAAAAATAAAATAACAATTTGATATTGATTCCGCAAGTCGATGCCCAAAACATCGTCAGTGTTGTTGCTTACATCTTTTAGAAGGTTCTCCCGAGGATAGAGATATCTCAACTATAACTTTCTGTATGTATTTTCATTTCTATAACGGGTAACAAATAACATACTTGGACATTTTGTCATATAAATATAACAACCATATATATATATATATATATTAGTATAACAACTGATGACTTTAAAAAACGATTTTTTTTTTTAAAAAAAGGAGAGCATTATTTTAGTTTCTTTCAAAAAATGTGTAAAGAAAAGCTTTAAAAGTATATTCTAAAAAAGAGAAAATTCATGAATGTTCTGACGACGTTGTTTTTTTCTACCAAAATTAACATTTTTCGGTCTATGCATCTTCTTGATTTGTATTAATTTATAGTATAAATATCAATGCAAAAAAGTTAGTAATATATAAATTGGACAGGACAACGTTCCCAGTTCGTGTTAAACAGGAGCATAAAATGTGTTAAAGTGCTATTACCCCTTAAATGTAACTATTTTCAATGTATTTATTGGTCCTTCCTCACTAAAAGTTGACAAAATCATTTAATTATATAAATGAAAATAACTTACATTGACTGAAAAAGTTCATCGATATCATTTCTTGGGCAGATTTTGAAATAAAGGGTTAGAAACTTATCAAGTGTGAAGTCATCTGGTTCGATGGAATCAGTCTAAAAATCAAATCAACATGATTTATATTAATAGGAATTACAAAGGTAAAGACACAAATCAGAAAAAAAAAATACATAGATCTAATGTAAAATAATTATAGATGTTTTAAAATGCTTCGTGCAAAAGAATCTATATAAATATCTATATAAATAAATAGAAAAAAATTATATATATAATATCTTTGAATCAAAATTTATCTTACAAGTTCATACAACGATGTTAACCAAAATTCTTAATGAAGATGGCATGTAAAAATATAATATATAGATGAAACTACCAACTTCATATTCCATAAAATATATAATAATCCTAACATCAAATTACTCCAACTACCCTATGCTAACAACAGTCTATCAACAAAATAAAATGTACAATATATAATTCTAATAAAATAATAGAACTTGAAATTAGATGCTACAATAGAAGCATTTTGAATTTACAAAAGGAAATGTGATATGCTGCACTGATACAGAAAACAATAATATTATTGTTAAAATATAATTAAATAAATACATAATAAAATGCGCATAAGCAGCTATATTTATCCTGTAATCTCAATCAATCAAAATCATTTTATAAAGCCAAAATGGGCTTACAAATTAAAGTGTCAGATGCAAAATGCAATAAAAAATTTCATATACTGAAAAATACATTCCATACATATTCGCGCAATGCTGCAGAATACCATAGAATGTTATAAAATACATTTGAATCAAAATTTATCTTACAAGTTCATATAACGATGTTAACCAAAATTCTTAATGAAGATGGCATGTAAAAATATAACATAGATAAAACTACCAACTTTATATTCCATATAATATAATAATCTTAACTTCAAATTACTCCAACTACCCTATGCTAACAACAGTCTATCAACAAAATAAAAAAGGTACAATATAATATATATATATACACTTACCTTTTCACTTGGCAAACCGCAATCTGCCAAGCACTGATATACCAATTTCTCGGATTTTCCTGATGCAAATGTTTTAGCAATTCTAGAAAAAAATAATGATAATGTGCTAAGAAAGAAATTAGATGAAAAAAGTAACTTTCTTACTCTCCAAAAAAGTTTGATAACATCTAAAAGTTTTATAAGAAATACTAGCAAACCCTGCGACCTTGCTCGCGTAATATTTGAAATATGCCAAGTGATATTTATATGTCTAATTTTTATTAAAAGAAATTATACTTTTGGGAATAAATCAAAAATTACTATTTAAAGCATAGTTTGACTAAACTTCATTATTACACTGCATTAGGCAGAAATTAGACTTAAATTAATAAAAAGATATAAAACTAAATAAAGGATAATTTAGAAAATATTTTGAAACTTTTATGCTGAAATTATACGCTCATTTCAGTATTCATTTGAAGTTTTGAATTTTTTAGAAACCATCTTCTTACATCTTAAAATTAACCATGCCAAGTTCAAAGTCCTACCACCTCTCTCAACATAAAGGGTTATGTTGAAATAGGAACTGTCAATATTAATTTGCCAACATTAATTCTGAAATCGGATTGTTATTTCCTAATATTCCACAGAAACGTAATTTAGAATGCTTTTAAAGGCCTTTTTTAGAATTTTTGTTGTTCCTGTAAACCCCATGTGGTGGAATCATCGGCATAAAATATAGCCTGTGCAGGATCAGAGACTGTTACCATTGATTCACAACTGTTACTAATATAATCGGTTTATAGTTCCTGATATTGCATAGAAATCGTAATTTAAGACTTTTTTAGAACGCTTTTCGCATCTCCCCTTCGCTTCACCCCTTTTTAATTAGAATGCATTTTCGAGAGTCCTTCGACGGCATTTATATTTTATAAGTAACTACCATGCCATATTTAAAGTTTCTAGCCTCTTCAGTATCGCAAAAATCGCAATTTAGAAAGTTTTTTGCTCCTGCAACCCTCTGGTGGTAGTGGCACAGACATAAAATATATGCTTATGTTTGAGCAGGTTCTATCACCAACAATTTGTCACCATTATTTTTTAAATCGATTTGGTATCTTATAAGATTGCATAAAAAATGCAGTTTAGAACGTTTTTAGAACGTTTTTAGAACGCTTTTCGCTCACTTCATTCTTTTAAATTTGAATTTTTTTTTCGACTGTTCTTAGAAAGCAGCTGCATCTTGTAAGTAAATACCATGCTATATTTCAAAATGTTAGACCGCTCAGTTGTGCAAAAAACACAAATTAGAGCATGTTTCGCTCTTCCAACCCCCAGATGGTAGTGACAGCAACATAAATTATAGCCTATGTTGGAGCAGGGGCTGTCACCATCAATTTGCAACCATTACTTCTGAAATAAGTTTGGTATTTTCTGAGATCGCAATTTAGAACTTTTTTAGACCGCTATTCGCGCATTTTCACCTCTTTTTAAATTTCAAATTTTTAAAGAAATGTTCTTAGCTATCATTTATATCTAATAAATATATACCATGCAAAATTTGATGAATGTAGGTCCTTCCGTAATTCAAAAATCGCATTTTTAGAAAGTTTTTTGCTCATGCATCTTCTCTGGGGTAGTGGAAACAGATATAAACTATTGCCTATCTTGAAGCAAGAGCTGTCACCATCATTTTTACACCATTATATTTGAAATCGGTTCAGTGCTTCCTGAGATTGCATAGAAATCGCAATTTATAACTTTTTTTACAACGTTTTTCGCGCATTTTCACCCCTTTTAAATTCCGATTTTTTTTTTTTTTCTTGGAAATGTTCTTAGAGATCATTGATATCTTATAAGTAACTACCATTCCAAATTTCATTCTTCTAGGCCCTTCCATAACACAAAAACCGCAATTTAGAACGTTTTTTCTCCTGCAACCCCCAGGTGGTATTGATACAAATATAAAAGAGAGCCTGTGTTAGAGCAAGATCTGTCACCATCAATTTACAACCATTACTTTTGAAATCGATTTGATACTTCTCAAAATTGTGTAGAAATCGCCATTTAGAATGTTTTTTAGAACCCTCTTTGCGCATTATCACCCCTTTTAAATTTCGAATTGTTTAAGAACTGTTCTCGTTTAAGAACTCTTCTCCTTTATCTCTACTAATACTATATCTAATAAGTAACTAATATTTCAAATTTCATATTTCTAAGGCCCTTCAGTAACGCAAAAATAATTTTTAGAATGGTGTTTGCTCCTGCACCTCTTTCGGGTAGTGGCACCGACATAAAACATAGCCTATGTTAGAGCAAGGGTTGTCACCATCATTTTGAAACCAATATTTTTTAAATCGGTTTGGTATTTCCTGAGATTGTGTAGAAACCCCCATTTAGAACGTTTTTTAGAACGCTTTTTGTGCATTTTCACCCCTTTTGAAATTTCGAATTGTTTAAGAACTGTTGTTAGAAATCCTTTATAACTAATAAGTAACTAATATTTCAAATTTCATATTTCTAGGCCCTTCAGTAACGCATAAAACGCATTTTTAGAACGCTTTTTGCTGCTGCACCCCCTTTGGGGTAGTAGCACCGACATAAAACATAGCTTATGTTAGAGTAAGGTTAGTCACCATCATTTTAACACCATTATTTTTTAAATCGGTTTGGTAATTCCTGAGATTATGTAGAAACCACCATTTAAAACGTTTTTTAGAACGCTTTTCGCTCATTTTCACCCCTTTTAAATTTCGAATTGTTTAAGAACTGTTCTTAGAATTTTTTTATATCTAATAAGTAACTAATATTTCAAATTCGATATTTCTAGGCCCTTCAGTAACGCAAAAATCGCATTTTTAGAACGTTTTTTGCTCCTACACCGTCTTTAGGGTAGTGGCACCGATATAAAATATAGCCTATGTTAGAGTAAGGTTAGTCACCATCATTTTAACACCATTATTTTTTAAATCGGTTTGATCATTCCTGAGATTGTGCAGAAACCACCATTTAAAACGTTTTTTAGAACGCTTTTCGCGCATTTTTACCCCTTTTAAATTTCGAATTGTTTAAGAACTGTTCTTAGAAATTCTTTATATCTATCTAATAAGTAACTAATATTCCAAATTTCATATTTCTAAGCCCTTCACTAACACAAAAATCGCATTTTTAGAACGTTTTTTGCTTCTGCACCCCCTTTGGGGTAGTGGCACCGACATAAAATATAGCCTATGTTCTAAGTTGAACCAACACCATCATTTTGATACGATTACTTTTGAAATCGGTTCGGTAGCTCCAGAGATTACCTCTAACAAACAAACAATTTTTACTTCTTTATAATTTAAGTATTGCGCGGCAGCGCAATGGACTGGGGTCGGACTGGGTCAGTGTAAAGGGCGCAGACCTTGGATTTTCAGAGGGCGCAAAAATTTTCACGAACTCAAGTCAATTTGACTTGCTTGTATTGTATCTGGCTTGACAAGGTTTAACACACTTGCATAGCACCAAGTAAAGGATAATGGCTTAATTTAAATCTTTAACTCTAGATAGAAGACTTCTCAATATTCTCCGTGCATGTTTAAAATTCCATCAATCCTACACAATATTACGCAATTTTTTAAATCACACCACATAACATCTAAAAGCTCCAGCAAGTTCAACAGAGATTAACTTGTAGCAGATTACTGATATCAAGACTAGAGCTTTCTCATTTTCTTCTATCGATAGACACCTTGCAGAAAAAAAATCATCGCCCCTACCAATTTTCCTGAAAATCACTGTATGAAAAAGACATAGGATTGATTAGGATAACAATTGATTAGGAATAATATTTACTATTAAATACTTTTCATAAATTTTGCTTTGGAGGCTGTCTACATATTAAAAAATACACGAACGTTGATTTTTCAAATGATAACATCCACTTTTGACACCTTGTTTGAGTTCCTGTCTAGCCAGGAAAGAGATTTAGCTTATATGCTTTTCTTAAATCTTAATACTATTATAAAAGAAAATGTGTTAGGGGTTTATCCCTAAACTTTGGAAGATAAATTGAAGATCTTACAAGAAAAAGTACCAAAAACTCTCAATTAGTCCCCAGTAAAATTTTACTAGAATAATAAATTTATTAAAAACTTACTTTACATTACAAAAAATCCTACAAAATATTTCTTGTAAGTTTCTACGATTTTTTTTTTTTTTTTTTTTTTTTTTTTTTTTTTTTTTTTGTGGCTTCTTTGATACGGACCCCTTAATTTATGGAAAGGAAAAATTTCTCTATATCTCCAAAACCAATTATTCAAATGAGTTGTACACAGCAATGTTTTTAACAATTGTGGTTTGTTCATAATATATATTTTTTAAAATGACTTTGTTAATAATTTCTAATTAAGAAAAGTTTTTGATTAGAAAAAAAGTTTGGAATAAGTTTGGGTCTATTCACTATATCTCTAATGAATTAATAAAAAATCAATAGATAATTTTTATGAAGTTAAAAACTAAGTTTCTGAAATGGATTTATCTTTAATATCCTCTAATTTAAACCCTTCTAGCCCTACCATGATTTAATTTAATGCATATAAACTATGCCTTTTTCCGGGCTGTTTTGATCCAAGAAACTCAAATAAGGTGTCAACAATGGGGTATTATAGCTTGAAAAATAAAAGTTGGTACAATTCTCAATAAGTATACGACTTCGGAAACATAATTTATGCATAACAATAACTAGTAGATATTATTTTCAGTTGATTGGTACCTACATATTTTTTTACGGTTATTTTTATCAGAATTTGTAAGTTGTAAACCACATTTTTTTTCCACTATCACCATTGATGCACTGAGGACCCTTAGAAAAGCTAACACTGTTTTTTGCACCAAGCGCCAAATAGGGTTGCTGCGGTGCTGCTAAGAGCTTCAACCTTTTTTTTTTAAATATATTTTATAATGTAATAGGAATTAGTTATCAAGCCAGTTTAAAATGTCATAAATTCAATTTCTGTTACAATCTGAGAGCCACTACTTTTTATTATCTACTGTTTTGTTATTATTCATATTATTAACAAAGTAGCATATTTACATGTGGTATCTACAAATATCTCCTTCAACACACAAGAAACATTCGGTGTGCAAACTTCGTTTAAAAAATATTTATAATTAGAACAAAAATATACTTTCCGCTTGGAAATAGAAATTTTGAAAACTTAATCTCAAGCTTCTTTTGTACCACGTATTATAGGGTATTGGAATGCGGAAATATAAAGCTATTTGAATGTGAAAATAACACTTGCTTGTGAAAATAATTGGTATTTTTTATCCTTAAAAAATTACTATTATGTGTCCATAAAGAACTGAATTGATATCACGTTATGAAGAGGTTTCTACAGAAAAAATATACCCTAAAACATTGCTTTGTTAGTCTAAAATCCCTAAAACAAATAAATTTACTATTCCCAGCACACTCTTCCCATGATTGCAAAACTTTTATCATTGTTAAAGATCAAGGGAAATATTTAAGTTTCCGTACTTGAGTTGTAAGTGCCCCAGGGATTGTATTCATGCAAGCTGCAGGGTACATATAGCCAGTATTTTTTAATCGGCTTAAAAAAAAAGAAGGAGGTTCTCATTTCGACGCATATGTATTTTTTTTATGTACTGTGTATTTTTTTTATGTATTTTCACTGATTACTCATAAACTAGGGCGAGATTACTATCCGAAAATAACGGCAGATTTTGTGAATGAGAAAACGCTGTCTGCGCGATACCACAGCTTGCATGATTGCAATCCAAAAGTATCATCAACTTTGTATTCCCCGAAAAGAAAGATCATCATGTTTTCCAATCAGAAACAAAATCCATACAAAAAGTTTTTTGCCTTCTGATAGGTCTCTCTTTTTTTTTTTTTTTTTTTTTCTCTTTCAAAAAGCACCATTATATGTGCATTCAGGGGCGGCTATAAGGAAAGGGGGCGCAGAAATTTCTCATTTCGACGCATATGTAAATTCTAAAACATGATGTCATGAAAAGAAGCGATGAAAAAAATTTCGTCCAGGGCGCAATGGCTACTAAAGCTCTCGTTGGGTGCATATTTGCTCTTTCAATCGCGTGCAAAGATGTCCGTTTTGGTTTCCGATCCTGAAATTGCTACGATATATCTTTAATTTCTTTGTGATAATAATAAAAAATACGTCTCTTGTGCTGTCTATTAATTGATGATTATCCCTAAACGAATTCTCGAAATTTAGTACATTAATCAGAATGTATGTATACAATAAGTGAAAAAATATTGGAGAGGCTTAGGCACTTAGGGGCGCGACGTTTACCCCGGGCGAGGGCGCACCGGCCCTCGGGCCGATGGGCCGGCGCTCATTTTTAATTCTTTGCTAGTTCTAATAATATTATAAATTCAAAGTGTAAAAACATTTGCCAGGCGTCAGGATCAAAACGGATCATAAAATGCCTTTGCATATAGGTGGATTATAATCTAGAGAGTAACATGGGCTAATTTTTATTTACATTATTCAAATAATTTTCTTAATAATTCCAAATTTCGCTTTTTTCATTGAGAATCAACGGACATTTTCTAATAAAATTTAACATTTTTCCTTCATTGTAAATAATTCAAAAGCCGTAATAATAATTTGCCTATTTTTTGTTGAATGATTTTCACGTGAAACATGAAACTGAAGAAATTGGAATAGTTTTTTTTTAAGAATTAAAAAGAAGATGAATATGACGTCATAGTGGAAAAAAAAAGACATTTTCAAGTAGATTTTTTAAGTTCAGATTGTAATTTTTTGACCAAACTACAACAACTTGCATTACTGCACTGGTGAAACATTTTGAATTATACATAGGTAAATTGCATCACAAATTGTGATGCGATATCGCACAAATCAAAGCCTAATGATGATACCCTCCATTAATTTTAAAATGTGTTTGTCTGAATGTAGTAGTTATTAAAAAACTTGACATATTAAACAAAAACCTAATTTGCAGAACAAATTAAAAAAACAAAATTTATTTCATAAATTGTTTAAGCCCGAGAAGGGGCAGATATTAAGATATTTCATTCAATTCGTTCTACATTCAATGTTAAATTTTTGTAACAAATAAGCTAAACCAATTGAGCATTAAAAAATGAAAAATAAATCCATACAATATAATGCTTTAACACCTATATACTTAGATTCCGTTCAAATGAAATTGAAATAAATCTTAGACTTTTTACATTTTTAAGTTGTATCTATTTGTACTGCAGATTTTGCCTTATGTTTATGACGATTGTACATAATATGATAACGTACATGTAAAATACAAAACCTTAAAAAAAGTCTAAGATTTATTTCGATTTCATTTGAACGGAATCTAAGTATATAGGTGTTTAAAGCATTATATTGTATGGATTTATTTTTTATTTTTTTATGCTCAATTGGTTTAGCTTATTTGTTACAAAAATTTAACATTGAATGTAGAACGAATTGAATGAAATATCTTAATATCTGCCCCTTCTCGGGCTTAAACAATTCAGGAAATAAATTTTGTTTTTTTTTTTATTTGTTCTGCAAATTAGGTTTTTGTTTAATATTAGTATAGATATAGATTAATCTATATATATAAAAGAAAGTCTGGATTTTGTATTAATCAACGCGCAGCCAAAACTACTGAACCTAAAATCTTGAAAATCGGGGTAAAAATACTTCTTATGATATAGATTGCCGCTAAGAAAGGATTTTCCAAAATTCCACCCCTAAGAGGGTTAAAAAAGAGAACGAACTTTAAAAAAATTCCTTAAAAATCTGATTTTATAGTTATTTTTCAATTGTTAACATATTTTGGTGTATTTTTGTATGCTGAATCGAATGGTACTAACTAAATTCTTTTAAGCCCAACAGTTCGAGAGATATTTCATATTTTTCTAATTTGGCACTATCTTTGGCGCCAAAACCTGAATTTTTCAAGTGATAATTTCTAAAAACTCATTCTTTTCATTCTGTTACTATAGCAAGGGAAAAAATTCAAATTGGATAATTTTTTAACCAATCCTTTTGATTAAATAAAAACAACTTCGTCACTTAGAAAAAAAAATTCAAACGCCTCAAAAACTAAAACTAAATTAAAAAAAAACTGTGGTACTTTTTCGTTCTAATTTTCGTCGCGATACCATACCAAAATGTATAGTATCGCGCCATTTATTTCAACCCTAATCGTGCAAACGATTTTTATTGCAAACCGTGCCACACATTAACATTTGCTAATTACTGAACGTGAATATTTTTATGCAAGAATTTTTAATGATGGAATTTATTTTATTCCATCATAATCTCGCAAAACTTTTTAATTTGTTATTTTTTGAATAGAAAATATTTGTTACTGATACTGATATAGATTTTACCCTTTCGCAGTTATCTGATGATGAGGAAGCTACAATAAAATTATTTCAGATGTTAGGAATTACATATATAAAAAAGTTTTGTTCAAAAAACCATGAATTTCTTCATGGAAAGAATGAAATGTTTACTGCAATGTGAGACATACGTATTACGTACGCCATGCTTCAGTAGTAAAAGACATTTACAATTTCAAGACTGCAGTTTAAATTGACTATATTTTATTACTTGCAAAATATTTATTTATTCTTATATTTTAAGTATTTATTTTGGTACCCGTCGACCAATTTCGCCAAATTATATAAATCGCCAAACCACTCGCCAAATTATACAAATTGACATAATTTTTATTTTAAATAACGAAAGAACAAATAAATTAGTATAACATTAATAAATTTGCATTTAAAACGTCGAAATAAAAACCACCTGATGACGTAAATACGTGTAACTTGCTTAAAGTCAAGTGAATGTGACATTTACGATCAACCATTATTGGCATTTAATCTTATAGTTTGGCAGTAGATTTTTGGTCGATAACCAAGTAGGGATAACCAAGTAGTACCATTGTTTTTATTGATTTAAAAAATGGTAGGTCAAATGTAATTTGCAAAAGTTATCTTTTTTAAATGCTCATTTTTTTTTTATCAACAAAAATTATATATATTTTTTTCAAATGTATCATTTCATTTTTGTGCCAACTATTACGCTTGGTGACAATGGTGTTTGCATAACAGGGAAATACCAAAACAGTTACTGATTTTATTTCAAATGTAAAGGAAAAAGGTTTAATGAGCAATAAATATTGTAAGTGTGACTATAAACCAGATTCTACTGAACAGAATTTTGTAGAACTTACACTGTTAAATAGTAAATTTGGTTTATAAATGGTTAAATGTAAAAACCACCATTCTAAGTTGCTACGGGAGTTCTAAAATTAGGTGAACTCGATTATGAAAGATTTCAAGTCAACTAATTAAATGCACAGTAAGTTAGATTATATTTCAGGGATTTTTTCAATATTTATCATATCATTCTGTGTTGTTTAGTTACGGAGCTATACGGAAAAAGTTCTCAGTGGTACAGTAAACAAAATTGGAAGATATACGCTACAGAGATAGGGTATACTAGAGAGTATATATGCTATAGTTATGGAAGTGTTGAACTGAGTTCCTTAAAAAATTCAGAAGTGATGCAGTATAAACCTACCCCTACCTCCCAGAGAGTTCTATAATCAGGTCAACGCGATTATGAAAGTTATATTTAACCATCTCAATATATGTATAATGCAAAGAGAAATTTCATTCCGGCCGCTTATATCTTGAGTTCTGCAGAATAGATTTTGACGGGACTTACATTGTTAGTTAGATAATTTTTCAGAAAAGATGTTAATATAAAACATAACGTTCTACGTTGCTTAGTTAAATAATTATGGAGAAAGTTCTAAATCAGATGAACCCAATTTTGAAAGATTTGCTTTTAAAAAAAGCAAATCTTTCAAAATAGGGCTCCACTGAATGAATTTTTATGGGATTTAAACTGTTAATTAGATCATCTTTAGGGAAGGTTTCGGTATATTTTCCAGTTTAAAAGATTCTGCTAAGTGGATTTCGATGGAACTTGATCGGTTAGTTAATTTTTCAGTGAATGTTTTAGTATAAAGCACATATCATTTGCTGTTGCTTAGTTGTTAGGTTGCTTGATGGTAGAATTTTAGATGAAAGTTCTAGAATCAGGCGAACCCAATTATTATGAACGATCAGCCTTTTCAATAAGTTCAATTAACAGATTCTGATGAGACTTGCATTGATAATTTTTCATGAACGCTTTTAGTATATTATAAATTGTTCTATTGTTCTTTACCGAATTCTACACTAACAGATCAACTAAAGAAATTGGTCCTTAATAGTTTAAATTTTGTATGACTCAATAAAAGATATAATAGCGTAATGACATTCATATTGCTTTCAGCAATTCGGTTGGATACACCAGGTAAATGCCTATATCGCTTTAAAACGCATGATCAAATTCACAGATATATTTTGTTTCATTCAAGATTTCTTTAGAAAAACCGACCAGCGTAGCGGGCGAAGGCTGCTAGACTATCTATATTCTTCAAGACAGTCATAAATGTAATGTAACTGAAACACAATGACACATACATTTCGTTTGACAGTATCGTCGCAAAAGTGCAATCAAAATTGACTTCTCTAGGCTCTAGGAAGGCTCTTTGAAAAGCAAATAAAGAAAAACAGACCTTGCCTGTTGAAGTCTCTTCTTGCATAGCGATACGTGATGCTATGCACGTTTTATAGCCAACATCAAGCCTTTGTTGTCTAAATTAACGTACTGTGTGTTTATCGTATTCCACATATAACCTATCTTAAACAATTTTCAGCCTTTATACAACTTCATTTAATGATCAAATAAGCTGGTGTGATACGATAAGATTAAAAAAAAGCACTTTTTTAACAACACCATAAGATTGCAGAAATGCGCAAGGCCTTTCAAAAGAAAGTCTTTCTTCATCAGGCGCAAAAAACACGTGCTGCTACTTTGAAAGCAGGAGTAAGACTGACATAAAAAGTTAAGGGAAAGGGACAAGTTGCAAGAACAGCCAATAGGAAAGCAGAAGGCATCAGCCAATCACACAAAAGTATCACCCAATCAGAACAACACAGACTAGAAGGAAAATTATGACGTAACTTTAATAAAAACAGAGACAAAAAATATGAATATATAAAATATATAAATAAATAAATAAACAAGAAGTAAATCCAATATAAAAAAATAATAAACAAATAAAAAATTTATTTAAAAAATCTATATATATAAAAGCCGTTCTCTGTGTGTATGTTATACAAATCTTCAATTTTTGACCGATTTGGAGGAAACTTAATGTACATACATTTGAGAACGTGGAAAAGATCGCTGTCTACTTTAAAAACCCACCAGACCACTATTTATCCATTTTTTCTACCACCTTCCATAATTTAACATTATAGAAATATCTGCTTTTTTAATTTTATGATTCAATCGTTTCTTTCCTGTTGCCACACATCTAAAAAACTGCTCAATAATTAAAAAAATAATTATAACTCGAGTATTTTGTTTTATTAGCCAATAAAAATTCAGATTGTCTCACTATATTTTTGCTGTTTTTGAAATGGACGTCATTCAAAGAAGAAAATGCACATTTTTTATATATTTATGTAAAAAATTTAACTAACCATGTATTAAAATGACGTAGTACCTTAGTTTAGTGCTTCTGAAGTTAAAAAATCTATTTCAATGAAGTCGTTTCAATATCAAGAAATCAATTTAGGAAAAAGATAATAAAAAAATTGTTTGCTAGATATGACGTCAATGTCGTCAATATGATTTCAAACTGGTTCTAGAAACCGGCAGTTACAATTTATTTCCATTTCTTTTTAATGCTGTATCTTTAATTATATTATTTAGATAAATGTTTTAATACCTGAAATGCAGTGATAACATTCTACGATTTATATCGAATACGGTTATATAAAATGCGATTCTTCTACGATTTATATTAAATAGAAATTATAACATAGCTACTATTTTTCAGGGTAAGCTTTTTTACTTTTTTAATCAAAATTTCATGACTGGCATTACGATTGAACACGGTCGCGGATTAGGATTCTATCAATAGAAATATGAGTTTCCATTTAAAAATTATCAGCAATGAAACTTTGTATACATGCGTTGTTAATAGAACATAAATATAGTTTTTAATTTGAAACACGAATATATTTTTAACCCTTAGGATATTTGTTAGATTTCTCAACAACTGCAGGGAAAAGTATTTTTGGTATTTTCGTTTTAGCAATCAGTTTCGTTTTAGCGATCACTTAATCTGAGTGGCACATTTCTCCCGCTGCGGACAAATTCTCCGAACAAATCTTGAATTAAAGGAAATATATGGATGAATTTGATCTTCCATTTTAAAGCAATATATATCTTTATCTCAAATGTCCTTCTGTATGGCTGAAAACAATACGATCATCACTGTGCTATTATATTTTCTAATGTGTGAGACAAAATTTTGGCCTAATTTTTTAGTTGATCATTTACAGTAGGATTTGGTCTAAGAATGATAGACGGATATGCAATGTACTAAATCTATTCCTCAAAAATTATCTAACTTTTTTAAAAGACTAATCATTCAGAATTGGTTTCACCTGATTATAGAACATTTCAGCTAATTTTATAACAAAGCATGTTCAACAAAATGTTATATAGTAAAACTATTCCAGAAATATGGGTGCAATTTAATAGTGCAAATGTCCAGTAGAACTTTTAAAAAAGGCTAATCTTTTATAATCGGGCTCACATGACTATTGAACTTTCTTCTATATTTTTATATCAAAGCGACGTAAAACTATATACAATATTTTAAAAACATCCGTGTGAAATTATCTGACAAACAATACAAGTTCGAATGAAATCCATTCAGAACTTTTAAAAAGACTAATCTTTCATAATCGGGTTCCACATGGTTATGGAATTTCTCCCTATAATTCTATGACTAATCAGCGTATAACAATGTTACGCACCAAATCCTTAACTGAAAACGAATAGTGAAAGTTGAATTAAAATTATTTCAGAAGAACCCAAGTTATATAAGCAGCAGGAATGAGATTCCCACACGAAAACAAACAAACACTGAAATTTGCCAATTTAGTTATGTAAAGGTACAGGAAAACAAACAAATACTGAATTATTTAGAATGTTTTTGAGCAATTAAGTTAATCTTTCGTAACTGCGTTGCAGGTATATTAAAAAAAATTAAAGATTGAAAATTACTTTAAAAAACGTATAAAATCTGTAAATTGAGATAAACTTTTCAAACAAATTACGGAAAGTGTTTCTAGGTTTCTGTTAGACGTTGAAATAATCGGATGCATGATGTTTAGAGATCAAATTGCAGTAAAAGTGTAATTTATATTACGGTTAGGTTGTTGCCACCAACAATATGATGCTAGGCGTTACTCATAGATATGTCTTTTCTTCATAATATTGCTTTAATAGGAAACTGATACATCTTTCTTAATTGGGTTGCAGGTATATTTATAAATATCTCCGTGATTGAAAATTAATTTAAAATGGATAAACAATCTGTAAATTGAGATAAGCTTTTCAAACAAATATTACTGAAAGTACTTTTTGTACACTGTAAAAAAAAAAAATCTGTAGTTCTACAGATGTAAAGTTACATGCTTACTAAACTTTCACCTGTAACTGTACGAAAAAAGCTGCAAATCTACAAAACTAGTTTTTGTAAAGCTACAAAAATCTGTAACTTTACAAATGAATCTGCTAAAATTTCAGTAATCTTACTAAACTTTTATTTGTAACCCTGGCTGGAGTTACATGAAAAGTTTTCGGAATCCCAGTTTCCAAAACAATTCTTAGTAACCTTACAGATTTTTTGATTTTCGGCGCAAAAGTGTGTCTGTTACATGAAATTTTGTTGTTGCCGTTACATGAAAAGTTCTAGGAATCCAAGTTTCCTAGAAAAACTTTAGTAACTTCACAGATTTTTTTTTACAGTGTATGCTATTAGACGTTGGAATAATCAAATGTGGAATGTTTAAAGGTCAAGTTGCAGTAAAAGTTAAATTTATGGTTGGGTTAGGTTGTTGCGACCAACAATATGATGCTAGAGTTACTCATAGAGCCTTTACTTTATAATATTGCATTAAGAGCAAACAGGTATGTCTTTCGTAATTGGGCTGCATGTAGGGATGAGATTTCCGCGTTTTTGCACACCGGTATATTCTTAGAGAAAATGTTGTTCTCTTAAATCGCAAGAGTGTTCCGATTAAATGAAATATCATTTTCTCTAACAAAATACAGGTGTGCAAAAACGCGGAAATCTCATCCCTGTCTGCATGTAAATTAAAAAATATCCATGATTGAAAATTACTTTAAAATTCATTCAAATGAAAAAATTGAGGTACAATTTTCAAATAAATTTCATTTGAAAGAACATTTTTTTCTTTTTGACAGTGTGAAAAGCGAAATTGTATGATGATCATAAGTTAAGAAAAATTTCAGTAAAGGCAAAATTTATGGGTTAGGTCGTTGCCATCATCAGTATAATGTCACAATTGGCATTGTGTTTGTAGTTTTTTTTTTCTATATTCTGAATATGACTCAATGAAAGAGTCGAAACATGTAAATTTTAATGTGTTTTTTTTATTGAAATGACACCTTTTAAGCTAATAATTTTACTTTAATATATGTTTTGACATTTGTTTGGAATATATATTATTATGGTATATAGTTAATAGTAGACGCAATTAAGATTATTTTACTTATATTTCTTATTGTTCTTTCTAACAATTTGTGGACGCGAATGCACCAATCTCAGTTATTGTCATTGCCGTATTATTTCACTTTAATGTATTTTTACCCTTAGGGAGGACCCTTATTATTGACACGAGCGAAGCCGGGTAGATCTGCTAGTATATAATAATAATAATAATAATAATTATTATTATTATGTATATTGAAATATATATATATATATAAATTCCAAAACTAATATTAATTAATCTTTTAAATATAAATATTATACGGTAGGTGTGAATAACTTTTTCCAAGCTGCAAAGAGCATGGTAAAATCAGATTTTTCATTAACTAACGATTAAGATAAATAGCTAAATTTTCAAGAACGTCAAATTCTAAGATGCTATTGGCAAAAGATAATATTTGCATTTTGAAAATTAAAACTATGGCTGCAATCCGAAGAATGCTTGGCAATAGAAGATTTAGAAATTTCTTGGTTGTTAACTTTACGAGAGTGTTCTTTTAACAAGAATTCGAGATTTCTTTTAGTTTGACCGATGTAAGATAAATGAGAATCACTACAAAGAACATTATAGATTCCTTATTTACGAACATGAGGAACCAGCGATTTAGTGGAGGGGAATTGAAATTTATTGGCAGGTTTAAAGATAACATTAAAGCTGAAACGTTTTAAAACTTTACCTAACTTGAAATTTAACCCTTTAAGACCTGACCTACACAATTGTGTAGGTAATCCTAAAGAAAAAGAAAAAACATTTTCCTTTTCTTTTGTGAGATTTAAAGTCGAGCCTGCAGCCACAGAATTGGGTGGATCTTCCCTTGGCATAAACTGATATCGGATATTTTTTTTATACTTTTTTCAATCAAATATGATCCTATTAATTAGGGGAGACCACCAAAACTTTTCACTTCTACCAAAAATCTTCCGGTCTTAATAAAGGAGGATAAAAATCAATTAAATTTAAAAAATCAAAAACCCGACTGCGTAAAAAGCGAACTAATTAATTATTTCTCATCAATGTGAAACTATTTTTTATATTACTTACCTTTTTTTTTTTTTTTTTTTACTTGTATTGATGACTTTTAAGTTGTGTTTAATTGTTAGTTCCTATCTATAAACACTGTTTTGATGAGGCCTATAGATGCCTGTGAAGGTTAGAGTTGCAGTAAAGCTAGAGATCCTACCTACACAGCTTCCAGGTTGTGTAATTTTCAAACGGAGCTTCTGACTATAAAATAGTCCATGAAACATCGTCTTCATTTTGAAAGACCTATCCAATGATATGCCACTCAATAGGGTGCGTAAAAAATGTTTTTCGTCTCTACCGCCATTTTGTATTTTACGGCCGCCATTTTGAATTTATAAAAACAAAACCTCTCCTATAACCACCGGACAGTTAAGACGAATCGATAGAAACCTCCATCCAGCCGTTGGGATGTTTCGAGGGTATAAAGAAATCCACATACCCAGATACACGTGAAACACATAACCCTTCTTTTCAGTCGGGTAAAAAAGCAGAAGAATCAAATTATCAGGTTTGGTTTTCATAGATTTAGAAAAAGTAGATTTGCTAGAGGGTCTATTCAATTTCTTCACAATTTATTGATAACAGAAGGGTTGAAATCTCTTTTGACAGCAACAGATTTTAAATAATTAACGGTTCCTTGCGTCTGATGAAGAAAGACTAAGTTCTTTTGAAAGGCCTTTCGCATTTCTGTATTTTTATGGTGTTGTTAAGAAGTTCTTTTCGATTTTTATACAACTGTCTAATTTAAAAGCAAACTTTAAAGTACAATGTTTTTATTTTTTTTTTCTTGCATTATAAGGATTTTTAAACAATCAAATATTTTACTTTTTAAAACTACAACAAAATTACTACAAATATTTTTCAAAATACAAATAAATAAACAAATAAAAGTTCAGCTATAATTAGAGAAGTGTTTTGTATTTATTTTCAAAATGTTAAATTTCAAATTATACTTCAATTTTCTTTTCTCTTTAGTAACAAAATAAGATGAAAAACAGAGTAAAATCAAGTCACAATCCAAATCCTTTATCATTAGTTAATTTTTGTACTTAAATTATTTTCATTCAAAATATTAGATTCACAAACATTAGTATTTACCTTCTTACAGGTATTTTACCAACTGGATCTACAACCATCTTGATCCTCATCCAACTGTAAATAGCAAAACATTTCAATCAATGAATACATCATTTCAGACAGTAAATATTAATATTAAAAAATTATGGAAGCAATTTAAATTCAAAATTCAAAAAGCCTTATTTAATCTATAGAAATAATAACATAGAGTGACAAGAAAAACTTACAAAGGAAGGATAATAACTTTTTAAGTTTCATTTTTAAAAATGGAGTTTTAAGTTATTTGTAGAACAAAATCTAATTATTCATTACACTTTTTTTACTTAACTTGTTTTTTGTATGTAACGATGTAATTTTGTAATCGATTTTTCAACCATTTCCTAATATGCTACAGTTACAAAAAGTCCTTTCGGCACGTGCCGGGAGGAAAAGGTAGCTTTCATATTTCTTGGCTTTAAAATTTTGCAAATGTTACTCGAAGCTAATTTTACTCAAATTGTAAGAAGCTAAAACGCGACAAACCCGATAAGAAAACATTCGTCAATACTGAATTTCAATGAGAATTGCGCCAAATTAGTAAGCTATAGCCAAGTTGGCATCATTTATGGTTACTTATTTTTGGTCGCCAATTTGGCGATATTTCGCCAACTGGTAAGAATTTGAAGCTAACGGATAGTAATAATATTTAAGCATTGCACGGCAATAAAAAAATTTTAAACGGCCGCCATTTTGAAACAAGATGGCTGATGAAGCTAGCCAACGAACTCGGTCGAGACATTCATATGTACTATGCACATACTTAATCTTATCCAAATCGGTTTATAAATACGAGAGTTATCACATGACAAAAATCAATATATATATATATAAGTCACATTTGAACGGAGGGTGGTTTTGGGGTCTGGGGTTGATGATCGGGGAAAATATACCAAACATTTTCCTGAAGTGCTTTCCTCCGGACGGCTGCTTACTTTTTGTAATGAAAGCTACCTAAAATTAAGTACACAGGTGTGCTTTCGATGATAATGCAACATTTTAATATTTTTACATCTTAATTATAAATTAATAAAATAATTTTAAGCCATTTTCCCGTTATCCAGGCTTATGTGATAAATCGCAAATAGTGGTTAAAGCAAATAAATACCAACGCGAACCAATGTTTGTGCTTATCCTTTATTTATAGTCCTTCTATATATAAAAAAAAGTAACGATTTCGAAATGGACCAATGAAAATCTGCGTAGATACCGCGAAACGCATCTCATTTGTCAGAGCTTTCTGACGCTATAAGGGGGTTACCAAAGGGGCTCTCTCGCCAAACGTCGCCAAGTTTGCCGCCAACTTGGCGATATATCGCCAAATTTGTCGACCAAATTTAGTCGCCAAAAGTGACGCCAACCTGGCGCTGTTTCCAGTATTTTGCCAAATCTCCATATACTCCCATTGAAATCCAATAGGGTTTACTTGCTTGCAGAAAATCAACAAATTGAGATATTTCAATGAAACAAAACCTAACATTAGCTTATGAATAGAACTTAATTGAATTATTTATATTATTTTTAAGCACAAACACTAACCATTTACAGTATTCGTAACACCATATATATAATTTTATGTTTAATAATTATTATAATTATGAAAGTCTGTAAGCTCTAATGATTATTGGAGATCTATAATAATAAGGAAAGAAGTTTGTGTGTGAGTGAGTGTGTCGACGGTGTTCAGAAGAGACCGCTGCACGTAGAGCTACAAAATTTCAGGGGAAAGGTACGTCTGTATATGAAGTTTTGCACCTCGAAGCCCGATTTTCGATTTTTATTAGTTTTTTTTAATTTAATTTTTTATCCGATTTTTAGCACTTTTTTAAGTTTTGAGGCGATTTTTCCACATTAGTGAAAAGAACACGGTTTCTTTCTTTTAACCCAATATAGTAAATTTTGTTCTCTTTTCAAAAAAGTTTATTCGGAATTTGTACAGCAATTTTTGAAGTTTTAGCGATTTTTTAATGCGATTATTGAACAGCAGTTAATGCATCTTCATACCTATAAGGGTGTTACCGTAGGGGGGACACAATTCTGTCACCAAATACCGCCAAATTTGTCGCCAACTGGGCGATATATCGCAAATTTAGCGACCAAATTTAGTCGCCAAAAGTGACGCCAACTTGGCGATATCTCTAATATTTCGCCAAATTCCCATAGACTTCCATTGTAAACCAATAAGGATTACTTGCTTACAGAAAATCAACAAATTGAGATATTTTATTGCAACAAAAACTAATATTAACTTAAGGGATTATATTAATTGTATTTAAGTCAATCCAAGCAAATTAAATTATGAATAAAAGTAACATCAAACAACGCTTTCATGCTTTCCCAAATATGAATTTTAAGAGAGCCCGCAGGTCGAAGGAATTAGATTTGAAATTTTATCCAATTATAGTAAATTTTGACTTTCGTGATTTTTGAACTTTTTGAGATTTTTAATTCGATTTTTATGTTTCTTCGCTATCTGATGCAATTTTTTGACATTCCATTTTTGACCTAAAGTACATTCTGCTCTCATTTCAATAAAGTTTATTCGGTTTTGTAGGTGATTTTTAGTGTATTTTAGTGATTTGCTACCATTTTTCCACATTAGTGAAAGGAATCAACTTGCAATCTTCGAACACAATATATATATTTTTTTTTTTCTCTTTTCGAAATCTGTGAAGCGATTTAAAATTTTTTCGCAATATCTTATTGTGATTTCCAGAACTTTTTTGTAATTCCTGCTGTTTTTTGACGTACCCGGGCAACGCCGGGCAAGTTCGCTAGTAAGGAAATAAAATTGTCAGGAGTTGTGAAAGTGCGCTTTTTTATTAAGTGGAATCTAAAAATTGAATGCATAGAAAATAAGGGATCGCGAAGGGATCCAGAATAGAAAAGTGAAACAATAATGTCTGGGGTTGGCTAAAATAGGAATCGCGAAGCAATTATACGGGAGGTTGGTGAGCGTAGAGACAGGGGGGGGGGGGGCGGATACCCCTAGTTATACAAAATTTAAGAGGTATAAGAAATTAATATTTTTATAATTCTTAATATTTTTATAATTCTTAATATTTTTATAATTCTTAATATTTTTATAATATTTTTATAAGAAATTAATATTTTTATAAAAATAATATATTAATATTTTTTTATTTCACAGTATATATCGAACAAAATTCTCAAAGTTGGGCCCCTAGCCTTCAGCCTACTCACCCTGATGGGTAATCCGCCTCTGAACAAAAGGCTGGTTAAAATCAAAGTTAAATATAAAAGAATTGTTTACTTTGGAATGAAATAAATTATTATTCTTATGGTATTTGTATGTAAAGAGTTCAATTTAGAACTAGAATTAAATAGGGGAGGTAAGGGTTATTAGGATCAAGGGTAATTGGGATCAGGGGCAATGTGTAACAGATAAAAAAAATTGGCCATGCTAATTATGAAGTCTGACTAATATTCTACATGTGCAGCAGTGAAAATGTATGTTCCTGTAGAAGTAATCACTGTTTTTCCAAAAGATACACAAAATAATATAAAATTAAATTTAAAAAATAAAAAAAATTCGACTGCGTAAAAAGCGAACTAATTAATTATTTCTCATCAATGTGAAACTATTTTTTATATTACTTACCTATTTTTTTATTTACTTGTATTGATGACTTTTAAGTTGTGTTTAATTGTTAGTTCCTATCTATAAACACTGTTTTGATGAGGCCTACAGATGTCTATGAAGATTAGAGTTGCAGTAAAGCTAGAGATCCTACCTACACAACTTCCAGGTTGTGTAATATTTAAACGGAGTTTCTTACTGTAAAACAGTCAATGAAACATCGTCTTCATTTTGAAAGACCTATCCAATGATATGCCACTCAATAGGGTGCGTAAAAAAAAATTTTCGTCTCTACCGCCATTTTCTATTTTACGGCCGCCATTTTGAATTTATAAAAACAAAACCTAACCTATAACCATTGGGCGGTTAAGATGAATCTATAGAGACCTCATTCATTAAAATCCATCTAGCCGTTGCGATGTTTCGAGTGTATAAAGAAATCCACATACCCAGATACGCGTGAAACACATAATCCTTCTTGGCAGTCGGGTAAAAAAAAAAAAAACGTTGTCCGTCAAAGTGAGAGTGTTTTAGTTAAAAAGGTCCTGTGTTTAAAAAAAATTAGGAATATGGAAATATAGCTATGAATTTAAATTCAGAAAAAGGTTGTTTGTAAGAGGAAATGGTTACATTTTGCAACAGGCGAAGCACGATGTTAATAATCTGCATAATTTTAATTACCCCAGAAATAACATTTTTGGGGTAAATAGGATCATAGAGTTTTGGGGTTGAGGGTGAATTGGGACCGCAAATTTTATTTTCTATTTAAATCAAATTGTGGTTTAGAATACATTTTTTAACCTTTCAGTTTTCAGGTCCTGTGAAATACCACTAGTTTGTTTTGCATTAGGGCACATTTTGTGCTAGCAAAAGTTTTATTTTACAATTTTATTTTGCATTTAATCCAAATTTTAGCCTTGACTGCATGTTTTAGGCCTAATTAGGTCTCAACGCTTTCAATGTAAATGAATTTTTCCTCCTTTACATGAGCTTTGACTGATCCTTTTCCCCCGTTGCTTGCATTTCATATTAATTTGGGGGAAAAAAATAATTTTTTTTAACTTGAAAAATTAGTTATTTAGTAATATAACAAGGCTATTAATTTCCAATAGAAAATTTTGCATTTTTTTTTTTTTTTTTTTTTTTTTTTTTTTTGTAGGCAAAGTGTAAAATATATAAATATTGAAAATCCCTTAAAAACTTTTTTTTATTTTTTTTAGCGTACTTATCTTTCGAATACTGTATCTTTTGTAGTTGTAGTTGTGGAACCAAAAATATCTTGCTGTAAAGCCCACGCCGAGATTTTTAATCCCATTTACTCGTGACTGTGTATATTGTAAGGCATGAAAGAAAACCCCACTGATATTAGTGTGATTTTTTCAAGTAAAAAAAAAATATATATACCTCTTTGATTCCAATTACACCACGAAATGGGGTGATTGGAAACAAAGAGGTATTTTTTTTAAAAAAGACACTTGTACCAGGTAACATGGTACATTGAAAAAATTCTTTACACATTTCAAGAAACAACTACCTACTGAGTAAAATTATACTTAACAAATCTATGTATGTAGTCTACTTCATTCTCTGGCAATTAATTGTCAAAGTTCAAATTGTCAAACAATTATCTCTAAATACCCCTACCTTCCCTAGCTTTACAAGAATTCATTACAAATTAAACATTGCGAATACACATTATAAAAATACTTTTTTTTTTCACTAGTAAGTGCAAGATAATCTTATTTAAAATAATACTCATGTCGCTAAGGAAAAATATTAAATAATTTTTCTTGTCACTCGTCTTGATTTACTTTATTTGATATATATATATATATATATATATATATATATATATATTAAAATAATTTAACTTCACAAAATCATGCAAATATAAATCATCATAATTACTGTTTTCTAAGATTAGTTGTCGGACACACGTTGTTAGCTTTGATGTTGTTAGTAATTTTTCGTAATCCATCTTGCCATGTCTAAATTAAAGAAAATATTAATTAATCGTGCAATAAAGTGAAATTATAAATTCAAAAATAAAAATACAACTATGTAAAAAAAATATAGTGAGCAAAGTATGAGTCCGAAGATTTTATTAATAAGAATTTCACTGGATAAACGATTTAAAATTAAAAACGATTTTATTTCCACTATCGAAAAACTCATAACATCAAAACTTTATAATTTCATCTTTTATTATACAAATGTACACTATCAGGTTAATAGTGTCCAAACACTTTCAATTATAAACCCTTTACAACAAAAAAAGAATTGTCAAATCGAAGTATCCGTTCAAAATCTACGCGTGGACATATATGTTAAATAGATACTTTTTAGGTGCGTTCCTAATTATATAAATACGTAGCACCTATAGTCGTCGTTCAGTCCGTCTGTCTGTCTGTAAGTTGTCCGTCTGTCCGCATATAACAGAGCAAAAACTACCCAACCGAATGGTCTGAAATTTTAAATATATAATTGTTGCAAAATTGTGTCGAGTCATTTCAAATTTTAAGAAAATCGGATGTATAGTTTAATGACAGGGACAGTCAAAATTTTTCCGTTACATTACGGCCAATGGGAATAAATTATTGCAAATGCATTTTAATGATGTTACAACCTTCCGAATGGTCTGAAATTTGAAATATATAATTGTTGCAAAATTTTGTTGAGTCATTTTAAATTTTATGAAAATCGTATGTATAGTTTAATTACAGGGACAGTCAAAAGTTTTCTGTTACATGACGGCCAAAGGGAAAAAAAATATTTCAAGTGCATTTTAATGATGTTACAGCCTTTCGAAAGCATGAAATGGATATGCACTTATTGAAGTGCACTCAAATACACATTCAGTACAATATGAGGTGCAAAAAATATTTTAAAACTAGTTATAGTACGAACGCACCTCATTTGCCACTTTGACGAGCAATTTCCAACTTCTTTGTTCTAATTCAGTTAATAAACAAGTTGGAAATTGCTCGTCAAACGTGGTAAATGAGGTGCGTTCGTACTATGACTAGTTTTATAAATATTTTTGACTGTATATTGTACCGAATGTATATTTTAGAGCACCTCAATACGTGCATATCCATTTCATTCTGTTCGAAAGGCTGTAACCTCATTAAAATGCAATTGAAATATTTTTTTTCGGATTGGCCGTCATGTAACGGAAAACTTTTAGCTGTCCCTGTAATTAAACTGTACATCCGATTTTCATAAAATATGAAATCTCGACAAAATTTTGCAACAATTATATAGTTAAAATTTCAGACCTGGAAGGCTGTAACATCATTAAAATGCACTTGCAATAATTTATTCCCATTGGCCGTAATGTAAGGGGGAAATTTTGACTGTCCCTGTAATTAAACTATACATCCGATTTTCACAAAATTTGAAATGACTCGACAAAATTTTGTAACAATTATATATTTAAAATTTCAGACCATTCGGTCGGGTAGTTTTTGCTCTTTTATAGGCGGACAGACGGACTGAACAACGACTATAGGTTCTACGTATTTATATAATTACGAACGCACCTAAAAATAACAATTTGAAGAAAATCCCTTAGCATCCAAGTACTTTTAGAAAGCAACTGAAATTTAACTCATTATATCGCCGATATTGAATTTTCTTATTATTCGATTGGCCTTTTCATATAGGTTGCACTTTACAGGGTGCCCCCGAATTCATGGGCCAAACTGTAAGGGAAGGTAAAGTACACATAAAGAAGCAATTTTGGTACAGCAATGTGGGGTCGGAAATGAAACGTTTTGGCGACAAATAAGAAATACGGAGGAAATGAAAAAATCGTTTTATTGATATAACAATTACAGTAAGTGTTCAAATGGGCCACCACCCAAATCGATACATACCTGACAGCATCTAGCAAATGACTGACGTACCCGTTCGAAGGTTCTAGATGTCTCATCAATGAGACACCAGTTGATGCTGATGAGGACCTCATTACAAGACTTTCAGTCGTTGCTGCAAATGTTCGTGAAGCAATTGAAATCTGCGAAAAGGTATGCCAATCACTTGCTAGACGCTGCCAGTGGCACATTTAAACACTTACTGTAATTGTTATGTCAATAAAATGCTCTTTTTCATTTCCTCCGCATTTATTGTTTTTCGCCAAAATTTTTCATTTCCGACCTCACATTGCAATACTGAAATTGCTTCTTTATGCGTACTTTACACTCCCTTACAGTTTGGTCTACGAATTCGGGGACACCCTGTATATTTGACTACTAAATTATGAAAAAAAAAAAACAACAAAACACAATCCCAAATTTTATTGTTCGCTCATGTGCAATTAAAAATTATTTTATACAAATGTTCATAATTCATCAAATAGGGGAAGGTGGCCTAAAATCATCCCCTTAAGGCGAAAACTTGTGTAAAATAACATTACTGTTTAAATAAAACTTTGGACCTATGCTAGTATGTTTTACACTATACTTTGCATTATAAACATATTTTAATATTATTTTAAACCCAAATTGAGTATTGAAAAAAATAGATTTTTGAAAAAGTGTCCAAAGAATCATTTTCCCCTCACCCAAGGGCAAAATGATCCTTCATTTAAAAATAATTGTAAATTGTTTTTTATCGGCAAAATAAATGATGTAAAAGTAATTATGATAATACATAATGAAATAAAATAAATTTTACAATCAAATAGCATACATAATTTTCCAAGCTCAGTTGATTCTTATAAGAACTGCTCATTAAAAGGGCACTTCCCATCGATTTTCTTTTTCTCGAAGTGCTTGATTCTGTTTTCTTTGGAAACGGCAGGATAAGGCGCGTCACACGCGAAATTTGACTTTCCATAAGACTTTTAGCATTAGTGTGAAATCCTGCAATTTTATTGGCTATCGCTTCACCGATAGCCAATGAAATTAAACGGAACTTCTTTTCCTGAAAGGACAAGTATAACAGTAAAATACTTGTAAAAACGGCCCATGGTATTTTGGTACCTCAAAGCATATGAATGATCTAACCCAGTGGTCAAGACTAGGGCTGGTTATAAAGGTTTTGCATTTGTAATCCTAAAGTTGCGTGTTCTGTCCTTTCGCTGGCGTTTTCACTTTTTTAGAGTTTTGTTTTGATTTTTATTAAGTCAGTTAGTTAAAATCAGTCGATCTTTATTACCAGTTCTTTTGTAAATTTTTTTTATCAATTAGATTTTTTAAAATAAATTAAATAATTAAATTTAAAAAAATCAGTTAATCTGTTTTTAATAATTAAAGTAAACATGTATTAAAATGCAATAATAAATTTCCTAGGCTTACATTAAAAGTATTTTCATGTTAGAACTTTATATAGTTCTGATCATTTTAAATTTGTCTGTTACTATAGTAACAGATAAATGCAAAATTATCAGAATTAATATATTAAAGGTTTTTTTATTTTAAAATTATCCTTGAAACATAAAAATCTTTATTAATTTATGATGGGTTACTTTATAATTTTTTATTTTAAATATTACACAAATATTTAAATTAAATTTTTAAATTCATAGGACTTATAGGGTATTTATCTAATAAAAAAAATTCTTTAATAATTAAAGTGTAAAAATAATATTTTTTTAAGTCAGTTAAAATCAGTTAATCTTTATTACAAGTTCCGTTGTAATTTTTTTTTTTGTGAATTAGATTTTTTAAACAAATTTAAATAATTAAATTAAAAAATTCATTTAATCTATTTTTAATAATTAAAGTAAACATTTATTAAAATGCAATAATAAATCTCCTAGGCTTACATTAAAAGTATTTTCATGTTAGATTTTTATAAAGTTCTGATCATTTTAAATTTATCTGTTATTTAGATTACTATTTTTTTTTTATTGTAAATGTTATACAGATAATTGAATTAAATTTTAAAATTCATATGACTTAAACGGTATTTTTCTAATAAATAAATTTCTTTAATAATTAAAGAGTAATAATAATATTTTCTTAAGGCTGTTCTTAACTGCTCTGCTCAACAAGCGCAAAACGTTTTGACGCATTTACAAATTCATTTTTTAACGAAAAGGTATAAAATTGGAAAGCCTAGCCATGGAAGCGATTTGGAATTGAACTGTTTTTTCCATTTTTTGATCAATCGATTACCTATTGAGTTATAAGCGATTTTGATCACGTGACAAACACGTTTTTCGCCCGCTCTTCAGTGCTCTTTCTTCCTTCGCACGGAAAATCGGTTCAATACGCCCACTTTGACACTATTTTCTGAAAGGTCTATTGCGTTTGCAAAAAAAAAATGGAAAAATCAGCTCAATTACATAGTTTCTGAACAACAACACCAGCTACTTTCATGCATTTTCGAACAAAAATAAATTAAAACTTATGTCAGAAAGTTGCCTTTTTGGATTTGAGAATACCTTTAAGTCAGTCAGTTAAAATAAGTTGATCTTTATCACCAGTTCCTTTGAAAAAAAAAAATTGTCAGTTAGATTTTTTTAAATAAATTTAAATAATTAAATTAAAAAATTCATTTAATCTATCTTTTAATAATAATGTAATAATAATATATTCTTACCTTACATTAAAAATATTTTTTTGTTTGAACTTTAGTTAGTTATATATATATATAATTAGCAGAAGTAATTTATTAAAGTGTTCATTTCTCAAAATTAAGTATCTTTCATATATAAAAATATTTATCAATTTATCAGCTGCTTTCTAATTTTTTTTATTGTATATTCAATACTACTAAATTCTTATCATATATAAACTGTATGTTTAAAATAAATATTTATTAAAATTTAATTTTAATATCTTCTAAACTTTCATGAAAAGTACTTTTATGCTAGAACTCCAGTAACATATAAATAGTAATTAACAGAATTAAATTATTAAATTATTCATCTTTAAAAATTAATTATTTATCCTTTATATATAAATTCCATTAATAATATATATTTCAATGATAATTTAACCATTGAAGACAGTAAATTACTATACTTTAAATAGTTGAATGTATGGTAAAAATGCAACAAAAACAAATATATATATATATCTGTGATTTAATAATTATTCGCAAAATGTTTTATTATATATATATATATATATATATATATATATATATATATATATGTTGCACTAAAAATGTAATATACATCAAACATGAACAATGAAAAATATTTTGCTATTAGTTGCAATATATATATATTTAAACGATTTAACGATTATTATTATTATTATGGAGATTTTTGTTTTTATCTTTATTTATTAATTTATTATCAGTAGCTTTACAATTTTTATTCGAAATATAATATTGCGATTAAATTTTACTACATAAATACCACTTAGGAGCTAATGTTATATAATTAAAATAAAATATCTATTTAAATGCAATAATAGTATCTTTTAAACTGACATAGAAAAATATTTTTATATATCTAGATGGAAATTCAATTACTTATTTTTAGTTAAGCTGATAGAACTTTAATACTAATTGCAAACATCTGAGTAATAAAAAAAAAAAAAAAAAAAAAGTTCTAAGCAGTTTATTATAACAATCTCATTATTTTATCATAATTTAACTAAGTCAATGTTGTTTTAGAATTGTTAATAATTTTCTTACTAGAAAATTAAATCAAATTTAATAATTAATTATATATTATGTTATTAACTGCATAACAATTGATTCCGAGCTCAGTATGAGAAATACATAATCTTTTTTTAATGCATCAAGTTATTATTATCAAGAAATACAATTGATGAAATGAGTAGCAGCGCTGTTACTCATAAAATGGATTTTTTCCTTTCAGGGAAAGAAGTTCGGTTCACCAATAGCCAATGAAATTGTCGTATTTCGAACTAATGCTAAAAGTCTTATGGAAAGTCAAATTTCGCGCGCCACACACCAGAGAGACATGCGGCAATAATCGTGAGACATGAGGCAAATTCTGCTGTTCAAACCAGTTTTTTCTTTGTTAACAGGGTGAAATTGTCGCATGCCTCACACTTTTTTGTTGCATGTCTCCTTGGTGTGTGACGCGTGGACTCAAAGAGAAAGATTTGTGGCAGTCATACATTTGACTCCCATGATGGCTAAGACCCGGTACCGGATATTCTTCAGCCAATGAAATGGTAGTAAAATAATCCACATAATGGATTATTTTACCCGGCAACATGGTCGCCCATTTTAGGTCATATAACTGGATGACGCCGAGAAACATAACAAACTTAGCAAGTGTAATTCACATCTAAACACACACTCTATTAAGTAAACCAAGTCATATTTCTGTACAAGAAAGACTGTATATCTAAATAAATATGAAAGTTAGTGCTTATCTTATAACAGATGTTATAAAACCCACTTTTTCAAAGAATTCTATTCAGACGCATACTGTGGTCGTGTGAATGCCATCATTGCTTCTTCTTCACTTGGCACAACTAGTTTATGTGTTATCCTGTAGATAGCACGACCTGTCTATAAGAAAACATATGTGGATCTTTTTGCCCGCTAGGATCATTTTAGGCCACCTTCACTATTCAATATATTTATATTATAAATGCAGTATATTATTTCTACAGTATTTTTTCACTTTCTTGAAAATGGCGTTAAATTTGGCTGAAAATCCTACATGTTACAAACAAAAAACTTTCTTAAATTTTCTAATGCAACTTATTTTATCACTTGCCTTTTTCGAGAAAACGCTTTAATTTTTTTTTTTTTTTTTTTTTTTGTAAGTAAATTTTTATTGGACGAGTACTTTTAAGAAACGACTGCGCTGGATTTGCATTAATCACTAGTTAAGAAGCTTATAGCTGGAAAAATCTTACTTCGAAAATATGCCAATTTCTTTTCATTTTTTTCCTTAATTATAACAAACGTATCAGCAGTAAGTAATTTAAATGCTTACATTTGTTTCTGAAACTAGTAGCTTACAAGCTTTTAAAAGGAAACAAATCTTTGTGGAATATTTGTAAATAATAGTTTTATATTTCGAAAATTCAAGGTACAGTCGTGGAAAAAAAAAGTAAACACCCCCCACTAACTCCTCAAAAAATTATCCTAGAAGAAAGTTACTGGTACCGAAAGATTGCAAATAAAGTCTACTTTTAAATGACATACATAAAATTTGCTTAGGGGACCATCTACATATTAAAACGAACCATAACTTTGTTTTTTTCAATAGCAGTACACAATTCTGACAGCATAAATGAACTCTGCACCCTTCAATTAGCCTAATAAAAAAGAAAAGTGCCCAGCTAAACTGATGGCATTGAGCTCACAGGCTATTCACACTAATTGTATATCATACTCTTATTTTAAAGAATAATGCCCCCCCAAAAAATAAGTGAAGGGGGAATTAGTCCCCGTTTCCCCCTTTATACTTAACCAGTGAACCTCCAAACCTAATCAGGGAAGCTCCTTATCATAATAAACCGGTATACCAAATTTGGAGCAAATCGAATAATCCTGCAAAAAAAACCATTTATCAAAATTAAGAGGGTGGACTAGCCCCCCCCCCCCCTTTATCCTTAACCAATGAATCCCCAAAACGAATCAGGGAAGCTCCTTAACATAATATACCGGTATACCAAATTTGGAGCAAAGCGAGTAATTCTGCATGAAAAACCCGTTTATATAAATTAAGGGGGGTGGACTAGCCCCCCTTCCCCCTTTATCCTTAACCAATGAACCCCCAAAACTAATCAGGGAAGTTCCTTAACATAATAAACCGGTATACCAAATTCGGAGCAAATCGAATCATTCTGCATGAAAAACCCATTTATCTAATTTAAGAGGGGCGGGCTAACCCCCTTTATCCTTAACCAATGAACCCTCAAAACTAATGAGATAAGTTCCTTAACATAATAAACCGGTATATCAAATTCGAAGCAAATCGAATGATTCTGCATGAAAAACCCATTTATCTGAATTAAAAGGGGTGGACTAACCACCCTTTTCCCCCCTTTATCCTTAACCAATGAACCCCCAAAACTAATCAGGGAAGTTCCTTAACATAATAAGCCTGATGGGGTCCATTATTTGTAAATTTTAAAAAGATGGGGGCTTTTAACGTTATGTCTATGGCATTTTTTTATCTAAAATTTTTTCTCAATGTCTTTTTTTTGTGCCTGGCACAGAAACGGCTGGTGTTGCCGCAAAATAAATACACGAAGTTTAACTTAGGTAACAATTTTCTTTTGCGTTTACATCGTTCCCTGCGAGGAAAAATGGCAAATAAAAAAAAAAAAAAAGTAAAACTGGCTTTTTTTTTTATGTCTTACTGAATAACAGCTATACTGTTGTTAAATATTAGCATTAAATATATAACACTATTTTTGCATTCATAGCGTTCCCAAGTGGAAAATGGAGGTAACTGAATTTTGATTTTTTATGCTCAGATTGGAAGTTTTTGACCAAACAACGACAGCCTGTATTATTGCTTTCATGAACCATTTTGTATTAATCATTGGTAAATTACATCACAAATTGGATGCGATAATCAAACCTTAATGATGGCGCATTCCGTTAATTTTGAAATGAGTTCATCTGAGTGTTTGCTTGAATGTAGTAGCTATTAAAAAACTTGACATATTAAACAAAAACATAATTTACAGAACAAATTAAAAAAGAAAATTTATTTCCTACATTGTTTAAGCCCGAGAAGGGACAGATATTAAGATGTTTCATTCAGTTAGCTCTACGTTTAATGTTACATTTTTGTAACAAATAAGTTAAACCAATTGAACATTAAAAAATAAAATTCAAACAATATGATACTTTAAACATCCTAAAAACTTGGATTCCGTACAAATGAAAACGAAATAAATCTTAGACTTTTGTTAAAGGTTTGTATTTTAGACGTGCCTTATGATTTTATGTAGAATCATCATAAATATAATACAAAATCTGCAATACAAATATTTACAACTAATAAATGGAAAAAGTCTAAAATTTATTTCGTTTTAATTTGAACGGAATTCAAGTTTTTAGGATGTTTAAAGTATCATATTGTTTGAATTTTATTTTTTAATGTTCAATTGGTTTAACTTATTTGTTACAAAAATGTAACATTAAACGTAGAGCTAACTGAATGAAACATCTTAATATCTGTCCCTTCTCGGGCTTAAACAATGTAGGAAATAAATTTTCTTTTTTAATTTGTTCTGCAAATTATGTTTTTGTTTAATTAGTATTATTGCTACAAAAAAATTAGCACATTAGGAGCATAATTTCTGGAGATATAAATAAAAATATGAAAATGTAATTTAACATTAGAAGCACTAAATTTAGAATGTTTATAATTCAAAAATTTATCATTCAAATGACTTGAAATTCGGTGTCTAGGCATAGTTTGAACCGAAGATTTGAAATATCTTGTTAAAATTGGGTATTGCTATTGAAAAAAATGAAGTTTGGGTTCGTTTTAATATGTAGATGCCTCCCTAAGCAAATTTTATATACATCATTTAAAAGTAGACTTTATTTCCAATCGTTCGGTACCAGTAACTTTCTTCTACGATAATTTGTTGAGGAGTTAGTAGGGGGTGTTTACTTTTTTTTTCCACGACTGTACATCTTGTTGAAACGGTTTGTGAATAATTGTTCTCAATACATAACTAAATTTGGTGAGAATGAAAACAAAGAAAATCTCTTACTTGAGCAGTAGCTTCATCAGGACACACTACATGCGTATAGCTGATGTTCACCATATCTGTTCCTCTACAGATGGTCAACGATATATCGTCTAGTTTTTTTCCTTTAAACCGATTAGTAAGATCGGAAGTGAACTTCGGATCCTGGCGAAAGAATGCATATTAATAAGTTTTGATTGAAGAAATTTATTAAACATTTTGTACACTAGTGCAAAACTTAAGGTATCTGCCTACGTTCGGAGCTCTTTAAACCAAAAAAAAAAAAAAAAAAAAAACAGTGGCACTCCGGGAGTGCCAATAGAAGTGAAAACTTCAACAGTTACGTGTGTGTCTTTTTAATCGTCAGGAAATGTTTTATTGTGCAGGAAATACTTTTAAATGTAGTGTTTTTTTATTCATTCTTATAAACTATTACTACCAAAATTATGTTACAATTTTCATAGTAATATAATTTAACTATAAATTACATATAAATAAACATTAATAATATAATATATATTATTATATTAAATTATATTATTAAATTATACATGTACATATAAATAAACAAATTTTCGTACAAAAATTCTCGTATTGCATTTAAAGATTTATCTGGTGAAATATAAACGGCAACCATTACAATTCAATACTATCCAAATATTGAAATCCATACTCCAATTCAATACTATCCAAAAGTATTTTTATTAATGAATACAATACCACAATTATATTACGCTTGGCGCGCTAGTGTCTATATGCCAAAATGCTAGCATGGCGGTTACGTAACAGTGTCTCCAAATCAGTGGTTTTTCTCCATCTCAAAAAAAGCTCAACGCGCCTAAAGAAGTTTTCGAAAACTGATAATGAGTGTGTGTGTGTTTCTGTGTGAACGCCGCCGGGAGAAAAAGTGAGTTTTAGCTTCGTTCTTCTTTTGAGGATTGAGCTGAAGAGGGAAAAGTTCCTGTCATTCACCGCTTGGCACGCTAGTGTCTATGTGCCAAAATGCTAGCATGTCGGTTACGTAACAGTGTCTCCAAATCAGTGGTTTTTCTCCATCTCAAAAAAAGCTCAACGCGCCTAAAGAAGTTTTCAGTTCAAAAAATGTACAATATTGAATAAATACACATTGTTAGTTCAATTGTAATACAGAATGATGAAAAAGAATGTAATCCTAGCAATATATTCACAACCTTTTAAAAAGTTGGCGTTTTTTGCCATTATTTTACCAAAATTTCATGCTTACACTAGGCAGCGTACAATCAATGGAACTAAATATATTTCAATTTCATTCCTACTACATACTACTTTTACATTTACCTGTGCACTGAACTGGGAGTTTTACAATATCTTCAAAATTAACTGAAATATTTCAAAATATGTCAAAAAGTACATATTCTGTATTAAAAATTACCATTTTTTTATATTCTAGTACCTATAAAATAATTACATTATCACATAGAGTTTAGATTTTAGTTCAGAATAAAGTGAGGAATATGGAAAGCATTTTGACAAAGTTTCACTGAAATATTTTTAAAACATTTTATGTAATAAAGTTTATTAAACATGGAGATAATGGAAAAATTTATTTTCCAGAAACAGCATTAAAAAAAATTTTTTTAATCTTTCAGTTGCATACAAAATAAATCTAGAAGTGTCAGTTAAGGTTTATTAGTGTTTTTATGTAAAAAACGTAAGAAAAAGATGCATGGAAGATTGTTTACATTTCTCCTGACCTTTCTACACCCACTTCTGTTATTTGACTCATTGCTTCATGTTTATTAGCCCATTTGTGCCTAGCGTCCCATTTTTGGGACGTTTCAAAATTTCATGAATAAATATATTTTTCTTCTCCTTTATAACATGAAAATTGTATGAAATAATTATTTATAAATGTCTTTATCTATTGCCGAGAGATGACAGCATAAGGTGAATATTTATTTGTTTAAATGAAGGCTTTTTTCGGTGTTTATAAATTTTTAATTTTTCAAGATGGCGAAATGTAAAAAGTAAGTTTATTTGTATTTTTTCTATGAAGGATCCAAAATCGCAAGTCATAATCTTAGCTTGTAGACTTTTTTTAAATACTTATTTTTTTAAATTCTGAAGTTAAATGTTCAAGTCTATTTTTTATGCATTTTTGTAACGTCCAAAATATAGGGTTCTAGGCACAAATGGGCACATATTTCCGTTGGACATTTAGGAGACAGTTATTTATGTAATCTCCTTTTGAAGATATTTATGAAATAAATTGTTAAGTCAGCAATACGTTTATTCTTATTTTATTATTAATAATAGTTATAACGTTATTAGTCTCTCTAAAGAATTTTTTTTTTTTTTGTAATTCATAAAAATACTAATTATAGTACATAATATACTATACAATTTAAAACTTTTTAAATATAAATATAGACAAAACATATAATTATGCATATTGTTCTACCAGAAATACTCATATGTAGTTTTTTTACATTTTATTAAATAAATACAAAAAAATTTAAATGTAATTTTTTTGGTATTTTTCCAGTTTATTTTGCAATATTTTAAAGTGATTTTACCAAAAATTTTGAGAAAACCAAAATTCAGGCACAAATGGGTTAAATTGACCATAACTCCTCTTTTAGCAATCATTGGCAGATGCCTTAAGCAATAAACATAAAATGCTAATTTTTGAACATGTGAGTACTCAAAAGAAAATTATATAACCATCAGATGTAGCAAATAGGTACTGTCTCTACAGCACAGCTAATTGATGTGACATCTCATTCATGTCACACATGGTCACAAGTGTCACAGTCACTACGGTGAAACAAAATATGGGATTTCATTTGTCTCATTATTATTCTCAAATGAACGTTATAAGATGACTTCACTGAAAGATAACTGTGACTGTTGTTTTGTGATGGGTCATTAGGTGACATTACAATGAAGTCACCTTGTGATTCTCACATGACTGTAATTTGAAGGCTCAATTTTAAAGCCATATTGTAAGCATTCAATTGTGATGAGCCCCCAAATAAGGTCACAATGAAGTCGCATGGTGACTTTCAGTTGATAGAGGTTATTATGAAGACGCCATCGTGTTTCTTTGTGAAAAGTTACCAGATGATTTCAACCTGTCAGTTGGGAATTCGTCACAAAACAGCTGTCATAATGACTTTAAAATGGAGTCTCCAAATGACGGTTACATGAGTCGAAAGGTGACTTCATTGTAAAGCCACCTGGTGACTCGTCACAAAGCATAAGCAGCAGTCATGGTGACAAATGAGAGAAAGTAAGAATGAAACGAATGAAAGATATCTCACTTCAGTTCATTATAGTGATTGTGACATTTTTGCCCATTTGTGATGTCAAGGAGATTTCAAATCAAATAGCTCTGCTGTTTAGATAGTACCTATTTTCTACACTTGCTGTTTATAGAACTTCTTTTTGACTACTCACGTGTTTTGAAATTAGCATTTGTGTTTGTTGCTTAAGTTTTGCACACTAGTATATCCCAACAAAAAGTTTTCTGTAAAAAAAAAAGCGCCAGGTACTCCTTAATGTTTCGGCCAGAAAAAGTAGTGATATCTAAAGTTCGCACAGGCCAAACATCCCAAATCTTTGATTGAAAATGGCTTCCTGCGAGTTTGCCGTTAATGCCTTCTATAGGATTTAAAAATTAATGATTGGAAATTACGCATTTATGAATTATTTAAATATTAAAAGTAATATTAGAATGCAAAGAGGCAAATTCACATGAAGACATTATAAGTAAAAGATTTCTGATAAATACCATTAAGTTTCAACAATCATTAGTTTTGATTACAAATCATTTAGTCCATTTATGGTTTAATTTTGTACGGTCATTTGTTGTCATTTTGTACGGTCTAAACCTAAAGTCATTAACACAAAACCCAAGAAATAAAACAAAATTTACTTTCTTCAAATCTCACAACGTGTTACATTATATTTTAATGTTTAATAGTGAATATAATTGTCGCCCGTAGTACATCAGTCGGGCCAAATGTAAATATTACGGGCATGGCGGTGGTGCGACAGTAAAGGCTAACGGGATTACTAATAAACCTTTTGTGGTATATCTATCACACTTATTACATCAGGTTGTAATTACTTATCAAATATTCCACAAAATTAAACCAGTTGTATCTTACACAGGTATTTACATTCCGTAAATCGTGCGCGTTTGGTACAGGGTTGCCAGTTTGGCCTTTTTTTTTTCATTCCAAAAATACGCATTCACACCAGAAATTACCTATTATATGTTACTCTTTGTTTAATGACAGTCATTTCATTATAAATTGAAGAAAAAATTCTTATTTCAAAATTTCCTGTGTGAATCCGAAGTTCTTTTCATTAAAGTAGAGGCCAAACAGGCAACCCTGGTTTGGTACAACTTAAGACCGATTTGCCAAACCGTGGAATGGCTCAAAGGCTGCGTGATCTTGTTTACGTTTTGGATCCAGGCTGTTGAAACGTAAACCGAAGGGGTTGAACAACTGAAATGATGAGACAGCTGTAAGTTTCGAAATCTTTGGCGATTTCTTCGGCTATTAACTCCCTTATATTCTGAAACCCGTGTTTGATCCCCTAGTTTCTTTTAAATTCTCAAAGAAATAATAATCATTTTGTGTGATTTTATTTTATTTCTTTTCCTATGAAAATTTTTATTATTAATTTAATTGTTTTAATACATTCATAACAAGATAGTTTTGTAATCGTGAAAATGCTTGACTTTCACTTTTTGATACATTTACACGTGTTGCGATGTCTTGAATACGATTTGGCTAGTTTGAGAAAATGTCTTCCTGGCTGTCTGTTAGGTTGGTGCAAAAATATTTAATGATTTTACAATACAACTTTTTTATGAGCATTTTGTATTCAGAATTTAATCCTAGTAGTATGTATTATCTACTAAAAAACTACTTTTCAAAAGTAAAAAAAAAAAAGCCAAGCAAAAAAAAGGGAAAAGAAAAAAGGGGAAAGTTGTGGCTAAAAAATAGTGTGATATCAAATTTCCAAGCTTATATTATGGTACTTATTTAACATTTTTTATTAAAAATTTACCATACGTAAGTCGAATACCTAAGTATGCGTTGATAGAAAGCCTTTTCTCCTTTACTAAATACATCATAACGTGCTTCTGAAAATTAATTTTTTTTTAATTATGCATGATGGGCTTGGCGGCCATCTTTCCATATTTTACACAAATTTCTAAGCACACAAGTACATTGTTAAGATCGGAAATTCGAAATTGTTGCTAAAGCAAACATTTTATGCTTTTAATTTATGGAAATGAGTGCCTAGAAATTTGTGTCTTAAAATAAAGTTGAAGTAACTTCAGGTTTCATTTTATGATTCTTTTTTTTCGGAGAGGGTTAATTAATTAGTTAAAGCAGTAAAAATCAATTTGTTTTTTTTTTCAAAATAAAAGACAATCTTAATTTATCTGTCTGTAGCCAAAACTAGAAGTTCAAAATTCTTAATAATGCAAACATATTACGAGCTTGTCTGCTTAGAAATTTGTGTAAAATATGGAAAGATGGCCGCCAAGCCCATCATAAATAATTTAAAAAAAATTAATTTTCAGAAACACGTTATGATGTATTTAGTAAAGGAGAAAAGGCTTTCTATCAACGCATACTTAGGTATTCGACTTACGTATGGTAAATTTTTAATAAAAAATGTTAAATAAGTACCGTAATATAAGCTTGGAAATTTGATATCACACTATTTTTTAGCCACAACTTTCCCCTTTCTTCTTTTCCTTTTTTTTTTTTTGCTTGGCTTTTTTTTTTACTTTTGAAAAGTAGTTTTTTAGTAGATATCAGTCCTTTTTTTAAAACAGATTATATATAATTGAAATAATTCTACTCGCTAAAATTAGTCCTTGTATATCCTTTTTCAGCAGGGAACAAACACAATAGTAGACATTTTGTTTACCTATCATTCATTTTTTAGAGTAATTAATAATTTAAAAGTAAGGAAAGTCAATTTCTTTTTTCAAAGTATCAGCCTTTCTCAATTTATATCTCCTTAAAATTTTCTATGAAGGATGAAAATTTAGTAAAAATCAAATAGAGTCAAAATAAAATATATATTTACAGTTAGTCTCTCAGTTAATTATTTGTTCTAACTTTTTTTTTTGCTGACGGTTTTGCAAAATAAATTTACCTTTACAAATACCTACGGATAATCCGAGAATGAAGCCCCGCAGGCATCTAAAGAATCGAAGATCTGTCTAAAGAAGTAAATCTAGCAATTCTAGACATGATGAGGAAACATTTTTGATAAAAAAAAATCTAAAAATTTAAAGGTATAAACTGTACATATAATTTCATCTTCATTTAGATCGTGTTATAGAGAAGAAAGAATAAATATGTAATTTTACTCAAGTCTGTTTATCCATACCTATTTGCATAAATGTGAGAATATAATTTCGTATAAAAATTCCCGTAAATTGATTATCTTTAATAGTCTATTATTAAAGCCGCATAAACATTAAAATTAAATTTTTTCCAGTTAAAAATTGCCAGAAATCTCTAGTCTTATCGTTCGTCAAATTTGTTTTATGTTTTTTTTTAATACCCAGACACTTTTCTAAACTCATACAAAAGATCACAGAAATACTGAAGTTATCCAAATACTTATATCTTTCTATCGTATTTCTTTTTGAGGAGGTGGGGGGGGGGGGGGGAAGAGCGCGTAAGAACTTCGTTTTGTTCTTAGAATTCTGAATTAATCATTGAAAAGATTTACCTACATAAGTCTTGTTGCAGAATTTTCATTAGCTAAGAGTTGCATCAACTTATACATCATGTGAATATATTAAATTACTTTTGTAAAATACTAGATGGGAGCCATTGATATTTTCAGAGCATTTGCCTACATTTTAAACTTAAGTCATTTACAACTGTTCATTAATTTTCTATACGAATTAAAGAAGTCGTTGTTTCCATGGCAACTGTACCTTTCACTATTGCTTGTTCGTTTGTTTGAACACATATATATCAGATCACGTGGGGATCACGGCGGGATTTGAACCCGCCCCCATCTACGCTCTCAAGCGATTAGCGGCGTGGTGTCTTATCCACTCAGCCACGGTGGCCCACAATTGCTTTCTCTAATACCCACATACTCAAATTTAACCAGCTGCGCTTATAATTATGCTCATAACAGAGTACATTTATATGTAAGAGTGGTGACATATGCACAAGTCGTGTACTCATTTTCAAGTTTTTGTCCAAAGTACAGTAACTCAGTTTTCAGTAATAGACGTGGAAGATTTCGATTAAACTAACCAGAAAAGTTAAAAAACATTGGCTTTCTGATTTGATTTTATTCAAAATCGCCTCAACCAACCAAAGTTAATGTTCGGGATCCAGATAAATTTTTCTCTGTTAGTAAAATTAGATTGACCAATCAGTAGCCTCCATCCTTGCAGGCTTTTCGGTGTTTACTGCAAACATAAAAAAGTTTTCAAAAATGCAGGCTTCTGATTGATCAATCTCATCTCGCTAATAGCGTAAAATCTATCTTGATCCCGGCCTATTCAACGCCCTTTAAATATTCGAGAAAGCCTTGACACGCGTCAGGAAAATATCACACAAAGCAGGCAAAACAAAGAAGAGAAATCATTCATTGACTCGTTCATATCCACGAGCCAATGAATGATTTTGTTCCTTTGCTTTGCCTGCTTTGTGTGATGTTTTCGTGACGCGTGTCAAGACTTTCTCAAATATCTAGGGGGCGTTGGTTTATTTCACCATCATGAAGATATGAAAGGAGAGGAGCAGACATGTCAATCTTCCCGTGTGAAAAACTACATAAAAAAACGAGTTCTTTCCCCCTCTTCTGCCCTTTTCTCTCTTCATTTTGACCGATAGCAGCCCATTTAGCAGTCTCCAGTGGAAGATGCCGCTATATATGGCGGACGCAAGGGGGAATGTGTTAGCGTGACCAATGACATAATAGGCCAGTTCATGACGATTAAAAGTCACACGGAGTTGGATCATCTTTACACGATGATTAGTACAAAGCGGTGCGCCGATTTTTTTGTGTCCATTGCCGTGTACAGATAATCAACTCCGTGTGACGTGATGAGCTGGCCACACTTTAGGAACAGCTTCAAATGACGTCATCTATATCTACTTCGAGGCAAACGAAAAAGACAGGCTACCGCGGTGCTATAGCGTCTAGAATATATAGTGTGGAAATCCAATCAGTCGATCACAGCGATATCTGCAGATATTTCCCAAAACTCCAAGACAATTTGGTCTAGACGCTGTAGCATTTTTTTTCTTTTTTTACGTTTTATTAACATACATCTGATCTGTGTGCTTGGCGTCAAACCCGCTGTAATAATATCATGTTTACTTTGAAATTTGAAAATATATCGCAGATGTCGCTGTCATCATCTCCCTGGATTTTCAGCGTCAGTGCACATTTAAGGGATACACTTCTTAGCGGTTCTTGGATAGCAAATTTCCACATTATGTATTCTAGAAGCTGTAGCGGTGCATTACACATGTCTCTTTCTTCTTTAAAAAATATCCTGCAGATGTCGATGCAAATGACTGTTTGGAATTCGACATCGTTGTACATTTAAGGGATTCAGTATTTCCGCGCTTTTTTAAGTATTGCTGGTATAGTCGATTTCTACAACATATAATCTAGACGCTATAATGGAGCTATAGTTTCTAGAAGATATAGTTTAAAAATCGGCTTATTAAAAAGGTGCTAAAAAATTGTATCCCATAAATGTTGAACGAGGCTGAACGACGAATGTCGATTACAGCGACATATGGTAATTCCAACGTAACTATTTCAAAAGAAAACGTTTCGCTCAGAGAAGATCTAGAAAATGTTGCTCCTATCGACATTTGTCATTCAGTATTTTTCAATATTTATGGGATTCAATTTTTAGCACTTTTTAAAGCATTACTGAAATAGCCGGTTTCCACACTATGACCGTGATCTAGGTAGATTTTTCTCTGTTATCGTAACGAGATTGACCAATCAGAAGCCAGAATTTTTGCTAACTTTTCACTGTTTGCAAAAATGTACCTGGATCCGGTCCTATATTTCTAGCAGCTATAACTGAGCTCAGGAATAGTACAGAAAGCAAACTCCGTATTTTGATACATTAAGGCCGGGATCTAATTAGGAACAAGTGTGTCTCTATAACGAAGTATCGACATACGGCCAATAAATGTTTATTGGTAAAAGTGATAAAAACAAATCGTTAAAATTCTTTGTGAGCATGCCATTATCGTCAGACTAATGAATGTTGAATTATTTCCCTAGTCTAATAGAGATCATCCATGCGCGTATCTTCTAATGGAGGATATTCCAAATATGGGTTCGAGGCTGAAAAAGTCACGTGGTACCGGTAATTTCCCTAAAGAATTTCTAACTGATAAGAAGGGAATCAGGAAACTACACTGTTAAAAATATCGTGAAAAATTACCTCTGTTCTTAAGGTTCTCTATTTTCTGACCAATGAGAACGCTATATAAACGCCTATGAAGCGTTCTCATTGGTCATAATACAGATAGCCTTTAAAAACAGAGGTAATTTTTCACGATATTTTTAACAGTGTACTACTGCTTTCTCCCATGAGCTGTTTCATTGGTTAGCGGAGATTTATATTACGTAGACAGAGCCTTCCCTTCTTTACGCTAGACGTTCTTGCCTTGACCATGTGATCATAACGTAGATTAAATATCCTCTATTCAAGAAAGCTGATTGCCGTACTTTCGACAAAAACTTGAAATGAGCATGCCTCCTGTGCATATATCACCACTCTTATGTATAAAGGCTCTCTGTTATGGTGTTGTTTCTGATACGGCGCCTAGAATACCTAGTGTGGAAATATGCTATCCAAACAGTTCTAAAAATTTGTATCCCTTAAATGTGCCACGATACTGCTAAAATTTCAAGTGTTGATCGCAGCGACATCTGCGAGATTTTCGTATTACTATTATTACATTGTATAGACTGCAGTTGTAGAAAATATTCTGCAGATGTCGCTGCGATCTGCATATTGCAGCAGTATCATTTAAGGGATACAATATTTTAGCGCTTTTTTAAGTATTACAAGGTTAGCCGATTTCAACACTATATATTCTAGACGCTATAGTTTCTGAGCGCTGTTGGTTAAATTTCGATATTTGTGTTTTAGAGTGAGCAATAGAGAAAAGTACTAAAACTATTGAAACAACAACTTCTTTAATATTGAAATGTATAGCAAAGGAGTTCAGAATCAATGCCTTAAATAGTTTCGAATATGCACTGTTGTTATGACATCAATACCCTTCCTGCAAAATGCAAAATTGTATTGCAAAATTCCTGGAAATTCAAAATTGTATTCAACATAATTGGCCACAATCTAGGTAGATTTTTCGCTGTTAGCGAAACGAGATTCATCAATCAGAAGCTTGCACTTTTGCGAACTTTTTGGTGTTTGCAGCAATGCAGGCTATTGATGGATGAATCTCGTTTCGCTAACAGCGAAAAATCTATCTGAATCCCAGCCTAGATTTCTGTAAACATTGCACTTCATCCATGGTACTAAGAAAATGACTCAAAACTTTTATGACACAGGCCGGGATCCAGAAACAGTAAAAATTCTCAAACATTCTGGCTTCTGATTGGTCAAACTCATTTCGCTAACAGCGAAAAATCTATCTGGATCTCGGCAATAGTTTTCTTCGATGAAATCAATGCAAAAGGATAATATAAAAGAATAGTATAAGACTTCTAAAATGGTTTGGCGGGTCTATCTCTGTTTGGCATAATTTATAAACTTTAGAATTAATTAACAGTTTTTCGCTAATTAAGAATAGAAAATTTGTGTTTTTAAAGCTGAATTTTATAAAAGCACGTAGATTGAGTAAATATCTGTCCAAAAATGCAATCCTTACTTTTTTATGTCCATTATTTAAGTCTCTACCTCGATTGAAGCATAAGGTGTGACGAAGAAAATAAATTTGTCATTTTCAGTATCTCGACGTTATTTTAAAAAATCTATATATCTGTTTATAATTAATTTATGAGGATGCATTTGATCTCAAATTGAAGATTTTTTCCATTAGGTCCTTCTGCTTTTGGTTTTATTTTTCTGCGATGATTGGTTCTTTTGATATGGGAAATTTTACGCAGGCATGTTTGGTCGATTTAACATGGAGAAGCTGTCTTCAGTATAATAAGCAGTTACGGTGTCTTGCGTTTTATTCTTGGCGTTTGTTTGTTTGGCGAGGTTAGCATTTTTTTTCAGCTTGGCTTGGCAGAACGACCGTCCTGCTTGATATATCATTTTAAAGCTTATTTTAAGCACTTTCTTTGCAACCTAATTGTTTTAATTTTTTCTCTCTTTTTAGGCAATTAACACGTTTACTGCCGCAAAAAGCAAGAATTTTCAAATTTCTTCTTGAAAGTCGTTTGCTACCACAAATTCTGAAAGGTAAATTTCGCTTTACTTATACAGCGAAATTTCTGCCAATAAATAAGGCAATTTTTTTTTTTTTTAAATAATGGTGAGAAAGTAATAAATTAAAGCCACGAATATTAAAGCTACGAGTATACTCGTAGCGTGGCAGTCAACGTGTTAATTGACCTTAGAAGCTGAGATGTCAAAACAAGATTTTCGTGAAATTTATTTTTAGGAGTTTAAACTCGGTCGCAGTGCAGCACAAACCGCGCGAAAGGAGATTTCGACCGCCAAGACAAAGGTGGTCGAGGGCGTCCTTCACTGTAAAAAAAAAAAAAAAAAGGCATCTAGATTGCCAGTAGTATTTCCGTTTTTTAGGGGGCCTACAGGCGGAGGTAGATTTCGAAGTTAAGTACGAAATTCACCAACAAAACTTAAATCAAGATTAGAGATAAACCCAGTTCCTTAACTAAGAATGAGCTCTGGGGAACTAAACATTTTGTGAAAATTCTAATATACACACACACACGCATGTATATGGAATAGGTTTAAAAATGGCTAAAACAAATTCAGAGAACCTCAAAGTGTTAAAATATGTTAATATTTTCATAATCGGGTTTTTATGATGTTTTAATACGTTTCTTCAAACTCACACGGCGTTACATATTCACTTGCTGAGGTCCATTATATTTCCCATATGACGCAATATTTTTTTCTCTTTTTTTTAATTCGTCAAACTATTTATTTCATTTTGAGTTTTCATCCTGAAATCTTGCTGTAGAAAACTTATGACGTAATATTCAATTTGTTTTCAATTCGTCAAACTATTTATTTAATTTATTTTTTCACGTGAAAATCTGTCAATAGAAAAGTAATTGCTGTGGTGAGAATTTTATTGTTTTTTTTAATTGTTGGCAACTGCTATAACGTAAAATATTTATTTTTTCCTGTTATTGTTGTGTAAGAGCTGGTTTTATCAGAATCTTGTTAAGACGGTATTCAAAATTTTGTACCCTCCCCATATCCATTCCCTTGTGCCGATTTTGCCAATTTTCAATCCCCACCGAGATATTAACCATCTCAAAGTTGTTGGCGAGTTTGGAGACGATCCGTGCATAATTGCGACTTTTATCGTGCGGACAAAATTTAGTGCATACATACATATATATATACATATAAACTTTTTAGGTGGGGATGGTTTTGGATTCCTGGGGTCATATAATGAAAAGTTATGAAGGAATTTTTCAAAAGTCGCACCATGGTAACGACTGCAATAGGTAGTATTTCTTACGAAATCTACCTAAAATCATGCAGTATTTTTTAAACCAACCTAATATTTGTTTGGCGTTTGTCTCTGTGTTGCACAAATATTTTTTCTGCATTAACTCAGAAACTAATGCAAACGAATTACACCAATTTTCATAATTTAGTTGAAATTTAACGAGGCTACAATAATTGTGAAATGACACGCAAAACAGCCGACATGGATATATAATTTTCTCGGGAACTACTGAAACTATTTCAGTACTTTTTAACACTTTCCAACGTTGTTGAAAAGTGTTCATGAATTTGGTTCGTCTGTCCACGTTCTAACTCCCGAAAATATACTCGGATTTTCATGCAATTGATATATGTTAATGATGTTCACCATGACATGTTCGGTATTTAATATGAAGTGTGTAGCATTAATAGTTCATTTACAGAGGCACTCAAAAGAACTCCGTTACATAATGGTCAATGGGGGAAATTGTTTGCAGTGCATTTTAATGACATTACGCTATTTCAAATGCGTTGAAATTGGTATAAATCAATGAATTCAATCTACAAGATGATTACTATAGAATAGGGCGTTCATAACATTTATCGTTCATTTAACAGGTACACACAAAGGAAATCGGCTACAGTACTGTCTTAGAGAAATAACTGCTGAAAATACGTTTTCAATTTCGGTATGCGCTTTTAAATTTAACTAACTTTCTACTGTAAACTAACATGCTACTCGTTGTGCATAAATTCTATATAAGTCGTATACAAGGATGCACAAAAGAATTTACGTACCATTATCCTGATTAGCAGAAACTGTTGAAGGGGAATTTTTAACTGTGATATGAATTTCCTAACTGAACTAAATTTTTGCATACATGTAATTTATAGATACAAAATCTATATATCATATACAAGGCTGCTCAAAGAATTTGGTAATTTTCCGACTATAGATGGGAATTGCTGAAATCAGATTTTCAAATGTGTTAATGCGTTTCCAAATGGTTCAATTAGACATCCTGTTTCAACTTATTAAATGGTGAAGTTTTGTTACATTATTCTGAATGTGTTGGAAAGTGTATCATAATCGATGCATGGTTTCCTCTTTCTTGTTTTTTAATCTTTTGTCAGTAGTTAAACTAAAACTGATCGTTCGGCAAGAAATGAAAATAAAAAATACATTAGTTACGCAATTCCTCACCTCCCCATAAAAATAAAATAATATGTAAAACAGTTATGTTTTACTATTATTTTTTTTCCTCAATCATAATTGATTGTTTAAGATATCATATGAACTGAATACAGTATTGAATTGAATTGAAACAGAATAAACCGCAGTCTGTTGAGCTGTCTACATGACAGACCAGATGTTACTACCAATAAGGTTTTCTGAGCGAAAGTCGTTGTCGGCTGGTTGTCGGCCCAGTTAGCTTAAACGGTAAAGCATTGGCCTTGAAAGCCAAGGATCTGGGTTCGATTCCCAGCCTGGGCATTTTTTCGCTCAGTTGGAAATATTCAATTCGTATGATAACTTTACCAATCAGTTTGATTGTGTTAAGATAATAGTAAACTATGGTTTAGTTCACCTGAGAAATTCCTATCAATTTCATTTTGTTTGTAAAAGTGTACCATCATTAACCCTAGAATACTAGACACTCGTAATTATCATGACTACGGTATTCTCACGCTATTCGCATTATCACGCTATACTAACTATGCCTAGTATTCTAGGGCTAAATTACACCGCAAACGATTTTTCCCCATAGACCATTACGTAACGGAATCCTATTCAATGTTCCTATAACGAACCATAAGTGCTACATACTTCATATTCAATTGCAAACATGTCATAGTAAACATGAAGAAGATACCGGGTGTCCTAAAAAGGACTGACTGAAAGTTTTTTTACAGTGATTTTCGATTTTAGTTCGAATTACAAACAGTAGATGGCGCTGTAAGCAATAGACGCTAAAAACAGGCTCGATTTTTTTCCATGCGGAAAAAGGAGATGGAAATGTATTAAGTGGGTCCCGAAGGACCAAAAATCGAGCCTGAATTTAGCGTCTATTGATCGCAGCGCCATATATTGTTTGTAATTCGAACTAAAATCGAAAATCACTGCAAAAAAACCTTTTGACCTCATGCATAACCCTCCTGCAAGAATTTTTTAAATATCTGTCACCGTTTGCCAGTTATTGAATTTTAAAATCAGTCAGTCCTTTTTAGGACACCCGGTATGTTACTTACATGGTGATCCTATATTGGCGAGAGATGGAGAACGGATAGACAAACCGAAGTCGTAAACACTTTTCAACTATGTTGGAAAGTATTAAAAATAACTACGGATTTATTGTCAGGGAAGCGCAGCGAAATTTTTTATTTACATTTTTCAGTCCATGTATTTATAGAATCCCATTATTTTAAAAGGGGGATTCAGGGAGAGAGGGAGTTGATAAAAGTAATATACTGTTTAAATTCATCATTTTGAAAAAAAGCAGGTAGAAACTTACTTTTAGATTTTTAATATTACATTTTCGTGTTGCTTATTATGTTAAGATGTTTAAATACAGTCTTGGACTGGGTGTTCTGACACAAAATAAAATTATTTTATCTGATTTTTTGTTTACATTTTCCATTTTGAAAAATCATGGCCTTGGAAGAGAATTATTGCAAAATATTGCTTCTCCCTGAATTTTGTTCAGCGGGCTCTCATGTCCGCATATTCAAGATTGGAGTTCCAATTAAGGCCTTAATTCTAGTGGAAAAACAAGAGTTGGGAAAATTCGTAATCTCAATTATCCTCAATGTAATTACAAGTTAATTTCATGCAATTGGTTATAGTTACACACATTCAAATACAGAAAATTTGTCAAATAATGGAATAGGGGCGGTTTCGGCTACACCACTGCAAGAATTTTTTACGGCATGTAATTTTAACTATAATTAAATACATACAATTAAACTGTAATTACAGTTCGACCTCGTTATCCCGACACCCAGTCTTACGTTACTCAGCTTATCACATCAGATTTTTCTAAGTCCTGATTTTCTGTATATGATTTTAATGTAAATAAACTCCAAATTTTACGTCGTTGAATAATTTTCAAGCCCGGATATCCCGACGGTTTAGGAAAATTGTCCATTTTTCATAATCCATCTTATAAGCACGGAAATTAAGCGGTAATAAATGTCTTAGCCAAAGTTTTCACAAAAGCTTCTAAAATACCCATTGAGATAAATGAGAAATTTTACTTCAATCCTTTATCTGAATAAATAAACCCACACACTATGAATGACCCACTTAAGCTCCAGATAGACGTATCAGCCAACTCGCGGTCTTTTTGTTCTGGTCAGGCGGCGCTTTCTTGTGGTTACACGGCGTTTTTTATCCGATTAAAACCGAAGCATTGAACTGCATTGAAATGATCAGAAATTATATAACATCCATTTCTGAAACAACGAATATCGATTTCAATTCATTGTATAATATTTAAAAAAGAATTGTAGGAAGCACATCTAGCAATAAGCAAAACTTAATTCATCAATATTTCATGTATCAATAAAAAACAAGTCATCATAAATCTGATTTTTATTCTTTTCAATTTTTTTGTGTTTATTTTTTTTCAATAATAATGTTTTATTGCTTAAAACTTCCAAGAACAGTTATGAATTTAAATTTGTCTTTAATTAATTAAAGATACAGCTGTTTATCCATATTTTTCTCTAACTCCGGTTACCGCGACATTCCACTTATGACGACACTTTTTTCTGGTCATTAGAGTGTCGGGATAACGAGGTTCGACTGTATATTACAGATAATTGAGATTACAAATTTGCCCAACTCTGGACAAAACAAAATTGGTCAATATACAAATTCGTGTTGTTTCGGTCCCGCTGCCATTTCGGACCCACAATATTAGGATATTATTTTTTTACAATGCCTGATTAAAGCATGGATTGATATTGCTTTCGCCTTGGGCCCCTTTATTTTTGGAGAATCAAATTTGAGGGGGTTTGGATATTTTTGTACTCTATACTTTTATAAAGTGCTATAGTTAATTAGTACAAACTTTTTTGATACGATAATCAGTGCAATACCCAAAACAACTATGTACAATGCAAATACATGATTTAATTTTTTCGTTCGAAGTAGATGATGTCTCTATAATAATAGCCTAAGTCATGTGACTGTCATCAACAGTTCCGGGTTGACCGCTTCACTTTTTATATGCCAGGCGGCCAATTTGGTAATTCAATGTTAGCCGGGCGCAGGTAATAAATCGCCAAATATTATTCCGCGCCATGAAGAATGTCATCAGTATTATAATAATCCATTTAATAGTCCACATAATAGTTCAAACAATTTTTCGTGTGGTAAATAAGTTAAATAAAGCTTTGATGTTGAAATTAAATGTCTTGATTTATGGTATTATTTATTACTTTTCTTTTTTCTTTTCTTTTTTTAAAGAAACTAGGGGGCTCGGCCACCTGCGAGCTACGCTCGCCAACCCCCTTTCAAATACCGCAGTTTCTAAAAGCACGCTAATTTGATCGGCTTTAAAAAGATTTTGAAAGATTGAATTATAATTTAAAAAACAGTGGCGATCTCCCTATAAACGGGTTTCTATTCATTTCTCTTTGATTGGGGAATTTTAAGGAAAAATCAGCTGGTGTTAAAAGATACTATAGCTGTTTTCCTCTTTGATTAAATAAAACCAGTTAAACATTTCAAAATAAGCTAATATAAAACTAATTAAGTAAACAGAGTCTTTGTCTCCCGGTATTTTTTAACAAAGCGAAAAGAAAGTTCTTTTAAATAAGACATTTTAAGCGGGGTCTCATGTCAAGCACACAAGTCGTATGTTTGTTGTTCAATAAATAAATAAATAAATAAAAGACATTTTAAATGTATCGTTTTTTAATCTCACGCAATTTTCACCAAACTTTTATTTCTCTTTTTAATATTCACGTGAAAATACTTTTGTTAGAAATGAAATATTATTTGAGCTGTCCCAACAAAAATAGTTGAAAAGTTCATCTCGAAATATCAAATAAATGTCTCGCGCAATTTTTAAATTTAAACTGTTTTGCAATATTATTTTTTGTTCTTTTTACGTAATAAGTGCAATGTGACGTAATTTCTCCTATTTAAGACTTCTAACGCATGTTAATGAATTTATTATTTTACAATATCCTTTCTCTGTTAAAATTCACGTGTAAATATAGTTTTTATGAAGTAATTTTCAATAAGTTCCTGCTTTTTATACGTAATTATTTCATTCTAATTTGAAAGTTTTTCTTTCTGTTTATAATAGTCGCGTGTAAATAAATTTTTAATTTAAAGCAAACATTATTGTTTGCTGTGTTTATACAGTTGGCAACAGGTTAAATTAGTACAATTTTCTAAAATAAGTAAAAAATATCTCTCGAAATGCTGAAAATTTGAATTTAAAATAGAAATAAAAGCTCAAAAAATGAGTCAAATTTAAAAAATAAATGCATTCTGCACACCGGAAAATTATAACATATAAAACGATCTAAAAATGATTAAATTCCGATGCATAGTTTTTGCTCCTATAAAACTTTTTTAATGGAACGACTTTGTCCAACTTTAGCATTAAATATCTCTTAAAATAATTCTTCGATTTGAAAACTGTCTGCATCAGCGTGTTTATCAAACATTTCTCTATAATACCGCTGATTTTCATATTTTTGTATGCAATATTTTTCTTAATATTAACGGAGAAAGACCTCCGGTCACAAAAAATTCAAAACCGGTGGCGGCGGCAGTGACAGCGTAAGTTACTTTTTTTTTAGAAAAGAGAGATAATTGAGTCATAAATTTCAAATATTTCAGTTTTAAATTAAAATTATGTATTTTAAATAAAATGACTGAAAGCATTATCCTTCTATATATAAAAAAAAAGTAATGCTTTGGAAACGGACCAATGAAAATTTGCGTAGATACCGCGAAACGCATCTGATTGGTCAGAGCTTTCTGACGCTATAATGGGGGGGGGGGGACAGGGACAGGCTCTGTCGCCTCGTTTGTCACCAACTTGGCGATATATCGCCTAATTTGGCGACCAAAATTAGTCGCCAAAAGTGACGCCAACTTGACGCTATTTCCAGTATTTCGCCAAATTTCCATAGACTCTCATTGAAATACAATTTTGTTTACTTGCTTGGAGAAAATCAACAAATTGAGATATTTCAATGCAACAAAAACTAATATTAGCTTACGAATAGAGCTTAATTGAACTATTTATATTATTTTTAAACACAAACACTAACTATTTACAATATTCGTAACCCTATAGTATAATTTTGGACATATATGTTGGCGGAGAAAAGGTGACGAAGTGAAAATTTCAAAGAAGAGGAGATTTGTACGATAAGATTATTTACTGTAACTACAAATTAGCGACGAGAGCGTTTTTACCAAGTGGAATCTAAAAATTGAATGCATAGAAAATAAGGAATCGTTAAAGTGACCGCGAAATGATCCAGAATGGAAACGCGAAACAATTACGCCTGAGTTAACTAGAAAATAGGGATTGTTTCGCGATACCGAATGGAATCGCGAAGCGAATACGTGGGGGGTTCGTGAGCATAGCGTGCAGGGGGGCGGAGACCCCCTAGTATTTTAAATGAAATGAATGAAATACGAAAAAATACGACGGGAACAAGGCTTGGCGATTTATCACCCCGTCTAACATAAAAATACCGAGCTCATGATTTCTGTATCAGACTCTTCCGATTTGGCGAAGGATTGAGAATTAAATTACTAATAAAAGTAACATAATACAATGCTTAGAATACATTTAAAGGGCGACCAAACTGGTCGCCAAGGGCGGCTAGTATTGAAATATTTGTTGAAGAGAAAATGTTTGGCGCCAGTGGGAATTGAACCAGAAATCTCATGAACAGTAGACGAGAACGTTAGCGTCCAGTAAAAGGCCAAGCTAAGGTTCTCTAAGATAGTAACTCGCTTTCTACTTTTCAAGTGAAATGAGATCACTGCATTAAGAGGAGAAAGGTCATATTTAAGCATGTGAAGCATGAGCAGATGCACAGAGTGGCAGAATTTTGATTTCGGAAAAATAAAGCTATAATCTTATAAAAATTTTAATATTTTTATTATTTTTAGGAATATGAAAGTGGCATTAAATTAGTATTTCGATATTACAATATTATAATATTTTTGATGCAGCATATCAACCTGATATGAATGGATTTTTATGCTAGTGAACTCATTCGACGCATAAATACTTGATTCATATTAATATTAATTTTTGCCAATTGTGCTTTGAAACACGATTAAATGCATTGTGGTAAAAAATTAGCTTTTTAATTTAAAATTATCTTTAGATGAGATAAAACTTCAAATGTATAAAATACTAGCTAAAGTACCCGGCGTTGCGCGGAATTTTAAAAACGTTTGTTTTGAAAAATCAACGATTGCGTGTTCATTTGTGGAATTTTCATTTTTATTTTTCATTTAATCCGAACAACAGATTAACTACTTACTTAGTAAATATAATCTGTGATCTGGATTGAACCGAGATTAAAACTTTTTGATGAAAAGTTGTTTACGAGTATTTTGTTATTTAAATAATTTTTTCATGATTAAAGAAAAATGGCAAGTACAAATATTCTACAAATTTTATTTTCAAAAAATGTTAACTTTTTATTTAAGTTCTTCACTAAGAATGAGCTCCAGGGGCCTAAATCTTTGTGGAAATCCTAATAGATTTAAAAATGGCGAAAGCACCTTCAGATAACCTTAAAATGTTAAAATATGCCAATGTTTCCATAATCGGGTTTCTATCATGTTTCAATAGTTTTTTCAAACTCATATGACGTGATATAGTCACCTGCTGACGTCCATTATATTTCCAATATGACGTAATTTTCACTTTTTTTTTTATTCGTCAAACTATTTATTTCATTTTCCTTTTTCACGTGGAAATCTTGCAATAGAAAAGTTATGACGTAATATTCCCTTTTTTAATACGTCAAACTTTTTATTTCATTTTCATTTTTCACATGGGAATCTTACAATAGAAAAGTAACTGTTGTGGTAAGAATTTTATTGTGGATTTTTAATTGTTGGCAACTACTATAACGAAAAATGTTTAAATTGGATAGGAAATTGTTGCTAAATTGGTTGTTTTTTTATTAATTAAAAATTAACTATAAATTATTTCGATTACGGATTACTTTAGTTGCCACGGCCGCATTTTAATACACCTGTACACAGTCGTGGGAAAAAGAAGTAAACACCCCTTACTAACTCCTCAAAAAATTATCGTAGACGAAAGTTACTGGTACCACACGATTGATAATAAAGTCTACTTTTAAATGATGTATATAAAATTTGTTTAGGGGGGGGGGGGGCATCTACATATTAAAACGAACCATAACTTTTTTTTTTTTTTTTTTTGCAATAGCAGTACACAATTCTGACAACATAAATGAACTCTACACTCTTCAATTAGCCTAAAAACAATTTTTTATGCAATTCGTACCATAAGTTTCTGAGAAATTAATTATTTTAAAACGAGCGTATTTTAGGGCTGTATCCAAATTGAAGTTCGGTACTCGATTGTTGACCGAGAGAGCCCACTTCTTGATCAAGACATCTTAAGTGCTACTCCAGCAGCCATTGAAGACTGCTAGATTACAGGACAGCATAAGAAATTTCAAAATATCTAGTCACTTGTATCATATACGGCCCCTTAAACCATCATTTTGCTGTGTTTTTTAAACATAATTTGAAAACTACTTGGAAGAAAAATGTGAAATTTCGGATTTCCGTAAAGCAGAACTTAATAAATCTAAATCCATCAAAAAAATTGTAGGTTGCAATTCATAATTTTTTCGAATATTAATTTCATACTTCATAATTCATATTATAAAATTATAAAAATTGCAAGCTCAGCGTATTTATGTTTGGGTATTTTAGTGTTATTGCTACACAAAAAATTAGCGCATTAGGAGCATAATTTCAGGATATATTAATAAAAAATATGAAAATGTAATTTAACATTAGAAGCACTAAATTTTGAATGTTTATAATTCAAAAACTTATCATTCAAATGACTTGAAATTTGGTGTCTTGGCATAGTTTGAACCGAAGATTTGAAATATCTTGTTAAAATAGGGTATTGACATTGAAAAAAATGAAGTTTGGGTTCGTTTTAATATGTAGATGCCCCCCAAGCATATTTTATATACGTCATTTAAAAGTAGACTTTATTTCCAATCGTTCGGTACCAGTAACATTCTTCTACGTTAACTTGTTGAGGAGTTAGTAGGGGGTGTTTACTTTTTTTTTCCACGACTGTACGTAACATTTCACAATTCTGGCTTCCCAACTATGGATTTGTATACAAGTACAGACAGACAGACAAATTTTCATTTTTATATATTTGATTAAATCTGTATGTTAAATCATACTAAATAATATAAAATCATAAATTAGTGCTTGTCACGGAGCAAAAATCTTTTATTTTGATCTAAAGAAAAACGGAGCGGACAAGTGAATAAGGATAGCCCATGATACAAATAAATAATTCCATCAACCAATCTAATTACTGTATATTTACCCCAACATTCGTCGACGAAATGGTCATGACGGCTTCGAACTAATCTTATCATAGATGAGTTCTAGACAAAATCCTATTTTAGACGAATTATCTATAGGCCAATCATACCGCTTGAATTTTTGTGTGTAATAATTACGTATAAAAACAGACAGTCATTAAGATGTAATTTCCCCCCTTATGACGTCAGCTGTCATTCCCTTATTATAATAAGGGAAGGGCAGAGTGCTGTTTCAGCACGTTTCTTTAAATATTTTAAAAAGTCGTTGCTTTGAGTAAGTTAAGACCGTGATCTGAGTGCCCATATAAATTTCTTGCTGTCAAAAATTAGATATTTTCAAGGGAAAAAAGTATACTCTATCATTCATTAAGTAAAACAAAAATCTATACTTAGGTCAAAATTATGCAATTTTGATTGATACTTTTTTTTTTACGAATTAAAATTAAACCTATGAACATCACAAAAATAAATAAATAAAAGATATTTGAAAATACATATACAATAAAATGAAAGTTCTAATTAAATGCATTGCACGCTTTTTAATATTAATTTGTATTAAAAAATCGTCATAGATTTAAAAAAGAAGCTGGCAACACTTTTTATTATCACAAATAACTCTTTTAAAGTAATTAAAATGTTCAATGTCATTTTCTGGAGATTTTGAGAAAATGTTCAAAATTATTTAAATTTGGGTTTTGAGCTATAAACAGCTATAAAGTTATAATTTGCTATCAATAGTCAAACTAAATGGCTGACAGAAGAAGATCTGCATCGCCTAGTATTTCTAAGCGTCGCCAGAGAGCATTAAGCATTAGAGATTTGGATACCATAGATGACGTTGATGAGGTAAAAAAAATTTTTAACAGACACATCCATTATACGTTAATTAAGGATAGAAATGTAGCGACAAGTTTTGATTATTATCGTGCTTTAGCGAATGTTGTTAAGAATCATTTGGCTGCCCGCTGGATAAGAACAAGGCAAATAAATTACGAGAGAGATCCTAAACGTGTGTATTACTTATCGCTGGAGTACTATATGGGCAGAACTCTGATGAATACAATGATAAATGTCGGAATAAAAAACTTGTGCGATCGAGCTTTATATGAATTGGGATTGGATTTAGAAGAACTAGCAGAGGAGGAAGAAGACGCAGGATTAGGAAATGGCGGACTAGGGAGGTTAGCTGCTTGTTTTTTAGATTCTATGGCTACTTTAGATATTGCATCGCATGGATATGGCTTACGATATGAATATGGCATATTCCGACAAGTGATTGAAAAAGGAGAGCAAATAGAAGAACCAGATCACTGGCTGGCTTTAGGAAATGAATGGGAAATATCTCGACCAGAGAGTATGAGAGAAGTGAATTTTTATGGAAGAGTTGACCATGATTCTTCTGGCCACAAGTGGGTTAATACCGAAATAGTTTTAGCATTACCTTATGACTACCCAATTCCGGGATTTCAAAATAATGTTGTCAATACCATGCGTCTTTGGACTGCGAAATCTCCGCATTCTTTTCACCTCTCGTTTTTCAATGATGGTGAATATATTCGTGCAGTCTTAGACAGAAACAATGCAGAAAATATAACAAGAGTTTTGTATCCCACTGACAATTTTTTCCGTGGAAAAGAGCTCCGTTTGAAACAAGAGTACTTTCTAGTATCTGCAACAGTGCAAGATATAATCCTAAGATATAAAACAGCTAAGTATGGTGTAAGAGGAGAAGTTCGAAATACATTCGATCAGTTCCCCGAAAAAGTTGCAATTCAGTTAAACGATACACATCCATCGCTGGCGATACCTGAACTCATGAGAATATTTTTAGACATAGAAAAATTACATTGGGAACCGGCATGGGATATAACAGTACGTTCATGTGCATACACTAACCACACAGTTTTGCCAGAGGCTTTAGAAAGATGGCCCGTAACAATGTTAAGCAATCTGCTACCTCGTCATCTTGACATAATATATGAAATAAATCACCGCTTCCTCGAGGAAGTTAGAAGAAGATGGCCAGATGACGAAGATAGGGTTCGACGGATGTCTTTGATAGAAGAAGGAGGCGAAGAAAAAAGGATAAATATGGCTCACTTGTCAGTAGTTGGCTCTCACACGGTAAATGGAGTTGCTGTCATACACTCTGAAATAATAAAGCGTGATCTTTTCAAAGATTTTTATGAAATGTGGCCTAAAAAATTTCAGAATAAAACTAACGGAATAACTCCCCGACGCTGGTTGTTTCTTTGTAATCCAAATCTAGCCGATGCAATCACTGAGAAAATAGGAGAGCGCTGGATTACCCGTCTAGACGATCTCCGGTTACTCAAAAACTTTGCAAGTGATATTGAATTCATTCAAAAAGTCATGAAGATTAAACAAATGAACAAGTTTAAACTAGCAGGCTACTTACTTCAAACTCATGGAATTCGAGTGAATCCTTATTCTATGTTTGATATACACGTAAAAAGGATACATGAGTACAAACGGCAGCTTTTAACCGCACTGCACATAATTTACATGTATAACAAAATTAAGGAAAATCCCGATGAACCGTTTGTACCAAGAACCGTTATAATAGGCGGAAAAGCTGCTCCCGGATATTATATGGCCAAATTGATCATAAAATTCATCTGCGCAGTTTCGGATGTGGTTAATAATGATCCTGTTATCGGACAGAAGTTAAAAGTTATTTTCCTCGAAAACTATCGCGTATCGCTAGCTGAAATCGTGACACCTGCTGCAGATCTTAGCGAACAGGTATCAACTGCTGGAACTGAAGCTTCGGGTACTGGCAATATGAAATTCATGATGAATGGAGCTTTAACTATTGGTACTTTAGATGGAGCTAATGTTGAAATGAGAGAAGAAGCCGGGAGTGAAAACATTTTCATCTTTGGAATGACTGTAGATGAAGTAGAAGCCTTAAAAAAGAAAGGTTATGATGCTTCGATTTATTATAATCAGATCGAATCTCTTAAGCAGGCAATCGATCAAATAAAATCGGGACATTTTTGCCCAAAAGATCCACACGCCTTTATTGATATTTTTTGTAACCTCATGTATCACGACCGATTTTTCGTTCTTGCCGACTATGAAGCTTATATTGAATGTCAGGAACGAGTAAACGAAACGTTTCTCAATAAGGAAGAATGGGCAAGGATGGCAATCATGAATATTGCCTCATCCGGTAAATTCTCAAGCGATCGAACTATCTATGAATATGCTACAGAAATATGGGGAGTAGAACCATCTTGGGACAAATTACCTGATCCAAATGTACCCAAAAATATCTCTGAAAATCTGCACCCTTTTACTCATTAAGAAATTGTCAAACAGTCTGAAATATTTTTTTGGTGTTGCAACAATAAAGCAGACTCTAAATTAAAAATATCTTTTGTTAATACTCATTTCGGTTACTTGATTATTCCGTCGACCAATTTCGCAAGTTATAAAAATCGCCAAACTATTTGCCAAATTATACAAATTGACATAATTTTTACTTTAAATAACAAAAGAACAAATAAATTAGTAAAACATTAATAAAAATACAAATAAAAAGTCGAATTAAAAATCACTTGGCGTAACAAACACGTGTATCGTGTTTAATGTAAAGTGAATGCGACATTTACGATCATCCATTATTGGCATTTAATCTTATAGTTTGGCGATAGTTTTTTGGTCAACGCGATAATAAAGTAGTACCCTAATTTCGATTAATCTTCCATAAGCGGGTCCATTGTCGATTGGCGTATTTTAGGGAGTGTGGTTTTGACGTAACACTCTTTATAGAAATCCCTCAATGCCTCAGTGGCATCAACTTTCACAACAAATCACATTGTTGCAAAAATCGCTCACGATTGATCCAAACCTTGGCATTTGATCCAATTACGGAAAAATTAATTGTAGTTTCACCACAAAGGAAGTCACCAAAAGTACCCATTCTGATACAAACTTGATGAACTTTTATGCTTGTTTATGTCAAGACCCCCTTATATATAATAACTATATCATAAATCATTATCACAATGAAGATGATAAGGGTTCTTGGCTAATATATGTATATATATATATATATATATATATATATATATATAAGTAAACATTTATTTACATATATATATTATTATTGTTTTTAATATAGAAATTATGGTACTTACGAATTAACCGGGTCAGGAGATAGATCGCCAAAAATGGTTGCCTATTGCCAATCTTGTTTCGCGTTGCCAATCATATTCAAAACAGTAATTTAAAATTATTTAATACGTAGGAGTATTAAAAATGATAAATAATATCAAATAAATTAACAAATAAAATATAATAAAGGAATTATAATAAATAAATAGAAAAATCTGCAAACAATAATAAAAAAAAAATAAACTATAAGAAATAAAGGTACTACTTGATTATCCCGTTGACCAATTTCGCCGAATTATATACATCACCAAACTATTCGCCAAATTATACAAACTGACCTATTTTTATTTTAAATAACGAAAGACAAATTAGACTAGAAAACAAGAATTCTGCTTTTTCAGAATTTAGTGTCGCCCTTGATGAAAAAAAAATATGTGTATATATTAATTAGCCCAGTGGTAAGAGAGGGATAAAAGGCCAAATTCGGAATTAATTAGGGGGAAGCTGGAAATTGTTTTAAACCATTTAGTTTAGGTCTAGAATGAATATGCCAAGTTTTCCCCTTCGTAGTAAGTGAGCGTTAGAAAATATGTACAGATTTATAGTCAAAAAACACGTTTTTTTAGATACCATAACAATATCTCAAAACAGCTAACTCTGTCAAAAACATTCTCAATACAAATGTTGTAGAACTTAAAATTCAGAGTAAAATGAGTACTTACACTTAATATTTTTGTTGAACATTAAGGTCACAATTCTACTTTAAAGTTTTAGATCCGTGGTCAGGGGGTTGAACTCAGAATTAATTAGGAGAAAACTGCAAATTGTTTTAATCCCTTCAATTTAGGTCTAAAATGAACGTACTATGTTTTCTTCCTCGTACTTTGGTGAATGTTAGAAAATATGTACATATTTATTTCCGAAAAACACGTTATTTTTAATTACCTTAACAATATCTCAAAACAGCTAACTGTATAAAAAACATTGTCAATACAAATGTTGTAGAGCTTAAAATTCTGAATAAAATGAGTACCATCATTAATATTTTTGTTCAACATTAAGGTCGCAATTCTAATTAAAAATTTTCCAAATCAAGAGCTTGAAGCCAGGAGAGACCAAGTTAACTTAACTATATCTCACAATTGCGGCCTTAATATTGAACAAAAATATTAAGTGTAGGTACTCATTTTATTCATAATTTTAGGCTCTATAGAGTTAGCTCTTTTGAGATATTGTTAAGTTAACTTGGTCTCTCCTGGCTTCATGCTCTTGATTAGGGATTAAGGCAAAATTTTGAAATAGAGTTGCGACCTCAATGTTGAACAAAAATATTAATGATATTTTATTCAGAATTTTTATTCATTTTATTCAGAATTTTAAGCTCTACAACATTTGTATTGACAATGTTTTTTATAGAGTTAGCTGTTTTGAGATATTGTTAAGGTAATTAAAAAAAACGCGTTTTTCGAAAATAAATATGTACATATTTTCTAACATTCACCCAAGTACGAGGAAGAAAACATAGTACTTTCATTTTAGACCTAAACTGAAGGGATTAAAATAATTTCCAGTTTTCTCCTAATTAATTCTGAGTTCAACCCCCTGACAACAGGTCTAAAACTTTAAAGTAGAATTGTGACCTTAATGTTCAACAAAAATATTAAGTATAGGTACTCATTTTACTCAGAATTTTAAGCTCTACAACATTTGTATTGACAATGCTTTTGACAGAGTTAGCTGTTTTGAGATACTGTTATGGTACATAAAAAAACGTGTTTTTTGACTATAAATCTATACATATTTCCTAACTCTCACCTAGTACGAGGGGGAAAACATAGCATATTCATTCTAGACCTAAACTGAAGGGATTAAAACAATTTCCAGCTTTCCCCAAATGAATGCCGAATTCAACCCCCTAACCACTGGGCAAAAAAGTACAAAACATACTTCAATTTTAAGACTTACAGCACACGCTTTTATTTTATGTAAAATGACGTCATTCGCATCCGCTTAAGAATTCCACATTTACGATCCACTCTTAAACATCTACAGTCAAGTAGGCATAGGAAGTCACTATCGCGAAATAATACACAAATGCAGCAAAAAGATGCCGTCATTAAAGAAACTCGACCAAAAAAAAACCGGCTGTCTACTGATTCATAGGCCTTCATTTCTTTGTAACATTAATATAGATACTTAAAATTAAATATAATTCATAATAGCTCCATGTTTTAACAGAAATCATTCGTTTATATTTTTTTCAAAATAGCACGGATTTTAATTACTTTTTCTTTCGGTTGTTATGAAAAAAATGGCAACAAAAATATATAATTAAAATTTTACAACTATTTTTCCTTTACTTTTTACAGAAATGGCGTACTTCCGTTGCCAATATTAAGCAAATGGCTCCAAAAACTAAAAAAAAAAAATAATAATAATATTTCAAAAATAAATGGAGATGCAGTTTTCAAACAAATTGCTCTTAAAAGTACTTTTTTTTTCAATACGACGGTATAAAAATTGAAAATGTGCGATGCTTAGAAGTTTAAAAAATTGCTATAGAGTATTTAATCGTACTGCTTTGTTTTACAGCTGGCTTCTGTAAGGTAACGTTATTTTTTGAACTGGAGACGACACAAAATAACCTTGGAGAAAGAAATAGCATACCGTACCGGGGGCTAATAATGTATTTTGAATAGATTTAAAAATGGCGAAAAGAAATTTACCAGAGAACCTCAAAATGTTAAAATATGCCACTATTTCCATAATTGGGTTTTTATCATGTTTCAGTACTCATATGACCTGCTGACGTCCATTATATTTCCAACATGAAGTAATATTCACTTTTTATTTAAATTCTTCAAACTATTTATTTCATTTTCATTTTTCACGTGGAAATCTTAAATGTCATGATGTAATATTAACTTTTTTTAAAAATTCGTCAAAATATTTCTTTCATTTTCCTTTTTCACGTGGAAATCTTGCAATAGAAAAGTATTTGTTGTGGTAAGAATTTTATTGTGAATTTTTAATTCTTGGCAACTACTATAACGAAAAATGTTTCAACTTGATAGGAAATTGCTGTTAAATTGTTGGTGTCTTATTAATTAAAAATTAACTATAAATTATTTCGATTCCGGATTACTTTAGTTGCCTCGGCCGTGTTTTAAAACACATGTACGTAACATTTCACAATTCTGGCTTCCAAACTGTCGATTTGTATAGAATTACACAGACAGACAGACAAATTTTCATTTTTAGGGTTCCGTACTTAAAAAGTAAAAACGGAACCATTATAAGATCATTCCGGTGTCTGTCCGTCCGTCTGTCTGTCTGTCACAGACATTTTACTCGTAAACTATGGAACGTGGAAAGTTCAAATTCGGGGAAGTAATAAAGACCATTGACCCACATATTTTCAGATTAATAAACATTCATAAATATATTTAGTAAAAAGTAGAGAGGCTAATTATGCTACTTGAAAAAAAAAATATTTTCTTTGTATATCATGTGGGGTACCCTGTGAAAGTTTTTGTAACGCTGAACTCAAAAATACATTCCTTTTAATTTTAGGTATTATATTTTCAAAGATATTGTTGAAAATGTATTGCAAAAATATGTTCCCCTCCATCTAATTCCGAATCCTTCTATATATAAAAAAAAGTTTTGATTTGGAAATGGACCAATGAAAATCTGCATAGATATTCCGGGTAGATCGCATCCAATTTGAATGCTTAAGCATGGCCTTTGATCGTTAATATTAAAAAAAAAAAACTGTTGCATACAAAAATATGAAAATCGGTGGTATTATAGAGAAACGTTTGATAAACACGCTGATGCAGACAGTTTTCAAATCAAAGAATTATTTTAAGAGATATTTAATGCTAAAGTTAGACAAAATCGTTCCATTAAAAAAAATTTATTGGAGCAAAAACTATACATGAGAATTTAATCATTTTTAGATCATTTTATACGTTATAAGTTCCCGGTGTGCACATTGCATTTATTTTTCTTATTTGACTCATTTTTTCAGGTTTTATTTCAATTTTAAATTCAAATTTTCAGCATTTCGAGAGATATTTTTTACAAATTTTAGAAAATGTTATTAATTTAAATTGTTGCCAGTTGTATAAACAGCGCAAAAAATAATGCTTACTTCAAATTAAAAAATTATTTACACGTGACTATTACAAACAGAAAAAAAACTTTAAAATTAGAATTAAATGATTACATGTTAAAAGCAGGAAAATTACGTCATAAGAACCATAGGCACAGATGTCATATACGCGCATATTGGCGCAATTTTTTTCCGACGCCAATTTGGCGAAACATTAATAGCATAAACAACAACATCCGGGTTACCATATCAAGCAAAATAGCGACACTTTAGCACCAGTTAAGCAAGGTTACTATATCTAAAGGTTGCGGCATTTCCCCCCGCAGCCAATAGGGAGCGACTCGCTGCTTGACGTCACTCCGCGTGCTTGGATCAGTTTTCCAATTGACTTTGCATTAGAAACGAGCTATTTTTAATTGAAAAATATCAGTAGAAATTTTCGTGTGAAAAAAATTTTAACGATTAAAAAATATTCTTTATACATTGGACAAACATCATATATAAAATTTAAACTATTATCTCTTTTTAACTCTTTGAAATTTAATTGTTAAATCTGCTGTCTTTTTCATTAAGTTTCGTTTACGACTCAATATGAAAAAGTTAATTTACATTAAAAGAATGTAAAATAGTAATTTTTAGAAGTAAAAAGACCTACAAAAGAAGCAAATTTGATTTTTACATGACCGCAGTTAATGTTTTGTTAATACTTTTTAATGTAGCGAAATTTTAATGTAGTATAATTATAATATTTCATCGATAATCTATTTGAAATCTAATATAATTCTAATGTTATTATTTCACTATGTTTTTATTAAAGAGCTATTTCATAAAAAAATTAAAAAAATATTACTTATGTTTTACCACCCCTCACACCCCAGTTTGAGTTTTGCGTAATTAGATTACACAAGCAAATTAAATAGAAACTTTCATAAGTAAATAGTTTATATATATTAGTGAATATTTAGTATTATTAAACTAAAATATTTATACTATATAATTATATCATTTGTTGAAGATAAAATTTGAAATTCAGAGTAATATATTTTATAAACACATTTCGAAAAGTTTATTTAGAATAATATTTTTATGTTGCATAATAATAATTAATGTACATGAACATCCATAAGTGAGAGAAATTAAAGTAAATTTTTGCGCGAAAGAGAGTTTAATATTTAAACAATATTTTTCACATCCAAATAAAGTGCCATATTTAAATTTTAAAATTATATATCTTTTCAGCTTTTTAGAATTTATTGTTTCTTTCAGGTTCCATTTATGCATTTGATGTCATTGAATATCACACTGAAATTTTTTATAGAAGAAAAATTAAGACAAGCAGAGATTATAAGAGAGATTTAAAATACAAATAAAAATAAAAAGTTTAATTATTAAAATGCCGAATTCTTAAAACTAAGATTTATATACTATAAAAAATTTGAATTTTAAATTCAGAGGAATATAAATATCTTCCGAAAAGGTTTATCAAAATTAATTATATTTTAATGACGTATTATAATAAAATTATACAAAAATATTTAATAACTAATGTATTTTGGGTTTATACCCTCAGAATATGTTTTAATTTCAACCATATGATTTCATCACAAGATGCGTTTTGCAGATGTATTTCAGATGTGCGCTCCATTATTTGATATTTTATCGTGCAATCACAGTTGATTTACTTCAGTTTTTTTTTCCTTTTTTGGCAGCGTATATCTTTTTCACTTCTGATGAATATATTTCGTTAAGATGCTACTTAACTCACATTAAAACCCACACTTGCTAATGTTAAACCTATGGGAGAATTTTTTTTTAAATATCTCGTTTGAATTCGAATGTTTTAATGTTTTTTTTTTTTTTTTTTTTTTTTTTTTTTTTTTTTTTTTTCATTGGATAGACGATATCGATCTCTACAAAGTCCGTTTTTAACTGTTCAATTTTCTTTGCAGTTTTTTTATTTTTTATGAGGTTAACTTCACTTTCGAAACCGGTTCCGACAGTAAAAATTTCATAATTTTAAAAAAAACTGCAAAAAAAAAAATAATAATAATAAAAGTAAAAAACAGCCTTTGTAGAATTCGTCCTAAGCTATCCAATGCAACAAAAATAAAACACTGAAATGCAAACAAGATATTTTTTAAAAATTCTGCCATAGGATGCGATTTTTCGCGTGAAGGATGTAGCCTCTGTCTCAATCGAATAAAAGTTCTGATTTTCACAAATGATTTTATTATATTTCTGTGCCTCTTTGGAAAAACAATTTAACTGTTTTGCAAGCATTTTCAATAATATTAAATTCTTTTGAAAGTGAGCTGCCGTGAATCACATTAAGAATATTTTTTAACAGTTTTACATCTTCGAGGGATTTATCACGTTGAAAGTATATCGATTCATCGGAAAGAATTGGTTGTAACATATTTGGTTCACCTAATGAATTGTCAAACTGTCATGCAATTTATAAAATTTTATTTTTCTGTATAACCAACAATATATCTAAGTTTTTGAAAAAAGGAATCTACGGAAGATATGGTGAATGAAAATTCACCATGTTCATCATGTTACTTTAACGAAATCTGAGAAATATCTACCCCGTAATATTTAGGAAAAATGATTGGAAATCGCTCTTTCGGGGTAGCAGTTTAAGCTTCGTGTGTGAGCAAACTCTCCTGAGTGTCAAAGGAAATCACAATAAATGTTTATCACCCTCAACCCCCCCCCCCCCCCACACACACACACACACACACATCTATTTTCGATGATCGACTTAAGATAACAAGCAATAAAAACTTCACCTTAACATAATAATGATAATAATAACACACAACTGTTTCATTTGAAGGGAAAAAATCCTCTGTAATCGCTTTATTCTACAAAAACAAAATATTTTCGCTGGTGAAAAATGTTCTGTCTTGAAGAAATATGCTCAATTTTGACCAAAAACAAAAAGTTTTTTGAGCAGAAATTCGATTTTAAATGCAAAAATAGGCTCTTTTCTGTTGCGGAAATTCTCCTTAGCACGCACAGTGACGTCATAAGTACGGAAACCTTGATACCGAAACTAGAGGGAAATGGCACCCCCCTGCAGTTAAGTACCCGTTGCATATATGAAATTGGCGTCAGAAAAAAATTGCGCCAATATGGCGTATATGACATCTGTGCCGAACCATATTTGCACTTGAATTTTAAAAGAGAAACAAAATCTTAAAATAAAAAAAATCATTATTATGCGTTAAAACTTGTAATTAGAGGAAATTACGTCATATTTAAAATGGCAAAAAATATAGCAAAACAATTTAAATTGAAAAATATATTTGCGCGAGATATTTTGAGATAATCTTTTCAACTATTATCGTGAATTCGAAGACAGCGAAATAATATTTCCTTCTAACAACAAAAGTATTTTCACGTGAATATTAATAAGAGAAATAAAGCTTTGGTGTAAATTACGTCAGATTTGAAACGATACATTTAAAATGAATTATTTAAAAGAACTATCTTATAGTGCTGTTAAAAAATACCGGGAGACAATGACACTGTTTACTTAATTCATTTTACATTAGCTTATTTTCAAATGTTTAACTAATTTTTTTAATTAAATACGAAAGCAGCCATTGTATCTCTTAACAGCAGCAGATTTGGCCTTAGAAATCCCCAATCCAAGGAAAACGAATGGAAAAACGTTTGCAAAGAGATCACTACTGTTTTTTTTTAATTTTTAATTCAATATTTTTAAAGCCGATCAAATTAGCGTGCTTTTTGGATTTTGGTGTGCCTGAACGGGGGTTGGCGAGCGTAGCTCGTAGGGGGCAGAGCCCCCTAGCCTACTAAAACTAAAATTATGAAAAAATTAGAGGTAGTAGACGTTAATATAAACCTTGCCGGAAAATTATAGAGATTACCCTAGGTCACAAAGTTTTTGAGTAATTAGCATTTTTCTGTTATACACAAATTTCGATTTACGGGCATTCAGAAAAATTGTTGAGCATCGCTGAATATACCTATCTTTGCAGAAGAATAAAAGCATTGTTAATAATGATTTTCGAAAAAAAATCATCGGTAATTAGCCGAGATATTAACCCTTAAACGTGCAGTCAGTTTAGACATACACAAGGACAGGGGCGGCGTAATCTATGCCTAGTTAACAACTTTTAATGATATATATGTGTAATGTAATGTCCAGTAGTGTAAAAACAATAAACGTCAAATTGTTAAAAACATACTAATTTAAGGGGTCTCGGGACTTTAAAAAGTGGAAAAAATGAAAAAAAGACCATTTTCAACATTTAATGTCTTAAAATGTATATGATTTTAAAACACAATTTAATTGGGATGAAAGATGAAAAAATGTTCTTTCGTTTCATGCATTTAAAAAATTGTAAGATACAGAATTAGTATTTATAGGGGGCTCGAAACTGTTAGATATTTGTCGAACAAAAAAATTGGCATAACAGTTTACGCGCAGGATTACAAAATAAATACTGCAACTAGATTGAAAATTTTGGTGCTTACTTATACTTCAGATTGTAATAATTTCCCTGAATTTAAATAAATTTGTATTTAAAGCATTTTTATATTTTTAATGCTATGTTGCATTTAGCTAATACAAAATTTTGAAAATTTCAAAAGTAAAATCACCTAAAAAAATATTTTTTTGAACAATAAAAAGGAAATTTTAGGTTCAGTTTATACAGACTAACATTAAATATATGCTTTGAAAATTTCATGAAAAAATAGTCAGAAGTTTTTGAGGTATCCTGCGCGTTATGCCCAAAAAACGCCATTTGGAAAATAATGACTTTAAAGTTTCGGAAACGCCGCTTCAGCTATTGAGCGGGTATAATTCTAAAAGCCAAAACTTCTGTTCTAATGGGAATTTCAAGGAAACAATTATATCAAAATATTCAGAAAAGATAGAAGTTTAACATCTAAAAAAATTAAAATTTCTTAAATTTCGAAGCTTTAAGAATCCTACGACCACTTAATCCTTTCCGGCACGGAGTAATTCTATTTATAAACTTATGAAATAATGAACTGACACCAGAATTTATAAACGAATTTATTAGAAAATGCGAACTTGCTTATTTTGACGTACATGATAAAAGAAAAATTTTAATTAAATATTCTTGGTGCCGTTTGTCTGTTTTGGAATTAAAATTAGGTGTCCATTTTTTAAATGCATCGCCCTCGAAAGATTTAATTAGAATGAATCGCATAAATACTGTGGGATTCACGATAGTTTGCATTGATTGTATCTCTCAATACGCTTCGAGTGACTTTAAAAGTTAATTAAACACCTATCTGGAAAAACGCGGCACTGACCAAGGCGGCGTTGCAACTTTGAGACCTCAATTCGAAGCGCGCTTAGCACAATGCCAAATTTAAACTTTGAACAAAGGTTTTGTTTAAGCTACACTGTAGAAATAAAGGTTATTACTACGCTGAATTTTGTTTCATGAAATGCCAAATGAAGTTAAGTTTATCATAAACAGATTAGGATAATATTAAAACAAAAGTTATACGAATTGGTATATTGGAATATTTGGTATTATTTAGGTTCCATATATCTTTGAACTTTCTTGGTATACCCATTTACACTTTCCCAATATATACAGTTATACCCAACCCTACGTTGTATAGTTTTTTACAAAGTCTTAGTATTCTTTTAGCAACGTTTATATATATATATATATAAAATACAATTACAAATTCATATATTTATTCTACGGAACCCTCTGTACGCGAGTAATGCTCGCACTTTACCATTTATTATATATTAGATTGTAAAAATCCTGCGAAATTTTATAGGTTCTAAATACACCCCTCCCTCCCCCCCTACCACCACCACCACCCACTTCTCAATTTTCCTACCCTTTTCACAAAAGTTCCTATTATAGGCCCACTTAAAATCATTAGAATTTCCTGTCTGCTATAAAGGGGGGGAGGGCCTTACTTCCGGTACTATTACGGTATTTGAGTTAGATTTTTGCTGAAGTGTCAATAACTGAGTGTTTCGCCCTATAAGGAAACACTCCAAAAATTGTTAGATACAAAGAATCCTTTGGGACCAAAAAAACTGGACGTAAAATCAATAACGGTGTATAAGAGAGGAAAGAATTAAATATGCTTTCTTATATACTGAAAAAGGTCTGTGTTAAAAATCCAAATTGTTACCTTCGGAAGTCCTCCTTTTCGTATATCATTAACTTGCGATAATTCCAAGACTCTTCCATCCTGAAAGAATAAACAAAATGTTAAAAAAGAGAAAAATGTTTTGGATATTTTGTTGAAAATTAATAAAACCAATATGAAGAAATAAATCTTTTTTGTTCAATTCCTACTATTAGTTCACACTCTTCCTATATTTATTTATTTATATATACATCTTGTTCAAATTTTCAATCGTTAATAAAATACTTATTATTCATACTATCAAGTTGAAATAATTTTTTTTTAACTTGTACTAGAGGACAATTGATATTAAAACAGTTTTTTCAAATATTAATTCATTAATTAAATTTTAATTAATTAATTTTAGTTTTATATGGGAGACAAAATGGAGGCCATTGGTTATTGAACAACATTTAATGCATCTTCATATCTATAAGGGGGGCTACCATAGTGGGGGGGGGGCTGTTCTGTCGCCAAATACCGCGAAGTTTGTCGCCAAGTTGGCGATATTTCGTCAAAAGTGACGCCAACTTGGCGATATCTCTAATATTTCGCCAAATTCCCATAGACTTCCATTGTAAACCTACTTGCTTATAGAAAATCAACAAATTGAGATATTTTAATGCAACAAAAACTAATATTAGCTTAAGGGATTGGTACTTTTCGGTTAGCCGGGCGCTAGTGTTATATATACATATATATGTATGTATACATGTAGGTATATCTACATATATATTTACATATATATATATATGTGTATATATATGCAATATGTGTATATGTATATATATGTACATTTATATACTATATGTACGCATATAAATATGTATATATAACACTGGCGCCCGGCTAACGGAAAAGTACCAAGGGAGTATATTAAATTTTTCTTTGATGACCTAAGTAGGGATTGACTTTAAAAACAAAATTTTTATATTACTTGTTTCAACTTACTTTTCCTTCGCTTTTCCAAAATATAAAAAAGCCCATTTCATCTACTTTGAACAATGCGTCTTGTTGGTAGACAGTATCATCTTTTTCCTTTCCCTGTTAATAAGAGAGCATTAGATAGTTTAGATTAGTACAAGTAGAAACACAAAATTTTACTTTTTCATCTATATATACAGTAGAGCCCCGCTAATCCGAACTAATTGGGACCGGTGCCTGTTCGGATTACAAAAAATTCAGATTATCCGAAATTCCGATAAAAATAGAAAAGAAAATGATGCGTGCTGAAAAATTGTAAGTTGTAAGTACTCAATAACATTATAAACATCCTCTAATCCGTCATCCTAAGGTCCGGCATGCTGGATAATCTGGCACGACTTTCGAGAAAAAGTTCTATTCCTTGTTTCATCAGTCTTGGTGTTTATAATAATCCAATGAAACTTCAGAATGGGGAATTACGTAACAACCCATTACAAACGGTTCAAAATCGCGAATCTATAAATAGCTCACTCACCACGTCGACGAGGAGAAAAGAAAGAAATATTTCTGTAGATAATTTGCAAAATTATATTATTGAAAGTAAAAATAAATTTTTGTCATTTGAATTAAATTTTTTGCACTTTAAAAGAAAATTTTATAGTGACTGGCAAACAAACTGATATTCGATATTTTTTTAAGATAGCTTCTACGAGTAGGCCTACAGAGCACGTTTTCGTTTTATATTCGTGTACATATGTTGTAATTTTACATTGAGTATTTTTGCTTAATTCTATTCAAGCTATTTAAAGAATAAAAAACATGCACTACTGCCATTTTATGTTTAATTCTAATTTCTACATGTTTTTCCCGACATTCATCCTGTAATCGCGAAAATTTCATATGTTGATCTTTTCAGTTAATTTGTTCAAATATAATTTTCGAAAATAAAATTGGTTCGGATCAACCGGAATTTCGGATTACCGGGGTTCGGATTATTGGGGTTCTACGGTATTTTTTACTCATATCTTTTCTTGAAATTAATCTGTTGCATTTCGTTTCTTGAAATTTGGAAATTATATATATTATTTTTGTTGTCAACATCCCTTTTTCTCAACTAATATGCAGCGTACAACTATGAATGAGGTGTCATTGGATAGAAATGTATGCCCACATCTGACATCGCATACTGAATTTAACTAATATGTAGCGTACAACTATGAATGAGGTGTCATTGGATAGAAATGTATGCCCACATCTGACATCGCATACTGAATTTAACTAATATGTAGCGTATAACGATGAATGAGGTATCATTGGATAGGATTTTTTGCCCACATATCACATTGCACACTGAATTTTCGTTATACTTTTAGGTTAAGTGTCATCATATATATTATTTCTGATGTCAACATCCCCTTCTCTATGCACATACAAAATGCACAACGATGAATGGGGTACTATACAAAAGGTTTTTTAACAGGCTTTTGACACAGTACATTCGTATATCTTTAAAACAAGTAGTTTCATGTAAAAAATTGCAGTTAATTATAAATTAAAGGAAAATGTATCAGAAAATACATGCAAAGATTGCAGTGCGAAAGCTTCGCGCGGGTCTACTGCTGTATATTTATTTGTATATTTATTACCGAATAAGGTCATTGTGCCTAAATGTGACGACCTCTAAATGTGACAATGTTCTTACACTTAATGTCTTAATGCAAGAATCATAAATAAATGCTATATAATAAGACATCCGAACTTCAGGAACAAAGCCCGAAACATTTCTCTGTATTTAAAACGTTTTCTTTAAAAAAAATTCCTATTAAAATACACATCGTTCATTATAAAGTGCCCCCTCCTCTCTAAATGAGGCAAAAAATCGCGAAAGTGGTTCACGATTTTGTTTTTTTTTAACTTTGAAGATCGAATAACTTTATGAATGAGTAGGACTACGACATAGGTTTCATTTACCTGAAGTGTAATCTTAAGAAAAGGCAAACAATTTTAAAATTAGAATTTTAAATTATTCTACGCATTTTGGTGACTTTGCTTTCTTCAGATACCTATTAACGACAAACTTAATGCCCTAAATGCGGAGAGACTTTTAGGGGTTAATTAACGAGGTACGCTTATATGATATTTTTCTTATATTGTATAAAAATAATGTTTAAAGCAGAAATTGTGTTTAAATAAGCTGCGTTCAATTAGTAAATTATGAATTTTAGCATGATCCTCCAACAGTGTTTTTTCTTTAACCGGGTAATTAAATATGTATTTAAAATGATCAAAATAGAAAAATACGTATCTAACATTATTAATAAAAAAACGGCGTATGAATATCGGTGTATATTCGAGACAGAGAATACAGATACGTGATTATGGGATTCGCAATACTTTTATCTGACGGAAATTCTGAAAAATGTTATATAGATTGAAAGATTAAGTAGGTTAATTTCACAAACGTTAAAGCGTTCGGTAGCTTAAATGCCGAATCTGCTTAAAGCATGATGCAGCTGAGTTATACCCTGTTTTGGAAATTTTCATTTTTTTACACTTTTCTTAAATCTATTTTAATTCTGTTTTCAGCTTTTACTCATTATAATAAGCATTTTCTACTATTCGATTAGAATAAGATAAAAGAAAGAAAAAAAACGTGTTTATCTAAATGAGTATTTATGTTTCCATATATGTATTCTAAGGCATAGAAATTGTTCAATTTTTGTGAAAGCGTAAGGAAAAGGAGGGGGTGGATGCAACATAATATCAAGCCTTGGACCTCTCTTTGGCTTAATCAGGACTGCTTAAATCGAATTATTAAAAAGTTTCACGATTCTATCTGTTTATAAGTCTAATATTTTTATCATGTGGCATTTTACAATACCTCAAGTTATTATAAAATGTTAAGAATGTTTTAAATATCGTGTAAATACACTTTTAACTCGTTAACTCAACACTAATGCAAATTCGCACCGATCAAAATTTAAAATATCGGCATTGTTTAAAACATGCTTTATTTAATTTGTATTTTTCCTTAAGAAAATAAAATTTTTGATAAAATCAATATCCCGTTTCGATTCCTTAATTAATTTCGTATGGGAGTCATGAGCTATATTTCATCATCACTATATTGCCAACAAAAGTATACACAGTTGAAGTTACGGAGTCCCAAATCGCACCATTGTGGAGTTTACGGGTTAATATTCACTCGCGAATTCCGTGAATTTTAAACGATGTTTTCCGCGACAACTGTTACCCTTAACTGCTCCTAGCAGTCTCACAGACCACTTCCTTTTTAAATTGTCACGGATTAAAATGAAATTTTTTTCAGTTTGACTGTAAATATTTGTGAAATTGTGTTTCATTTGAAGTCCTAGTCGTAATGCTAGAGACTTCTGAAAAAGTGATTTTATATTACTAGTAGGCTCTGCGTCTGCCCCCTGCTCACTAACGCTCGCCAACCCTCGTGAATTGCGACACAATTCACATTGGAACCGCTACGCGTTCCCATCTCGCTTTGCTTGCTCGACACTTTTTGCAGCAACTCTAGCCATAATGAGTACTATCATAAATCCTTTTAACTTATGAAATTTTCAAAAAATTTAAGTAAAAAAACCGTAATTGAAAACTTCGTTGAAATCATAATTTAAAATGCATTTAGTTGGTACTACCAATAGGCATAAATCCTTTTAACATTATGAAATTTATAAATTTTCGAAATGTAAAATAATTAACTGAAAAAAGAAATTACCTTGGAACACAATTAATTTAAAACTCATTGTGCATAATATTGTACAGCACGGCTTAAATTTATTTCAAAATACTCTTGGAAAAACACTACCTGATACGAAGATAGTTCAATATAAATCAACAAACACTATCTAAAGTTCGTTCGACGTGAAAAGTATATCTCTCAGACACTTGGCAAGTTAACAAAACGTAAAAATCATGTTTTCTGATGGGTCTAAAAAAACTTTTGATCAAATAGCTGATTTTCTTAATGCATCAAGTGACCGTAAAACGAACCAATGGCCATTACTATTCTTACATTTGCCAAAAGATCGTACCGTGTTTAAAAAGAGCTCCCGCTCTGAATTTTAATTTGCTGAGTTAGATGTAAAGGCCAGTGAATATGACGTCATATTGACAAAATCGTACTAAAATATTTCAGTTTTACGTAGGATCTAAAGCTCATGACGTCATTGGCAGTTCCTAAAAAACCATTCCTGTGCATTTCCTGGCTTTTTCTCAGGAGCTAACTCCTTCACACTATGGAAAACTTTCCCAGAAATCGGTTGTTTGTTTGAAACAATTCTACCGTGTGCCATGATACGTTTGGAGTCCATATGAAAACGAATCTCTTTTTTCAAATATAACATCATTTGCACCATCAGAACCATTCATCCCTTCCGAGATTAAAGCGTCATTTAAGCAATTGTTTTAAAATTCCTGAGTTTTATTAAATATTCATTTTAATTAATTTTAAATTAAGTAATTTTCAGAAATATTTTATTTTGTGTATATCAAGGATCTTTAAATAAATAGCAAGAGTCCAGTCTATTTATCTGTAGGAACAAGGATCAGAAATATGACGTCATCACTGACACAGTTATAGTAAAATATTTTAATTCATGGATGAAAATGCATCTTTTGTTTTCTGAATGACGTCATTATCTTCATCGGAAACATTTCGTTTTCCATATTGCTTACTATGAAAGATTATTCACTGTCGTTTTATTTACACAGATTACTTAATTATTATTTCTCAATAAATAATCTGTGTTCTGCTCTTACGCGATTAGTGCATAATTAAACGGAATCATTTTGATATATTTACATTTTATGAAAACAATTGAAATTTTTCTTTTGAATATGACGCGAGTTTAAGTGGTGAAATCACGCTTCTGATTGGTGAAATGTAATAAGGCAAATTAATTGTGTTACTGCGGCTGTTGCCAAATGGCAAGCTACAAATTCACCCCTATTTTAGCGCTACGCAAGAGAAATATATCTATACTAGCCACGCTTGGCGACCAGTTTGGTCTCCTTCAAATCTATGCTAAGCATTGTATCATGTTACTTTTATTCACAATTGAATTTACTTGCTCAATCCTTCGCCAAATCGGAAGATTCTGATACAGAAATCATGAACTCGGTATTTTTATAGTCCAAGAGCTGTTAAACATTTTAGGGAAGGTATTTGAGGCACCCTGAAAATTTGTGCAACACTTCTTTTGTAATGGCTGAATACAAAATCGAATGTCTGGCTGAAGGATCGTGGCCCAAAAACAGTGCCAGACACGTGTCAAGTGCCATTTTTTGACTACCCCCCAAAAAAAGGTATTTGAGGCACGCTGAGATTGAGACAGAATAATATTTATACTTAGAAAAAAAATATTTTGAAAACGACAGACACTTTAGTCGGCCCAAAAACTGTGCCAGACACGTGTCAAGTGCCATTTTTTGACTACCCAAAAAAGGTATTTGAGGCACGCTGAGATTGAGGCAGAATAATATTTATGCTTAGAAAAAAATATTTTGAAAATGACAGACACTTTAGTCGGCACAAAAACTGTGCCAGACACGTGTCAAGTGCCAAATGGCACTTGACACGTGTCTGGCACAGTTTTTGGGCCACGATCCTTCAGCCAGACATTCGATTTTGTATTCAGGCATTACAAAAGAAGTGTTGCACAAATTTTCAGGGTGCCTCAAATACCTACTCAAAAATGTTCAACAGCTCTCCTACTATTATGTTAGCCGAGTGCAGATGATAAATCGCCAAACATTGTACCCGTCGTATTTTTTCTTATTTCATTAATTTCATTTAAAATATAATACTTTCACTCATTATATTTAAAATACATAACTTTAATCTAAAACTGAAATGATTAAAATTTATGACTCTCAATTTTCTCTTATTTCTTAAAAAAAAAAAAAAAAAGAAAAAAAAAAAGAAAAGAAAAAGAAAAGAATGAAAAGAAAAGAAAAAAAAAGTAATAAATAATACTATAAACTATGACATTCAATTTCAACATCAAAGCTTTGTTTTAATTTACCTCGCGAAAAATTGTTTATGACAGTCGCATGCGATGGACTATTATAATACTGATGATATGATGGCGATGGAACAATATTTGGCGATTTATCACCTGCGTCCGGCTAACATTAAATTACCAAATTGGCTGTTTGGCATATAAAAAGTGAAGCGGTCAACCCGGAACTATTGATGACAGTCACATGACTTAGGCTATTATTATAGAGATATAGATAATAGTCCTGTACATAATGTTTAGTACTGAAACGGTATCCTATGAGTTAATAAAGCTTTTTATTTATCCTTCATCAAGCGGCATCGGAGACCTTTCACAGTAGCTATGCGACAATTTCTGTCGCAGAACTGAAGGATTAAACTAATATTTTCTGATGAATCGGCATTATAAAAATCATTATCACATTTAGGGCTTTGGGCATCTCATTTAGGTTTTAACTGCCATAAATGCGGCAAAAATAACCTAAATGCGACAATCGTATATTGTGAGATTATACTACAGATATTGATTCCATTTCTACAAAACCAGTTAGTTTTGAACTAAGCGCACAGTATTCAATAATTTTCTGCTTAATAAAATATTCTATTTATGTAATAAAATGTCAAATATACTCTAAACGCGAGAGAAATATGGGGAATCGCATCTCATTTAGGCACAATGACCTTATAATTTTTTTCTAAAAAATTAACTTTTAATTAATTTTTAATTAATTAATTTTTAATTAATTAAATTTTAATTAATTAAATTTAACTAAAATTTAGCCATTTTTAACACTTTCCAATATAGTTGAAAAGTGTTTATTAATTCGGGTCTGTTCGTCTGTCTCCGTCTGTCTATCCGTGCTCTAACACGCGTAAATATAGTCCGATTACTATGCAATTCATATATGTTATTGGGGTTTACTATGGCATGTTCGGTGTTGAAATTTAAGTGTATTATAGCATGCACGATTCATTTACAGGACATTCAAAAGAATTTCGTTACATTAGGGTATATGGGGAAAAATCGTTTGTGGTGTATTTTAATGATATTACACTATTTTAAACATATTGAAATATATATATATATATATATATATATATATATCACTGAAGTGTAGTACAGGGTTCTTACTGTAGAACGTGCTGAGCATAGAATTTGCCGTTCATTTACAGGGATACACAAAAGCATTAATTGAACTATTGAAGCCTACGAACAATAATTGCTGGAGGTGCGTTTTCAGTTGTAGTATGCATTTTTAAATTTTGTTATTTTTTAAATATTACTTTGTGTGCATAAATTCAATAGATGATATATAGAGCTGCACAAGTTTTCAACAACATCCGTTTACTGGCGGAAATTGCTGAATGGAAAAATTCAACTGTACTATGCGTTTAACTGAACTAACTTTTAGCATACTATATGTAGTATGCATACATATCTATAGATCATATACAGGGCTACACAAAAAAAAAGTTATATTTTCTCGACTATTTATGGTAATAGCAGAAATTGTATTTTCTAATGCATTATGGACGTTATTCAAATTGTTCATTTAGACATCTTTCACCTTACTAAACTGAAGATTTGTGATAGTGTTCTGAATGTGTTGGAAAGTGTTTCATAATCCGTTCCGTACGCATGTTTTTTCGTTCTTGTTGAAATTTGATGTATCTCCTAAAAGAATAACTCTGTTTCATGTTTTATCATTTTGGAACACAGGAATAATAAATATCAATGTGTCTTCGGGATTAACAAAAATTGTTTACTTTAAAAATTAATAATATTTAAAAAAAAAAATAATGCCTTTTTTATGACTTACTTCGGGAATGACATTTCAAAGATGCTCTCTTAAAACTCTAAATCCCGAAAGACAATTTACAGAAAATACAATTGAAAAACACTATGCAAAGTTTCATAGTTTTATCTTTCATAGTAATTTACATACATACATTTAAATATGAAAAATCTTGAAAATAGATAGTCCACAAAGAATTCATAAAAATCCTGGGAAAAGACGCCGCAACCACAGACAATACAACATAAAAAGTTTATGTCTTTTTTATTCACAATGCTGGATTCTCTTTAGTTTCGTGTTTGCCCCAGAGTCGGTGGCTCACGGAAAAATATTTCACCTTGTGCTGCGGTTGTAGTCTTGCCAACATATGATAGTGAGAAGTGCCAGGCTGGGTATCGTTCCAAGTGGTTCAGTTGGTAGAACGTCGGTGCACTATACCGATGACCCAGGTTCGAGTCCCGGCTTGGACACTTTTTCACTCTGTTGGCTATACGCCTTTTAAGCAATTAAAATTTTTAAATATTATTGAATGCAAGGCGTGAGAAATTCGCTACAGAAAATTTTCAAGAATTATATAGATTTATTTCAATTTCATCGAAACTTAAAATAGTTACAAGTAATACTCGGACTTATAATCTATTTTAATAGCCGAGTAGAAATAAGAAATGCAAAATTACTAGTGAAAATTTGATAAATTTGAGCTATCTTGTAAAGATGATAAAATATAGGTTAAAATCGTCTTTTATTATTGATATGTTTATCGATCATTAATAAAGCATAGAATTGCTTACGGAATTTTAGCAATGTCATGATGATTTATTAAATATGTCGAAAGAAACCCTATGAATCCGAAGAGATGCTGCCGTAGGCTGTTTAAAAGTGATTTTCTGTAAAGAAAAGTTCTCATAAAGGAAATATTGAAAAAACAACTTTGAAATTAAAGCTGTAAGGTAAATGCACCTATTATCACGTAACAGTAGTGGGCCACTCATTTTTAAAATTCAAAAACAAGCCCAAAATGAATTCCTGAAAAACGACTGAAAGAAATCTGATTGACTAATATCCTTAAAAGTTAACTTTCCATAAACTGTTTGAAATAATTGTTTTGTTTCTACTGTTACATTTGTTTATTTTCTAGAGTGTCTTCATAAACAGATTTTTTGGCAAATTCTTAGAGATTTCACTAAGACATAAGTTTTTATCTAAAATATTATTTCTTTAATATTATGTTTTATTTTGAATTAATCTACTCTTGATATACTCTATTACATTGTAAATGATTTGTTGGATAAGCTGAAAACTTAAAAGTTCATGCATCAGAAGTTTACTAGGCCCACTACCGGAGCTTAGACGAAGGTAACAGTTTTTATTTTTCATTTTTTCCGAAGAATATATTTTGATACTTTATTTATTCTTATACATGAAGGTTAGGACTACACTGTTAAAAATTTGCAGCATTCTGGCAGGTCATTTGACCGTTTTTTTCCGAAAACGGTTACACAACCCTACTTTTAACACTATTCTGACCATATTATTGGTCATTTTATAGTCAGAATATAGTTAAATTATGGTTATGAAACCGTTTTTTCAAAGAACGGTCGAATGACCTGCCTGAATGCTGCAAAATTTTTAACAGTGTAGGCTAAATATATATATATATATATATCTTTTGGAATTCATTAACACTTTAAAAATAATTAAATGTCCTTAAGTGGCCCACTACTAGTGCGTTCACCTTATTTATGTAAAAATTATTTTATAACAGTTTTGATTATCAATTATCCTCCTTAGTTGGGTGGTCATCCGTTCGATCACATCAAATTATAAAAATCTATTCCAAAACATGCATTTTAAAGGGTTTTTTTTTTTTTTTTTTTTTTTTTTTTTTATATGCCATAAAAGAACAGTATAAAGAACATGTTTCAAAGAAGTGTATCCCTCGTCTTCAGATTTAATCAAGCATAAATTTTTATGCAATGTACGTTAATTTGGTCTGGAGATAATTAATTGATTCCTTCGAAAACGCGTTTTTTTTTGTTTTTTTTTTTTTTTTTTTTTTTCTTTCTATGGTTTCCTGATGTAGCTGATAGCTTTCTTTATAACACATTCGTATGATTCTCATTGTAATTAGTGGCGTAATCAGCATTTCTTTTCGAAAAAGACTTAAAATTTTTCATTTATATGAAAATAGCTTTTATAAGTTTTAACTAAATGGGAAAAAGTTTTCTTAGATGATTACGTCGTAACAGGAAATATTTAAAAATTAAGTAATGAGTGGAAATACATTTGCGTCACATGACGCTAACACACACAACAAATTGATAATTTTGGTTCTTCTTTCCCCCATTTGTTCCTTTTTTCCCCCACAGCACAGTATACACGGTGTCCCTTTCTAACGTTGATTAACAGCTATTTTAGCCATTAGTTTTAGAGTTATAATTCTAACTGCAAAAATATTTCAAATGTTGTTCTTCAACATATGAAAAACATACGTCAAAATAACAATTTGTTAAAAAGCAACAAAATTTATGTAAAGCCCCTGGGCTATATAAATTAAAAATTAATAATTTAAATTAATACAAAATTTAAATTTAATATCTTTCATAAAAATAACTATTTTAACGTAAATGGATTTTCATATGGTGAAGAATTTGAATATTTGAAATATTTTTGCTATTTGTACCATACTTCTAAAACTAACAGTTTAGGAATTAGCTGTTGCTAACAAGGAACACACTGTATATTCAGATCTAATTCAGCTCATAACATAATAAAAAAAATTCAACGTTACAGGCTCCTGAATATTTGTTTGATTTGATATGCATTAGATGTTTCAAACTTGATAGGAGTACAGGACATTTTCATAGTATCAATGGTATATATATATAATGGCTGTAACTGTGAATAAACAAACAACAAAGTGGACTTTTCTCACATAAACAAAATTTATCACAATTTTCAGTTTTTTTTTTAAGTAAAAAGGAAAAAAATTTAAAATGCGTTTTTTTTAAGCTGAGTTTACAAAAACTTATTTACATACATAGATATGAAAGTAAAAATAACGATTTTTTTAAAATTCAATAAAACAAAATTTTTTACTTTTTATTTTCATTTTTATTTTGAAGAAGGACTGCACTGTTAAAAATTTGCAGCATTCTGTCCAGTCATTTGACCGTTTTTATCGAAATCGGTTATACAACCGTAATTTAACACTATTCTGACCATTTATATAGCCAGTCATTTTATAGCCAGAATATCGTTAAATTATGGTTATGAAACCGTTTTTTCAAAAAACGGTCGAATGACTGAACAGAATGCTGCAAATTTTTAACAGTGTGGGCTCCATGGAACTCCCATTGACATACAGAACCTTATTCTGACCAAGTTCACAATAGGCCAATGTTGCCAATTGAACGAATTTTTTAATAGGAATCTTCGCTTTATCTCAGAATTTTGCTGCTAAATAAAGCGAAGATTACTACTTGAAAATTGTGGTATTCAAAAATCCGTTTAATTTTTTTTAATTGGTGTACTATCCCTTGACCATGATCAGAACCTGTTGACAGCACTAAGTACATGCACTGTTAAAAATTTTGCAGCCTTCTGGCAGGTCATTCGACCGTTTTTTGAAAAAACGGTTTCATAACCATAATTTAACTATATTCTGACCATAAAATGGCCAATAATATGGTCAGAATAGTGTTAAAAATACGGTTGTGTAACCGTTTTCGGAAAAAACGGTCAAATGACCTGCCAGAATGCTGCAAATTTTTAAGTGTGCTAACTCATCATTATTGAGAAAAATTATTGATAGCTTACCTCTTCCCACATATCAAAGTTGCATCCATTGAGAAGAGGTTCCGGAACGGGAATTTGCCAATTGAATTCGTAGGCTTTTGTCATGATGGCAGTTGTTGTCTACACCACCACGACAGGAGAACTTTTCGAAGGGACGAAGTTCTTGAATATGACCAAGTTCTGAAGGAGACATACAACGCAAAAAACGAAGCCTCAGAACTACGCTGATCCCATTGATTCATTATTATTACGATGACATAGAAGTGAAAATTTTCTTTTTTTGATGTTCTCCACTAGGACGGATCATATTGATTTTTAACAGCTTCAGTAGATAATACGACTGCAATCAACATAAGCACGTGGGATACGATATATACGTGAATTTTTTGGGGGGAAAAGATTAAGTAAATGTTATACGAATGTAAAAATATGCAATCTTCATTGTTTTATATGCATAATCCATTGTGTAAAAATTCGCATACTACTATTAGTTATAAAACAATCTTTGCGTGTGTATGAATTTATAAGAAAAATTGCTGGTTTGTATGTATATGAATATTGTACTATACCAGATATAATATAAATTTGAATATGAATAAAGATATAATTTTTAAGAATACTAACTCATGGGGGGAGCTTTTTTGTGAAATTCTAAAAAGAGGTTAGACCTTAAAAGTCAGTTTTGCTAATGCATTCGGACTCCCTGGAATTGAGTGTAATTATGAATAAAAGTAACATGCTACAATGCTTAGCAAATATCACATGTTTTATTTTCCTATTTTATATTATCTATATCCATGATGGGTAAGTATTACGGTGGCCCCCAACGACTAGGACGACGTATTTACACCTTTCAGACACTGGAGATTCCAAAAAACATATTTTTAGAAGAAAAAAAAACTTGCCGTCCGTCTGTATGTGTGTATGTCTGTAAACGCTCTATCTCCCGAACAAATTGAGATAGAGACTTGAAATTCGGTGTGTACTTAGGCAGTAACAATGGAAAGAAGCCTATTAAATATCAGTGACCTCGAGTATCCGGAACTATTTTTTTCGGACTCTCGAAATATTCGTTCTGATAAAAGGTATACAAAAATTTTCGAAATTGTTTATTTGAAGGAATGAATATAAAAGACAATAAAAAACATAAATTTTGCATCAGTTGTCGAGATATTTGTAATTCTATTTTTCACACTCTTCGATTTTTCATGACCCTGTATTTCATTCAAATTTCAATTCAAAGATATATTTTAATTGGAAATGAGACGCTTAATCCGACGCAGTAAACTGTTAGTTAATATTATTATTATTTTTCTAGTTATAATGATGTTTCTTTTACGCAATTCGGTTCTACACGATTATTCCGCCAACCAAAAAACTATCGCCAAACTATAAGATTAGATGTCAATAATGGCTTATCGTAAATGTCAAGCATTTAATGCATCTCCATACCTATAAGGGGGGTTACCATAGTCGGAATCCTGTGCTGTCGCCAAATGCCGCCAAATTTGGCGACCAAAATTAGTCGCCAAAAGTGAAGCCAAATTGGCGGTATCTCTAATATTTCGCCAAATTCCCATAGACTTCCATTGTAAACCTATAGTATTTACCTGCTTACAGAAAATCAACAAATTGAGATATTTTAATGCAACAAAAAGTAATATTAGCTTAAGGGATTATATTAATTATATTTAAGGGAGCCTAAGTAAATTAAATTATAAATAAAGTAACATGATACAATGCTTAGCATGTATCACATGTTTTATTTTCATATTTTATATTATGTATATCCATGATGGGTAAGTATTACGGTGGCCCCCAACGACTAGTTTAACTAAGCAATAATGCGTAAAATTTGTTTTTATCGTCAATTTGAACGTACCTAAGCAAAAAGTACCTGTAATGCTATGTATCTGGAATAAAACAAAAAGGAAAAGAAGGTGGGGAGGGGGCGGTGCATTTTTAGTGAACTGTTATTCAAAAACCAGTTAAGTCTCAGTCATAAAATTTACAATTTAACTTTATAATACAAAGATGTTTATTATCCTAAGTTTTCAGAATTTCTTAGTCAGTCCTTTTTGGGATATTAATTAGTGAAAATTGCCAAAAGCAGACTTAACACAGTTTTTGATGAGCTGTACAAAAAAAAAAAAAAAGAAACGGTTTTCAGGATTGAAATTTATAAAAATGGGCAGTCCTATAAGAGATCTTTTTTTAAAAAAATTATTTAAGGTGAGTCTCATTTCCTTCATAAAAATCAATGGCCGCGTAATGCGGTTTTTGGCCTTTTACTTCTCCTGTTTTTAAGCATGTTTTTGGCCTAGATCCTTAAGTCTAATGAAAATTTTATAATTACATAAAATGTCGACAATTTTAAGACTAATGAAAATTTTATAAGTACATAAAATGTCGACAATTTTATGCTGAATATTTTGGTTTTTGATTCCTCTTGATAGGTAGAAAAATAAAGCAGTTACAGCATTTTCTGTAAAACACGCTTTTCTCCCAAAAATGGCTGTGTAGTTTGTTAAAAATGGCCCCTCCAAAAAACTATACGATGAAAAAAAATTTTAGTCATGTTTTTAAACTCAGAAAACTATGAAGAAGTCTTTGTTAAAAGATTAGGAAAATTAAAAATGTTGAGCGACATCACCTGGGTGATTTGAACTGGATTGACCCTAATATGTAAATGGTTATTTTGCGTCATAGTATACTAAGTGAAATGTATGCGAACGGATAATATAACGCAATGAAATAATTTACATAAATTTTTGTTAATGTTTTGGATAGCATGGCGCAAAAGATAAACCACATTATTCGATAAATACATTTCAATGCGTAATATAGGTTTAGTGAAAATGATATACAGTAAAACCTCCCTAAAGCGACCATGTTCCGTTCCAATAAAAATTGGTCGCTCCGAGAGATGGTTTCTTAATGGAGGTCTTGTTTAAATCTAGATTTGAATTGTTGAAAAAAGGTAACAATTAATGGTAATAAAATTTATTTTTCACATTAGGAAAAAATATGAAAATTTAAGTATCAAAACAAAAGTTAATTGCATAAGCTAATTACTATAGAGTTCAAATAAAAAATGAATACATTGACGTTTGCTTTGATTTTACGGTTTTATCTTTTATAACTTTTATTTCCAAGTACTTTCAAAATTCAGTAAATAAATGCATTTTTTTTTTTTTTTTTTTTTTTTTTTTTTTTTTTGAACGGGAGCAAATAATGACGATTTCATTAATTTATCTTTTTTTTTAGAGTTTCCTGACAGAATAGGGCAGGGGAGTTGATTGGCCGTTATTCTTAATTTGTTATCAGAGTTAAATTCATTACCTAAAGAGGCACAAAGAGGTTTAAACACTTAAAAGTTACCGGAATAAAAAAAATTCTAATCTTAGTTTAGAAGTTTGATAAATAATGCATTCTCCGGAATTACTTTTCTAATAAAACCTTCTTCAAGCGACCAGGAAAAAACGGAATTTGTTTCATTTTCTTCAAGGAAATTGGTCGCTCATGGAAGGAGTTCAACTGGGATGGTCTCTGAATAGAGGTAAAATTAGTATTGAGCCTATGGGAATAAATTTCGTTTCATGAAAAAATGGTCGTTCAGGGAGGTGGTCGCACAGGGAGGTTTCACTGTATATGCAATTATAAATAAAACAAAAATAAAATGATGAGATAAATAAAGCATGGTTAATGATCAAAAGATTTTAAAAAAATGAAATGAAATTAAATATGCTATTTGATGCAGAATTTATGGAGATAAAATCGAAAAACTAACGTTTTCCTCATATTAGAAATATTCTGTATATCATAGGTTTTAATTCCGAAACAGATGTGATTTAAAATAGATGAAAATGATGTCACTCTGAAGCAATTGTTATCAAAAGTTTCCCTTTTATGAATAAAAATGCAAGTTCACTTTTAAGTCTGTTTTAAATTCCAACCTACCTAGTTCTTGAGATAGCTTTCAATCAGAATAACCAGAATTCAGAATTTCGATAATTTAGAAACTGTGTAATCCAGTTCCATTTTTCGGCAAAGTCAGACTATTTTTCAGAAAATACTTTGGAAGTTAGTGTTTTGAACCACGCTTCCAGTCGGCGACAGTGAGGGAAAGGAAACAAAATGCAGTCTTGAGACAACAATCGCTTTTAACTCAAGATGTAATTCATTTATCCAAAAATGAAAAAACTTAAACGACCTTAAATAACCATTTAAGTTTCCTATCTAGTAAAGCAGCGTGTGTGTGTGCATGTTGAGAGGTGGGGGGGGGCAGGTGGATTTAGTTTATGTAAAGCCTTTTAGCGTTGTTGCTACGCGCAGATAATCGGATGTACTGTATAAACTAAATGTAAAAACTTCTATGGTATGATCAACAATCGATTTGTAAAAATAAACAACCAAAGTAAAAGCAAAAATATTCTTTTGTTTTTAAATATACCAAATTGTTTAATGTATCAATTGTTTCAAGGCTCCATAAAAAGGGGATAGCAGGCTTAAACTGGTATTTAGAGTAGGTGGGGGTAAAGATACGCACTAACTGATTTAATATGAAGAAACATTTCTACAATCATGACCGCTAGGTGGTAGTTTGGTCTCAAGTGTAGTAGTTGTGTGTTCAAACCTTGTGAAAAAAAGTAGCACTCCGTGCCAAAAAAGCGAGGTAAGTTTAAATTTTCACATTTTGATCAAATATTTTTAATTTTTCACTTTATTGTTTAGCTGACAATACTTCGAATTTTTACAAATCCATAAATTCAGTGGAGAACGGAAGCTCTATAGCTTCAAAAAGCCGTATAGTTTACCTCGATCGCATATGTTTAAACTTGTCAGTAGCCGGTTAAGTAAAATACTGCAGAATGGGGTAAAAGTACGCATCCGTCTTGGGGCAAAGATACGCACAAGTTTAAAGTTCGGGGCTTTGTCCTATCGTTTTAGCTAGATGCAAAGTTTTGCGCAATTACGTTGTGGAAAGTTTTATTTTTTATATTGTATAAAATATAATAGCTACTTAGCTAATATAAGCTAATTAACTACCTTTTCCTTTTCTAGTTAAGTTTTTTTTTTTAATTTAGAACGTAGGTTATCTACCTACCTACTTTTAAAAAACAATATTCTTGTTTCATAAAACGATTTTGTTTTAAGTCTTAGCCCTTAACTCCTGTTAGCGGTCTCACAGACCGCTGCTATATTCAGTTTTCATAGCTTAACTTGTAATTTTCAATTTAACTATTGATGTTAGTTTAATTTTGATTCGTTTGGAAACTTAGTAGTATCGCTAAAAACTTCTAAATGAGGATAATTTTCATTATAATAGGCCTTTACATAAAATTTAGCGCAAAAACAGTATCTTATGAGTCAGTCAACCCTTTTATTCATTCTACGATCAAGGGGTCTTTGGGACCGCTCACAGTATTTATGCAACAATTTTTATCACAGTAGTTAGAGGTTAACTGCTATTTGCGATTTCATAGACCGCTGTTTTTTTTTTCTTTTTTTTTTCATGGTTTAACTTACAATTTTCAGTTTAACTATAAATACTAGTGAAATTTACTAATTTAATTAAAAATTTACTAATTTGCATAACTCATTCGTTTTATTCGAAACGGGGCAAAAACCCATAGTAATTGGCCAAAAATATGCACTGCGTGTCTTTGCCCCACGGCCGCGTACTTTTATCCCAACCGATGGAGGGCAAAGTTACGCAAAGCAATGTTTTCTTTTAAATTGCAATTTCTCACAGAATTATAATTTGTCAGAATGTTGGTTGATGGTGACACTTGCCTAAGGTTCTAATCTAACATTTTAATCACTCATTACATAAGCTTAGACCAATGTGTGCGTTAAAAATCAAAACGTATGGAAAGTGCGTATCTTTACCCCCACCTATTCTATGTGTATTAATATTCTCCTGGAATCAAAATTTGGACAATAATCTAGATTACTGCTTTTTCTTAAAAGTAAATGAAGAAAAATATATTATTTATATTACAAAATATAATTCAAAATAGCGAATAGGATATAGGTTCCTTTTTAATTTCTTTATAATATAATTTTCATAAATCTCAATATTTCCTTATTTGAATAAATATTTCAAATGATACATTTAATGTAAAATTGTCTTCCATTTTCTTTCTTGTTGCCATAGCTTAAAAAAGATAAATAAAAATAATAATGTTTTGATAAAAATATATTAAATTGGAATCATTAATGCATGCTTTTATATGCCAAAGTGATATGTTATTCAATAGAGAATATATTTTCTTTTTTAAACCCGAATTTTAAACACATGCAAAAATATTGTAGTCATACTAGGGGGCTCTGCCCCCTGCAAGCTACGCTCTCCAACCCCCCGTTCAAACACCGCAGAATCTAAAAACACGCTAATCTGATCGGTTTTAAAAATATTAGAGAAGATTGAATTATACTGAAAAAAGCTGTGCAGGTCTCCCTGTAAACGGTTTTTCATTCAATTCCCTTTGATTGCAAAAATTTAAGGCCGAATCAGTTGCTGTTAAGACATCCAATGGTTGTTTCCGTGTTTGATTAAAGAGGATCAGTTAAACATTTGAAAAGAAGCTAAAATAAAATGATTCAAGTGTACAGAGTCTTTTTCTCCCGGTATTTTAAAACAATTTCTATAACAATTGCCTAAGTCATATGACTATCATCAACAGTTCTTGGCGGATCACTTGACTTTTTATATTCCAGGTGCCATTTTGGTACTTTAATGTTAGCCAGGCGCAGGTGATAGGTACGTCAAATATTATTCTACCGCCATCATTTCATCCATATTATAATAGTCCAAGTCATGTAACTACCATAAATAAATACGCTCTGATCCCTTCGCTTTTCATATGAACGTTTGGCCCAGATATCATATACGGCCCCATATTGGCGCGATTTTTTTCCGACGCTAATTTGGTGAAAACATCAACAGCATAAACAACAACATCCGGCTTACCAAATCAAGCAAAATAACGATACTATGGCGCCAGTTAAGAACCCGTTGCGTATATGACATTGGCGTCAGAAAAAATCGCGCCGATATGCGTCCGTATATGACATCTGTGCCGAAAGCTTTCCATTTTAATTAAAAAATCAAATTTCTTTTTCGAATAAAACTACATAAAAGTTACCATGGCTGCAAAGAATTATGCTAGCCGGGTGCAAATCTCGCCAATAGCTTTTTTCAACACGCCAATTAGCATTTTTTTTTTTCGAGTCGTAAATTAAAACATTGCTTTGAAGTTGAAATTAAATGTCATGGTTTGTTACATCATTTAATATTTGGCCATATGTCATATACGCACCGGGTTTGGCGTGATTTTTTTTTTTTTTTTTTTTTTTTTTTTTTTACGAAAATTTGGCAAAAACTTCGTTTTCGAATACCAGTTACATATGTATTTTTGGTACTACTTAGTTATCCCGTCGACCAAAAATCTATCACCAAACTATAAGATTACATGCCAATAATGGTTGATCGTAAATGTCACATTCACTTGATTTTAAGCAAGTTACACGTCTTTGCGTCATCAAGTGATTTTTATTTCGACGTTTTATTTGTTTATTTATCAATGTTATACTATTTTATTTGTTCTTTCGTTATTTAAAATAAAATTTATATCAATTTGTATAATTTGGCGAGTGGTTTGGCGATTATATAATTTGGCGAAATGGGTCGGCGGAATAACCAAGTAGAAACGTATTTTTTAATTATTTTCTATTATTTTTAAAAGAAAATAACCAAAAAAATAACTAACTATAGAACAAAACAATTTATGTAATTAAAAAAAGAAAATAAAGTAAATAAACATTTATTATTAAATAAACAACAATAGCCAGGTTACCATGTCAACCAAAATAATGCCATTTTGGCGCCAATTTGGTACCCCAGTGCGTATATGACATCTGTGCCTAATATTTTTCTTTTCGTCTCGTTTAAAAATAAAGAAAGAAGTGAAAGCCATTTATTTTAAATGTTTCAGTTTGTATTAAATAAAATGATAATGAAATACAAATTGAATTATGAATAAAAGTAATATGATACATTTCTTAGCATACATTTAAGGGAGGCCAAAGTGGTCGCCAAATTAGTATAAAATAGCAATCTTTTCTAAAATATGAAAAAAAAAATATGTGTTATGATTAAAATTTGAGTTGCCATCATTAGAGAAAAGTATATAAAATTAGAAAAAAATTAATATTTCGAAAAGTAATTCGAATTTAAAAATTATAATACCAGTTTTGAGATCTGCAGATCAATACGGATTTTTGGTGTTAATTTCATCACAAAGTATTCCGTATTTTAGGAGAAATCGCCGTGAAATATAATCAGTTGTTTAATCAGTCGTTTCATAGAATCGTTACATAAATTCGTTTCATAATATCCGTTTCATTAGGATTTTATATATATTGGGTAGATTTTTTCACATACATTGAAACATGTGTATATTTAGATAATGTAAATAAATGCAGATTAAATAATTTAAATAAGATTAAATAATTTAAGTAAGATTAAATAATAGATTAAATTTAATATACACAGAAAGCTTCTCAACATGATTGAGTTATTAGTGGCATATTTTTTGCTTATTTTTTTAATAATTGTATATTTAAATATAATATACTTAAAAATTTATTTTTTGTTCATATTTTCATAAAATTAAAACAGTAGAATTTTAATCGTAGAACATAAAAAAGAAAAAGTAATGTATCCAATGCAATTTAATTAATTTACTTTAAATTTATGAATGAAAATCTATATTTTCCTTTAAACATAATGTCAATTTCACTGGCCCTCCTTTCTTAGCAAAATTTTATTTTCAGCCAAAAATCGATTTCATTGTCAAAAGGTTTAAAATAATAAAGCATTAGTACTCAAGTGATTTTCATGTGAAAATTGGCAAACGAAACAAAAAGAAGCAAGTCAGTAAATAAGGAAACAATACAAAAAAATTAAACTCTTTATAATTGTTAAAAAGAGTTAAAGCGCCCACAAAATTGGTGTAACGCATAGAGAGACGACAGAAAAACAGATAAATATTTTCCAAAAATAGCCACATGGCATTCAGAACATTAAAAAAAAAAGTAATAAAAAAACTTCATGAAAAAAAAAAATAAATAAAAGAAACAGCAGTAGCAGCACAGCACACGTACTTTGTTGCTGTTGCTTATAATTCTCTCTTCTTCGTCGACACTAATTATGAATATGTAAATTAATTACGCCTAAAAATTAAGAATTCAAAAATAATTCGTACAAATTAGTAATTCGACATAATTTCATTCAATAGAAATTTTTATAGTTCCACTAATGATTGATTATAAAATTAAATTATGGTTTGTTTGTTTTTTTGCGGGGAGAGGGTACTGAAAAGTTTAAGAAAAAACTGCAAATTAATAAACTTTTCGAAAACCCAAGAAAAACTAAGTTTTAAATTCCTTGTACGATAAACAAGTAAAATGTATTTTTCCTTTAGATATAAACAGAGGTAACTTAATAATTTATGTTTAGTTTTAATTACATGGATTACATTTATTGAACTTAAGTACTGTGTTTTAAGAGATTTTCTTTAACCCCTTAAATTTCGCTTGCGTGATTTTCACGGGCTGTGTATTTTATTCAGCTTGTTTGATTCCCACCAATTTTATAAAATAGTGTAATTGACTTTATTATGGTATCATTTTACCTGTCATTACCCTTTTATTGGTTAGATGATACAATGCATAGTAAAACACTATTGAGCTAAGTTGAAAAAAGCAATAAAACGATAAATTGTGCTGGAACATGATCCGCGACAGCAAACCCCACCCTCTTAATGACCAAAAGTGGGGGTGGAAGCTAGAATGGAGTGATTTTGTTCGGATTCACAGGGATTCAGAACTAAACGATGACACTATGCAACTCCTGTATGATCCCTTACATTTCCCCCTCTTAATGATTTTCGGCTCTAAAGGAACAAACCGTTGAAAATTCTGCATGAGAAGGCATTTAACTATTCCAACTAAATAACACCCATAAAGATTAAACAATAGAAAACTTAAACTGACGTTATAATCACGTTTATTGTTTCCCACGTGATCCGGACTTTAAAAAATCACGACAGAAAAGCAAATGATATTTGGCAGCGATTTCTTGCGGCACGTGGTAAATAAGTTTTCAAAAATCAATACTTCACTAAACTTTATCAAAGAAGAAGCTGCAAAGTTTTTCGTCGAGCGCAGTTTCTCACTGTCAATCACTGATCCAGCCAGTCGTTTTTAACACTTTCCAACATAGCTGAAAAGGGTTTATGAATTCGGTTTGTCTGGCCGCCTGTTTCTCCTTGCTCTAACTAACGTAAATATAGTAGGATTGCCTTGTAATTGATATCTGTTATTGAGTTTTCCATGGCATGTTCGGTACTGACAATAAAATGTAGTATTTATAAATCGTTTACAGGGTAACTTAAATGAATGCCGTTACATTATGGTCTATAGGGGGAAATCGTTTGCAGTGCATTTTAATGATGCTACACTATTTCAAACATATTGAAATTGATATACATCACTAACATTAATTAGAAGATGCTTACAATAGAATATGGTGTCCTTAACATTTATCCTCATTTACAAGGACACATCAAAAAATTCGGTTACAGTACTGTCTATAAGCTATAATTGTTGGAAGTGCGTTTTCAATTGAGGTATGCTCTTTTTTTTTTTTTTTTTTTTTTTTTTTTTTTTTGCATATTACTCCGTGTATATAAATTCTATAGATCACATACAAGGTTACACAAAACATTTTCGCTTATTGGGGGAAATTGCTGAAGAGGGATATTCAGTTGTGCTATGCGTTTCCTAACTGAACTAAAATGTTGCATACTATGCAGTACATAGGCGTAACCAGGGGGGGTGCCCTGTTGCGCAGACTCAAGCACGATTATTTAAAAAAAAAAAATCAATCTACAAAAGAAGAAAAAACAAGAAGTGAAAGCAGAGTTCAACTAGCAAATTAGTTTAGTTCAGAAAACTAAAAGCCTAAGTTTTGAACCGTGCTAAAAGAAGAAACCCATGATCTTTTTTAAAAATTATGTTTATCTTTTTTAAAACTTAAATATTTACAAGAATCTGTATTAGTCATAAATCAAAAAGGTAGTTTTATAATCCCACTTTGACATCTTTTGCTTGTAGGAGATTTTTGTTAACACCGTTCTTTCTATTACATGTTTCTGCAATTTCATGAGAAATTAATGCAAGTTCTTGACGAAAGAAGAAACATAAACTATTTGTTACTTTACTTTCGTAGTCTAAAGTCTAGAAAGAAAAACAATTTGAAAGGGAATGCAGATGTGAAACAATAATTCCAAAATGCGATTAGCCGGGGGAAGGGGGGGGGGGGTGCACAGACATTGCCTCCTTCAAAAATGAGAAATAATAGCATATAAAATTCAAATTAATCTGGAGGTTGATTGGTTGGTTGAATTTCGTGTTTCGCGACCATTTTTTGACATTCGTAAAAGGAATATGGTTGCAGTCTTTCAAGTCAATATAGTAATTTCTTCCCTCTGAAAATTTTTATACGATTTTTGGAGTTTATTCTCGTTTTGCGGCGTTCTTTTGAAACTAGGAAAAGGACCCGGTTTCAATCTTTTATCTCAGTGCAGTAAATTTTGACGAAATTCGCGATTTTACTCGGCGATCATTTCATGATATTTACAATTTTTACCCAAAATCGTTTGACGAGATTCACGTCTTTCTACGCGATTTTTTGTAGAAATCCGCACATTTCATCACTAACCTTTGACAAAATTCGTGTTTTCTACCGCGATCCTTTGACGAAATTCGCATTTTTTACCGCGATATTTTGACTAAATAGGCATTTCTTTAGCACGATCCTTCGATGAAATTCGCGTTTTCTTTCCACGATCTTTTGGCGAAATTTGGTCTTTCTTTCCGAAAACTTTTGACGAAATTTGCGTTTTCTTTTCTGCGATCCTTTGACGAAATTCTCGTTTTTACCGGGATCCTTTGACGAAATTTGTTTTTTTTTTTGCGACAAATTTTTTTTACAGGGGTCATTTGTCGAAATTCGCGATAGTTTTGCTCGGCCGATCGGGAAAATTCTCGCTATCTTTCCGTACCAATTAACAAAATTCTCTACTGTTTTCCGCGATCTTTTGACGAAATTTGCAACATTCGTCAATCGTTTATCGAAATTCGTGATTTCTTTTGTGCAATCTTTTGCGAAATTCGCGATTTCTTTCTGGGCTTTTTCATCGAAATTCACGATATTTTTCCACGATCATTTGAAGAAATTCTCAAATTTTTCCGGGACCGAGTCACGATTTGATTTTAAGAAATTCCATAAAAGAAATAAAAATCGCAAAAAAGAAAAAAAATTAAAATACTCACTGAAGAATCACAGGTATGCGAAAGAATTTGGGGGGGGGGGGGGGAATATTCCATAGCATTTTTTATTATGTGGGACCTTTTTCTTTTCTGTGCACAAATCCGCGATCCCGCACGTTATTTAAAACCCTGCCTGCCAAAGAAAACTTCGTTACTAGTGGGGTTTCGCTGGGGTTTTTTTTTTTTTTTAACGAACATAGAATTAAACAAATCCAGGATTGTGAGGGAGGGGGGACAACGTACTCCCGATCAAGCTACGACCACTTCTCTCTCGAAACAAACGAATCTCGAATTATTGCGATTTTTTATTTCGAGCCAAATTTAACTTTTAGCTTTCTTATAAGAACTGATTTGACATTCTTCCAATTTGAATTTAATCACGGCAATTGCAGAAATTACAAAAAGGTTTTTTCTGTTTCAAAAAAGTCAAAAAATCGCCTCAAAGCACGAAAAACACCGCTAAAAATCGCATTACAAATTTGGAAATGCTTAAAAAAACCTAACGGAGCGAAATTAACTAATTGGGTAAAAGATTTAAACCAGATTCCTTTTAGGAATGTCAAAAAAAAAAAAAAATCACCCCGAAATGCGAAAAACCCCTCTAAAAATAACATTAAAAATTGTTACAAATTGAAAAATTGCTGTAAGAATCTTGTAACGGAGCCGATGTCGTAAGGTGGTGTGGTAGCGGGCAACTTCAACGGCCAAGGCTTATTTAAAGTCGAAGAAATATTTTATTGCATTACAAACAATTAAATAATATTTTCTGGATTATATAAGTCTTATTTACAACATTTTTCATATGAGGGTTCGAGTTCAGCTGATAATAATATATTTATAGAATCAAGTCCAGTCCTCGAATAATAGATCGCTTTCAGTGTAGTCAGTCTCTTACTTATCCAATGTCCACTATTTTCGAAGATAGAGCTCACGATGCTCGACAGGAATGTCGCACTTTTGTAGGTGTTTAACCGAGGTTTAGGAACCTCCGATCTTCAACTCCGTGGTGGAGATATTTTAACAGCCACACCTGGCTTTCGCTTTTCTGTGCTTCGGAGTATGCCCCGATGCCGTCGACCCGTGAGAGGTTTCCACTCTGCACGACCAGAAACACCTTGAAGTCTCAACTTCAACAGAAGGGAAAATTAAACTCCCGAGAATGCTCTCGCATCCTCTTTTATCAGTTTCGTTTTTCCGTCCAGGACCAAAGCCACTCCCATTAGCCACTCACCATCCGTGGGCCATGATCTCATAGGCCAGCCCTTTCTCTATAGGCTGCCGTCAGAAACTTTCGCGTCCGGCTTCATCTCTGGTTTCACTTTCTACTTTCCCACGGGAACGAGGCCCTCGTGAACATCAAAAGAATATTTTTCTCGCTAGATAAAAGAGTCCCTTTCACCCTAGTGTCATCTGCGAAGATTGATAGAAATTGAGGTATTTGTTTCATCTCTAGCGACTTTTTCTAGGACTCTGAAGAAATTTGGAGGCTAGGTGAAAATACATTAGCTTCCCTATGCTGGCTTTTGCCTTGTAAATTGAGAGTTTCCATGTGAGATATCGTCGAATTCTCACAACACCCCTCCCTCAAATCATATTTCGGCTACCAGACGTAATATGCTGTAAGGGAAATGGTTAGCTCATACATTTCAAGTGGCCCATATTTAATTATATCAATTCCTAAAAAAAACCCTTGCCTGCATTTTATACTTAGCTTGCAAATGCTGGACACATTTGGTTACGAAATTTCTCTTTAACAGACAAAACACATTTATATTTTACACGATTACATTTACACACAAAAAAGAAAATTAATATATACATATATTTAAGTTGAGTTTGATTCACACAATTCTTTACTAAATCCTTAACTGCTAAAACATGTCACTTGAAAGCTTATCTCTGAATTTAGCATAGTGTTTGGGCCGCGAAGCTTTACGTGTCAAAACGTTTCTATTCTCCACGCCTTTTTCATTAGGTTTCGGTATGTTTACTCTATAGACTTGAGACTTTTCGCGTCTACTTGGGACGTTTGTAAAAAGATTAGTCGCGGAACTTTTATAATCGATTCTCCCCCGATTCATTCTTCTCGTACCCCTTTCATACGACTTATGTCTGGTGGAACCTAATCCTGCATCCCCTGACACTGCATTTCTTTTTAAAGTATCTTTATCGCGCCTAGATTTCCTGTTGTTCCTGGTCTGCCCAATTCTTACCGGCTTATCTCTTTGATCGCCCGTTAAAGCTATACCTATAAGGGAGTCATTTGACTTCTCAAAATCCCCACAATTGCAATACGTCTTCTTTATTTTTGACCTTCTCGCTTCGCTTAACGACTCGTCCTCATCTTGTTCTCTTTTAAGCCTTTCTCTCCCAACCTTGCTTAATCCTACGCTTAAATTCCCCTCTCGATCGGGTAACAAAAGGTCCCCTCCGTCTACTTTAAAATTCCCATTCATCTTCCTTGAGCAACGTTCATTCTCGCTAGAATTTCCTCCCGTATTCACGTCAATCATTTCTGACCGGGGATTTCTCTTTTTCGACTCGTCCCCTTGCTTAGGATCGGACTTCAATTCTTCTGGTTTCGGTTTCGCCTGACTTACGTTTCTCCCGGCGTCTAAAGTCTCAGCCTTCCCCTTCTTAATTTTATCGATTAATGTTTGAGTTTCGTTTCCTAATATATAATACGACAAGTCTGATTTGTTCTCTGCTACTATGGCCCTCGTTTTTATATTCCCCACTCCTTCAATTTCTAAGACAACGTGGGCGGTCGGTAAACGAAGCGTATCGTTCGTCAACGGTTGCCTAACTCTTACAGCACCACCGTCTAACTGATTGGGCTTAATTAATTGACTAGGGGTCACATCATACCTAGTTCCGGAATCTCTTAACGTCGTGCATTCTTTTCCGTTAATTAGAGCACGGCTAAGATATGGTTTGAAACTTTCCTCAAAATTCGTACCTACGCAAACGTGATGAACGCTAGTAATAGGTTCTAAGTTCCTTTTGTTTTCCGGACAATTGGCCTTTAAATGCCCAATTTTGGAACAAATAAAACACTTATTCCAATTTTTACGTTCGAAGATCCTTTCTCTTTCGTTTTCCGTGTTTTTCTCTCTCCAATTAGTTTTGGTTTCCGAATGCCAATCTCTCATTTCTTCTTCATTTTCCGTTTTTTCCATTCTCCTATCCCGCGAATTTCCTTCAAATTTTGGTTTCGTATTCCACGATTTTCTTGACACTCCTTTTATCGCCTCGTATTCGTCTAGTGCCGTAGCGAGCACCAAGGGATCTTTATAATTCGCCCACGAATCAATAAAATGCTCTTTCAAATCGACCGACGCGCGTCGTTTGATCTGATCAGTGATCAACAAGTCTTTTAATTCAGAAAATTGCGTAATCCCCAAACCGTTAATCCATCCTTCAAGAAAACTATTCAATTCGAATATGAGATCTCTCCACGGGTTTCCTGGATTACGCGTATGTTTATTCAATTTTTGACGGTACGCTTCCGCACTCAGCCTGTACCGGGCTAATAAAAGCGATTTAACATGTTCGAAATTGTCAATTTTTTGAGCTGGTTCGCGTAAGATTAATTCTGCAAGTTCCGCCGGCAATAATGCTAACAAGTGCGTGACGTATTCATCTTGCTCTATTCCGGACCTATTCGCCTGTCGCTCGAACAAATTCAGGAATAATGTTATGTCGGATCGTTCAGGATCGAAACGATGCATAATAGTTTTGAGAGGTAATCTAACGGATCTTTCGGAACCGCTGCTTACCGTAGAATTTCGCCTTTCTGAACTCTGCGTTAATTTTAGCTGTTCTAAAGTAAACGCCCTTTCCTTATCTTTCTCTCTCTCTTCCCTAACTCTATCTTCTCTCTCTCTTTCCTCTCTCTCTCTCTCTTTTTTTCCCTCTCTTTCTCTTTTTCTGCCGTGATGCGTTCTTCCCTATCCTTCACGATGTACCCTGCCTGTACTAACGTCAGTTCCTCGTCGTATTTTTCTGCTGCTTCAATTTTTTCGATTATCATTGCCATATTGTCTTGTTCATCTATTTCCACCCCCAAAACTTCCGCGAGATTCTGTAAATCCGCTTTCCTGCAGTACTTCAGTGAATTTAACTTCGACATGACTACGGTGTGTTGAAATAATACAAACGGAAACTATTCGTTTTGTTTATCAATTTAGAAGTATATGAACCTTACACCTCACAATAAATATTTTACCCCTAATCACACAATATAAATAAACATTTCAAATGCATAACCAATACGTAAAAATTATTTTATGATTTTTCAAAGGATTTTCAGAATTTCTATATTCTCGTGCCAAACGTAAAGCAAAAACTAAAATTCAAAATTTTAAAGCTTTAGAGTCCCTATACACACAATATGAAAACAATAAGTAATTTTTCAAATACTATAGGCAAACTACATTCCCAGTATTTCTCAAGAACTGAACACTCTCTGCAACCTTTATCAAAATGCATCTATACTATTTAGGGTAAAAGTTTAATTTACTCTGTTTGTCATTTAGCAATCCAGCATGCATCAAAAATTCTCTTTATACAATCACTCATCAAAATATATTTCTTACACATTACTCTTACATTATATATTCGTCATATAAGAAAAAAAAATTTTTACTGGGAATTTTTTTTTTTTTTTTTTTTTTTTTTGAGTAGTTATGAATTTAGCCTATCTAATCCTTTCTGCATTCCAAATATTACAAATACTGATAAAGATAACATAACATATAAATTTGCATTAAACGTTAGTTTTCAATTAACTACACATTATTGATTTGTCATAATCTTAGTATTTTCATTTACCTCAAAATAAAAAAGTTTCTCATATTTTTATTTAAACAACATTTTAACATCCTATCAGTATGATAAATAATAGTTTAAGAGCCACTCAAAATGAAATGAGCTTACCTGTTGCAGTTGTTGCTTGAAGTATCTTGTCTGGGGAACGGTCCGTTATGGCACTCCGCGGGTGTCGTCCACTGTAGCTCAAGGGCTCGTATCGGGCGTGTTGCGTCCCACTGTTTGTCGTCCAAGGTCCACCTTGCACTGTCTCGAAGCACTGTCTAGTTGATCTAGTAGAACTGTCTCATTGCCGTTGTTCTGGATGAACTGTCTTTTGTTCTGGGTGAACTGTCTTTTGCTCCCGAAGGGCTGTCCTTCTGTCTTCCTCGGAACTGCAGTTTCGATTCTTTCGGCTGCCTCTCGAGTTGTCGTCAGAAACTCCGGGTGTTCGCCGTCTGTTTCCTCCTGGGCTTTCCTCTAATAACAATTATTCTTGCTGAAAATCTTCTAGCTGCCACCAAGTTGTAACGGAGCCGATGTCGTAAGGTGGTGTGGTAGCGGGCAACTTCAACGGCCAAGGCTTATTTAAAGTCGAAGAAATATTTTATTGCATTACAAACAATTAAATAATATTTTCTGGATTATATAAGTCTTATTTACAACATTTTTCATATGAGGGTTCGAGTTCAGCTGATAATAATATATTTATAGAATCAAGTCCAGTCCTCGAATAATAGATCGCTTTCAGTGTAGTCAGTCTCTTACTTATCCAATGTCCACTATTTTCGAAGATAGAGCTCACGATGCTCGACAGGAATGTCGCACTTTTGTAGGTGTTTAACCGAGGTTTAGGAACCTCCGATCTTCAACTCCGTGGTGGAAATATTTTAACAGCCACACCTGGCTTTCGCTTTTCTGTGCTTCGGAGTATGCCCCGATGCCGTCGACCCGTGAGAGGTTTCCACTCTGCACGACCAGAAACACCTTGAAGTCTCAACTTCAACAGAAGGGAAAATTAAACTCCCGAGAATGCTCTCGCATCCTCTTTTATCAGTTTCGTTTTTCCGTCCAGGACCAAAGCCACTCCCATTAGCCACTCACCATCCGTGGGCCATGATCTCATAGGCCAGCCCTTTCTCTATAGGCTGCCGTCAGAAACTTTCGCGTCCGGCTTCATCTCTGGTTTCACTTTCTACTTTCCCACGGGAACGAGGCCCTCGTGAACATCAAAAGAATATTTTTCTCGCTAGATAAAAGAGTCCCTTTCACCCTAGTGTCATCTGCGAAGATTGATAGAAATTGAGGTATTTGTTTCATCTCTAGCGACTTTTTCTAGGACTCTGAAGAAATTTGGAGGCTAGGTGAAAATACATTAGCTTCCCTATGCTGGCTTTTGCCTTGTAAATTGAGAGTTTCCATGTGAGATATCGTCGAATTCTCACAATCTCATAAAAACTTCATTGAAAAGAAGACAAGTTTACTCGATAACATATTGAAATCGGATTCTTTTTTACTAATTTGAAAAAAAATGCCGCTAAATGCGAAAAAATTCGCATAAAAAATTGAAAAATTCCAGAAATTGTCTTCGATATGCATGACTTCAGGCATACAGGTATTTTCCTGTCAAATCTTGCGGCTGTGAGGGCTCAGTGTTGAATTCAGACCCTTTTCTTCGGGAGGGATTTCTGTGGCTCCGAGGGTGACATTATAGAGTCCCGCGGGGGGGGGGGGGGGGCACTTTTTGACCATTGAAAGCACAAAATCTCAAGTCTTTCGGGGGGTGGGAATGTCCCCCCGGGCCACTCCCTGAGTGGCAGTCATTGTGCACCCACTGTGAGGGCTGCACTGTTGTTTCAGAGTTCAGCGCACGCGCACACACAGAGACAGACAAGCACCTATCTTTATTATTACATTCGCATCATAATATAATTTTTATCATCTTGATAAAATTTAGTGTTTATTATCATGACCTGCTTTACCTAATATATTCGACTCATTCTGAGGTAAAAACATGAATTATTAATGAATGTTAAAATTATTTATAATATTATAATAATTATTTATATAGACTGTCCTCCAAAATTTCTTGGGTTCCTTCGGTGATCCCTAAGAAGTCATGGAGTGACATTCTGAAAAACTTTCGTGGATATGTACTGGTATACCACATGTATTATCTGAGATTTATCATCCTGCAAAATTTGATCTACAAGACTTTGACTGAGATAATTTTAGATCTCATGTAGTGTCCCTGTGCCTTTAAAAGTTTCCAGCATGATTAAAGGCACTTTTAAAAAAAAATCTTTATAAGAAGTTAGGGTGCCAAAAGATTTTACACTTGTGATCACACTTAGTTACTGTCTCATGTCATTGCTGCAAAGAGATTTACATAGCTTTTTTTTTACCATTAGTTTTAGTTTTGATGTTTCGAACCCTTTTTCATTCCCCCTCACGCAAACAAAAGTCGCGTTTGAGCCATTTTTGAGAGAAATACCATACAATTATACCTTCTAAGATGAAAACCTGTCTAAAACGAAAATTCGACCGGTTTCATGGGTTCTGTTTTAGCAGGTTTTACTATATAAGATATTGTTTGTATTCAACATGTTCAGGTTGAAAAGTCCGGGCACCCCCCCGTTCGAAAGGCTGGTTACGCCTATGCAGTATACATAAAATCTGTAGATCATATACAGAGCTGCACAAACATTTCCAAATTGTTTACTTAGACATCCTCTTTCACCATATTAATCCGTGAAATACTGTTATGATATTCTGAACGTGTTGTGAAATGCTTCGTAAGCTATGCTTGATACATGACTTTTCTTTCAACTATACGACAGGAGGGAGAGTCTAACAACGAAAGTTTGTAAAATTGTACACTGTCTTCTCAAGTTCTGGTCTAACCACTTTTTTTATATTAATAATTGTGCGAAATGTTAGAAGAAAATAGACACACATGATTTTAGGTATTTTGGAGAGGTGATAAAATCAGAATTTGAAAAAAACAAAGAAAAACAAAGAAAAAACACTGCCTTTTACGGCTTTTTTTTTGGGGGGGGGGGGGGGTAAGATTTTGAAAAATGACCATTTTGGATACCGCTAAAATGGAAGGGAATATCTCTTGTAGAAATAGCAAGTAAACATGATTGTATAATACCTTATTTCCCGTGTACACTTGATCATTTTCTTTGAACGATAAAACTCTGTTGCTCATAAAACTTCAGAGAAGCACTTTCAAGAAATACTTTCATACTATTGCAGTGTAATTTATTTTATGAAAACCACAGTCTGTAACATTGAACGAAAATTAAAAGGAGCGCCGACTATTATAAATAAAGAAATGTAAAATAGAAATTTTGTAAAAAATGTGAACCACCAATAGAAGAATAAAAGATAATATGTGTGTTTTATTCGAACTGTAACATTTATTTTTCTGTTTCTTCTAAGTTAAGAATTATATTATTTCTTTCTTGTAAATGATAATATTTGTGCTTATTTCAAATACTAGAGTTTAAAAATTACGACTATTTTCTTTCAGAAATAAACGAGAAAATGAATATTTTTAATCTAAATTAAAAATTATTCCCATTTCTTTGACTTTTTTTTTTTTTTTTTTTTTGTATTCTATTAAATTGTTGTGAATCTCTACCCATACTTCATTTTCCTCCTTTCTTTTCATACGAGGTCTGACTATAAAATAACCAGACTGGTGCTGCACCGAGAAACAGAGAGTGTGGTGCAGTAGAACTTTCCTCGACGCTATTGCGTAGTATCCACACTATCCCCTGCTCGATCGTCAGTGTTACGAGTCGGTTAGTTTGGCGGTAGCATTGCATTTGCTCGAAGTGAGCCATGCATCAGTGACTCATCGGAAAAACGGTAAGTGTTCAGATGGAGCAACGGTTTAACCTCAAGCTTTTTCTTAAGTTCCTCGATGAAACTGCCACAGGAGCTTATGTTAAAATAAGTGTTGGACATGAATGTTTATCATCATGTTTATCATGAATGTACATCAAGTTTTTGAGTGGTCCAAAAGTTTCAAAGAGAGACAAAAACTATCGAAGGCAATGCGCACCTTGGACGATCTTGCACCTTAAAAATGGACGCAAATATTAAACATATTATCCAGTTGATTCGCAAAATTCGTCGTGAGTATCCGAGCTTTTGCTGAGTTGACAGAAATCGACAAAGAAAGTGTTAATCAGATTTTGCATGGGACATTAAACATGGAGAGTCCTGGATCCTTCATCAGGACAATGCACAAGCCCATTGCGACTTCTATGTATTTCAAAAGGTCAAATCGTAGCTGATGGGGACAAGCTTTCAGAGCATGGAGTGGGTCAAAACAAAAGTGAAAGCAATTCTCAACAATCTGACAGAAGATGACTTCCAATACTGCTCTGTAAAGTGGAGAATTCGAATAGTGTGGTGCAGGGACCACCAAGGGGAGTATAATGAAGACAATAAAGTTTCTGGTGTATTTGGTGACGAATAAAAACTTTTATGACGTCAGTCCGTTTATTTAATAGCCTCATCTCGTATTTGTTTCAGTTTTCAAAAGCAGTATCTGAAATATTGAATATGTAAATGAGGAAAGACCTCAATTCCCCTAGAACAGCCATTCTTAAACTGTGGTCTGCGGACTCAAGGAGTCCACAGGGTATCTTAAAGGTGCCGCATTGGGCTTCTTGCTTTCAATGTACAAAAAATTTAGAACCTGACAAAAATCCTGTAAATAAAAAGAAAGGAAAAGCTAAGAGCACTGTAAAAAATGCCCTCTAATTAGTGTATTCTAAATTAGTACCTTCTACACCTGAAATTCTCTAGAATATAGGGATTCGAAAGATTCATTCGAAATGAATCTTTCATTCAAATCTTGAATAAGACTTTCTACACAGAGAATAAAAACCGTGACCATGTAATATTCTTTAGCGGATGTAATTTTAGGGTTTGCACGTGTTGCCTGCCTAAATGTTACTCTCAGGATCCATATTTCAGTTTGGAAGATGTCATCAACAGTTCTGGATGGCAAGAATCAGCATTCTGTTGGACAATGCAAAAATTAACCGATGACTTGCACAATTGGACGTATCTAATTTTTTGATACTTCTGGACTTCTCTAGACTGGACCCCACTAACATAACCAGCCATATTGGCAGCTCCCTCATACGCCTGTGCGATGCATTTAGACATGTCAAGATGTAGTTCATCACAACGTTGTAATATTACTTTTGTTAAATTTTCAGTGGACAAATCATTTACTGGGATGAAACCTAAAAAATCTTTCCGAAATATGGATTTTGCAAATTTTACAAATAATCCCCATATCTAACACAAAGAGTTATGTGCTTGAAATGTCCATAGTTTCATCAGCAACAGAGCTAAAAAACAGATTGTGTTATTTATTTTGACGATTAGTTCTTCCATAACTATATACGAGCATATTTGAATGACTTCATTCTAAATGTCTGGGCTGAAGTAAGTAGCATTTCTACTGCTGCTTATAATATGTCGTTTCAATTTGTCACCTCCAGACTTTGCTCTAAATCTTAAAAGTGCTCTTAGCTTAGTCTTTTTTATTGTTTTCTCTAACGTTAGAGGACTTCTATCATGATATATCATCTAAGTAGCATTTCTTGCTGTGCACGAAATAAGATTGTTAGAATGTTAGATGTTGCCTCCCAGAAAACTCTCCAGGGAGCGCTTGGAAAAACTCCCTAAATAGGGATATCCATCCCTACAGTTGATAATTCTTCAAAATGCAAAGAAAATTTTCCAGAAAAACAGACTACCCTGTGCATATTTTCTTTCTACTAAAGATTCATACGCAAACAATTTAACCCTTATGTCAATGACTGGGTAACCAGGAAACTTTTTTCTCTTTTCATCTCGTTTTATGGCTGTTAATATCAAAAGAAACTAAAATGAATTTAGATCCCCATTATTTGTAGTATTCACCGTCTATTAGTGTAATCACTTTAAAATTTGGAATTTTTTTTAGTACTATTTTGGGGCATTAAACATTTTTATACCTTTCATCAATGACCAGGATACCCGGGTACCCATGCGAATTTTCCAAGGAAAAATACAGAAATTGATAGATTTTTTAGATTTAGATCAATAAAACTTGAAATTAGTTTGAAAATAAGAGTTAAACATATATTTTATGGTAAAAAAAAATTCATTTATGTGAAATTTCATGGACAAGCTGTACAATAGCAGAAGGTGTATGAATATACATCACATACTGGCTTTGCATATTGTTTACATGATTTTCTGGTTTTAATATGCCGTTTTTAATTCTCTAACAAGCACATCTGATGCCAACGGCATGTATCCTTCTTTTTCCATCTTGCTTTAAGCTCTTTGGACATGGACAAAGATTATTTTCAGTATACATTCAATTCCCGATTTGGTCGAAAAATATAACCTGTACATTTTCTGATTGATCTGGAAGGCTCAAGATCTCACCTAATTCCCACAAAAACAGGCAACGATTGTCTGTTTAATTTAAAACGATATAATTATTTGCAGTATGTAATGTAAGCAGCATCTGCTGCTATATCCACAATAGAGAAAAACAATGCAATTGGCTATGTTATTGTATGCCTGTGTCTTATATATTGCCCCAATAATTTATCCATTACATCCACTTCATATATCGTTTCATTATAAAACTGAATCATTCGGGTTTCTCTTCGGTCTCGTGATGGTTTTATCATGATGCATACTATATATTAGAATGACTGTTTTGTTTCTTTTTGGAACATGCGAACAAACATTTACGCCAACATGAAATCCAAATTCTGTGGATAAAATTTTCGCGTTTTAGATGGCCTATTTCTTGGGAAATATAACATTTGTTTCTTTTCAAAGTGATCAACCATTGTGAGCTTCCCGAATAATAAATACTTGTCCGAAGAAAGAGAAGAAAAAAAATTATCCATGTTGATGTTTTGTCTAGAATTGTTGAATGGAGCGGCCAAGTCTTTCACAACTCTTCACTTTGGTTTATTTCACGTCTGTACCTGTTTTTCCGGTGCATAGTTGGCCTTTGAGAGGATAATAATTATTTGCATGATATACCACCTTATTTTGATTCCGTATTTAGGTGGTTTAGACGAAATATATTGGGTGAATCTTGTTCTTCCTTGATGTGGAAATAACTGATCATCAAGAGTTAAATCTTCCGTCAGGTTCTAATCTTTCAATCGGTTATGATTTACATAGTCCATAAATCATGAATTGCTGCAGCTTTACTCGAAAACGTTCAACTCGTGTGTTCTAGCTCTCAAAACGAAAAAATCTAAGAATATTCCATATTCGGGCTACACTCATACTTGATCGATGTAATGGATATGAGTTTATTTTCCACATTTCTAATGTGTGATCTTTATTTGAATTGTTGAATCCTGAAGTGCTTAATTTTCATAAAAATGCATCAAATTCCTCTTCTTTAAAGGCGGGGCAGTGGCATTTTATAAAATAGGGGTGTTTTATGGTTCGCGTATGTTAAAATCTCAGCAGGTACCCGTGTACCCCAGTCATTGGACAGAAGGGCAAAAATTGGTCATTGACAGAAGGGTTTAAAGTAAAGTTGTTCAGTGAAGATCCTGGGGGACGCCACCGGCCAGCCCTTGAAGGTTTCTCAATACCCTATCGCTTTTCTTCAAACCATTCCTTTTTAAAATTTCCAGCTACTAGTTTTTTTTTTTTTTTTTTTTTAAATAACAGGCCTTTTACAGTTAAAATACCATTTGTAAAGATACTTTCTTTAAAATCATTAATTTTCGCATGATTTTACATTATCGACGGCTGTTAAAGTTTTTCGCTCCTTTCTCTACAAAACATTTTAACTTTGACCACTCATTTATCAGTTTTCATTATATGCGTGATATAATGATGCTAAACAAAATTGAGGAAGATCATAACAAGCAAACAAATGTTGTATGTTTAACTCCTAAAATTCCCTTATACGCCATACGTGTGTTACACTTACTTTTTCTTAGTCAAATTAATGTTATTGAACAACCCTTATTGAATTTTACTGTTCATAAAGACAGTTAAAATTGAGTTTTAAGAAGAACTTATAACGAGGAATTGCTAATTTATATTTTTAAAACTAAACACGTACGTAGTTTTAATGTAATGGAAGATAAAAACAAGAAAAAGATTGTCAATTTTTATTATCATTGAGATAATTTTGAAAAGTCTTTCTAAACTTTCGGGAGGGGCTTCAGCCCCCTTAGCCCCCTCCCTGGCTACGTGCCTGCTTGTATTCACTAGTAAAGTAACAATATGCAAAAAATTTCTCTTTTGAGAGAAATTTAATTGTACATACACTAAAGAGACTTTTACTGATCTTACGTGTCTGCTACTGCTGTCCTTATTTTTCCATTGAACGCCAACAGAAAGAAATTTTGTTTGAGAAAAATGAAAAAAAATAAATAAATAAATAAAATTAAAAAAAATAAAAAAGGAAATAGAATAATAGAAAGTGGACAGGCTGGGAGAGTAAATTATTGGGTGGGCTTGAGGCCCATATAAGTTGGTACCACTGTATGGGGTAACTATGAGATTAACAATGGCTTCCCTAACATCTGACAATGTTCACAATGCTATGTTGCAACTGTTTTTATATTATCTTTTCTTTTAGTCATTTGCATAGCTTTTTAAATGTTTAGAAAAAGCCAGAGCCTGGAAATGTAAATATTTTTGTTCTATCTGTAGATCTAATTTAGTAATGAACTTATTTTATACAGACCATAACCAGATATGACAAAAGAGGTTGATCTCTATCTAGTAACCTGTACAAACGCCCCCCGGCCCTAGCCCTTGTAATCATTTAATAAGTATAATACATCTATATAATGAAAAAAAAATTATATAGAAAAGAATAAAATTCTCAAAAATTAGCTTGCGTTATGAATATCAATAATTAAAAAAAAATGTTTTAACTATGCTATGTTATTATCCTTTAGGAAAAAAATATTTGAGATACAAAGTAAAATATATACATATATATTTGCTTCAAAAGACAATGAAATAAAATTTATTCATATCTTTCAACATTTTTTCAAATTTTCTGAATTGGATTGGCTATATTTTAAAAACAAGTTTCTTCACTTTACATACTCCATTGTAAAGTGATATAACTAAAAAAAAAATAAATTCTACAGAAAAAAGTAAAAAAAGTTGTTAAATAATGAAAGCACATTTTCCCATTAAAATAGATCAAAAATTCTAAATTTTTACACCCAGGGTCAAAAGTAACTTATGACCATGTGAGCTAGCTGCTTTACAACTAATGAAGATGTACAGTCACTAAGATTGTATTTGTATAACAACAAATGCGAAAATTAATAAAACCACTAGTATACTTTGGTATAAAAGTATTTCTAATCACAGATTAGTAAATGTGTTTGTTTTGTTATGGACATGACATAGTAGTTATTGTTAAGAAAGAAACAATTATTCAAATTAATATTTTTATTGATCATGAATGTCATTTGTACATGTGCATAGATAAATAAATTGTCCCTCATATTCACTCCAAAAAATATGCACCATTCCAAAATTCGATGACTCTAGTTATAACAAGGCTGATAGTTCAATACCCATTAACAACGAGTGGGCAGCATATTTCAAATATGAACAAAATTATGGAAAACAATGATTTGGAAAAATAAACCATCAACCAAGCATATTTAGATGGTGAAAAAATGCAATAAATTTTACAAAAAAAAAAAAACATATTTACATGGGCTACATTTCCAGAAAAATGACTTGATGGAAATTGCAGAGGAATATAAGTTATTTCCCTATGTTAATCATAAAATACTATTACAGTAAAATGCCATCAGATAGGAGTAAAAATCAACTTTAACATATATGATTTAAAAAACATTACCAACACAGGATCAAACAAGAAACCACTTCAAAAAATGTAGCCATATCTGGCTTTACACAGCTTAACTTTTGCTCAAGGCAGTGACAAAAACATTATCTTGAAACCATTCTGGAAGTTTAAAATCTTTTAGCCTACTAGTATATAAGGCTTACATCTAATTTGATCTCAAATATACAAGTATTTTTCGTTGATCATATTTAGCAAAGTTCGTCAGAACATTTGCTAAGTTACTGTATACTTAATTGTATTTAAAATTTTTGAATATGCTATAAAGTTCTATGAAAAACAGTACTTATTAAATAAAATTTTACATTTATTTAATAGACCACTGTAACTTTCAGTAAACCTAAAAATTAATATAATACTGAATAAATATCAACATAAACAGAACTTTAAAAAAATGCATAAATGTATTTACAGGAAAACTAAATAAATACAACAATATATGCTACAGTTAATTAAGATATACTAAACAACTTAACACAGAAAAAAAATTACAGAAAATATATCAGAATAGCTAACATAAATATGATAATTATTCAAATATTTATCAACATATTTACTGAGTTAATAAATATGTTGGCTGAACTCTATATCGCAAGGTTGTAAAAACTTACTCGACTAGTCATTCCTTTAATAAAAATATTCTAGTGCTACTTAATTGATATATTAACTACAGCCTAAAAGTTCTCTCATTTTGATTTAACCAATTATTGTGATAATAGCTATGTTATCACACAAAGCCTCCAACATGAATAGCAAAAATAAAATAGAAAATATCACCGGTAACTGGTTTGGAGTATTTAAAATTGGAAAAAAAAAATATATCAATAAACCCTTATTTGATCGATAACTTTGTACAGAAAATATAACAGCAGATCTACACATAATTTTATTTTTTTAAACTTGATTGTAAATAAAATATGTTTAATATTTTCCAACATTTTAAATGTTTTATATGTTCCCACTGAAAATTTATACTATGTTAAGAAATCAAGGCTAATTAATTATTTGGAAATCTTCAAATTGGAAAAAGGAACTATCTTAAAATTAATGTGTTCTTTCCCAATAACTGACTTACCATATTACAATGAGAATACCATATTATAAATAAATTCCATGGCTAAAAAATAGTGCCCATAAGACTGGTGAATGATTATAATCAGATTGATTAATAGGAAATTTATGTTAAACCTTAAAAGGATTTGCTTACTACAACTGCAAGCTTATTTCAGATAATCTTCAGTAGTTTATCAGCAATTTCCTCATTTATTCTTTTTTTTTTTTTTTAAGTGGATGTATTTAATAATTTATTTTAAAATTATTCATAAAGTTAACTAAATTCAAATTTGGAATGCATGTAATTCATCTATCCAGATAAATTCATACATTTAAAAATTTGCTTTAAAATACATTAAGTTAAAACAATAAAAAAAGCAAATTAATTAAATAAAATAGGAATTTGAAAACACACGAATATGAAACAACATATCTTCTTTCTGAATTAGCAATAACTAGCTCAAAATATCACATTAAAAACAAACATTATTATTGAAATGAATTAACTGGGGGGGGGGGGGGAAATGCAACAAAATGGGAACTAAAAATCCTTTTGAAGAAGTAAACTTTTTTTTTTTAGCATATCAGCACAAAATTTAAGTTCTACACATTATTTTCTTATAATAAAATTGATAAAGTTTGTGGGGAAAAAACTAAACAAAAACATTAGTAGGCATCTTTGAGGGACTTGGGAAGGGCAGGGAGAAGATTATGTAGATCTACTAAAATTTTCAGAAATTAGAAAATAAAAACTAACATAAAAGTCCAATTGGAAAACAAAACTATTTACATTGTTTCAATAAAAATGTCTTTATCTGCATCTCCTTCTTCATCTTTTTTAACTATCTTTAACATAGAATTGAGCACCAAATAATGATATTATAATGGCGTATATTATAGCACATTAAAATGCTGAATTGATAATATTTGATTAAAATCCATAACTGTATAATATGAAGAACTATTTCAAAGTAAAAAAAAAGGAGGCTCAAGAACTCTAAATTGTTTTCATCTTCTTTTTTTTTTTTTTTTTTTTTTTTTAGTTGGGAAAAATTCAAAATATCTTTTATGAAACCATGTTCAAATAATCAAAAAAGAAACTCCAATTTAAAAAAATACAAGGAAATCTATTGGCAGTTAAGACAGTTGTATGCAAAAAATTATCAGCCCCTATTTAACAGAAAGTGAAATGAAATACTTTAAAGTTATAATTATTTGAGGATAGTGTTGTAGATAAATTTATGTTTTGTGTATATTGAATGGTTTAATAGATTTTTACAAATAATACATTATGAACTACAGGAATATCTATAAACCTTAAATAAATAAAAAAAAAATTAAGCTGCAAACATTAACACAGCATCACTCAATAGACTTTTGAATTATTTATTTACCAACATTTTAAGCATTTAAACACAAAATGAATTCTGATATATTTAGTTTTTTTATGCAAGTCAAGTAAGTAATAAATTATTTTTTTTACTAGGGAATTATGTAGTTGTTAAAAAACTAAAGGGTATATGCTATAAGTAGAGGGTATATATCAGAGAGTATATAGAGTTATCCAGAAAGAATACTGCATATATTATTGAATACTTTCAATTATATCCCTGGACCAAGGTATGTTAAATATAGCTCACATAATGCAAAAAAGAAAGTATTTTAAATCAAAATAAAATAAAGTAGTTAAAACATGATATTTTGAATTGATCCACATCAAAGAATGAACCCCCTAAAATAACAATATAGAAAATAGAGCACCATTGATCAAAATGCATTTCAATTGATCTTATAGGAGCATAACAAGTTGCTAAAATTAATGGCAATAGTTTTAACATACATTACACAAATATATTTTACATGTTATTCCAAATAATTTTGTTCTGCATCAATTTTTATGTTACTTTTATAGCATTGGAGGCAAAAGTTTGTGCGTTCAGATACACAAATATTTTTACAGAACAAGTTAGTTATTCACATTGTAAAAGCTACTTTTAAGTATGTAATAAACTCTTTAATGGAAATCCATTCCAATTAAACACTATAATAAATTAATACGGTAATACAAGGAAACATTTTTTAATTATACATCATATATTTATGAATATTAGAAGCTTCAGCACTGGAGAAGTAAAACAGACAATGAATATATACATTTTTAAAAAAAGATATATACACATATAATATATATAATAAGGATTGCCAGCATAACAATATTTTTATTAAAGCTAGATATTAAAATGAACTGTACATTTAAAAATAGCTATCAATGTAAAACATGTAACACAACTAAAAATTCAAATGCAGAATTTTAAACCAATTAAATGTAACATTTAGCTACAAAGGTTACTTTAATACTATGTAATTTACAAAATACAAGCCTAGCATGGCATTAAGAATAGATAAAACTATTTATCAAAATATTTACAGGAAGAGTGAAATGTAATGTCACATTTTTTTATGTTCTTTATTATAATTACACAATAATTTCAAAAGTATAATCAAAGTAACAAGGTAAAGAATCTTATTCAGTAAAAATATCAACTGATAAATTGAGAACACTTTTTAGCACTGATAAGATATGCATTTAAGTCAATTATTTAATTATACAATATATGACTAACTACATTAAACATATTTTAGTTTTAAGCAATATTCAACTTTCTGGTTTTCCTCTTTTGAGAAGAGCAACTTAAATTTGGTGAGAAAATTAATAACTTGGTAACCACAAAAATTCCTGTTCATCTCTCTGGCTTTGCATTAGATAGATACACACAGGAATATAAAAAATCCATTTAATAATTTAAACGAATACAATCAAATCTTGGTGTAGTATCACACAAGAGAACCACGTAAATATGATCAGGATAAGGATTATATGATAAGGATGCAATTATTTGAAATTTTGCAAGAAATTCTCAAACATAGCATTAAGCAGCGTAACCCAATATCAATGTGTATTACCAATACCAATATTATTCTTTTATTGCTCTTCAAACACCAGTAACTAAAATAGGATAATAAAAATATCAACATAAATATTTTCTAGAAAGAAAGTTAGTAATAATACCAATCATTGTTGTTTAATATTGTTGCATTATATTGCTTAATAAATCTACAACTCTCTGAATATTAGGAAAAGTGTTTTTGAAATAAATCCCTTTAGAAAATGCTATTTAAATGGTAATCACAGAAAAAAATAATTTCTTTGATAAAAGAAAATATTGAGCTTATTTTGGTCGTAGACACCATATAAATAAAGATTTTATGTTTGAAAATCTATTTTATTCACTTTAAAGTTTACCTTTCTGAATAAAAATTTTAAAGTTTAGAACTCGCATAAGTTGCAAAACACCAGTTTAATAAAAACTGCAAGACTGTTTAAAACCATGATATTGGAAGAGAATGATATTTATTTTTAAATTTCTGATAATTATGAATACATCATAGTATAACACTTTATTTCTAAAGCCTTAACATAAAGTCATCAATGCGAAAAATTTATCCACAAACATAAAATGTAATAGAGATTTTTTTATTGTCATTATTGAATGCTCTTTTTTTTTTTTTTTTTTTTTTTCCTACAAATTTTTATTCTATATTTTCTTAGAAGCACCAACATATTTTGTAATTTTGTATTAGTACAACAGATAATATATGCATGTTAAACAAAAACAAGTGGCAAAGACAAGAATTTCTGGCAATCCTTCAAGTTTTAAAAACCCAAGCTTTAGATAACCACAGTTTAAACAATTTAACAATGTAAGTATAAAATTGCAAATGATACTATTTATTAAAACTGCAACACAACATTTCATATAAAATATTAATACTTAAAAATACTGATTTTTAAAGAATAACAACAATATGAAAAAGTTCCATAAAAATTGTAAAGAAGGGCATACAATTTACAAAAATGTAATCCCGCAAGAAAACATAATCCAAGGTAAAGAGATAAGATTTTAGAAAAAAATTATATATACATATCTTAACACAAGGTCATATAAAACATAAGTTGCAAAAATAAAATTTAAAAACTTATAACAGATAATTAATAATTTGAAACAGCTGCATAACAAGTAATCTCAAAACTTAACAAAGTGAACAAGATTTACTGTTTTATAAAACAGTCTAGATATGAAATCAAAATTCAAAGATGGAGAAAGAAATATTTAGCTCTTTTTCTTCATGTACACAGAAATAAATTTTAGAAAATGATCATAGGCTGAATTAGTATTTATGAGTATGCACAGCAAGCATAATAAATTTATGAGCATGCATTTTATCATTGATTTTTGTCTTGCAGAAGTTTTGCAGGCGACAAAAAAATTATTTCACAAGAATTGTTTAAAAATGTACAAAGTTATTTTTTCATAATAATTAACGAGTTTCTTTTAAATTACCAACTAAGACTACTGACAAAAGCATTATCCATGAACTTCATCTCAATTGTTACTGCTACATATAAATACATTCAAAATATGCATATAGTTTAAGGTACATAAAATATGACTGTGAAGAAATGATAATGTGGGTAATGTAATTGGCTATATTGTACTAATGAATTATCCTAATAAACATGTAAATTCTGTATAAAAAATTAAAAAAAATTATAAAATAAAAATTTATTTTCTACAGTAAATCAGAAGAAATTACAGTATTTTTATAATTTTCAATGACTTCATAAATGGATTTCAAAATATTGAAGTCAGAAATAGAAGCAAAACAGGATAGTATATCAAATACACTATGTTTGTCATGCCTGGTCTCTAGACCAGGCAAGACAAACCTTTTCACATCTGCATGCCAAGTTTGTTGTTAAAATATTTTACATGACATGACATTTAAAAACAAAAATCAAAATTACTTAAAAGTTTTTATTAATATCTAAATATATATGTATATATAATATTTATAAATGGCTAATATACACGTTGATATTACAAAGTAATAATTATATTAACAATTTTATTCTAGAAAGTAGTAAAAATGTTAATTTTTCTTCTCTTGTTGCATTTTGGATGAAAAATAATTAATATCAGGTTTATACTTAGTATTTTAACAGGTAGCAAGCTGAACTGGCATCATCTGACAAGCACTTTTTATATTTTATGTTATTTATTTGCAAAAACAATGACTTCCAGGTATAGTTAAGACTAAAAATTGTTAAAATGGAAAATGCCAGCAGCTTCCTTGAATAAATATAGAGTTTTTATCCTCCTTTTTACCTAAAATTCATAATAGTTTCTCCTTCTTAACATCTTCCAAATCTTGTCTTTGTTTGAAAAAAGTTTTGGAGCATATTGAATAAGATAATTCAATAAGCTGTAATTAAATTTTTTAATTTCTAATCAATCGCATTTAGACAAACTCAGTGCATCTAAATTAGTGTATTTTGAGTAATGCCACTGTATCTTGATTTAAAACCTAAATCAATATGTGCAAAAATATTCTACCACATGGCACTTCTGACATGCATTAGATTTAGGGCACCCCTGCACTAGACTTATTTCAATAGACGGTAAAAAATATGTTTTTGTTAATTCCAATTTTTTTCACAACCGAAAAATAGCTCATATTAAAGGGAAAAATTTTATGTTCAAGATAAGATTATTTGGAGATTGCACGCTAGATATAGCATATTGATCATTGACATAATAAAGTGGAAGATTTTATCACTCATAACACTAGGCAATTTTTTACTCCTTAACAAGATTTAATTTTTCTATTCATCTTTATATAAACTACAATAAAAATAATATAAAAAGTAATCAGTGACCAGGCAAATATTTTGAGTTGTCACTTAAAACTAAGTAACATATTTTATAATGCAAAATTAACAAAGCAGAATTAAAGCATCAAGTGAAAGGATAAAACTGAGCACAATTCCTCATTAAAGAGTTATATATCAAAGGAAAATATTTGTTAACGCGTATGCCTAAAATTTGCATATAAAAATATGTTAAATTTCTTCTGAATAATTCCTTACATTAGTTACACGATGCATAATAAAATAAAAATTTTATTTTTTGCATTATCTTTTGTTAATATTATTCTACCTATCATGGATAGGAATTTTTACTTTTCCTGATTAATTTTTATCAAGTGTTCATGTTATACTATATAAACATTATCCATGTAACAGTAAAGCAACTATTAGTTCAATATTAGATTTTATGAACTGAATGGCTAGTAAATTTCATTATGATAGATAAACAACTTTTAGGCATTTTGTATGAATACCATACTCATGCATAGATTTTGGTATGTTACAAATACATTAACCCAAGTAATAAAGATAAATTAAATTGAAAATTAAAGTGTCTAGAAATTTTTCATACTCAAATAATTTAATAAAAGTAGAATGTTTGTTTTTTCTTCTAGAGGACAACTGAAAAAATATGGCATCTCCAAACACCCGGGCTTGCTAAATTGTAAAAATAAAATACTAAGCTTTTAAAAAAAATTAAAGGTTTCCATTTATATGGAAACCTTTATTCCATAATTAAAAAACACATAAATAACAACCAAATAGAAATTCCTGCACAATCAAATTGCATACCTTATACTTTACATGTTCAATAAAATATTTAAAACAAACTTAAAATTACTTTAAGTATTTATAAACACTGCAATTTTCATTCGATGTATTTTTACAAAAAGGAAACCTTTATTATTTTTATCGAAAACTTGTTCTATTTTTAAAGTAATATATAAATGTGTGAGACTTGTTCAGAAAATATTGTTCTTGAGCATATAATAAACCAATACATATAAATATTTATATATAGCACTTTAAAAAGGGACTGACAAGCTAAAAATAAGATTATGTTGAAATATAGGACATCAGAATTTTTCATAGTCAAACTGAGCAAAGTGTTACATTTTTACATTATACTGAATGAGCATTAGAAAGAAACAACATAATTAAAAATTTTACTGGCATACACTATTAGAAAAAACAAGCATTTGTAGTACCATTTAATTGAGGCTTAAATATGAATAATATAAAACATGACTGAGTGAACATTTCTTTAAACATGTAATTTGTGTAAAATTATATTCTTGAATTTATATCAAGAGTACAAAAACTAAATTCAGCACTATCAACAAAGTTGTGGTTGAAGTTTTAAGAAGCTTATTAAGTAAAATATTGAAAGAATAAGAATATCTTGAGAAAAACATACCTTAATACAAAATTAGATATTTAACGTGCTGTATAATGCAGAGGGAAAAGATTACATCACACATAAATGAGCGATTAGTTTTATGAAAATAAGACTAATGATTTAATAAATGTTGAAAAAATCATGAAAAAATGCAGGTTTGATGAAATGTAAAAAGTTCATGCAGTTCAAAGTATTTAACATGACTTAACTTTCATTGGGCATTCAAACGAAAAGAATACTATGGCAGAAAATAAACTTCATCTAGATCGTAAATCAATTAAAAAAAATATATATATACACTGCAGTTTTAAAAACTTTTTACATTATACTGTTTAGTATATTTGAAATGAAACAGTAAAGGAAAATATTACCATAAATGTTAAGTTAAGTGCTATCTTATGTTTAAATGTTAATTTTACAAAATAAATCAAGACTAAAATAATTCAAATAATTTTCAATATCTTATTCGGCAATGCAAAATATTTCACCTGCAAACAAATTAGCACATATGTAACATATAAGGAATATCACATTAGATTCATTCCAGAAAAAATCTTGACCAAAACTATGACTAACAATACTAAACTGACATTGCAATTATAAAAGAAGCCCAATATAGTGCTTTGTTTACAAAGTAATTTATAACAATAAATCGATTTTCCTTCAAAGAAAACATATAATTTACACTCATTTGGTTTGGTGGTCCAATGATCATTCATTGTTCTCAAGCAATTGTTACTGAAGTTAAGCAGATAAATTTTAAAGAAAGCCTGAAAATATACATATTATTGAAAAAAAATAAATAAATAAACAAGTAATATAAAAATTTTGTTTTTAAAGTCAATTCCTACTTAGGCCATCAAAGAAAAATTTAATATAATCCCTTAAGCTAATATTAGTTTTTGTTGCATTAAAATATCTCAATTTGTTGATTTTCTATAAGCAAGTAGGTTTACAATGGAACTCTCTGGGAATTTGGTGAAATATTAGAGATATCGCCATGTTGGCGACTCATTTTGGCCACCAAATTTGGCGATATATCACCAAGTTGGCGACAAACTTGGCGGTATTTGGCGACAGAACAGGGTCCCCCTATGGTAACCCCTTAATGAAAATACTTTCATTGACCTTCAATAACCAATGGCCGCCATTTTGTTTCCCATGCAAAACTAAAATTAATTAATTAATTAATTAATATTTGAAAAAACTGTATTAACATCAATTGTCATCCAGTACAAGTTTAAAAAAAAATTTATTTCAACTTGATAGGATGAATATATTTTAATAACAATTGAAAATTTGAACAAGATAAATATATAAATATACAAATAAATATAGGGAGAGTGTGAGCTAATAGTAGGAATTGAATAAAAAAAGGTCCTCCTTTTTCTTATTACATTGTAAGAAGTGATTGCATTTACTTTTTATAAAAACAATTAGTTACCAAAATCTTGAAGTTTAAAGGCAAAATGTTAATAATAATGAAAATATGAAAATTGAAATAGTTTTTTCAGATGTTTTCACATCAATGAAGTAATTGCACGCACAAAATCAATATTTTTATGAATAAAAAGACAAATTAATTTAAACGTTAGTTTATTAATACTCATGAATATTTTTAAAAAGTTTAGCTGAAAACAAAGAACTTTTGTAAACATTTTAGGTATTTTCCCAAACAACATGATATATGAATATTTTTAGTAACTTATCTATACAAAGTGAAAAGAGGTCTAATAAATTTCTATTTTTAATTCAGAGATATGTAGTTTTCATATTAAAGAGTATTTGGAGTTCTACTTAAGTTACCACAAATTTTTATAAGTGAAAAATATCATTATAAAACATATTTGCTACAGATGTTGATCTATATAAAATAATTCAAACAATTCTGAAAATCAGGAAAAATAGCAAAAAGAAAAAGATTTAGAATTTAGAAAATATATTGATGACAAATTATTTCAGAAAATTCTGACATACATGCCCCAGCATACTGTTGTTTTACTGCAGCTACAGATTACTGAATATAAAAGATGTTACAATAATAATGCAGTTGTGTTGTTGTGTATTCTCATAACAGTTGCATGTGTTCTCCTTGGAGCCATTTCACTGAGTGGATAGCTCAGCATTTTTAGCTTACTGCCGGGTAGAATTTAATCATTCTTATAACAAAAATAACAAATTTTATAAAGTATATTTCTTGAAAATCTAATGCTATGCTCTATACACAAGCTTCCATCTAGATGTTTATTCTTACATTAATGCTATAAAACTAATTACATAAATAAAAATTCCCGGTAGATAGAATCACATTACATTGGGCTTCTATAATACATATATTTAATATGTCAAATATCCAACTTAATTTCTTTTAAGAAAGAACTGAGTATTGTAAGCAATTGAAGTGGGAATATATTTTTTAAGTCAGGCAAGAGAAAAATATAAGATAATACAGGGTTATTCTAAATGATGCATGGTATTTTAACATACCAGAATAAAGTCAATTATAAACAAATACTTACCAGAACAAATTTAATGGAAAGAACAACTCAAATATTTTCTTTTCTCCACGGCCTGTGTTGAGTTTGGAATGTGTGGTGGTGCTATGATCGCTAGAACAAAAAATGATGTCTCAGGAAGAGAAAGTGACAAGTGATTTTTTTTGGGCCCCCAGATCACCAGACATTATTCCATGTGACTTTTTCTTCAGGGGCTTTGTGAAAGACAAAATGTCTGTGCCACCACTGCCACACAACTTGGAGGACCTATGAACATGCATAGTTAATGCTCTGAACTTAGTGCAGACATGCTGAAATGGGCGTGGGATGAAATGGACTATCATCTGGACATTGTCCACATGACTCGAGGAAGTCATATTGAACCCTTATAATCTCACAAAAAATAAATAAATAAATATATATATATATATATATATATATATATATATATTTGAGTTGTTCTTTCCTTTAAATTTGTTCTGGTAAATGTTTGACTTTATTCTAATCTAAATTGACTTTATTCTAGCATGTTAAAATACCATACATAATTTACAATAATCCTGTATTTTCAAACTAGAAAGCTCTTATCACAAAAATTTCTTTTAAAAAAAAAAGTATATTATAATCTCACATTTATTCTTTTAGTATTCTTTATTCAGAACAAACATTAAACAGTAATATTTCTTTAACACTTATAGTAAAATTCATGCATATTTTTAAGAAAAGTCTTAAAAAATTTAAACATAAAAAAAAGATATATATATATTATATATATAATATATATATATATATATATATATATATATATATATATATATATATATATATATATATATATATATATATATATATAAATCAATAACAAAATTTAAAATAATAAAACAAAACATTATTAACAATAATTATATTAATTAGTTATACACATAAGATGAAATCGTAGAATCATATGAAAAACTTCTGTTAATAACAAATGAGATACATTTTTAAATAAGTAAATAATTTAAAATATTTAAAATTTAATAAAATAAATTTTAAAGGGTTTTTATTCCCTTTGTTGGCCTATATATTTAATGCAATATCAATAATATGCATTAAATTAACTATCCTTTTTTACCCCTCTAAGCGTCTGAGGGCTTTCCTGCATTTTCATAAAAATGCTTGTAAAATTAATGTTAATTTAACTTTTCCTTCAAGGTTTGATTCTAAAATACACTTCTTGTTTCTTTATCTTACATATATCTTAAAATGGAATTCTATTTAAAATATTTTTTACTACAGTCAATTTAAAGTTGTTTTAGGGAAATGGAAAAATACATGCAAATATGTACGCTTAGAGGGTTAAACTTTATTCAATATTTAAGTTATTTTGAAATTAAAAGAAACTATTTCAAAGGTTAAAATCAAGGCAGACAATTACAAGCTTAAACCGGACAGAGAATTTTTGCTAAATTGTATTTGATATGTGTAAAATAAAATATAAATGTTCAATATTAATATGGACATAATGAATACAAAACTCATTCATACATATTTTAACATATTGTCTTATATATATATATTTCATAGCCAATATAGCATTTACAGCTTATTATGATTGTAAAATAAATATTTATTACAAATTAGATATTTCTAACACAGTTATTTTCTTTCTCAAGAAATAGAAAATGTGACCATGTAATAGATATAAACTAGTGTTTTCATTAACATTTTGATATTATTCTATTAAAAATTACAAAAATAAATTTTCCGCTTACAAAAAGTTAACCATCTTATATTTACAATAGTAAAGATGAGATCAAACTGTGAAAAAAAGCAACAAAATTAGAGAAAAAAACCCTTTTAAATTGAGATCTGTTTTCATCCTAAGAATTACAACATTCTTTTCCTTTGTTCAAACATTTGATCATACATTTTTAATTCTAAGTTATCAAGGAATATTTATAATAGTTGTTATCAATTATACAGGAAGTAGCACCATAATTTCATAAATATAAGCATGGGATTGTATAAATAATGTTAAAAGGATCAAAATACTTTAAGATTGTACAATTAATACATAAATGACAAATTATAATAAAAGCTACATTGAACTGAAATTATTAAAATTAACTTTCATATATTTTATTTTAAGACTGCTTTATAATGTACTAGACAACTTATTGAATTAAAATTAGCATACAAAAATGCAAAGATGTTTACAAATGACCCACTGTCAATTTTTACCTAAATTTAGTAAAAAGAAAAAAGGATCGCAAATTAAAAAGCTAATTATTAAGTTTAACATTAAGTAAATAATTCCTTCCTTGCAATAGATTATGCTGAAATTGGCCTACACTTAAATTGCATTGGAATAAATTAATAGGCACAACTATACACAGATATGTATGAGAATAAAAATAACTGTTTTAAAATATAGCTTTCAGCTGCAAGCACTAATTATAAAATTACTATAGAAAAGTTCGAAATCTACAATGAAATTTTTAAATCTTTGGCTTTATTTTCAGATTTTTTTAATTTCAAATAAAATAGTATGTGTAAATTTTATCTTTTATACAGTGTTTAAAAAACTTAAAAAATATAATTGTTGCGTCAAAAGCAAGATGTTTTGACTAAAAACAGCTCTTTTCTTCTCAAACATAAATTATTAAATTTGCTTTTAAAAAAATGCATAATTTTACTTACTCAGATTTTCAAACTAGATAATTTTCCAATACAATTCTTAACAGAGTCATATAAAATATTTAGCGATTAGTAATAAATATAATAAAGCCTGGCTAGGTTCATTAAATTATTCATTTCATAGCATTTAGAAATTAACAATTCAGCTTTAATATAATTACATCACATGATTAATGATGGAAATTGGTATCCGAGATTGCAGTGTGAATGACTATGAACTTTATTTAAAAAGAATATGAATACATTTCTATTTAAATTCAACAAGATGGATGGCACTTGCATTTTTTCCAGGACCTGGCATATTTTGCTATTATTCAGGGCAATAAGCATGAAATTGAAGGAATTTATTTTACTCATTAATAAGCCTCTATTGCATCATATAAATAAAGAAAATTAAAATTATAGTTTTCTTATTCTATTTTGATTTTTTTTCCTAAACTCCAGATTTGAATAATTTAATAATTTTATATTTAACACATTTTTCCTTGAAAAATTCATTCCTAATTTGCTGCTTTTTAACACTTACAATTCATAAATTATAAAATATTAAATTATTCAAGAAAGAAAGCAAACCGAACATTTATTTTACAGGTATTTATAAAGATTTACTTCGATGGGGGAAAAAATCCTTGTAGGATAAGGATGTTGTAATTTTGTAGGATAAGAATAGTATAATAAATTTTAGAAACAGGTTAAATTGCTAAATCTCAGGCTAAAATTTTTTTTCATTAAGTTATTCATTATGTGTCATGAATGTTGATATATCCATGAAATTATGGTACTTAAAATATACTATTAACTTGAGTTTAAATGCAATTGTACAACCTGTTCAATTAGCATTGACAACTACTGAATGTATAATATGAAAATCTCTCTTCCACTGAGCTAATCATAAATAATGCAAGGTCAGGAAATACTACCACTAAATTACCTTGGATTAAATGGCATTTTCAAGAAGATAAGCATTATAAAAACTGGGTTTGATCTCAGAGTACGGTTAGAGTAGTAGTAAATAAATTTTAATAATTAAAAACCATCTAGATAAGTTATGAAAGAGTGAAATATTGAAAACTAAACTAAAACTGAGGAACAGGGAAAGGAAAAAAATGAAACATCACTATGAACTAGGTTATATTGCAGAGTAATCACATATAATAATAGAAAAAGACAATGCTAAATCTGATAAGATACAGGATCTAAATTATTAACATATAGTATGGTTGAATGAAAGCAATCTACCGAAAAATGTAACATATATCTAAAAGTATGGGAATCTCAAATGCAGGAACAATCTATAGTAATAAATCTCTTCATATCTGCTGATTCAGAGTAACTGAAATAGAAATATCACAATGAAACAAAATTCATCAACATCTTGTAACAATATTCTTGCAAAATACAAAAAAAGCAAAATAACTCTTAAAAATATATAGCAATAAAAAGTACATGTATGCTGACTAATACAGCATTTTAGAAAACAAAGAAGTTTCATTAATAATATCTTATAACAAAACATAATAAAATATCTAAAAAGAAAATGATAGATAACACTGTAAAACAAATTCATATTTAAAAATTATCAAATTTATCAGACTAATGCTTATTTAAAAGGGAGGGGATGTACCTAATGTTTAATTCTAAACATATCAAAACAGAGGGGTGAGGGACTTTAGAGAATGATATTTCTCGAGATTATGAGATATTTCTATATTTTTGGTAATTTTGTATTTTTTACTTACACCAAAAAGAATTAATTATTGCGGAAATTTATAGAACTTTTTTAGTGTAAACAAAAATTTTGATTACACATAATATCAATACAAAATTTATACTTTTAACAGATTATTAAATATATTTATATAATTACTTTGATTTAAAAAATTTCAAGTCATAGTAACAAAATTTGACTTAGGAAGACAAATTTATTGAACATTAAGAATATAATTAAAAATATACTTATAGTGCAAGAAAATATGCATATTTATCATTTACACAAAAATAGCTTTTGTTTTACAGATGCAATATTTGATAAATATGCATTTTTTACTATATTTATATAATTTCAGTAAAAGACTTGAACCAGCAGATCATGGAAAGAGTAATCAGGAGTTGAAACTTGATAAAAACCACAACCTTAGAGAGGAAAACGCCAAATACTGTGTGCTGTGCCAACAGTACAGAGCTATATTACATAATGGTGGTTGTGCTGGTCACCTGGTTTTGTGTTTTAAAAGTTGGCTGGCCAAATGACACATTTCCAGTGGACCTCTGGCATAGACGGATGGAATTCATCAGAATGTGAATGCAACAGCACCACAAGGCAGGGAGCATCTTTTCATTTTTTAATACTGGCTTCTCCACTGCCTAAAAGTAAAAATCAAATCCATTGATTAAAACACACATATTGTTAAATTCAATAAACAGAAGACTAGAAATATACATCATTTATTTTGAAGCCAAACTAATATGTGAGCAATTTTCCTTTTCTTTTAAAAAGAAGGAGTGTCAACACAACATAAATTTTAGTCATGTTGCTATGATTAGAATGACATTCAGAGGGGATTTTTAAAGTAAAATAGACCATAATTATCATTTTCCATGAAAAGAGAAACCTGAAAATGCAACACAGCTACTCCATTAACAACATATGAAATCCAATGAACAAACTTTGGCACCAGCTTCTGAAATTTGTAACCAGAGCATTGCCTTTAATGTAGGTGACAAGTTTTATGTATATTAAAGTTTACAGAGCATTTAACTGAAGAATGTTATATAATCTTCTTATTCTACAGAAAGAATATACAGTAATACCTCAGCTACCATACCAATGCTTTTGCTAATGAATGTTTCAGTTATCTAAGATTTTGTCACCGATTCTTCTGGTGAGTGGACAAGGTTTTGGTTAAATGCCTTAACGCTCATTGTAATATAACTTAGCTTTGTTGCATTTTAATTGGACAATCATGTTTTGTTAACAAAATTTTGGCTACCAAATGTGATTTCAGAATGAATCTCTCTGAATGAATGATATCTCTGTTAGCAAGGGTATCAAGCTATTAACTTTCCCTTTCTTCATATACTCCTAGTTTTTTAAACTTGCAATTTGCATTTATGCATTAATAACCTGATTGTAATTTATTTTGAAATTTGAAAGCAATTATATTTTTAACAAGTGCAAAACATTTTAAATTTCTTGTGCATTTTTCACATAATATATAACAAAAATGCAACTTAATCAAAACTGCTCATTATTATTTTTTAATGACTTTAAAAAATGTTAAAATACAAAACAAATAGGTGTTGCTATCCAACGTACAATTTATTCACAAGTTTAACATAAAACTCTACGTTTCAGTTTAATCTTTAAAACCTTCATCAGGAGAAAAATTTTCTAAAATATAAATCGACAACAAACTCTTTACATGCTACATTTTGAAATCAATTCAAAATACAAAACTTTCTAACGGAAACCTCTTACTCCCAAATAAACAGTTCAGTGGCGCCATCTTTTAACCAAAGATGCAAACGAAGAAAGAAATGCTGAAAAAAGTGGAATTTTCATTGACTTTTCAAAATTGAAAGCCATATTTCTGGGATGTGAAAGGAAACATTATCATTACACACTTCATGGTTTCATAGACGAATTTCTAAAGATTCACGAATAATAGCATTGCGCGGAATAACTTGCTTGGAAATAACTTTAGCATGGTCAAAGTCTATAAATGAAATGAGTCCTTTATGGTAGCTTCTTGAGAGTGCTGTAGAAAATTTACGAAACTTCAAATCATTTTTATGTTCTTGCAATCTTTCGAAAAATCGACGTTTAGTCATACCAATATAGGAAGAGGTGGTCCCATCTGTAAATTTAAAGGGAATTTCATACACTCCAGAAAAAGATGAAAAAGGAATTGGATCTATTTTTTTTTTACACATAAGATTAAACAATGTCATAGAATTAGAGGCAACAAGTTGAATGTTGAATTTCATGAAAAACTTTTTTAACTTTTCAAATAAGATAGGAAAATATGGAACCTTTCGGTAAACTTGATTAACTTTGGGGGAGGGGGGATTAACAGAAACTTTATACTTATCAACCAATTTATAGATAAGGCTTGAATTAAAACCATGACATAATCCAATATTAACGATGAAATTGATTTCATCATCCAAAAATTCATCGGAACAAACAAGTAATGCACGCTGGATAAATGACCTAAATGCTGCAATCTTATAATTCCATGGGGCAGCTGCAGTGACAGGAATAACATTGTTTAATTTCATAGATTTCCGGAAAATTTTCCGTTTTAAACAATTGTTTTCTTTAATAAGGAGAACATCAAGAAAAGGAAGCGAGTTATTGTTTTCTAACTCCATCGTGAACTTAATATTGTTATCAAGTTGGTTAATTTCGTCAAAAATTTTTTCTAAGGATTGTTTCCCTTCTTCCCAGATAATAAAAATGTCATCGACATACCGTAACCATAATGAAGGTATAGGAAAATGCTTCTTAAAGATGAGTTCTTCTAAAGGACGCAATTTGAATTCTGCCAGAATACTAGAAATAGGTGAACCCATAGGAGCTCCTTTCTGCTGTTTAAAATATTTATCTTTAAAAATAAATACATTACTTTCCTTAATTAAGTTTAAGCCCGACTTAATTGAAAATTTCATATTATCACTTAAATGAGGTAACCCATCAATGGATAAGCCTATGGAAAGAATAACTTCTTCCACATCGATGGATGGAAACAATGACACAATGTCAAAACTTGCCAAAATTGCATTATTAGGAAGATTAAAATCCTTAATTCGATTAATGAATTCCAACGTAGAAGAGATAGAAAAAGTTGAAGAGGGGAGAATACTTTTAAGAAAAAATGCAAATGCTTTTTCAACAAAATATAACGGCCCTTGGCATCGAGAAACAATAGGACGAAATGGAAACCAGTTTTGTGGTCTTTAAGACGAGCAAAAATACGTGGGGTAATCCCAGTGGGGTTTAATTTAATTTTATCTTTGATCAAAGTAGGCCATTCACCATTTCTGATCAGTTCCTGTGTTTTACGAAAAAACTTAGGATTTGGATCTTTAACAAGCGTTGAGCATGACAATTCTTGAATGCATTCATCCATCTTCAAAAAATACTGGTCTTGATCTATAATGGCAATTTTTCCGGATTTATCTGTTTTCATAAAGAAAATGTCAGAATCTTTCTTTAATTTTGAAATGACATGTGGAATTCTACAATTAGGAATTTTACTGTTTAAAAACTTCATGCTAATATTACAAACTTGATGTCTGGCCATTTCTCTTTCAGAAACTGGTATAACTTGAATTATACTTTCTAAATCTGAACAAAAGTCACTCTTATATAACAATATTAAGTTCACGATGGAGTTAGAAAACAATAACTCGCTTCCTTTTCTTGATGTTCTCCTTATTAAAGAAAACAATTGTTTAAAACGGAAAATTTTCCGGAAATCTATGAAATTAAACAATGTTATTCCTGTCACTGCAGCTGCCCCATGGAATTATAAGATTGCAGCATTTAGGTCATTTATCCAGCGTGCATTACTTGTTTGTTCCGATGAATTTTTGGATGATGAAATCAATTTCATCGTTAATATTGGATTATGTCATGGTTTTAATTCAAGCCTTATCTATAAATTGGTTGATAAGTATAAAGTTTCCGTTAATCCCCCCTCCCCCAAAGTTAATCAAGTTTACCGAAAGGTTCCATATTTTCCTATCTTATTTGAAAAGTTAAAAAAGTCTTTCATGAAATTCAACATTCAACTTGTTGCCTCTAATTCTATGACATTGTTTAATCTTATGTGTAAAAAAATAGATCCAATTCCTTTTTCATCTTTTTCTGGAGTGTATGAAATTCCCTTTAAATTTACAGATGGGACCACCTCTTCCTATATTGGTATGACTAAACGTCGATTTTTCGAAAGATTGCAAGAACATAAAAACGATTTGAAGTTTCGTAAATTTTCTACAGCACTCTCAAGAAGCTACCATAAAGGACTCATTTCATTTATAGACTTTGACCATGCTAAAGTTATTTCCAAGCAAGTTATTCCGCGCAATGCTATTATTCGTGAATCTTTAGAAATTCGTCTAAGAAACCATGAAGTGTGTAATGATAATGTTTCCTTTCACATCCCAGAAATATGGCTTTCAATTTTGAAAAGTCAATGAAAATTCCACTTTTTTCAGCATTTCTTTCTTCGTTTGCATCTTTGGTTAAAAGATGGCGCCACTGAACTGTTTATTTGGGAGTAAGAGGTTTCCGTTAGAAAGTTTTGTATTTTGAATTGATTTCAAAATGTAGCATGTAAAGAGTTTGTTGTCGATTTATATTTTAGAAAATTTTTCTCCTGATGAAGGTTTTAAAGATTAAACCGAAACGTAGAGTTTTATGTTAAACTTGTGAATAAATTGTACGTTGGATAGCAACACCTATTTGTTTTGTATCGATATTACAATGTAAAGTCCTTTATTATTATGTTAAAATACATTCAGCAACCTTAATTAAGTTGATGATTGTATTTCTTTTAAGCATATGTTTCATGTATAACTTATGCATAATTGACCAATTTTGATGTTAATATTATGATTTCTAGTAATTCTATGATACACTTAAATTTACTGATATCTAAGGTCAACAATTGAATAATACGGTACTTTCCCATTATACCATCACCATGCCAAAATGGATGCTAATGAGCCATTTATATCATGCCTGGACATGCACAGGATTTTTATTGCAAATTATGCCAAACATTGTGATTTGATATTTATTAAACATGGATCATTTTATTATCATTATTATTTAATCATAATCTCACAAAACACCTTGATTTGCTATTTTTCGAATAGAAAATATTTATTATTAAATTATAACTCACATTTAGATAACACTAAGATCATTTTACAATTTAACAGTTACTTGCTGACAAGAAAGTTGTAACAAAATTGTTTCAGAACTTTGGAATGATACATTAAAAAAAATTTTTGTTCAAAAAACCATTAACAACTTCATTTAAAAAATGTAATATTTACTGCAATGCTAAGAAACTTTTAGAATTTCCTGCCTGCAGTTTAAATCGAGCTTAATTTTATTCAGTGGTGTAGTCGTAAAAAAAGCAGAGGGTATACGCTCTAAGCAGAGGGTATACGCTCAAGGCAGAGCGTATACCCTAGAGTGTAGATACTATATTTGTATTGATACTAAAATTGTATACTAAATTTTGATACTAAATTGTATTTTTTACTAAATTGATTTGATACTAAAATTGTATTAGAGGTACAATTCTAGATTATTTTTCATAACGGCATTAAAACAGAATTTACTTCCCTTTCATTGCAAGTTTCGGTTGGGTTGCAGTTGAAATATGTTGGGCTTGGGTCGGCAAAAATTATTCTTGCGGGTTCAGATCGAGGAATTTTTTTGTCAGGTTCGGGTCAGGCTGTGGGTTGACTTAAAATGGAATTTTTGGATTCGGGTCGGGTAGCAGGACTCTAAAAGAAACCTTATAATGGCTAGTTATGCTAGATATTCCGAAGTGAAGTTTCAATGTTTCAATATTATTTACTTTAATGCAAAAAATGTACAAAATTATAAAAAGATACATAAATTTTTAACGTAAAAAAAAAATAACTTTTCACAAAATTAAACACACCTTTAAAGAATTTTCATAAAGGTGTCTGCTCTACTGCTTCAGTAGTTGACCAAGTTACTGTCTCTTCTGATCCTGATAAAAGTTTAGATACTTTTGTTTGAAATTCTTGTTGTAATCTCTCAACAGCCTTCAAAAGAAACAAAAATGTAACTTACTTGTTTTATATTTAGGATAAAGACATTGTACTACCAATGTTCAAAAACATACAGTAACATTATATTCCAAAGAGATATTTCTGAAATTGTGGCTGTAAAAAGTCATATCATAAAATACAATTTTTCTTGTAAATAAACAATACACACAATAGAATACAGCACACCCTTATGTGTCTTAATCTAAAATGGCCACTACATTACAAATTTTTAAAAATTCAAACTGGCTTTTAACAATTAACTTATATCAATGACTACAAGAAAAAATAAAACATGAGTACAAAATTAGAACAAAAAAAGAAAGAAATTCCCTTGTCCTAATTGGATGTTGCTGTGTGTTTGTAATACCTTCCTCTCAATAGATGGCGCCTCTACTGGGCGTTTGTTGCGATTGGAGATCGCCAGTAATCGCAGTTGTGCGCTAGTCGCTATGTAGTGAGGTTGTTCTTATTCTAATAAAGCTATGTTAGTTTATCCTAGAATCACGGCGTCTGTTCCACAACTTTAGTAAGTGTTAAAAGAGAAATTTTTTTTCTTCTCTTCCTTGATTGGAATGACGCCGCTGATCTTTGCCGCGCCGTGTTAACCCTAACATGCGGTTGCCGGTAGCAGCGCACGCGGCCGTACGAAGTCTAACGCATTGGTGCGTATTTTTTGCATAAGATGGGCTCTTTGGGCAGATTAAAGAGTACGATTCATCAGCAGAATCGTGGACTTTGTATACGGAAAGACTGGAACAGTTTTTTTTATAGCTAATGGGATCGATCAAGCAGATTGAAAAAGGGCTATTTTTCTAACTGTCGTCGGCCCAACTACCTATGCCTTAATACTTAATCTCCTTTCACCTGCGGCACCAAATACGAAGACTCTGGTGGAAATAATTAGAGTTCTGAATTCGCACTTAGATCCAGCGCCGTCCGAGATCGTTGAGAGATATAAATTCAATAGCAGAGTGCGACGCGCCGGCGAATCAGTCGCCAATTTCATCGTGGAGTTACGCAGCTTGGCTAAGCATTGTAATTACGGCGCATCTCTCGATGAAATGCTGCGAGATCGGATCATTTGCGGGATCCAAGATGAAAGTATCCAGAGAAAACTCCTATCTGAAAGCCAGTTAAGTTTAACGAGGGCTACAGAAATTGCGATAACTATGGAGACTGCGGCCAGGGACGCTAGCAACTTATGGATGGCATCCGGATCCGGCTCGGAAGTAAATAAAATTCATTTAAAGAAGAATATTGTACCCAAAAGTCCGAATTCTCGTGTTTCAACTCAAAATGACGAAAAATGCAATAGATGTGGAGGTAATCACGTGTCCAGTGAATGCCGTTTCAAAAATTCAACTTGCCATGCGTGTAAGAAAATTGGCCACATTGCTAAAGTTTGCCGATCTAAGAAGAAAAATTCTGGAGTTCGGGTGCATAATGTGCAAGTGGAGGAGGCTGAAAATAAAGTACCTGTAACTTACACACTATTCAACATCTCAGGAATGGAAGAAACCTTGCCACCTGCTAGAGTTGAGTGTCTAGTCCAAGGTAAGCCATTCGTTTTTGAAGTGGATTCAGGTGCCCCCTTTTCTCTAATGCCTTTAAATGAATTTAATAAAGTAAAAGAGTATTTTCCTCCTTTGGAGCAAACCTCAATTAAGCTAAATTCTTATACTAAGCATCCTATCGAAGTGATTGGTATGACTCAAGTTGAAGTGTCCTATGAAGCAAAGTCTCACTCATTATCTTTGATGGTTGTTGGACAAGGAAGTATTAATTTAGCAGGCCATAACTGGATTTATCCATTGCAATTAATGAATGTTTTTAAAAATGTAAACCATCCTTATGCCATAAACAATCTGCCAACTTCTGAATTGTTGCTCCAGAACCTTTTAGAAAGATTTAAAGATCTATATCTATTTTCACCAGAATTAGGTCTTGTGAAAGATGCCTGTTGAGAATTCACTGAAACAAGGACTGTAAATTGCTGGTTCTTAAATAACACTAATTAATGACAATCGTTGTGCTGTTTTCCCATTTAATATTACAACCTCTATTGGAATATTTCACACATTTTTGTCAGACACACATATCCGAACGAACGTTCACACACACTCAAAGGGAATTTTTTTTCCTGCTCACAAGGATAAATTTCGAGGCGACGCAGCACCCTCTCTATATTACATTGGTAACTAAATTAATATTTTAAGAATATAAGGATTAAACATATCACCCCCCTTGAAGCCTCAAGGAGGGTTCAAAAAACAGTAAATAATAACATGCACAATAATAATTACATTGAGAGTAAATACACCTTATTCATACTTCTCTTTACGTGTCCATATTTAGTCTTTATTGTCACAACACGAACTTTTTTGTCAAGTCCAGGAAAAAGTTCGGTAATACGTCCAAGTGTCCACTGCAGTGGTGCCGAATTGTTCATGTGTACAAGTACCAAATCTCCAATTTTGAGATTAGGTATCGATTTCCACCACTTGGAACGCGGTTGCAATTGATGTAAGTACTCTTTGGACCAACGGTCCCAGAATTGTTGACGAAGTTTTTGAATGAGACGCCACCTTTCACTAAGACACAAGTTTTTCGTTGGTTGCACTGGTTCAGGAAATTGAGGAATAGGACTGCCAACCAGGAAATGCGCTGGCATCAACGCATTCAAATCACTGGGATCAGACAATAATGCAGTGAAAGGTCTGGAATTTAAACAAGCTTCTATTTGAAACTAAGGAGTGCAGAGTTAGATACTTTCGTTAACATTTGTTTAGCACTTTTAACTGCTGCTTCCCACAAACCTCCAAAATGTGGTGTATATGGAGGAATGAAGGACCACTCAATGCCCTTCATAGAGCAGAAATCCTGTACCTTTTCTTCTCGACACAATAGAGCTAGTTCTTTAAGGTGCCTGGCAGCTCCCTTAAAATTAGAACCGTTATCGGAGATTATCTTACTCGGACAGCCTCTTCGAGAGATGAATCGGCATAATGCAGCAAAGAAACATGCAGTAGAAAGCTCAGACACCAATTCAAGGTGTATGGCCTTTGTAGCTGTGCAGATGAAGAGGCAAATATACGACTTGAATTTGGCGACCGATCTTTTATGAGCACATTTAGTATAGATAGGACCGGCATAATCCAATCCTACAATGTCAAAAACACGAATCTGCATAATCCGAGTAGATGGTAGATTTCCCATCAATTGAGGAGAAGCCCTTAAATTCCATTGAAGGCATTTTATGCAATCTCTAATTTGCTTGCGAACTGTAGAATGACCATCTACGAACTAAAACTTTTGTCGTATCAGTGACAGTGTAAGCTGTGGACCAGCATGACGGTTAGTGACATGATAATATAATATGAGCTTAGTTGTAAATTCGTGGTTTTTTGGCAACAGCATGGGATGCTTTTGGTCATAGTTTAAACTTGAATGATTTGCTAGTCTGCCTCCTACATGAATTATACCATTGCTATCCAAAAACACATTCAAAGGTAGCAATTTGCTCTCCCTAGGTAATGGTTTTCCTTCAACTAGGTAATTCAATTCCGATGAAAACTCAAACTTTTGGATTAAATTCACTATACGGATAATTGCTCTATCAAGCTCTTTTGATGTTAACCAACCTGAAATTCTTGACGCACCTGGACGGCTATTGCTTAGAAATCGTAAAATCCAAGCACACACACGGATTAATTTTGAAAAAGGAAGATATTTTAGCTATAAATTCAGGCAATGACACCATTTTTGTAGCACATGTAGTTGCAGTAAATTTCCTTTCTTCCTTTCGGAAATTATCTGATAGTGATTAGGCATCATTTATGTCAAAATCGGCTTGTTCCTTTAAGGGCTGACTTAGCCAATCAGGACCATGGAGCCCCAAGTCATTATTTACAAGTTGAGATGGTAATAGACCCCTTGTGCCAAGATCAGCTGGATTGCAAGTTCCAGGAATGTAATGCCATTTCACTGAGGGGATGGTTGTTTGTATTTTAGACACCCTGTTAGCCACAAATGGTTGCCATCGATATGGTTCGGTTAACAACCACGCTAACGTTATAGTGGAATCTGTCCAAGCCAGGGTATTTTGGATTGGTTAAGTGGATATCTCTCAAAACCACTTGCAAAACATCAGCAAGTAATAATGCTGCACATAACTCCAGACGAGGCAAGGATTGTGTCTTCAAGGGAGCAACTCTTGTTTTGGAGGTAAGTAACGAAACACAAATGTCTGAATTAGACAGAATACAACGCACGTAAACTACAGCACAATATGCCTTTTCAGAGGCATCGCAGAATGTGTGCAACTCGATATTAACGCGCATAGGATTTAGGACACATCTTGGTGTTTTGATTTGGTTGATAAGGTGAAGCTCTTTTCTAAATGAGATCCACAACTTGTTCAGATCTTCCGGGATTGGCTCATCCCATGTAAGCTTGTGCTTCCATAATTCTTGAAGTAATATTTTCATAAATACTACGCATGGAGATATCAATCCCAATGGATCAAACATACGAGAAACTTCAGATAATATTTCTCTTTTGCTATTCTCTTTTTTCTCTTCCATTGGTAATACTGAGAAACTAAAGCTATCTATTTTTGGATGGAAAATGAGGAGAAAAGGTAATTTGTGAAACACCATTTGTATAGGTGTCCGCAGAACCTAAACAAGAAATTAGAACATTTGCTCTCTTTTTTGGTAGTCCAAGCCTTTTAAGACAATCATTTGTGATTAAACAGGCTTGACTTCCAGGATCTAGAAGAGCCTGGCACAATTGAACCTTTCCTTCAGAATCATTCATGCTTACGCAGGGCTTAAATTCTAACAAAAAAAGTTCCGGAGCCCTAATATTCTGCACTACCGGTACAACAACTGTACCGTTCCACCTGTTAAGAAATATTAACAAGCTTATTTCCCAGTTCTCAATGCCTCTAATTATATTCAATAGTACATTAACCCTGGTAGTATAATTTACAGTTCGTTATTTATAAATCTTTATTTTTATTAAGGTCATTTTATTTAAATAGTATAAGTATAAAGTATTCTGTATTTAAAAGTATTCTGGAAATTAAAACTCACCTTTTATCTTGCGTTCATTCTTTTAATCCTTTAGTTATTTATTCAGCTTTACGTTTCTTTAGTTACAGTTCATTGATAACGCCGTATCTTTATTTTTATAACTGCAGATGTTTACGTTTTCCACGCGACATAGTAGAATTTACGAGAGCGTATGACGTGGTGTACTTTTCTCCCGACAGATGGCGGGAACGGATTTATGAATGAATTAGTTGACGTAGTTCGTCACCGGCAAATCACCACCTCGTAGATCATTCTGGAGAGTGGGCGTGTCGACACGTGCCGTTCCAGCTGCTGTATTTAAAGGGGTTATTTGGAAGGAAATGTTACTTCCCTTACTTGTTTTATCTACCAATGTTCTCGATACGAGAATTGCTTTAAGCGTTCTCGGGATGCTGCATTTGATCTTGTGGTAAAAGTTTAAAATCATGCGGCTTATTTTTATTTTTCGTTCTGTTTTTAAAATCATCTTTTAAAGTTACGATATTTAAGCTTTTCTGTTCTTCATGGCTTCTAAGTTAAAGTGTTTAAAAATGGCTGTTTTGTTTTAACGTGACTCATTGTTTATTTCATCAATATTTGGTTTATTTTTAAAGACTGTTTTTATCAAGATATTTTACTGTGAACTTTGGATCTTAATAAAAGAAGTTTAAGCCTGGAGCTTTATCTCATCTGTCAATTTACTTCATCCACTTTTTAGCATTTCTTCATTCAACGTACTTCATAATTTTTCTCATTTACATATTTTAGAAATCCATCCTCCGATCTACTCCCACTGTTGAACTCTGCGTTATCAACATAATTTTTTTAATCAGTGTTACAAGTGTAAGATGTTGGGGAATTGGTATTAGTGCTAATCCCTAACAGTTTAGGTTATGGGCAGATAAGTCCAGATTTGAGGATATGGATTAATGGAGAGGATTGAATTTGATAATCTTCAGTTGGCCCTTTACCCTTTATAGAGGTCTATGAGAAATATTTAAGTTAAAAAGAATGACGCAGCGTGATTAAAAAGAGGGGGGGGCCGAAGATTTAGTACGTGTCTGAAAAAAAAAAAAAAATTTTTTTTGAAGAAGATTATGGAGAAAGTTTTATATTTTTAAATTCTAGTTTTATCATTCATCTTCATTTATTTTTTTTGTTGATGAAAAATGGCCGGCAACACAATAGAAAAGCTGAACTCCACGAATTATGCTGGATGGAGTATTGACATGAAATATGTCCTAATTGACAAAGGACTATGGGACATTATAGAATCTGGTAAAGAGGAGCTGGTCCCGAGTAGTTCAGTAACTGAATCAGATGCAAGCATTTTTAAACAGCGTTCAAGGCAAGCTCTTTCGGCAATATTTTTAAATATTGAGGGAGAATTTAAGCGTGTAATTGCTGAATGTACAAACGCTGTTCAAGCTTGGAACAAAATCAGGTTACATTTCCATCCCGACTCCAGGTCATTCTTGATGAAGTCATTTAGTGAATTGATAGAATGCAGAAAGAAGGAGAGCGAGTCGATAAGTATCTTTGCAACTAGATTAAGGAGGCTTATGAGTATAATTAAAGAACAAGATAAAGGGTTTAACGAGATTTATTTAAGTTTTCAATTAATACGGTATTTACCACGGAAATATGATGGTATTGTGCAGAGTATCTTGAGGTGGTCCGAAGACGAGTTTAAGTTTGAGAAGATAGTTTTAGAATTAGTGTCTGAAGAGACCAGATTGACTGTTCGTGATCAAGATAGTTCTAAGTACGTGCCATCAGCTAATAGTGTAAAATGCAAGAAGAAACCTCGTTTTTATAAGAAATGTTGGCATTGTGGGGTTTCTGGTCACGTTCGAAGCAAGTGTCGCAAGTATCTGAACTCTCGTTATAATCCTGATCGACAGAGCTATCCAACTTATGCAGAATCTTCACCAAAATCCAGGAGTTCTTCTGATTTTTCTCCGACTGTGCCCAGAGGTAGAGGATCTCACCGACGTGATTATCGTGACTCATCGACTGATTCCGCTGCTGGCCGGAGTTTTTCTCGTGATTCCAGACAGTACCCTAGATCTCCATCGCCCAGGCCTTACAGAAGATCCCGTAATTTTGGAAAGAATCATGTATCCAGACAACAGCCCAGAAAGCATGGAGCAGATATAGAGGACTTTCCTGACAGCTCACGTAAGTCAACTTATGTTGTATCTCAAGCCAGTTTATGTAATGCATCGGATGTTGACACCTGGATCTTTGATTCAGGTGCTTCACATCATTTCTGTTCTAATCGTAATTTATTTGTTAAATTTTGTAATGTTTCAGATGAACAAATGAATGTGGCTGTTAAGGATATATCTTTTCCGATTGAGGGTAAGGGAGAGGTAAAATTACGCTTTGGACAAAGAGTGTTCACCTTTACGGAGGTGATGTACTCGAGCCAACTAAGACGTAATCTAATCTCTGGCCCTCAGTTGGATAAGAGAGGCTTAACTTTTCTGGGTGGTGGAGGCGTAATTGACATCATGAGGGGAGACATTATTTTATTCAATGCATTTTTGAAAAATGGGTTTTATCAGTTTTTCCCTAGGGCTCCTAAACCTTTGAAAAATGTATCTTTTGAATCTAATTCTGCGGGTAATGCTAAACGTATAAGTAAAATGCAATTATGGCACCGCCGATGTGGGCATATTAGTCCCTCTGTTTTGATTCATACATGCAAAGAAAATGGGGTCCGGGGATTGGTTGATCTGAAAGATAACGATTTTCATTGTGAAGTCTGTAAGTTGAATAAGTTTATAAGACCTTCATTTAAACCCATTGGCAGCATTCGTTCTGAACATCCCTTAGAACTTTTATTTGCAGATGTTTGGGGACCTTGTAGAACTGTTGGGAGAAATGGGGAAAGGTATTTTCTTTCAATTATGGACGACTACTCCCGTAGAGTTTCAGTATACCCAATGAGATTAAAATCGGATGTTTTTGATATTGTCAAATCTCATATTACTCGTGCAGAAAATTTCTTGGGTAGAAAAGTAAAGAATTTTAAGTCTGATAACGGGGGTGAGTTCGTCAATGATAATTTTGAAATATATTTTGATGAAAAGGGAATACATCACGAGTTGACAAATCCATTTTCTCCCCAACAGAATGGGGTCATTGAGAGGTTTATGCAGACGGCTGTCAATGGAGTCCGTACTATTTTGGCTGAAAGTAAATTGAATCCCAGGTTTTGGCCAGAGGCCTTAAAATATTTTTGTTATACCTGGAACCGGGTCTGTCCTAAGTCTTTAACGAAGACTCCGTTTGAATTGTATGGGGGCCGAAAGCCATCTGTGAGGCATCTTAAACCTTTTGGGACAACTGCTTACGTGGGAATTCCTCACCAGAAACGTAATTCGAAGTTAGATCCAAAAGCAAAAAAGGGCTATCTTGTGGGTTATGCTTTTAATACCAAGGGTTACCGGATCTGGATACCTGAAAATGATCAAATTGTTGAAACTATTAGTGTTACATTTAGAGAGATTCCTGAGGATGTTCCTGGAGGCAGTGGATTCGTGATGGGCCCGGGGTCTTGTGATCCTTTCTCCATTGACTCCGGTGATAATCAGGGTGAAGATGCTGGAGGAGTAGATTCTTGGGGACCCTTGAATCCTCCCGGCATACCACCGGATTCCCGGGTTAATGGGGAGGGGGTTGCGGATTCCGAGTCCGATTCCGAAGCTGAAGACGTTAAGACCCCTATTTCCTCCAAGCGAGAAGTTAGGTGGTTACGTAAACCCGTAGTGCGATCTTCCAGGGACAGAACAGATATTTACTATTTTGAGGAAGGTAAAACTAATAGATTAAGATCACCTGCAGAAGTTGAGAGGTATTGTAATGTAAATGGTATTAAGTATGATCCAAATCTTTTTGATTTCAGTGGCTCAAATACGTATGCTGGTTTAGTCCCTATACATTCTGAATCTGATGACGAGAACTCTGATAATCCTGAATCTTCAAATATATCTGCATGACTAGACAATATAATAATTCCTAACTCTTTTAAGCAGGCTCAGAAGTCTCCGCAGCGTGCGATGTGGTTTGATGCAATGCGAAAGGAAATCGGGGTTATGAACGAACGGTCGGTTTGGCATTTGGAAAATTTGCCAGGAAACGTGACCCCAGTGGGCTGTCGGTGGGTATACACGGTCAAGAGGGACGAAAGAGGACGAATCGCTCGTTTTAAGGCCCGTTTGGTGGCCCAGGGATTTAAACAAGTGAAGGGCGAATCGTATGAGGAGTCCTTCAGCCCTGTTGTAAACTTTGGAGTGATTCGATTTTTCTTTTCCCTCTTAGTATCGTGTTGCGGATGGTCACACGTTCAGTGTGACGTAACAAGCGCCTACCTATACGCCCCGCTACGGGAGTCTGTTTTTATGTCACAACCGCCCGGTTTCGTTATCCCCGGTAAAGAGCATATGTATTGCAAACTGGATCGAGCGCTGTATGGGCTGCATCAAAGTGGCCGGGAGTGGTATTATGAAATCCATAAGGTTTTATTAAAGATTGGTTTTAGGAAATTTGAGTCATGTAACTGTACTTACCTTTTTGATTCTGATATAGTTCTGCTACTATACGTTGATGACTTCGTAGTTTTTGGAAAATTTAAGAAGAAGATTGACATAATCCTGGATTTGCTTGGAAAGAATTTTGACATCAAGCTTTTAGGAAGAACACGTAAACTTTTAGGGGTCGAATTTGTTGAAAAGGGGAATTCATTATGCATACACCAGTCTAGTTATATTGATGAGGTGTGTGATAAATTTAAGAATTTTCGAATTCCTATTTCATCTCTCCCTATTAGTAAGGGTGTTATATTATCTAAAGTTAATTGTCCTTCTTCTGATTCCGAAAAGGGGTACATGGCTCGTTTTCCTTACAGAAGCTTACTGGGTTGTTTATCATTTATTGCCAGTAGAACCAGGCCAGATATTAGTTATGCGGTTAATATATATAGTCAGTTTCAGTCTAATCCGGGTATTTCACATTGGGATGGGTTATTACGGTTGCTTGGTTATTTAAAGTATACTCGACACTACCATCTCCGGTTACGGTGTAACGAGGAGAAGTTGGTTGCCTTTTCTGACGCTGATTTTGCGGCGAATCGGGATGACCGAACATCGGTTGGTGGGCAAATAGTCATGGTTGGCAGTTCCCCCGTGGACTGGCGTACCTTTAAAGAAAAGTGCGTCAGTTTATCCACAATGGAGTCGGAATTTGTCGCCATGACTGAGGCCTCCAAAAACCTGGTTTGGTTTGACCGGATCCTGCAGGAGTGTCGGGATAGAGCAATCATACGCGATTTAGGTATCAAGTCGAAGCTTTGTGCAGATAACCAGGCGGCCATTAATTTTGTAAAATCACCTATAGAAAACTATAAATCTCGTCATATAGATGTCAAGTTATTTTTTATTAGGGATTTAATTTACAGTGAAGCTTTTGATTTAGAATATATTCCTAGTAAGTCAAACCTCAGTGATGTCTTTACGAAGCCTCAGACCAAACACGATTTGTTAATTTTTGTTAGAACTGTATTTGATACAGGTTTTTAATGTTTAAATAGTTTTTCAGATTGTTTTTAGATTTTTGTTTGAAGTTTTTAGAAATCATACTGCGTACCACCATTTTTCTTCAGTATAAGATTTACGTGTATTAAGATGTATAAAGTTTGTAATCCTGTGTACGTGGTGAGTGGCCATAGCCATTTACATGGTTTAAACAAACGATGTTTAGCAAGTTTTTATCTAGCTTTTTATGAAGTCTCTTGATCACAATTGTTTTTCATTACCTTTTTCGTCTAGCTGTTAAGCATTTAATTCCCATCCAATGGTGGAAATGGTGCCTCTTACCATTCTATTCTTGGGGGTTCGAGCAGCCCACAGTACCGTTTCGGGTGGGTGGTCCCTTGGGAGACAAATGCCAGAGAACTTTCTGAGGTAGTTTGTGTGAGAGGTAACCGCCACTGGCGGATCTGCTGCGGGCATTGTATTTTTGATTTTGTGAGTCCCTAGTTTTTATATATGAGAATGTCACTAGTCCCCGTTTATCAGCTGGTTGAGAGAAGTATATGTAACTTGTTTTTTTTGGATATATCTATTTAATAGTTTAAAGTTTCTGATTAATCTGTTTGAAGTTTAAATATATATTAAATTAAAGTTAAAGTAATAGAAATTAAGAATATGAATTTTTGTTTAGGAAATCCAGTTTCTCTCCTTTGTAGCAACAGTTTTTTTTGAGGTTTATGTTTTTAAAGTTGTTATACCTTTGTTAAGTCTTAAGCTGGATTTAGTACTGTTATATTTATATAGAAGTTTTGTTACAGGAATATATCTTATGATAATGGACTATTTTTGTATTGATTATGTTGTTTCTAATAGATCTTTTATTTGCAGGCATCTGATATCTTCAATGTGAATATTTGTGCGAATGTAGGTAGAGAAAATGGATATTGCTGTAAGATGTTGTCTGTAGATGGATAAGTGTACAGCTATTTATTGTTGTGTCTTATTAATCAGATGCCAAGTTATTGCTTAAGTTTGTCATTTTTACTGGATTTTGGAAGCTACTGGGAGAGACTGATGAAGTTACTCTAATTAATTTTTCTATCTTTGTTCTTGTTAAATAAAAGTTATTTAAGTTTTGTATAAATTTGCATATTTAGCTGTGGTCAAGATGACGGAGTTGGCTAGTATGTATAGTTTCAAATTGAAACGTTACTTTTGTAAGTTGGTACGTATGTTGATTTTTCATTGTGATATTTTTCAATTTGTTAAATGTTTGAATTGTGTTTATATTGTTAGAAGTTTAAATTTTGAATTTTTGTAAAGAGGCCATGAATGGATTTAGGCGAGTTTTTATGCTGGATCTTTTGGCTTTTGACTTTAAAGTTTTTTTGATGGTTAATTGGTGGGATTTCGTTTGGAAATTTTTGTTGGGCATTTCTCGGTTTTTAATGTTAGTTGTTAAATTTAAAGCATTGGGAGTTTATTAATGCTTAATTCTTGTTAGTTGTTAGCCATTATCGGGCATTCCTCATGTTAAGTGTTAGGATTAATATTTCGTTTAGTTTTGTTCATTGTTTTTAACCGTTTTTATAGAAAGAAGGTGTTCCATGGTCAGTGAAGATTTTTAGATCTTTTATTTTTCGTTTTTGATTGAGACATTGAGAGGGGGGGCACTTGTTAAGAAATATTAACAAGCTTATTTCCCAGTTCTCAATGCCTCTAATTATATTCAATAGTACATTAACCCTGGTAGTATAATTTACAGTTCGTTATTTATAAATCTTTATTTTTATTAAGGTCATTTTATTTAAATAGTATAAGTATAAAGTATTCTGTATTTAAAAGTATTCTGGAAATTAAAACTCACCTTTTATCTTGCGTTCATTCTTTTAATCCTTTAGTTATTTATTCAGCTTTACGTTTCTTTAGTTACAGTTCATTGATAACGCCGTATCTTTATTTTTATAACTGCAGATGTTTACGTTTTCCACGCGACATAGTAGAATTTACGAGAGCGTATGACGTGGTGTACTTTTCTCCCGACAGATGGCGGGAACGGATTTATGAATGAATTAGTTGACGTAGTTCGTCACCGGCAAATCACCACCTCGTAGATCATTCTGGAGAGTGGGCGTGTCGACACGTGCCGTTCCAGCTGCTGTATTTAAAGGGGTTATTTGGAAGGAAATGTTACTTCCCTTACTTGTTTTATCTACCAATGTTCTCGATACGAGAATTGCTTTAAGCGTTCTCGGGATGCTGCATTTGATCTTGTGGTAAAAGTTTAAAATCATGCGGCTTATTTTTATTTTTCGTTCTGTTTTTAAAATCATCTTTTAAAGTTACGATATTTAAGCTTTTCTGTTCTTCATGGCTTCTAAGTTAAAGTGTTTAAAAATGGCTGTTTTGTTTTAACGTGACTCATTGTTTATTTCATCAATATTTGGTTTATTTTTAAAGACTGTTTTTATCAAGATATTTTACTGTGAACTTTGGATCTTAATAAAAGAAGTTTAAGCCTGGAGCTTTATCTCATCTGTCAATTTACTTCATCCACTTTTTAGCATTTCTTCATTCAACGTACTTCATAATTTTTCTCATTTACATATTTTAGAAATCCATCCTCCGATCTACTCCCACTGTTGAACTCTGCGTTATCAACATAATTTTTTTAATCAGTGTTACAAGTGTAAGATGTTGGGGAATTGGTATTAGTGCTAATCCCTAACACCACCGCCCTCCCCCCACCCCTGTAATCTGCATATTTATATTTCGTACATTAATTGCAAAATTTAAAGCATTTTTTTTTTCTTTAGCAAAATAAAAATTTTAAATATATCTATCAGCATATACTTAGCTGTCAACTATTACACTTTTTAGTTATCACTTCTTCTGAATAGTAAAAATCCGTGCCTATTTTTTATGTTAATTAATTGCCGAATTCTGCGATTAAATAGGGTAACGATTATGATTAGGAAATGGTGTTAACACAAAAAAGGGATAGTTCGCACCTATGCATAAGAAAAAATGAATGAAATTTACAGAAATGAATATTTATATGCTGAAGAATGGAACAATGTTTTACAATTTCCTGTAAAAAGTACATATCTTAAACTATAATCATTTCCTTCCGCATAACAATCTTTTGCGGCGAGTCCCTGAAAATCAGATAAAATTAAAAATTTGACAACGTTATCGGAAAGAATCTATGCTTTTATAGAAAAAGGGGAAACACTGCTCGATTGCTTTCTATCAGAATAACAATACATGGTAATTATATCTACTTACAAAGGAAAGTGACTTCGTATAGGTGCACAGAGCCTTAGCGTGGGTACCGTTCATGATACAAAATAAATAGAAAAATCACTAACGTGATTTTTATACTCGTACGCAATAGAAGACAAAAAACCTCGAACAGACAAAACGTCAAGCTGACGCTTGTTGGATAAAACAGAAAATATTCTTTTCAGGTTAGATATCGAAATAATAAAAAGAAAACCCAGCCAATAAAAAATTCTCCTACTGTCACAAAAGAAAATCGAACTGAAAGCAAATTTATTGTTCACTCTCTTGAGTGGCGCCGTATCAACACGTCGCCGATATAAATTTGAAATAGAAAAACACGATTTCTGTTTCCCCTGCATTCTGATCAAAATAGCATTAAAATGATTTGAAGTGGAATATAATACGTAATTTTAAAAGAGGATTTTTTTTCAATACATGAATAAATAAAATTTTAAATGTAATACAGATTGAGCTTGAGTCAGTCTAAGCCTAAAAACTGATATAAAAATTGAGTACGTTTTATCTCCATCCCCTACGTGTGTGACACATTACGTCACATATAAGTGTTTGGGTAAAAAGAATGCAAAAGCTTGGAGATGGGAAGGAAAGGAAAAAGTAATTTAAGCTTCGGTTTTTCGGAAGCGCTATTGCACTGGGCTCCGGAGCCATGTATTTATGAGCTCCGGTGAATTCCGAACAATATTTATATATTTACTAAAAACAGAGAAGTACCGGAGCCGGGCTCTGGTGGGCTCCAGCGCAAATTAAGCCCTGCGCTTACGATTGCTGTACAGAGCAGCACTTGGGCATCCGAGCCAAAATCAGAACAACATGAAGTAATACTAGAGTTTCTGCCAACTTCACTAACTGAATAAGAATCTCTATTAGAACCAAGAGAAACAGCAGGTTGAAAAACCTTAGCTGCAGCAGATAAACTAGCATTAGCTGAATTTGTCACTAATTAATCAGATCTTGACTCAACATTATTATCAAAATGTAGTAAAGTATGATGAGATTGTTTGCATTTCTGACACCTAGCTGTACTTTTACAGTTTGATTTACGATGAAATGGAGTTAAACAATTAAAACAAACAATATTAGACCTCTCAAAATTCACACGTTTATTTACAGATAACTTTAAGAGTGAATCGCATTTATTTAGTGTATGAGCTCCTTTGCAAAAAATACATTGAGTTTGAAATCCTGAAGCCAACAATGTCACATTTTTAGAAAAATTCTTTTTTACTCCCTGATTACCTGAAATAATCGATCTAGCATGATTTGAAAGAAATTCTAGCAGTTCGTTTAACTTTGGAATTTGATCCTTCTTTAACGATCTTTCCCACCAACTTCTAGTAGCTGGATCTAACTTAAATTGCACAATAAATAAAAGCATCGTGTCTGCTGTCTCGTCTATTTTTAAATCTAAAGTTTCGAGTAATCTGACATATTCTTTAGTAGAATCAACTAAATTCAAAATTTGAGAATGCAACTCATTATTTAACTGGGGCATATATAACAGTTTTTTCATCAAGGAACCCAAAATTTCACGTTTATCTTTTCACGTAAATATCTTTCTGTTAAAAGGTCCCAAGCTATTTTGAAATTATCATCAGTGATCGAAAGGGATTGCACTATTTTTTGTGCATCATTCTTTAAAACTCCCTTAAGATATTGCAGTTTCTGAGCCCCTGATAGTTTTTGATTGTCTATAACAGCAGCTTTAAACAAATCCGAAAACGTTAACCACTCATCTACAGTACCTGAAAAAATCAGAAGGGATAAAGTAGGTAGTTTAATCTCATTATAATTAGAATTAGAAGTGACATTATTTATTTCACCCTTTTTTTCATTTCCCTTCATATTTATTCTATCAATAGTAGCTAACATTTCATCTAAAGTTTCAAAAAGCTCTTCGCGTTCATTACTATATTTTTCAATCTCATCATCTTTACATAAACTGAAAATATTACTAAAAATAGCTTTTAATTCCTCTCCAATATCGCTGAATCTGTTTCGAATTACGTTTAATTTAGCTGAATCTAAACTATCTAATTTGTCTGTAGTTTTATTTTTTAATCGGGTTAGAGCCGTTTTTGCAATCTTTTTTTGATTTAAAAATGCCTTTATATCCATTATGAAAAACAAATAGGATACAGAAATACAGTTATAACTCCAGAAATGAAAATCAAAGTATATTCCCTAACTGAACTAATGAATAAACAATGAAAACACAATATGATTCTGATAAAAAACAATAACAAAATAAAGAATCGAAACCACTCACTTAGTTATTTTGAAGTACTATCCAAATGAAGAAAAATAAATTTTTCGAGCAGCAAAAAAGGAAATTATGTACTTCTTTTCACAACAAACGCATATTGCGTAATCAGTAGAATATCCCAGAACGATTTCACAAAGCATTCGAAACGAAACTAAACTAATTTCCAAACTCCGTATCGTCAGACCATTTTATTTTATGTTGAGAATTCACTGAAACAAGGACTGTAAATTGCTGGTTCTTAAATAACACTAATTAATGACAATCATTGTGCTATTTTCCCATTTAATATTACAGCCTCTATTGGAATATTTCACACATTTTTGTCAGATACACATATCCGAACGAACGTTCACACACACTCGAAGGGAATTTTTTTTCCTGCTCACATGGATACATTTCGAGGCGACGCAGCGCCCTCTCTATATTACATTGGTAACTAAATTAATATTTTAAGAATATAAGGATTAAACAATGTCAAGGTGCATTTACTTAAGAAAGTTTCTGCAACTCCAAAATTTTTTAAGGCACGTCCAATACCGTATGCTCTGGTAGACAAAGTTGACCAAGAGATAGTTCGGCTGGTTCAAGCAGGCATTCTTGAACCAGTGAAGACCGCTGAGTCTGCCACGCCTATTGTACCTGTGTTGAAGCGTGACGGCCGCATCAGGATATGCGGAGATTTCAAATTAACGACGAACAAGATGACTTAATTAGAGCAGTATCCACTTCCAAATATCGAAGACTTATTTGCCCAGCTGTCAGGCGGAATTGTTTTCTCTAAATTGGACCTCCGTGATGCCTACTGCCAGTTACAACTGGATGAAGAGTCAAAAGATCGTCATCATTAACACACATAAAGGACTGTTCCGGTACACCAGAATACCTTTCGGAGTAGCCTCTGCTCCAGCTATGTTCCAAAGAGAAATTGATAAAATTCTGTATGGTCTGAAGGCTGCTTGCTATCTTGATGATGTTTTAGTGTTCGGAAAAGATGAAGCTGAACATTTACAGAACTTGACAGCTGTTCTAACGCGGTTACAGGAAGATGGTATGAAACTCAACCCTGACAAATGCGAATTTTTGAAGACTTCAGTTGAATATCTTGGTCATCGGATTGATGGTAAAGGACTTCATCCGCTAGAGTCTAAAGTCGAAGCAGTTGTCAATACACCAGATCCGAAGAATAAGGATGAACTACGTTCCTTCATCGGATTGATTACTTACTATGCTAAGTTCCTGCCAAACATGGCCACTTTGTTAGCCAGCGCCATTATATGAGCTCTTAAAAGATAAAACCAAATGGAAATGGGATAAACTACAGAAAGAAGCTTTCTCTAAAGTGAAAGAAACCTTACGAAATTCATCACTGCTGATACATTTTGACAATAAGAAGGAAGTTGTGTTGGCTTGTGACACCAGTCCCTATGGTCTTGGAGCTGTATTATCTCATGTAAACGAAGATGGTGATCGCCCAATAGCTTTTGCGTCACGTTCCTTAACTGACGCTGAAAAGAATTACAGCCATATAGAAAAGGAAGCTCTATCCCTGGTCTTTGGCGTAACAAAATTTCGTAAATACCTGTTAGAACAAACATTCACATTACTTACTGATCATCGTCCCTTAGTTAATCTCCTTTCTGCAGACAAGCCTGTCCCAGTTGTGGCTGCTGCGCGAATTCAACGTTAAGCTCTGACCCTTGCAGCATATTCATACACTATAAAATACAGGAAGGGTAGTTTGCATGCTAATGCAGATGCTTGCAGTCGGCTGCCCTTAAATACAGAGCATCCTGATCTGCCAGTTCCGACAGAGTCAGTGTTGTTGTTGACACAGTTAGACGACACTCCAGTGACGAGGCATCTGATTGCAACGGAAATTAACAAATGTCCTGATTTACGCAAGCTAAAATCTTATATCTTAAACGACTTTCCGAAGAAAATAGAGCAAAATCTGCACCCTTTTCTAAGAGTAAAAGATGAATTATCTTTTGAAGGAGACATCATTTTCAGGGGCTCACGTGTATTTATTCCACCAAAATTTAGGAAGTTCATACTATATGAGTTTCATTCATCTCACCAAGGTATAACAGCTATAAAGGGCCATGCTCGTTCCAGTGTTTGGTGGCCAGGATTAGATAATGACCTTGAAGCAAGAGTGAAGGGTTGTGTTGTTTGCCAGCAAAATGCTTCAGCACCTCCAGCAAAGTACTCTTCTTGGCCTGTGCCAGAACAAGATTGGGAGCGGATCCACATTGACCATGTAGATCCAGTGGAAGGCCACATGTTGCTAGTAATCGTGGATGCCAAAACAAAGTGGTTAGAAGTGGCACAAGTCTCAAGTACAGCATCTTGTGTAACCATAATGGTGTTACGTAGCCTGTTTTCTCATTTCGGCATTCCCAAAAGTCTGGTCAGCGACAATGGCCCTGGTTTCAGCAGTGCAGAATTTGGTGAAATTTTAGCTAACAATGGCATTTCCGAGGTTAAAACACCACCATACCATCCACGTTCGAATGGTTTAGCAGAACGAGCAGTCCGTACAGTCAAATCAGCCCTGAAGAAAATGACTGGAGGAACTTTTGCAGAGAGGCTGTCTCGATTCCTTTTCAACTACCGCAATACACCATCGGCAGCGACGGGAATATCTCCAGCCATGGCAATGTTCGGTCGGCCTCTTCGAACACGGCTGGACCTAATTCGAGATCCTGTGACCAAGACATGTGAGACGAAAGAGACAGGGTCAAAGAAAATTTCAGAGGGCACTCCAGTTTGGGTGCGTGCATTTGGTCGTGGCCCACCATGGGTTGCTGGCAATATTTTACGTCCATTGGGAAAAGTTATGTGTGAGGTCTCAACCCCCATGGGAAACTGGACTCGACACATCGGCCAGTTAAGGCTCAGACAGGAAGAGCTGACTAGTGAAAATCCAACTCCACTTAAGTTAACAGCTCCTGCTGCACCACAAATAGAATCTGCTGACTTGCAGATTAAGGTACCCACTTGCACTCCCAAATCTCCTGTGCTCTCCTCAGAGGTAAGTTCTCCAGGCTTCGTGAACAAGTCGCCTGCAGACCCCCCAGTGCTATCACCACAAGTGCTTACTTGTGATGAAAATAGTACTCCATTGATTAGACGTTCAAAACATGTAAGAGTAAAACCAGTACGTCTCCAGTTATAAACTGACAAACTGTTCGTTAGTTTTGAACTATTCTCTGTGAAAGACTGTTACATCTAAAATTATAGACTGACAAACTGTTCGTTAGTTTTTGAACTGTTTTCCTTAAAAGACTTGTTTTGAACTGTCTATATGTAATGACGTTTACATCTTGTACTTTCTTTAAGAAGGGAGGGAATGTTGTGTGTTTGTAATATCTTCCTCTCAATAGATGGCGCCTCTACTGAGCGTTTGTTGCGATCGGAGATCGCCAGTGATCGCAGTTGTGTGCTAGTCGCTATGTAGTGAGGTTGTTCTTATTCCAATAAAGCTATGTTAGTTTATCCTAGAATCACGGCGTCTGTTCCACAACTTTAGTAAGCCCTAAAGTTATATCAATTGTGATTTTGAAAATTTGAAAAAAATTTTTTAGGAAAAAGAATTTGTCACATTGTAAATATGACATTTTCATCACAATCATGACTTCTGGTTTTGCACATGGTAGGTTCCCCCCTTAGTAATCCAAATTTTAATTATTTCAAAATTTCCCCTTTAATATTTATTTATTCTCTCATTTCCATTGTTTGGCATTTAAAATTCCCTTTCATTTGACATATCATTTACCATTCTACAATGTTCCTTTTTTATTTTGACTTATCCTCTGAACAATATCATTTTTATTTACTTTCCCATTCAACCTTTTACTGTTTCCGCTCATCTCCTCCTATTTGCACCTGTTGTTCGCATGGTTGATCTTTTACTTTTTCTCAGTGCATTCACTCGGAGTGCAGCTTCTAGACACAACGGGTGTATCAATCTTTGACATAGGCGCACACAGCTGATTTTAGTCTCACTGATTGGTCAGTCGCTGGTTGGATGGCCAAGCAGTTTCTTGATATGGAATTTACTAGATGTGTTTCAGTCTTTAAAGTGTGAGCACACACCTTGGCTATAAGGAAGCTGCAGGCTCCATGGATGTATGGAGCTATAAATCAGTTATCTACATATAATGTTTTATTTTAGTGCAAGGTCTTTCTTCAGTTTATTCCACTTAATTATTTAAAATTAAAATTCTAGTTAAATAAATGTGCCCTTTATTTTCAAATTTAATCAGCATGGTACTACTTCACTCCAAGTTCACCTTTTCCAGCATCATCTCAGATGTAGAAGATGGGTAAGATAGACTCTTTATTAATATACTTTCATGTGATTGTAGTTTTGCAACATTTGACAACAGCGAGAAATTGATCCTGGGGAATATGCATATACTTAAAACGGCATATGCAGAAAATTCTAAGTTACATTATAATTCAAAAATTTTATTCCAACATTCTATTAAATTATTTCCCTGTATATTCACTATTTCCCTGTCTCTTAATAACATATCCAGACCTGCCAACCTTTGAAAATGAGAAATCATAGCAAACAGTATTTAAATTAATCTGGAGGTTGGTTGGTTAGTTTTTCGTGTTTCACAGCCATCTTTTGACATTCGTAAAAGGAATAAGGTTTCAGTCTTTCAACTCAATATAGTAACTTTTTTTCTCTGAAAGTTTTATACGCTTTTTAAAGTTTATTTTCGTTTCGCAGCTTTTTTTTTTTTTTTTTTTTTTTTTTTTTGTAAAAGGAGCCTGGTTCCAATCTTTTAGCCCAGTGTAGTAAATTTTGATGGAATTCGGGATTTTTATTCACAATTTGTTTCCCACACTCGTAATTCACATTTTCCTATCACGATTCTTTGTTGAAATCCGCACTTTTTACCATGCAATTTTGACGAAATTCGCATTTTTTAACGCGATCCTTTGACGAATTGTGCATTTTTTTTTACCACGATTCTTTGACTAAATTAGTGTTTTCTTTCTGCAATCTTTCGGTGAAATTTGCATTATCTTACTGATCTTTTGACGAAATTCGCGTTTTCTTTCTGGGATATTTTGACAGAATTCACGTTTTTACTACGATCCTTTAATGCAATTTATTTTCTTCTGCGAACAATTGACGAAATTGATTTTTTTTTTTTTTTTTACACGGTCATTTGTCGAAATTGGCGATAGTTTATCGCAAATCGTGCGATTTTGCACACTATTTCAAACCCTGTCCCTCAAGGAACCCCCTCCAGAATTCTTAAAATGACACCCTTGTTCCTAAGGAAGGAAATTCCTGTATAAATATTTACAAAAACACGATTAGAGTGTTTTATGTTAAGAAGTTTTTTTTTTTCAGCCCAGAATTTTTTTTTTCTCATGAGTGTGACGTGAATATTAGAATATTCACAAATTGTTGTGATCGTATTTTCGGATTAGTTTGTTGTAAAAATTCTTCCTTTAGAACAATGGAGACAATAACCCTACACTTAGTTCTTTTAGGTCATTTTAAAAGGAGAAAATCAAAAAGATCTTACTTGAAACAAGCAGTGTTGAGGAAGAGACAGGAACTACACTTTCTTGAGACTAAATCAATCTTTATTTAAGTATATTTTTAGATGAAGATGAATAATTTTCCATTTTGATCACCCGTAAATTGTTCTTGAAAATACCAGCACTTAGATTAAAAAATTCCCGAGAGAATATCAAATATTTAACTGAAGAACAAAAACTTCGTTGATAAAAAACGGCACAACTACAACCAGATATCGACATCGTTGTTTCGGCAATCCCGTCAGAACTTTAACTGCCTAAAAAAATTAAGGGAGACAGTATATAAACATCGCTACGGGGCCCGCAAAAGTAATTAAGCGAGAGGTTTAAAACAATTGACCAAATTCAAAAGCCACCGGTATTCGGAAAACAAATGAGAAAGCGAAACCAAAAGTAACGCAATCTAATTTGTTCGTGAAACGAAACGTCACTCGTTTGAAATCATAGCAAGCACCCGTTTTCTACTGAGCATGCGCACACTTACAGCCTCGGATGAAACACGGAGAGAAAAAGGAAGGGAAGAATAATGAATGAATGGCGTGCGTATGCAAGCACTGGGGGAAAGCCAACTTACAGGTCTACGCTAAGGTTGTCAGCGAGAGAGACGGGAGAAAAAAGAAAAGAAACAAAAAAAAAAAAAAAAAGCACGGCCGCGACACCGTCACAGATGTAGACCGGTGAATAGGTGGAAAAAAATGTGAGATTTCATCTCACAATACCCCCCAACGTCGAATAAAATTTTGATGTGCCAGACAGATGTAAAAAGGTGACCTTTTGCATCAGGATGGGAAAATCAAAATTTTGAAAGCCAATTAACAAGCCCTAAAAATAAAATGTGGTGATCAAAAAGGAAAAAGAGAAGGAAAAGGAATACATAAATGTTACATCAATGTAGTATATACAATATAAATATGTACATTTAGAATGAGTATTCCAATTATTTACATGTGGCATGCCATAAAAATAACTGTGCACGTAGTATATCTTTAAAAAGATCTCATATCAAAAAAATATTAAACATTAATATTTCACCAAAAAAAAGGCAAACAACTTTGCTGTCAAGAGATATCATGAAAAATGTATTATTCGAATAATATAAAATAACAATTGCAACTATAATAAGTAAAATTGGTCGACCAAGAGTATTATAGAATAACTTACATCTTCAGCTATTCAAGTTTTCATCAATCAAAGTATCTCATAAATCAAGAGTACTAGTATAATTTGTTTACTCATTGAAGATATTTATACAGCTACTCACTACCATTAACATATTAGATAAAATGTATATCAAAATAATATCAACAACAGTAAACAACACGTATAACCTCTAAAATAAAAAAAAAGTCAACATCAATATATTACTCTTCAACAAAAATATTTAACATAATTACTCAAAATTCATCAACCTAGGTATGGTACATATATATATATATATATTGCTGTATAAAAATAAAGTGGAGATCTCCAAAAAAGAAAAAAAATTAAAAATATACTATCAAAATCATTATACATTTCTATGTAATAAGCTTGATCATGTCAATTTATAAATGAGAAACATGGTACCAAAAAAATAAAAAGGAATAGACAGATAACCTAGAACAGATATTCCCATCATGTTTTTGCTAAAATTAAATGAAATTTACTAGAACTTAGAATACTAGGTGAACAAACTATTGCCTTAACATCATCACATTGTCAGGTGCAACTACTCATAAACCTAAAAATAAATACAAAAAAAATTAACTATTATGAAAATACATATTTAAATGCAAATATTAATGTCTTTTTCGTAAATTATAGTTGTGGGGTAGAGGTGTAATTGGATGAGGACTTTGCAACACTAAGTGTTGTTGGCGTTTCTGTACAGGTATTACTCTATTAATATTTATTGTGAACGGCTTGTCCAGTTCATCTTCTAAAACCCTAACAGAAAGAAGCACATCTGAAATTACATTTATCACAACATAAGGACCAATGTTTCTTGGCTTAAATGCATCATTAGTTCTAATGTAAACGATATCACCACAATGGAACTTTCGTAGATGAGCAAGTTTATGTTGACGTTGATTACGTAACTGTTGAGCCTCTTTCATGTTTCCATAAACTTTCTGGTACACATGTTTCATTGTTGACATATGCTGACAGTAATCGTACGGATATGATAACGCTTCCAGATCAGGATAATCGAAAAGATAAAAAATATTGGATATAGATCTGCCAAAATGCAGAAAAGATGGTGAGTATCCAGTTGAAGAATGTATTGTGTCGTTATATAGGTTTTTATGTATCATTAGGGACTGTTGAAAATTATATCCCTCCTGAGCTAATGTAGCAATTGATGACTTAATGCTGGTATTTATTCTCTCTGATGATCCTTGCGTTTGAGGATGCCCAGAGGATGAATGAACAATACTGATCTTGAGGCTCTCCGTAAAATTATCAAATACTTGTGAAATTAAAGAAGCCGGACGACCATAGGTGGTGATGTAGTTGGTCAGGGACTTAACAACAGACTGAGCAGTAGCAATCTTGATCGGGTATAACTCTATATGTTTTGAGAAATGATCCAGGAATGTCAGCACATAAAATTTATTCGAAAAAGGGCCTAGGAAATCCATTGAGACGAGCTCACCAGGTTTAGAAGGGATGAACATCTCTTGTAATGGTGCTGCAGGTATTCTTCGTGGTTTATGTCTAATGCATAACTCACAGGACAGAATAAAATTTTTTGTATCTTTATAAATTCCTGACCAGTAAAATTTTTTGAGTAGTCTTCTATAAGTATTTCCAATACCGAAGTGAGGCATATGGCAAATATGCAAGATTTTTGACTTTAAAATATGAGGCACAATAATTTTAATATGTGGCGAATTTTCAGGTTGTAAGAATTTACGTTTTATCATAAGTAAACCTGTATCAGAATGAATAAAATAATTTTTGAACTTAGTATTAGGTTTATCTGAAGTTATGGAGTCAATTATTTTCATTATTTTAGGATCCTTACGTTGTTCACAGAGGAATGTGGACTCAGAAATTACCATTTTTGGGTCTTGAGATTGTTGGTTTTGATCATCTATGTGATGCAACTCAATAGTTGGTGACTTTGTAGTGACTGGAAGAATATTTTTATCTCTTATTAAAGCAGGGTTAGTGTTAAGATCTTGAGAATTATTTGTAAAATCTTCATGAGAGAAATAATCTGCTAACACATTACTCTCGCCTTTAAGATATTGAAAGGTGAAATCATAATTGTAAAGGTCAACCAACCATCTCGTAGTCAGATCAACTGGTGAACTAGTAGACTTATAATGTTCAATAGGTTTGCTGTCACTTAAAATCGTAAAATGTCTATTATACAGAAAAAATTTAAATGCATTAATTGATTTCACAATTGCCATCAATTCTAGCTTCAGAGCAGGATATTTTCTTTCTGAAGGAGATAAAGATTTACTAAAATAACTCACAGGTAGTAGATGACCATTTCGCTTTTGTAGAAGGACACCGGAAATAGCTATACCACTTGCATCTGTATTGAGGTAAAATGGTTTGGACCAATCAGGCAAGGAGAGAAAAGGTTTTGAGAAAAAAATGTTTTGAACTTCTGTAAAAATTTTATTATGATCTGGCGTCCATATAAAAGGAACCTTTGGAGAGGTAAGTTTAATTAGTGGATCCATAAGTTTAGAATATTTGGGAATAAGTCTGCGATAAAAACCACATAGACCAATAAATCTTTTTAAGTGTTTCTTAGTTTTTGGAGCTGGAAAAGATGTAATTTTGGTTATATTAGAAGACACTGGTTGGATAGTATGATTCTGCAAATGAAAACCAAGGTAATCTATGGCTGTTTGATGAAATTTGCATTTAGCAGGAGACAAGGTAAGGTTATGTTTCTGTAAAATTGAAAACAAAACATCTAATTTGTGAATCATTTCTTGAAATGAATCACCAGCAACAATAATGTCATCCTGATATGCATAAACACCTTGTAATTTACTTTCTTCGATTATTGCATCAATTAACATTTGAAATGAAGAGGCTGCGGATCTGAGTCCAAACATTAAACGAGAAAAACTATAAGTACCCCATTCGGTAGTAAAAGAGAGTTTCTTGCGAAATTCTTCTGGGAGATTTATCTGATGATATGCAGATGGAAAATCTAATGTGGTGAAGTATTTAAATTTAGAAATATTGTTAATAATAGTATCAATTCTAGGTAATGGATAAGAAGAACTACGAATCATGGTATTAATTAATCTTAGATCAAGTGCCATTCGAAATTTAGGTTTTTCATTTGGAGAGGATGCTTTCTTTTTAACCATAAGCATTGGACATGCCCATTCGGAAATACTTCTTTCAATAATTCCTGCATCAACTAACGTGTCCAATTGCTGTTTTGCCTCTTCTTGGATAGATTGTGGCACAGGGAAGGGCAGGGTCTTAACAGGAACATCTGAGATAAACTGGATATGAGGTATAACTCTGTCCGTTTGACCCAAAGATTTCAAGGAAGAAGAAAACACTGTATCATATTTAGTTAATAAATTTTATGATTCTGTTTTCTGATATGGAAGTAGATGATTTAGGCTAAAATTACTAAGTTTAAACTCTGATTTTCTTAACTTTAAAATGTCAGTAGAAGCTTGAATTAAATTAATTTCATGGGGAGAACTAATATTTTGAGTATCAAAATCTTCTTGAATTTCATCTATCTCGTGAATTGTTCCCAAAACTGAATCTTTATTAATGTGAATGGGTTCTTCAGCATTATTAGTGATAGGAATATAAAAGTAACTACTGAGGTTTTTAGCATTTTTAGATTTCGAGCTAAGTTCTGCAGAAATTATGGATTGATATGCACAAGTTGGTAATTCATACTCCTTTGGTTCAAACAAAAATTGATCACAAGAATGAAAGGAAGACACCGCAGGTACATATACAGTACTGTCAGGTGGAATAACGACTTTCTTTCTTGAATAACAAGAATTACTTGAAGGAAGAGAACTACGTACTTTATTATTGGAATTAACAGACACTGATACATTTTTATTGGAAGATTCAGGTAGAGACCTCTTTTGAGTTAAAGTGTTGACTTGTAAATACTGTGTTTGATCAACCTCTTGAGCAGAAACAGAGTCTAAGATGTCAAGTAGGTTATTATTTATCTTAATTTGGCTATTATGTAGATCAATAACAACTCTATGAGATTTCAAAAAATCAAAGCCAAGGATACCAACAAACTTAGAATCTTCAGGAATATCAATGAGAAAAAAAGAATGTTTGTAGAAAAATTTCCCTATCTTAAATGACAAGTTTATACAACCAGAACAAATCACAGCAGAATTTACCGTGGTAATTTTTACATTTGAAGCAATTCTGCTATAATGTACATGCTGTTTTATACGTTGAAAATAATATTTTGATAATAGAGAAATGCTTGCACCTGAATCGAGAAGAAAATTTGCAGGATTCTTGTTAATAGTTAATTGAATAATTGGAAGGGTAGGTTGATCAACGTCCGCATGGAGAAGAAATTCGATGGACTCAACAAAGATTATGTCATTTTCAGATGAGGTTGTTTGCATAGCAGAGTTTGCAAAAAGTGGAATTTCTTTATTTGTTTGACTAGCAACTGATTTCACAAGTCTTTGTGATGAAATCGGATAGTTAATTTTAGTCAATGGAGACCGCGGTACAATAATATCATTCTGGACTTGAAAAGGCGTAAAGTCACGACTTAAGGCAGAAAAACCATTAAAGGATGGAAGTTGAGTATTTATGTCTGGAGATAACTCTTGAAAACATTCAGGAGTTATGTTTGAATTATAGAATGTTCTTTCACATTGAAAAACGGGAACAGCAAGGTCTTTAACAGAATTTACATTATTGAAAGAGACAGCTTGAGAGTTATACTGTGGAGAAAAATGACACAGGGGTGAAGCAGCTCCACACCCACTTCTCCCCAAATCGTGTCAGTACCTATGAGGATTTTTATTTGAGTAGTTCTGACGGGAGGTCGAAACTTTAGAGGAAGAATGTCGAGAGTCGGATGAATGTGGTTTATCATCTGAGGAGTTGTGATGCCGTTTTTAAAAAAATGCTTGTTTTGATTTGGAAGTTAAATTTGATTTCAATTTGAAACATCTGTTTGCTGAATGTCCAGGTCTTGTGCACCACTGGCAAATAATTCGTTTATACGAATGTTTGAAATGATGACTAAGTCTTATGTTTCTGGAAGAATTGTGCCTGGACTCTGTATCGCAAGATGAGTTGTCACCTGAAGTAGCTGAGTGAGGTTTGTTACACACCTCCGATGAGTCCGCAGAATGACTGTTATGAGACAGAGAATCATCAGGTTGTTCATGTAAGTTATGTAACATACTGTATGAAAGTGGAACCGAATTAGAAATTATAGGTGCTTGAACAGAATCAAGAATCTCTTGATATGAAGCAGCAGCTTCAATCATTTTGTCAAACGAATCTATGTGTTGTGTAAGAATGTGAACTTTTAAATTATTAGGGATGAGATCAGTGAATTTTGATATTAGAATCTGTTCAATGGAGAGATCAGGCAACTGAGGAAAATGTTTACGAACAACATCATCTAACCTTGTAGCAAAATTCCGGATAGATTCTGAAGGTAGAAACTTTATACTATTGTATTTAAGAGCAATGGAGGTAGCTGACTCCGTCTTAAAATGTTTTCTAAAAATATCAAACAAGTCTTCAGGAGAAGGTACCTTTTTACATGCATTAGAGGAAACATAAAATTTTAATGCCTGATCAGAGAGTTTAGACTTGAGGAAAATAAGTGCCTGTTCATTACTCCAGTTAGAATAAGAAATGGTCGCATTAACTTGCTCAGCAAAAAAATCTAAAAGTTTGGGATCACCCGAAAAAGGTGTCACTATTATTCTTAGAGGTTTAATTTTTGACGTCATGATGAATAAATACAACAAAATTCAAAAATAAATGCAATAATTCAAACAAACAGCATTCAAATAAATTACTAATCTCAACAATATATAAATACATCAATAGTTCTAATAAATTGTGCCTTAATATTTGCCATATGCCCCTTCAAACAATGTAAAATTATAGGTCATTGTAAAAATATTTGCATACTAAGAACAAAAATATCTTCTATCACTTCATACAATCGAAAGAAAAATCATGCTCTGCAAAAATAAAAGGAGATATTTCCTACCATTTACTTCTCAGAACAGAAAAAAAATCTCTTCAAAGTACATAAAAATGAGCAATTTGTTCCCCAAATACAAATATAAGTTCAACAAAATAATATATTGAAATAAACTCTTCAAAAAAAGTAACAGCTTCAGACTAAAATATTAAAATATCACAGCATTATAACATATTATTATTATTATTTTTTTTTAATTAAATAAGTATTTCCGTCTCTCATAATTCCAGGGTGCATTTTTCAAGAATTTCTCCAAAGTCGGCACCAAGAATTGTGACGTGAATATTAGAATATTCACAAATTGTTGTGATCGTATTTTCGGATTAGTTTGTTGTAAAAATTCTTCCTTTAGAACAATGGAGACAATAACCCTACACTTAGTTCTTTTAGGTCATTTTAAAAGGAGAAAATCAAAAAGATCTTACTTGAAACAAGCAGTGTTGAGGAAGAGACAGGAACTACACTTTCTTGAGACTAAATCAATCTTTATTTAAGTATATTTTTAGATGAAGATGAATAATTTTCCATTTTGATCACCCGTAAATTGTTCTTGAAAATACCAGCACTTAGATTAAAAAATTCCCGAGAGAATATCAAATATTTAACTGAAGAACAAAAACTTCGTTGATAAAAAACGGCACAACTACAACCAGATATCGACATCGTTGTTTCGGCAATCCCGTCAGAACTTTAACTGCCTAAAAAAATTAAGGGAGACAGTATATAAACATCGCTACAGGGCCCGCAAAAGTAATTAAGCGAGAGGTTTAAAACAATTGACCAAATTCAAAAGCCACCGGTATTCGGAAAACAAATGAGAAAGCGAAACCAAAAGTAACGCAATCTAATTTGTTCGTGAAACGAAACGTCACTCGTTTGAAATCATAGCAAGCGCCCGTTTTCTACTGAGCATGCGCGCACTTACAGCCTCGGATGAAACACGGAGAGAAAAAGGAAGGGAAGAATAATGAATGAATGGCGTGCGTATGCAAGCACTGGGGGAAAGCCAACTTACAGGTCTACGCTAAGGTTGTCAGCGAGAGAGACGGGAGAAAAAAGAAAAGAAACAAAAAAAAAAAAAAAAGCACGGCCGCGACATCGTCACAGATGTAGACCGGTGAATAGGTGGAAAAAAATGTGAGATTTCATCTCACAATGAGCATTTTTTAATGTCCAAATTTTCGGACTAATGGCCAATTTCTTAAAACTTTCTGAAATGAATACTTGGAAATTTCTGAACAGAATCACTCCTGAAAATTATGCTGCGCGGGATAAAAATTGCAACTAGAAACAAAAAATGCTTCTGGGTTTTTTTCAAAAAATCATAGTTTAAGACCAATTTTCGTAGCATCGTAGTTTATAGGTCCAAATCGTAGCAACTACGATTTTATCGTAGCAACTACGATTTTTTCGTAGCAGTTGGCAGGTCTGAACATATCAACAAAAAATAGCCAACATTCAACGTTCCATAATCCATCCAAGTTCATTCCGTGTCCATTGTCACACAATTGCAGACATCCTTGTAAAACCGTCAATATGTATCACTTAAAGACTTTTTGGACGGTTTTACAAGGATGTCTGCGATTATGTGGCAACGGACGTATAATGAACTTTGATGGATTATGGAAAATTGGATGCTGGTTATTTTTCATTGCTGTGTAGCTCAGTTTGGGTACAAATTTTTGCTGTTTTAGTGTACATTATACATCCGTTTTACATCAGCTGTGTCTTCAGATTGGGAGATATGCTGTTTATTGTGGCATCAGGTTCATGGGGAAGTGTTTGTAATATGCTTTCAAATGTTTTTGTGCATCTGATTTATGCGTTACGGCACTCTGGCTGAAACCTACCACCACTACTGCAACAATTTTTTGTATATAGAATTTAGTCTGAAACATTGCTGTGCTTTTATAAAATACACATTGCCGATGAGTCCACAGCTTTTGGGTTTTGTTTTTCTTGTTCAAGGTGTACCTGTTAACATTTCCTTGTTTTTTTTGTTGTTTATATTCAGTTTAATTATCATGCGAAATCTGGGTCTGCCAAATACATTTTAAACATAATGGCATATATAATTTATGAGGTTATTTGTAGCTGTAGCACTTATCACATGGATGTTATTTTTATCTTTTTTTTTTTTTTGCGTATGTTGGATGTAGACAATTGTTTATTAGTTCCTTGTAATTCTTTAGCTTTTATATTATATACATAACCATTATATAATATTACAATTCATCATCTTTTTCTTTTTTTATTAAAAAATAAAGTACTTCTTAGTTATCCTGTCGACCAAATTACTTTTGCCAAATTGTTAGATTAATTGCCAATAATGGTTGCCATTAATTAATTAATTGTAAGATTAAATGCCAATAATGGCCAATAAAACCATTAATTCGACGTTTTATTTGTATTTTTATTAATGTTTTACTAATTTATTTGTTCTTCCGTTATGTAAAATAAAAAATTATGTCAATGTGTATAATTTGGCAAGTGGTTTGGCGATTTATATAATTTGGTGAAATTGGTCAACGGGATAACTAAGAAGTACCAAAAATAAAAATTAATAAATTAGGTATCAATACATTACACTGACATTATACATACATTACACTGATATTATGCATAATAAAGCAGGATCAATTATTTTTAATTTAAAGAATCATTAATGAATTGTTTTGACTATAATGAACCAATATCCTAATCACCAATATATGAAGTATTAAAAAATTAAAACTTTCAAAATTGGCAAACGGAAAATCCCCAGAAAGGCAAAATCATTTAAATAACCAGTAAATAATTAAATACATGTAGGGAATCATAAATTTTTTTAAATATATTGTAAAACAAATTGTAACTAAAACAATTTAACCAATTAAATAAGACCTGAAATAATGAATCAATGTCAGCATCAACAAATCCTTTGGACGAAATGTATGTTCTCAAAATTTAAAAACATTAATTCATAAAAGAAAAACCACAAATGATCTCAAAAACAAGAGAACAATTACGAATAAAATTAGAACTAATGATTCGTAACTCATTATCAAGGGCAATATTATGAAATCATTAGTAAAATGCAGTTAATTTCTGAGTAAGAAATAATAAGCTGTTAGCTTAAAAGTTTATCTCTTACATTGCCCAATTAACCACTCCATAAAAAATGAAAAAGCAAATAATTAATCAATGTAAGACACGTACAGAACAACATCATACACATCATAAACAAAAATTGAACATGAGAGTTAAAAACTTATTCAGCAATACAGAGTTTCCCCCAGGTTTAAAAAAGAGTAGGGTGCTGTTTGTGGGAAAAGGGCACTTTTAGATTCCGAAGGGCATGTTTTGGATTCTTAAGGGCATTTCTTAAAATTTTTAAAGGCATTCTTTTGATTTTTAAAACTACTTTTTAATATTTAATAGACAGAAAACTATTTTAAAGACAGCAATGAGTCAATTTTTACTATGCAAGTAAATTTTTTAATAAATAAAGAAGTAAAGGCAATTTTTTCAGGTGGGGGCAAAAAGGGAGCTAATTTTTTTAATGAGGGGCAAGGGGGGGGGTGCTATTTTGTAAATCTAAGGGCAGGCCCCCTCCTGAAACTGTCTGGGGGTAAACTCTGAGCAATAGAATTTTTAACACCATATCTAAATCACAATCATGTATCCCGTAAATCACAGCAAAATCCCGCCTAATTAAAGGATCACAGTGAAAGGCAAATCCATACAATTTGAAATCATACCAAGTAAATAATATTATTAATGATATAAATATAATAATTATAAATTATTGTAATTAATCTAAGGATTATAAATAACAGGGGTGATTGTGACTCAAAGTGAAAAACCCTGAAAATTAATCGATACAAAGTGAAAAACCCTGAAAATTAATCGATACAAAGTGAAAAACACTGAAAATTATCAATGCAAAATATACCAATTTCAATTTACATAACAACTGATGCTGCAACAGCATGACAATCAAATGACATATTTCTGCTATTGTTTGAAACATACAGTTGCAGAAAAACATAATTTGGTAAACTTATGTTAATTTCACTGAAAGCTAAATGACTTCATCAAATGGAGAGTGCAATTTATCTTGTTACATGCAAAGTTCGAATTCTATATTCAGTAAATGAATTTATTCTAAGTACTCATGAAACAAGTACAAATTATGTGTTAAGAGTTATTCTTTTAGTAGATTTAATGCAAGTCATATCTAATTATTTGAAAACAGTAAAAAAATGTCAAAACCAATCCAATTTTACTTCTAAGTGGCTAAGTATTAGAAAAAAATAAAAATCTATTTTTAAAGCTTTACTCTTACACAAGGTAAATTTCTTTTTCCTGCTTTCTTCTTGGGTATTACACATTACAGATATGCAATTCTGGACATTTTTGTACTGAGATTGAGATGAATAACACATTACCAGGGGTGATTCTGAGTAAAAAAAAAATATATCTGAAATTCACAGCAACTTTTCTGAAAGGTTACAGAAGAGAGGGTGGGGAGAGAATCACACCTGGTTCTAATTATGTGTTTTTTCTGCGATCCTTTCATGAAATTTGCGTTTTTTCAGTGAAATTTGCGATTTTTTAAAGAAATTCATGTTTTTTCCCCCGTGATCCTTTAACAAAATTTGCGTTTTTTCTGCGATCTTTTGACGATATTTCCGTTTTTTTAGCGATTTTTTGATGAAAATCGCATTTTTTCCCACAATCTTTGGATGAAATTCGCGTTTTTTCTGCAATTCTTTGAAGAAATTGTTTTTTTTTTTTTTTCGTGATCCTTTAATGAAATTTGCGTTTTTCCCACGATCCTTTGGCAACATTTCCATTTTTCCCGCCCTCTTTTGACGAAAGTCTCGTTTTTTTCGCGATCCTTTGCGAATTTTGCACTTTTTTGCGATCCTTTGACGAAGTTAGTGTTTATTTTGCGATTATTAGAAGAAATTTCTTTTATTTCGAGATTAGATGAAATTTGTTTTATTTCAAGATTCTTTGACAAAATTCACGTTTTTTTCGAGATCGTTTGGTGAAATTTGCGGGTTTTTTTGCGATTATTTAAAGAAATTAGTTTTTTCCGCGATCCTTTAACGAAGTTCGCGTTTTCCCAGGGATGCTTTGGTGATATTTCTGTCTTTACCGCGATCCTTTGACGAAAATCGCGTTTTCCCCCGCAAACTTTTGACGAAAATCGCGTTTTTCCCCGGAATCTTTTGACGAAAATCGCATTTTTCCCCGCGATTCCGGGATGGGGAAAATCCTCCCCGGTTCTAATTATGTGTTTTTTCAACGGTCTTGTGACGAAATTCATGTTTTTCCCGCGATTCTGTAAAGAAATTAATGTTTTTTACGTGATCTTTTAACGAAATTTGCGTTTTTCCAGCGATTCTTTGACGATATCCATTTTTCTGCGTTTGTTTGACGATATATCCATTTTTCCCACGATCTTATGATGAAAATCGCATTTTTTCTCGCGATGTTTTGACGAAAATCTTAGTTATATCGCGATCCTTTGTGAAATTCGCGCTTTTTTCGCGATCCTTTGACGAAATTTGTGTTTATTTCGAGATTCTTTGACGAAATTCACTTTTTTTCCCGCAATCCTTCGACGAAATTGTCGATTTTTTTCAGCGAACGATTGAGGAATTGATTTTTTTCGGCGACCATTTGTCGAAATTCGCGATATTTTTTAATTTCTGAATTTTCCGCTAAACGTAACGATCTCATAAACCCGGAAGGATCGACCGAAAACAACGGAAATCCGGGCTACACCCGGAGCACAATCACCCCTGAAATAATTTTATATGCTAATTGAAGGATCTTAGAATAAATTCATTACAAAATAGGACAGAAGAAGTAGAGATATTAAATAAATAGGTAGGAATGAAGAAAAATAATATAAGTTGGCAACAAGATTTTTATAAAACGGAATTTAAATAATTATATAATTCTGTCATCTACCGATGATACATCAAGTTATAAGTTTCTTTCCATTTTCTATATATATATATATGTATGCATTAAAGTATCTGAACATTCTTAAGAACTGTTGCAACATTGTAAATCCAAAATTATAAAAATGAATTTTTCATTTACTTTCCAAACATGCTAAAATATTACATACTGAATTTCTTTCTTCATCTAGCTGCTTCTTTACTTCTAAATGTTGTCTTTGAAGTTCACTTTTCCTTTTCTCCAATAAGTTACTAAACTATAAACAAAAGTTTTAAATTACACTATCAAAGTAACTTTATTTTATAAATTAGACTAATACTTAATTGAGTATTCAAACAATATATAAATTTGTAATAATTAAACCAACTTTATTTTACATTTTAAAAAAATGAAAGAGCTTAAAAATTTAATTCTACAAGCTTACCCTCTGACGTTCTGCTACTGCTTGATCTATAAGCCTTTGGTGTGATTCTCTTTTTATCCTTAAATAAATAATATTATTAAATAGAATAAAAAAAGAAATTATACGAAAAAAGATTCTTAGTTTCTAACATTTTTCTTTTATTATTTCTCTATTAACCAGTAAGAAAACTTTCATTATTAATCTAAGTAAGTGTTTAAAAGAAGGAGGTATTTTAATGATATAAGTTTGCAGTAAAGGGATAAAAAATAAAAAGCAAATTTAATTTTTTATATTTTTATGTTGTAAGCAAAATATTTTGTTGTAAAACAAACAGATTGACCTGGGATGAAAATAGAAATATATATATACATATATAACCATTATAAACCATTGAAAATTACCAACAAAAAATGTGAATGCATGTATAATATAGGAATTTATTCAAATTAAAAATGATTAAACAAGCTACAAAAGGAGGATCATGGCTAATATGAGCGATACATTTATTAATTTCAATGTGATTTTTGGCAAAAAGTAGCATTAGGTTAGGAAAGAAATCACTTTCTTATTAAACACTGTTTCCTCTAATAGGTAATATTTCTACACTACAACTGTCTGATAAAATCTAATAATTTATCAGTTTTACAAGACAGAATTTCAGTCTTCAGAAAGCCATGTTACACATGAATTTTGATACATTTTGTAATTTTATGTACATATAGATTACACCATGTTAATTTTCACTCTGTCATCAATGCATCAGAATCTCATAAAAACTGATTTTAAAAATATTTGTCACATAAGTTGTTGCTCATAATTTAAAATGAATTTCACATGATCTTTGTTAGCTCTAAACATGTGTAATACCATTTAAAATAACAAAAAGTTACTTTAATGTACAAAAAAAAAGGAATAAAATTATAAAGTTCATTAGATATAATACTTTCATTATTTTATACCATTTCAGAGTAAAAAAATTCTGTTGCTATATAGAAACTTTTTTTTTAACGAACATAAAAAATCATGTTTCATAAAATTTTCAAATTTAGTTTCAATTGGAGTTTGTTATAAAACTTATAATGCAGCTAATCAATATCTGAAAGAAAACATCAATAATTTCAATAAGAGTCAAAAGACTGAACAATTTGTCAATCAAATAAAAGAGCAATTGATATTTCTCTGACAGACTTTATAAAAGAAATTCTAATGCAATTACCCTTCGGAAAAGAAAACAAAAAAAAAAAAAAAATGTGACAAGACTTACAGAAAATTTACTTTTTGTGAAAAAAGACTCAACAGGTATTTTTTTTTTTTTTTTAAGTTTATTTAATTTGACAGTATTACTTGAATGAAGAATATCATTTTCAACTGAACTAATACACAAATTATTTAATTTTTCTTGACCCATTCGTGATTATCAATAATGTTTGAATATTTTTAATTTTTGAAAAAGTTTGTAAACTTTAGCTAATAAAACAGATAAAATAAGAATTTTAAATACTATGAGAGCATTGAGAAAAACTAAGCAATTTGTTAGTAATTTTTAATCTATTCAGATTGTATGTCTATTAAATGTGTCTTAAATTATGTCTTTAAATTGTCTGATAACAATTTAAAGTTTTCTTTAACCCATTAAACGCCAACGCTCCCGTTGCGGGAACAACAATTTGTTATTTTTCCCCTCAACATATTTTTGAATTATTTAAAAAATACATTTTGTGCCGAAAAGTTAATAGTATGGCGTGTAGTATACATATTTTTTCAGAATGCTATATATATATTTACTATTTTTTACAGATTTTTAAAAAAAGAGAATTTTTGGTTTTTAGACTTCCTCAATTAAAATTAGTAAAAAGAAAAAAGTAAATTCTTTAGTTTTTGCAAGTGCAGTGAATATTTAAAGCCAACAGATCATCTAATAATAAATTCCTAATATGAAGTAAATATATTCATTTAAAGCAATATTAGAAAGGTTTCTTTCGTATGTTCCCACAACGGGAGCATTGGCGGCTTGTGGTTACATTCCCGTCCCTTTGTCTGCAAGCGCGCTTCCATAAAGAGAGGAACATTTTATATTGATTTTTCATGAAAAGCAGTGTATGTCAGTTCGCTTGAATGTGGATTTGTAATATTATACGGAAAAACAGAACCATTGTGAACAAAACCCCCCTTAAAATTTACCTTTATGATGTTCATCCGCAGAAAAAAAAATCTTTAAATTACAATTAAAATGCAAGATGCAAAAATAAAAGGTTGCGTTGTGCATGGAAGTAAGTTATTACTAAAACATTAAAAAAGAATTTTGGTAATTTCTTGTAACAGTAAATTTGACCATAAATTAAGATATAATACAGTAGTAGTTGGCAGCTACTTTTGAAACTTAAATCCATAGGTAGATTCATATACAATATAAAAAAAGAAAAAGAAGGATTACGAAAATTCTAAATTGTTTCATGTTATATTAATTGTACTAACGGTGATACTGTTGTAGATCGATTTTTAAATATATGCAGGCCTCTTATTAAAGAGATAATATATATATTTTTTTAAATAACTTGAAAATCGATGTTTGGTAATAGTAACGTGAAAAGCATTTATTATATTGAAATAAGAGATGTCTCAATTTTCATTTGTGAAACAACTACTTTATTTGAAACAGGTAATAAAGAAAATTCAAAACATCATTTAGGAATATATAGATTTATATATATCAGTTACGTGTCGATGAAAAAAAACTATATTCTAATATAAGTATATGCCAGAAATCTAGGTGTAAAACAAATTTATACATATGTGCTTGTAGTGTTTATTACAACATAATGTTATATCTGAGTCAATCCTTTCAAGTTGCATAGACAATGTATAGGGAAATAATAAAAAAGAAAGAGTGACGTTATTTTTCTAATATTTTGAATATTCGTTAAAAAATTTAAATGAAAGTGATTTATGAATATTAATATTAAATTTTTAATCGATATATTTTTAGTAATTGTTTATATGTTTGCATCATGCCTAAAAAGGAAGTTTTATTAAATTTTCTAATCGCAATTGCATTATGGCAGGAGAAAATAACGCGCGTTTCTTTGCAGTTCAGAGGAAGGTTCAACCCCCATTAGACGCCAACGCTCCCGCTACGGGAACATGTTATACATTCTAAACGGTTACAGTTATTAAAAAAATTTCAACTGCTTTATCATAGGGGCATCTTATATATATAAAATATATAAATAAACTTTATTTATTTAACGTGCTTAATATAGCGGCGCTTAATGAGTTAAATTCTTTTTTCCTGATTCATTTAGTGATTTTTATATTGATTTAATTGTTTCTTTTACTTATTTTGTCATTCTTTTTTCTTAATACTTCATAAAAATACTAAAAATTTAATAGGTACACAAAGATTCAGAAAGCTCCTTCATTGAAGTAATTCCTGTTGCCCAATGCCACCCCCCCCCCCCCTCAAAAAAAAAAATCACAGAAATTTAGCTTATTGTCAAAAAATGTCTGCCTCTTTCAGATTCAACTCAAACAAATTTATCTATCAAATCTGCCTCCCTTGCAACTATTTTAACATTTAAAATACTTTCTTCAAAGAATTTTAAAAATTATAAATACATGAATAAATACTTAATAAAATCTATTATTTTGTTATTGAAAATTTTGTCAATTTCACATGCATGTTTTCTGAATTGAATACAATACATTCACCATGCAATTTATCTTCATTAATATTTCTTATTGAATGATTATTTCTCAGATAAATTTCAAATTGTTAAATTTCAGACATGCATGTCTGCAATGGTTTACTTCACTTAAGTGTAATACATTTCATTGAGAATCAACAGCTATTTCTTGTTAAAGCAGTCATTAAAATCCAATCTATTTTCCATATCACAGAAAATATTTAGTACTTAGTTATTTGCCTTTCCAAACTCTTCATTCGTCCCCCATAATTCATTTCTTTGTAAAATCAAATTTTTCAATAGAAAATATTTTACAATCAAATTCATTTAAATATAGATAAAATAAAATTATATATGAAAATCACTTAAAATCATCAAATTAAGATATGTATTTGTTAAAAAGGATAAAAATACACTTAAAAGGCATATACATACCTTTATTCAGATCCTTATCAGTATTAACTTAATTAGATTAAACAAGAGAAGAACAAAGGTGGGAGTCTTTCAATACTTGTGTGAACTAATTAAATGTTCTGTTGATAAATATTGTATCTGGTCTTAATATAACCAAAGACATTGAATATTATATCTTAAATTTAAAAAATTTTCAAATAGTTTGAAAAAATGTCTCGGTTTACCCAAATGTATTGAGCTGTATAAAATATTCAGATGCACCCTTGATCAAAAGGGACCCATGCGCATCGCACACTAAACTCACACCAGGCCTGTATGTAGAAAACTAATGTCAACAATTATGTGTTTACGTAAACAGAAACATCAATTTTCAATCAAAATTAAGATAAAAGTCATTCAATATCTTGAAAGATACTTTGTGTATTTGAAAAAAAAAATCTGATAAAAAGATCTTATTACAGGGCATTCACTAAAGTCTTGTCCACCCTCATTAACTTCAAAACTGTGTTAGCTATTATATCATGAACATGGTGTTAGGTATAGTAAAGTAGCAATGTGATGTGCGATGAGAGTGCTTACTGCGTCACTTACTGGGAAACTGTAGAGTTAGTGTTCCTACTCAAAAAGATGCAAGATACAAGAAAACAGTTTATTATAAAGATGTGGAGTATTTTCGATTTAGTATGAATTCTTTCTTTACTAATAAATCGAAGTTTTGCTCTCTGTGCATGTGCAACAGCTAGGAAAATCTACCGCATGTACCGAGTTGAAAAAATTGTGAGGGTACTCCAAAGCCTCTCCTGATGCACCTGAGGGTCAGAATTAAAATTTTTTTTATTAGTAGCTGAGATATTAATGAAAAATCACAACAAATGCTCATCAAAAATACACTTTTTCTTTCTGCTTGCTTTCGGTTGGTTGGTTGTATAAAGCTTCGATCATCAAAAATATGCCTTTTCTTCCTGCTTGCTTTTGGTTGGTTGACTGTATAAAGCTTTCACAGAAATAAATAAAGTGGGGTAGCAATGCACTTTGGGGGTTTGTTTCAAGAGTGACTGCTTTTTGAACTAAATATTAAATTTAAGCACGAAGATTAAACACGTGCTTTAGAAAGATATTTATTACAAATGAAAATTTAAAAGAATAGATCAGTTTCAGCTGATGTCACATCCTAGCAACGAACTTGACAACCTGACAGGCATTTTGCTTGCCCATCGGCTTTTCTCTACTTTGATTGGTCGAGCGATATCTGCTAAAAAATTAACGATTTTAATTGGTTAGAGGAAAATTGGGGGCCGTGGTTGAAACTGATCTATTTAGTTAAGAAATATAATTTTTAAACATTAAATAAAAAATTAGAACACTCCTTACTGGCTCTTTTATGACTAGAAATTAGAAATTTGCAACAGTAAGTCCTAACATTCCAATGCTTTCTGTTGCTGTAGCGAGTAGCAACATTTTAAATAGAAATTAAATTCTCTTTTTTGATACTATTAATATTTTTTTTTCCAGAAGTGTCTTTGTTTATTTTTAAAGTTATTTTTTCATTCCTGTTTTTTAAATGGAGAATAATGTTTTGAATTTATCGCACACCGGCTATACAGTGCTGCAAGCAGCGGGGACCCATGTCGGATGTTCGTACAGAACATATTGCACTCTTAAATTATGAGTAGTAGTTATTACTTCCGAACAGTAATTTCAGCAAATTTCTTAAATTTTTATTTCAGTCCTCCACTCCCTCAAGATTGTGCCCTATTCTTCTACTGTAAAATCTGCTCTACAACTCTGAGTAACATCCAGAACTGTTAGAAATGTGTTAAAAAGTGACAAATGCTTGAATTATGCTAAATTAAAAGGCAAGTCAGAATTACAAAAGATTTATGAAAGACTAAAATCTGCATTTTCCAATGTCTTAAAATTCAATCTACGGTGTAAATTGTTTTTTACTAATGAAAAAATATTCACTCTTGATGGTACAGATGATTTAAAATATTACTGGCATGATTTACCAAGTGAGCCATATCTGCTTTCAAAATGTGTACAAGGTGGTGGTTCAGTCCTGATTTAGGAAGGTTATTTAATACAAGTGAAACTAGCCATTGGGGGCCACCGTAATACTTACCCATCATGGATATACATAATATAAAATATGAAAATAAAACATGTGATACATGCTAAGCATTGTATCATGTTACTTTTATTCATAATTTAATTTACTTGGATTCCCTTAAATCAGGGGTGATTGTGAATTCATGAAAAAATACCTAAAATTTCAGCAAGAAGTCTTGGCATGGAGAAAGAACATATAATTTATTGCAGGGAGGTAGGTCCACTCCTCTCATTATGAAATATATTAATTTTAATTATGTTTAAAAAGCATATGAAATTGATATTTTAGTCTTATTTTATGAATTTAACTATCAGAAAAATCGGAATTCCAGTATTAAAAATTAAATACCTGAATTCAGGTATATTACCTGAATACAATCACCCCTGCTTAAATGTAATTAATATAATACCTTAAGCTAATATTACTTTTTGTTGCATTAAAATCGCAATTTGTTGATTTTCTGTAAGCAAATAAACACTATTGGTTTAGAATGGAAGTCTATGGGAATTTGGCAAAATATTACAGACACCGCCAATTTGGCATCACTTTTGGTGACTCATTTTGGTCGCCAAATTTGGCGATATATCACCAAGTTGGTGACAAACTTGGCGGTATTTGGCGACAGAACAGGGTCCCTCCTATGGGAACCCCCCTTATAGGTATGGAGATGCATTAAATGCTTGACATTTACGATAAGCCATTATTGGCATTTAATCTTATAGTTTGGCGATAGTTTTTTGGTTGGCGGGATAATCGAGTAGCACCGAATTGCATAAAAGAAATATCCTTGTAACTCGAAAAATTATAATCATATAAACTAACAGTTTACTGCGTCAGATTAAGCGTCTCATTTCCAATTAAAATATAACTTTGAATTGAAATTTGAATGAAATATAGGGTCATGAAAAATCGAAGAGTGTGAAAAATAGGATTACAAATATCTTGACAACTAAATATCCGATCGAGTTCATTCATGATGCAAAATTTGTTTTTTTATGATCTTTTATACTCACTCCTTCAAATAAACCATTTTGAAAAATTTTGACCTTTTATCAGAACGAATATTTCGAGAGTCCGAAAAAAAATAGTTCCAGATAATCGAGGTTACTGATATTCAATAAACTTCTTCCCATTGTTACTTCCTAAATACACACTGAATTTCAAGTCTCTACCTCAATTTGTCTCGGGAGATAGAGCGTTTACAGACACACATACACAAACGGACAGCAAAATTTTTTTCTAAAAATATGTTTTTCGGAATCTCCAGTGTCTGAAATGGCTAAATCCGTCAAAAAAATTTTTTTTATTTTTAAAACGATTACAAGACTTACCCTATACTACGTATGATGGATGGGTAAGTAAAATCAAGTTTGGTTTTCACAAAGACAAAGATGAACTTCTTTGACTGTCAAAATATTCTTGGTAATAATTTTGTTCCACATAAAGATGAACTTATGGATCAGAATTTGGGATTGCTTGAAGATAACACATATATTTGCAAGTCTATGTCAACTTCAGGTTGGTTATCTGCAAACAACATCAAAATTTTCTACATTCCAACTACAAGTCCTGACATAAATCCCATAGAAAACATGTGGATGATCTTCGATCGTCAACTTTATGCCAACAGAAAGCCGTTTGATTCGATTGTTGAGCTGAAAGCAGCTATTTTGGAAATGAATACCCATTTCCACATGTCAAAGCCTGGTCAAACCATTTCCAAAGCATCTTTTGGAAGTTGTTAGTGTTAAGGGGAAACAAACAAAGAACTAAAAATGAATGCACAAATCATTTAGATAAATTAAATTTTAAATATACTGGTCCTAAACTTTTTTCCACCAAATTGCATTATCTAGAAATTATTTTTTACTTAAAAAAAAAATATATATATATATATATATATATATATATATATATCATCATCATCAACCGTTTTCAATCCACTGCTGGATGTAGGTCTCCCCCAGATTTTTCCAATGCTTTCTGTCTAGTGCTTTAGTCATCCAATTTACACCGGCTACTTTTCTGATTTCATCACTCCATCTTACTTGAGGTCGTCTTCTTGGCCGTTTTACATCTCTGGGATACCACTGTAGGATGTTTGTGCTCCATCTATTGTCTTCTTGCAATGTGCCCAGCCCATTTCCATTTTAGCCGTTTAATTCTTTCAATGATGTCAAAAACTTTCGTCTGACTTCTTATCCAGGTTATTTTTTTCTGTCTCTTCTAGTTATACCTAGCATACATCTTTCCATACTTCTCTGTGTTGTTTGTAATCTTTGTACCATCCGTTTTGTTAGCGTCCATGTTTCTGCTCCATAAGTTGCATAATTTTTTTTTCCAAGGGAGTTCGTCGATCGGAACTGTAGCTCGTAACCTCATTGGTTCTTGCCTTTGGCAGTGTCATAGTCTATATTGGCGATAATAACATTTGGCGAAGAGTACTTCTGGGGGTTTTGTATGAATTCTATTTTAAGCTGAATCGGTTTGAATGCATACTAGCGTTGAGGTATGACGTTTGTCTGTAAATCTGAGTACTTGAGTTCGAATCCAAGCATGCGGGAAGTTGTTTAAATTTTTCAATGGTTAATTAAGTTATAAAAAATATTTTTTAATATTTAATTATTAACATAATATTATTAATTAATCCATTATATAATATAATTATGTGATAATATCAATATAATAATATTATTTATATTTAAAAAAATTATCATTTGTGATTAAAACTATATGCATTTTGTTTTTAAAGCTGCAGTTAGAGGAGAATATTAATATTTATATTTTAAAATTATAATAATTTTTTAAATATAATTAATAATATTAAAATAATTAATATTATTAATTAATTATTATATAATATAATTATGTAATAATATTAATATAACTATTATTATTATTAATTATTATATAACATAATTATATAATAATATTAATATTATTGTATTACTTATATTCTTTAAAAATTGTCGTTTGTGATTAAAACTATATGCATTTTGTTTTTCAAGCTGCAGTCCTTGGGAGAATATTACTATTTATATTAAAAATATTGTAATAATTTTTTAAATATAAATAACAATGCTATATTATTATATAATTAATAATATTATATAATATAATTAATAATATTAAAATAATTAATATTATTAATTATTATATAATATAATTATGTAATAATATTAATATAACTATTATTAGTATTAATTATTACATAATATAATATAATTATATAATATTAATACAATTGTATTATTTATATTCTTTAAAAATTGTCATTTGTGATTAACACTAATATACATTTGGTTTTTCAAGCTGCAGTTCCAGGGAGAATATTACTATTTATATCAAAAATATTGTAATATTTTTTTAATATAAATAATATAATATTATTATATAATTATTAATATGATATATTATAATATAAAATTAATTATTATTATTATTAATTAATTACATTATTTATATTAAAATATATATATAATTTTTTAAAATATAAATAACATTTTTATATTATTATGTAATTTATTAATTATTATATAATAATATTAATATAAGTATATTATTTATATCTTTTTTTAAATGCTATTTGTGATAAACAAAAAAGAAACTATATATATTTTATTTTTCAAGCTGCAGTTCCAGGAAGAATTTGCAGTTTTAATCCATAAAAAACCTTAAAATCCAAAATCCGGGAGGGGGGGGGGGGGTGAAGAAGAGGTTGGATTCCCTAACAATCCCATGAATTTGTAACTGTATGCTCTTATACCTTTATGGAATATAGTTCAAAATTATACATTACATGGAACCAAAAAAGGAAAAAAATTACTTGTCTTTATTTTTTATTTATTTTTGTCTTTGCTACTTAAATGTCATTTTAGTTGAATTTTTAGACTTTAGTGTGTAATGTTAGTTTCTGGTGCAAATAAATTACAGTTTCGCAGTAGCATTAATTTGGTATGTATGTGTGTATGAATGTGTGTGCGGCAGGATTGGGGGGGGGGGGGGTGAGTTCTGTTTTTCATTTGACAAACAATCATTATAAAATATAACGGCACAGTTAATATATTTTTTTTTTTCTGGAAGAAGTTATATACTTTGAACAATCATTATTAATACAAAGTGGAAAAGTCAAATTTAAAAAACAACGTAAAGAAAAACCCAAATATTTAGGATTAACAGCATTCAGTCTAAAGATTTATTATTTATTTAAAATAAGCTAACTGTATAATATAAATTTAGTTATAATTAGCATATAGTCTAAATACGTATTATTATTTATTTAAAATAGTCTAATCTAATTGTATAATATAAATGAAAAAAAAAAAAAATACATGAACATTTTATAATTACTAATATTTAATAATAATATTTATTAAATCAATATAATAAATACATAGTAATAATTTTTATTAATAAATTAATATTGATTAAGATATATTAAATAATATAATAATAATAATATAAAAGCAGAAACAAATATTCTGTGCAATTAGTTATAAATAATCTGCATTTACAAATATAATATCAAATTCGTATAATATACATTTGTATTAGAAGAAAATATTTAATAAATAATAACAAAATTTAAGTATACTTAGTTACAAAATATATAACGTTTAAGAAAATTAATAATAATAATAATAATAAACTGAAGGCAAATATTACTAAATTTGTATTTATAATACAAAATACATTAAATAGCATTCTTCTAAAACCAAATTAACCCAATATTGCCTAAGTAAGTACATTCATTAAAAAGAAATTAAATAAATAATTTTATTACACAGAGCGATTTTTTTTTTTTTTTTAAGAAAAATCTTTCATTTGCCTTTATTTAATAAACAAAAATTAATATTAAGTATGTACTTGGATATAAAAATATAGCGTTCAAAAAATTAATTAAAAATGTATTGAAGAGACATGTTTCTAAATCATTATTTATAATTATACAAAATGCATTGAATAACATTCAACAGATTACCATTACGTTATAAAAAACGCATTTTTGCTTTATTTTGTTTGTAATGTAGTTTCTCAAAACAAGTGCAAAGTCGCCAAAACTGGTTGAACAACATGCTGGGCACTGGGCAACCAACAACCAATAAGATTGCGAGCTTCGGCTTGGAACGACGAACTCCCTTGGAAAAAAAAATTATGCCCATAAGTTAGCACAGGCAAAACACATTGGTTAAATACCTTTCTTTTCAAACAAAGGGGCGTGCTACTCTTCAGAATAATATTGTTTTTCCCAAAAGCACTCCATCCATTTCTTATTCTTCTATTGATTTCATTCATGATACTATTATCTGATGATATTTCCTGCCCAAGGTACACATAACTTTGCACTTCTTTAATTTCAGTGTTGTTGTAGACAATTTTCTTTTTTGATGCAAATGAATTGAACATCACCTTAGTCTTTTCCAAGTTTATTTTTAATCCCACATTAATGCTAGCTTCTGCCAACTCTTTTAGCATACTTTCCAATTCTTCAGGACTGTTACTGAAAATTACAATGTTGTCAGCGAATCGGAGATGACTTAAATATTCCCCATTTATTCTAATCCCTTTGTTTTCCCAATCGAGCTTCTTGAAAATATTTTCTAAGACAGCCGTAAAAAGCTTAGACGAAATGGTGTCTCCTTGTCTTATCCCTCTTCCAAGCTTGATCTTTGCTTTTCCTTTGTCCAAGCGGATGGTTGCTGTTGCTTTCTTGTAAATCTTCTTTACAATATTGATGTAAGGTTTGTCTATACCAATGTCCTCCAGAGATTCTACTACTGCTGATGTGTAGACCGAATCAAATGCTTTATCATAATCAATAAAGGCAAGGCAAAGAGGTAAATTATATTCCTTATGTTTTTCAATGAGCTCCCTTACCGTTTGGATATGATCCATTGTGCTGAATCCACTTCAGAATCCTGCTTGTTCTCTAGGTTGAGATGAGTCCAGAGCTGATTCAAGTCTTGTCGTTAAAACTTTGGTGAAAATTTTATAAATCACTGATAGTAAGCTGATCGGACGGTAGTTTTTAATATTTTCCTTCTCTCCTTTCTTGTAAAGTAGCACCATCACAGCATTATTCCAATCTTCTGGTACATCTGACTTCTTGAGACATTTGGAAAACAGTAAGGATAGCATTTTTGCAAATTCTTCTCCTGCTTCTTTGATAAGGTCGATTGTAATTCCATCTTCTCCTGAGCATTTACCTTTTTTCATAAATTTAATGGCTTGTAAAACTTCGTCTGTCATCACTGGGATTATGGCTTAGGTTTCTGTTAAGTTTTCTCGTGGATCATATAGGTTGATTTCTCTTTGGTCTTCACATTTATATAAATCGTTACAGAATTTTTCGATAATGTGTACTATTTCTTTATTGATTTTGGTGATTATTCCATCTGCCCTCTTTAGTGCAAAAATACCTTTTCTTCCAACACAAAGTTTGCGCCTAGCTGATTTTAAACTTTTGTTATCATCTAGAATTTTCTTGACAAGATCAGAATTAAATTTTCTGATATCTTCTGTAACACATTTTTTTACCGTTTTACATAATTCAGCATATTCAACTCTTGATTTAGGATCGTTTTTCTTCATTTTAAATTCTCTGCGTTTCTTCATCAATCTTCTTGTTTCTTCTGTTATTTTCTTTGTCTGCTTTACTTGTGCATCGCCGGCTATCTTCTTTGCAATATCTTGTAGAGTATTGGTTAGTTTCTTGTTCACTACTGTAACACCTTGCTCTTCTTCTAAAGTTGATTGAAGTACTTGGAACAGTTCTTAAGTTCCAAATGGAATTATTCTTTATGTTTCTGGAGATTATTTATATCGATTGATTTCTTTGAGTGTTGCAAAAGCTTCATTCTTTCCACTTTAGTATTTAACAGAAGTTTGCATCTAACCAACCTGTGATCACTTCCTGTAAAGTTATTGAGAACGCTGCAATCCTGAATAAGATGCTTTTTATTTGTTAAGATGTAGTCGATTTCACTTGTTGAGCCATTTGCACAACGCCATGTCCATTTCCTATATATATATATAAACTGGTTTTAACCCCGCAAAAAACTGGTTTTAACCCCGCAGTTGCATGTCACAAGTGCATGCCGCCTGTCTCCATGGATTCAATTTCTTCTGGTTTTAGTTTGAATGTTTTTAAAGTTTGCCGTTTTTAAAGTATGTTGTTTTTGAAGTTAGTTGTTTTTAGTTATTTTGTTGTTGTCATTTGGTTTAGTTTATTTATTGTTGGATCAGTTCCGTAGTTTTGAATTTTTGGTTTGGTTTTTGGATATATATATATATATATATATATATATATATATATATATATTATAGTAATTTAAAACACATAACAAAATTGTATAACTTTATGTGTATAATTTTGCAATGATTTTGGTTTTTCATTAAAGAAAAAGCTTTACTGTTTTTGTTGGTGGTCCTAAACTTTTTTCCACCACTGTATATTATGTTAAGAAAAAGAAATTCTATGAAAATAGATATTTGCAGAATTTTCATTAGCATCTTATCAAATTAAGCATATAATTAGTAAGATACAGACAGTAGCATAAAATGTAACATAAAAAGATGAATTTTAATACCTGGCAAGCTCATTTTTATCTTTGTGTTTCTTACTAAGATCTTTCATTTCTTCTTTATTTTGAAGCTCTAACCTTTTCATAAGTTCGGCAACCTCCCTTAAAGAAATACAAAAAAATAAATAAATAAATAAATAAATTTAAAAAATTTTACGTTAAAAATGAATGGCAAAACAAAGTAATCACAACATGTACTGTATGTGTATGAAGTACACATGCAGTATTAATACATAATTAAGTACACTTACTTTGTACATATTAAAACAGATAAATACATTCTTATGTGAAAACGATTAAAGAATAATGATAATATATTAACCACCATTATTACTATACACCAGGGGTTCACAACCTTTTTCAACCTGCGGGTCAAAAAAAAAAGAAAAAGTACCTTACCTGGGGCCAATGTAGCATTGCATATTAATAAACACATTTTTTTTCTAATCTAATATAAAAAGTCAATATACCACTTTGATGAAAACATACTCAATTCTGAATATATATACATTTATAAATTAATTTTAATAAGCCAAATATACATACATAATTATTTCACAGATGAGACAATGTGATGGTTGGGATTGTATTTTTGAAGCTATTTTTGTTATGTTTGGTTCTAAAGTTGCATTAGCAATATGTAAAACGGCTGAAAGGTTTCCATCAGTTAGTCTGTTTCTAGTCTTTGATTTGTTGATAGTCATCATAGAAAAAGATTGTTCACATATTTAAGTGCTTCCAAACATAGTTGCATACATAGATGCATTGCGTTTTAAATAGGAAAATTCATTAGGCAAATTCCTATAAAATTCAAGCAAAGACTTTTCTTTGAATTCATCTTTATGAAAGCCTGAGCTCTGTAAGTCAATGAGCTCTAATTGATCATTTTCAAAGCCAAATTGACATCCACTGTAAATGGATTTGAAAATAACTCAATTTGACGATGGTATTTTTCAAAATCTAAAAATCTATCACGGAATGAATTGATTAAAATTTTTACCTGATCTCCGTAATCCAATTTCATCTTTGAAATTATTCTTTCATTTTCTTGCAATATGGGAAATGAGCAAAATTTTTTTCCTGTAACTGTTGTTGAAATAACACTAAATTTCTTTTAAAAGCATTTACATTGTTTACCAACTGAAAGATGAATTGGTTCTTTCCTTGTAGTTTGATGTTCAATTCATTTAAATGACTTGTAATATCAGTTAAAAATGCTAAATCACACTGACAACTAGCTTCTTCCAAGCGCCTGGTTTCCCTTCCATGCTCCTTGAGAAATGTAATAATTTTATCAAATAATTCAATAAAATGCTTAAGTGCTTTTCCAAGACTGAGCCGCCTTACTTCTGTGTAGTACACAACATCACTAGGAATAACCTCAAATTCAGCCAAAAATTCTTTAAATTCTCTGTGCCGTAATGCACTACTACAAATAAAGTTGATTGCTTCACAAGCATGCTTCATTAGCTGTTCATAACCTAATTCTTTGGCACACAAATTTTATTGGTGTATGATGCAGTGATATTGAAGTAACGCCGTTTTATGTTCTCACAGATGTTCTTTTAGCAGAGTTATCATTCCAATAATTCCACCAGTCATTGATCGTGCTCCATCTGTTGTAATGCTAACAATTTTGTCCATATTCAAAGCAGCTCCATTACATAATTCTAATAAACTGTGAAAAAGTTCTTTGTCAGTTGTTTGACCGTTCATAGAGTACATTCCAAAAAGTTCTTCTGTAATGCAGAAATCCTTGTTTATACTTCGAATGAAAACAAGGAATTGAGCTGTTGAGGTAATGTCAGTAGATTCGTCAGCAGCAAGTGAAAAATGTTCAAAATGTGAAGCAGCAAGCTTTATTTGATCTACAATGACTTCACTTAATTATTGAATTCTTCTCTGAACAGTCATTCTATTCAAACTTAAATTTTTAAATTTATTTGTTGTTTCAGGACAAAATTTCTCTGAAGCAATTAATAAGCAATCTTTCACAAAATCACCATCAGTAAACGGTTTTCCACGTTTAGCGATCAGCTGGGCAATATTCAGGGTTACCTCAACGCAGGAATCCAATTCAGACGTCTGTTTTTGAAAATACTGGTCTGGCTTATCAAACATTTCTTCAGGTGTTTAATTTTTACTGATCATTCATATCTTTGAATAGATGAGAACGCAATGTGTTTCGTTTCATACTGTTGTTTCACATTATATTCCTTGGCTATAGCTACAGTAGAATTGCACAAAAGACAAATAATCATGTCATTATGATTAATAAAACGATATTTATCCGTCCACGAATCAACAAATTTTCGATTTCGAAAATCGCCTTTTCTTTTTTCACCACTCATTTTTCCATCTACAAGTAATAAACATCAATTGACTACCAACCACCAAGCATTCCAAAGATAAACGTTGAGGAGATACATTCCTTCAGCCACTAGACACTTTGTTCATTACATGCTATCAGCCAATCAGAGTTCAGTTTTAGTCTCATTGTAGATGCGATGCGCTCGCAACGATTTTCTCTCTGTCGATCTTAAAGAAGTGCCGATATATCGCAATTTGACAGTTGAATATGTGCAAGTTACAAATAGCATGCTTTTATTGCGTCATCCAACCAGTCAATCAAGATGGCGATTGTTTTTTATTTTAAAAATGCAAGCAGTTCTCAGCTGAAAAATTAAGTAAAAACATGTAAGCTTTCAATTGAAAAAAAAAAAAAAAACTGATCTGTATTTTGGGATTGGCGGGCCACTTTTGGCCCGCAGGCCATAGGTTGTGCATCCCTGCTATACACTAAAGATATTCCTATTAAAAAGTAGTTTTAAATCATCAAATATACTATGGCAGGCTTGTAAGTTCATATTTTATCAACAGTTTTACAGTGAGTTACATAAATTATTTTTCAGCAATTAATAAATATAATCAATAGAAACTTAAAACCATTATATCTTTGAAAAACAATTGAAAAATTAACCATCCAGACTAATTATATTTATTTTAACATACTCAAAGATAACTTTTATGTTGTCCTTACTGTTTTTGTTATATTGAATTTTGAAAAGTTTTAAAGAAAGTTCAGATGTCACATAATAAAATGCTTCCTTTTACAAGGATACATGGCAATAAAGGAGAAAACTAATTTTTTTTTTTTTTTTTTTTTATTAAATTATGATTTTCAAGTCTCACCATATTAACCTAGAGATGTAAATTTTCCGGAAAATTTGAAGTGGCGGAAAAAAACTGTTTTTTTCTGGAAAAATGGATTTCCTACAAATTTTTCTCAAAAATAAGTTATATTTTCTTAAAAAGTTTACAATAATAAACTTTTTCAATATTTATGCACACTAAAAAAAATTATTTTCCCTTTACATGTGAATATGTTATTAAAAAAGAGAGAGATAAAAAAAAAGCAAGCCTTTAAAAGTTTATCCTTTCAGTCTCAGAATTCTGACAGTAGCTTTTTTTGCTTAATTTAACACCAGTGTTTGTAATATATCATGTGTCTGTTGAAATGATTTTTCAGTAGCACTTGTTTAATTATATCAGTAGAACTAATTTAAAAAACAAAACAAAAAAAATTCTTTAGTTTCAACCAATATCACTGTTGTTTTAAAGCAGTTTTAAACTGTATTGTGCATCTCATCTACATAGTACTGATTTTCAAATACATAAAGGATGCCGGTGTAAAAGAAACAAATTATAGTAGTTCTGGTATTATTATAAATACTATTATTTTCAAATCTTCCGCTGTTTAAAAATTGGTATTATTTTACAATATTACTTCCCCCCCCCCCCCCCCTACAGTTACAGTTTTCATTTCCTGTATATGTAGTTTTGGTACAGCTTTCCAGACTAAAAAAGAAACTATGTTTTAGTAAGATTTAAATCCTTAATATTGAAAGCGATATTTTTTTTTTAAAATGAAACTTTTAAAACAGGTGGATTTTTCCATATATTTAAAAGTTGTTTTCAACTAGATTTTTCACAGAGATTTGCTTACATTTTCTTTGCAAAGTTTGTATGTATTTATATTTTTTTTAAATACATTTAGTCAACTCTAAGAATCTATATTTCAAGAAAAGAAAAAAAAAATGATACATAATTTCAACTGCATGTTATTATCAAAAGAAATTTTTCTAACAATAGTGAAAAATTACAGCCATGCAAATAAAAATACAATAGACTCCCTTAAATCTGCAACCCTAAAATCTGAAAATGCCTAAAATCCGCACATCATTGCAGATGTAAAAAAAGGAAACTTTCAGTTCAGATTTAGGGGCAAAATTACAGATTTTTTTAGTTTTATATCATTCCATATGTATTTTAATATGTAATTCTTGATAATATGACTGAACTTGTGGTTTTTCATGAAGGAAGCATAAATTTATTTCTGAAAAAAATCCAGATATTGCTGATATATCTGGCAATCACAATCTTTTTACCAAATATTAATTAAGCTTTTCTTGGTTAAGACTGGCTAAACCTAAAATAAAACTTCCTTACTTTATGATTTTGATGTGAATTAATTCATAGGGTACTTTTATGAGGAATGTTTCATTGAATAATTACAGAAAAATGTATATCATCTTTATTATGTATATTTAATTATTTATATTAATTATTTACTTGACTTTTAATAATTTAATCATTTTTTAAATTATCTTACTTTGTATCATTCTACTTTATTACTTTATTTAATTATTTTAATATTTTATTATATTGCAAGCATTCATTATAATTTTGATTGAATTATTACATTCAAATTACTGTTTAAAAAATGCAAACAAAGCAATGACCAGAAAACCACAAAATTCTAAAATCCACACAGCCTCTAGTTCCAAGTTGTGTGGATTTGAGAGAGCCTACTGTAAATGCATTTTTCAAATTTTACATTAAATTTTCCATCTTACCATTTTCATTTATTGGTATAATTATTGAAATACTTTTGCACATGAATTTTCATTTTTAATGAGAGAAGTTGCATTTAATTATCTTACCAGGGATTTGCTTGGATTTTTTTTTTTTTTTTTTTTTTTTTTTTTTTACACAATCATGTTTTTGCGAAATTGTGAATTTGTAAAAACTGTGAATGAAATGTAAAAAATGTAACCAGAATTTTGTAAATTAGAAATTATCATATTTAAGTTCTTATTTAGACATTATTGAGATGGTCTTTTGTACATATAAACAGCTAGATAATAGATTCATTGGTTATTGCAGCTATTATTCAATAGGTTTTTTTTTCATTCTAAAATCATTACATTTGCGAAGGATTTAATTTGGAGATTGTAAAAAAATTCTGAAATGTCTATTTTTGAGAGAAAGAATTTTGTTAAAGGTCATATGTTTTAAGGAGAAAAAACTGAAGGATCCTTTAAGAGACTCAAATTCTTCCTAAAGAAATCCCTGCTTACATAGATAAGATTTTCCATGTTAAGGTTTCCATGAGGGACACTAAACATGAAAAAAAAAAAAATAATAATAATAAAAGTAACAGAATGTAGCAATTATAAAATTTTGATTACATTATTTTATAAATAATAATTTCGATTTTTCCAATTTGGAAAAATTGAAAAATAGCTCTTCGGAAAAAAAACTGAAAAACGTTTTTTTTCTGAGCATTCCCATCTCTAATTAACACATTAAAAAAATTAACACTATAGAAATGAAGCAATCTCAAATATTGCCAGCAGAAATCAGTAGTGGTAATATAAATGAGATCATTTACATGTAATCAGAATAAACTTAATAAAATATGGCATATTGCCAGGAAATGCCTTTTTCCCTATTCATTATGAACTGGAATATTACAGTTTAGCACGAGTTAGGATATGTGAAGAAAAATAAATATGAAACAGTTGTCCTTGCTTTACAAAGTGACCAATAAAGATAAGGTAACTAAACACTAATAGTAAAGGTAACGTAATTAACTTAAACCAATGGAGATTGTTTTTATTTTATGTTGTCATTTTTTTATTCTAGTTAGATGATGCAGAGGCGTTGCAATGGGTGGTTATGAGGGGGGGGGAAGCCTCCCCCCCCCCCCCCAATATATATGAACTTGGGAAATTTGAACTTAGAGTTGGGAAATTATAGATTTTTGAAACACTTTCTTTTTTTTTTTTTTTAAATAAAAAATAAAAAGAATTTTTCATTGTTTTGCTGACTACCTTTCTGAGTACTGTAATAGTAAAATAGTTAAACTTTCAAAAGAAATACAAAAAGCAGCCAGACTCAATTTCTCATTATGTTTCTCTGTGCTACGAAAATATCACACATCTACCAGACCTGAATTTCTCTACTGTTGTCCATCAACAGTGTCTCTAATACATTTCCTCCAAAACTTTGTTCCTTTCTCAAAAACCTAAAAATATGAGGCTATTTTCATATGAAGTACGATTATTATTCGTACACAATTGAAGACAAAAACTTTCATTAAATGAACCAATAATTATGATTTTTATGTTTTTAGTTTCAGCATTTTTCTTTGGAAAGATTTTTTTTTTTTTTTTTTTTTTTTTTTTTGTATAAGTACCATTATCATTAAAAACACATACCATTTTAGTTAGAAAATAGAGCAATTTGTTTCACGTTGGGAAATTTTTTAATTATAAGTTGAGAAAATTTTGAATCAGTAATAAGTTAGTGAAACAGTAAAATAAACGGCAAATTACAGATATATTCATTACAGACATAATTACAATAAAATAAAAGACATAAAAGATCATAAACATTTTATTAGAAAAGTATGGTATACTGCGAGTAAAAGAGTTTAATTCAAATATATTAATATATAAATATACCTATCATGTAAACTTTTCAAATGATCTATCTGAGCAGTTTGCGATAACAACATTGCTTTTTCTATGGCATTATAAAGCTGAAAAACAATACTCTATTAATTCAACATGGCTAAAACATTAAATACACAAAGTACAATGATTGAATTTTAACACAATAAAATTTTCAAATAGCTCAAAATACTCAGACACAAATAAAGCAATTAAAATAAATAAATAAATAAATAAATGTAAACTTTAAAATTAGTGAATGCAATATAAGAATTTAATAATAAGAGTAATACTTTCAAGATTTCTATCATAAATAATCAAATCATTTCAGTGATACATATAAAGCACATAAAACTTACAGGTTCTTGATATTTTTCATAAAGTTCAAGTTCAGCTTTATACTGTTCTTTAGTTATAGAAATTAATGTTTGTGAATATAGCTTCTGTAGTTCATCCAGCTATGGGGGAAAAAAAAAAAATCTTTAACCGAATGTTTGCACAAAACCTACATACAATTTGAACCAATGTTCGAAATTAGCAGTCGTTAGTCATCAAATGCAACTAAATTATTGTATTTGAGGACTACAAAATTATTCTTGGTCATCAAATTTGGTGCCTGTTTCTTTTCTTTTTAATGTTTATTTAACGGTTAGCAAAAAAACAAGTAGTGCATCTTTCGATTTCATGTTACAAGATTCAAATGTTGATGCATTATATAAGTTTTTTTTATTTTAAACATTAAATTCAATTGTAATTATCAACATTAGACAAAATTTTGCTTTTGATTTTCTATCAAGTTTTATTATTTTTTTTTTTACATGATTAAGTACATTTTTCTATTAATTCCTAAATATAGTAATAATTAAAAATGTTTAATATCAGTTTTACAGTTTCTTCAGTTATTATAATCTTGGAGATTAAGAATTCCAATAAAAATTATTGGAAATAAAAACAAGTATTTGTGCTTTTCTAAGAAGTAGCATACAATATTACAGTAATGTTAAAAATGAATTTTAGAAATTGCCACTAAAAATTTTAATTTGACGCCTACCTTTTATTTCCCAATTTCCATCACTGATTTGAACATGATAAATTTAGCTTATGAGTTTCACAACTTTAGAGAAATTTAGCCAATTATTATAGTAACAAGCAGAAATAGAACCAAGTTTTTCCCTCAAATTTCATTTTGACTTTCTTCTTTCCATGTAATGTACTCTTTGAAATCACAAGTCATCTTATCATCGTCAAGCAATATACATTACATTTAATTTTAAAATCAATGATTAAAAAATTGTTTTAGTGAAGATACATTGAACAGACAGAATTAAAATGAAGTTAAAGTTTTATTTATTTATTTTATGTTTTGGGCAAGAAAATAATTATAAAGCAAATTAATCCTTTTAATAAAACAATGACACTTCTTGAAATGTTTTCAAAACTTCTTAAAAAATAGCTAGAAGCATGGAACTCTATTAGATAGGAAAACATTTTTAGGAATAAATTTTAAAATTAGTTAAATTTTGTATTTAAAATTTACTTTTCAAAGCAATTTTCTTTCTTTTAAAAGTAGAAATAATTTGCCTTAATTAGAAAAAATGTATAATTGTTTTAAATCAAATATTTTGGGTTTTTTTTTTTTTTTTTTTTTTTTTTTTAAACTTGTCTATCGATTTTTCTAACATACAATAACATAATATTTCCATATTATATGATTTTCCTTATAATGAGGCTTGGCATCATAAAATTGTATGCCCTGAAAGTGCAGTTAAGTGTAACACTCTATATAAGAGTAGTAGACAATACCTGAAAAAATTTAGAAAAAACATACCTCCAGAAGGAAAAGGGTTATGGTATAAAATGCAGCAAAACTGTTTAAAATAGTGATTTACGATAAAATTAAAAAAAAAAATCTTATGGAACAAACACTGCATAATTTTCAAAGAATACATCCACCCACCAATGTTTTACACAACTTTTCTAGATTAATGAAAAAAAAAAATGGGTTTCTTGATGGCACACGAAACATTTTTGACAGAAATCAATTTCTAGAAACTATACAAACTTAGAAATTCAGAATTACAGCTCATTCTACCAAGTAGTAGTTTGAGTTATGCTTCAAAAACTGCTTCATTGCAATCTGTTTTACAACAATTAAAAATGAATTTAACATTAGTAGTGCTAAACTTTAAACCTGTATAAATCATAAACTATTGCACTGAATGACTTCCCATTTGGTAACCAAAGGTATAATTTAATGAAAAATCCAAATGTGATGTGAAAATTAGATGTTTTCCTCGAAAAATTTAAAGTTGGGCACAATTTCTATATGTAGATGACCTCTAAGCAAAATTTAAATATGACATTAATTGGTAAAGAATATTACTAATAGATTGGTAAACGTCACATTTTTATATGATGATTTGCAGCAGGGGTTAATTAGTAAAGAACATTAGAACAGGGAGCATTAGTAGAGAATGGAGGTTTTTTTTTTAAATCCAGGACTGTGTATTAGAAAATTTATATATTTCAGAAGAGGAGGAATTAATGGAAATTAGAAATTTCAGAGGTCTGCAATAAAAATAAACTAACAATGCATACTGAAATTTTAAATTTATGACCCCCCCCCCCCACCCCCAAATGATGAAACACTACATATGTGTTAATAAATAAATTATCAGTGAAATGTATTTCTTTTACATATTTTCATTGTAATTTTAGTGTATGACAAATGTTTAATCATTGGTTTAGCACTCTGCATTTTTTTTTTTTCACCTACAAAATCCTTTAGACCAATATGTGTATTTCCTTTAAGGCATATTTCAAATCCCCATGTATTTAAAATTTGAAGTAATTATCATTGCACATACTATCATTTACATTTTTTCCTTCTGACTGTGGAATTTTTCAAACAAAATAGTTAAAAGAAATGTGCATTTTTAAAACTTTGATACACATACCTTGCCTATGGAAATCACAATATTAAAAGTCAGAGAGTTAACTATGTCATGTGATAAAAAGTGCTGAGAAACACTGTTCTGGCCAACATAGTCACGTGCATTTTTTATTGCATAGAAGAGGCAGGAAAGATAATTTTACAGTTAATAGTTATGTTGCATTTATGGAATTCTCAACACTTTGAACCTTCAATGAATATTCAAAGATATTGTGCAGTTTATAAAATTTTTAACAATAAACTATGTATTTAAAATAATTTGAATACATAGCAGAGGTTTAAAAAATGGATGTAAATAATAAATGCAATCCCCTAATGTATAAAATCTAAAAATCACTATACAGTCAGTATCAGTTATATGGTCATCCATGCAGTCCTGAAAAATATGACCTTATATGTGGTGTAAACAGGAATTTTATTTTAGACAATAAAATATTATTAATAAGTTTGTTATATTAGTACAATAGTGTAGAAAGAAGCTATGAACATATAATTTATAAAACAAGAGGTATAAACAAGAATTGCTTTACACTTAAAATTTTGAATTAATGAGTATACTCGTAGTAGTAAAAATAATCTGTTTTGCAGGTTTGTTTGTTTTTTATCGCAGTTGTTAAAACTACTTTTCTTATTCATGAACAGTTTTAAACGTTCCTCTGTGCCTTTGGGATTGGTAAAAAAGTATCTGAATGTATTTAGTGCTTTGAGAGCTTCTGCTCGCGTTGTCGGTTCAACTTCAAATTCACCGTTTCCATCAGTGTTTATATTTAAAATTTCCAAAACTATTTCCAGTATAGAAGCTGCTTCACCATTGACTTTACCGATGTAACGTCAGCTGCAGATATTTAGAAGAAAAACACCAATAGGTGTGAAGAATATTTTAACATAGCTTCCCTTCATCCAATAAGCAGTCTTTTTCGGAAGGTACATACCCGCAAAGGCATGACTGTTGCCACTTGTGGGTAAAGTCCATTAGTAGCGATCTCATTGTCAACAACTGCATATGCCAGTTTGTCATATATTGTGCAAACAACATTCCGTAGTTCTTGTGCAACTTCAAATAGGGATACATCATCATCAACATCATCATTGTCGTTGTCTTTGAACGATAATTCTTCACATTCTGGAAGCCATGGATGTCAAAAACAATTTTCAATGGTCTTCTTTAATACCATATTCCTACTCTTGTCTACGAAACATATAGCATCTAACACAGTCACGCAAAACTTCTTTTTTTGATCAGTAACAGCAATGACGCCTTTTAGAAGCAGCTTTCGATAATTTATCTTAATATTTTTAATAATTCCTTGATCTAATTGATGTGCCATACTGGTTCAGTTTGGAGGCAAGGAAACAAGTTCAATCGAATTTAAATTGGGAATCAGTTGTCTGCGACTATAGTCACTTGTCTAGGCAAATTTTATCGGAATGCCAAATTTCTTTTCCCAAATGCTTATTGTCATCCTGGCCTTTCGGTTCACATTGTAAGGTAACTGCAAAGATTTGCATTTTTTCAAACAACGAGGCTTGAGAAATTTACCTATAACTAATGGAGTCAATTTCTCTGAGCCATCCATTCATATTCGCTGCTAATAAAAACAGCCAATTTTTTTTTGCTTATCTTCCCAGTACTTCATTTTTCGTTCTTAAAAGTAACAGTTTTATCTGGCAAAACATTAAAAAAACAGCTCAAGTTTATCAAAAATAAAAACATCACAAGATCTGTACCTATTGAAAATGTCACTTAACAAGTTAACAGCCATTCCTTCTATTCTTTGACAGTAAAATAAGGTTTTCCAAGTTATGAAGCAATTTTCAGAGATTTTTCTTTTACGATAATCCAAGTATTTGAACATTCTGCAATCTGCCACATTTTATCTATGTAAAAAGATCTTTCTCAACATTCTCAAATGTTGTAACATGCTCTCGCTTTCTCTTTTGGTTGATCACATCTTTTGTTTAACCAGATTTGAACCCTAAAAGTATTGAGTGTCGCCCACTCTATTCCACGAGTCTTCGCGAAAGTTGCTTTCGATACATTCAATAAGTTTTCTAACAATTTTTTTTTCGCAATTGTCAAACTTTTCGTTTTGCTGATATCTTATATTCACAAATGACAATTAACAAATGAATGAAGACTTTACACGCAGCGACAAGTAATGATAAATAGAAAAAACTAAAAATGCATGATTTAACATTTCTCTGCACGGAAGACAATTTTCATTCGGTCGCAAGGAGTGGTGGCATATTTTCCAAGAATTGGTATCTAATGCGACAGTTGAGGGAGAAATCTCCAGACCTTTGGAAACTCTTACCAAAGAGGAGATCCCCTCCCTCTCCCCAGAGTATTGACGCACATCTAGTCACATGGTATGTAATATTATCGCAATCTCTAAGGTTCCGTTTAAAACGAAAAGGTCTCCCTCTCATTCTAAAGCTATAAAAATGTCAACTGGTCTTTCTTTACCATACGGAAGTTCGTACTTGTGTATTTTAGCAAAAGCACGGGAGATTCAACGATCGAAAAAGGGGAAGATTGACTAGAAGGAAGGAAGTTCCTCCTTCAGGATGTCCATCCACTTCTTTGTAAAGCTTTTAAAAATGAAAAGCACCGCGTGACCAATACATAGAGAGTGACAGTTGAAGATACTTGAATGTGAATGATATGTCCATTCAGTACTTTACACCCTAAAAAAAGGGAAGAAAAAAGCATAAAACTATAAGATATTTTGCAATAAAAAGGGAGACAAAAGATGACCATGTGACCATATATCTGATAGTAGCCATTAGAAACTGACCATAAAGGCGGTGTATTTTAACACGTAATACCTATTCAGTCAGTCCGGACTTACAAAAAGTGACCTTATAAGCGGGGTAACCTTATAAGCGGATGACCATATACCCGGTACTGACTGTATTAGAAAAAATATCAAATTTTTTAAAAATCAAGCAATTAAGAAGAGAAAATGAAATTATCAAATTACTTTAAAAAGATGCAGATGAATGAAGTTGAGATAACTGTAATACTTTTATAACTTTATTAATTTTTTTAAAGTCTGCATTTCAATCAGCTTCCTAATTACAAGACAGTATTCATTTTTAAGAAAAAGCAATAAATTAAATTTAGATTACGCTAACCAATTGCTGGTTTAAAACAATTTGTTATTATTAAACACTCATATCACATACCTGTATATGAATAATTTTTGCTGAATTGCACAATAATATACGAACAATCATTATAACAACCTAATATCGATATAAGACGCCTTTTCCATAACATATTTATATTTAAAAAACCCAAAAAGTTACAACATACATCTCCTATTTTAATTATATGAATTTGTATGTTAATTATTAAAATACTATGTTTTCCCTGTTCTGTCTGCATAAAAGTTTTTTTTTTTGTTGTTGTTATTTTACTCATTTTCTGCTGTGTTCACTAAAATAATATTGAAATAAACATCAATGTCAATACATTTTTCTACACAATATATTTTGCTACCATATTTTTAATTTATTTTTTAGTGCACTTAAGGAAAATCTAGCAGAATAACTGTCATTATACACATTTTTAAATCTAAAAATTAAAAAACCTTTTCAGGTATTTCTAGACGCGGAATATTTATGGAACTCAGATAAATGAACTCAACCTTTGCATAATTCGAAAATGCAGTACATGTGCATGTGAATGCATTAGAAGAAAAGAACTACATACAACGTAAAATTAAAAAATAATAATAATAAACATGAAAAAAATCCAGAAATAAATATTTAAAATTATAAAACCTTAAGTAAAAAACACAATAAATATCGGATGTAGATAGATTTGGCAGAACAGGAAACAGAAATAAATTATAATATTATTTGATCAAAACATAAATAATATATATACCTTTGATTGGTGGTCAACACTCATTGCCACAAGTCCTGCTTCACTTTTCCTCTTCAAAAGCTGTCTGTAAAAAAAAAGTAATATTATGTTGTAATGATAATAGCATAAAATGTAGAATGAAACAGAAATTGTATGAATCTAATAAATAACAATCTAAAAGCTATATTGATCTCATAAACAAGCAAACATACATAGATATTTTTTCTATAATAAATATATTTTCTTAAACAAAATACTTGCATATCAATCCCTGAACTTTTTTTAGCCAGCTTTGAATGTGTTTTTACAATATGTGTTTTATGATGTTCTTGAGCTTTAACAAGTTTATCTTCCTTCTGCATTAATTGTTCTTTCTCTTTTTCTTTTAGCTGTGGGAAAAAAAAAAAAAATCAATAGCAAGAATCATACAGAAAGGTATAAAAAAACAATCATTTGCACAAATTATTCATTTACTAGTATTTGTCAGGCCGAAATGTCTGAGCATGGAGTCATATAAACTTAACACATACCATTTTAAAATTTTAAAAAAAGTTTAATTTTCATGATTACTGTTTAATAGTAGAAAATTAAATTTGAAAAAACACCCGTTGAATCCTCATTTTCTAGTGTTTAATTCAGTCATCAGTTACCTCAGGTAATGCTCAAATGCTAATTTGTGGCATGATAATCAACAAAATGAACTATTATAGCCTGTGGCAAGCCTGGGGGTTGAAATTTTGGATCATAGACAGTACCTTTTACTGTACTCAGTACACCGGTTATACATAGACGCCAACATTGTGAAGACTGTATCAGGAGTAAACCACTTAAATTTCAGGAGTTTTGGACACTCTTCAGGAGTAAAATGTTCACGTTTCAGGAGTCATTTCAGGAGTTGTACATAGTTTTTTTACGAGCTATATTTTTTACAAATATTTTCAGTCCTCTTGCAGCTTTTGCATTTATCAACACAAACATAATTTAAATAAAGGTTACTAAATTTAATTTTACTTTTAATGTATTAATAATTTTTCATGATAAATTTATAAAAATTAAATATTTTTTTTATCCCTACAGAGCAAAAAAAATCCTCGATTGATATAACTGTGTGAAATTACATGACTATTTTTCCCCTACAAAAAAATAAAGTGACTCTTTTCTGCGACCAATTAACAAAATTCGAGCTTTTTTGCTGAGATCGACTGACGAAAATTGCGATGTTTTACCACGACTGACGGACGAAAATCGCGATGTTTTGCCACGACTGACGGACGAAAATCGCGGTGTTCTGTCGCGACTGATGGACGAAAATCGCGGTGTTCTGTCGCGACTGATGGACGAAAATCGCGATGTTCTGCCGCGACTAGCAGACGAAAATCGCTATGTTTTGCCGCGACTGACGGACGAAAATCGCGATGTTTCGCCGCGACTGACAGACGAATATCGCGATGTTTCGCCGCGACTGACAGACGAAAATCGCGATGTTTCGCCGCGACTGACAGACGAAAATCGCGATTTTTTGCCGCGACTCACTGACCAGGGGTGATTCTGAGTAAAAAAAAAAAAATCTGAAATTCACAGCAAATTTTCTGAAAGATTACAGCAGACGGGTGAGGACTCCCAAAACTAACTATATGTTTTTTTTTTCTGCGCCCCTTTGACAAAATTAGTGTTCTTTCGCGATCCTTTGACGAAATTTGCTGTTTTTCGCAATCTTTTTGATGAAATTTTCGGATGTTTTTTTCCACGATCGTTTGACGAAATTTGCGTTTTCCCCCTCGATCCTCCGGCGAAAGTGACGATTTTTTTTACGAACGATTGAGGAAATTGATTATTTTGACGGAATTGATTATTGTTGAAATTCGCGCTATTTTTTATGTCCGAATTTTCGGGCTGATGACCGAATTTTTCAATTTTCAGAACCGAAAGCCTTATATTTTCGAAACAGCGATGTTTTGCCGCGACTGACAGACGAAAAGCGCGATTTTTTGCCGCGACTGACTGACGAAAACAACGATTTTTGCCGCGACTGACTGACGAAAACAGCGATTTTTGCCGCGACTGACTGACGAAAACAGCGATTTTTGCCGCGACTGACTAATGGAATTCGTGATTTTTTTGCAGTGCAGCGAGTGATTGACAAAATTCGCGATTTTTATCATTGGCCGATTATCGGATTTCAGGATATTTTTTCCTCAATTGATTAACGGAATTTTGCCGTAGCTGAAGCCGAAATTAGAGTTTTTTTTTGGAGATTAAAAAAATTTGCGATTTTTATCAACGATCTATTGATGAATTTCACGATTATTTGCAGCGAATGATTGACAAAAGGTGCAACTTTTTTGAAAGACCGGTTGGCGAAATTTGCAATTTTCTGCCGCGAGCGATTGTAGAAATTCGCGGTTTTATCGACTAATAGACAATTTTCGCGATATACGAGTACTTCAACGACCGATTGACGAAATTCGTGATTTTTTGCCGCGATTGATCGAAGAAATTCGCGATTTTGTTTTGCCTCAAATTTCCGTATTTTCTACCTTATTACCGTACTTCCGTATTTTATCCTACACTTCCGGAGAAACTCCGGAATTTCCGGAGACATTGGCATCTATGGGTTATAAATCCCCACTCCATCCAAATATTGGTTTGTAACATAACTCTGCATCCAACTGCTGAAAAAGTTCAGCCTGAAGTCCAAATACGTGATCATCTTCACTACATCTTACTTTTAATTATTGTAGTCTGCTAATATTCTTGTTATTGACCACTTTGATTTAAGAAGTACTTCTTGATTATGTTCTTTTGCTTGCTTGTTTTTGGAAAAAAGACATATAGCATCTTGAAATCATTCAAGTTGAGCCGGAAGCAGTGTAGCTTTCCACCGTTGCATAAGGGATGAGAGTAGTCTGAAACTTGACGATGCAAAGCGAATATAGAGTCTTTCAAAACTGTCTTTGCTGATCGTCATTTTGTCTCAATGAGTTCGTTAATGTGAAGCAATTTTCAAAAGCTCTAAGCATTTTTTGTCTGCAAAGAGCCAAAATGTTGTTTATAGAATGTCTCTTATATAGAGGGATGTCTTTTACACGATATAACTACCTAATACCTCCAAGGATTTAAACAAAGTAGATTTGTGACATCTTTGTTCAAGTTCAGCCATAAGACGACAATTGAAAATTCGTCAATAAAGATAAATAATATTGTACCCATGCTGAGCTGTAGATTTCTTTCTGCCTGACTTTTTAAATCAGCGAAGTATTTAAAACACGGTGGTTTTTTAATCACTGAGTGAATTAACTTTCCTTCGACATTAAGCGCAACAGTACCTGTTAATGCCAAAAGAATGACAGCTTCTCATCCTAACTGCTCTATGATTGTTTTATTAATTTCTTTGATTATCCTACTTTTTCCAGCTCTTGCTTTTCCAATAACAAAAGTTGACTTAGGGAAAATTGTAACTTTTGTTTGCAATGACGAAAGCTGTTCTGTGCATAACTAAAGTACTTTCTGCTGCTCATCTGTAGATCTGATGTCAGAATTATCAAAATTTTCATGCAGCGTGATTTGTTGTTCTTTAAAATAATTCAGAAATGTTAAAAGTAAAGAGAATTCATTGAATAAGAGTGTCTACGGTAAAGAGAAAGAATAACCACCGGGGATGTGTTGAGCGATTTTGATTTGTTTAATGTAGCTCCGATCTTTGAGACAATCAAAAATTGGAACTGGATCGATCGAGCTAACGGCAGAAAACTTCAAAGCCCCTTCAAAGACTTGCATGTCTGGCATAGCCCAGGCTTATTTAATATGGTATAAGGGAAAGGTTTCTAACACGTATGTAACACGCACACATGGGTAATCTGCTATACTCCTCTGTCAAACTTGATACTTTTGTTCATCTGAGTTATTGTTATATCATTATTCGCGCAATTACTTGTAGGCAGTTGGGCTATTTTTATGTGACTTTTCCACATAGAATTATGTTGAATAACTTTTTTCACCTCAATTGCTTTCTTTTAACCGGCATTTTTGAAACTTTTGTGTATAATGTTACACATATAAAAATATGTACATTTCTTAAAATGTACACTACATCTAGGCAACAGGTTAAAAAAAAAAAAAAAAAAATCACAGAATGATTTATGACTTTTATTGAAGTTGATTTCTCACAAATTATCTTTCATTGTTGTATCCATTTTCCGATTATAAGCATAAAACTATACAATCATATACATTAACGTCAAAATTTTCGCCAGGCTTGGAGACATTTCACCAAATTTGGCAACCAAAAATATGTTTATATAAATGCAGCAAATTTGGCTGTAGCGTTCAAATTCGGCAAAATTTCCACTGAAATTCAGCACTGATGATTCTTCTCTATTCGAGTTCTTCACATTTTAGCTTAGTGTTTTGCCGTAAAATTAGCTAAAATCTTAAAATCAAGAAATAAGTAAGCTACCTTTTCTTTATGCTTTTAGGACTTTTTTATTTTGTTATCTACATATTTCTGTTTTCAAGTGTAGATCTAGGCCAAAAATGCTTATCTCATTCACGTCAGAATGTTCACTTGCATTTCGGTTGCAACAAATTTACTTATGGTGAATTTAAAAAAATGAGTAACCTTCTGTAATTGAGACCACTACCAAATGGTTATATTTGCGAATAAAACAGCGCTCACTAAATTATGAAATTAGCTACCAACCCGATTATGGAAATTTCTTATACAAACATACATACCTCTGAATAAAAACATACATAAGAATACATACATATAAGTAATACATACATAACATTATATTTTTCTCGACTTCTTTTATTATCATTCCTTGCCATGTGGATAATACTGAATCTGTTATCATGCAACTAACATCCAAAATCGTATACTCCGTATTCAATTTCTTGTTATTTCTCTTAATTTAAAATTTAAAGTGAATCGCATCGATTTGGTAGGTTACGGAAAATGTTCACTTGCATTTCAGTTGCAGCACATTCACTTACGGTGAATTAAAAAGAAAAATTAATAACCTTTTGAAATTGGAACCGCTACCAAATAGTTAAATTTGCTTATCAAACAACGCTCACTAAATTATGAAATCGTCTACAAACCCGATTACGGAAATTTCCCAATACAAACATATATACGTTTTAATACAACCATACATACATAAGAATGCATACATATAAGAAATACACACATGACATTATATTTTTCTCAATTTCTTTGATTATCATTCGTAGCCATGTGGCTAATAAACAAAATCGTATTCTCCGTATTCGATTTCGGCACAAATGTCATATATTGGCGTGAATTTTTCTGGCGCCAATGTCATATAAGCACCGGGTACTTAACTAGCTCCAAAGTGCCGTTATTTTGCTTGATATTGTAACCCGGATGTTGCTGTTTATTTATTAATAGTTAAAGTTTTTGCCAAATCGGCATCGGGAAAAAAATCTCATCAATATGGGACGAATATGACATCTGAGCCTCGATTTCTTTTCATTTCTCTTAATTTAAAATTCAAAATGAATTACACCGATTTGGAAGGTTACGGAGAATGTCCATGTGCATTTCAGTTGCAGCACATTCACTTACAGTGAATAATAAAAAAAAAAGAGTAACCTTCTGTAATTGGGACCGCCACCAAATGGTTAAATTTGAGCATCAAACAACACTCATTAAATTATGATATTGTCTACAAACACGATTGTGGAAATTTCCCAATACAAACATGCATATGTCTGAATATAAACATACATACATAAGAATACATACATATAAATAATACATACATGACATTATATCAGGGTTCGTACGACTCCTGGAATTTTGCAACCAGGAAATTCTTCTGCACCGCTATTTTCTTACAGAAAATCTCTCCTTATAAGAATGTGAAATTTCACCAGTTTAGCCTAGATTTCCTTTTCTATAAAAAAAAATACTGGAAACTCTCCTGGAAAATATCCTGATTCGTACAGAACCCAGTTATATTTTTCTCGATTTTTTTAATTTATCACTCGTAACCATGCAGCTAATATGAAATCCGTTACCATGCGGTTAAGGCCCAAAATCGTATTCCCCGTATTCGATTTCTTTTCATTTCTCTTAATTAAGTCAATCTATATCTCAGATCACAAATATTGATGACGCCATAACGATTCGGATGAGGTTAAAATGCATAATTTACAACAATAGAGCTAATGTTTTGTTTAATAACGAGATGAAGCCCGTCGTATTTTGACGAAAGAAATTGTTTAAAAAGGAACTTGTACATTAGTTAATACTTACTACACAAATATTATTTTTAAAAAGTTACCAAAATACTAATTCCATAAACTTCGACTGTTCAACGTATTAAAAAATTAAAATGTATTAGTATAACTAACCAAGATAAGTAATTATGATGAAATTACCCATTGAGGCTCTTATGTTTGAAATTTCCGATTGAAAATCAGCAAAAATGATTTCACCATGAGTCAATCATAGAATTATTTTTCGCGTGAAATCTAAACTTAACGTCATTTTCATCATCTCAAAATTCACATACGCATCTCTTAAATTTACATTCACCATTTCAAAAATATCGCAGTACACAATAAGTTATTAATACATATATTTCCAAACTTGAAATCAAGTTTGTTAACTACGAGTTTGCATGTGAACATATGCACTCTTGACTTGTGATTCTAATCTCCGTATCGGCAAATAAAATTCCAGAAATTTATATCTTTTAGAGGCATTCATAGTAAAATATTTTGTTTTATCAGAGAAAATGATGGTTTTCATTTAAATATGATGTCACTTTGCCTCACTGAAGCATTTCACATAGCATCTCAAACTCAGTGGAGTGAAAAAGTATAGAATTGTAATTTTGACTTATGGAACTTTTTGAGGAAAAATTTAGTGTTTTTTTTTAAGCGTGACATCATTTTCTGTTCCCCTTTTTTACAAAGTTAATTTTGAATTTTATTAGAAATTGGCATCAATAAAGATAAACATACTTTATTAATTTTCTTTCCTTTACAACAATGAAAGTAATCTAATTGCTACCATTTTGAAAAAAAAAATCATAGAAATTTTTTAAAATTTAAATATAAAAATGGGAATATTAAAAAAAAAAAAAAAAAAAAAAAAAAGCTAGTGCCGCAAATCTATAAAGAAACAGCTATCATTTAAAAAAAGAATTATTAAAATTGGTTCAGAAAAAAGCTCAAGGTAAATGTCTTAAAAAAAAAAAAAAAAAAAAAGCCTCATCTTTCAAATATATAGATTTAAACCCGCAATGTTATCTCTATGGGAAAATTTTGAGTAGACATTTCATGCCATTAGGGTTGACGAATATTTATGATTTTCAATATGCACCGAGATTTTGGCACTACCAAAGTCCATTTAGTTTTTTGTGTCGATACGACAAATATTATGGACGCTATCGTGTTAACAGTAAGTGTAATTTTTGCAGGGAAGCTGGAGCTGTGCTCCGACAAAAAATGTGCGATTCTTTTCATATAAATTAAGAATATATAGGAAGAACATCAAATTTTGAAATTTTCAAAGTATTGTGCGATTAAAAAAATCACGAAGCAACACCAATTTTTGTGCTTTTTATCAAAGCTAGAAATTTTTGCTTTATTCATAGAATTTCTCTGATTAATGTGAAGACTGCTATTTAGAAATAGCGGTAATAAAAGAATAAAGGTTGGGAGCAAAGCATCACAACTTTTACCACAATCCAATAAACTATTTTTTTATAAAGAATTCACTAGTAAAAATAAGGAGGTATTCATTAAAAAACACAAAATAAATATGGAAGAATAATGTATTAATAAATAAAAAAATTAATAAAAACTGTAAAAACAATTTGTTGAGAAGAGCAATAAGCAAAAAGTCATTACAAGTTATACATGCTGTTTTACATTTTTCAAATAAACCAATCATAAATCAGAGAAAACATACTTTTTTTTTCTTAACTATCAGATAAAAAAAAAAAGTTCACAGCAATTAAAACTAAAGAATTTTATGACAGAGTAAAATAACTTCCAAAATAAAATTTTCTTAAAAATAAATTAATAAATTTTAATTTTTGAACACTTCTTTAAATGTTTCCACAAAATCAAATCAAATTATATATTTTACAAAGTACTGTTTAATAACAGTTATACATAGAAAAGTTATTTTCATCTGACAAAAAAAAAAAAAAAAAAACATCAGGTAGTAAAAATACTGGAAGTAAATAATTAATCTTTCAATAGAAATTTATTAAAATATTTCCCCCTAAATTAAAAGAAAAATTTATAAATAAAAAAGTCAAAATAGGAAACTAAAAGAAAAATATATCAATAGTAGTAAGGAAATATTTTCTGTATAGTGCCATTTACCTTTTCATGTTTTTTACGTAATGCTTGAAGGTCTTTGTCTAATTTAGCTAAAACTTTTTGTACTACTTTGTGCTCTTTTAATTTTTCTAAAGGTTCTGCTATAAGGTTTGCTTCTTCAGATTCTAAAACAAAATACACATCATTTAAATTTTTACCTTACTTTTTAGAAAAGCAAAAATTCATTAACTTGAAGGAGATACAAACCTAATAAAGAAGGAATTTTTTCTTGAGCATTTTCATCAGATAAACTTCTAACAGACTGAGCTAAGCCCCCTTTAAAAGTACAAATAAATAAAAATAAAAAATAAGAAGTAGAAAACTACTATACAATACTTTCACCAGTATTAGCTAAGTATATATATATGTGTATACAGGGTGCCTCAGTGGGTATGCTATGCGAGATTTCTGCAGATTTTGATAGAGATCATCCGGGGAAGCATTTTGATATCCGACATGGGAGTCTCTGAATATAATGCCATAGTCTAAGAAAACATTACATAAAAAATGTTTTGACACCAGAATTTGCATGTGGTTTTTGGATGTATTTAGTACAAAAACCTGCTAGGAGCAAATTGCAATTTGGTATAAAAGTGAGTAAATACTCAAATGATCATGATGCTTTTATGGTGTTACTATATCGTGAACTGCGATGACAAGTGGAAGTTAAGGGTCCTGTCCCTGCCGGCGAAGACACTCACGAGCTAATGCTAATCCTATGGGGAGGGATTTTTCTAATATCTCGTTTGCATTTCGACATTTTTTAATAATTTTTTTTGCATTGGATAGCCGAGGTCCGTCTCTACAGCGCACCTTGGTTACTTTTTCGATTTTGGTTGAAGATATTTTTTTAGAATGACACTTTCATTTTCAGAACCGGTTTTGAAAAGGAAAGTAACTTTATTAAAAATATCTGCAACCAAAATCAAAAAAGTAACCAAGGTGCGCTGTACAGACGGACCTCGGCTATCCAATGCAAAAAAAATTATTTAAAAATGTCGAAATGCAAACGAGATATTAGAAAAATCCCTCCCCATAGGATTAGCATTAGCTCGTGACGTAGTACTGGGTGATGCATCGATACATCGCGAGATATCGATGTAAAACATAAATCGTCAAACCGATTTCCTGATCTTTGAATTAGCGATGCATCGCAGTCATACGATGCATCACACCGGGATCACAAATGAATGGGACAGTACAGGGAAATCTGGTTTCGCATCCGATGTGAATAAACAACTCGTGCATAGCTAGATATCGATTATGTGCAAAACCGATGGCAGAGTAAGGAGAGACTGGTTTTTCCTTCAATCATCGAAGCAAATAAACAATGTAATCCAAAATTGATACCAATTACAAATCGCTGCATGCTTCATATTTTCAATCCTGTTTTTCTAGCTGTATGAATAGTACCATGAAGTTCATTTGAGAAAATACTATGATGCCAAAGATACATTTTTCCTAGGCCACATTACTCTGACTCTGAACATGTACTATAACATTTAGAGTCAGCTGATTTTTCATCTTGTACTGACAGGAAAAGAGGATTGGTTTATTTGTTTACTTTGATAAGATGAGTCATTTTCTGTGTTTTTTTTATTTAATATGTACTATAGCAAAACTATTGTAGTCAATCAATTAATATAACAAATAGCAACAATTGATGCAGTAAGTTTTAGTAAGAAATGCTTCTTAGTGTTATAATCCATTTGCATCCATTTGTTTTTTTTTTAATTACTTTATCTTTATTAAGGAACTGTTATTTCAGTTTATTTTTCAATGATGTTGCACTATATTTTGATAACATCTTAATTACTATATTTCTAGTTATTTATTTTAAAAATATTCCTCATTACTTTTAATCAATTGAAATCAAATTTCGTGTTAATTCCCATACGGTGTGACCATATGACAATCCTTTTAATTAATTTTTATTTATTAGGTACTTATGTATTTTTTCAATCTTAAAAATGTAAATATAGAAATTTTACTCTTATTTTATTGATTTTTATTTTTTAATTAAAATAAAATGGAGGTATTTATAATCCTTTTACATCCTTTAAATTAATGATTATTTCTTATTGCACTTTTAATATTTTATATCTTAAACAGCTAAAGATGTACAATCTATAGCAATTTTATTGGTTTCACCCCCCCCCCCGTAAATGGAAAAAATTACAAATGTCTACGACATTTCATGTCTTTAATATCCTTTATTTTGCAGAACCAATTCAGGGAAAAACCAGTCTGCAAATTATTTAACATTCAATTTAAGAGGGAGATTTTTTTTTTTTTTTTTGGGCGGGAGGGGCTCCCCGTCCTAGAATTTTCAATTTTTTATTAATCTGAAATGAATATTATTGGATTTGTAACTAGTTTCTTAATCTTTTTTAAAATTTAATACTTGATTGCTAAGAATTAATCCCAGTATTTCTTTTCTAAATTGAGTCCTTTTTTAAGATGTGAAAATCTTTTTTACATCCTTTAAAAAAATGATTATTTTCTATAAACATGTATATTTTTTCAATCATACCAGTATATAAATTTTAATCTAATTTTATTGATTTTCTTTTATTTTTACTTCATAAAAGGGAAATATTTCCTAAAGGCAAGCATATTACATTTCAGTGCCTTAGTATTTGGCAATTTGTAGAAAGAAGGTGACCATGTTATAATCCTTTTACATCCTTTATTTTAATTATTATTTTCTAAATACATTTATGTTTTCACAATCTTAAAAATGTTGATCTATAAATTTTATTATAATTTTATGGATTTTTTAATTTTATGAAATGGAGTACTTGGAATTTTTCACAACATTTCTGTGCCTTAATATTGGTTATTTTGCAAACTCTCTCTTATAAAAAAGGCAGGGGCAATTTACAAATGATTTAAGTCGTCATCGGTGCTTCAGTTTTACAATGCATCTCGCCGATCTCCAGACATCGGTTCTGACCGATGTGGAGACATAACTGAAACCCATGATTGCCGGTTCACGAAAATCAACTTCCACATTCATGGGAAGTAAATGTGCATGCGCAGAAAATCGGCGATCGTTTGGAATGAAACCGGTTCACTGATTTAAATTAAGGAGAGAGAGAGTGCCAGGAGGGGAGAAATTTGCCTACCCTCTCCTTAAGTCTTCAATTTTTGTATTAGTTGAGTTTTATTTTTAAACTAAAATAAAATGGAAGTGTTTATAATCCTTTTACATCCTTTAAACTAATGATTATTTCATATTGCACATTTAAAAATTTATATCTTAAACAGCTTAAGATATAAAATGCACTGCAATTTTATTGGTTTCACCCCTCCCCTCCCCTCCCCCCAAAATGGGGGGGGGGGTCCTCTTCCTTGAATTTTCAATTTTTGTATTGATCTGGAATGAATAAGAAACTAGTTATAAATCTAAGAATAATCTTTTATAAAATTTAATACTTGATTGTTAAGAGTTAATCCACATATTTCTTTTCCATGAAGTCCTTTTTTAAGACGTGAAAATCTTTTTACATCCTTTAAAAAAAATGATTATTATCAGTATAAATTTTTTAACCTAATTTTATTGATTTTTTTTTTTTTTTTTAACTTCATAAAAGGGAAATATTTCCTAAAGGCAAGTAGTACATTACATTTTAGTCCTTTGTATCTGGTAATTTGTAGAAAGAAGGTAACCATGTTATAATCATGGAAGACGGTAGTATTTCGAGTGACGCAGCCTTCGTATCGTATCGTATCGTAAATCGTATCGTATCGTATCGTTAAAATCGTATAGTATCGTATCGTATCATAGAATTCGTAGATGGCAGAACTCATATATACAGCTAACTCGACATCAAAGAAAACGCGAAAAGCCGCCTTTTAATAACTCAGTAGATATATGTCTTATTGTTCTGAATTTTCTAGAACAGTCTTATATCTGCAGTCTAATCGTATACTGAAATTTTTGCATTTCTACGTGCAGTATATTTTGAGATCGAAATAGCCATTTTTAAAGTGAAAACATTGGTATAATATCGAGGAAGTTCCTAATTTGAAAATCTCGAAAACGGTTCTAACGATTATTTTTAAATTGATACATAATATAACTGTGATTAAGGCGAGATGAATAACACTTTTCTTTTTTCTGGGAAAACTCTCGTTCGTTAAATAATTCGATTTTTTTTTCTCTCGAAAATGACACGGGCGATTTTTTAAAAATCAAATAAATATGTTTCAGGTGAACCAAATAACAATTTACTTGTTTCCAACAAGACTCTTGTTCGTTTTATAATGCGCATGAAAAATCGGACTATATTTCTTCGCCATTCTATGGAAATTTCACCGAAAATGCATGACACTGTATTCATACACATGCTTTCTTTTTAACCACTTTTGGGGAGAAAAATTTTGTCTTCCCACTGGCTGAGTGGCTAAGGGCCATCGTTTACTGACCTTAAGATAGGCAGTTCGATACTCCCTGGTACGTGTTTTCATATGTGTTTTTTTTTTTTTAAGTCTGCTAGTTGACCATTATTCTCAGTTCCTTTGTAAATTTTAATTGCTATTAAGTTAAATAAAATTACAATTATAATGACGCCAATTTGATGATGATTATTTCTTGGCAATTTTTCAACAATAAAAATATTACCATAAATTTTATAAATATATTTAATTTCAATCACTTTACAAAAAATATACATTAATAATTATTATTTGAATATAAATCACACGATCAGAAACGTAAAAAAATAATTCATTTCAGCTCTTCTTTTTATAATATCATTTTTTATTATTATGACGGTCAATCAATATATAATCACTGACATCCATAATATTATTATTATTATAATTATTATTTTCCTTGCATAAAAGCTATTGTGATGTAATAATTCTTTTATAATAAATAATTTAGTTGAAATGTTTTATTTATAAATATCAATGAAGTTTGATAACCCCGAGACAATTCTTTTTATTTAACTTTGCAATATTTACAGTTTACATAATAAGCATATCAGAATTCTGGTGTCGCCATCTTTTGACGCAATTGCGTAGTATTATAGAGAAATGTTTGATAAAAACGTTGAATTAGACAGTTTTTAAATCGAAGAATTATTTTAAGAGATATTTAATGTTAAATCTGGATAAAATTGTCTCATTAAAAAAGTCTCATAGGAAAAAAAAAATATACATGGGAATTTAATCATTTTCATTCAATTTAATCATTCAATAGAAACTCGAAGTTTGCAGAGTGCATTTATTATTCTTAACTTGCCTAATTTTTTGACGGTTTATTTCAATTTTAAATTAAAATTTTCAGAATTTCCAGAGATATTTTTTACATATTTTAGAAAAGGTTATTTTAAATTGTTGCCAAATGTTAAAACAGCGCAAAGAATAATATATCCTTTAAATTAAAAATTTATTCACACGTGACTATTATAAACAGAAAAAAAATCCTTTTAAATTAGAATTAAATGACAACGTGTTAAAAGCAGGAAAATATTAAACATTACGTCATAAAAATTGTTTTTACACATGCTTACTTAAAATGAAAGAAAATTATAAAATAATCAATTATTTTCAAATTAGAATTAAATGATTACGCATTAAAAGAAGGAAAACATTGAAAATTACGTCATAAAAATTATATTTACACGTGAATATTAAAAGAAAAAGAAAATTTTTAAATAATAAATTCATTGATATGTGTTAAAAGTCGTAAATGGAGGAAATTACGTCATATTGGCCAAAGTGGCCAAAACAGTTTACAAAACACATTGCAAAACATATTGCAAAACAGTGTAAATTAAAAAATATATTTATATGAGAGATTTATTTCAAATTTCGAGATGATATTTTTAACTATAGTTGCTAATTTTAAGGTAGCGCAAATAATAATATTATCTTTCTAATAATAAAAATATTTTCAGTTGAATGTTACAAAGAGAAAGGAAAGTTTGGTGAAAATTATGTCAGATTTAAAACGTTACATTTAAAATCTCTTATTTAAAATCATTTTCTTATAGCGTTGTTAAAAAATACCATAAAGCAAAGACTCTGTTGACTTAGTTCCTTTTACATTTGGTAATTTTCAAATGTTTAACTAATCTTATTTAATCAAGCAGGGAAACAGCAACTAACATCAGCTGATTCGGTTTTGAAATCCCTCAGTAAAAGGGAAACCCGTTTACAATAAGATCACCATTGATTTTTTAATTATACAGAGCAGCCTCGATTATCCGAGCTAATTGGGACTGTTAGTAAATCGGAATCGGAAATCTCGGTTAATAGAAACTGTGTGTAAAAACTCGCCGTGCTTGCGAATTTAACATCTCTTTTAAAAAAATATGTAGAACGTTTTTTAAATAATAAAAGTAAATATATGTAAAGTTCTGTTTCACAGCTTAACAAATTTAAAAAGAAAATCAACTACCAGTAGTAAATTTTAAAATGCAAATTGAAAAATTTACGAAAGTTCACACAGCCACTGGAAACAAAGCATTGTTCGCTATTGACTTCTCAGGGTCCAATGTTTCTTTGGAGTTGTGGGCTTTTGGGGGCAGAAGGGCCTGTATAGCACGGACAGTGAGCTAAAGAGTGTGGTTATTTTTAAGGCTCATTCAAAAGGAAAAAAAAAATCAGAGTTTGTTATCGGCTCGGTTAACAGAAACCTCGATTAATCGAAGCTCGGTTAATCCAGGTTCTACTATAATTCAATCTTCCGTAATCTTTTTAAAGCAGATCAAATTAATGGACTTTAGCACAAAGTCACATAGCTGATAACTACCATGCTTGTTGGCCACCTTTTTTTCAAAAAGTTTGCTTCACCTTATTCAATTAATGAGATATCTCCGATAAAATAAGTCACATTTTCCCGTTCTAAAATACTGGTATCCAAAAATCGTAGCATGTAACTGACACTACAAGTACTCATGGAACTAGACTATTTTAAGTCTGATTTTTATTATAGACTATATAAAATTATTAAAAATATATATTATGATAGGAACTAGCGGCTTCGTCCGCTATTTACGTTACGGATATAAAAATCATGTTTTTTTTAGGGAAAAAGAAATAAAAACCTATTTGACAATAGGTTTATAAAGACACATTTTGTATTTGTTATATTTCCGGGGATGAGGAGGGGGGGGGGGCTATTTTGATTAAATATCGCAATTAGTCTACATGGCAGATATAATTATGATAGACACTAGCGGGCTTCGCCCCTCTATGGCGCCTTATGGGTCCAGCTTCCATAACTCAGAAACTACCTTTCGGACATCAATGCAACAGATTCCAAACGTTATAATTAACTTAATAATCACCCTATATAGCATTAAAGTAAATTTATGAGTACTGCATACTATTTTTTTATCGTAATTTCTGAAGAGAAAAAATTATTTCGGTTCCATTCTTAGGTACTGGTCTGAAAAATTTTGAAAAAGGGGGGAAAGAGGGGACATGAGACTGCTGTTTGTCAAACAACACAACGGGCTCTGGCTTATTCAACTTGGTTTTTGATGACTTCAATTGGAAGGTGGTTTGTTTAAAAGAGTGCGTTCCCTGCCCCATGAAAATTGGAACTATTGGTGCTACATCTATGTAAGGATTTAATAATTATAAATTAACATTTTGGATTTATTAATTTCAGGATAAAGTGTTTTTAAAGGAATATCAAATGAAACCCTCTGTGCGATCTGCGATTATACTTACCCAGTTGTTTTTATATACAAACTGCTATAAGGAAAATTGTAATAAAATAGTAAAAATTAAATCTGCATTAAATTCCATAAGTATCTTTTTTTTAATCATTTTATCACTAACCTCAAAAAAGTAATGATATCAATGCAAAAACCCTTGACGGGTTAAAAGTTTCTGACGCAGCACTTTATCTTATGCTCTAAGAATTTTAAATATGGAACTTAAAAATACTGATATCAAATTTTGAGTGACGTTATGCTATTTCTTAAAAAATATATTTGTATTTATTTCACCATTTTATTTTTGTTTTATTTATAATCGCATGTGCAAAAGTTATGTTCAACATGAAAAGCTGCATAAAATTTTATTCGCTGTTGCTTTATCATTTACATCTCTCATAAATTCAAAATATGTGTTTTAAAAGATATGATATAAAATTTAAGTGACGCCTTGATGTGACTTTAAAAGGTTTGTTTTTTAAAATTCAATTTAAATTATTTTTGACTTGGTTAAAATATTTTTTTTACATCTACATAATACTTTTAATTTTCCAATTCACTGTTAAATATATCACTTTCATTGAATCTATACTATGCATTGAAATGTATTTATTTCAATAAATTGATTTATCTTTTGTGTCACGCTATTCAAAATTGTGAGTAAGATTTATGTAAATGGTTTCTTTGCGTCATTGTGTCCAAACTACATGAAATGTATGAAAAAGGATAGTTTGACGCAAATAAACCATTTACATAAATCTTACTCACAATTTTGAATAGCGTGACACAAAAGATAAATCAATTTATTGAAATAAATACATTTCAATGCATAGTATAGATTCAATGAAAGTGATATATTTAACAGTGAATTGGAAAATTAAAAGTATTGTGTAGATGTAAAAAAAATATTTTAACCAAGTCAAAAATAATTTAAATTGAATTTTAAAAAACAAACCTTTTAAAGTCACATCAAGGCGTCACTTAAATTTTATATCATATCTTTTAAAACACATATTTTGAATTTATGAGAGATGTAAATGATAAAGCAACAGCGAATAAAATTTTATGCAGCTTTTCATGTTGAACATAACTTTTGCACATGCGATTATAAATAAAACAAAAATAAAATGGTGAAATAAATACAAATATATTTTTTAAGAAATAGCATAACGTCACTCAAAATTTGATATCAGTATTTTTAAGTTCCATATTTAAAATTCTTAGAGCATAAGATAAAGTGCTGCGTCAGAAACTTTTAACCCGTCAAGGGTTTTTGCATTGATCCTTTTACAGCCATACCGATGCATCAAATTACATCGGTGACGAGTTCCTTCCTCAGCATAAAACCTCCCCATCCCTTTCTTTTCCCATCGTGAATAAACACACATCGGTTTGGTGAATGAACACACATCGGTTTCGTGAATAACCACACATCGGTTTCGTGAATAACCACACATCGGTTTCGTTTCTCTTCCCATCCTGAATAAACATGCATCGGTTTCTCTCCCCATTCAAGAAGTGAATGAACAATAGCAGGCAAAGACATCGATACTAGCTGTATGATGAACAGTGACAGTGAGTAGTATAACGCGAGGTATAACGATGTTGATGTTTATTTGAAAAGAAAATATGGCCTGTGATGGCCTAGTGACAGCTGATTTTTCTTGTGTTCTCAAGAAAAGAACGGTTGATTCTTTCTTTTGTTTATTTTGGTATGATGATCCATTTAAATTTTTTTTTTAAATCAATTTATCTTTAATAAGGAACTTTTATTTCAGTTTATTTTTTAATGATATTTTAACATATTTTAAGAAAATCAGAATTATTGTGTTATTCTTAATTATTTATTCAAAACCACTTCATATTAGTTTTAAATCAATTAAGACTGAATTTAGTTTTATTAATTAACTACAAAGTATTTTATTAATATCATAAAGATTGAGAATGTCTTTCTATTAAATATTTAAAATTACTTCTTTAAAACTTTTTTCTTAAACTGTAGGATCTATTGTATTTTTAATTAATTTGAAATAAATATTCTTAGATTTGTAAATATGTTTTAGAATGTAACTTAATCCTTGATGTTAATTTTGATGATTAAGATTTAATGTTTTTGTAATTTACAACCCTTCAATATTATTTGAGTATTTGCTTTATAAACACATTACAAAATCTTATTTAGGTGTAATAAGATCATATGACAATCATTTTACATCCTTTACATTAATGATTATTTCTAATGTACATATATATTTTTTCAATCTTTAAAATCAAAATATATAAATTTTATTGAACTTTATATTTTAATTTAAGAAACTGGAAGTATTTATAATCTTTTTACATCCTTTAAATTAGTGAATATTTCTTTTTGTACATTTAATATTTTAAATCTTAAATATCTAAAGATATAAAGTGCACTCTAATTTTATAGTTTCCCTTCCCCCTTTACAACCCTTCCCTTCTTTAAGACTCCACTAAATTTCATTACTTTTGTACATGGTATTTGAAAAAAAATTCTGATGAGGAGGGAGAAGGGGATTGTGATGTAGCAATCACATTTATTATTTATTTTTTAAATTGTAATGCAGCATTATTATCTCATGTTTTAAACTATTTATTTTCAACGCAAAACATCGTTCAAATCGCTTTTTTTCTTTCCTTTTTACCACATGTAACAGAACGCTTTGATTTCAGATTTTCCCCCTCTTCCTGTGTTCTATTTTTAGAAACAGCGTGACGTCGACCGCGTCATATTGGAGGTGTGTCTCTCTCCTCTTGCCTTTTGACTGTAGTTTCGTTTTTCCGTGCTATCATTCGTTCTACAATTCATACGCAATTTTAATTTAACAAATAGATATAAATCATTTCTGCATGTAGTTTTGTAAACCCCTTTTATGTAGTATATATATATATCAATGCAGCCAGTTTTTTAACAGATTTTAAGATTGGATCAGATTTTAAGATTTGCGAAAGTATGTATTATTTTTTGACAACGTGATTTGTCTTTTTTTAATTTCGGGCCTTAGCGCCTAAATTCAAAGAGCGATGTTCTTCAATAGCTGTATCGCGATATCTAAAAGTTTATCTTCGGTATCTGGCTTTTTTTTTATTTAACGCATATTTGATTTCGGACTTTTTATTATCAAGACCTTCTTTAAAAAAATGATTTTAACCAGTATTCATCTTTATCATGGAATTACTTCCAAGTTTTAATAATTCTACATGGAACGTTCTTCGAATGTGTACAGTGACCTACTTCTCCTAATTACCTTCCACCTCTCAAAGTGAATCAACGAATAAAGAAGATTTTTATAACTGCTGTCTCTTCAATGTGTCTACTGTTGTCATTTAAGTAAGATTATTCCTTTTATTTTTACTGCAAGTCAACCTTATCATCTTTGCTATACGATCACTCTATTCTCGCCACTTATATTTTTACTGCAACTCACTCTATCCTGGTCACGGCACCAAATGTGACGTTTTATTTAAAAAGTTGCCGTGAATAAGATAGAGTGAGTTGCAGTAAAAATATAAGTGGCGAGAATAGAGTGATCGTATAGCAAAGATGATAAGGTTGACTTGCAGTAAAAATAAAAGGAATAATCTTACTTAAATGACAACAGTAGACACATTGAAGAGACAGCAGTTATAAAAATCTTCTTTATTCGTTGATTCACTTTGAGAGGTGGAAGGTAATTAGGAGAAGTAGGTCACTGTACACATTCGAAGAACGTTCCACGTAGAATTATTAAAACTTGGAAGTAATTCCATGATAAAGATGAATACTGGTTAAAATCATTTTTTTAAAGAAGGTCTTGATAATAAAAAGTCCGAAATCAAATATGCGTTAAATTAAAAAAAAGCCAGAGACTGAAGATAAACTTTTAGATATCGCGATACAGCTATTGAAGAACATCGCTCTTTGAATTTAGGCGCTAAGGCCCGAAATTCAAAAAAGACAAATCACGTTGTCAAAAAATAATACATACTTTCGCAAATCTTAAAATCTGATCCGATCTTAAAATCTGTTAAAAAACTGGCTGCATTGATATATATATATACTACATAAAAGGGGTTTACAAAACTACATGCAGAAATGATTTATATCTATTTGTTAAATTAAAATTGCGTATGAATTGTAGAACGAATGATAGCACGGAAAAACGAAACTACAGTCAAAAGGCAAGAGGAGAGAGACACACCTCCAATATGACGCGGTCGACGTCACGCTGTTTCTAAAAATAGAACACAGGAAGAGGGGGAAAATCTGAAATCAAAGCGTTCTGTTACATGTGGTAAAAAGGAAAGAAAAAAAGTGATTTGAACGATGTTTTGCGTTGAAAATAAATAATTTAAAACATGAGATAATAATGCTGCATTACAATTTAAAAAATAAATAATAAATGTGATTGCTACATCACAGGGATCAGTATGCAAAGTATTTGGCATTTGAGTTTAAAGGGGGCTGAGAGTGCTAGGATAAGTGATAAGTAATTTTATGCTTGATTGTTGTGTTTTCTTTTTAAACAAGATCTTTTTTTCAAGATGTGACTATATGGCAATCTTTTTGCATCCTTTAAAGTATTGATTATTCTTTATGTACAAATATATTTTTTCTATCCTAAACATCTCAGTGTATACATTTACTTTAATTTTATTTATTTGTAATTTGTAAAAAAGTAACTATGTGATAATCCTTTTACATCCATCAGATTAATTATTATTTTACTTATACATATATGTTTTCTCAAACCACAACATATTGATCTATAAATTTTACTATAATTTTGTGATTTTTTTAAATATTATGAAATGAATTATTAGCAGACTTACCTCAGTATTGAGTATTCAATATTCAGTACCTCAATGCCTCAATATTGAGTATTTTGCAGAAAATTTTCTTGTATAAAAAGGAAGGAGTATCAACTTGCAAATTTTTTAATTCTTAGGTGCTGGTAGGAGTAAGAGAACTTCTCTTTTGAATTTTTATTTTGTAATTAATTTGAAGTTTATATTAATTTCTATTATTTTTTAATTATAAAAGAATGCTGCTTTTTTATGGATTTAGTTTGAATGTTTTTGTAAATCAAACACATAATATTGTTATCCACATTTTTGCTTTCTGAACAAAATCCCATTTAAAGTTGTTATATGATAATCCTTTTACATCCTTTACATTTATGATTATTTTTTTTATATACAATTAAAGCTTTTAAATCTTAAATATGGGGGGGGGGGGGGGAGGGGTGAGCAATTTTCAGTTTTAATATATTACCAAGCATCAATTCGCAAATCAAAGACAATTTAATGCTCTAAGGAGAAAATTTTCCACCCAGGAAACTCCCGAAATTCACCATCACTTAGAAATCTGGAGTTTTGAAGAATAATTATTTGAAAAAAATAAGGGGGAGTGGTTTCTTTTCATGTTATCAGTTGAATCATGGACACATACAGTGAGAAGTGCATCCACCTTCACTACTACTTTTTAAAACTTTCTTGGTTAAAATATATATATGTATTCCCCAGTTGGATTTTGAAGTTTAGGTATTAAAAGAAAACTATTATGACTTGCCATATTTTTTTTTTTGTAATAAAACAATAGTTTAATCACGAGGTCCACACCTAGTCTAACATCGTGATGCATCGCAACATCGTGGTTTAGCCTCAGTGATGCATTGCGATGTAGAAATCCTAATATCGCCCAGTTCTACTCGTGAGTGTCTTCGCCGGCAGGGACAGGACCCTTAAGGCATTTCAGAAGAGATTTGACAATCACCACAAAATCAACAGAACGACAATTACAAGAACATACGAGAAATTCAATGCAACTGGAAGGGTGTTGGATAATATGGAAATGATGAAAAGAAAAGAACAACAAAAAATTATGAGTAATTGAGAGAACTGTGGAAAGTAACTCCATCAACTTTAATAAGACAAGCTGCAAGAAAACTGCACATGAATAAAAGTGCAATTCATTGAATTTTAAAGGTTCATATTGCTCTTTTTCCTTGAAAGATTCAAGTCAACCAGCCGATTACAGAAAGAGATGGTGTTAAAAGATTTGAAGTTGCAAATGCAATTATTAGTACAGATAAAGTGGCAAAATCAATTTTAAATACATTTGGTTCTGTGATAAGGCACATTTTCATTTTCAAAAATATGTACTCAAACAAAGTTGGTGGTTCTGGGAAAGTGAAAATCCTCATCATGTAGACTTACAGTTTGATGCACAAGGCAAACACTTTTTTAATTCCTAACACTTATATATATTGTATAAATTTGCCTCTGAATAGTGGAACCTCTGAATCTACACACACATAATGTGTGTGTGTGTGCATAAACTAACAGAAATACAATAGATGCAATTTTGTGTGTATCATGAAATGCTGGTAATATTTTTCATATTATGAGAAAAGGAAGATGGTTTCTTAATGGTACCATAAAGAAAGAATAATCTGTGATCACATTTCTTATATACATTTTATTTCTCATGCAGTAAATTAAATATATATCTATATATTTTTATTCATATTCAAATATATAGATTGTATTTATTTTCATTTGAAATATAGTTCTGCTAAAGCATTTTGGGAAACTCTCAACAACACGATCTGCAAAAACATAAATCTAATCCCCAAGAAACATTCTAGAATGAAAGCGACCCACAAAAAGAAATCTAGAGACACTGACCCAAAAAAAAGCAATAACCTAAACCATGCAGGGCTCTGTTCAACAATCTCGAAGTGTCTGTTATTCAGGTTTTATTTCAGAGGTCTTTAATATTTTAATATTATTAGAATACTATTAGAATATAGATGTGCAGTGCAGGACTCTACATCTGGAATCAATAAACAGTTTACTATTCACTGTTTTTTAGAAATTTTCAATTTGTAATGATTTTTGTAACAATAAAACTCATACAGACTTTCCAAAAATTCCCTGCTTGCAAAATGTTGATTTCATTTTTTTTTTTTTTAAATATCAGGAGTACCGCAAAGCCCCTGGATAGTGAACAAGGAGCCCTTAGAGCTCCACAGAGCACTGGTTGGGAATCTCTGTATTATAGCCTTGTGTGATCACGATAGCATCCAAAATACTGGACCAATAAGAACCAAATTTGGATAGTGGATTGACCTTAGATGAGTTTGTGAATAAAGAAGCTCCAATAATCCATTCAAAAATCTGAATAACATTACAGTCAATGGGGCAATATTTTCAGTTCATGATTAATGCATGTTAAATTCTTCAATTTTAATAAAATTTTTAGAAGTTATTTAATTTGTTAGATAAGGCATATTGAAAAAAAATTTATGACAGACATTAAATGGTTTGGGCTCTGTACTGTAATGTTGGATTAATACTATTGAGATTCCCAAAGAAAGAATAAAACAATAAAATTAGTATGATGATATCTTACTCACAAGGATTGAAATATTATGGCAGGTAAATTTAAAATAAGAGTAAACTTAAAATATCAATCCAACAATAACAATACACTACAGCCAAAATGCGTATAGTGGCTAAAACATTAGTTGTGGTTAAAAATAAAATTTATGTAATATGTTTAATTGATTGAATCATTAATAAAAAATAAAGTTAAGTAAATTTCAGAATTGATTACTAAATTTTTGAATTAAGATCTATAAATTTAATATACTGTAAAATATGCATACAGTCGAACCTCCCTATATCGAACTTCCCCATTAGGGTGGTTCAAAAAAACTTTTTTTGAGCTAGAGTTCAGGCCACCCCCTAATATTTTTAGACTCATCAATAGTATAATACTGGTACATTTTTAGCTTCTTACTCAGATTCTAAAAGGGTGCTCAATGACCCCACAATTTAACATTAGCAGAAGCATAGGAAATGCAACAATAGTTTATACTTCAGAAATATTTATTTTTTTCCAGAAGTTTTTAGAAGAAATTAATTTGTTATATTATATATATTTGTATTTAAATATTTATAAAATATTTTATTATATGTAGCAACATTTCTAAAAATTATTTACATGATAAAGTTACAGATAACACTAAACCAAAACAAGAATTCTACCAATCCTTTTTACTACCAATTGAAAACAATTTGTAAGTGAAACATTTAATTTTTCATGATAATTTTTATTTTAAATAATTATCTTATAGATTTTCAAATTCTGTATCTGGCAGCAAACATCTGTCTCAAGTTGTTTACATTTAGCTCATGGCTATTCCTAAGTGAAAGGTGACAAATGAAAATAACTTACTTATACTTATTTACTTATTTATTGCAAGAGTTTTTACCATTAAATAAGTATCAAGAATTATATTTAGGTTACATTACTTATATTAAATATTAATCTACTGTTATGGTATGCTAACATTATTCATGTTATAGCTAATAAGACAAACACTAAGCCTAATCTGAAATAAAATAATCACAAAATTTGTGTATTAATCAACAACTTTAATTTTATGAAAAACAACCGTTCTTTTCTGTTTGAAGAAATTCCAAAGCTAAAAATTTGCAATTGCTCCGGTTTCAACTTGCCTTAATAATGAAATTTTTCTGATTGGTCTAAGATAAGTAGACCAATTGACTAGATTGAAACAACTAACTATGACAAGACAAATCCTTCAGCGTGTTCTTTATCAGTTGAAAGAATCAAAATTGGTACAACATGTTAGTCATTTGACAGTTAAAGAATCAATGCAGATATTGCAGAGATCTGAAATTCCTACAAAACAAAAGAAACACATACATAATTAAAAAAAATTAGAAAACATTCATTCTCATTGGCTTTTGTTAAAGAAAAACAAAGGTCTTTTTCTACAGCCCAACAATAGGGAGTGGTTAGATATCTTGGACTATTTCCTTTGATATTGGTTATGAAGGTGTTATGAAAATAATAAGAATGAAAGAAGATTCTAAATTTCTTCAGGATCAAAGAACCAATTGTAAAATATATATGGGTTTAAAAGATAAAGAGTTACCGAAAAAAGTATGAACATTCTCTTCAGAGAATAAAAGAAGAATGAAGCATTAAAGTCTCTTTACCTTCAGCTACCATCTGTTCATCCAATATTTGTCTAAATAGTGTAATGGAAAACTCTGATCCTTCAGATGATGAATTTATTCCAACACAGTTAAAGATCCTGAAAATTATCTATCAACAGACAGAGATTGCACTTTCTGCTAGAGAAGTGATGGAACATCACATGTCTGAGTGTTCTGATGATTTCATAAGACTTTCTCACTTTTCTGACAGAATTTAAATGGAAGAAGACAAATTGTTGTAGAGCGATATACAGCTATGCAAGTCCTTAAGAAGCGTTACGTAAGATGAGAACTTGAGATTTTTTTAAAGAAGATGGCGTACGACTATCAGACTTTGCAACAAGAAGAACAACAGAACTCTTTACCTCGTACGAACATAAGGAAATCATTGTCAAGCCTTCTCCCAAAAAATGAAAAGACAATGATGACTATCCCAAAGGAAAAGAATGGCTTCACAATTTGCAAGTAGTGAATGACAGTGCAGAACGAGGGGTTAAGCTTAATGGAGATTTCAATAAAATCATAACAAATGATGAAGATAAAAAGCAATTTTTGCTGCAGGTCGTAGAAGCCAAGAGGAAATGATCAGAAACAACGAAAAAATCAGTTTTAGACACTATTTTGTATTATTAAAGACCAAATATGATTACATTTTTATTTTTTACTTTTATATTGATTTATTCTTTTCTATGAAATTAATTTTGGAGGTCTTTATTTTTTATTAAACAAATATATAGAAAAAATTTGAACGAAATACACAAACTTATGAAGTTAGTGGGTGTTGAGCACCCTCTTGCAGTTGAAATATGAAGTTCAAATTCTGCCAGAATATTACTATACAGGAGTCGAAAAAAATTGAGGGGTTGCCTAATATATTAGTGAAAGTTTATTTTTTTTTATATAGATTGCTGAATCAGCCTATTCCCCATATCGAAATTTTCTATATATCAAACTCTTAGTAAATCTCCATGTTCATTACATAGAAAAACTTTTTCTGTATATCGAAAAAATCTCTTATTTATAATTTTTTTTTTTCAAAACATATTGGGAGATGTTATTTCACTTTAGACAGACCATTTGCCTGTTGCCTCATGAAAAATGAAGGTCAGGGGAAAAAGGAAGTTCAGTGAAGGTCACTATGAAACACACAAGTCAGCTGGGATTGAGGGTTGGACAAACAGGCTGTTGCTCTGTTCTGGAATTCTTAAATTCCCCCAACTCATTCTCAAATTTCTGTTGTGATTTGTCCTGTAGCAAAACCAGTTTCTAGCTATCCCTTTTGTCTGATGGTTGTTCCTCACTCCTAAATCTGCTTAGTTTCAGTGAAAATTTAAGTAGTGTTTTATAAATTTGTTTTGAACTTTTACTTTTTCTCTTAACTACAATGTCAAAATGAAAATCCCTTAGTGTTGTGGATAAAGTTGAATTGCTGAAGAATGTAGATAGCGGGATGTGCAAAAAAGACATTTCTGCTAAATTTAGCATTCCCGCAAGCACAGTGTCAGCTATTATAAAAAAAATCAGAATGCTATAATGAAATTCTATGAAAGTATTGAACTTAGCAGAAAACATTAAAAAACATACAGGTACGATACAGTGGACAGGCCATTTAAAAATGGATAAAGAGTGTTCAAGGCCAAAACTTACCGATCTCTGGTTCTCTCATAAAAGAGAAGGCATTGGAGTATGCTAAACATTTTGGATGTAATCAATTTCAAGAAAGTTCCGGGTGGCTGGACAAATTTAACAAAAGGCATGGCATCAAGGAAAAAGGTTATTTACAGAGAAAGTAGAAGTGTATCTGAAGCAGTCTGTGATGACTGGAAAAGCAATGAATTGAAAAAAAATTCTAAAAGATTATCAGTCCGATAATATTTTTAATGCTGATGAAATGGGACTCTTTTATAAGTGTTTACCCAACAAAACTCTAACTTTCAAAGATGATGATTGTCATGGAGGCAAAAACAGTAAGGATAGAATTATACTGGTACGAGCTAACATGAGTGGCAAAGAAAAACTTCGATTATTAATAGTAGTAGGTAAAAGCAAGAATGCTAGAGTATTAAAAAATGCAATGTCTTTAGAAGTTGACTATTGTTCTAATAGAAACTCATGGATAACAGGAGAGATTTTTGAAATTGGATAGGAAAATGAGTTATCAGAATAGAAAAATTGCATTGGTTGTAGACAATTGTCTGACCCATCCCAATGAGTCTTCAAAATTTATCAAATGTTAATTTGCTTTTCTTCTCCCGAACACCACTTCAAAACTGAAACCAATGGACCAGGGTGCAATAAAAAACCTGAAACTTCATTACCGAAAACGTATTTTCCGATGACTTATCTGGACATTTGAAATGAAAAACCTTTACATAAGGTGATTGATCTGAGGATATACGTGTCAGAATTAGCCTAAGTGTGAAAAAATGACGTTTCTCAATCTACAATAAAAAACCGTTTTGCAAAAGCTGGATTCGGTGTGTTACCGGAAATTGAAGAAGACATGTTCCAGCAAATCCAACAGTCTTGGGGAAATTTGTACTCCCTGGGGTCAAATTACAGACAGAATTGTTCTTAAAGAATTCCTAACAGTCAATGATAAGTTAATTGTTGCTGATTATCCAACAGACGAAGACATACACTAAGTTCGTTTCATGAAACTGAAAAAGAAATTTAAGAACCAGAGGAAGTAAATGAATCTGAAAACATTTCCAAGCCATAAAAAAAAAAAAAAAAAAGAAATGCGAAAGGTGTTTAAAACAATAAGTCATGGATTTCAATTTGTGGAAAATGTTCCTGATGAAGTTTTCAATGGACTGAATAAATGCGAAAATTACTTTGATGAACTTTCTGCAAATCTGGCTGTTCAGCAAGATAATCATAGATTTTTTTAACAGGATGTAACTGTGATCATTGTAACCACTGTCTGGATTATTGTTTTTATAAAAGGTATGTAGTACTCAATAAATATTTCATATGAATTAATTTTTTAATTATTAACTTTAATTTAATTTGATTCACATATAAAAGTAGAGTTCCATATACAAAAATTAGCTTTAATTTTAATGTTTTAGGAGTAATTATGATAAAACTAAGATCACTTCTAAATATCGAAATTTCTATATATTGAATTTTTTCCGGCAATTTGCTACTTTGATATATGGCGGTTCGACTGTATATGAAGAAATGTTTCATTTGAGTAAAATATAAAAGTTAAGGAATGAACTCACCCCGTTTGATACTATGTGAAGTTAATGAAATAATCCAAGCAAATGTATAAAATTGCACATTAGTTTATTGACAAAAACTATAGATATGATGAATGTAAACTGGATCCAGCATAATAAGGGTTAAATCTCAAATTATGTAAGTCCACTAATTGAAGAGAAAATTTAAATATGTAACATTCTTCAGTAGTTATGAAGTTTCACATACAATTAAATTTAACTTGATGTTATACCAGTTCATAAGACTTCAAAAGGAAATCTTTTCAAAGAGTCACAGTATAATATATCATTAAAAATATGTATTAAATCAATGTGGAGAATTTTAGTTATTGTTTTAGGATGAGATATTTCAGTTATAGAGATTTAGTTGTCATTGAGAATTAGTTGAATAGCACTTGGGAGGATCAGTTTAAGTTCTATGGATGGAAAATTAAATCATTCACAATGGCTAGGAGAAAATATATCACTTGTTAATTGTAGATCCTTAATTTAAGAAATCTAGAAGATATCTGCTCTTCTAAGGCACAAAAACAAAAAATTTAGTAATCTATCAGTTACTCTGAAAACGCTGCTTCAAACGTTAGAGAAATATTTCTGTTCCTTGTTATTTCGAAAACAGAAAAAGAAGGATGAACTGGTGTCCTTTAAGAAATTTTAAAATTGGGAAACAAGTACTTTAGATGATGTACAAAATTTATGAAGGTGAAATCCACTCAGCAACCTTCATGGCGAAATTGAAGAAATCTTGATAGAGTTACGACAGTATTGAAAATCTTTGGAAAAAAATCACTCTTACATTCAATACCAGACAATTAATTAACTTTATGATGTCTCTAAAGAAGTTTCATTAGCGAAAAAATTCTTGAAAGCAGGGTTACAGCAGTATTGAGAAACTTAGGGAGAAATTCACTCCCGCGTTCAACACCAGACAATTAATTAACTTTACGATGGTATTGAAGAAGTTCTATCAGCAAAAGAATTCTTGAAGAGCCTACTAATGCTAAAGATAAACTATTAAAATTATGAATGGATAAATTTAAGTAAGATTAAATGAAATAATACTTTATCATCTTAGATCACTATTTGCAAAGACGAATGTGTTATGTAAGAAATAAAACTAAGTCTTCACGCCACATTTTTCAAATCCATTCTGCTGGCCAAGCCTACAGGCATGCAGCCTATAGCACACCCAAGAACAAACAAACACCATGTTAATCTCCTGATGATTGACAGTCAACACACACAAAATTTTAAGTCAAACTATTGTTACAACTGACGCAATCATCAAAGCAGCCAATCAGAAAATTCATAGAAACTTAGCATTCTTGAAGTGAGAAATCCATACCTGTTTTTCTCCCATTATGCCCTAATCTCCCTTCAACACTATTCTGTTAATGGATGTTATACTGGAGATAAGTGTATGTCCGCGCAAAGACATAGTTCCTTTCTTAATTTTAAAGAAAAGCCACTTTAAACGTGATTTTTTAAAGATTTTTCCATTGAAAAGCAATTGACTGATTAAACAAAATTGATTTAGCTTAATGTATGTTCATATTTATGACAAATACTAGTAATATTCAAGGAAAATGTATTTCTTCGTGCATAAGAATTCTGGCGAGATTTTTGGCGGTAGAAAAAAAATGAGTAATTAACCCTAATGCCCTGTTGAGTTATTTGGGGGTGATTTGCCATGTTATTCCTGTGTCATTTCTGGAGATAAAAGATTTTCGATATCCAATCAAAGGTTTCATTTTTTAAACTATTAAAGATAGAATAAAAATTGTGATGGATTCGAATTTTTCGCAAAATTTCACCTTAAAAACATACCAAACATATGGATAAAATATGTAAAATAATGATAATTATCTCTTAAAAATAAATAAAACGACTGAAAGAAGTTATATATGACCTTCTTACAAGATAGACTATATAAAATTCACAATATAATTTTCATGCTTCCGCATACACAGGGTAAAATAATTCTTATTTTAATGACAAAGAATTGATTGGCAGTTAAATTAATTTGACTTTTAATCAATGGTACAAATTCAATATTTCAACAGTATGGATTCAAAAAGAAGAAAACATTCATCAGTTTATTCAGAATGTATATTTTAGCATGTAAGTTAATTTGAGTTAAATTAAAATATAATTTAAGGTAAATCAATTATCTGGAAACAAAATTGCAAAATCTGTAGATTGTTATGATGGGTTAAAACGATTTCTTCAATGTGACCTAAATATAAATTTGTAATTACTTAAGAACATAAGGAGAAAAAAATTTTTTTTTGATTGGCATTTTTTAAAAAGTGATATTATAATTCTGTAATGAAATTTATACTGAATGTGACATTGGAATAAAATTTCTAAGGAGATAATTAGATTATTTTCACATTTTGCTTTTACTTTAAACTTAAAAATTGAAGAATGCTAAATAATAAGAATTTTATCTTTATTAAAAATGCTAAAATTTTTCACTAAACATTTTATTCAGTTTCATAATAAAACACTGCACATCTTTATTAGTTTTTAGCATTCATTTCTAATATGAGCTTCTTGGCCGGTTAAAATTTATTATTATTATTATTGTAATGCAGCATTCATGTCTAGAGCTAAATAAAAATAGACTTACGAAAGGCACATATCATTTAGCACACAATTATTATTATGCATAAATATAGCTTTGTGAATGTGTAAGAATGTTAGAAAGAATTGCATATGAATAACATAACAGTTCTTTTCAGGACTGAAAAAGGCACCTAAGGAAAAAAAAAAAGTAAATAATTACACTAAAACACATACTTCACAAGATTCTTTTTTTCTAACAGAAAGGTGAAAAACCGGTTGCAACATGACCAAAATCACTTTTAATTCACTACCTAATTTATTTATCAAGAAATGGAAAACTCCTTTTGATTATAAATTGCTTCAATAATCAATCCTACAAAATGTGTGCCTTTTCGTTTAAAAAAAGAGTCGTAAAATGTGTCAAAGTTTTGCGTTATTGAGCAGGACTTCAGAACAGCCTTAAGACTGCTCGTCAGTCAGTTTCCGAATTCCCCTCAGTAATGTTAAGTCAATGGGCATTTGATGAATTCTTATATTTAAAATATCTTTCCGGGAAATTAATATTTTTAACTTATTTTTTCTGTGTACTCTTCTTAAAGAATGCCTCCATTTTTTTTTAGTTGTCAAAATTTTTCTAAAATCTATGCTTAATTTTTTATAGAAGTGTTAAAACTTTTACTCCCAGTTCCTCCGCTTTTAACACATAAAGTATTTAATTAAGCATAGACTTTAGAAATATTTTGACAACTAAGAAAAAAGAGACATCTTTTAAGAAGACTACATAAAAAACAGATATAGAAAATATTAATATCCCAAGGAGATATTTTAAATATAAGAATGCATCAAATGCTCATAGACTTAACATTATCGAGGGGATTTCGGAAACTGAGTGACGAAAAGCCTTAAGTAGCTCTTGTCTTTAGTTTAAAACATTTATTTTTTTTACGTCTGGAAGTCCTTTTCATTCGTAAATTCATAAAATTTATTTGAAATAACTTTATTTTAAATGTATTTTGGCTGCTTCTCATATTCTTTACGCCGGCTTTTACATCCTGTATTTACTAAATACTACTTTAAGAACATGTAAAAAAAGAAACTTAATTTTCTGAGTAATATTTATTCAAATTCTCTCCTTTTTGAAAATTAGCTGACCGATCTTGCACTGGTGTTGCCCAAGCCCTTTAAAATTCACACAAAACGTGAAAATTTTCAAATTTGCACGAATTCCAATTAAATTTTATTGTAAAGAAAACAAAATTTAGTACATTCAGTTAGAAGATAGGATTCCTTTTACTAATGTGGAAAAATCACAGTGAGTTGTGACAATATGCTGAAAATAGCATTAAAAAAACTAAAATTTTAAAATTTTCAGAATAAAATTTTTATAATGGACTAAAGGACTAAAATAGGATTCCTTTTACAAATGTTATAAAATCGCCGCAGAAACCCGAAAAAGCTACAAAAATCGCAAATATATATATGAATTACCGTGCGAATTCTGAATAAACTTTATTGAAATGAGGATAAAATTTGTTGGATTAGACTAAAGTTTAAAACTGAATTTATTTTTGATAATGTAGGAAAATATGTACAAAATGCAAAAACGCTGTTAAATCACATAAAGATCGCTAAAAATTCTAAAATCGCAGCTGACAAAATTTAGTACAGTGGGTTAAAACACTGTAACCAGAATTCTTTCATGAACATAAAAAAATCATCGCGGAACCTTTAAAAAACAAAAGAATTAGTAACATCAACTCAGGCAAATTTATTCTCCTCCACCCCCAACAACAAAAAACAGCAAATCTAAAGATCGAGGTTCTACATAAGGAGTAAACAAATACTATAAATTAAATCAGAAAAGGGATTTCCTGCACGCCAAAATCATCGCTTTAACTCCCAGTATGGGAATCCACTAACACCAAGTGTGTAAACAGGTTGGTGTAGCATAATGTCCATTGACTAGTTAGCTTTTCCGACACTTTAGTTTCAGATTTTTAATATTTAAGACTTGGGCCAACCTTGGTAATCATAGATTTTGATTATTTTAATATATATTGTAGGGTAGAGACCCCTTAATCTCAGGTTCAACGGGTTTCATACAATGCCCCTTAGTTCTTGAGAAACCAGGGGGAGGGGGGTCTTATAATAGTACACAACTTAAATATTTACATTGTAACAAAAAGGATAGGTAGGTCGTAGCTCAGTTCGTACAGCGTTTGCTGGCTGATCTACGGGCCCGGGTTCGATACCCGAATGCGCTGCATTTGTTTTTCTCATTTTTTGTTTTATAAATACTAGGAGGCTCTGCCCCCTACGAGCAACGCTCGTCAACCCCCGTTCAGACACTGCAGACTCTAACAGCATGCTAATTTGGTCGGCTTTAAAAAGATTTCGCAAGATTGAATTATAATTTGAATCTGACAATTATAAACTGACGTAATTTTCACAAAACTTTTCTTTCTCTTTTTAATATTCACGTAAAAATACTTTTGTTAGAAATGATATATTATGATCATCTTAAAATATCAAATAAATCGCAATTTTTAAATTTAAACTATTTTGCAATATTATTTTTTGTTCATTTTGCGTAATAAGTGTAATATGACGTAAATGTGACAAATTCTCCTATTTAAGACTTCTAACGCATGTTAATAAATTTATTATTTTATAATATTCTTTCTCTTTTAAAATTCATGTGTAAATATAGTTTTTATGACGTAATTTTCAACGAGTTCCTGCTTTTTATATTTTCTGTTTACAATAGTCACGTGTAAAATAAATTTTTAATTTGAAGCAAACATTATTGTTTGTGCTGTTTATACAGTTGGCAACAGTTTAAATTAATACAATTTTCTAAAATATGTAAAAAATATCTCTTGAAATACTGAAAATTTGAATTTAAAATAGAAATAAAACCTCAAAAAATGAGTCAAATTAAAAAAATAAATGCAATCTGCACACCGGGAAATTCTTATGCATAAAATGATCTAAAATTGATTCAATTCCTATGTACAGTTTTTGCTCCTATAAAACTTTTTTAATGGAACGATTTTGTCCAACTTTGGCATTAAATATCTCTTAAAATAATTCTTCGATTTGAAAACTGTCTGCATCAGCGTGTTTATCAAACATTTCTCTATAATACTACTGTTGTGGTTACTTAGAACCACTGCCATATTTTTATTTAATTTCATTTAGAAAATATTTTTATTAATCTTGTATTTCATTTAATTTTAATATTCACATTCCAAAATTATTTTAATTCCTTTTTTCAACCTGCCCCTGTAAGTTTTTCTTTCTGGCATAGCATTTCATTCATTTTAAAATCATAAACGTTGTTTTGAAATCTGTACTTCCGGTAAAAGAATTATTTGGAAAGTTCCATATCTTTCTATTTGTGAAGTCATATCCTTTTGTAGCTCCGCCCCTTAGCCAATAATATTTAAATCAGTTTAATTCGTAATTTCAAAATTCGTAACTCTTTACTACTGTTTGGCATCTTATCTCAGTGAATTCTATTAAATTTCCTTTTCTTAAAGCAGTTTTTTATATACTTTAGCATTGCATTATATGCCAATGCAGGGTGCCTGTATGTTCGTTCTGCCAAAGTTGGCTTGTTTCAAGTATTATAGCAACCCCCCTTTACTCCTCTTCTCGGAGAGCTCGTGCGCATTCAGTGCAGTTGAGTTGGGATTTCAATGCAGAATGGCTGCCTTTTGCCATTCTGCAAAGAATTATGTCCACGTCTGCATGAGTGCTCTGTCAACGAACGCAGAAAATGGGTGGATGCCTCTTTCCCTTCTACAAAAAAAATAATAAATGGATTTTCGTATCTACAGTAAGAAATATTAAAAGTGCAAGAATATTTCTGTATGATTGTGTAATCGGCTGCATAGTTTCGTCTTTTTTTTTTGTGGCGAGATTCTTTGATCAGTTACTTCTGATTCTTCAGTAAGATGTGGATAAAAATTCTGTTGACGGCATTATTATTATTTTTATTCAAATGACGCTTTTATTTCGAGTCGTAGAATTGTGATGCTAAAAATCATCTAAATGCCTGTGCCTCCACACTCCCCAAGGAAAAAGATTATTTTGTTTTCCTTAGTAAGAACGCAGATTGTATGTGGCCATCATAAAAAAAAGAACATCTAAAAGAATAAGATATGTACTCTATGATAATGCGCTATGTTCTGCAAGAAAAATTGCTTCATAAATAAAAAATTTTCAAGGAAGATTTGTCATCTGTTTATTTCCTTTCTGCAAATGTCTCCATCATTTTCTGTTCTTTCAGGTGAATGCAGGTAATGCTTTTACCTTTTATTTTTTTTGTTCTCAATTTCCAAATGTATGATAAGTAAATTCAGATTTATTTAAATTAATGGCTGTCATGTCACAGAATCTTTCCTGGTACCGTGAACCTTTAGAAACCTTTATGACGTGACAGTTATTAAGTTATATTTTGATATGAAAATTTGTTTTAGTGTATTATTATTGAAATATTTGATATTTAGAAAAAGTGGCTTCCTTAAATTTTTATACAATCTTTCTAAAAAAAAAGAGAAAGAATTCATGTAATATTTACAGTTTATTATCAAGGAAAAATAATTGCTTATGATGTTATTTACAAAAAGATGAGTTAAGAAAAATAATTTTCTTACTTATAAGTAAATGATTGATTTATTGATGCCATTTTGTTTTGATAATATTTCGAGAACAATTATTACATTATTCTGTTGAATTCACATTATTTTTAAAAGGTGACTTCATATGAGATTAATTTTTTTTTACTTCACCACATTATTTTAAAATTTATTCGGATTTGTTTTGAAATTTGTTCAACATTGTTTTGAAATTTATCACCATGCCTTCAAAAGCAAATTTAAACGTTTGTATTCAACCATTTGATGGAAATCCTCAGACGGTCGAATTTTTCTTCGACCAGTTATCAGATTTGAAGGAATTATATAATTACTCTGAAAAAGAACTCTTTGCTCTTTTGAAGTCAAAATTACAGGGTACTGCATTACATTTCTTTCTTGAAACACAATTTCAATTCAAAAATTCTAACCTCCAAACCATTCGCAAAGAATTTATTAACTATTTCCTGCCAAGTAAAAAATCTGACACTTGGAAGTCTCTTTAAAATTTAAAATTGGAGTCTAATGAGTCAGTTAAAAATTTTTCATATCGTTTGGCTAAACAGCTTCGACTTGCATATCCTAAATTAGATCCAGCTGCTCTAGATTCTTTGAAATTTACTCATTTTATTCAAGCTTTACCTAAGCAAATTAAAAGGAAAATTCTAGAAGAAAGCATTTCCACTTTTGAGTTAGCTCTTGAACGAGCACAATTTTTACAAGATATCTATGATTCACCACCTATTCAAAAATCTAATCAACATTATTACCAAGTTTATAGCCTGAATAATGGAATAGTGGTGAAAGTTCAAAACTTTCTGATAGTTTTGCTAAACAATAAGGTCCTTGTACATGTACACCTTATATGGTAAAGAAATTAATTTCACCTGTACTTATTCAAATTCAAGATTGCAATAATAATTAAGCATCACCTGTGTTAATTCATACTAACAGAATCTTGAAACTCCAGAAAAGAAATGAAGCACTGTTTCATCCTTTTGATTCCTCTAGAAGTGCAACACATGATCAAACGACTGTTGATAGTGCATCTTCTTCTCCTGTGAAACGACATATGCCTACTCATACTACTAATTGTGATTCTCCTAATTCACACCACTTCGAAGTACCAACAAATATCTTCGCATTCACATAATTCAGTGCATTCTCAAACATCTGGTAGTAAAACTTCCACTGCAGTTCTAAATAAATCTACTCAAAGTAAAAAACATTATGATCTTCGTCCTCGCAGTCATAAACACTATAAAATATAAATTAATCTTCAATTTTATTTAGGGTTCCTTTACCATTGTAAAAAAATCTCATCTAGGCTAGCTAGATTGGATTGTCAAATACGAAGACTGGCTGTTTATTTTATTTTTTTACTTTTACCAAAGCTGCAGGCAGCATTTGTGTATTTTTTTTAATATATATTTATTTTCTTTTTAAGTTGCCTTCGCCTTGACACTGTGGAATTGTCATCCTGCAAAAGTATGTAAATCTTATTTTTGTTTACTATGTTGCTCACTGAAATATTTTCTTCAAAACCTTATTCATCTTTTAGAATTTATATGGATTGTAAAAAAAAAAAAAAAAAAAAATGTGCTGATAACTCAGAATTTTAAATTTCAGTATTTGATTTAAATAACAGAAAGATTCTTACAAAAATCAAATCAAGTTTTTATAATTCATTATTTCAGTTGAAAATGAAGTGTCATTGATTGCTTTATTTTGATATGGTATTTATCTTAAAAAGTAAATTGTTATTGACATAAAATATAATATGAGTACATAAGTCATCCCTTTCCCTATTGTGACTTTTAGAATAAATCAAAATGTTACTTTGTTCTTAATTATAATTCATGCATGTTCTAACAACTAACCTCTTTCTAACATAAAAAAAATAATAGTGAAAGTTATGCATGCTAATGCTTCTACCGTTGTTATTGGTGTATGTAAAGTGATTGAAAATACATTAAGCTTTTTTAAGTGTTTGGAAATTCACAAATGGGAAAAATATTTGTGCACATGAAAATTTTGTACTTTGGATCCAAAGGTTATTTTAAACCTACAAAAAAAAAAAAAAATACTTATGTATATTACATGAAAAAAATGTAGTAACATGTTTATACTCTCCAAAGATTATTTTAAGTCTTTACAAAAAAAAAAAAAAAAAAAAAAAATACTTATGTATTTTACACCAAAAAAATGTAGTAACATGTTTATACTTACAAAGATTGTTTTAGGTCTTTACATAGAAAATACTTATGTATTTTACATGACAAAAAAAATAATCACATATTTATTCTTACAGATGTTTGAATTAAACATAATTCAATAAGCATTTCAGAATATGTAGTATAAATATTTCGTGTGATAATTTTGTGTAATATTATTTAAAGTTATGTGGTACTACATTTATGAGAGCTTAAAAATCCTCTCTTTGCATATATTTTCTTTGAAAGTATTATTATTGTTGCTGTAGAATAACACGATATTAGTTATTCATCTAAGAAAAATTGATTTCTTAAAAAGTGCTATATTTATATATAAATATTTTTAATGAGAGTGTAAATATTCTCTCTTGACTATTCACTTACATTTTGAATTTATGTTATGGAAAATTCTCGGATGAGTAATTTATTGAAGAATTGATAAAAAAAAACTGAAATGTAGTTCATCGACTGTGACTTGAAATAGAGTTGTGATTTAAAGGTGCTACTTTGAATTATTCCTTTTTTTTTTTTTTTTTTAAATAGAAATGTTTTATTGCTAATATTGTACTATATTGAATGATACAAAGTCATTATTAATATGATTGTCAATTTGTATCATGTAATAGCATTTGTCTATGTGTACATTATTACAATTTTTACTCACTCTTTTATTATATACTGATCTTACTTTACAGTGTTGTATTTGCTATTTCACATATCAGTGAATGAACTTCTAGCAACTTTATTTTGAAAGACTTTGTGTACCTTTTGTCAGAAGAATGTAACCCATTATTATTTTTCTTATTATTTGAAGTTATATGCATGTTGTATATGTATATAGTTTAGAAAATATTGGCTCAATGTCAAAATTATTAAATTTCTCCATCTTACCAATATTTTCTTTTGGGGAGGCCGGAGTAATATGTTTTGGTTACTTAGAACCACTGCCATATTTTTATTTAATTTCATTTAGAAAATATTTTTATTAATCTTGTATTCATTTAATTTTAATATTCGCATTCCAAATTATTTTAATTCCTTTTTCAACCTGCCCCTGTAAGTTTTTCTTTTTGGCATAGCATTTCATTCATTTTAAAATCATAAACGTCGTTTTGAAATCTGTACTTCCGGTAAAAGAATTATCTGGAAAGTTCCATATCTTTCTATTTGTGAAGTCATATCCTTTTTTAGCTCCGCCCCTTAGTCAATAATGTTTAAATCAGTTTAATTCGTAATTTCAAAATTCGTAACTCTTTACTACTGTTTGGCATCTTATCTCAGTGAATTCTATCAAATTTCCTTTTTTTAAAGCAGTTTTTTATATACTTTAACATTGCATATTATGCCAATGCAGGGCGCCTGTATGTTCGTTCTGCCAAAGTTGGCTTGTTTCAAGTATTAAAGCAACCCCCCTTTACTCCTCTTCTCGGAGAGCTCGTGCACATTCAGTGCATTTGAGTTGGGATTTCAATGCAGAATGGCTACCTTTTGACGTTTTGCGAAGAATTATGTCTGCTTCTGCATGAGTGCTCTGTCAACGAACGCAGAGAATGGGTGGATGCCTCTTTCCCTTCTACAAAAAAAAATAATAAATGGATTTTCGTATCTACAGTAAGAAATATTAAAAGTGCAAGAATATTTCTGTATGATTGTGTAATCGGCTGCATAGTTTCGTCTTTTTTTGTGTGGCGAGATTCTTTGAGTTACTTCTGATTCTTCAGTAAGATGTGGATAAAAATTCTGTTGACGGCATTATTATTATTTTTATTCAAATGATGCTTTTATTTCGAGTCCTAGAATTGTGATGCTAAAAATCATCTAAATGCCTGTGCCTCCACACTCCCCAAGGGAAAAGATTATTTTATTTTCCTTAGTAAGAACGTAGATTGTATGTGTCCATCATAAAAAAAAGTACATCTAAAAGAATAAGAGATGTACTCTATGATAATGTGCTATGTTCTGCAAGAAAAATTGCTTCATAAATAAAAAATTTTCAAGGAAGATTTGTCATCTGTTTATTTCCTTTCTGCAAATGTCTCATCATTTTCTGTTCTTTTAGGTGAATGCAGGTAATGCTTTTACCTTTTTTTTTTTTTGTTCTCAATTTCCAAATGTATGATAAGTAAATTCAGATTTTTTAAAATTAATGACTGTTATGTCAAAGTGGTCTTTTGTGGCCGCAACAAAATGTTGTAACACTATACGATCGATCCTAAAAAAATGATTTCTAGATTTTTTAATTGGAATTTCAATATCCGAAATATCTTTACAATATTATTCCTTCACCTCCTACCTCCAAAACTCAACAACTACCGATTTTCATATTTTTGTATGCAACAGTTTTTTTAATATTAATGAAGAAAGGCCATGCTTAAGCATTAAAACTGGATGCCGATCTTCCGGGAATGTCTACGCATATTTTCATTGGTCCATTTCCAAATCAAAACTTTTTTTTATATATAGAAGGATACTTGTAATTATAACTTAATAATCTCGTTGTCAATTAAAATTAATAACATTGTATATCAATTATAATTTTAACCTATTTAATTTTTTACTTTTAAATAAATAGTTGTATAAGACATCATAAAACTGTTAATTTTTTTAAAAATCACTTTTAAAATGTATTTCATATATTCTTTATTGATGCAATGTTATTGAACAATTGTGTCAATTCGTGATTTTAAAGAAACATCATTTATGCATTACTTTAACAAGGGAAGTCAACACAATGATACTATTACTCTTTTTTAAAAGTAACAAGCATAATTATATTAAAAATTAGCATCAGAATTAAATTACAACCGATTTTTTGCATATTAGAAATTTTTTAATTTGTAATACGTATGCTTGCGCTTTCAATTATTTTGCTTTCCCCTTTATTTTCTTTCTGCTTTTATTTTTATTTGAATATGTTTTAGTTTATCATAACTAGATAACGCCACAACAGATTTTGTAACGATTTTCGAATTTTTATTATTCAATAATAGATTCTATTTCTTTTTAAATCTCTTTAAAGAATGAGAAATAATAGTTTAAAAATAAAAAATGATAAATTTAAATTTGTTAACATTATATGTACAATATTAAAATTTTTAATTTAGATTATTAAATTATAATTACAAGTATATTTATAAAACAAAAAATGAGAAAAACAAATGCAGCACGTTCTAGTACTGAACCCGGGCCCACAGATCAGCCAGCAAATGCCGTACCAACTGAGCTACGACAACCAACCCGTTTTGTTACAAAGTTAGTATTTAAGTTGTATACTAATATTAGACCCCCTTGTTTCTCAGGAACTAAGGAGCATTGTATAAAATCCGTTGAACCTGAGACTAAGGGGTCTCTACCCTACAACATATATTAAAATAATCAAAATCTGTGATTACCAAGGTTGGCCCTCTCCTTGTTAGATAAAATTTCTGTTGATATGACATCGTGATGTTTTGAAAAGAAAATATGAAGTTTACAGATTGCTAAAAATAAGTGATATTGTTGTTTAATTTAATAAATATTAATAAATAGTTGAAATTTTAAATAGAGATTTTTGTAATTATTTATTTTATTTTTTGAGAGAGAAAGTTTTAATCTGAGATTGAATTCTATATGATTATATTTGTATTAAATTTAAGTAATCTTTTTAGTTTTAAATATTTTAATAATTTAGAATAGGAAATGTTTTGTTATAATTTTATGATGTAACAGGTTTGAACCTCCTTTGAGACCAACTGAAATCCTTCGTTAAAAATTATTATAGCACATGGGGGATTTTTAAACCGTGTTGTCACGCAAATTTTGATAATTATCTTATATTTATTCAATTACATTTGGTAAGGCTAATTTGTTTAGTTTGTATCAAAGCAATTGTACTATTTGTATGTACCTTAAAAAGGGAAAAAGAAAAGAAAAAGGAAATCAACTCTTTTGATTAAGCTGAAAGGACTTCTTAATCTATTTATTTTTTAGTTTATTATGAGTTATTTCATATTATTAGAATAAACTGCATATGTGGAGCAAACAACATCTTATATTATTGACATGTGAACTTACTACGTAAAGTTTCTTGCCTCTTTAAGGCTGGAATAGCTGCGGGAGATGTGCTTCCAGAGGGAGGCATTCTTTGAACATTCCCATTAACATTAGTATGCCTTGTTTGAGAATTTGATATGTCACCTTTCTCATCTTTGCTGACACTTTGTTTACCAGTATCTGATGATCCTATGCTGCTTTTACCAGGGGATTTTCCCAACTCTTTAAAATCATCTGTATTCTGTAAGAAAAAAAAATATATACATAATCTTAACAATATAATTAGGAAGGATAATTAGAAAGTAATTTTTTATATTCAGACAACAAGAGATAAATAAGGCACAGAATGGCAACAGTATAGCAAACAAACAAACAAGCAAAAAACTGGATCACAAAGAGCAATCTTATTACTGACCATTAACAATAGTGTGTAAATTTAAGATAACTTTTTGTCGGAAAAACTTCCCAAGGAGAAAAAATACATTTAATAAAGAAATATTATTTAGCACAAAGCTTTTTTTTTTAAACCCAATTTATCTCTTCAATTGTGAGGCAAAAATAAATTGTTAAAATCTAATTTGTCAGTTACTTTAAACTATAGAAAAGATTTTAAAAAGATTTAAAAAGTCCATACATAATTACGCCTAGATAACAATTAACTAACAAATAAAATATATAAATACAGATATTCAAAGATAAAAGACCCTAAAAACATTTTAAATACTCATTAATACAGACATTTCAAGCACTTTTTGTTCCCCTCTTCAATAAATAATCCCAAAACAACAGAGAACCAAAACAATAAAAACCAGTTAAAACTACAGTTTAATCAGGACATCATACTCAGCCAGGACATCGTTAGCTTTGGTAATTATAGATTCACAAGAACAATCAAACAACCCTCTATGAAGACAACTATTGTATAAGCAGCAGTTGGACTTTGCAACTTGCGCATTATCAAAGTCGGGGACATGGTCGTATTCAAGCGCATGTGCAACCAACCATGAGTTCAAAGTTCCTTTATTAAAAAGAATTTCTATGCTCCTTAAGTCTTTTTAGAGACTTAAGGACCTTAATCATTTAGAGAGAGTACAGTTTCACCAATGTAAATCAACTTGCAGCTTTTGGAAGAAATTTTACACACAACACCTCTAAGATCAAATTTTGAATACTTATGTTTACAGTTACTGAGAAAATTACCAACAGAATTCAAAGGCACAAAAGCAGTCCTAACATTAACATTCTTGAGTATGGCTAAAATTTTTCCAGAAATATTACCAAGCTGAATTTGCAATTAATGAAGCTATCCAGGTCCTGGCTGAGTATGATGTCCTAATTAAACTATAGTTTTAACTGTTTTTCATTATTTTCGTTCTCTGATGTTTTCTGATTGTGTATGTATACTGAAGAGAAGTATGAAATGTACTTGAAGCATCTATATTAACCTGTATTTTAAATGCTTTTAGAGGTTTGAGTTTCTTCCAGGGCAGTGGAAGAAACTGGGAAAACTGGAAGAAACCAAAGGAAAACAAAATAGACATTCAAATTAAAATATATTGCTCAAAAAAATTAGGGGAGCAAGCAGAAAAGTGAGCAGAACAGTGCAAGACAGCCATGTATGAGCATAAAATGGATAGTACATGTGTATGAATGCGCAATACAGAAAAAAGATGCAAAACAATTGTAAGGGAGCTCTTATTCTTTGAAAAGATGAAAAAAACATGAAAAGATGATTTAGGGCAACAATTTGATTTCATGTAAATGATAAAAAAAAAAAAAATTTGTTTAGAAATGATGCAAAATTTTTAATATGGCGTGTGGCCTCCTCGAACAGCTAAGACTGCTGCACACCTGTTTTCCATGGATGCAATGAGGTTATCGATAAGGCTTTGGGAAATACTGTTCCGCTGCTTAAGAATTGCAATCTCCAAGTCCTGGACAGTAAAAGGAGGCCTCGGTCTCGCAGCAATGCACTGTCTGAGTATGTCACAAACATGCTCGATCGGATTTAGGTCAGGAGAGCATGCTGGTCATTCCATACGCTGTATTGTTCATGTTTTCCACAAGACGAACTGTATGAAGTCTGGCATTATCATGCATGGAAAAAAAGAAATCACTAATTGCTGCAACATAAAATACGACATGATGTCTCAGTACCTCGTCTGTATAACTTCGGACCATCAAAGTGAAATTCCGAATCCATGGATTGTGGTAAATCATGTTGTTGTGACATTTTCAAGCCACCTTTTCTCAAAACACAACCTGAGCAATTGAATTTTACAACTGAGGCAGTGAAACAGACATTTCTGCAAAATCCCAATTTCTGCACTTATCCCCTTTTTCTAGTTTTTGACGTCATAAACTTTAATTTACATGTGAAGTGTGCTTTATCTATTTTCAACAGCACTTTACATTATGGATGTTTTATTTTACGTTACTTATCGGTGCAAATATTTTCATAATTTCGTTAAAACCATGTGCTCTCCTAATTGTTTTGAGCAGTGTATATTAACTATATAAAAGAAGTAGCAGCCTGCTAGCTGGCCAGTTTCTCCAAATGAAACTTTAATCAAACGAAATATATAGCTGTATTTGATCTTGTTTTTTTATAGCAATAATATATATTTACCTCCAACGTTCTTTCGCATTACTGAAAACAATATGAACACCATTACGATTTTATATCTTCTAATGTGTCAGACAAAATTTGGACTTTTAAGGTGCAAATCTTTTACTTGATCATTTACAATACAATAGGGAAAAGAATAGTAGAACAATATGTAGTATATTTAAATCATCCCTGAAAATGAACAATGCAAATCTCATCAAAATCTGTTCAGTAGAACCGTTTAATAAGACTAATCTTTCACAATCAGGTTCATCTGGTTGTATAACTTTTGTCTGTAATTCTATAGCAAAGTAATGTCAAACAATATGTGTTACATACCAAAATCTTTCCTGAAAAAATTATCTAACTACAAGGGCTAACTCCATCGAATTCAGCTCAGTAGAACCTTTTAAAAAGGCTAATCTTTCATAATAGGGTTCACTGATTAAAGAATTTTCGCACATAATTTTATAACTAAGCCACATAGAATGATATGTGTAATATACTACAACCTTTCTTGAAAATTTATCTAACTAACAATGCAAGTCCTCCATTCAGAGGAACTCAAGTTATTAGTGGTCAGACTGAAATCCCTTTTTGTATCAAATATATGTAGTAGATAACTAAATATATTTTTCATAATCACGTTAACCTGATTGTAGAGCTTTCAGGGTTGTAGTTTAGGCTTTACACCATATACCTTCTGAATTTTTTCAGAAACTATGCACACCTTCCATAGCAATAACATATATACTCTCTAATATATACCATCTGCCTATAGCGGTTATCCTCCATTTTTTTACAGCTACACCACTGAGAACTTCCCCCAATAGCTCCATAACTAAAATGTAGAATGATATGTTAAATGTTGTAGAAATATTGAAACAATCCCTGAAATATTATCTAACTGTGCAACTCCAATCAATCAAAATACGTTCAATAGAACTTTAAATAAAAGGTAATCTTTCACAATCGAGTTCACCTAATTTTGGAACTTTCTCATATAACTCTATAACTACACAATATAAAATGATGTATTCTACATTGAAACATTTCTAAAACAAATTATGTAACTAACACTGTAAGTTCTACAAAAATCTGTTAAGTAGAATCTGAGTTATCCGAGTTATAATCAAACTGAATGAAATACGAATTTGCATTTTATATTTATAGTATTGTGTAATTTTCTGTAATCTGATTTATTGTCAAGCTTTTGCTTCAGAAAAAACAACCCAAAAGAAAACTTTGCTACAGAGAAGTGCCAACCATCCACAAAAAATTATCTAACAATGTAAGTACCATCAAAATACATCCAGGAGAACTTATATTATAAACAGACGAAATGAAATACAAATGTGCATTTTTTATAATTATACTAGGGGGCTCTGCCCCCTACGAGCTACGCTCGCCAACCCCCGTTCAGGCACATCAAAATCCAAAAAGCACGCTAATTTGATCGGCTTTAAAAATATTGAATTAAAATTTTAAAAAACAGTAGCGGTCACTCTGTAAACGAGTTTCCATTCGTTTTCCTTGGATTGGGGATTTTTAAGGCCAAATCTGCTGCTGTTAAGAGATACAATGGCTTTTTCTATTTAATTAAAAAAATTAGTTAAACTGGTACTTCTTAGTTATCCCGTCGACCAATTTCGCCAATTTATATAAATCGCCAAACCACTCGCCAAATTATACACATTGACATAATTTTTATTTTAAATAACGAAAGAACAAATAAATTAGTAAAACATTAATAAAAATACAAATAAAACGTTGAATTAATGGTTTTATTGGCCATTATTGGCATTTAATCTTGCAATTAATTAATTAATGGCAACCATTATTGGCATTTAATCTTACGATTTGGCGACAGTAATTTGGTTGACGGGATAACTAAGAAATACCGTTAAACATTTGAAAATAAGCTAATGTAAAATGAATTAAGTAAACAGTGTCATTGTCTCCCGGTATTTTTTAACAGCGCTATAAGATAGTTCTTTTATATAATTCATTTTAAATGTATCGTTTCAAATCTGACGTAATTTACACCAAAGTTTTATTTCTCTTATTAATATTCACGTGAAAATACTTTTGTTGTTAGAAGGAAATATTATTTGCGCTGTCTTCGAATTCACGATAATAGTTGTAAAGATTATCTCAAAATATCTCGCGCAAATATATTTTTCTTTTTAAATTGTTTTGCTATATTTTTTGCCATTTTAAATATGACGTAATTTCCTCAAATTGCAAGTTTTAACGCATAATAATGATTTTTTCTAAGACTTCGTTTCTCTTTTTAAATTCAAGTGTAAATATGGTTTGGCACAGATGTCATTGGTGCAATTTTTTTCTGACGCCAATTTCATATACGCAACAGGTACTTAACTGGTGCTAAAGTGTCGTTATTTTGCTTGATAGGGTAACCCAGATGTTGTTGTTTATGCTATTGATGTTTTCGCCAAATTGGCATCGGAAAAAAATTGCGCCAATACGGGGCGTATATGACATCTGTGCCTATGGTTCTTATGACGTAATTTTCCTGCTTTTAACATGTAATCATTTAATTCTAATTTTAAAGTTTTTTTTCTGTTTGTAATAGTCACGTGTAAATAATTTTTTAATTTGAAGTAAACATTATTGTTTGCGCTGTTTATACAACTGGCAACAGTTTAAATTAATAACATTTTCTAAAATTTGTAAAAAATATCTCTCGAAATGCTGAAAATTTGAATTTAAAATTGAAATAAAACCTCAGAAAATGAGTCAAATAAGAAAAATAAATGCAATCTCCACACCGGGAACTTATAACGTATAAAATGATCTAAAAATGATTAAATTCTCATGTATAGTTTTTGCTCCAATAAAACTTTTTTAATATAACGATTTTGTCCAACTTTAGCATTAAATATATCTTAAAATAATTCTTTGATTTGAAAACTGTCTGCATCAACATGTTTCTCAAACATTTCTCTATAATACCACCAATTTTCATATTTTTGTATGCAACAGTTTTTTTAATATTAACGATGAAAGGTCATGCTTAAGCATTCAAATTGGATGCCGATCTACCCGGAATATCTACACAGATTTTCATTGGTCCATTTCCAAATCAAAACTTTTTTTTATATATAGAAGGATTAGATGTATCTTTCATAACTGCACTCACCTTTCTCTATCACTTTTCCAATAGCTCTATAACTAAGCAACATATAATGAAATGTTATATACTAAAACTATTCCTGAAAAGTTATGTAACAGTGCCACTTCACTTGCATCAAAATCTGTTCAATAGAACTTTTTAAAAAGGCTAAACTTTAATAATCAGATTCACTTAGTTTAACTTTTTCATATAGCTCTATAAGTAAGCAACATAGAACAACGTGTATACACTAAAACCTTTCCAAAAAAATTACCTAACTAATTGTGGTACAGTACAGGACCTATTATACAGAATCCTCAGGACAGAAGGCTTCCTGCATTTTGGAATTTTCCATATTTCGGGTCCTCCTGAAATTTGCAATTCTTTGATGAAATTAGTGTTTTTTCTAAGATTCTTTGACGAAATTAGTGGGGGGGTTTTTTTCGTGATTTTTTGATGAAATTTCATTTTTTTTTTTTTTTTTTTTTTTTTGCGATCCTTTACGAAATTTGAATTTTTTGCAGTCCTTTGAAAAAATTGCTGGGGTTTTTTTGCGGGCCTTTGGAGAAATTCGCTTTTTCAGAGATTCTTTGACAAAAAAAATTTTTCTGCGATCCTTCGACGAAATTCATGTTTTTTCTGTGTTTCTTTCACGAAATTAGCATCTTGCGATCTTTTGACAAAATTCACATTTTTTCCGCAATCCTTTGACGAAATTTGCGCTTTTTTTTTTTTCCTCCTCTAAACTCTTGACGAAATTTGCATTTTTTGGAATCCTTGGAAGAAATTTAGATTTCTTTGTGATTCTTTGATGAAATTCGTGTTTTTTCTGCAATTCTTTGACAAAATTATGTTTTTCTGCAATCGTTTGACAGAATTCACATTTTTTTTTTCCGATCCTTTGACACAATTCACGTTGTTTCGGCAATCCTTTGACAAAATTGGCGATTTTTCCTGCGAAGATAGATTAAATTAATTTTTTCCGGTGACCATTTATTGAAATTCACGATATTTTTCATGTCTAAATTTTCAGACTGAAGACCAATTTTTTTAAATTTTCGGAACCGAATGCCTTAAATTTTCAGAAAATTCAAAACATAATTACCCCTTGTGAAATATCTGACGATTTTTTTTCTGACAAATTGTAATAAAAGTGAATTTTAAACTAAAATTAGAGATAAATGATTTTTTTCTAATTGGGAGGGGGTCTGTGTTTCCCCATCACTGAAGTAACATATTTCAGCAATTGCACATTGAAAGACAACGGACTAAAAAAAAAAAATAGAAATCTGTAAAATTTACTAAAATTTTAGAAAAAATTGACAAGTTTAGAAATTTTTTGTTTTTTTTTCTGGATTTCCGAATTCTGGATAATGGGACTGTATATCCTATCCTGTATATCCTATCAAAATATTATAAACAATCAGAATGAAATGCAAATTTCCATTTTAAATATATAGTAGATCATGTTCATATTATTTTCGTAATATAATCCATCGTGAAGTTTTCCCTTCAAACATAAATGATGCTTTAAACAATATAGCTAATACACCAATTGGTGTGAGATTCCACACAGAATTCCACGGACAACTACCCAAAGAAAAGTGAATAAATAGCTTCTGTGTTAGCAGGGTGCAAATAATAAATCAACAAAGATAGTTTCCATACCATATTCTTATTGTATTATTTTCATCTCAAATACAAACCTTTCATACGTTTAATTTAAAATACATACTTTACACAAATTTCTTTTTAAAAACTAAAAAGAAAAACAATAATAGGAAACAATGCCATACCTCAAAACAAAGAACTGTTTTTAATTTACTTATGTGAAATGTTACTACTGTTATTGACAATTTAAAAGATGCTATTGGCGAGATTTGCGCACGGCTGACATAAAAGTCAGACCTGCCAACCTTTGAAAATGAGAAATCGTAGCACACAAAATTAAAATTAATTTGGAGGGAGGTTGGTTGGTTTTTCGTGTTTCGCAGCCACCTTTTGACATTCGTAAAAGAAATAAGGTTTCAGTCTTTCAACAACTCAATATATTTTTTTCCTCTGAAAATTTTTATACGATTTTTAGAGTTTCTTCTCGTTTCAAAGTGTTTTTTTTTTTTTTTTTTTTTTTTAAGATTTGTAAAAGGAGCCTGGTTCCAATTTTTTAGCCCAATGCAGTAAATTTTGACGAAATTCGCGATTTTTTTCCTGCGATCATTTCAGGATATTCACTTTTTTTTTTTTTTTTTTTTTCAAAAATCGCAATTCACATTTTTCTATCACGATTCTTACTAGAAATCCGCACTATTTACTATGAACTTTTGATGAAATTCGCATTTTGTACCGCAATCCTTTAACGAATTTTGCGTTTTTTACTACAATCCTTTGACGAAATAAATGTTTTCTTTCCACGATCTTTCGGTGAAATTTATGTTTTGTTTCTGCGATATTTTGACAAAATTCACGTTTTTACCATGAACCTTTGACGAAATTTATTTTCTTCTGCAACCAATTGACGAAATTAATATTTTCACATGGTCATTTGTCGAAATTAGCAATAGTTTATCGTAACCGATTGGCAAAATTTTCAATATCTTTTCGCGACCAATTAACAAAATTCACTACTCGTTTCCGCGACCTTTTGACGAAACTTGCAATATTTTGCCTTCGATAGTTTATCGAAATTCGTGATATTTTGCGCACTTTGATGAAATTCGCAATTTCTTTATGAACTCTTAACGAAATTAGCGATTTTATTCAGTGACCAATTGAAGATAATCACTATTTGTTTCTGAGACCTTTGACGAAATACCCGATATTTTTATGCGATCATTTGAAGAAATTCTCAATTTTTTTCTGCGATCGATTCATGAATTAATTTGGGGAATTTCCATAAAAGAAAAAAAAATTCGCAGACTTCCAAGAAATTTCAAAATATACTCGCAAAAGGATCATAGGTCTGTGGAAGAATTTACAGGAGGGAATACTGCACAGCATTTTTTTTTATGCAGGACTCTCCTTTTCCATGTGCAAATCGTGCGATTTTGCACACTATTTCAAACCTTGCCTCGCAAAGAACCACCTGCCCCCTCCAGAAATTCTTAAAATGGCACCCCTGTTTCTAAGGAAGGGAATTCCTGTATAAATATTTACAGAAACACGATTCACTTGTGGTTAATATACATAAAGAGGGTTTTTATGTTCAGAAGTTTGTTTTGCAGCCCAGATTTTTTTTTTTTTTTTTTTTTTTTTCATCATGAGCATTTTTTAATGTCCGAATTTTTGGATTAATGACCAATTTTTTTTTAAACTTTCGGAAATGAATACTTTGAAATTTTGGAAATTTTGGAACAGAATCACTCCTGAAAAATATGCTGCGCGGGACAAAAATTGCAACTAGAAATAAAAAATGTGTTTGTGTATATTTTGCAAAAAATCGTAGTTTAAGACCGATTTTTGTAGCATCGTAGTTTATAGATCCAAATCGTAGTAACTACGATTTTTTTGTAGCAGTTGGCAGGTATGAAAAGTACTCCTTTTTTCTTCTTATCCAGGAGGACATGAAAATCATCAAATATTATTTTAATTCCAATTTCTTAGATTGAAAAAATTTTTGAAGCCGTACAAACATTACTTTCAAATTTAAATATTTCCGTTATATAATGTAAATTTCTCAGTAAATCTCTTCCTTGTATTTTAAATAAAATCAGTAACAATTTTTTTTTTCTTTTTTCAAGGCTTTTTTTTTTTTCAAACTCATATAGCTGCTTTAATTCTTTAACCAAACAAATTAGCAAAAATATTTAATTTGAATTTCTTCCGTTGCTACAGTAACTGATGTACTATCTTAATGAATATGGATGAATTACAACAAATTAGGAAAATATGAAATATTTCATGAACCATTGGACTTGTAAGAATTTGCTTGGTAAAATTCGATTCAGCATACAAAAATACATAAAAATATGTTATTTGACACATAATTATAATACCCGATTTTTAAGGGTTTTTTCTTAAAGTTTGTTCCCCTTAGGGGTGGAATTTTTGAAAATCCTTTCTTAGCAGGAGTTTATGTCATAAGAAGTATTTTTACTCCAGTTTTCAAGATTTTAGGTTCAGTAGCTTGGGCTGTGCATTGATTAGTCCCCCAAATCCAGACTTTCTTTTATACAATATATAGATTAAACTCTAAACAAAATTATATGAGCTCCGAAGTGTAAAACTTAATATTTAAAATATTATATTTTGAAAAATAAGTTATTCTTTAATAACAAACTTCAGGTTTGGCAGGTATTTACTGTGAGATGAAATCTCACATTTTTTTCCACCTATTCACCGGTCTGCATCTGTGACGGTGTCGCTTTTGTTTTTTTTTTTGTTTCTTTTCTTTTGCTCCCGTCTCTCTCGCTGACAACCTTAGCGTAGACCTGTAAGTTGGCTTTCCCCCAGTGCTTGCATACGCACGCCATTCATTCATTATTCCTCCCTTCCTTTTTTCTCTCTGTGTTTCATCCGAGGCTGTAAGTGTGCGCATGCTCAGTAGAAAACGGGCGCTTGCTATGATTTCAAACGAGTGACGTTTCGTTTCACGAACAAATTAGATTGCGTTACTTTTGGTTTCGCTTTCTCATTTGTTTTCCGAATACCGGTGGCTTTTGAATTTGGTCAATTGTTTTAAACCTCTCGCTTAATTACTTTTACGGGCCCCGTAGCAATGTTTATATACTGTCTCCCTTAATTTTTTTAGGCAGTTAAAGTTCTGACGGGATGTCCGAAACAACGATGTCGATATCTGGTTGTAGTTGTGCCATTTTTTATCAACGAAGTTTTTGTTCTTCAGTGTTCATATGTTCAGTTCATATGCGATATTCTTTTGGGAATTTTTTTTAATCTAAGTGCTGGTATTTTCAAGAACAATTTACGGGTGATCAAAATTGAAAATTATTCATCTTCATCTAAAAATATACTTAAATAAAGATTGATTTAATCTCAAGAAAGTGTAGTTCCTGTCTCTTCCTCAACACTGCTTGTTTCAAGTAAGATCTTTTCAATTTTCTCCTTTTAAAATGACCTAAAAGAACTAAGTGTAGGGTTATTGTCTCCATTTCTAAAAGAAGAATTTTTTACAACAAACTAATTCCAAAATACGATCACAACAATTTGTGAATATTCTAATATTCACGTCACAATTCTTGGTGCCGACTTTGGAGAAATTCTTGAAAAATGCACCCTGGAATTATGAGAGACAGAAATACGTATTTAATTAAAAAAAAAAAAAAAAATAATAATATGTTATAATGCTGTGATATTTTAATATTTTAGTCTGAAGCTGTTACTTTTTTTGAAGAGTTTATTTCAATATATTATTTTGTTGAACTTATATTTGTATTTGGGGAACAAATTGCTCATTTTTATGTACTTTGAAGAGATTTTTTTTCTGTTCTGAGAAGTAAATGGTAGGAAATATCTCCTTTTATTTTTGCAAAGCATGATTTTTCTTTCGATTGTATGAAGTGATAGAAGATATTTTTGTTCTTAGTATGCAAATATTTTTACAATGACCTATAATTTTACATTGTTTGAAGGGGCATATGGCAAATATTAAGGCACAATTTATTAGAACTATTGATGTATTTATATATTGTTGAGATTAGTAATTTATTTGAATACTGTTTGTTTGAATTATTGCATTATTTTTGAATTTTGTTGTATTTATTCATCATGACGTCAAAAATTAAACCTCTAAGAATAATAGTGACACCTTTTTCGGGTGATCCCGAACTTTTAGATTTTTTTGCTGAGCAAGTTAAGGCGACCATTTCTTATTCTAACTGGAGTAATGAACAGGCACTTATTTTTCTCAAATCTAAACTCTCTGATCAGGCATTAAAATTTTATGTTTCCTCTAATGCATGCAAAAAGGCAACTTCTCCTGAAGACTTGTTTGATATTTTTAGAAAACATTTTAAGACAGAGTCAGCTACTTCCATTGCTCTTAAATACAATAGTATAAAGTTTCTACCTTCAGAATCTATCCGGAATTTTGCTACAAGGTTAGATGATGTTGTTCGTAAACATTTTCCTCAGTTGCCTGATCCCTCCATTGAACAGATTCTAATATCAAAATTCACTGATCTCATCCCTAATAATTTAAAAGTTCACATTCTTACACAACACATAGATTCGTTTGACAAAATGATTGAAGCTGCTGCTTCATATCAAGAGATTCTTGATTCTGTTCAAGCACCTATAATTTCTAATTCGGTTCCACCTTCATACACTATGTTACATAACTTACATGAACAACCTGATGATTCTCTGTCTCATAACAGTCATTCTGCGGACTCATCGGAGGTGTGTGACAAACCTCACTCAGCTACTTCAGGTGATAACTCATCTTGCGATACAGAGTCCAGGCACAATTCTTCCAGAAACATAAGACTTAGTCATCATTTCAGACATTCGTATAAACGAATTATTTGCCAGTGGTGCACAAGACCTGGACATTCAGCAAACAGATGTTTCAAATTGAAATCAAATTTAACTTCCAAATCAAAACAAGCATCTTTTAAAAAACGGCATCACAACTCCTCAGATGATAAACCACATTCATCCGACTCTCGACATTCTTCCTCTAAAGTTTCGACCTCCCGTCAGAACTACTCAATTAAAAATCCTCATAGGTACTGACACGATTTGGGGAGAAGTGGGTGTGGAGCTGCTTCACCCCTGTGTCATTTTTCTCCACAGTATAACTCTCAAGCTGTCTCTTTCAATAATGTAAATTCTGTTAAAGACCTTGCTGTTCCCGTTTTTCAATGTGAAAGAACATTCTATAATTCAAACATAACTCCTGAATGTTTTCAAGAGTTAACTCCAGACATAAATACTCAACTTCCGTCCTTTAATGATTTTTCTGCCTTAAGTCGTGACTTTACGCCTTTTCAAGTCCAGAATGATATTATTGTACCGCGGTTTCCATTGACTAAAATTAACTATCCGATTTCATCACAGAGACTTGTGAAATCAGTTGCTAGTCAAACAAATAAAGAAATTCCACTTTTTGCAAACTCTGGTATACAAACAACCTCATCTGAAAATGACATAATCTTTGTTGAGTCCATCGAATTTCTTCTCCATGCGGAAGTTGATCACCCTACCCTTCCAATTATTCAATTAACTATTAACAAGAATCCTGCAAATTTTCTTCTCGATTCAGGTGCAAGCATTTCTCTATTATCAAAATATTATTTTCAACGTATAAAACAGCATGTACATTATAGCAGAATTGCTTCAAATGTAAAAATTACCACAGTAAATTCTGCTGTTATTTGTTCTGGTTGTATAAACTTGTCATTTAAGATAGGGAAATTTTTCTACAAACATTCTTTTTTTCTCATTGATATTCCTGAAGATTCTAAGTTTGTTGGTATCCTTGGCTTTGATTTTTTGAAATCTCATAGAGTTGTTATTGATCTACATAATAGCCAAATTAAGATAAATAATAACCTACTTGACATCTTAGACTCTGTTTCTGCTCAAGAGGTTGATCAAACACAGGATTTACAAGTCAACACTTTAACTCAAAAGAGGTCTCTACCTGAATCTTCCAATAAAAATGTATCAGTGTCTGTTAATTCCAATAATAAAGTACATAGTTCTCTTCCTTCAAATAATTCTTGTTATTCAAGAAAGAAAGTCGTTATTCCACCTGACAGTACTGTATATGTACCTGCGGTGTCTTCCTTTCATTCTTGTGATCAATTTTTGTTTGAACCAAAGGAGTATGAATTACCAACTTGTGCATATCAATCCATAATTTCTGCAGAACTTAGCTCGAAATCTAAAAATGCTAAAAACCCCAGTAGTTACTTTTATATTCCTATCACTAATAATGCTGAAGAACCCATTCACATTAATAAAGATTCAGTTTTGGGAACAATTCACGAGATAGATGAAATTCAAGAAGATTTTGATACTCAAAATATTAGTTCTCCCCATGAAATTAATTTAATTCAAGCTTCTACTGACATTTTAAAGTTGAGAAAATCAGAGTTTAAACTTAGTAATTTTAGCCTAAATCATCTACTTCCATATCAGAAAACAGAATTACAAAATTTATTAACTAAATATGATACAGTGTTTTCTTCTTCCTTGAAATCTTTGGGTCAAACGGACAGAGTTATACCTCATATCCAGTTTATCTCAGATGTTCCTGTTAAGACCCTGTCCTTCCCTGTGCCACAATCTATCCAAGAAGAGGCAAAACAGCAATTGGACATGTTAGTTGATGCAGGAATTATTGAAAGAAGTATTTCCGAATGGGCATGTCCAATGCTTATGGTTAAAAAGAAAGCATCCTCTCCAAATGAAAAACCTAAATTTCGAATGGCACTTGATCTAAGATTAATTAATACCATGATTCGTAGTTCTTCTTATCCATTACCTAGAATTGATACTATTATTAACAATATTTCTAAATTTAAATACTTCACCACATTAGATTTTCCATCTGCATATCATCAGATAAATCTCCCAGAAGAATTTCGCAAGAAACTCTCTTTTACTACCGAATGGGGTACTTATAGTTTTTCTCGTTTAATGTTTGGACTCAGATCCGCAGCCTCTTCATTTCAAATGTTAATTGATGCAATAATCGAAGAAAGTAAATTACAAGGTGTTTATGCATATCAGGATGACATTATTGTTGCTGGTGATTCATTTCAAGAAATGATTCACAAATTAGATGTTTTGTTTTCAATTTTACAGAAACATAACCTTACCTTGTCTCCTGCTAAATGCAAATTTCATCAAACAGCCATAGATTACCTTGGTTTTCATTTGCAGAATCATACTATCCAACCAGTGTCTTCTAATATAACCAAAATTACATCTTTTCCAGCTCCAAAAACTAAGAAACACTTAAAAAGATTTATTGGTCTATGTGGTTTTTATCGCAGACTTATTCCCAAATATTCTAAACTTATGGATCCACTAATTAAACTTACCTCTCCAAAGGTTCCTTTTACATGGACGCCAGATCATAATAAAATTTTTACAGAAGTTCAAAACATTTTTTTCTCAAAACCTTTTCTCTCCTTGCCTGATTGGTCCAAACCATTTTACCTCAATACAGATGCAAGTGGTATAGCTATTTCCGGTGTCCTTCTACAAAAGCGAAATGGTCATCTACTACCTGTGAGTTATTTTAGTAAATCTTTATCTCCTTCAGAAAGAAAATATCCTGCTCTGAAGCTAGAATTGATGGCAATTGTGAAATCAATTAATGCCTTTAAATTTTTTCTGTATAATAGACATTTTACGATTTTAAGTGACAGCAAACCTATTGAACATTATAAGTCTACTAGTTCACCAGTTGATCTGACTACAAGATGGTTGGTTGACCTTTACAATTATGATTTCACCTTTCAATATCTTAAAGGCGAGAGTAATGTGTTAGCAGATTATTTCTCTCATGAAGATTTTACAAATAATTCTCAAGATCTTAACACTAACCCTGCTTTAATAAGAGATAAAAATATTCTTCCAGTCACTACAAAGTCACCAACTATTGAGTTGCATCACATAGATGATCAAAACCAACAATCTCAAGACCCAAAAATGGTAATTTCTGAGTCCACATTCCTCTGTGAACAACGTAAGGATCCTAAAATAATGAAAATAATTGACTCCATAACTTCAGATAAACCTAATCCTAAGTTCAAAAATTATTTTATTCATCCTGATACAGGTTTACTTATGATAAAACGTAAGTTCTTACAACCTGAAAATTCGCCACATATTAAAATTATTGTGCCTCATATTTTAAAGTCAAAAATCTTGCATATTTGCCATATGCCTCACTTCGGTATTGGAAATACTTATAGAAGACTACTCAAAAAATTTTACTGGTCAGGAATTTATAAAGATACAAAAAATTTTGTTCTGTCCTGTGAGTTATGCGTTAGACATAAACCACGAAGAATACCTGCAGCACCATTACAAGAGATGTTCATCCCTTCTAAACCTGGTGAACTCGTCTCAATGGATTTCCTAGGCCCTTTTTCGAATAAATTTTATGTGCTGACATTCCTGGATCATTTCTCAAAACATATAGAGTTATACCCGATCAAGATTGCTACTGCTCAGTCTGTTGTTAAATCCCTGACCAACTACATCACCACCTATGGTCGTCCGGCTTCTTTAATGTCTGATCTGGGCCCTCAATTTAATTCACAAGTATTTGATAATTTTACGGAGAGCCTCAAGATCAGTATTGTTCATTCATCCTCTGGGCATCCTCAAACGCAAGGATCATCAGAGAGAATAAATACCAGCATTAAGTCATCAATTGCTACATTAGCTCAGAGGGATATAATTTTCAACAGTCCCTAATGATACATAAAAGCCTATATAACGACACAATACATTCTTCAACTGGATACTCACCATCTTTTCTGCATTTTGGCAGATCTATATCCAATATTTTTGATCTTTTCGATTATCCTGATCTGGAAGCGTTATCATATCCGTACGATTACTATCAGCATATGTCAACAATGAAACATGTGTACCAGAAAGTTTATGGAAACATGAAAGAGGCTCAACAGTTACGTAATCAACGTCAACATAAACGTGCTCATCTACGAAAGTTCCAGTGTGGTGATATTGTTTACATTAGAACTAATGATGCATTTAAGCCAAGAAACATTGGTCCTTATGTTGTGATAAATGTAATTTCAGATGTGCTTCTTTCTGTTAGGGTTTTAGAAGATGAACTGGACAAGCCGTTCACAATAAATATTAATAGAGTAATACCTGTACAGAAACGCCAACAACACTTAGTGTTGCAAAGTCCTCATCCAATTACACCTCTACCCCACAGCTATAATTTACGAAAAAGACATTAATATTTGCATTTAAATATGTATTTTCATAAATATTAATAGTTAATTTTTTTTTGTATTTATTTTTAGGTTTGTGAGTAGTTGCACCTGACAATGTGATGATGTCAAGGCAATAGTTTGTTCACCTAGTATTCTAAGTTCTAGTAAATTTCATTTAATTTTAGCAAAAACATGATGGTAATATCTGTTCTAGGTTATCTGTCTATTCCTTTTTATTTTTTTGGTACCATGTTTCTCATTTATAAATTGACATGATCAAGCTTATTACATAGAAATGTATAATGATTTTGATAGTATATTTTTAATTTTTTTCTTTTTTGGAGATCTCCACCTTTTTTTTTATTTTTATACAGCAATATATATATATATATATGTACCATACCTAGGTTGATGAATTTTGAGTAATTATGTTAAATATTTTTGTTGAAGAGTAATATATTGATGTTGACTTTTTTTATTTTAGAGGTTATACGTGTTGTTTACTGTTGTTGATATTATTTTGATATACATTTTATCTAATATGTTAATGGTAGTGAGTAGCTATATAAATATCTTCAATGAGTAAACAAATTATACTAGTACTCTTGATTTATGAGATACTTTGATTGATGAAAACTTGAATAGCTGAAGATGTAAGTTATTCTATAATACTCTTGGTCGACCAATTTTACTTATTATAGCTGCAACTGTTATTTTATATTATTCGAATAATACATGTTTCATGATATCTCTTGACAGCAAAGTTGTTTGCTTTTTTTGGTGAAATATTAATGTTTAATATTTTTTTGATATGAGATCTTTTTAAAGATATACTATGTGCACAATTATTTTTATGGCATGCCACATGTAAATAATTGGAATACTCATTCTAAATGTACATATTTATATTGTATATACTACATTGATGTAACATTTATGTATTCCTTTTCCTTCTCTTTTTCCTTTTTGATCACCACGTTTTATTTGTAGGGCTTGTTAATTGGCTTTCAAAATTTTGATTTCCCCATCCTGATGCAAAAGGTCACCTTTTTACATCTGTCTGGCACATCAAAATTTTATTCGACGTTGGGGGGTATTGTGAGATGAAATCTCACATTTTTTTCCACCTATTCACCGGTCTGCATCTGTGACGGTGTCGCAGCCGTGCTTTTGTTTTTTTTTTGTTTCTTTTCTTTTTTTCCCGTCTCTCTCGCTGACAACCTTAGCGTAGACCTGTAAGTTGGCTTTCCCCCAGTGCTTGCATACGCACGCCATTCATTGATTATTCCTCCCTTCCTTTTTTCTCTCTGTGTTTCATCCGAGGCTGTAAGTGTGCGCATGCTCAGTAGAAAACGGGCGCTTGCTATGATTTCAAACGAGTGACGTTTCGTTTCACGAACAAATTAGATTGCGTTACTTTTGGTTTCGCTTTCTCATTTGTTTTCCGAATACCGGTGGCTTTTGAATTTGGTCAATTGTTTTAAACCTCTCGCTTAATTACTTTTACGGGCCCCGTAGCGATGTTTATATACTGTCTCCCTTAATTTTTTTAGGCAGTTAAAGTTCTGACGGGATGTCCGAAACAACGATGTCGATATCTGGTTGTAGTTGTGCCATTTTTTATCAACGAAGTTTTTGTTCTTCAGTGTTCATATGTTCAGTTCATATGCGATATTCTCTCGGGAATTTTTTTTAATCTAAGTGCTGGTATTTTCAAGAACAATTTACGGGTGATCAAAATTGAAAATTATTCATCTTCATCTAAAAATATACTTAAATAAAGATTGATTTAATCTCAAGAAAGTGTAGTTCCTGTCTCTTCCTCAACACTGCTTGTTTCAAGTAAGATCTTTTCAATTTTCTCCTTTTAAAATGACCTAAAAGAACTAAGTGTAGGGTTATTGTCTCCATTTCTAAAAGAAGAATTTTTTACAACAAACTAATTCCAAAATACGATCACAACAATTTGTGAATATTCTAATATTCACGTCACATTTACAGATGAGGGTTTTTGCAATTTTAGGGGTACAGTGTGTTTTTTCATTTTTTATGACATTTCCATATATATTATATATGTATATACATACTAATTCTTTATTATGCATATAAAAATGCTTTATTTTTAAAGACTATTATGCAAAACATTAATAAACAAGTTTGTATTTTAATCTCATTCCCATTATTATTTTTACTATCATGGATATCTCAAAGCTGATTTTAAAAAACAAATGTTCTAAAACTTTTTGCATAGGTACTATCTCATATTTTTTATTATCATCACTCTACATATTGTTATCCTCCCTTTCATTTGCACCCAGAGTTAGAAATTAGCGGTCATTTGTCATCAAATGCAACTAAATTATGGCATTTCATGACTATAAAATTATGCCTAACAGTCAAATTTGACACCTAACTTTCTTTCAAACTTTTGTCTAACAAATGCTCTCAATTGTTCTTTAGCGTAAGTATTTCTCAGATATTAACTCATGGTTGAGTTAGGAGACCCGATTTTGAAACTAAATAGTAGATGATAAAATTCTATTTTCATTTTCTAAATATGCAAGGTTTTTTTTTGTTATACATTTCTCCTTTCTTACATGTTCCTAAAATAAGATACTGTATCAAGAATTTTTTAAAATTTTAGTCTCTCCAAAAGAAAGTATTTATGTTGGAGGATTTGTGAATATTTTTAAATACCACACCATAATTGGTAATATCCAGAGGTTCATTTGTTTGCTAATTTTTTATTTTCTGATGTACTCTCAGTTGCAGGATTTTTTTAAAAAAACTAGGCTTATCCCTAATTGTATCTAAAAGTACACATTTTCTTTCTGTTGACATAATTGCTTGATAATCTGTTTTGTTTGCATATTAGCTTTATAAAAAGAAATAAGTAAACATTTTTCTAGAATCTAAATACTGCAGTTCAGCCAGGTTTTTCACTTTTAAAGAAAATCTGCTTTTATTTTGATTTAGTCATTAACACAGCAATAAAGTGTTTATACACATAGCCTCCCCTCCCCCCTTTCCCTTAACACATAAAAATGAAACAACATTATTGTTGACATAGTTGTGAAGAAAATATATAACATCTAATTGCAACCATGAAATGCTGTGTGGCACCTGGAAAAAAAATTGTAGGCATCATTTGACGCATTACTTAGAGTTTCAAATTTCTAACCCCATTTGCACCTTACCTTAAACTGTAAAATAAGTTTTATCCTACAGTAGGTAAATGATTCATACCTATTACCAGTTAAAGAAGTTTATATAATAATAAAGAACATATGCTAGTAAAATTCAAATAACTTTTAACAGGTTTTATGTACTTCAGATAAAATTTCTTTCCTTCATGTATCCAATTATTGAAAATTTTAGTCAGATGTGATTTTGCTAAAAAAAAAAAAAAAAGTGATGTAAAAATTTAGCATATAATTAAATTTTTATAGGTCTAATTAAATTTTCCTAATGTTATCTATAAGAAAATGCACATAATTTCATACAAACATGCAATTTATATTCTAAATAGCAAATTGCATGTATTTGTTACAGAGCAACGGGTATTCTCAGAGATATGAAGAACCGAATTGTTACTTAGGAATATGATTCATCAGTGCATCAACATTCTGCAGAACTAAATGAAACCAACTTAAAATGCTAGCTTCGTTTTGCGATTCATGAATGGAGCTGAATAGCCTGATGGGAAAGATGAGAGTTTGTGTTCGGACTTTAGATTCGGATTTAGGTGTTCCCATATCAGTTTCAAATACCTGTGTTCATTTAGTCATTTCGTTACTTTAGCACTGGCTTAGTAAAGACCTATTCATTATCCAAAAATCTCCATGTGAATTTTGAAAACAAGGATTAATAGCAGAACAAACTGCTTTTAGAAGAACGATTGCTATGAGATCGTTTATTTCTTCAGGGATTACACTTTTTATCTCACACATATGAAGTGTTATATGCATTTTTCAAACATTGGCAGAAGAATTGATTATTTTGACCAAGAGAATAATAAAATTTTCATGTATGTATTGTGAGAATACTTCTCACAGTATTTAAATTTGGTTTATTTTTATTTCCTTTCAGCTATTTTTTTGCATCGATGTCTATTTAAACTCAATCTTTACGCCGCGATGTTGACGCTTTTATCCCTCACCGTAAAGCAAGTTCATTTTTCACCGCCGATATTCATATCTGCGTTGGGAGCGGATCGGCAGCTTGCGCATGCGCACTCTGTATTTTAGGAGCACATTTCTGGAGCTCTCGTTTCGTCGGAGCCAATTTGATTATGATGACGTCATTGAAATTATGCTCCGCCCTCTTTTGACGCCGATCGCTGACAGGAGAATAGTTTGGTTTCGTTTTCCAATCAGTGAAACATTTTTAATTCTGTAGCTTGTAATTCGATTTTCATTAATTTCCCGTAAATGTTAATTTAGCTAATCAATTTAAATTCTGCCTTTTAATTACTTTGTCAACCCCGTATTAGTCATTTAAAAACTAAAACTCGTTAATTTTAAATTCAGAATTTGGTTTGATGTTGTCTGAAAAAGATGTAGTCTTTTAACGTAGATTTAGCGGAGCGCCAGCCCGCTGGCCGGCCGTTCGAATGCCGTGCCGTTCTTTTTGGCCGAATGAGTTTGATATTTTATTTAAGTGGATGTGTTTTTTTTTCAAAGTTTAATCCTTTAAAGTTGTGCTGCTCTCATTAAAAGGAATCCCATGGATTTATTCCGTGTTGGCTGCTATTTTTCTTCTTAAAAGATTAGTTCTTCTATTTTAAAATGGTGACCAGAAGCAAGTATTTTCATAACCTTCTACCGCTACTAACGTAAGAAATAAAGAATATTTGTTTTCATCAAATTGCCTCTTCACTGTCTACATTTCAAGTAAGAACTCTCCAGTTTTATTATTTCTTTAACAATCAATAGTAATTTATTAAAAGAACTTCACAGCGTGTACTTTAACCCTTTTACGATCACACCACAACATCATTTCTTACCGCCACATTTGGCGCCTGCCATAATATATTATGATGATGTCATTGAAGCACTTCTCTCTCATGTCCGTGATGTATTCATTACGCGATAGCTGACAGGTGTGCATTAGTTTCGTTTTACGAATCAGTGACAAGCTTTTTAAATCTACAGCTTGTAATTTGATTTTCACTAATTTGTCATAACTTTTAATTCAGCTAATCAATTTAAATCTTCTGTTTAATTACTCTCTTAACCTCGTACTCATTGTTTATAAGCAAAAACTCATTAATTTTCGAATCAGAATTGGGTTTGATGTTGTCCTAAAAAGATGTAATTATTGTGGAATTTTACCAGGTGCGGCCGTTCCGGCTGCAGGTCGGCACGTTTTTTAAAGGTACTGGAAAGTGTTCTACGGGTATCGTACTGACCTGTAATTCCTTTTGTGATGTGGTTATTTGATGCTCAAATTAATTCAAATGCTGTGCTGCTTGCTCTCTTCTAAAATCCAGTAGAATAAATAGTTCAACGAGTTTTTATGTTTCTCCTTTTATAAGAGATTTCTTTTTTATTTCTACGTTGTGACCAGAAGCAAGATTTTTTATTAAATTTCCTCTACTAAAAACAGAAAATAAAGGATTTGTCCCTATTGCCTCTTCACTGTCTGCACACTCTACATGTAAAGTAAGACAGTTCTATTTTTATTATATCTTTTAACGATCACAATTTATATTAAAAGAATTCAGCAATGTACCTTTACCAATTAATGATCTCATATTTTCGACACAGGCTATGCTTCAGTTTTTGTTGGTTTTTTTAGACAATATTCTAATTAAATTTCTCTCAGATGGCTACATTGGATAAAAAAAAAAGTTATTGGCCGATTTAAGATGCATTTTCCTAATATTTCCATTTTATGTGTATTTTTTGTTTTATGTATGTGTTCTTAATTTTATATATGTTATGCATCTTATTATGCAAATTTCATCAATTTAAGTTTATTTCTATCTAACGAATTTTCTTCACAATGAAGAGTTTAAGTGTAATGATGAGACTTTGATAAATGAAAGTTTCACTGTATATTTCATAGAAATACTATATCATTCTTTAAATACAACTACAACAAATATTTTATTTTACTATAAGCTTCTGTTCAGTAAAATTATGAGCAATTTTAATAGATTAAAAGCATAATTAATATTAAACTAACCTAATTAAAATCTTAAAAGATAAACACATCTTGCCCTATTTCTTGGATCCATGCTTTCTTTTTTAAATACATGTGGCGGTAAGAAATGATGTTGTGGTGTGATCGTAAAAGGGTTAAAGTACACGCTGTGAAGTTCTTTTAATAAATTACTATTGATTGTTAAAGAAATAATAAAACTGGAGAGTTCTTACTTGAAATGTAGACAGTGAAGAGGCAATTTGATGAAAACAAATATTCTTTATTTCTTACGTTAGTAGCGGTAGAAGGTTATGAAAATACTTGCTTCTGGTCACCATTTTAAAATAGAAGAACTAATCTTTTAAGAAGAAAAATAGCAGCCAACACGGAATAAATCCATGGGATTCTTTTTCATGAGAGCAGCACAACTTTAAAGGATTAAACTTTGAAAAAAAAACACATCCACTTAAATAAAATATCAAACTCATTTGGCCAAAAAGAACGGCACGGCATTCGAACGGCCGGCCAGCGGGCTGGCGCTCCGCTAAATCTACGTTAAAAGACTACATCTTTTTCAGACAACATCAAACCAAATTCTGAATTTAAAATTAACGAGTTTTAGTTTTTAAATGACTAATACGGGGTTGACAAAGTAATTAAAAGGCAGAATTTAAATTGATTAGCTAAATTAACATTTATGGGAAATTAATGAAAATCTAATTACAAGCTACAGAATTAAAAATGTTTCACTGATTGGAAAACGAAACCAAACTATTCTCCTGTCAGCGATCGGCGTCAAAAGAGGGCGGAGCATAATTTCAATGACGTCATCATAATCAAATTGGCTCCGACGAAACGAGAGCTCCAGAAATGTGCTCCTAAAATACAGAGTGCGCATGCGCAAGCTGCCGATCCGCTCCCAACGCAGATATGAATATCGGCGGTGAAAAATGAACTTGCTTTACGGTGAGGGATAAAAGCGTCAACATCGCGGCGTAAAGATTGAGTTTAAATAGACATCGATGCAAAAAAATAGCTGAAAGGAAATAAAAATAAACCAAATTTAAATACTGTGAGAAGTATTCTCACATTACCTCCCTTCACCGAGAAAATTTTGTAAGACCAGGAGATGTAAAAGGCAAAATTGATCAAAAACCTTTTACAGAAAATGGGATGACAAAATTTTGAACTGCCAAAACAATAAGAAAAAAAAAAGGTTAAATGCGAACATTAAAATTTAAAGTTAAGGTGCTGGAAAAAAAAAATTGGTGATTTAACAGTTGAAAAAAAAATTGGTGATTTAACAGCTGAAAAAAAAATTGGTGCTGGAAAAAAAAAAATTGGTGCTGGAAAAAAATATTGGTGCTGGAAAAAAAATATTAGTGACCAAAAGTAAGAGAGAGAAAAAGAATATACATTGCATAAAGTACATTCATAATCCAAAAAGTATACAATACATCAAGTATACAATAAAAATGCCAAAAATACAGTAACATTGGCAATACCTTCTATTTGATCTCATAAAATTATCATCCTAAAAATGTTAACATATTCTGAGTTAACAAAATTGAGATCATTGACTAGTCAAAACAAATTTTGCTATCTTGGTACCAAATAAAAACAGAATTAACTTCTGATAAAAGTTGCAAATACAAAAGCAACAAAAAAGTCAGGAAACATTTTGTAGTTTGACTTTTACAACATGCCTAGGACTTTTTAATTTTAGAATTATATCTAAAAAAGAAAGAGTTTTCTTTATTACTCTTAACATGAAAGGAAATGAAATGGCCATATATAAATAAACTTTCATAAAACTTAATGATATCATTTTAGTGTATCAAACTTAGTATTTCATTTAAAATAAAACAGACAACCAATTGTATGTGATACCAATTGTGTAATTGAGTCGTGCACTACTCAATCACCCAAACAAGGTATCCCATAAAAACAAGTTTCTATTTCAATCAAACGACATGTCATAATTAAGTGTCATAAATCCCATCTTAGACACAATTTCTTTAAACTTTATACTTTACTCTAAATAAAAATTTCAATATATTAGTCATAAGAATTCTTAATATATATGTATGAGACTCAAAAGATTAGATAAATATACATATACCATGGGTTTTCTTTAAAATGTGAGAGACTGGTGATCACCAAAAAAAATTTAAGTACTTCCATATAGAATGAAGGAAAAAAATGACAAAATCAGGAGTTTATAAAACTAAAATACCATGTACCAGGAATATAATTTTTAAATAATCATTTAAAATATAATATAGAAATAAAATTATTACAATTCAATGTTAAGCTCACAATGATGATAATGACGAAGGAAATCATCAGCAACACTGTAAACAAACAAAAAAAATAGATATATATATGTAAATATCAAAGTCCACAACCATGTCGATGACCATCATGCCCTAGCCACCAGCATATCTATGAACAAAAATAAACACATATATGAACTCCTACGTAAAATTTTAGGTGGCTTGGATCTCCTAACAAGGCTCCTAACATCTTAAGTAAAAGAAAATTTTAATTATAAATAAGAAAATAGTAACATTGTGTAACTGCAGGTGGTAGAGGCAATGTTTTTGGATTCAAAACAATGTTTATTGAGTCCAGAGCCATATGGAATAAGGCTATTAAAGATATACTGATGTCACTGAATGTTTAGTAACACAACATGAGGTGGTACACTGGTATTAGTATTTCATTTTAAGGTTGTACACAAGCACTAGAATAGATAATTGCATACACTAAAACAGATGCTGTCGAAAAAAAACTGTAACATTCACATAATAATCATCAAAATAGATGATCCTTGCATGATGACATTAGAACATTTTAACATGACGAGACACTTTGTAGAAAGTGAGAATGCATTGCATTCTCTTTGAAGCACTTAACTGACGACATCGTACTCATTACTGCAGAGCAATCATACTTCTGCGACACATACATGAATCACTTTTGCAGAGTTAACAAGGACGAGAAGTCGATGGTGATAGGACATAATCGGTATTTGAGGTCAAGAAGCACTTTTTTTTTTTTGTAAAGAAAATTTCTCTAGATGATTTATAGAAAAAAAATTCTATATATATATAAATGCACTGGTAAAAAAATTTTCATCTAGACTTGTGCTTTTCTGTAATCTTCTTGTATTATTTGTAGTTATGAAGAGAAGACATTAATAAATTTCACTTTCTTCATAAAACATTGAAAACTTCAAAATGAAGATCATTTTTACTATTCAATTCTTCATAAAACAAAAAATCTTGAAAATGAATATAATCATTCTTTTTTTTTTTTTTTAAACATAGTAAAGTAATGAGGCAAATGGCAAAATAAAGACTTAGAGGCTTTGGGTATGAAATAAAATTAAAGTAAAAGGCACTATGTACATAATAAATAAATAAATGTGGGGAACTTTTCAAAATAACTTGATCTTGCATAAACACTGTAACAAATATTCACAAACTTCTTATATTAATGAGATTTTACACTTGATTATCAATGAGCAAAAATTTTGCAATGTGAGGATGAATTGCTACACACAAGCAAAAATTAACTCTGAATACTTTTAATTGCACCTGCTAGAATATTTGGAGAAAATGCAACATAATAAAATAAAGTTGTCGAAGGTAAAATGCATCAGTAATTTTCAAGTAATATAATTTTAAACTTCCTTGTTTTGAGAAGACTTAGAATAATGATATGGTGTGAGTAACTGAGTTCTAGCAGCATACAAGTCAACAATTTCACTTGATGAGGATATTTGCTCTCACATGAGAAACGTTAACTGACACAGTATTATAATCAGTAATGAAAATTATTTATTTATTTATTTTTAAGAGAACAAAGTAGTAAACACTATTTGTAGCTTCACAAACCGAAGAACTCTAATGAAGTGGTTTCATAAATGGATATTTGCCTATAAATGAACAACATCTTCACCAGGCATCTTATGGCTGGATACGAAACATACACACAAAAAAACAAACTATTGTAGATGTAGGAAACTTTTGAAGAAGTAGGTAGGTAATTTTATAATTTTTAGCTTCCATGATAACATGTGCAACAACAGAGAAGAGACCAGAAGAAATGGATGTCACACAAAACCACTGACCACCTTCATCAGGTAAGCAACAGATGAATGGAAGAAAAGTCAGAAGAATGTCATTACAGGTAATTTAAAAATTTTCTAGCAGCATACACAGGAACAGTCATAATTACATATGGCAAAAGGCACATAATTTAAAAACTATGATAGTTAATAAATATATAAATGTAATCAATCTATTGGCAAGAAAAAAATATTTTTCTTATGATGAATGGAATTTTTAAGTAGAATTGTTACAGGATTGAAGAAGCCCCATTTCATTTTAAATGAAAAAAAAAATAATGTTGCTCTTTTTATTTTTATAAAGCAACATGAGAATAAGGTATGATGATGTCGATGTGGATATGTCATGCATAGACTTATAAATTTGTGAAAGAATTGAATTTGCCAAAGAGAATTGAAGCAATGAAAATTTTGAATATTTTCAATTTGTTAGCTGAGAGTTCTATAACAACATCAACAGGTAAATTTAAAAACAGGAACAGTTCTTTAAATATTAGAGATGAAATCAAACTAGTCCACAAGACAACATGCTAACCATACATATCAGCATATTTCACAAATCATCTAAGGAGCAAGTCTAAGAACTTTTCAAAGGCGATAACTGTTTATAAATTTTCATATTATATTTTTGTTATTAAGAGAAGCAGGCAATACTTCAAAATAATCATACAGGATAATTACTACTATAAATTACTTGAAGAATACCAAACTTCAGTTGGAGAAAATAGGCATAATTGATGAGATGAGAATAACTTCAGGTGAAGAACAAAATTTCTCAGCAACAAGAATAAAAAATAATACTTCAATAAAATTTCAATTTTTTTTTTTAAATATTGAAATTCAAATTTATAATGATTTAAAGTGCCATTACTAAGTAGAAAATTAAAAAAATATAACCCAAAAGCCATGCCTCCTAAAATATCATCACATTTTGTTCTTGAGAACAATTTTTGCCAATCTTCAAATTCATTGAAATTATTTGAGAACATAAATTCATTTATACAAATATTTCAATTTCAATAATTATTCTTCAAAATTATTTTCAATTTCAAAATTTTCAACTAATTAAAAAAAAAATGTAACTGCCTCAGAATTCTATTCTTAAAAACAGAATATTGCTATTATTTGCACCAACATAAAATTCATTTTCAATATTGTAATTATATAAATTCATTTCTTGATTTGAATAATAATATATTCTACAAAATATAGTAAAATTTAAATATGAATTCTTTAGAATATTGTGAGAAAAAAAAATTGTAACTACGTAACAAAAAAATGGCATAACTCAAGAATTTTTCAGAATGAGAACATCAAATATTTTACAATATTTTCATAAATTATATCCAATAAATCTTGAATTAAAGAAACCATTTTCTTTTGAACTACTGAGAACAATTCCTCAAAAAAAATTTTACTTGACTTTCTTGAATAACGATCTTAATTTTCTTCAAAAATTAGAACAAGTTTCATGAAAATGTAGCTTCTATTAAAATATTTCAACCAAAAATCTCATAATTCTTAAAAAAAGAACAAAAAGTTCTAAAAAAATTATCTTCAAGAATCATTATTATTTTTTTTTTTAATTGCAATAATCCCAAAGCAACCACTGTTGCAATTCGAAAGGTACTACGGCGCCAAATGTGGCGGTAAGAAATGATGTTGTGGTGTGATCGTAAAAGGGTTAAAGTACACGCTGTGAAGTTCTTTTAATAAATTACTATTGATTGTTAAAGAAATAATAAAACTGGAGAGTTCTTACTTGAAATGTAGACAGTGAAGAGGCAATTTGATGAAAACAAATATTCTTTATTTCTTACGTTAGTAGCGGTAGAAGGTTATGAAAATACTTGCTTCTGGTCACCATTTTAAAATAGAAGAACTAATCTTTTAAGAAGAAAAATAGCAGCCAACACGGAATAAATCCATGGGATTCCTTTTAATGAGAGCAGCACAACTTTAAAGGATTAAACTTTGAAAAAAAAACACATCCACTTAAATAAAATATCAAACTCATTCGGCCAAAAAGAACGGCACGGCATTCGAACGGCCGGCCAGCGGGCTGGCGCTCCGCTAAATCTACGTTAAAAGACTACATCTTTTTCAGACAACATCAAACCAAATTCTGAATTTAAAATTAACGAGTTTTAGTTTTTAAATGACTAATACGGGGTTGACAAAGTAATTAAAAGGCAGAATTTAAATTGATTAGCTAAATTAACATTTACGGGAAATTAATGAAAATCGAATTACAAGCTACAGAATTAAAAATGTTTCACTGATTGGAAAACGAAACCAAACTATTCTCCTGTCAGCGATCGGCGTCAAAAGAGGGCGGAGCATAATTTCAATGACGTCATCATAATCAAATTGGCTCCGACGAAACGAGAGCTCCAGAAATGTACTCCTAAAATACAAAGTGCGCATGTGCAAGCTGCCGATCCGCTCCCAACGCAGATATGAATATCGGCGGTGAAAAATGAACTTGCTTTACGGTGAGGGATAAAAGCGTCAACATCGCGGCGTAAAGATTGAGTTTAAATAGACATCGATGCAAAAAAATAGCTGAAAGGAAATAAAAATAAACCAAATTTAAATACTGTGAGAAGTATTCTCACACCAAAGAGAGATGGGCTCCGAAAAATGTAAGAGAAGTGTGGAGTGGCACGCATGTGCAGCATCCTTGACTCACTCCAAAATGCAAGAGTAAAAGATCGCTGGGCAAAAACAGACTCGCATTACAGTGCGAGTGAAAAATAAACATTTAGGTCAAGTGCAAAGAATGAAATTAAATAGATATTGATGCAAAAAAAATAACTGAAAGGAACAAAAATAAATTAAATTTAAACACTGTGAGAAGTATTCTCACATAGCCTACATTTTCTCTCTTTTAGTATTCCAGATCCTTAACTTTAAAAAATGTCTGTAATATAAATTTGTACAGGTTTATTATAAAAGAAATATACTGTGCATTAAAATTTTCACACTTTTGTAAGAATCCAAACGATTTATCTGTAACTGGAATGGTGTAACTGGTATCCACTTCTTATTGTATCAAAGGTTTATCCCCACTTTCAATCCCAGAGTGTCTGTGTGAGAGAGTGGCGATAGCAAGTGTTTATCTTAGTGAGGAAAAAAAAATGTTTTGTTTAGCACCAAGAAGAATAAAAATGATTAAATAAATGAATAAATAATTTCATTTTCATACAATCTGCCGAAATAAATTCATACATCCATCGCAACAGCAGTCTCTCCGTTTGAATGCTGTACACACATGAAAATGGAATAAACTTTGTTATCTAGAATATATTTTTCATAACATGGAGATTAATTTACATGTTAATAGTGTCCAAAGTAAAGGTTCATCAGAAAATTTCATAAGTACAAAGAAGTTTCTTCATTAAAGGGAAGCTCCACTGTAACTTTAAATTATTGATTTTTACTTGTAAACGGAAAAAATCAGCAGGTGCTCATGATAAGAAATTAAGAAATTGATTAGCGTCTTTTTTTTCCTTTTAAATACAAAAGAATTTTCAGACGATCCTGTCAAAATGGATGCTTTGTACTGAATTTCTGGGTGCAACAGTAATTGAAGGGTTGTCATAAAACAGCATTCAATTACAACTTGAACTGCAATACACTTACCGAAATATTAAAAATGCTATTTGATTCCATATTACTGCCATCGTCATGACTGGCAATTTTATGTATTAAACTGAGACTATGAATGTGTCAGAAAGTTTTGGGATCTTGAGTGGATAAATATATTTTTGAGGACCGGCTTAGTATAAGTTTCAGTTATAGACAGGCTCTGTTGTCACAGGTTTTACTAGTTTCAGTAAAAGGGCATTTGTATTAAAAATATTCAATGACTATTTTTTATATATACTGTAATATATATACAATAATATCTGCTGAGATGGAATCTCAAGAAACTGCACAAAAATTCTATTTTAGGCAGACTTTCCATCTTAGCAGATGAAATTGTATTATTTTGGTACCTTTGAATACTTCCATTCAAGGTAGAATTCATTTTTACAGGTTTTATTTATTATATTGTAATTTTTTACATTTTTATGCAGATTTCCATTACAGAAAGGTTTTGTAGTAAGAAGATTCCATTATGTGTCTAAGTAACAGTTACGAATTCTTCCAAAGACCACATGTAATGTATATAATTAGATTTGCTGCAGTCGTGTGACCATATATTTCACATGTAGTACTTTAAATGCCTAGTTTTATATTTTATGAAATGTTAAATCAGGGCAGGTATCCAAATAGATTTTATCTTTTATTTTAATGAATAGTTAAATGTTAGTTTTCGTTTAAAGTTAATTATAAAAGAAACAAACCTCTGAAAATTAGAAAATATACCAAATATATGTGTAGCACTTATGATGATTGTCAAAATCTATTTTCTAAAGAATAACAAAAGTAATGAGTAACCAAATACTTTTGAATGGGTAGTGAGTTTGGAAATAAAGAATGCATACAGAAAGTAATGGGTGACCAAATACTTTTGAATGGGTAGTGAGTTTGGAAATAAAGAATGCATACAGAAAGTAATGAGTAACCAAATACTTTTGAATGGGTAGTGAGTTTGGAAATAAAGAATGCATACAGGTGTTCATTTAGTTGTTACTTTTATAGCACTAATTCTAATTCCCTAAAGAAAAACAGTTTCTTTCATTTGGAAGGAACTTATTTCCCCCCCCCCTTTTTTTGGCCACGTTTTTTCCATTTTAGAATAAACTTACTATCACTGTTTTTTATCTCTTTTATCATTGAATATCTATAGTTATATATATATATATATTTAATATAATATAAAAAGATTTTTTACATAGGTATTAATATAAAAATCAATATGTCTTACTTCATCATCATCAGTCAATGCCATTAACTGACAAGCATGTTTCTCGACCATGGACTGATAAGCAATGGGATTTGCTAAAGCATCAGCCAACTCTGAAAAATAAAAAGATTATATAATATTTAGCAGCCTTTTTTAAACAAAAAAAGAAATAATAAACACAAAAAGCATTAAAAATATGTATGTTACTAAGATAATTTTTGCTCTTCATTTATCTGAAAATTAAAGGGTTATGAAGACCTACTGAAATGTATTATTTTTGCCATACTTTGTTTTATGCTTATAAGAAAAAACAGAATGCAATACATACTCATAGTCAGGGACAGTGAATGGTATTTTTGTAATATGGGAAAAATTGTATGGTACCTTAAAAAAAGAGAGAAAAAATATATTTTGTATTTTATGCATGAATTATTGAACAGTTTTATATTCCTCCCCCCCCCCCCCCCCAGACACACACACATTGTTCAGTCTGACACAAAATCTACGAAATCTCATTAAATAGTAGCTTATTAACATCAAATTTTATTAGAGGATATATTTAACTTGACAATTTCGACAGTTTCCCATACTGCATCAACAATAACTAAATCAAAAGAATGGCACACCAACATACTGAATGAAAATTGCCCTTTTTGAGCTTTTAAATCACTCTGCCAAGCCTCATTTCAAACTCTGTTTTGTCAGTCAGACATTTTTGTTTCCTAGCTAAAATGTTTAATACATAAAAAGTCTTATCAATCAAACTGAAACCAATCTTTAATTTTTGCTTCCTCAAATTTGTGACATTAGTTCAACAAATCACCAAATATAATCAAATCAACATAAATTCTTATCAGGATTCAATATGCTATGGTTCAGCAAAAGAGGAGAAGACTGATCACATGATTGTAGCATAAAAAGTGTGGTTCAAAATCAATAAACTGTTAATGAACTGGAGAAAGAAAGAAAAGAATGGAATCAGACTTATTCATTCTTTATCGTGAGGATATTTGTTGTTGGTAAATTTCTTTTAAATTATAATAAGAAAATTTAATTACTTACCAGATTTAATTTAATATATTTAACTGCACTGCATTTTTATGAGATAATTTTCAAACATTCTTTCATTGGAAAGTTAAAATATCAAACTAAATTTTAGTGAGGTTTTATTTTTATTTTTCTGGATACAATACACTCTTTCTAATCCACAACTCTATAATCAGTGAATGCCTATAAGGAGCTATACATATAACATTATCAACTTTTTTGTAATTTTGGACACCATTTTGGCTCTTACATTATCATGCATTATCATTCCTCGAACACCCCCTAATGATATCGTTATCAATGTGTAAAAATTCTTTTGATTTTTGTAATTTTTTTCTCTTGTTTGCAGTGATATACAGATATGGTTATACATTTATTATTTGCATACTTTACTGATTCAAATGAAGAGAAGTCAGTAAATATGATAAAACTTTATATCAAATAAAACTTAAAAGAAATAGTTACTATTTAAAAGTATTTAACAATAGCTTTTTGTTACATAATGCATCCAACAGTAATAATGTCTTCTTGCACTTGACTCTGCATGGGGGCCGATAGGGTCAGGCAGAACTTTACATCAACAAAACAGATGGACAATATTCTTTCTCTTTTCTTTACTAGTAAACACAACAAGAATCACTTCAATCATGCTTTGCACCTGGTTTCTCAAACAGCGTTTTATATATGCATACACATATGACAGAAGAATAGAAATACCAAACGTTGGGGTGGGGTCCATATTTTGGAATTAAATGATTTTATAATCATTTAATGATTTTAATAATATCTTTGTATTTTCATAAAAATAGATAACAATAAAAAAAGACAACAGACTATTTTGATGTAAAGAATAAGTTACAAATAAAGAGAGAAAAGTTTGTTTGGATCAAAAATTATAACAGTATCAAAAGACAAATCTTCTCCCTCCCCTAGAGATATCTTACAGTATCATGTGCAAGACCCACCCTCCCCCTTAAAGTGATATATGCACAGTCCCTAATCCACAATATATTTCAGATGTAAACAAACAGTTAAGTCTTTTTTTAAGTAAGATAATGTAGACTTTCATCGTAATAAAAGTTGACTGTTCGAATGAATTTATTAACAAATTTTTAAAGTATTTCTGCATTCATTAGAAGGAAATGTTTTGTGCATCTTGTAAACAGCTATTACAATGCTATATTCTGAATACATTCACTGGCTCGCATGGCCGTACATAATGAACTTCAGAGTAGTGTGTCATCTAATCAAACTGCTTCATTTTCATGTCGAAACCAGTGGAGTTAAAACCTGCAGATGTGTGGACATAGTCAACCTAACTACTGCTGAACCACGACATTGCAAGCAACCAGTGAATACATTCAACTTACTCCATTGTTATTTGTATGAAAAAAAAGATGTAATGTGGTTGTTATCAAAGCAATCTCGTTCACGGACACACATGCCAATTACCTTCAGACCATACTCAGATTGATCAACGTTATTGTGTCCAGGTTCAATTAATGGCTGGAAAAATCTATGGCCGGCTTTGCTGTTTATTGATAGCCAAATTGAAGATTCTGAATTCACTGTATTTAGATTATGTACTGCATGAGAAAAAGAAGCTGAATTACTAAAGTTTGTGCAGAGGCACAAACTTCTTTTCTCAGTTCTGCATCAGAACAAGATTTATTTATGTGGATGGCTTCTCAGGATGAAATCTTGGAATCAGAAAAAGTCAGTGATGCAGAAATATAAGAAGAAACAAATTCAGAATCTGATGCTGATGCTGATAAAAGATAAAATTGCTTTCGAAGAGGGGTTAGCTCTTGAAGATAAATATTTTATTTTTTTAGAAAAATAAACTTTTGACACTGATCAAGAAATCCTGACTTTTAAACGGCTTCAAGATTAAATTGCTGAGCATAAATTAAAATCTTTAAAGAAACCACAATCACTGCAATGTTTGACAGATTTAAAAATAAGTAGAAATTCAGTTGAAGTGTTTTCTGTTAATTCAGCATTATTATATCATTTAAATGTATTTCTAATACTGAATATAATTTTTTATATAAAAACAGCATTCTCTTTCATTTCAGTGTTATTTATTTATTTGCACATAAATTCCAAATATTAGAATGCAAACAAAGAAATGACCTATAATCTGCAAAACCTTTTCTCCCGACCTGTGCAGATTAGAGGGAGGTACTGTACTGCATTACTCATACTTCATTTTGCAAAAAATAACGAAAATATCAATTTTGCAACTTTTTGTCTAATTGATTTTTAAAAAAGGAAACAAGTAGAAATCTACAATAAAAAGAAAATTGCCCTGTTAAACTGATGGCATTGAGCTCACAGGCTATTCACACTACTTGTATATTATACTCTTATTTCAAAGAATAGTGCCCTTCGAAAAATAAATGAAGGGATTAGTCCTCGTTGACCCCCTTTATACTTAACCAAAGAACTTTCAAATATAATCAGGGAAGCTCCTTAACATAATAAACTGGTATACCAAATTTGAAGCAAATCAGATAATTCTGCATGAAAAAACCATTTTGCTAAATTAAGGGGGGGGGGGGGTGGGGGAGGGGGGTATTAGCTCCCCATTTCTCCCTTTAAGCTGAACAAATGAACCTTCAAATCTAATCAGAAAAGTTCCTTATCAGAATGAACCTAGAAAAAAAAAAAAAAAAACTAAATTAGATAATTCTGCATGAAAACCCATTTATCTAAATTAAAGGGAGGGGCAATTGCCCCCCTTTTATACTTAACCAATGAACCTCCAAATCAAATTATGGAAGCCATATTGGAATAAACTGGTATATCAAATTTGAAGCAAATCGAATAATTCTGTATGAAAAACCCATTTATCTAAATTATGGGGAGACTAGCCCCCCATCGCTCCTTTATACTTAACCAATAAATCTCCAAATCTAATCAAGGCAGCTCCTTAACATAATAAACTGGTATACGAAATTTGGAGCAAATTGAATAACTCTGAATGAAAAACCCATTTATCTAAATTAGGGGAGGGGTCTAGCCTCCCTTTCCTCCCTTTGTACTTAACTAATGAACCTCCAAATCTAATCAGGGAAGCTCCTTAACATAATAAACCGGTATACCAAATTTGGAGCAAATCAAATAATTCCCTTGTTTAATGTTCACTTCGAATACAGTTTTTAATACCAGATCGTATACATGATAGCAGCAAGCAAAGAAAAGCATTTCCCTATCAATTTTTTTTTCGAGGCACCATTAAAACGACCTATATTCAAAGTCATACTATCACAATAGAGAATTTGGATTTTTGTTTTCGAGATTCCAATCTAAGATAGCCTGCGCCTGTTTTTTGCCTGTATAATTATAAAGTCTCGGAGTCAGCAATGAGGGGTTCTTTAAGCTCATATGAAATAACTATAAGCAAACGCTCTTCTTTCGAATTTCGAGCACTCAAAGCAGGCCACAGTTTGCCATCCCAATGTAAGGTCACTACATCTGGAACCTTGTTTTGGAACTCAATTTTTATATTTTCCACGCATTCCTTCCATGTTTCCATTCGGATTCTTTGAATTGAAGACTTACTTAACGGAAATCTGTCAATGTTAAATCCAAGTGCCCCCCACCCCAATAGTAGCTTCAAGAATAAACACATAATTTCACATACTTATTTGACACCTGTCTAATGCAGCAACAAACTTTAATAATAAAATCTTTCCTCATTACTGATTTACTTGTCCCAGGTTCTCAGTTTTCGATCAGTGTTGAGAAATCTCCTTTATCCATATTTTCATTAGGATTCGAAGGGGAATATATTCTTCCAATGGTTCATATGATGCTGAGGATGTTGAAGCAGAACCACATTTGATTCGCCAATTTTCTTCTCTGACAACTCGAAGTCAGGCCCTTTCCTCTTTTTTGGCCATTTTTTATCCATTCTACCTAACTGACCAGCTCGGCTCGGTTCTTTTTAGCGCTGCAAGAACATCCTATCTTCCTCTATTTTCATTATTTGAAATGCATCAGCGTGTGCAATGCCGGACAAATTGTCTAAAGTAGTTACAAATTCTTGTTGTCGCCGCTTGAATACGTCTTGTAATTTCTTTACATTTTTTTGTAAGTCTCTATAACTTGATACATATTAAAAAGCTTCTTCAAAAAATGTGGCAACGATTTCTTAAGCATGTGTGCCTTTTCCCAAATAATACTTTCACGAATAGTGATATTTGCATTTTCATTAACAGTTAAATTCACTTCTCGAATATTATAAAACAAAATTGCGAGAACTTGTCCATTAGACGGAAGTTTTGAATCTGTTATTTGATGTTTAATTTTCCCTATTAAAAATATCATTTTTTTTACCTACACAATTCCACTGCCATGTTCTGCTCACTGATTAAAAACTATCCAGATATTTACTAACAAAAGATTAACTTGGAATTATACGCACATTGACACATAGACGTGCACTGTCTTGATTATACTGGTACTGACTACTGACACGTTTCACAGGTTTTGTGCAGTTTTTCATCACGGGTTGCGCATTGTCACAATCATTCCAAAACCTTTCTTTTTTTGTTTTGTGTTATCTTTTTCATTTGCAGCTACTCGGTGCTCCAATACAGACACGTGATAGGGTGACATGTGTAAGCGTTCGCTCGCTAAGTACACAAGTACTGACTGAGACATTTAGATGCAAGTCGGCACGGGTTCCCGTGGTCCAAATTACATGAAACTTTATTTACAATTGTTTTGACATAAAAGAAAAAAATGAGAGGGTATGCGAAAAAATAAAACGACTTTCATTTTTTTGGGCACCCTAATATATATATATTATGGACAAGGTGCATTTCACATGTGACATTCACAAAATTAAGAATTGGATAACAAGTTTTTTTTTTTTTTTTTTTTTTTTTTTAAATAAAAATGTTAAGTCAATAGTAATTTTTTAATGTGTTTTTACAATGTTGTGACATTTTATTTATTTTTTCAAATTAATTAACTTTTGTAAAATCTGGAAAATCTTTTAAGAAAAGTATGGAAAAGAAAATATTTCAAATAATTAAAAACGCTTTATTTAAACAAACTTTTGAATTTTATCACAAGAACTGCATTTTTTCTCCATTAAATCATTTTCCTTCATAAAACTATTTAATAATATTTCTAAAAGATATGTTCATTGTTCACTGTAAGTACACACACAAAATATATATTTGAAATTATAAGAGCATTTTTAAACTTTATAATTATAGGCAAGAACTTTTAGGTCAGACAAATAATTTTCCATGGGCTTCAATCAACAATAAAAACATTCTATTAATAAGAAAAAAAGGTACTAATCAGCTAATTCCCCCCCCCCCCTCACTTTCTTTTTCTTTTTAATTAAAAACTTTTTATTATTTGTATCTCCAAAAATTACTTGAGATATTTTTATGAATATATGTGATAATATATTTATGAATGGATAATTTCATTCATACATTCATTATATATATATATATATATATATATATATATATATATATATATGAGGATGTGAGTTTCGAAACTCGCCTTATCCAAAAAGTCAAATTTTGGGAAATTGCAAAAAATCTCTGGCTGTGTCCATTGGGTTTCATTGTAAACCAAGATTTTACAATGCCAGAAATACATGATAAAACTAGTTTTATTTTTTTATTTAAAGATTGTAGTGTTTCTTCAATACAGCTTCACCAATAGAATAAATTAATAGAGATAACTTGATTTTTTAAAATTTAGATAAGGCGAATTTTGAAACTCACATCCTCATATATATATATATATTTTTCTCTTTCTCAAAAAGTGTCCCAATTTAGTAAAAAAAATACTTTAATCAAGTAAAATATTGAAAGTTAAAAAAGATTTTTAAAATTTAGGACATTTACCTGAAAACCCATCTGGAATGTAATCTTTGACTGTGATATGGACAAAAACAGTATGAAACTGAAGAGGTTGACCAGATTCATTTCTTAATGAGATATGACGATAACCTAAAAATAAAATGATTAAGAGTTTGTTTAGTAAGAGTTATTTAAGAGTTAGTTTCTTGGAAAATTAGACTTAGAAACATGATCATGAATAAAGGTTGTGAACAGAAGGCTGATTATTGATGATGAAGATAATTAACCCCCTGATCGCCCAGCAAAAGGGAAAAATCTTAATTTTTTTAAACGCTAAAAAAGATGATTTTTCCAACATGATATAAAAAACTTAATTAAATACTCATTTATCTATACTAATAAAAGAACAAATCGCTCTGTGTGTGTGTGTGTGTGTGTGTGTATGTGATGGCTAGCAAAATCTACGGCACATACAAGGTTCAAAATTTTTGTGAGCCTTAGGTCTTTCCTAATGTACCTGGAGCCTCAGAATTTTAAAATTTAAGTTATTAACAACCGTATCTCACTCTCTTTAAAAACCCATCGCAGTCGGGGGACAGGAAAATATGTGGCACATGCACTGAAGGCTTATATATGCACTGGTCAAAAATTAAGAACAAAAAAAAAATTTAGGTGGTATTTTGTCATTTTTATTAACTAACATCATCCAAACCGCTTAGTAAAGTTCCCCAAAGCAGAATATGCTTAAAAGTGCGACGTATGTCGCAGAACAATGAGATGTACTGCAGAACATTTCAAGACAAATGTTACTTTTTTTTTTTTTTTGTAAAAAGAAAGAAAGAAAGAAAAGTGCATATTGATGTGAAAGCAAAAAGATTTTTTTTTTGGGGGGGGGGGGGGTACTACTTTCATTGTGTTCGAATCTATTTAGGAAGAAATAAGAATGTCGCGCGGCAATCAATCTTTCTCCCTCCCTCCTATTTCACCTACTTTCTGAATAACTAGCGATTTCTTTCCGAACGGGAGATTTCTTCCGCGTATGTGCAAAGAACGAAGCTGGGAAAGTTTTTCACTAAAGCTTAAAAGCTGGGAATCGCAAAAAAACGTGAATTTCGTCCAAGGACCACGTAAAAAACGCGAATTACGTCAAAACATCGCGGGAAAAAACGCAAATTTCGTGAAAATATCGCGGAGAAAACGCAACTTTCAACAAAGAATCGCGAAAAAGAATCACAAAATTCTTCACAGTATCGCAGAGAAAACGCAACTTTCGACAAAGAACCGCAAAAAAGAATCACAAAATTCTTCAAAGTATCGTGGAAAACGCAAATTTTGTGAAAAGATCTCAGAAAAACGTAATTTTCGAAAAAGAATCACAAAATTCTTCAAAGTATCGCGAAAAAACGCAAAATTTGTGAAAAGATCGCGGAAAAAACGCAAAATTCGTGAAAAGATTGCGGAGAAAACGCAACTTTCGTGACAAAATCACGAAAAAAACACAAATTTCATCAAAAGATCGCGGAAAAACACAAATTTCGAGTGAAGATCGCAGAGAAAACGCAAATTTCGACAAAGAATCGCGAAAAAGAATCGCCAAATCCTTCAAAGTATCGCGGAAAACGCAAATTTCGTGAAAAGATCGCGGATAAAATGCAAAATTCATGAAAAGATCGCGGAGAAAACGCAACTTTCGTGACAAAATCGCTGAAAAAACGCAAATTTCGTGAAAAGATCGCGGAGAAAACGCAACTTTCGTCAAAAGATAGTGGAAAAAACTCAAATTTCGTGAAGAGATCGCGGAAAAAACACAAATTTCATCAAAAGATCGCGGAAAAAACACAAATTTCGTCAAAAAATTGCCTAAAAACGCAAATTTCATCAAAAAATCTTGAAAAAAAAATCCAAATATTTTCAAAGAATGGCGAAAAAACCCCACAAATTTCGTTAAAAAATTACAAAAAAAAAAAAAAAAACGCAATTTTGTGAAAAGATCGCGGAAAAAACGCAGATTTCGTCAAAAGATCGCGAAAAAACGCAGATTTTGCAAAAGATCACGAAAAAACGTGAATTTAGTCAAAAGATCGCGAAAAAAAAAGTGAAATTCTTTAAATGGTCGCAGAAAAATGTATATTAGTTAGTGCCGTGGGGGGGGGGGGGGGGGGCTCTGCTGTAACCTTTCTGATAATTTCCTGTGAATTTATTTCATTGCAATTAATAGTAAAAATAAAATTTTCCAGTTGAGTGTAATCATATTGAATGGTAAGTAATATATATTAGTAAATTACAATGTTGATAGTTAGAATAAACACAATTTTGTATGGAACTTTGTTACTGGCCAGTGGTTAACAAAAAAACTGGCCAGTGAAAAAAAAAATCTGTGTACCGGCCAGTGGGTAAAAATGTTAATTTTAACCTATACTGGTTAGAGAAGATATTCCTGTATCCTGGGACCCTATGCACAGACTAGAGTTGGTTCAGGTACATTCAGATAGTAAAATTGTGGAAGATTCCTTTAGCACTTATCAATACTTGCATGAAAGAATTCATGTGGGGGAAATCATTTGAAAATCTAAATGAATCGTATTTTATCAGTGACATCAAAGATATAGTGCAATATATTGATACATTGATGCATCAATACAGTGTTAATTTTGAACAAAGCACAGAACTTGATGAGACCATCAAAGCAACAAAATATTTATTCATATCTGATTTTTCCACGTTCAGATGTGACAAACAAAATCTTGGATCTTTCCAATTTTTTAGAAATTCTGAATGTACTCTCTTGTGTTCCTCCCTCCAAAGAGGAAGGGAATAAGCTGTATTTTGAATACACTGTATTTCTTGATTGGGTTTATGAAACTGTCAAAGAGGTGCCAGGAGAGTGAAACATATTTTAAAAATAAGACCATGTTAAAAAATGCTGTGAATACTTTAAAATCAGAGATCCCGAAATTAACCAGTTTTCTAACTAAAATTTTGTCTATTTCAGTATCTGAATCTATATGCGAATCATGGGGTCTACAATCGATAAAAAATTTTCTAACAGGCCCAATACAGCTGATGGGAATGAAATAACCATTGGTACAACAGACAAACGTATGTTTATTTATACGAATGGACCTCCATCTGGACATAAATCTGTTAGGAAACTTGTGAAAGCTGGCCTTATAACTATGTATGGAACAAATTTCCAAAGACATTTTCTTCATAAAAGTAATATGTCTAAATATCTCACTTGCAAAGTCAGTAATTTCTGTGTCAATGCCATGTGGTTCTAGAAATAAATCTTGCCTCCAGAATATGTTTCTTTTGTTTGACAGTGTTTTACAAAACACATTTTTAGCATTTTTATAAAAGATGAAATTACATCCTTACATATATATATAAACATTCCCCCCACCTTTTTTTCCCCCATTGCGCTTGCAGAACATTTTTGATTATCTGAAATTCTGTTGCAGAACATTGCAAAGTATTCTGCTTTGGGGGTAAAGTTAAAAACGGAAGACATGTTCTGAAATATTGTATTCTGTCTCAAATGCCGGAATCAATTAAAAATATATCGCAATTAACCTCGTGAAAAAAAAATTTTCAAGGGTCATTTTTCCAAAAAACTTTTTTCTCCCTTATTGCAACACCTCCGCAGGATGCAATTTAAAGGGTACTGACAAACCAAAAATATGCTTATAAAGCTGAAACCTTCTTCAAATCAATGGTGTAATTGTTTTTTTTTAATATGAATTTTAACCCTTTCAAATACACCGTCAAATGCAGGTCATTTTGCGACTCATGTGGAGGACATTTTTTCAACGCTAAAAGTAACTAAACATCCATATTTTAACACAATATTTTTAGAGCATCTCAACAGATCAGATTTGCATCACCTACAAAAATTTTGAAATGTTTAGATGGGTAGAAATGTGATGGCATGTGATTCATTCTTTCTTGAGCCTAAGAAGTTTTTAACTTTCTTCTATTTTTACAAGAAGAAAGTATTGGATTCGTGAAAATTTTCGACTTTCGGTTTTCGACGGATTTACACGTTTTAGGGGTCAGAGATTCCGAAAAATATGTTTTTACAAAACGTCTGTCTGTGAATCTGTCTGTATGTGTCACAAATTTTGTGGGTGCTCTATCTCAAAAACTAATGCAAGGAATTAAAAAAAAATTTATATTCAGTTAGTTAATTTATATTCAGTTTAAGCTGGCTATAAATGGCTCCCCAACTTTGGGCCCTGAATCTACGACCGACCGAGTAAATAAATGCTGATGCTCTATGAGTTTTTAAAAATGCTTGTGCTCTTCATATTTAAAAAGAGGTGCTGGTGCTTAACGTAGAAAGATGGAGTTTTTTAAAAATACTGGTGTTTAATACACAGTGTCGTATTCTACAAATGGTGTGCTATAATGGCTGGTGCTTTGAGGAAGGAAAAGTAGTGTTTTAGCATCTTCTGATCAGACGTCACTTCTGTGATATCGGCTAAGGCAAATTACAAATGCCGTGTGTTCGCCATAGTGTTGAAGTGAAATATGTTGCACGAAAGGTGCTTGTTCTGCATAAGCTTCACGTATATGTGTCAAAGTGTTCTACTAACGCTCTGTTAACCAAATGTCGATTTCAGAACAGAAAGTGCTTTATATCCTTAAATAAGTTTTACTGCTTGAAGGCTTATAAAAATATGGATGCGTGTAGCAGCTACCCGAAGATAAGTGTTTAATTCTATTTTAGTGAATTTTGTTTATTGCATTCTCATATTGATTATTTTAGGTTATTAAACTTTTGATATTAAAATTGTTTAAGATAGTATTTGAAAGTATATAATTTTCTCTTAAAGAAAATAATTTGTGTCTGTTTTGTCATGACATACAGACGAGGTAAAAATGTTCTGAAGTTAGAAATCTTACATAACGTAAAAGTTTTCTGTAAGAATTAAATTCTGAAAGCAAAAATCTTTGATCAATTTAGATTAAGGGTAATTTAAGAACAAAATTTGTTCTGTTAAGATATATTTTACTTACTGATGTGAAAATTATATTTTGTGTTCTAATTTGAGGAAACTTTATCGTTTTGAATTTAATAAACTGTATTTTATTAAAATGGTATCGTTTGACAGATATTCATGATAGAATAAATAGTTTTTTCTCTTAATAAGTTGAATTTCGTTTTGAATAACGTTGATTTATGAAATGACGAAATTAAGTTCTGAACAGAACTTTCATAAGAATAAGTTTTCTTATAGGTTAAACATTTAAATTTGAATTTGTTTTAAAAGGTTAAAAAAAAAAGAGAATGAATTTTTTTTCCCGGAACAAAAGTAAATTGTGTTCTTTTGAGAACAATTTTGAATTATTTTGCTAGTAAAGTAATTTTAATTCATTTTGAATAATTGTTCTCTTAGAATAAAAATAGAAAGGGTGCTTTTGAGAAGAAAGTTTTTAAAAATTCTTGCTTAACGTAATTTTTTTTTTCTTTTCTTTTCTTAAAAGAAATTGAAAGTCAAGAACTGTGTAACAATAATTTAGTTTTGTTTTATTTTGAGAGTTAATATTGAAGTTATAGAACTTTCTTTGTGTTTTCCTAAAAGTATAGTAATATCGTATTACGTAACGATAAATTGAAATAGTTCAATTTTGGGTTACGTTCCGAAGGAAAGATAAAGTTTTATATTTTGTATTAAATAAAGTTTTATATTTTGTGATATTATATTAATTTGCATTTATATTTATATTGTATTTTGAATGTATACATATTTTTTTAGTGTGTTATGATTTCTGCAAAGAAGAAATCCCTGAGTGTAAGGATAGGTTTGCGTAGAAAAATCTAAAACTTTGTTCTTGAAATTGAAAATTTTTAATTGAAATTTTTAACTTGAAATTCTTGTTCTTGAAAATTTTGCTTGAAATTTTAAATTCAAATTCTAGTTCTTGAAGTGAATTTTTTAAATCAAAATTTTATTTTGGTTGTTAGTTTTGTTAAATTTAAACAAAATGGCATTATTTGGAAAGGGCAAAAGAGAGGATCTATGTGTCCTTTGTGATGAGTTAGGCTTAACTGCCACCAAAGAAATAAATGGTCGATTTACGTAATTTAATTACAACGCACGCTGATTACGAGGAGGATTATACTAAAAACTTACTTACAACTATAGTCGAGAATAGAAAAACTGAACAAGAGCGCTTAGATTTAGAAAATCAACGTGTTTTCGAACAAGAACAACATAAAATCGAACAAGAAAATTTAGAGCGCAAACGGACTTTCAAACTCGAAAAATTACGCCTTACCCATCTGACTTCGGCATCTAACTCTGAGTTAGAAAATAATAGGTGCACTTACGAAAAACCACGAATTGACCTACAAAAATTGATTCCCCGTTTTCGCCCAAACGAAGATGATATGAACATCTTCTTAGTGCTGTGTGAGCGACAGTTAAAGGTTCTAGGGGTCTCGGAAGAAAATTGGGTTACATACCTCATAAGTGCTTTATCTAGTAATATTGCTAGACTCATTGCTAGGGAACCGGAAGAAAAGGCCCAGGACTACCAACACATCAAGGCAATGTTGTTGAAACAATTCAAATTGACCGCTGAAAAATTTAGAATCTTATTCGTTTAGCACAAGAAAATTCTAGAAAGTACCTGGAAAGACTATTTTTTTGAGCTTTGAACCTACTTTGAAGGTTGGCTATCTGAATTCAACATAACTTCATTCGAAGATTTGAAAAATCTTATTTTATCTGACAAATTAAAGAAAAGGTGCTCCCCACAGCATAGAGAACATTTCTTAGACGTTTGGACTGATTTAAATGATCCAAATGCATTAGTAGAGAAGCTCGATGCTTACGATGTTCTAAGGGTAAATCCCGTAAAATCAAAGAAGTGGAAATCCACCAGAAAAATAAAAACTGGTTAAAACAGAAAGAGACCATACCCTCAAACTTTTCTAATAAAACATTTCAAAATGAATCCTCCTACTCAAAGAAGACAACCCCTTCAGACAATGGAAAGGTGAATCCCTCACCACTGATTGAAGGTCGCCCAGCCTTGAAATGTTATGGTTGTGGTGCTCCGGGATTTATTCGTGCTAAGTGCCCTACTTGCAACCCTGTGATAAAAACTGAGTGTTCTCAGTTTGAGCAAATCCAGATATGCACATGCTCAACCACAACCACACCTTTAACCACAGTAAACCTGAAAATTAATGGCATCTATGGCACAGGCTGTGTAGATACCGGATCTAGTGACAGGCTGGCTAGTGAATCGTTGTATTCTGTGTTAAAAGAAAAAGGTGCAAGTTTCAGAGGACCTCTCTGAACATGTCCTTAGCAAATGGCCAACAGTCAAAAGAAGACAGTTTGACCACGACTGTTACTGTAGAAATTGAAGAAAGAAAATTTCGTACAGATTTTATTGTGTTACCTAAAGCTAAAGGGAACAGAACCCTTTTAGGAAGAGACTTTCTTGATAAATCAGGGTTTGTACCAGACATTAAGAACAAACGTTGGTACTTCGGCGATATACCACACATAAAGTATGGTTTTGCAGATCCTGTTCCAAAGCCTCTTGAATGTTCTGGCCAGAAGTCAGAATTAAATTACTTGCTGAAAGAGTATGACCCCATGTTTCAGCCAGAAGGAGAAGCCACCCTGCGCTCCAGTGAAATCGGTACAGTCTCCATTGAGATAAACCCGAAACCAAACAAATTTGCTAAGTTCACCAAGCAAGTGAAAGATTTAGTCGAACAACACAAAAGAGAACAGTATGTGGGCAGAAGACAGATAGAAGGACCTCAGTATTCTCCTGGTGACCATGTATGGGTAGAACCCCATCCCGTTGGCAAGGCTGGTCAGAAAAGAACCGCCAAATTCAGTCCTCGACGTGACGGACCCTATGTAGTGCTCACACAGCGATGAGTCGATTGATAAATATATATAATATATACATTATTTACATAGTATTATTTTATAAATAAAGTAGCATGCAGCAGTATTTACTTGGATATAAACTACAAAAGTATGAAAAAATATAAAAACAAACTAAAAGAACACTTTTCAAATAAAAAGTATCTTGTGGAATATGGGATTTATAAATTTTACACTGATGAATTAACTTATATCAATTTTGAATCTACATCAAATGAACAGCTCTGAAGCTGAAAGAAAAAACACACTCGTTCCTCTTCACTGAAACTTTAAAATTAGGTTTTGTTATGGTTTGAATTCAACTAACAAAATTGTAACAGTTAAACAGAGGTTTTTTTTTGGCTCATTTTAATCAGATTTGTGTTTGTTTTGTTAAAGATTTGATTGTATATCCCAATAAAAATATAACTATATCTAATACATAAAACTATATTATTGTTGTGGTTTTTATCTGCATATTTTATTTATAAAACAATTATCAAAAGTATGCAAATGCGTATCAAACGCGCTAGTATGTTCATAAATGTAATTTTCAAAATTTCTTACGTAAGTGCGAATTTGCGTAAGTCGAGGGATGCCTGTATATATATATATATATACATTAGGGAATCATAAGATATCAGAAGTAAAAATATATTCCGCGTGTTACAAGTTAGATAGAGAAAGATATTTTGCAAATAAAAATAAATGCAATTTTACAAATAATAAAACATTTATAAAAAAGTAGTATATGCACATTTTTACTGTACTACTGTATAAAATGTTTTATCTAGGTGTTGATATAATCTTTCGTTCAGGTAAGTAAACTTATTATTATTATTTCATCACGTTGGATGTTATTTTCTGTTTTTCTTTAATTAATAGGTTATACAATACTCAATTACATGTACTAGCCGTTATATTCAGTTTTATTCATGCGCCAAAAATTCATTCTTTTTTTGGAAATTCAAAATTTTGAAATCTAAATATTATTTATCAAATAATTTATTCAAAATTATCTATCTCCACTATTTCAATTAATTCCACTTAGTAATCTCTACTTCACTCAACATTCCTCTGAAATAATACAAAAACAAAATATCAAAGCTGCTTTCCCACCCTGTTTAGTGATAGAAAAAACCCCTAAAATGCTCATTGTGCATGCCCAGATCAGACAAAATTAGTCTTAAAAATCTTCTTTGTGCTTTAAATATTATTGTAGGTTAATATTTATAGAACTCTCATTCTATCTGATATTTTGAGAGCTAATTCTAAACTCTAATGCTTTTAAGAAGCACACTAAATCATCTGATCATTTATGATAGTATGTAGTGTACATATTTCATTGTTTAATTATGATGTTACTAGTTGCCTTCGACAGCCAGCAATGCCTACAATATACTTGGGATTCAGACAATTACCTGAAAGAAAAAAAAAAGCATCTCTTCCCATTATCAAATGAATAGTATTGTGATCTTTCACTTCTATAAGAAAACAGTTTTATGACTATTTAAACTTCATTTTAAAACATTTCATAAAAATATGTCTAATTACAAGCTAATTTTTTCATCACTCTTATTTAAAATTTTGAGTAAATTCCTTAAGTTACGATGACTGTTAGATGAAAAAATATAAACTGGGATATGACTTTCTTCCTTTAGTAAGCTAACTTTATAATAAATGAGAGGGAGGAGGCACTAAAATTTGTCGCATTGACATTTTTTAATAATTTTTGTTTTAAAAGTAGTAAAAGTATTACAGTATGGGACCCGTTATCCGGAAACCCCGTATCCAGAATGCTCCAAATTCCGGAATGCAAAATAACTGAAAAATAATTTTTCCTTTCAAAAACGTAAAAACCTGCAATATTTTTTAATGGTGTGAATGAGCATGAAGTTGAAGACTTTAAATTTTAAAAAGAGAAAGAAATTATTACAGATCTGCTGGACTAAGCTACAGAACTTTCATGTTCAGAAACTCAATTGTTGGATCAAAAACCAATAAAAGATTGTCTAATTTCTGATGATGAGTAAGTAATCAGATGACTGGCAGTGAGATTTGTGACATAATGCCAAGGAATATTTCTAATGGAAATGAAGATGATGGCAAGCAAAATGAGGTGGAAAAAAGATTTCAATGAGCTATTAATGTTTTTCAATTAAACAACTGATTTGTGGAATGCAACAAACAAGCTACTCCCACAAACAGCAAATCACGACAGTATACAGAATCAGTTAGTGCAAAAGACACACTATAAGCAACTAATCTTAATAAAAATGTTCTAAAAAACCAAATCAAAGGATTCTGCTCTCTTCTTCTATGCTAATTTGAATTGTAATTTAGGTTTTTTTTATTTTGTGTAAATAAATTATTAAATTAACTAATTTATAAATATGTATTTTCATATTTTATACACTTCATACCATTATTTTATACTATTCTTAACATTTATAGTAAAGTGTTCCAAATTACGGAAAAACCCCTTATGCAAAATATCTCAGTTCCCAAGCATTCTGGATAACAGATCCTATACTGTAATCCTAAAATTTCAGAAAAATACAATAGCAAGTAATCATATTTTTGCCAAAAAAATTGAAAATTGAAATTTTACCCTAAAAAGTGCAATGGCAATACTCTTATTTTTATTTATTTATTTATTTATTAGTAATTTGGAATAAAATTTATTAGAATGAAACTATTTTTTCATTTGCAAATGAATAAAATTAAAAATGCATGTTATTAGTGATTAAAAAAAAAAAAAAAAAAATCAATAAAAAGCTTTTTTATTTATTTATTTTTTTTTTTTTTTTTTGGGAGGGGGGGGGGGGGGCTTTCTTTTTACTTTTTTGGTATGAAAGAAAAAATGTTCGTATATTTAATATTCTTAATAAAAACTCAAAATTTTCATATAGAATAATTTTTAATACAAAAACATACCAGGCCTGAGACCTACAACAGGTAAAATACGATGACCAATGAACTTTCCATTTTCTTCATATACAGCTATCCTTAAACAAGCAAGTTCAGGTAAAACTACCTAAAAATGCAAAGTCTGAACTATTAGATTAGGCAATAAATATAATTCACAAAACTTTTAACAAACACTGAAAATATTTACTTTAATTGCAAAGCATTTAAATTACTTAGAAAATTATTTTTACTAAAATGTAAATACTCTTTTGGCAATGTAAAGTGATAAATTTTAATTTAAAAAGATCATTTTGTATATGATTTATGTTCAGATTAAATTCAGTATGCACATGCATAATTTTAAATCATAAGATTAAACTCAAATCCAAAGAGAAAAAAATTAAATTCATAGATGACTTATTTTTTAAATTCTTCCGAAACTTATCAAAAGAGAAATATTAGCCCATAAAATTTTTTTAATACCTCTCATTAATTAGTGAAATTTAGAGTTAACTGGTACAGAACATTGTATATTATTTTAGTAATCAATACTTATTAAATACTTTTAAACAGATTTTTTTTAATACTTATTACATACCGTTTAAATATTTTAAAAACTTCCTTAGCCCAATGACCATTTCTAAAGCTAAAGAAAGGTTAACTAAATAAAAGTTTATTGTGAATTGTATGAATATTCATTACAAAGTACATTCTAAATATTTTATAGTAATTGTCATTTAAATTAACCAAATATTTGAATGAGAAGTTGACATAAAACAATTGTTTCAAATTAGGCAGCAAAAAAATTAGCATTATAATCTCCTTCTTAAAAAAAAAAAAAAAAAAGAAAAAGAAAAGAAAAAGTAGTTTAATTAGTGAATCAGATAAGTAGAGTGTGTTAAAACAGATTTACAATAAAATACAGTAAAAAACAGAATATCAAAGCATATTTCTAACTAGTAAGTTGTGGCCATCACAAAACTTTCTTCTACATAAATAACGTCAATTAAATCATTTAAATATTACAAGAAATTACATCAATTTAGCACAAATTCATGTCAAAGTATATGCGAATTTGAAGTTTGATGAAAATTTGTGCATTAGTTATTGAGATAAAGCTATTATAGTGGAAATTCTGAAAATGCTGCATAGCAGCGCCATCTGTTGAGCGATTTACACCAAAACATAAACAGCACTAATTCATATCCAGGTATACCTGAATCTGAAGTTTTAAATTCCAAGCATTAGTTCTTGAGATAGAGCTATTGCGAAAATCGCAAAAGATGCAGCATAGCAGTGCCACCTGTTGAACGATTTATGCCAAAATGTATAAAACGTTAATTCATGTCATGGACTAACTGAATCTGAAATTTGATGAAAATCTGTACATTAGTTCTGGAGATTGAACTATTGTGGAAATCGTAAAAAATGCTGCATAGCAACGCCACCTGTTGAGCAATTTACACCAAAAACTAATCAACACCAATTTATATCAGGGACTAAGTGAATAAAATGTTTTATTAAATTCTGTGCATTAGTTCTTGAGATAGAGCACCCACAAAATTTGTGTCACATACATACAGACTGACAGACAGAATCACAGACAGACACCCTTCTATATATAAAAAAAAGTTTTGATTACGAAATGGACCAATGAAAATCTGCGTAGATATTCTGGGTAGATCGGCATCCAAAATGCTAAAGTTGGACAAAATCGTTCCAGTAAAAAAGTTTTATTGGATCAAAAACTATACATGAGAATTTAATCATTTTTAGATCATTTTATACGTTATAAGTTCCCGGTATGCAAATTGCATTTATTTTTCTTATTTGACTCATGTTTTGAGGTTTTATTTCTATTTTAAATTCAAATTTTCAGCATTTCGAGAGATATTTTTTACAAAATTTAGAAAATGTTATTAATTTAAACTGCTGCCAATGGTATAAACAGCGCAAACAATAATGTTTACTTCAAATTAAAAAATTATTTACACGTGACTATTATTAACAGAAAAAAAAAACTTTAAAATTAGAATTAAATGATTACATGTTAAAAGCAGGAAAATTACGTCATAAGAACCATGTTTACACTTGAATTTTAAAAGAGAAACAAAATCTTAAAATAAAAAAATCATTATTATGCGTTAAAACGTGTAATTGGAGGAAATTACATCATATTTAAAATGGGCAAAACAATTTAAATTGAAAAATATATTTGCGCGAGATATTTTGAGATAATCTTTTCAACTATTATATCGTGAATTCGAAGACAGCACAAATAATACTTCCTTCTAACAACAAAAGTATTTTCACGTGAATATTAATAAGAGAAATAAAACTTTGGTGTAAAATACGTCAGATTTGAAACGATACATTTAAAATGAATTATTTAAAAGAACTATCTTATAGCGCTGTTAAAAAATACCGGGAGACAATGACACTGTTTACTTAATTCATTTTACATTAGCTTATTTTCAAATGTTTAATTAATTATTTAATTAAATACGAAAACAGCCATTGTATCTCTTAACAGCAGATTTGGTCTTAAAAACCCCCAATCCAAGGAAAACGAATGGAAACTCGTTTACAGAGAGAACGTTACTGTTTCTTTTTTTTTTTTTTTTTTATTCAATATTTTTAAAGCCGATCAAATTAGCGTGCTTTTTGGATTTTGGTGTGCCTGAACGGGGGTTGGCGAGCGTAGCTCGTAGGGGGCAGAGCCCCCTAGTTTTGTAAAAATATGTTTTTCAGAATCTCTGACACCTAAAACTTGTCAATCTGTTGAAAACCAATAGTCGAAAATTTTCACGAATCCATTACTTTCTACTTGTAAAGATAGAAGAAAGTAAAAAAGTATTTAGGAAATTATTTTCTGCATTCTAGAAAAAAGAAAAATACTAAACTACACAAATTTACATGCCATACTAAATTGAAATTTTCTAACTTTAAGACACAGAAGTACCAACCTAGTCAGATGTGTATCATGAGTATATTTGCAATCATGGGAGAGAAAATAATGCACTCATGCTGTGAGATGAGATCTCACATCTTTTGTCCACCTATTCACCGGCCTCGCGCCTTCGGCGGAGATAGAGATTTGCTTACAATGCACTCTGAGTTTTTCTCTCTTGTCAATTGTCACATTGGAGTAAGTTTTCCGTAAGTTTTCTTTACCCTGATGCTTGGTCATACACATATCATTCATTTCTCCTCTCCTTCTTTCAAAGCCATAGCTGCATGCATGCTCAGTAGATATTTTGAATTTCTCCCTATCTCAGCATTTGTGATAAGATCAGAGACATGACATATTTTGTGTAGTGAACTGGAACATTTTAGTTTTGTTTTCATAATTCCGATTTGTTTCTGAAATTACCGTTGGCTTTTAAATTTAATCAATTGTTTTAAATCTCTCGTTTAATTACTTTTATTGCCTTGTAGCGATGTTTAAATACTGTTCCTCTTAATTTTTTTAGTCAGTTAAGTTCTGATGGGCCGGCGAAATGGGGTTGTGATATTTTTTATGTTTGCCATTATGCATTTTAATGAAATTCGATTCTTCAAAAAATTGGAACGATTTCTCAAAAATATTGATTTTCGTATCTACATTTTAAAAAGAACAATTATAGTGGTCAAAAGGGAAAGTTTATTTTTCTTTTCATCATGATAATTCTAAATAAAGAATATTTTGGGCTTCAAGAACATCTCATTCCTGTCTCCATCTTAGTGACCTTAAAGAATAAAGTTAAATATTTATTTAGTGGGTTGTTACCTCCATTTATGCAGGAATGTGTGACACAGTGACAAATACAATTTTACGATCACACTAAATTCTGAATATAAATATTCACGTCACACATACTATTTTATCACCAAATTGCTGTAAAGAGATGCAAGAGTGGCCATTCGACTGACGATATGTCTCTTTTCTGAGTATGAATGTAATTTTGATATAGTGGTCATTTGCATATTAAAATTTGTACCAAGTTTCATATTTTTGAATGGCATAAATCTAGTGTTGGTTTTTCAACATGTAGAATGAATTGACGCAAAACATACATTCTGTATATGCCCATAAACAACATACAAAAAAACTCCAATTTTGATAGAACAAAAAGTTGGATTTTATTTTGACATGTTGAACTCAGAGACTTTCGAAAGGTGAGGAGAGGTACTAGCAGATGCGACCGATACAGCATGGCCTTCACAGTGACAGACAACAAGAAGACACTATTTGGCAAACCAAGTGCCAACCAAAAAGATTTGGTGATTATGCGTGCAAATAGAAAAAGAATTTGGCAAAGAAACTGAGTTTTTGTGAAACTGGTCAGCCACAGCATGTAGTGATCATGGGGTTACATGATTTTTTGTGGTTCAAGCCACTTTAGAGCTTAGAAATGTCGAATCATGCATTTTAAATATGTTAGAGATTTAGCTAAAATATCTGTTATATTCATGTCTGTGTAGCTGAAAGTTGCCAGGCACTGTTAGAGAATGCAGATTATGTTTGTTATTGAACTGCATGGATGCAGACTGGGTACATGTAGAGAAATTGTTGCAAGGTAAGGAGTGAATGTTTTTGTCTTCTCTTTATTTTAATGGAAACTTTTAATGTTAGAAATAATTGCTTGTAAGAAAAAGTAACTTAACATTTGAGAAGCTTAGCCAATCATTCACCACATTTACCTAACAAAAGAGTATTAAAATAGTTTTTAACACTTTCCAACAAAGTTGAAAAGTGTTTATGACTTCGGTTTGTCTGTTCGCGCTCTAACTCTCGTAAATATAGTCAGATCGTTCTGAAATTTTTGGATGTTGGTAACCTCTACCATAGCACGATCCCTATTTCAAATAAAGTTTCTAGCATGTTTAGTTCATTTACATGGACAGTCAAAAGTTTTCCATTACATTACGGCCTACGGGAAAAAATAGTTTAAAATGGTTTTAAATGATGTTACATGCTTTCAAACATAATAAAATTCATATGCATTTATCAAGTGCACTAAAATATACATTCTGTAGAATATACGATACAAAGGATAGTTATTATTCATTCACAGGGCAACACAAAAGAATTCCATTCATAATGGTATAGGGGAAATTGTTTGCGGTGTATGTGAAAAGATTTCAGATACTATATTGTATCCGAATTACTGTATCTATATTATAAAGGACAAACATATCTGTGCGTAACGCATACATCATTTTGCGAATGGCAACACTTTGATATTTGAAATGAAATTTTGGTTTTACAATTTTCTCCACAGCAAATTTTTAAACTTAACATCGCACATTTTAAAATTTTACACCGTCGTATAAGGAAAGAAACGCTCTCTTAAATGCAATTTGTGTGAAAGCTGTATCTCAATTTATTTTTGAGATATTAATTTGTTTGCAGTTTTTAATACCATTTTTCTTATCGTGGCAACAAAAGTACCTCATTTCTATTGAAAGTCATTGAAAGTAAACGGAAAATAGTTGAAAATAGGACATACTGTATCTTTTTGTTGCCATTTTTTCATAAAACCTGAAAAAAATAGTTGAAAATAAAATATGGGCTATGTCAAGAATATTGTCTGTTATTCCGTGATAATGATGTCATATGCACACTTTTCTATAGACGAAGTTTAAGACTGGGTTGCAAAAGTAGATTGCTTTAGCGGATGCAAATGACGTCATTTTATAAAAAAGCGTGTAATTTAATTCTTAAACCTGAATTATGTTTTGTAGAAGTGCGTCATTTTCACAGCCTAGCTGCTTTGAAATTCTTCACAGGTGAAAATGCTTCAATTTTGAAAATAATGAAATCGAAAGCACACACTGTTTAAATGCAATGTTTTACAAAAATTTAGAGTGTCTTTATAAAAGAGAGGTGACATGCAAATAATAGCGATTTATATTACAGAAATTGATGATTCTTGCCTGGATGGATTTGCTTCGCCGAGTTAGACAAGCAAACAAATAATTCGTGGTTTTAAAATAATATCGTGTTCCTGAAGTTTTTGTGGAAAATTCTCTCGAATAATAAAATTTTAATGCTATTCTTTAGGACATTCTACTATAATTTTATCAAAATAACATAATTTGCTTAATTTAATTTTTCCTAATTTTATATAATCTATATATTTAAAACACGAGTGTGTTTTTTAGTCATCTGCCCTGATCTTTCTGCTGAACCAATTTTACTAATATATATATTTTTAAACTGAAAGCTCTTCCTTTGTAGATGTGATCGCACTATCTGTTTTTTTTTTTTTTTTTTTAAATATTCCCACTTTTACATTTTAATTTTAAAAGCATTTTATGAAATTTTTTCAAAATGATGAAAATTAGATAGCTTTCATTGCTGCAGACAAGAGAGAAATAATGAGGTATTTTAAATTTTATGCATGCTATTTTCTGATAAAAATTGAAAATTGTTGATAAAAATTGTTGTATAGGGTTTAGTGGCACAAAATCCCACTAGGAACAGAATATTATATTAGGGGCATAATAATCGAAAATGAAATACTGCTTTTGAAAACACGCATTTTTCCTCATAAATTTTCTATATTGTTTTTCCTTCTGCATGTGTACTGATACTAAGTTTCAGACACTAGGCGAAATGCTTATTTAAGTGAAAATGAAGTTATATTTAAACGAAAACGATCATTTTCTTAGATAGAACTAAGCCTATTAACACAAATGTGTCTAAAAAACATAAATTACGGAAATTTTTACTCTCCAAAATTAAGATTAGAATCTCAAATAAAGAGTGCGTCTGTTCACATAAAAGATGTTGCTGACAATCGTGACTTCAAGTTTTGAGTTTAAATGATATTTAAATGATCAAGCAAAATGCAAATTTTTTAAAAATGATGAATATGGATATGAGAAGTACGTATGCAAATTTTGAGAAGGTGAAAATTGCTGTTTTCATTCCGGAAATCCAAGCATAAGAGCCTCAATTGATAACCACATCCTAATAACTGATCTTTATTATATTTTACTGATTATGTATCTATATTATAAAGAACAAATGTATCTGTGCGTAACGCTGACGTCATTTTACGAATGGCAATACTTCACGATCAAATTTCGGACTTGAAATTTTCGCTACTGCAATTTTTCAATCTTCTGACCATCGTACATTTTTAATTTTTTTCGCATAGGAAAATAAATGTACTTTCAAATGCAATTTGTTTAAAAACTGTATTCATTGACTGATGTATTATATTTTCTAAAATAATTTTTAAGCATGATTTTTTTTTTAAGTTTATCTTATCACGTGCCAGTAACAACACATAAAATAATAAACATTTTGCACATAAAGCAACAAACATTTTTCAGCATTTGTTTCTGACTATTTTTGCATAATGAAATTAATACTTCCTTTATAAGCAAATAAAAGAATATTAAAAAAACCTCCAAACTAACATATTTATGAAAGAAAAATTAACGAAATTAGTACTTCTTTTATAAACAAATAAAAGAATAATATTGAAAAAACACAAATTAAACATATTTGTAATCGTACAATTTAAATTTTTAGATCACCAAATAGGATTTTTATTTTCAAATAGAATTTGTTTGCAAAGTTCATCTCAGTTTACTGATTGTCTATGGTTTTAAAAACAATTTTAAAGTATAAAATATTTTTTAATTTATCTCGCAGATCTCGATTACGAAAGATTAATCCGTTTGCCCTTAAAACAAAAAAAAAAAAAGAGTTCATCATTTTCTTACGGCTAATTTCCATTAAAAAAAACTTCCCTATGAATAAATAAATAAAATAATATAAATAAAACACAAATTTACCAGACATGTATAAGCTCTGAAATCATCAAAATATAAAAGGATGCCATAAGTAGTAAAACCTTGGCAAATAACTCTTAGCATGTGGCTAATAAGAAAAAATCGCTTTTGATAAATTTCAAAAATGTATTTGATTGTGTAATTCGTATTTTCCATATGAAAAATGTTTTTTTAATGTAAGTGGTCAATCTAAAAAATTTATTGTATATAAAAAAAATATTAGTTTTCTATTAAAAAAAAAAATGTTTTCACCTATATTCTTTAACCCGGGAAGCCCGGGTACGATCCCCTAGTATTAGTAATGATTGCTCGAAATGCATTTTAAATTATGATATGCGCTTTTTTAGGGTTTCGTTCATCTGACGAAACCCTATTCATCTCGTCTGTCTGTCCGTCTGTCACAGAGCCCGTTCTCAGAAACTATACATGTTGGAGACTTAAAATTTTGCATACTTATAGCTGAACACCACACATCAAATGACAAATCCTAAAATTTTGAAAAAGACGTATATTTAACCCTTTGGGCTCCCACATGTGTATTTTAAACAATTCTTTCTAAGTGAGCCCCTATTTAGGTTGGAGGTGTGAAATTTTGCATACTTATAGCTGAACACCACATATCATACAACAAATCATAAAAACTAAAAAAAAAATCGTACCTTTAACCCTTTGGGCTCCCACATGCGTATTTTAATCAATTCTTTCTAACTGAGCCCATTATTAAATTGGAGATTTGAAATTTTGCATACTTATAGCAGAACACTTGAGGCCAGGCGACAAATCATAAAATCTTGAAAAAGTCTTACGTTTAACCCTTTGAGCTACCCACATATGTATTTTAAGCAATTCTTTCTAAGAGAGCCCCTAATTAAGTTGGAGACATGAAATTTTGCATACGTATAGCTGAATACCTAAGACCACACGGCAAATCATAAAATTTTCAAAAAGTCTTATATTATTTACTCCTCCGGGCTCTAACTTGTGTATTTTAAGCAATTTTTCTAACCTCCGCCCTTTTCACCCGGGGAGCATTTTTCAACTTTTGCCGACATCCCTTTGACCATTCTTTCATATTATGCACCATAGCCTTACATATTTTAATCCCACTTTTTACCACCAGGGGGATACTACTTATCTCGGGTGCTATCGGCCCAATTCCCTCGACTAATATATCTACAGATAGTATATAAAACGGAGTTTTGTTCGGATAGAGGTTTGTTTAGAATAGAGTGCGCCCCTGGTTGCGAAATGTGGAACTAACAGATTTTTCAAAAGGATAAAGTGTTTTGAAAAGAATATTAAACGAAACCCCCTGTGCGATCTGTGATCACACTTACCTATTTGTTCACTATATTTATGCATACTATAAAGTGCGTATAAATGCTATAGTTCATATACAGAGCTACAGAAATGAATTCGTAAAGGTTACTGAGTATGAGCATAAATTGCTTAAAGGTGGGTTTTAAAGGAGTTATGCATTTTTATGCTGAACTGAATTTAGTGTACTAAGAAATATTTGTAGAATATAGATAAAATGATATACAGGGCCACGCAAAGAGTTGGATACATGGCCGTCTATGGGTGATAATTTCTGGAAATGTAATTTCAGTAGTTTTAAGCATATTTTAGTTTGAATTAAATTTTAGCTAAATAGTGGCATGTAATAAAGGTACTAGGTAAACTACAGGGCTGTACAAAAGTATTCAAGTATGTTTCCATCTATTAGTATAAATTGCTGAAAGATGAATTTCAACCTGTTATGCATTTTCTTGCTAAATTAAATTTTCCCATTATATAGTATATATATCAACATACAGATCGAATACAGGGCTGTTCAAAAGAATTGGAATACATATTTGGTTATGGGCGGTAACTACTGAAATCAGATTTTTAAATGTTTACTTATTTATCTTATTTACCTTATTTCCCTAAGAAACGAAGTTTCGTTAAAGCTTTCAGGGAGTGTTGGAAAGTGTTTCATAATCTATGCTGTACGCATGATTTTTCTTACTTGTTTGGAATTAAGGTGTGGGGAAGCGGAGGAATAGAAAAAGTAATATATAACAGAAACATAGTTATAACAAACTGTATAGTTTTCAACTGCTTTAACCCAAGGAATTCAAAGTGTCATAAAGTTAATGTTACCATTTGAAAAATGAATGTTGGTACAATTTTAAATATACAACCTCTATTTCAAAAATCATTCATATTCAGAAAGAAAGCACAATTCCAAACCAAATGACATCTCTTGCATTTCTCTGTAATAATTTTGTGATGAAATAGATGAAGAGTATGTTTTTACTCCAACAACTGCACACTACATTAGCATTATCTGGATTAACCTTTGAGGTTGAAATTTCAAAAATTGTAGGAAAGGTCCTTGTCTTCCCCCATTGCAGGAACTTTCTCTAAAATTTGCATGTCTTTCAAGTTTTTGGCCTCTCTTTGTTAGTTAAGATGCAAATCATGAAATACAGGACCAAATTTTTTAAACTTTCTCTGTATCACATGCTTCTATATAAAGAATAAGAAAAAATTGTGAGTAAAAAATAAAAAATAAAGCATTGAGGAGTCTAAAAAGATGTTCTGAAGTATTAGTATGCTGGACTTCTTTACTCTGCGTCCATTGATGTCTGGACAAACAAGCACATAAACAATTCTTTTATTAAATGATGCTGTATACTTTCACAATTTCTTCAAAAATATTGAATTTTAATGAAAAATTACTAAGAAATTAAACAAACAATAATAAAAAAATACTAGGCTTTACTTAAAATTAACACAAAAAACAAAGTTACTGATCCTCAAACAAAAAAAAAAATTCTGAGTAAAATATAGTTATTCTACAAACCTTTTTAAATACAAATGGCTCTTCATCATAGATTGGATTAATGCCATTATTTGGAACTGTCTTTGTTCGAAACCTTCTTCGTACTGTATCAGCTGGCAGACCATACATATCAACTTCAATGTACGTACCAACACGCTTGTCTGTTAGGAGCTGCCCAGATATAACCTAAATAATGCAAATGATTTTCAAACAAAAACACATGATACTGAATGTTTAAAACAAAATCTGCTACATCAAAAAGAAAAATACTAAAAAACATGAAAATAATAAAAAATCATTGGCATGTAAATTCACAATATATATTAATAATATAACTCACATAAAGTATCAATAACAATACAAACCTTCACAGTTACAGTACCAGCTATAATACCATCTACAGTAGATTCGGTAAATGGGTCAAATTTCCGATCTTTTCTGCGCATAAAGTTGGGCTTTAATAAATATCCACTTCTACCATTGTACTCAAAAATTCCCATATTCAGCTGCATACCCAAGTCTAGAAAAAGAGTAAAAAAAATCATGGTAAATATATCAATATATTTTCGTTAGGTAATTTTTTATATTAAAGTATGCATAAATTTTTATAAAGTTGTAAAAACATATTTACCAACAGTCTGAAAGTTTAAGGTAACTAGTTGGCAACCAGCATTCCAAAATACCTGTAAAAAAGAAAGAAAAAATAAGCATATATATATGTATGAATATTTTGTATAATCACGGAAAATGTTTTCAAGTATCAGTCTTTGCATTCCTTTTTCCTCTATTCTTACAGTAGGTCAAAATATAAACATGCTTAGATTTAAATAGCTGATCTTATTAATAATCTTTGTTTTTTATAGAATTGAGACTTCTACAATACACAATTTTTACATACAGTAAATTTAATATGTTTACTCAAATTTTCACAAATATATATTGAGAAAACTGGAATACACATAAAATTTACTATGCATAAAATTGTATATTCTGGAAGTTTAAATTCTATGTAAGAACAATAAATATTAATAAAAAATGCTATACCGATTTTGGCATTTATTTTTTTACCTACATACTTGAATAACATTTTTTAATAAAAAGTCTGTGTATATACTATTACTAACCTGAGGCATATAATTACTAGAGTCCACTCGTGTACCTCTAGGATAAATACGACTGAGCTGTCTCTTGTTATAACTGAAAAGAAGTAAACTTTCATAATTCATATTTTGAAAATACATGTTTTGAACAGTTAAGGCACACTTACATAAAAGCTGTATCCTATTACAAGAATTCATAACTTCTAAAGTTTATAAGACAGATGAGTGAAATTTATGTGATAATAAAAGGAAAATAACCAACCTTTTTTTTTTTTTCCTCTCCCCAAATCCCATTGATGTGATGTAAATAAGAAAAATGCTGTATCAAAAAAACTGAAAATGTACTCAGATATAGTTAATGAGTGAGACAGATCATGATACTTCCACTCCTCTTGGATATCACAGGATCAAAATACACAGGCTTCTGCCAATTGTCAAATTACCATGTGATCAAGGTAGGCTGAAAAGAAGCTGAGATCGATGGAGTACTGTAACCCGTCTGCTTTGTTGGTTCCGACTAACTTAAAAAATATAAAACATATCAGATCAAGAAGAAATCCAATGCATGCCATGATTCTTCCATTTATTTCTTCTATAAACCCACTAGAATTTTGTTTTCTGTTGAGTTAATGCAAATATTTACAGGTGATGTAATAAGAAAAAAATTCCTTTATTAAGACATACATTTCATTTGTCGATCTTAGAAAAATTATGAATTTTTGTAATGGGGTAAAGGCTTTAAGGACACCTTGTGTTTTTACTTTTTTCAATATCAAGAAAATTTCAGAAAACTTTAAAAAGAATAACACAAAACTATTTTTACTAAATTAATACAAGCAATTTTCAAAAATGTTAATTTAAAAAAAATCTTTTGCTAATTTTATAAATGCTAGTAGTACTTTTGAAAGAAAAGATAAACCCTATTTTTAATGTACTTTTCAAAATAATTATCTTTTACTATCTTTATATATATAGTTATTCCATCAAATTTGGTAAATTTTCACGTGTTTAAATGGTTTAATTGTGTATATATATAGATAGATAGATTGGAAGCATTATGTCATCTTTCTTTTGAAACAATAATTACTAAAAAACTGCATATTGCCAAAAATTCAGCCTCTTTCTCTACCTTTAAACCACATATCGCAGAACTTCAAAATAATTTCATCATTACATATGTAGATAAGACTGCTATGCTATCATCTGCAAATATTACTATCATCACCTTCTAACTAAAGCAGTTACTTTTAATAATTTTTTCAAACTTCATCATGCTACTTTAAAAGAAAATAATAATCATATATTAAGCTATCATAAATTACTAGGCATAAAAAATAACAACCTAAATTATCCTTATGTAGTCATGATTCCAAAATTTCACAAAAATCCTCTTAAATTCCGCACAGTCACTGTAGGTTGTAATACATATAATACTCACGCTAATACATTAATTTTAAATACTCTTACACAAATTTATGAGTTATCAGTTAAAAAAGACTACACTCATTGTATTAAAAACATGAATTTTAATATATTATTAGCTTTTCCATTATTTAATATTTGTCTTATACAATTGTAATGTACCCTTTTGCTTTGACCTCTATACACATTGATCTTTGACTTAAAATTATCTATCTTTTATTTTTAGAAATATAAATATTATTTGACTTAAATATTTATTCCAAATTAATCTATCAACCACTATTTCAGAATAATAGCTTTTCTGTTTTGAATAACAACTTTTTTCCCACTTCTTAACATTCCTAATAGCCCAAATTTTGACCAACACCTTAGAAAATATAATAACGCAATGGTGTTTACATCATTTTCAGTAATGCAGAAGGACATTCCAAGTAAATATCCATACTGCTTCAAAATACAAGATCAAATTCACAGATACATTTTGTTTGATTTAAGGTTCATTTGGTAAAACCGAGCAGCACAGTGGGCGAAGACTGATAGTAAATAAATATATAAAATTTACTATAAGTGCATTAAAATGAGATAGTGTCTTCACTTAAATCTGACTGGAGCTAAACCATGAAGCTTAGTTTCATAGTGATCAGTGCGTCTAGTTACTACTTAACAGGTCCAGAATTTTTTCCCCCTCTTATTGTCAGGGAAATCTTATATTTTTCTTTTGTAACCTCTTCGTTACCAAACAAAAAATATTTTTTGAAAAAATCTTGGGATAATTTTTTTTTTTACCTATTTTGGTTTGAAAAGTGATAATAATAGAAATTTTTTTTTAATTGATGCACCAGGGTAGTAGTAAATGAAGGCCCACATATATGGACCTCGGGACACAATTGCGTAAAAAAGTTCAAAATTTTGGAAAATCTTTGTTTCTTTTTAAAATTGCGAAAATAAATGGGTTTTTTATATAACATAATTAAATATTATGACTATTGCTTTAAATGTATTAAATTAACTTGTAAATCTCAAAATTTTTACCTTGAACTATTGTTAAGAAATGATTGCAAAATTTTAATTTTAATACTTTATTTTTTACTTAGTGCATAAATTTTCAAAACAATTGTTTTTCAAAATTCATAAATAAACTTTACACCTTATACATATAGCTCTTCTTTTTTATTTACATTCTTCCAAATAACACTTAGACGCATTTTTTTATGTCTATAAGTCTTGTTAAATATCCTACATTGTCAAGACGGATTTCCTTTGAGGTGCGTTAATTTTTCTTTGCTTTTTTGTCATTTCTTCTTCCAGAACTTTAATTTATTGGTTACCTACATCTACGGGGATTTATATAATTTCTTCCTTCAGAAGTGTAGCAATATACATCCTATAATCTAGTAATGACATGTATTTTCATCTTCATTGCTTTGTTATCTCTTACGGAATGATTCCAGCAATTAGAAATAACTAGATATACAAAGTGATTAAATACACGCGTTGGCCATTTGTTTGTTTTTGCTGCACAGTTATAATACGTTAGTTACCAATAAAAATCTGTACCACCTGTAGATATGTTGTACATTCTTGCTGCAGCTGGTTGGTGACGCTTACTTTTTCCTCCTACTTTCCTCTTTTCAACTATTAAAAACATGTATAAATTGCTTCACTTGCAAAGCATGTTGAAAGAAAGAAACTAATTTGTTATATTTCCACTTTAAAACGAATATATCATTTTCTCTCATAACCTTATCCCAATCTCCTTTTTTCTGTTCTTTACCAATTCTCAATTTTTGTGTAGCAGAAACAATTCTATTTGACGTAATAGTTGCAGAAAAAAATGTTTTGCAAAAGGTATTCTGCACATTTCAAGCTAGTAAAAAATCTTTCAGTATATATTATATGGTTAAAATATTGGGGCACACTTTAACACAATAATTTAACAATACCCCCACTTAAACAAAAATCTTGCATATCCTCTGAGGAAATACTGCCATTGCTAACATATGTATATACAGAAATCTAATACCAATCTATCTTTAACAGAAAGGACAAATATTATAAACCTAGAGAATTTGATTTTGAAGATCCATATTGTGAGAAATCACACTGCCCAGAAAAATAAATCATTTTTAGTTCAAAGAAATATGTTTAGATCGAGGCAAGTTTAAACATTTTTCTCTTGTAAAGTCTAAAAAGAGTGGCAGAATTATCAACAAAATACAGATAATTCCTTAGTTTAAAGAATCTATTTGTTTGTCATTGTATCAACAAATTACTGGATTGACATGTCATGCGATCAATATAACTTGGCTTGGGGGAGTTCGATGCACCCATGAGAATATGTTGGCCTGTAAGTTTCATCATATCATAATCTTGTAGTATTTTCACTGACCTGTGGTCTCGATTTTGCACTGAATGAGTGAACATTTATAATGTTTTTAGCAATAAAAAAAATATGACATCTTAGTTAAAATTTTAATATAGGTACATATAACATTTACGCAATCGCTGAACTGACGACATTTTTCAAAAATCCACTTGCAACCAATGGTTTAGACATGAAAATGAGTCAAGTGTTCAAATCTGCTGGATTCATTTTGAAGCTTAAACTAGCATAAATGTGAATTCATAATCAAAATTTAGATAATTTGATTGGTTTTATTACAATAGGCTAAGATCCAAGGTCCACATATGTGGACCTCAGTAGCGAAGAGGTTACATAGCAAAGAAAACCTGCATTCTGATTTATAAAACTGAGGAATCTTACCACTGACTGCATTAAAATGTCTCCCCCCCCCCCCCCTCCTTTTAACTGTCTGATTTTTGGACACATATACACAAAGCTGAATTATTGTAATTGTCAGATTATTACATTTTTATTTATTTTACCCAAAAGACCACCACAATTAATATGGGCAAAGATGGGAGGTTCAGCAAGCATGAATAAAATTATCGAATGAATGATAAAGTAACTTCTCATAAGACACTACAGATTTAACAGAAAAATAGCCGATTACATAATGAGTTTAATATAATCCAGTTGTAATAATAAGCTATAATCAGTTAAACCAAATTATGTAAAACAACAAATTTTATTCTCAAAGTAAAAATAATTGCACATAAGAAAAGTTACTACAGTGTGATTCATATAGATTATTATTCAAACAAATGTTATTCATATAGATTAAGAGTAATTCAAAAATTAATGAATTTAACAACAAAGCAAATTCCATAATGATTATGTAAAAAAAAAAAAAAAAATCCTTAATACTGAATAGTCAATAAAATTTAAATAGAATTTTTTTTTTTTTATTAACAATATATAACCTTAATGTGCAAATAAATATTGATAAAGAGGAATTATTTTATGGATAATTAAATGAAAATAAAATATTTTAAATGAAATCACTGAATTATTTTCTTACTTTACAAATTCAACAGGGTGTTCTTTCAGTAAATTAGTTGCTTGCGTTTCAACAATAGAGGAAAGTTCATAACTTCTGTTACGTTCTGAAAAACGAGTTTAACAAATTCAATGATTTAATAATTGAAAAATTTTACTTAATCATAAAAATCTTAGTATGTTACAATATAAAATAACAGAAATATCAATTTGTAAATAAATTAATTTTAAAGTAACTGTTTGTTTCAAGCATACAAGAATAATGCTGGACAAAATTCTTGTTTTGAAAGAGTTAATTTATGATTAATCAGAAGCTGACTGAGCCTACACAAATTTCATACAAGGAGGTTTAAGATATAGATAAATCTATAAAAATGTTATCAAATAAATTACATGAGTATCTGAAGAACATATTTATTATAAAAAAAAAAAAAAAAAAAAAAAAGCTGTTGAACTAGAAGCATAACAGGTACTTCTGATGAAATCATGATGTTATACTAGAGATCTAAGATCAATCAGTAAAGCAAGTTAATGGGTAAAATTTATTATTGCACTAGTCAGCATCCATCAAAACTTGATAACATGGCGGTATATAAATGTACTATTACATAAATTATAGCGAAAAATCATGACTTACATAACAAAATTAAAGGATCTTGAAAAGATCACAACTCTTTGTTAATGATATAGCACATACATTCCATCGAAAATCAATATAAGTAATAATGGTACTACTTAGTTATCCTGTCGACCAAAAATATATCGCCAAACTATAAGTTTAAATGCCAATAATAGTTGATCATAAATGTCACATTCACTTGACTTTAAGCAAGTTTGACATGTTTATGTCATCAAGTGATTTTTATTTCGACGTTTTATTTCTATTTTTATTAATGTTATACTATTTGTTCTTTCGTTATTTAAAATAAAAATGTCAATTTGTATAATTTGGCGAGTGGTTTGGCGATTTATATAATTTGGGGAAATTGGTCGATGGGATAACTAACTAGTACCGTAATAATCAGTTATACAGCAGATTACAAAAAATAAATCCTATGAAAACCCAAAGAATATACAAATCATGGGACATAATCGAACAGTTTTTGTATATTGGTTACATAGTCCATTTAGAATATTTAGGTTTATACACGTTAACTTCACACAGCCTACATTTTCCCCCATCATCTGAAAGCTATTTTTAAATTTATAATCTTCAATGCTACTAATTAATGATTTATAAGACAAACCTGCAACAAAATCTTTCTAAAACTCTCAATCATTCATGATATTTCACATTTTCAACGGCAGTGCCTAACTTAGTTTTATGATGCCCATCTTCAGCATTATAAATACAATATGAAATAGTATGAAAAAGACAACTTTCTCTCCTTTGATAGATGTAGAATAATAATTTCCATCCCACAAATGCAGTCAAAAACAAAATTACTAGAATACATTATATTCAACCACAAAATCTCAGAATAAACAAATCAACATTCTTCTTTGACATAGTATGTATAAAAACAAATCGAAGGCATTGCATATGTGCTAACAGTATGCTACTAAAGGTAATTACAAACTGGTCATTATGTATGAATCAAATGCAATTTTTAACTGCACATTAGGAATAATTAAAAGGATTTATAATAATAAAAATAAAATCTGGCATATCTACAGCCTAAAATCTTTCATTTAAGACTAAGAAGAAGTAAACATATGCAGTAGTTTTCTCTACAGTCAAAAGAACTGGTCTGATATTTTTAATAAGATAATTCTAGGATAGATGGCCATAGAGGAGAGATGGCCAATCTAAATATTTCCAAAACTTGATCACAGATTGCAGAATAAGCTTTGTTCGTAAGAAATAGTTCAGTATGTTCATTCATTATGATGTGCAGCTGTGTTTTTCGATTCTAAAAAGTAAGTGTAATTTTAATGTTTATTTAATTTAGCGGTTGAATATTTTTGTTGAGTTAGGTATTTGAATGTTTTGCAGTATGTACAGTCGTGGAAAAAAAAAAGTAAACACCCCCTATTAACTCCTCAACAAATAATCGTAGACGAAAGTTACTGATACCGAACGATTGGAAATAAAGTCTACTTTTAAATGACGTATATAAAATTAGCTTAGGGGGCCATCTATATATTAAAATGAATCCAAACTTCATTTTTTTCAATGGCAATACCCAATTGTAACGTGATATTTCAAATCTTTGGTTCAAACTATGCCTAGACACCAAATTTCAAGTCATTTGAATGATAAGTTTTTGAATTATAAACATTCAAAATTTAGTGCTTCTAATGTTAAATTACATTTTCATATTTTTATTTATAACTTCTGAAATTATGATCCTAATGTTCTAATTTTTTGTGCAGCAATAATACTAATATACCCAAACATAAATACATTGAATTTGTAATTTTTATAGTTTTCTGATATGAATTATGGAATTAATATTAAAAAAAATTATGAATTGCAATATACAATTTTTTTGGTGGATTCGGATTTATTAAGTCCTACTTTATGGAAATCCAAAATTTCACATTTTAATTGCAAGTAGTTTTCAAATTATGCTTAAAAAACGACAACATGATGGTCTAAGGGGCTGTCTATGGTAAAAGTGACTAAATATTTTGAAATTTCTCATGCTATCCTGTAATCTAACAGGTTTAATTGACTGCTTAAGGTGCCTTGGTCAAGAAGGGAGCTCTCTCAGTGAACAATCGAGTACCGAACTTCAATTTGGATACAGCCCTTAAAATATGCTCGTTTTAAAATAATTAATTTCTCGGAAACTTATTGTACGAATTGCATAAAAATTTGTTTTCAGGTTAATTTAAGGGTGTAGAGTTCATTTATGCTGTCAGAATTGCGTACTGCTATTGACAAAAACAAAGTTACGGTTCGTTTTAATATGTAGATGGCCTCCTAAGCGAATTTTATATACATCATTTAAAAGTAGACTTTATTTCCAATCGTTCGGTACCAGTAACTTTCTTCTACGATAATTTGTTGAGGAGTTAGTAGGGGGTGTTTACTTTTTTTTCCCACGACTGTACGTTACACTGTTTTTTACTATATGGACTTTTAAGGCATGCACATAATCCAATCTTTGCTTTTAAGCCTAAAACAAAGATGTACAACGGCAGAATGATGCTTTAAATTGTTTGTCAATCTATTCCTTCAATTTCAGGATAGATGGTCACATATTCAGGAGAGATGACCACCTTTAATCAATATTCCAAATTATATGGAGGATTTTAATTAAATAGAATTATTTTTAAAATAATTATAAAATTTTGATTTTTATAATTATAATAATTGATATAATTGTTTAAATTTTAACTAATATAAATATTTCAATAATAATGATATAATAGAGTCCAGCGATTTTTCTTTTTTCCAGAAAATATTGAAAAATGTCGGAATCTTTCATCCCAGACACAGATGAAGTTTATAAATAAACTTAAAACTATGAAAAAATGCAAAATAGATGCAAGAAAAAAAAAATATGACAGTTACATCAGCGAAGAACATGAAATACATTTGAAATTATCAGATTCTACAGATTCCAAGGGAATAGAATTGAATGAGGATCACAGAGTTGGTTGTGGAGAAGAATATAATACCACAACCCAAAAGGATGACTGGATACAATGCATAATGTGACTGAAGTGGTTCCATGAAACGTGTACTATATATCAAGATCTTTGCCAAAAATGTGGTAAAATTTTACGAAAAGTGAAGGATTGAAATTATAATTCAAATTTTGTTTATTTGAATATTATTCACTCATTTTCCGTGATATAATTGCATCTTTATAAATTGCTATATGTTTTTCATGATTAACTATATGAAATGTGTTATTTTTTGCCATTTTAACTTCATTTTTTCTTACTTGTGTTGGATAGCCATCTCTCCTCGGCTTGAAGAAGAGTGGCCATTTGCCATTTTAATTTCAATTTTGTTTTCCATTTTCTGTTTTCAATGTTTAATTATTTACTCAAAATATGATTTACTTGCTCAAAATATGATGAGTATATGTATAAAAATTTAAAATATGCATAAATATTTCTTGTATTTGCATTCTAAGAATTTTTATTTCAATCTTTAAAAACTATGGCCATCTATCCTAGAGTTGCCCTATATTAATTGCATAAGAAACAGCATTTACATACAGTGCCATTTGTGTGCAGACATATACACACACAAACTCATGAGCACGGCATATTGCCATCAAATATGGCATAAAAAATGTCAGTATAAACAAACCAAATTAACTAATTTAACAAAAATCGATTTCAAATCCAACATTAAAATAATTGCAAATTTTCCATAACTGAGAAACAATGTGAAATAGAGTATTTTAGCTGCTATATTTCGGCCTAAAATTAACTGCATTCTTGTAACTAAGTGTGAATTTTTATAGCAATTATTTAATATTTTACAAAATTATAGTTTACTTATCTAGTTTTTACATGTTTTTTTGTTTTTACTTTTCACAGTGCAGAGGAGGAGAGGGGAACTTTAACAACATTCTAGTCAACATTGTTTATGCTTGATGCCAACTATTTGTTTGGTCTCCAACTACAGAAAATTAATAACAAAATTAATGAAAGAAATTCTGGCAACTTTAGATCAAATGGGAATTTTAAGAGCACTGAATTTTTTACACTATTTTATTAGATTTATACAATACTTTCCAAAAATTTTGACTAACTATAAGATCAAAATTTCATATTTAACTTACTTTTAAGCTTTTTTTTTTAACCTGTCATACCTGACAGGCTACTACACTATAGTGCAAAAAGTATGCTTTCGATTGAACTCCCATTTGATGAATATGTTAAGCAAGAACTATATTCATTTTCAAAGAAATCGGCCAACAGGTTTGGTATCTTAACTTTTTTAAAAATCATTTTCAACCAGCCTGTAATGACTGATAAATATTTTCTCTCATATTTCAACTAGATAGTGTCTATCAAGATACAACAGTAAACATTTTCATGAAATTATTAGAAAAAAGTTTGAATTTTTTAATTAGTTGCTTTTAAATGAATTAAGATTTGAAAACTGTTTAGTAAATATTATGCACTTCAAATCTGGTAAAACATTTCTGCATAAGCACAAAAATAACTTACAAATGCTTCTTTTTTATAATTTTAAACTGCAGGTATCAAATTACAGAAAGATTATTATTAAAAAAAAAGTTAGGAAATATGCATGGATGTACACTAAAAAATAATGTTTAAGTAAGTACAGAACAATTTCAAAGACTATTTTACGAGTAACATCTATAAATCTAATACAAATACTGTTTTGTAAAACAGAAAAAATCTCAAATAATTAAATTTATTGTGTAAATTTCATAAACTTAAAGAAAATAATGATTTTTAAAAATTTTTAATATTCTGACACCAAGTGAAACCTCTTAATTTTAATATTATCAGTTGTGCATTTTTATTCTAAAGAACTCAAGCAATAAGCAGTTGCAGAGTATAATGACATGAAATCATGTTTAATATAACAGTTCTTAAAAGTTATATTTTCTGAATCTTTAGAAAACCTTTTATATTTAGAAATATTCATATAATTTAGAAATATTCATATAATCTAGAAATATTCATATAATCTAACATTAAAAAATTGTGGATTTCAGAATGTTAGATACTGCGTGAAGCAAAAATTAAAAGGACCTGCAAAATTGATGCTGAGGCCCCTGATCTGAAGATTTACAAGTTGATAATTCTTAATTTACATATTTAAAATGTCTATTTAATGCTAATATTTGTATCTTAATCAAATCTGATTTTATTTAGTTATTTTAGCTTTTGTGCAATTTCTTTTCTGGAAATTTTAATTTTTTTTTTTTTGTTTTTTTTTTGTTAATCTGGTCTGCTACACTCGGCAATATCAATTTTTTTAATGCGGGATGGGGTTATGCTCTTTATAACTCTTTAGCCCTCTCTAAATATTGTCCCAGTGTTAACAACGTAAACAAATCTTTTTTTCTGTCTTAGTGACATGTTATTTAAGATTCATCAAGATAAAACAGATGCAGATTCAATGAGTTTGGGATGTATTTAAACATTCATTTACCATGATAGGCGAAAAAGTTCATAAAAATAATGTTGTGTTATGAAACATTTCCTCTTATAAATTATCTTAAAAAATCAAGCGAAGCATCTCTTTAATTCTAAATTTATCTTAAATCTTCACTATCAAAATTTATTTTCAAGTCTAACTCAAGTCTCAAAAGTTAAAATAAATATTCCTAAAAATCCCATAAATATTCCTAAAAATCCTTTCTGAAGCCTTAGAAATTTTTCTAAATTAAGTACTAAAATCATTCACTGATTTTCAATATTATTAATGTAAATAGATCTTATTTTGCATTGAGGCATCGTGATATTGAAACAACTTAAAACTGTTAGTCATGAAAAATAAAAATCAATTTTTTTTTATTATCAATTTTTCTAATTCAAAGTAGATTTTATAAATAAAAATATTTATTCTCATTTTTCAGTCAAACTTTCAGTAAATTTCATTGGCAGATAAACGAAAAAATCTATTTTCGTGTTTCTCATGCACCGATACGTACTTTCAATTTTATCAGTAGCCATTATCCCAGATTTTCTTCCAGGTTTTTAAACAACTATTGTGTAAATGACACTGAATTGGCATCCATCTTGGTTCAAGGGCAATGTACAGACGTTATTTGAAGGTAGTCATTTAGTGCTTCCGGAATATTCTCAAAAGACATGCGCTATTTCCCGCTGCCAATCTCGTTAAGTTAGAGGAGAAAAACTAGTGTAAATATCTCAACTCAATCGTTACTAGGGAAGCTTTTGCTTGACTATGAATTTTGCACAAGCTGATTGGCTGCTTCGAAAAGAGCATCACTTGTAACCATCAACTGAATTTAAAAATTGAATCAGTGTGCTGTACAGATTGCTCTAAGTAGGTGGTCTCCTGGGAATGTAGCTTGGCCACTAGGCCATGAGTCCCAGCAGTTAGATATGGTTCCTCTCTCACTAGAAGCCGATATGTACACCAAAAACTTTTGTTTCATTTGAAATCATCCATCACCTTTAATAATTCTTCATTTTATTTTTTCAAGATTTGCTAATTCACCACCCATTCCTAGATATCTTAATTCATGAATGGAATACTTAGCGAGACAATTATGAATGAAAAATATCCTCAAAACCAATTATAATCAATATTAACCTGTTTGGCAATTGAGTAAAGAAAATATTCATAGCGAAGTCTACATATGTTTGTTCAGAACAAACACCCATCTCGTGCATGTAATTACCATATCTGGTGATGAGTTATTCAGTTGAAATGTTTCGTTAAGAATGAGTAGTGATGAATGACATCAAATCATCAGGGAGACTTCCTACTGTTAATTTGTTGGCCGTCAGTGCATGAAGACTAAAGTTCTTAATTTTTTGTAATTAATGGAGCATTGAATCTACAAAGAAATCCTGTTTTTTATCCTTGTGCACCATTTCTATTCCATTGGTGTGATTCTTTAATGGACTGAAATCTTTTCCAAACTGCGATTCCTTCACGTTCAATAGCGATTCCTCAATATATGACTCACTCACAATAACAACAAGAACTATTAGGGGTCAATCCAGGCAAATTTGGGGTTTATTTAGGGCCTTTTCATAAAAATCTATTTAATAAAAAAGGCCCCTTCACAAAATTCCTTTTAATGAAACAGGCCCCTTCACAAATTTCTTTTAATAAAACAGGCCCCTTCACAAATTTCTTTTAATAAAACAGGTCCCTTCACAAAATTCCTTTTAATAAAACAGATCCCTTCACAAAATTCCTTTTAATAAAACAGGTCCTTTCACAAAATTCTATTCCATAAAAGCATACTTTTCATTAATTATTTTCATATTGCTATGTTTTAAAATGTGTAACATACAAAGAAAACAAGTTCACAAGAAATGAAAACTTTAGTAGAAGGACTTATAGAAGTTATTAACAAACGCTTGGTGAGATTTCAGTAACTGGATTTCATATTTTGAAACAAAATTTTATTCACAAAAATATAATAAATTTCACAAAAAATAACTTATTTTTCACAAAGTAGGCCCCAATAAAAAAATCCCTGGATCAACACCTGACTATTCTACTTTGTTTACATAATTAAATTGTAACAGAACATTTTTCTTTAGTGATAGAAAGAACTTTCGTGTTTTTTTCTAAATAATTTACCTGAAAACAATAGGACTCAACCATCTGAATTCAATGTGATATGTAATTTATATGCCTTGAAATAGCACAACGTAACTTTCCTAAATAATTTCACAATAATTCCTTTTACATTAAATTTGTGATCGGATATCCAAATCATTTTATAATGATGAAATCTTCTTGTAAAATAAAAAGTTTAAAGTGCAACATTTACACATGTATATATATTCTTCAAATTGGGACGAGTTAAATCATACTTTTATATTTTTCAGTGTTTAATTACACGTCGTAGTACTTTAAATACAAATATTATATTTTATTCAAAATTATTAAATCAAAATTGATTCCATATTTAGTTTGGCACTATACACTAATTACACTGGTCAGCAGAGAAATTGTCTTTGAAGTGAAAGTGTGCAATTCTGTATGAAATTAAGGAGGCTGGTCACTCAGCTTCCGATTTCACCTCTCTAATGCTAAGTCTATGGGCATTTGATGCATTCGTATATTTGAAATATCTCCTCGGGAAATTAATATTTTTAACTTTTATTTTTTGTGTACACTTCCTAAAAGATGTCTCTTTTTTTCTTAGTCCTCAAAATATTTCTAAAGTATAAGCTTAATTTTATAGTAAATGTTAAAACTCACAGTTTGCCCGCTTTTAACACATAAAATATTAAATTCAGCATAGATTTTAGAAATATTTTGAAAACTAAGAAAAAAAGAGACATCCTTTAAGAAGAGAACACAGAAAAAAGATGTTAAAAATATGAATTTCCCGAGAAGATATTTTAAATATACGAATGCGTCAAAAGTCCACAGACTTAACATTACAGAGGAGAATTCCGAAGCTGAGTGACTAGTCCCCTTGACCCAGTGAACATGAACATCAGTATGAAAAACCTTCATTAGTTCTTGTTTTGGAAATACAGATGAACAAAATTAAGATTTTTTTTCAAAAACAGGTATTTTTATAAATTAATATTTTAAAAATATATGAAACGTAACCTATAAATTTTGTACAGAAATTGATTTCTAGAAGCTTCAAACATGTGAATCAAAAATTGCAGCTCATTCCATCAAATAGTTTTTACTTTCTTCTATCTTTACAAGAAAGTATTGGATTCGTGAAAATTTTCGAATTCCGGTTTTCGATGGATTTATACGTTTTAAAATGTCCTGAACACGTTTGATGGTTTTTAGAAAATGTCTGTCTGCGAGTCTGTATGCGACAAAAATTTTGTGGGCGCTCTATCTCAAGAACTAATGCACGGAATTTCACAAAACTTTAGATTCAGCTAGACCTTGATATAAACTGGTCCTGATTAGTTTTTGGTGAAAATCACCCAACAGGTGGCGCTCCTATGAGGCATTTTTCATGATTTCTGCAATAGCTATATCTCAGGAACTACTGCACAGATTTCTATAAAACTTCAGTTACTCCAGGATATAGTTAGGTGCTGATTATAATTTGGTGAAAATCGCCCAACAGGTGGTGCTACTATGCTGCATTATTCATAATTATCGCAATAGCTCTAACTCAAGAAAAAATGCACGAATTTTCATCAAACTTTAGATTCAGTTAGTCCCTGATATAAATTAGAGCTATTTAAATTTTGGTCTGAATCGCTCAACAGATGGCGCTGCTCTGCTGCATTTTTTAAAAAGATTTCTGCAATAGCTATATCTCAAAAACTAATGCATGAATTTTCATCAAGCTTCAGATGCAGTTACTTCCTGGTATAAATGGGTCCTAATTAGTTTTTGGTGTAAATCGCCCAACAGGTGGCGTTACTATGCAGAATTTTTACAATTCCGCAATAGGTCTATCTAAAAAAAACTAATGCACAGATTTTCTTCCAACTTTAGATTCAGTTAGAAGTTGTCAAAGTTGTTGATAATTAGATTTTGGTGTAAATAATCTAACAGCTGGTGCTGATACACTGCATTTTTCAGGAAGTATTAACATGTATGAAATAGAAGAAAGTTTTGGGATTGCCACATCTAACTAGTTATGTTTAAAAAATTACCCACATTGAAGTTTGTTTTAAAACAATATTAAAAAGCACTGAATATTAGGAGTTTCAAATGTTACATTTGTATCATTTGGTGAAGCAATTTGGATATCCAAATTGCTTCACCAAATGATTTCTTATCTGATATTTAAAAATAAATTTATTGAAGACTCCAAATATGATGTCAAACTTTGTTCATAACCCTTATCAGATGCTATATTAGCAAGGCTGCCACGGACAACTATTTTTATATTATTTTCGTACCACTATACATTTAAAATATTTTTTTTAGTATATTTCTCTTGAAAATATTGTCAAAATACAAGTGAAAGTGGTGGTAAAAAAAAAAGTTCTGCCAGCCGAATAAAATTCGTGTAAGATATGCTGGTTCTGAACAAGTTAGTCTTGTTACCACACACAGCCTAAATTTTTTAAATGTATCTTAAAAACTACTTGATGGAATGAGCTGTAATTTTAGATTCACATATTTGAAGCTTTTTGAAATCGATTTCTGTTAAAAAAAATTATATGTTAAATTTCCTATATTGTTTAAATATTAATTTAAAAATACACATTTTTGGCGAAAATATTAATTTTGTGCATCTGTACTTTTACACCGAGAGCTAACATTAAAATTTTAATGGTTAATTCATATTCTGTGACCTGAAATTAGTATAAAAATATACTGTGTATTTTAAGGACAAAAAAAAAAAAAAAAAATATTTCGTAGACCAGTGTTATTAAATTTTATGAAAGCTTAAACTTAACTTTAATATTTACTATCACAACACTACATGTATACTCGTACTACTATAAGTATTGGCTTATGATGAGTTGTTGGAAATATATTTTTGATATCCTTCTTTCAAAATTAATTATGATATATTTTGATCCCTAGGATTAATATATATTTTCATTAATTATGTAACTTCATTATTTTTGAGGGGATCTCAATCGTTTTATTCCAATAATTCATTATAAATAATAAAACAGTTGTGTGAGAAATATGGTGCAGTTTTTACTTTCTATTAAGTTCATATTAAAATTAGTTGAACATAAATGTTAATATCCATATAGTGGATGGAGAAGGATTGAATAGAATAAGACTCATCAACCTAAATGTTGAAATTTGTGCTTCTTCATGATAATAAAACAATCTGCGAAATTAGTAACAAAAAATATGCAATTTTTAATGATAAAAAAAACAGAAAACTACATGCCTGCAACTGACCCTTGCCCCATATTGTAAGTATAAGCAGTTATATTCACACCAAAATCAAATCAAGGACATAGAAAACTAACTTATTGTACCTTATCTTGTGTAACTTATTTTATCTATAAATAAACGGTCAAGTGCGAGCATTACTCACGCACAGAGAGTTCCATAGAATAAATATATTAATTTATAATTGTATTATTAAAAAAAAAAAAAAAAAAAAAAGTTGCTAAAAGAATACTAAGACTTTGTAAAAAACTATACAACGTAGGGTTGGGTATAACTGTATATATTAAATAAAAAAGTAAAGTGCCCAGCTAAACTGATGGCATTGAGCTCACAGGCTATTCACACTAATTGTATATCATACTCTTATTTTAAAGAATAATGCCCCTCAAAAAAATAAGTGAAGGGGAATTAGCCCCCGTTTCCCCCTTTATACTTAACCAGTGAACCTCCAAATCTAATCAGGGAAGCTCCTTATCATAATAAACCGGTATACCAAATTTGGAGCAAATCGAATAATCCTGTAAAAAAAACCATTTATCTAAATTAAGGGGGTGGACAAGCGCCCCCTTTATCCTTAACCAATGAATCCCCAAAACGAATCAGGGAAGCTCCTTAACATAATAAACCAGTATACCAAATTTGGAGCAAAGCGAATAACTCTGCATGAAAAACCCGTTTATATAAATTAAGGGTGGTGGACTACCCCCCCTTCCCCCTTTATCCTTAACCAATGAACCCCCAAATCTAATCATGGAAGTTCCGTAACATAATAAACCGGTATACCAACTTTGGAGCAAATCGAATCATTCTGCAGGAAAAACCCATTTATCTGAATTAAGGGGGTGGACTAACCCCCCTTTATCCTTAACCAATGAACCCCCAAAACTAATCAGGGAAGTTCCTTAACATTATAAACCGGTATACCAAATACAGAGCAAATCGAATGATTCTGCATGAAAAACCCATTTATCTGAATTAAGGGGGGTGGACTAACCCCGTTTTTCCCCCTTTATCCTTAACCAATGAACTTCCAAAACTAATCAGGGAAGTTCCTTAACATAATAAACCGGTATATCAAATTCGGAGCCAATCGAATGATTCTGCATGAAAAACCCATTAATCTGAATTAAGGGGTTGGACTAACCCCGTTTTTCCCCCTTTATCCTTAACCAATGAACTTCCAAAACTAATCAGGGAAGCGCCTTATCACAATGAACCTAGAAAAAAATTTTGAAGCAAATCGGATGTTTCTATCAAGAGTTATCGCGTTACGTACATACATACATACATACATACATACATACATACAGAACGGGAGGGCACATTAGCTCTCAGGCTTTGATAGCCTGTGAGCTAATAAGTGTAAATGGGTATACCATGAAAGTTCAAAGAGATATGAAACCTAAATAATATCAAATATAGCTTAGTGATGTAACGAATAGTGATTTGGCCGAATAGCCGAATACCGAATATTCGGCCAAGTTTTAGGCCGAATACCGAATATTCGGCGGCCGAATACTGACTTTAATATAAATGACTTTTATTTTAATTGTTTAATTTTTTTTCAATTTTAAAATAAAAAATTAAATTAAGGACTAATTGAAATTAATTTTTTGTTTGAGTTTTCAAAAATCATAACAGCTGAATGTATTTTTTGTAATACTTTAAATGTCTTAAAAAATACTTTAAAGATAACATATGACTTTTAAAAATGTAAATAATAATTTAATTCATAATTTTTTATTTAATCCATAGATAGTTCTAGTAATTTATATATATATACTATCTAAAATAGAACTCATTACCTCTGTAAAAATGAAACTTTTTTTATTTTAGTAAAATCTTTTCACCCCCTAAAAATAAGAACTTGCATGTGTCCTCTGTCTTTTTATATCCTTTTTCATGCAACTTAAACTTAGTAAATTTACACTCTGTATGTAAAAAAAAAGGTTATTTTCTTAAAATATAATTATTCATTCCATTAAAATATTATATGTTCTTTTCTGCTACCAAGATATACTTTTCTCTTTTCTTTCTCTCAAAATTAACAAGCCCCTCATAATACTTCCTCCACCCCATATTTCAGAATGAGATCTTTTTCTTATAATAATTAATGTAATTTAGGCATAATTTTTTAATATTGTTTGTCGAAAATATTTAAAATCATATTTTGTTTTGATTTTCTGGAACATATCTAACCCAATATCTTAAAATATTCGGCCAAATATGCCACTATTCGGCTACAGGTATTCGGTCAAATGTCTTACTATTCGGCCACAGGTATTCGGCCGAATATCTGTTCAATATTCGGCCGGCCGAATATTCGGCAAAAGGGCCGAATAGGCCGAATACCGAATAGTGGCCGAATATTCGTTACATCCCTAAATAGCTATTGGTATAACTCTTCTTTTAATATTATCCTAATCTGTTTATGATGAACTTAATTCGGTAGTGACAATAAAAGCAGTGCATAGTTAAACTTCATTTGGCATTTCATGAAACTAATTTCAGCATAGTAATAACCTTTATTTCTACAGTGTAGCTAAAACAAAACCTTTGTTGAAAGTTTAAATTTGGCATTGTGCTAAGCGAGCTTCAAATTGAGGTCTCAAAGTTGCAATGCCGCCTTGGTCAGTGCCGCGTTTTTCCAGATAGGTGTTTAATTAACTTTTAAAGTCACTCGAGGCGTATTGAGAGATACAATCAATGCAAACTATCGCGAATCCCACAGTATTTATGCAATTCATTCTAATTAAATCTTTTGAGGGCGATGCCCTTAAAAAACAGACACCTAATTTTAATTCCAAAACAGACAAACGGCACCAAGAATATTTAATTAAAATTTTCCTTTTATCATATATGTGAAAATAAGCAAGTTCGCATTTTCTAATAAATTCGTTTATAAATTCTGGTGTCAGTTCATTATTTCATAAATTTATAAATAGAATTACTCCGTGCCAGAAAGGATTAAGTGGTCGCAGGACTCTTAAAGCTTCAAAATTTAAGAAATTTTATTTTTTTAGATGTTAAACTCCTATCTTTTCTGAATATTTTGATATAATTGTTTTCTTGAAATTCCCATTAGAACAGAAGTTTTGGCTTTTAGAATTATACACGCTCAATAGCTGAAGCAGCATTTCCAAAACTTTAAAGTCATTATTTTCCAAATGGCGTTTTTTGGGCATAACGCGCAGGATACCTCAAAAACTTCTGAATATTTTTTCATGAAATTTTCACAGCATATATTTCATGTTAGTCTGTATAAACTGAACCTAAAATTTCCTTTTTATTGTTCAAAAAAATATTTTTTTAGGTGATTTTACTGTTGAAATTTTCAAAATTTTGTATTAGCTAAATGCAACATTGCATTAAAAATATAAAAATGCTTTAAATACAAATTTATTTAAGTTCAGGGAAATTATTACAATCTGAAGTATAAGTAAGCACCAACATTTTCATTCTAGTTGCAATATTTATTTTGTAATCCTGCGCGTAAACTGCTATGCCAATTTTTTGTTTGACAAATGTCTAACAGTTTCGAGCCCCTTATAAATACTAATTCTGCATCTTGCAATTTTTTATCCCAATTAAAATTGTGTTTTAAAATCATATACGTTTTAAGACATTAAATGTTGAAAATGGTCTTTTTTTCATTTTTTATGCTTTTTAGAGTCTCGAGACCCCTTAAATTAGTATGTTTATAGCAATTTGACATTTATTGCTTTTATACTGTTACTGGACATTGCATTACACATATATATCATTAAAAGTTGTTAACTAGGCATAGAGTACGCTGCCCCTGTCCTTGTGTATGTCCAAACTGACCGTACCTTTAAGGGTTAATATCTCGGCTAATTACTGATGATTTTTTTCGAAAATCATTATCAACAATGTTTTTATTCTCCTGCAACGATAAGTATATTCAGCGATGCTCAACAATTTTTCTGAATGCCCGTAAATTGAAATTTGTATATAACAGAAAAATGCTAATTACTCAAAAACTATGTGACCTAGGGTAATCGCTATAAATTTCCGGCAAGGTTTGCATTAGAGGTAGTAGACGTTAAGTCTACTACCTCTAATTTTTTCATAATTTTAGTTTCAGTAGATTCGGAATTAGATGGGGGGGGAACATATTTTTGCGTTACATTTTCAACAATATCTTTGAAAATATAATACCTAAAATTAAAAGGAATGTATTTTTGAGTTCAGCGTTACAAAAGCTTTCACACGATACCGCACATGATATGCAAAAAAAAAAAATTTTTTTTTTTTTCAAGTAGCATAATTAGCCCCTTTACTTTTTTACTAAATATATTTATGAATGTTTATTAATCTGAAAATATGTGGGTCAATGGTCTTTATTACTTCCCGAATTTGAACTTTCCACTTTCCATAGTTTACAAGTAAAATGGCTGTGACAGACAGACAGACAGACAGGCACAGGAGTGATCTTATAATGGTTCTGTTTTTACTTTTTAAGTACAGAACCCTAAAAATGAAGTAACAACAAAAATTACTTTGTTGATTGAAAAAAAAAACTGACAAGTTTATATATCTAATACCTAATGACATTTTTTATTTATAGTTACTATTTATATTTAATTGTTAGTTTTAAATATGCATATAAAAGTTATTTTTTTTTTAAATATTGAATTTACTTAAATTTTAAATGGCTTAGCAAAATCTTAAAATTCTGTACTTCAATTATCAATTCAGAATGTATGCAAATATAAAGACAGATAATGTTATACAAACTTTCAGCATGTTCAAAGGAATGGAATCTAACAGGTTGTAAATAGTTAACTAAAGCAGACATTTCAGCACCAGCTTCGGATTCTTTTGCTGCAGTTCCCTATAAAGAAGAATTATTTGCAAAATTACTTTTATGACAGAAAATCTAAGGATGATATTTATTTTTTTCATAAAATAACTTAAATTTTTACACAAAAATAAATTTTTCTAATGATTTTTCAAAAATTCTCCTCTTTTTACTTCAAAGTAAATAAATTATCAATAATACTGCGCTCAAAAATTTGTAAAACAGCATAAACAGGATTGGTACCAGACTTGGGGTTCACTCCTAGAAGGGCAGCATTTAGCTCTAGTCTAATATATTGAACTTCTACTCCATTGTATGCATCGAAATTTTAAATATAAGAGAGAAATTTATTTTCTTATTAACAGAATAAAAATATGGAGTACATTTCATGTAATTCCAGTCACATAATAACATTTCAGCTGAGGTAATAATTCCAGCTCAAATGGCATAAATGTGGCGGCAAGACAATGCTGCACACTAGATGCCTTGAGAACCGCATTCACAGGTCGAGGTCCAATTCACAGGCAAAGAATTGTTAGCCCAGCAAAAAATTCAAGGATGAGCACCCAGATATCTGGGCACAGGCACACAGGTGTTTAAGTGTTGGTCAGAGAGAGAGAACGTCTCTGCCGACAGCTTTTTTTTTTTTTTTTTTTATGATTGATGCATTGTCCCTCTATTATTCATGATGGGATCCGCGTAGATCAGATTTTGACCTACAATTATATTTTAAATATTGTTTTATTGTATATATGTTATAATAGCTATAGTCAAGAATTATTAAGTGTTTGTACTTTTAATGAATATTCAAGAAGTGAGTAAATATTTGTCAGTTTGAACAAGTTATAGTTTCTTTTCGTCTGCCTCCTTGTTTGAATCCTACATAAATAAACACAACTCCTATTTGAAACAATCCCCAAAATCAATAAGGAAACAGTAAGTACTGTCGAAAAACTTTATAACAATGTGTATAAAGGTGAAGATCAGAGAGAAAGCAATCTAGCTGATCAGGGCATAAACATAACAGAAATTGAAGAGATAATTTGCAGTGATGACAGGTGAAGTTTTGCAAGCCATTAGATGCATGAAAAAAGGTAAATGCCCTGCTGAAGATGGAATTACAGTTAACCTTATCAAAGAACCAGGAAAAGAATTTGCAAAAATGCAAGTTTACCAAATGTCAAGAGAATTGGGTGTACCAGAAGACTGGAATAATGCTGTGATACTGCTACTTTACAAGAATAGTGAGAAGGAAAACTTTAAAAATTACACTCTTGTGAATTTAGTTTCAGTGATTTATAAAATTTCCCCCAGAGTTTTAACGACAAGACTTTAATCAGCTACTCAGTTTAACCTAAAGAACAAGAAGAATTCCAAAGTGGATTTAGCACAACGGATCATATTCAAACAGTAAGAGAACTCATAGAGAAACAAAGAATATAATTTTCTTTTCTGCCTCAATTTTATTGATTATTATGAAAAAGCATTTCATTCTGCCCACACATCAGCAGTAGTGGAATCTCCTGAAGACATCGGTATGAATTCTAAAATCATGGAAGACAATAGTATTCTGAGTGCCGCAGCCTTAAGCCCAAAATCGCAAAATGTTGGAACTCCATATATACAGCTAACTTGAGATCAAAGGAAATGGGAAAAGCCGCCATTTAATAACTCAGCAAATATCGTTCATATTGTTCTGATTTTTTAAAAACAACCTTATATCTGCAGTCTAATCCTATTCTGAAATTTTTACAATTCTACGTGCAGTATATTTTGAGATCGGAAAACCCATTTTTTAAGCAATTTCAATGGTGTAAATTTGACTTTTTTTTTTTCTCCAAAACATCCTAGGGTTTAAAAAAAAAATTTAATATATAATATGAATCTGTTTTAGAGGAAGTGAATAAGACTTGCTTAGTTTCTAGGAAAACTCTTGTTATATAATTCGCATGAAAAATGGGACTATTTTACATCGCAGATTACATGTTATCCTGTGGACTAGCAGACGGGAAGTTGCAAAGTGGTTTTAGGTGTTCTATGTCACAGTTAAAACATCTGAGTGTAGGCAATAAATATTTTTTTAACTACAAAAAGAGTTTACTATGTGCTCTAAAATATTTAATACACACATATATATATACATATATATAAAATCAAATTTCTATATATATTATCTTTCTTCTTTGTTATGAAGAAAATATAACTTTTTAATATTTCACATTTCAGTATTTGGTCAAAAAATTACTTAGATTCATTTTTTAATATAGGGAAGTATTTTGTAATTATATGTATTTTATTTCATTGTTATTCATAATAAGGTTACATTTTTTAAAGAGAAAATATTTCACATTTTTTCAAAAATTCTTGTAGCTTATTCCAGCAGCCACCTTGTCAAGCACCATGTATCACTCCACAGTCAAAACCAAAACAGTGACTGAAGAAATATTGAAATGGTGTCTTTAGAGGAGGAAAGTGAGTACGATTTCTAATTATTGAGACAGCATCTGATCTAATTGTTTGCAAGCAATTAATATAATGTTCCGAGTTGTTTTATTTATAACAATACTTGATTATAACTGTTTTCCTAACACATTACGTGCATGTATGGCATATTACATGTATGTGAGTGTAATACAGATAGATAACCAATTTAGTGTTTTCTTTTAAAGATACCACAATTTTGTATAATTTGCGTTGCTTGGCAAAAGTATAAATACTGTGAATTTCGCCAATCTGTCGCTGGAAAATATTGAAGTTTGACAGATGGTTGCAGTAAAAAATAGCAAATTTCATCAATCTGTTGGGAAAAAAAATATGTGAATTTCGACAAGTGATTGTGGAAAAAAATTGCTAATTTCATGAAAGTATTGCAGAAAATAATTTTAAATGTCATAAAAAAGGTAGCATAAACACATAGCAAATTTTTTTAGAAATATATCGCAAATTTTGCCAATCTGTTGTTGAAAAATATCACACACTTCAACATATGATGGTGGAAAAAATGTAAATTTTGGTAAATAATCGGAGGGAAATACTGCAAATTTTGTCAAAAGATGACGGAAATGCATAGTGAATTTTGTCAAAAGATTGTGAAAAATACTTGGAAATATAGATTCATTTACATCATTGTTGATGAAATCTGAAATTTGAGGTTGCAACTCAACTCCATATGTTTCGTACTACAGAAAATTTAAAAGATGGATACTTTTTTTTTTTCTGATTTAAGCAATAATAAAGTGTTGTGTGTTGTTTTTTAATTGTACTCAGGAGCGTAGCTACAAAATTTTTTCGCGCGGGGGGGGGTCAAAATTTTCCCAGTGTGAAACAAATTGCTCTATTTTCCAACTAAAATGATATGTTCAATGTGCAGTGCCTGATTTATGGCAGGGCATTCGGGATACAGGTCCAGGGTCCCTGATTTTCAGGGGCCCCCAAATGCATTGAATTTTTAATTATTGTTCAAAATCTGAGGCAGCTTTAACATCTAATTGAATTTTACCATTTCATTTTACATTCTATTGTGTTTGTATTGTATTTTTACAATATCGTATATTTTGTCTGAAACATCCATATTTAAATACTTTATTATAGTGAACATTTTCTTTTATCTTTATCACTTAAAAAAAATATTGTATTTTAAATTTTATTTAATACTGTTTGGGAGTTGGTGAGCGTAGCTCATAAGGCATCAGACCCCCCTAATATTTTAAATAATGGTAGCTTGGTATCGCGGAAAATGTATTGTCAGTTGATGCATTCTTTATCATTCCAGATATATAGACTTGGATAGGAAAAGATAATCAGCACCAATTAATTTATTATAAAACGTCTACTCATTTTAATTTCATAATTGTGAAATAATTATTTAAAAGTAAAAAAATGATCATCAAATTTAATTTTTAATGGATATTTTAAATTAATTATTAAAGTCAACAGTGGTTATCTTAGTAAGTACCTTTTTAATTTTTTTTTTTAAACGCAATTCCCTTGTAAGCATCAGTTCAAGAGGGGGCCCTCCGTGAGCACCTGTGCCTGGGGCCCCCAAATTTGTAAATTGGTCCCTGCCAATGTATGTTTAATGATAATGATAATTATACGCAAAAATGCTGAAATTAAAAACACAAAAATTATAATTATTGGTTCATTTAATGAAAGTTTTTGTCTCCAATTGTGTACAAGTCATAATCGTACTTCATATGAAAATAGCCTCATATTTTTAATTTTTGAGAAAGGAACAAAGTTTTGGAGGAAATGTATTAGAGACACTGTTGATGAACAACAGCAGAGAAATTTAGGTCTGATATTTTCGTAACACAGAGAAACATAATGAGAAATTGAGTCTGGCTGCTTTTTGTATTTCTTTTGAAAGTTTAACTATTTTACTATTACAGAATTCAGAAAGGTAATCAGCAAACCAATAAAATTCTTTTTTTTTTTTACTTAAAAAAAAAAAAAAAAAAAAAAAAAAAAGTGTTTCAAAAATCTATAATTTCCCAACTCTAAACTCAAATTTCTCAAGTTCACATATATTGGGGGGGGGGGGAGGCTTCCCCTCCCCCCACATAACATCTCATCACGACACTTCTGGTAGTACTTGAAAATTAAAGTGAAGGTGTGTAAAGTTTAAAACTTTTGGTATTTATTCAGTTTTGGTGCTTTTTTTAGTTGTAAAATTTGAAAATTTAATTGCCGGTGAAATAGAGTTTGCAATTATTAGCATTTGTTCAATGTTCTCCTAGAAAATTCAGCTATAGTGTACTGACGATTAGAAAGTTGAGAAACTATGGTAATTAAACATTTATTAATGTTGAGTTTCTACAAAGGGGATGTTTATTTAAGGTATGTTAAGAAATGTATGTATATTTTGTTGTAATGTTCTATGTTTTATATTGCCTTTTATTGTGTTTCTCATACATGCGTTCAGTGACCACAGTGTTTTCCTTGTATGTCGTTATTTATAAATATTGCATTTCCCATGATTCCAAGAAAAAATGATGTAGTAGAAAACATTCTGGTGGGTGATGGCAGTCAAGAAAGGGGGCCAATTGTGTCATTGTTCAGATTACCATTTTTAGGTTGGTGTGACAAAAGTGTGTTGACACATGCCAGAAAAATACTTAATCGGGTGTCTCGCTTGTCCTAGGATTCTGCTGGATAACTTTATAATGCAATTATCGAATTATCTATATAATGTATTTCTGAGATGTAAACAATGAATTTTGCAGTTAATAAGCACCAGTAATTAACATAGTTGAAATATCTTCTATTTCCCAGAACACTAAATTTGATATGTTTTCATCTTAAACACCTTATTTTGGCGTTTTGTTACGAAAACATTGTTACAGTAAAAAAAAATTATAGCAAAATTCTATGTAAGGCAATTCTCTGTAGAATGCACAGCTTCTGTAGTATAAACAATGAATTTTACATTTAAGAAAACCCTACATTTCATATTGTAGAAACATTGGAAAGGGGAGGGTCAACTTTTAAACTATTGAAAGTGCAAAATCTCAAATTTTCTGGGAGAGGCACATTTCATTGCTATGGGCTTTGGGAGGGGGGTGGGGGAATCCCCCTTGAACACTGATTGCTACCCTCTAGAGGACTAAATTTCAAACACTATTTTGTCTATCTCCATAACTTTGATTTTTTTAATGAAAAAATAGCTATCATTAAGTGACAAAAATTTGGAAATTAGTAGTATGTTTATAAGGTAATTCCACAGTATATGAAATGATCTATATTATGCAAAAATTTATAGTTTGCACAACTTTTGGACTTGAGGAATAGAATATAAGAGTCTTCTACTGTATATTGATATGTTTATGTTCCAGACTTATTTCACTATGTTTACAAGATAAGTTTTGACGTATGAAATGATCTATATAATGCACAATTCTATACTCCATTTTATAAATAAAAATCTTTATTCGGATATTAAAGTGCGCTAAATGCTGAGTCACCTTATGTCCCATTGAACTCTCAAAAATCCTCATGACTTGTGTCCAAGGGCTTTACAGATTTCACACCATTGTTTTATTTACACTTTAAAACTTCATCAAAATAGTCGTAACGTTTATAATAAATATGTTACACATAATAAATGCTTGTAATAATCAGTATATTTAATGAAATACAAGTAATTTATTAAGATAAACTATTTATTTAATGAATTTTTTTTAATTTCTTTTACTATATTTGATAAATAGCTTATCTGTATAATGTATTTCTCAGATGTAAACAATCAATTTTGCAATTTCAGAATCACCTGTATTTCAAAAATATTGCAATCTCTTGAAACACTAAATTTAATACATTTTTCATATTTAACACATTACTTTGGAGTTTTTTAATATAAAATCAAAAAATCAGGTGTCTCGTTTGTTCTAGGATTTTGCTGGAGATCTTTATAATGCAATTATCTATATAGTGTATTTCGGAGATGTAAACAATGAATTTTGCAGTTAATAAGCACCAGTAATTCATATTGTTGAAATATTTCTTATTTCCCAGGACACTAAATTTGATTTTTTCATCTTAAACACCTTATTTTAGAGTTTTGTGATGAAAACATTGTTATGGTTATACAACAATACTTATATACTACTTATATATATATATAAAAAAAAAATCTATATAAGGCAATTCTCTGTAGAATGCACAGCATCTGTAATATAAACAATGAATTTTACACTTAAGAAAAGCCTGCAATTCATATTGCACAAACATTTCTACCAGTGTTGAATTCAGACACTTTTCTCCAGGTGTGAATTTTTTTTTTAATAAAATTTTTAATTCTCTAAATTGTGGTCGGTTTGAAAAACTGTCTATTGCACTTAAATATTGACAAGCTATGTAAGATAAAAGATTATCGTAAAATCGTTATCTTTGCAAAATCTCGGCACTATTTAGGGCACATGCACAACTGGAAGATGATGATAGATTTGAATAATATTTAAACATTATAGTTTGTTACTCTAATACTTAAGAGTTTCAGCTATTACATTTGGGAAGATGCTATTTTATAAAAAAATAATTTTTTTGTAAAAATGTGCATTTTTCTACATTCCGACAATTTTACAAAACAACCACAACCAAAAGATATAAATCGATTTTATTTCTTTTTCTACCTAATTTTAAGTCTCCCAATTCGCTACTTTTCAGCGATATTACGATTTGAAAAACAATTTTTGAATTTTCTTGTTCCACCCTAATATATATTGGCTTAATTCATTAATAAATACACAATGGAGATCGTTTATTTTGAATTTGTTTTAATTTCAGTCAAATAAGGGACACAAATTGTAAAAACCTATATTTTTCTCATTCGCATTGCACATAATTTAAAAAAATGCTATCAATTGTTTTAAAAAAATCATTTGCATTATAACTTACATTACTTCTTATATACTCTCTGGGGGGAGAGTTGTCAGAGGGAGGGGGGATTGCACTTTTAAACCATTGAAAGTACAAAATCTCAAATTTCTTGTGAGGGGGAATTTCACTGCTCCAAGGTTGGGGGGGGAGGGATCCCTCTTCCCCATTTCAACACTCATTGGTACCCTCTAGAGCATAGGTTCCCAACGAGGGCTGTAACCCCCCCCCCCCCCCAGTGGGTGCGTGGCGTACCTACCTATTTAGAAAATTGATATAATAAAACTAACTGGCCCTCACCCCTCTTTTCTCTGGAGTTGCGCAGATCCGTGATAAAAACATTAAATGCACCTAAATTAAAAAAAAAATCTATGCAAATGAACCTAAAGCTGGGGATCCCAAATAGAATTTATTTTGCGCAAAAAATCACCATGGAACACGGATAAACACTAAAACTAGTCGAAAACAAAATTTTATTGCGGGCTAAAACATTGTAGCCCCAATTCTTTCATGAATGCCAAAAATCGCTATAATTCACATTAAAAATAGTTATAGATTCAAAAATTGTGGAGTACAAAATTAGTTATATTACGAAGAACTAAAAGTAAAATTCAGAAATGGAAACTAACAATTCTGGCTTTAAAATCTATACAAGTAATTTGTGCAGCTCTCTAGCTTTCTACCCTGGACTGAGTGGCAAGAGTACACAAATTTTTAATTGCTTTTCCTTCATAAGATTTGGCTAAGCTTGGGTTCATTGAAATAGCTAATATACTGTTTAAGAAAAGGAACAAACTGCACATTACTGAACGAGGTAATTTGCGAGTTGATGTTAACGAAATTGGAACTCAACATTAACAAATTGTTAAAACTTCACCATCTCAACCATTGCATTAGTTTTTTTTATTTTTCTCATTCATTTTGTGCTTATTTTTAACTTTTTAACAAACAATTTATTACTACATTTGTTGGCCATTTTAATTCATCTCTACTTGGTTATTCTTAACAGATAAACAGATAAAATAGGTATAGGTAATATGCAACAATATTTTAATATTTGATATAATTAACTATTATGGGGGGGGGGCGTTGGATTTTTTTTTTTCTTGCAAAGGGGGCGGTGGTCTAGAAAAGGTTGGGAACCTATGCTCTAGAGCAAGGCCAGCGAACCTTTTGACATCCGCGTGCCCAAATTGTTTCAAAAAGATTTTACAAGATCATGACGTGCCAAGCACCAAAAAATAATTTAGTGTATCAAAATTTCTGAATTTTCATTCATTGGATTTAAAAAATATGGGACAATATAGTACATCTAATAATTAGACTAACATATATTATAAAGTAATAAAATGGTGATAACGATGTCGGTTATGCCAAATATTAATATTGTGTTCAACCTACTGACTTTTAATACGATGCAAGCTGAATTCGAGTTATCTAACAAGTGGATTTGGTTTCTAATATTTAAGATTTTCATATCATTTCCAAAAATAAAGAAAACTACATATTTTATACCAAGTCACTTTAGTTTCATGACTAGGAATTTCTTTTGATATTTTCCTTTTTGATAGTTTCCCAACCTTCAATTAATATGATAACTTATTGAGTCCACATCGAAATAATTTAGAAATTCAATTAGTTGCTTCCCCCCCCCCCCAAAAAAAAAGGAAAGCCCAGCTTGTATAAGTTTGCATGTTTTGTTTAACTTAATTCTATTTTGTTTTAGGATTTCATCAACGCTGTGCCGTAAATATTCTATCACGTGTCATAGATTCGCGGTCTTTGCTCTAGAGCAGAGGTTCCCAAAGTGTGCTCCGCGGAGCCCTTGGGGCTCTGCGTATACGTTTCAGGGGCTCCGCCACGTTCAAGGAAAATAAACAAGACATAAAAGAAATAGCATATTGCAAGGGAAAATTTTTCGAAAGTATGTAGGAATTTGTGTGTGTGTGTCAAAAATAAATACATCTGTCGCTAGCTTGAAAAATACTATAATATATTTTTGGAAATCGTATACAAATTTTCATTATATATGTATTTATTTTCTATATAATATTTTTGGATTGAACTACTTTTATGTTGTTCAACTGTGTGTTGAAATATTATGTTTCTGCATTTAATGTCTCTCTATTCTAAAAAAAAGTAACTACCGCTGTCACCGCCGCCGCCGGTTTTGAATTTTTTGTGACCGGAGGTCTTTCTTGTTAGGGATTAGCACTAATACCAATTCCCCAACATCTTATACTTGTAACACTGATTAAAAATTATGTTGATAAAGCAGAGCTCAACAGTGAAAGTAGATCGGAGGATGGATTTCTAAAAATATGCAAATGAGAAAAATTATGAAGTACGTTGAATGAAGAAATGTTAAAAGTGGATGAAGTAAATTGACAGGTGAGATAAAGCTCCAGGCTTAAACTTCTTTTATTAAGATCCAAAGTTCACAGTAAAATATCTTGATAAAAACAGTCTTTAAAAATAAACCAAATATTGATGAATAAACAATGAATCACTTTAAATCAAAACAGCCATTTTAAACACTTTAACTCAGAAGCCATGAAGAACAGAAAAGCTTAAATATCGTAACTTTAAAAGATGATTTTAAAAACAGAACGAAAATAAAAATAAGCCGCATGATTTTAAATGTTTACCACAAGATCAAATACAGCATCCCGAGAATGCTTAAAGCAATTCTCGTATCGAGAGCATTGGTAGATAAAACAAGTAAGTAACATTTCCTTCCAAATAACCCCTTTAAATACCGCAGCTGGAACGGCACGTGTCGACACGCCCACTCTCCAGAATGATCTACGAGATGGTGATTTGCCGGTGACGAACTACATCAACTAATTCATTCATAAATCCGTTCCCGCCATCTGTCGGGAGAAAAATACACCACGTCATACGCTCTCGTAAATTCTACTATGTCGCGTGGAAAACGTAAACATCTGAAGTTGTAAAAATAAAGATACGGCGTTATCAATGAACTGTAACTAAAGAAACGTAAAGCTGAATAAATAACTAAAGGATTAAAAGAATGAACGCAAGATAAAAGGTGAGTTTAATTTCAAAATACTTTTAAATACAGAATACTTTATACTTATACTATTTAAATGAAATGATCTTAATAAGAATAAAGATTTATAAATAACGAACTGTAAATTATACTACCAGGGTTAATGTACTATTGAATATAATTAGAGGCATTGAGAACTGGGAAATGAGCTTGTTAATATTTCCTAACAAGTGCCCCCCCTCTCAATGTCTCAATCGAAAAATAAAAGATCTAAAAAAAAAATCTTCACTGACCATGGAACACCTTCTTTCTATAAAAACGGTTAAAAACAACGAACAAAACTAAAAGAAAAATATTAATCCTAACACTTAACATGAGAAATGCCTGATAATGGCTAACAACTAACAAGAATTAAGCATTAATAAACTCCCAATAATTTAAATTTAACAACTAACATTAAAAACCGAGAAATGCCCAACAAAAATTTCCAAACGAAATCCCACAAATTAACCATCAAAAACTTCAAAGTCAAAAGCCAAAAGATCCAGCATAAAAACTCGCCTAAATCCATTCATGGCCTCTTTACAAAAATTCAAAATTTAAATTTCTAACAATATAAACACAATTCAAACATTTAACAAATAGAAAAATATCACAATGAAAAATCAACATACGTACCAACTTACAAAAGTAACGTTTCAATTTGAAACTATACATACTAGCCAACTCCGTCATCTTGACCACAGCTAAATATGCAAATTTATACAAAACTTAAATAACTTTTATTTAACAAGAACAAAGATAGAAAAAAAACTAGAGTAGCTTCATCAGTCTCTCCCAGTAGCTTTCAAAATCCAGTAAAAATGACAAACTTAAGCAATAACTTGGCATCTGATTAATAAGACATAACAATAAATAGCTGTACACTTATCCATCTACAGACAACATCTTACAGCAATATCCATTTTCTCTACCTACATTCGCACAAATATTCACATTGAAGATATCAGATGCCTGCAAATAAAAAGATCTATTAGAAACAACATAATCAATACAAAAATAGTCCATTATCATAAGGTATATTCCTGTAACAAAACTTCTATATAAATATAACAGTACTAAATCCAACTTAAGACTTAACAAAAGTATAACAACCTTAAAAACATAAAACCTCAAAAAAAAACTATTGCTACAAAGGAGAGAAACTGGATTTCCTAAACAAAAATTCATATTCTTAATTTCTATTACTTTAACTTTAATTTAATATATATTTAAACTTCAAACAGATTAATCAGAAACTTTAAACTATTAAATAGATATATCCAAATATTTTTAAAGTTAAGTTACATATACCTCTCAACCAACTGATAAACGGGGACTAGTGACATTCTCATATATAAAAACTAGGGACTCACAAAATCAAAAATACAATGCCCGCAGCAGATCCGCCAGTGGCGGTTACCTCTCACACAAACTACCTCAGAAAGTTCTCTGGCATTTGTCTCCCAAGGGACCACCCACCCGAAACGGTACTGTGGGCTGCTCGAACCCCCAAGAATAGAATGGTAAGAGGCACCATTTCCACCATTGGATGGGAATTAAATGCTTAACAGCTGGATGAAAAAGGTAATGAAAAACAATTGTGATCAAGAGACTTCATAAAAAGCTAGATAAAAACTTGCTAAACATCGTTTGCTTAAACCATGTAAATGGCTATGGCCACTCACCACGTACACAGGATTACAAACTTTATACATCTTAATACACGTAAATCTTATACTGAAGAAAAATGGTGGTACGCAGTATGATTTCTAAAAACTTCAAACAGAAATCTAAAAACAATCTGAAAAACTATTTAAACATTAAAAACCTGTATCAAATACAGTTCTAACAAAAATTAACAAATCGTGTTTGGTCTGAGGCTTCGTAAAGACATCACTGAGGTTTGACTTACTAGGAATATATTCTAAATCAAAAGCTTCACTGTAAATTAAATCCCTAATAAAAAATAACTTGACATCTATATGACGAGATTTATAGTTTTCTATAGGTGATTTTACGAAATTAATGGCCGCCTGGTTATCTGCATAAAGCCTCGACTTGATACCTAAATCGCGTATGATTGCTCTATCCCGACACTCCTGCAGGATCCGGTCAAACCAAACCAGGTTTTTGGAGGCCTCAGTCATGGCGACAAATTCCGACTCCATTGTGGATAAACTGACGCACCTTTCTTTAAAGGTACGCCAGTCCACGGGGGAACTGCCAACCATGACTATTTGCCCACCAACCGATGTTCGGTCATCCCGATTCGCCGCAAAATCAGCGTCAGAAAAGGCAACCAACTTCTCCTCGTTACACCGTAACCGGAGATGGTAGTGTCGAGTATACTTTAAATAACCAAGCACCCGTAATAACCCGCCCCAATGTGAAATACCCGGATTAGACTGAAACTGACTATATATATTAACCGCATAACTAATATCTGGTCTGGTTCTACTGGCAATGAATGATAAACAACCCAGTAAGCTTCTGTAAGGAAAACGAGCCATGTACCCCTTTTCAGAATCAGAAGAAGGACAATCAACCTTAGATAATATAACACCCTTACTAATAGGGAGAGATGAAATAGGAATTCGAAAATTCTTAAATTTATCACACACCTCATCAATATAACTAGACTGGTGTATACATAATGAATTCCCCTTTTCAACAAATTCGACCCCTAAAAGTTTACGTGTTCTTCCTAAAAGCTTGATGTCAAAATTCTTTCCAAGCAAATCCAGGATTATGTCAATCTTCTTCTTAAATTTTCCAAAAACTACGAAGTCATCAACGTATAGTAGCAGAACTATATCAGAATCAAAAAGGTAAGTACAGTTACATGACTCAAATTTCCTAAAACCAATCTTTAATAAAACTTTATGGATTTCATAATACCACTCCCGGCCACTTTGATGCAGCCCATACAGCGCTCGATCCAGTTTGCAATACATATGCTCTTTACCGGGGATAACGAAACCGGGCGGTTGTGACATAAAAACAGACTCCCGTAGCGGGGCGTATAGGTAGGCGCTTGTTACGTCACACTGAACGTGTGACCATCCGCAACACGATACTAAGAGGGAAAAGAAAAATCGAATCACTCCAAAGTTTACAACAGGGCTGAAGGACTCCTCATACGATTCGCCCTTCACTTGTTTAAATCCCTGGGCCACCAAACGGGCCTTAAAACGAGCGATTCGTCCTCTTTCGTCCCTCTTGACCGTGTATACCCACCGACAGCCCACTGGGGTCACGTTTCCTGGCAAATTCTCCAAATGCCAAACCGACCGTTCGTTCATAACCTCGATTTCCTTCCGCATTGCATCAAACCACATCGCACGCTGCGGAGATTTCTGAGCCTGCTTAAAAGAGTTTGGAATTATTATATTGTCTAGTCATGCAGATATATTTGAAGATTCAGGATTATCAGAGTTCTCGTCATCAGATTCAGAATGTATAGGGACTAAACCAGCATATGTATTTGAGCCACTGAAATCAAAAAGATTTGGATCATACTTAATACCATTTACATTACAATACCTCTCAACTTCTGCAGGTGATCTTAATCTATTAGTTTTACCTTCCTCAAAATAGTAAATATCTGTTCTGTCCCTGGAAGATCGCTCTACGGGTTTACGTAACCACCTAACTTCTCGCTTGGAGGAAATAGGGGTCTTAACGTCTTCAGCTTCGGAATCGGACTCGGAATCCGCAACCCCCTCCCCATTAACCCGGGAATCCGGTGGTATGCCGGGAGGATTCAAGGGTCCCCAAGAATCTACTCCTCCAGCATCTTCACCCTGATTATCACCGGAGTCAATGGAAAAAGGATCACAAGATCCCGGGCCCATCACGAATCCACTGCCTCCAGGAACATCCTCAGGAATCTCTCTAAATGTAACACTAATAGTTTCAACAATTCGATCATTTTCAGGTATCCAGATCCGGTAACCCTTGGTATTAAAAGCATAACCCACAAGATAGCCCTTTTTTGCTTTTGGATCTAACTTTGAATTACGTTTCTGGTGAGGAATTCCGACGTATGCAGTTGTCCCAAAAGGTTTAAGATGCCTCACAGATGGTTTTCGGCCCCCATACAATTCAAAAGGAGTCTTCGTTAAAGACTTAGGACAGACCCGGTTCCAGGTATAACAAAAATATTTTAAGGCCTCTGGCCAAAACCTGGGATTCAATTTACTTTCAGCCAAAATAGTACGGACTCCATTGACAGCCGTCTGCATAAACCTCTCAATGACCCCATTCTGTTGGGGAGAAAATGGATTTGTCAACTCGTGATGTATTCCCTTTTCATCAAAATATATTTCAAAATTATCATTGACGAACTCACCCCCGTTATCAGACTTAAAATTCTTCACTTTTCTACCCAAGAAATTTTCTGCACGAGTAATATGAGATTTGACAATATCAAAAACATCCGATTTTAATCTCATTGGGTATACTGAAACTCTACGGGAGTAGTCGTCCATAATTGAAAGAAAATACCTTTCCCCATTTCTCCCAACAGTTCTACAAGGTCCCCAAACATCCGCAAATAAAAGTTCTAAGGGATGTTCAGAACGAATGCTGCCAATGGGTTTAAATGAAGGTCTTATAAACTTATTCAACTTACAGACTTCACAATGAAAATCGTTATCTTTCAGATCAACCAATCCCCGGACCCCATTTTCCTTACATGTATGAATCAAAACAGAGGGACTAATGTGCCCACATCGGCGGTGCCATAATTGCATTTTACTTATACGTTTAGCATTACTCGCAGAATTAGATTCAAAAGACACATTTTTCAAAGGTTTAGGAGCCCTAGGGAAAAGCTGATAAAACCCATTTTTCAAAAATGCATTGAATAAAATGATGTCTCCCCTCATGATGTCAATTACGCCTCCACCACCCAGAAATGTTAAGCCTCTCTTATCCAATTGAGGGCCAGAGATCAGATTACGTCTTAGTTGGCTCGAGTACATCACCTCCGTAAAGGTGAACACTCTTTGTCCAAAGCATAATTTTACCTCTCCCTTACCCTCAATCGGAAAAGATATATCCTTAACAGCCACATTCATTTGTTCATCTGAAATATTACAAAATTTAACAAATAAACTACGATTAGAACAGAAATGATGTGAAGCACCTGAATCAAAGATCCAGGTGTCAACATCCGATGCATTACATAAACTGGCTTGAGATACAACATAAGTTGACTTACGTGAGCTATCAGGAAAGTCCTCTATATCTGCTCCATGCTTTTTGGGCTGTTGTCTGGATACATGATTCTTTCCAAAATTACGGGATCTTCTGTAAGGCCTGGGCGATGGAGATCTAGGATACTGTCTGGAATCACGAGAAAAACTCCGGCCAGCAGTGGAATCAGTCGATGAGTCACGATAATCACGTCGGTGAGATCCTCTACCTCTGGGCACAGTCGGAGAAAAATCAGAAGAACTCCTGGATTTTGGTGAAGATTCTGCATAAGTTGGATGGCTCTGTCGATCAGGATTATAACGAGAGTTCAGATACTTGCGACACTTGCTTCGAACATGACCAGAAACCCCACAATGCCAACATTTCTTATAAAAACGAGGTTTCTTCTTATATTTTACACTATTAGCTGATGGCACGTACTTAGAACTATCTTGATCACGAACAGTCAATCTGGTCTCTTCAGACACTAATTCTAAAACTATCTTTTCAAACTTAAACTCGTCTTCGGACCACCTCAAGATACTCTGCACAATACCATCATATTTCCGTGGTAAATACCGTATTAATTGAAAACTCAAATAAATCTCGTTAAACCCTTTATCTTGTTCTTTAATTATACTCATAAGCCTCCTTAATCTAGTTGCAAAGATACTTATCGACTCGCTCTCCTTCTTTCTGCATTCTATCAATTCACTAAATGACTTCATCAAAAATGACCTAGAGTTGGGATGGAAATGTAACCTAATTTTGTTCCAAGCTTGAACAGCATTTGTACATTCAGCAATTACACGCTTAAATTCTCCCTCAATATTCAAAAATATTGCCGAAAGAGCTTGCCTTGAACGCTGTTTAAAAATGCTTGCATCTGATTCAGTTACTGTACTACTCAGGACCAGCTCCTCTTTACCAGATTCTATAATGTCCCACAGTCCTTTGTCAATTAGGACATATTTCATGTCAATACTCCATCCAGCATAATTCGTGGAGTTCAGCTTTTCGATTGTGTTGCCGGCCATTTTTCATCAACTCAAAAAAAAAATAAATGAAGATGAATGATAAAACTAGAATTTAAAAATATAAAACTTTCTTCATAATCTTCTTCAAAAAAAATTTTTTTTTTTTTTTTCTCTTTCAGACACGTACTAAATCTTCGCCCCCCCCCCTCTTTTTAATCACGCTGCGTCATTCTTTTTAACTTAAATATTTCTCATAGACCTCTATAAAGGGTAAAGGGCCAACTGAAGATTATCAAATTCAATCCTCTCCATTAATCCATATCCTCAAATCTGGACTTATCTGCCCATAACCAAAAACTGTTAGGGATTAGCACTAATACCAATTCCCCAACATCTTATACTTGTAACACTGATTAAAAATTATGTTGATAAAGCAGAGCTCAACAGTGAAAGTAGATCGGAGGATGGATTTCTAAAAATATGCAAATGAGAAAAATTATGAAGTACGTTGAATGAAGAAATGTTAAAAGTGGATGAAGTAAATTGACAGGTGAGATAAAGCTCCAGGCTTAAACTTCTTTTATTAAGATCCAAAGTTCACAGTAAAATATCTTGATAAAAACAGTCTTTAAAAATAAACCAAATATTGATGAATAAACAATGAATCACTTTAAATCAAAACAGCCATTTTAAACACTTTAACTCAGAAGCCATGAAGAACAGAAAAGCTTAAATATCGTAACTTTAAAAGATGATTTTAAAAACAGAACGAAAATAAAAATAAGCCGCATGATTTTAAATGTTTACCACAAGATCAAATACAGCATCCCGAGAATGCTTAAAGCAATTCTCGTATCGAGAGCATTGGTAGATAAAACAAGTAAGTAACATTTCCTTCCAAATAACCCCTTTAAATACCGCAGCTGGAACGGCACGTGTCGACACGCCCACTCTCCAGAATGATCTACGAGATGGTGATTTGCCGGTGACGAACTACGTCAACTAATTCATTCATAAATCCGTTCCCGCCATCTGTCGGGAGAAAAATACACCACGTCATACGCTCTCGTAAATTCTACTATGTCGCGTGGAAAACGTAAACATCTGAAGTTGTAAAAATAAAGATACGGCGTTATCAATGAACTGTAACTAAAGAAACGTAAAGCTGAATAAATAACTAAAGGATTAAAAGAATGAACGCAAGATAAAAGGTGAGTTTAATTTCAAAATACTTTTAAATACAGAATACTTTATACTTATACTATTTAAATGAAATGATCTTAATAAGAATAAAGATTTATAAATAACGAACTGTAAATTATACTACCAGGGTTAATGTACTATTGAATATAATTAGAGGCATTGAGAACTGGGAAATGAGCTTGTTAATATTTCCTAACATTTCTTTGTTAATATTAAGGAAAATAATGCATACAAAAATATGAAAATCGGTAGTATTATACAGAAATGTTTGATAAACACGCTGATGCAGACAGTTTTCAAATCGAAGAATTATTTTAAGAGATATTTAATGCTAAAGTTGGACAAAATCGTTCCACTAAAAAAGTTTTATAGGAGCAAAAACTATCCATGGGAATTTAATCATTTTTAGATCATTTTATACGTTATAATTTCCCGGTGTGCAGAATTAATTTATTTTTTTAATTTGATTCATTTTTCGAGGTTTTATTTCTATTTTAAATTCAAATTTTCAGTATTTCGAGAGGTATTTTCTACTTATTTTAGAAAATTGTACTAATTTAACCTGTTGCCAACTGTATAAACAACGGAAACAATAATGTTTGCTTCAAATTAAAAAATTATTTACACGTGACTATTATAAATAGAAAAGATACTTTCAAATTAAAATTAAATAATTGCGTAATTATGTACAAAAAGCAGGAACTTATTGAAAATTACGTCATAAAAAGTATACACGTGAATTTTAAAAGAGAAAGGATATTGTAAAATAATAAATTCATTAACATGCGTTAGAAGTCTCAAATAGGAGAAATTACATCATATTTACGTCACATTACAGTTATTACATAAAATGAACACAAAATATTGCAAAACGGTTTAAATTTAGAAATTGCGTTAGACATTTATGTGATATTTTGGAGGATCTTTTCAGCTACTTTTGCTAGGAAAGCGCAAATAATATTTCATTTCTAACAAAAGTATTTTATGTGAATATTTAAAAGAGAAAGAATAGCTTGGTCAAAATTACGTCAGATTAAAAACGATTAATTTAAAATGCCTCATTTAAAAGAACTTTCTTTTCGCTTTGTTAAAAAATACCAGGAGACAAAGACTGTTTACTTAATTCCTTTTATATTAGCTTATTTTGAAATGTTGTTACACGTGTCTACGTCATCAAGTTATTTTTATTTTGACGTTTTATTTGTATTTTTATTAATGTTGTACTAATTTATTTGTTCTATCGTTATTTAAAATAAAAATTATGTCAATTTGTATAATTTGGCGATTTATATAATTTGGCGAAATTGGTCGACGGGATAATCAAGTAGTACCGCAGCGGATTTGGCGTTAAAATTCCTCAATCAAAGAGAATTGAATAGAAATCCGTTTATAGGGAGATCGCCACTGTTTTTTAAATTATAATTCAATCTTTCGAAATCTTTTTAAAGCCGATCAAATTAGCGTGCCTTTAGAGTCTGCGGAATCCGGACGGGGGTTGGCGAGCGTAGCTCGTAGGGGGCCGAGCCCCCTAGTGTTTTAAAAAATTCGATTCAAAATAAGCTACAAGAAAGAGTATTTTGAATCGAATGCAAAGCGTGAATCGAAAGAGCAAAGGCGCACCAGTGCTGTTATCTCTGCTTGTCGAACAAAAGAAAGAAAATGTTATTTGTATTAATTTTTAGTTATTTTAATTTTCTATACTGTTTTTCATACTAAAAGAATGTTTGTCGCTTAAAACGTCTTTTTTTTATATAAAATCTTGTATCATTTAAATCTCCTAATTAGATTCATTTTACATTTGTGTATATTGTGTATATATATTTCTTTTTTTATGTATAACTTTAATTTCTTTTATGTGTTTATGTTATTTGTATATTTAAATTTTCTATACTGTTTTTCATAGTAAAACAATGTTCGTCGATTAAAACGCATCTTTTTTTGTAACATCTTGTATCATTTAATAAAACACTTATTAGATTCATTTAATATTGGTATACGTTGTGTATATAGTTTAATTTTTCTTTTTGTAACTTTAATTCCTTTAATCTGTTTATTTTATTTTTATTAATTCTTAGTTATTTAATTTTTCTATGCTGTTTTACATAATTGTACTTACTTTTTAAAGCAATGTATGTTGCCGATAACTCATTTTTAACATCTTGTATCACTTAACAACCTCTCTTTAAAATTTTGTTGTAATTATTCGCGGCATTGGCTAAGATTCTTATGTTATGATGCCACATTTTCTTATCAGAAATAAGCTGTAGTAATTTCAAAAATGTATATTGGTTCTTGACATTTTTCATCACACTAGCAATCTAAACTTTTGCTCAGCTTCATCTTTTTGCTTAGACTTTTCGTCAATGAGTACCCGCCCTGATATAAATTTAACCACACCCATATATTCCGTTTTGTTAGTAAAGTTTTTCTTACTAGCTGCAGTTCTTTTAACATGTGTAGTTTTTTAATGTAGGGGAGAGTTGTACAATACCAGGTAGGAGGGTAAAACCGGGTAGCGCAGATTCCTCCTTGATTTGAACTTTTGTCTATCGGTCAATACGAGGAATTGCTTGTCGAACATCATTACCGCATTTGTAGCTGAACGAAACCCTACTGTGTGAGGTTATTTTTTGTGTGAAGGAGTTTATTTGAATTACTTTTAAAAATTGTTTCGTTTGATTCTATGTTTTACGCATATATTGACTGTTTATCAGCATATTAAATAGTGGTAATTACTATTTCAAATTCTTTGCTTTCCTACTAGTATTTTGACAGTATTATTGATCTTTTACTACAGGACCAATAAAGTTGCCATGTTTTTAAATCTGTGTCATGTTGGGGTAAAACAAGGTACTTAAGAGAAGATCAGAACCGGGTATCCGGTTTTGTCCTACACTCATGGAATGATATTTTTTAGGTTAGTTATTAAATTAGCGTAAAGTTGTAATTTGCAATTTAATGCTGTTAAGTACTGTTAACCCCTTGATGTGTCATTCATGGCACCTGTAAACTCTTACTACAAAAAGGTGGTGAGAAGTGATTACTTTCTAATCCTGGGTGATCTGTAAGAATTTACTAAATTGGAAAATTATCCAAAACTGCATTTTTCAGAGCAGCAGTTGCAATTACTCCAATCAGACTAATTGAGAAAACAGGGATTTTCCCCTACAATAACGATGTTCTTCCAGCCATCTTTTTCTCCTTCGGAAATGACAGGGAAACACATAAAAGTCAGTGATAACACACCTTGGTCTATGCAGCCATAGGCTGGAATTGCTGCAGCAATAAATATTTCTGAAATATCACACAATAATGAAGCTTTACCTTCTACATCTAAAAGTGTTGACATCACATATCCAGCAGTTGACAACATCTAGCCTTTTCCATCGACATCTCAGATTGTGTAACCGAGCAATTTGCATTTCCAATTTCACCTAAAATGTTATTATCCCCTCCCCAGGAAGACTTTTGAATTGTGAGAAGAGCTGGCAAAAGAAGGGGAAAACTCTTATTTTGATTTCTTCGCCCTATAAATTAGAGCTGGAAATATATATTAAGGAGAAACAAGCCAAACAGATGCAAAACGAAAATAGGAGATTCATAAAAATAAAAAAGAAATTAAGAATCAACAGAAAAAAAAACAGAAAAGGTTAAGGAGAAATCCTCAGAAGATGAAGAAGATAATGAAGCCTGGATGTTTTCGATGAAATTTACTCCACTTCAAAATCCATAAAAGCTAGATACAATGTTTGAAATGCCACGGATTGGCACACGAAGTATGTAGTATAAAGAAGAATATGATAACAAATTCAGTTGTGATTTTAGCAGTTAAAATAACTCTAAGACTTCCAGTGTAAAATAGGTAGGCATATACGATGTAGAAAATTTGCCACATATTTATTTTTGACACATGGAAGAACACATGTGCAATTTCATTTTGTTAAAAATAACAAAAATGTATTTCTTTATTACATTAATCAAGAATTTTTTTTGACAAAAATGAGTTTTCCAGGAGCTTTAAATGAATACCCAGTTTTACCCAACCAGTAGTGTAAAGCAGGATTTTTGCTAATGTCTGAAAAAAGCTATTTTTTTATATAATCAATTATATTTTTCATCGAAAACAATATGTTTTATTATAGTTTTATTATAATTGCTGTATTTGGCGGACATATCTCGATTATACAAGGCAGATATTTTAATACAAAAAAGTGTTTTTAGTCCTTTTTTTTTAATTTATTGTGTCCAATAATAGTAATATTAAATAAAACTGTGGGGATGAATTATAAAAAATTTGATTTTCAAAATTTCTAGTATGAATTCAGAATTTCTGTTTCAAGAAAAGCACCAAACTGAGAACCTTGGCCCCATGTTTGAAACGACTGCTTCGGACTCATATCCAGCAGAGCTTTCTCTGCTCCATAAGGCATAAAAAACATTAATTTGTTAACCGTAGAGTATCGTGGGGTTAAGGGGCTCCGCCTTAGAAATTTTTCCCAAAAAGGGCTCCGCAAGCCCAAAAGTTTGGGAACCACTGCTCTAGAGGATTAAATTTCAAACACTATTTTGTCTTTATCTCCATAATTCTGATTCTTTTTTTAATGCAAAAAATTTATAGTTTGCACAAATTTTGGACTTGAGGAAAAGAATATAAAAGTCTTCTACTGTATGTATATGTTCCAGAACTATTTCGCCATGTTTACAAGCAGTGTTGTAGTCGTAAAAAAAGCAGTGAGTATATGGTAAAGGCACAGGGTATATGCTGATGTCGTGAATGTTCATAGCTAGGGTATACACTAATGCTTTTTTTGAGAAGCAGAGGGTATACAGAGCTTCTTTAAAAAATCCAGAAGGTACACGACTTATATCCCCGTATACGCTCTACTATATATTCCTGTTTACAAGATAAGTTTTGATGTATGAAATGATCTATATAATGCACAATTCTATAGTCCATTTTATAAATAAAAATCTTTATTTGGATATTAAAGTTGCTAAATCCTGTGTCACCTTATGTCCCATAAAACTCTCAAAAATCCTCACGACTTGTGTCCAAGGACTTTACAGATTTCACATCATTTTATTTACATTTTAAAACTTCATCAAAATAATCATAATGTTTATAATAAATATGTTACATATAATAAATGCTAGTATAATAATCAGTATATTTAATTAAAATAAACTATTCATTAAATGAAATTTTTTTATTTCTTTTACTATATTTGATAAATAGTAGTTCAAAAGCCATTATTTTAAATTGTAAAATAATTTAAGAACACTGCAAGCAGTTCTTGTTCAATCACAAAAGTCTGCCACTAAATAATTTTAACACAGTAGAAGATCTTTATAATCCATTTACCTGTATATGTATAATGTATTTCTCAGATGTAAACAATGAATTTTGCAATTTCAGAGTCACCTGTATTTCACAAATATTGCAATCTCTTGGAATACTAAATTTAATACATTTTCATATTTAACACATTATTTTGGAGTTTTTTAATGAAAAATCAATAAATCTGGTGTCTCGCTTGTTCTAGGATTCTGCTGGAGATCTTTATAATGCAATTATCTATATAATGTATTTCTGAGATGTAAACAATGAATTTTGCAGTTAATAAGCACCTGTAATTTGCCTTGTTAAAATATCTTCTATTTCCTTTAACTCTAAATTTAATATGTTTTTGTCTTTAACACCTTATTTTGGAGTTTTGTGATGGATACATTGTTACGGTAAAATACCTTTATAAAAAAATTCGGTACTACTTAGTTATCCTGTCGACCAATTTCGCCAAATTATACAAATTGACATAATTTTTATTTTAAATAATGAAATAACAAATAAATTAGTATAGCATTAATACAAATAAAACATCGAAATAAAAATCACGATGACATAAACCCGTATGTAGCGTTACATATTGGTTATGAGAGTTCCGAGAATATGGTAATGAATTTAAGATAATTTTCATAGATAATCACCCCATATTCACATTTGAAATCTCAAAACCCACACACCCAACACCACACTATGGCCGGAGCGACGGTTCCAGTACATAACGCTATGAAAAGTTCAATAAAAACCCTTACAATTAAAATCAATCTCCTTTGCATTAAATCATTTAATTGTATTTAAAGTTATGAGAAATATCTCTTAAATCCCAATGCTATCAAGTAAATATTCACGATTAATCTGTTTATCATTTATTTTGAGAATCAAGCTGAAATTAAGAGAATCAAAATGATTAATCTCACCCTTCAAGATATACCTGCAATAATCATCTTAAAACAAATATGCACAAACACAATAAACACAACAAAGAAGTGAATTTTAATGCATGTTTATTTACTATTTTTATGATTATATACATAGAGAGAAAGGATCTGTGCAGATCAAAGACAACATTTCACAGTATTAACATAATGCTCAATGAGCATTTAGAAATAACAATTTATGACGTCATTGAAATACTCAATTTTTTGACTCCATAGAATATAACAGTTGAGCACATAAGGTAAGTGAGATTTTTGATAATATTTAAATAATTTTTGAGCCCATAATAGTCCAGGCAATAGGGAATTTTACCTAGCAAAATTAATGGTAGTTCTGGAAATCGGCTTACTTTATGTTTTTTGGGTCGCTGAATCCGAATTTGTAACTTCCAACCAAAATTTGGGGGGATTGCCGGGGGAAATTTTGGTGGAAAGTTACAAATTTGGATTCAGCGACCCAAAAAACATAAAGTGAGTCTAAATCCAGAACTAGTGTTAATTTTTCCAGGTAAAATCCCCTATTGCCTGAACTTCATAACTTAGTGCATACAGCGCGGTAGTGCATGTTCAGAGGCAGCCCTACCCCTCCCCTTTCATCCTAAGTCATAATGTCATATATCCTATTTGTTGCAAATTTTGTCTAGTTTCTGAATTGCATAATGCTTTTCCCCTAAAACTATAAGAAATTTAAATTAAAAACAACTATTTGAAAAGGTTTTCGGGGGGGAAAATTTTGGGGGAAGTTAAAAATTTAGATTCAGCGACCCAAAAAACTTAAAGTAAACCTTATAGAGAAAGTTCGGAGGGGAGATGGGAGGGTGGATGTAAACTTGTGAGTGGTTAAGTGGAATTGCGCAACTTAGTTCACGAAGCACCACATGCATGTTCCAAGGCAGATCCCCCCCCCCCTTTCCCTTCATCATAATGTCATATATCTAATTTGTTGCAAATTTTGTCTACTTTCTGAATTTCTAGATACTTTTCCCCTAAAACAATAAAAAAAATTGATTTTTTTAATAAAAACCTTTTTTGGGGGCATTTTACCAAAATTTGGGGGGGTTGCCAGGAGAAATTTTGGTGGGAAGTTAAAAATTCGGATTCAGCGACCCAAAAAACATATAGTAAGCCTTTTTTTAGAACTACCATGAATTTTGCTAGGTAGAGCCCCTATACGGTCTCTATTGCCTGGACTATAAGGTAAGTGAGACTTTTGATAATATTTAAATAATCATCAAAATAATAAATCATTTAAATTTCATCCTAAAAATTACGCTGCACAGCACATGAAATGCCATAAAGTTCTAGTTCCAAATCTGGCAAGAATCAGTTATTAGAAACTGATTAGCTCTAAAAAAAAAAAAAAAAAAAAGGCTATTTCCCTTTTTAAAAGTTCAAAGCTAGAAATTCTGTTTTACTTCAGTTTATCGCGAACAAACGTAGAACTGCAGATGAATTAAAATTTTCTGGCTCCTTCCTTTCAAAGTACGGATTATGGTAAAGGCAAAGTTCAATGGAAATAAATACAAAAATTAAGCTCTCACCTCCACGCATTGATCGACGATTTTCATATATACATTAAATGGTGAAAATACCTCCTTCACTTTATATCAATATTGTGTCATCTTACATTTCAAAAGGCCTGTTATTTCCATGACGCCAGGCATCAAACGACAATAATGAAAAACACTCGCCTTCTTCAGATTCTTTAGTACTTGACACTGGCTTCAAAGTGCTAATTTAAATATTACGCATCATAACATTATTGTTGTATATAGTTATTACAAAATAAAGAAGATTTAAAGGACTATGTGTCTATAGGAAGTCTCACCCACTGATGTGCCAATTTATTATCACGACACACCGGCCGGCAGCCCTTACGTCCTTCCTCTTTCAAAGCCAACAGATCAGAGAGGAAAAAAACTAGCGTGGGTTAGGAAAGAACAAACTTTAGCAGGAAGCATTGTGATTGACTGTTTTGACAATGTTCTCAAACGAAGTCAGAAGGAATGTTATTTGAAAAATGAATCAAAATAAATTGTATTTGAATTAAAATCAAAGTGATAAAATTTATTATAAATGGGAAAAATTAATTTAAAATGTATATTTATTTTCTAAATGAATTTTGACAAGAATTTAATTTGGATAATTGTTTATTTTTATTTTCCAATGATCTTGAGATTGAAAATAATTTTTTTTTAATTTTATAAGAATATTGTTTATTTTTAATGTAAAATAAATTAGGTATTATTTCTTAATTTTTGATAGCTGAAAAATTTCGGAAAAATATAAAGGTTAAAAATTATATTTGAAATATCTTTTTAAAGAATGGCAACACGAAAATGAAACTTTGAATTTTAAAAGTAAATAAAGATCGTTAGAAAGATAAAGTCATAGCCGTCTCCATATTTTGAAATGTTAAAATTTAAGGGGGTAGTTATTATTAAATTAAATATTTAAATTGTTTTATGAGGGGAAATGTTATGTTATGTTTTTATGACATAACAAAGTGCAACTTGCTTAAAGTCAAGTTAATGTGACATTTACGATCAACCATTATTGGCATTTAATCTTATAGTTTGGCGATAGATTTTTGGTCAACAGGATAACTAAGTAGTACCAAAAATTCTATATAACGCAATTCTCTGTAGAATACACAGCTTCTGTAATGTAAACACTGAATTTTGTACTAAAGAAAAGCCTGCAATTCATATTGTAGAAATATTGCTACAGTGTTGAATCCAGACACTTTTTCCGGGAGGGACTTCTGTGGCTCCAGAGAGGGGCAAATTATAGAGTTACGGGGAGGAAATTGCACTTTTTGACGATTGAAATCACAAAATCTGAAATCTTCCTGAGGAGGCCACCTCCTGAATTCAACACTTAATTGCTACCTTCTAGAGCAGCGGCTTCACAATCTTTTTTCTTTCACGTATTTCTTTTTTAGGCTTTTAATTTTGAAATATCCCCCCCCCCCCCCAAATCTCATAAACATGCCCCCTTTTTTCCTCCATTCAACATGCTCTTTTTTTCATTAGTAATCATATCACATCCATATAATAATTCGATATAAATTACATTTGCAAGTTAATATTATTTTTTTATGGTATTAGCCAAACATTAAGAAAAATCAATATAGCATTCAAAGAAATTTAACAATCATACCATGGATTATTAATCAAAATTTTTTTACAAAGTACATTAAAATTGGAAGATCTCGTGATTTAGACGATCTGCAATTATTAGTAAACACAGGAGAATAACAAAAAGTGGTTAATTAAAGTTTTTGGGAAGATGGGGGATAAAGAAATAAGTATTCATGCAATATGCTTATCAGTCAGCGTAGCTACTGAAATTGCATTATCAATGAATTATTAAGTATTGTGTGCCTTTTCCCTTATTTTGAGTGTAACATATTGGATTTGCACATGAAACTAAGTTTGTAATCTAAAATTATCAAGTTTCCTTATGTGTTTTCAGTTAAACCATTTTTGTGATTTCTGTCATTATTGATTACTCTTAGCAGTCCCACCACATACCCCAGGTTGGGAACCACTACTCTAGAGGACTAAATTTCAAACACTATTTCATCTTGACCTCCATAATTCAGATTTTTTTTAAATGCAAAAATAGCTATCATTAAATGGAAAAAAATTTGGAAATATGTAACATAAATGATTTTCTCCAGGTGTAATTTGATCATGTTTATAAGATAATTCCACAGTATATGAAATGATCTATATTATGCAAAAATTTATAATTTGCACAACTTTTGAACCTGAGGAATGCAATATAAAGTCTTCTACTGTATATTGATATGCATATGTTCCAGACCTATTTTGCCATGTTGATGTACGAAATGATCTGTATAATGTATAATTCTATTTTCTCCATTTTATAAATAAAACTCTTTATTTGGATATTAAAGTCTGCTAAATCCTGATTCACCTTATGTCCCATTGAATCCTCAAAAATCCTCACAGCTTGTGTCCAAGGATTTTGCAGATTTCACATCATTGTTTTATTTACATTTTAAAACTTCATCAAAATAGTCGAAATTTTTAATGAATATATTACACATAATAAATGCTAGTAATAATCAGTATATTTAATGAAAATAAAAGTAATTTATTAAAACAAACTATTTAATGAAATTTTTTATTTATTTTACTATATTTGTAAATAGTGGTTCAAAAACCATAATTTTATATTGTAAAATCATTTAAGCACTCTGCAAGCTGTTCTTGTCAATCACACAAGTCTGCCACTAAAAAAATTTAATACAATAGAAAATCTTATCAACACCTAGTACATCTTTAAATTAACTATATATTGATATGTTCCAGACATATATGAGCATGCTTATAAGGTAAGGTTAATGATAGATGAAATATGATCTATATAATGCAAAATTCTGTAATATGCATAGCCTCTCATCTCAACATTTACATTACAAAGATCTTTTACTGTATTTATCATATTACCTCATATGTAGCTCCCTGATCGAAACCCCTAAAGATTTAATATCTGTGAGTGCTCTGGAGAGGGCATCAGAACCACATTATAATTTTTTCATACATAGCACAAATTACTCAGCTTAGAATTCACCAATCAACCAATCAAAACATTGCCATCTTAATTTTTTGCCACTGACTTTATTTACCTCAGAAGTAGTTAAGATTTTTCTATATTACAAATCCTAAAGGCATTAATAGTTTGCAAAAAAAAAAAAAAACTGACTTCAATAATAATTGAAATATAAGAGTTATATGTTAAATAAAAATTTAACTTGAATAATAATTGAAATATAAGTGTTATATGTTAAATAAAAATTTAATTTTCGGCGATTGCATTTTTTGTTTTGTAAGAATTTGAATAATTTTTTAAAAAGTATTAACAGTGTAGAAGCATAAAAAATTTCAAATGGGGATTTCATGCATGACCTATGTGAATTATAATATTGCTTGTAAATCATGAGGGATTGCAGTCTCATGATGCTGCAAAGATCTATTACTGCAAAACCAGTACTCTACGGTTAGTTTAAAGGAAGTGCAAAATGCCATTATTAATTTCCTAACAAATATAGGACATAATTCTTTTTACAGCAACCTCATATCTTCTAATATCCCATTCAGACTTAAGCTATCTTATACCCCAATTTTTAGTAAGTACGTCCCAGAATTACATCACTTGTTCACACTCTAAATCTCATCTAAGATAACTCATTGTGTCTGAGATGTGAACAAATGGAAAGTATATGTATGTGCAGTGCATAAGTTAAAATCAAACTCAGCTGCCAGTTAATTAAAGCAAACTCCATACACAATCATAGTAGGGGGAGGGGGAACGGGTAGTGGCTTGGTTGTATCTAGCCACAGAAAGTTCAAACTAACTCAAAGTTAGTGGCTCTTTCTCAGAGAGTAAATTTGGGAGCTTGGGTGTGTATGGTGATTTGGGGGGGGGAATTTAGATGATTATTATTAGTAGTAAGCATTGAAGGTTTCTGATTAGTTTTTAAAAAGAATTTTAAAGGTTTGAATCTTTACGTTGAAAGAAAGAGAAAAAGTAGGATATTTTTTTCTTTTTTTTGGGGAGGGGAAGAGGGGGTGGTGGTATAATTTGTATTATTCATTATTTATTGTTGCTAAAGAGCAATAAATGGACCAGATTTTTTTTTTTTCTACAAATATAAAGAATTAAAATATTTTAAATTCTTTGTATGTTGGGGGGGGGGGAGGGGGGGGGGTAAAACAGGGATGAAGTATAAATTTGGGAGGTTACGGTGATAATTTGGATGATTATTTCAAATAAATAGTAATTTTTCCATCTGAGCAAAAACATCCAGGCTGGGACTCAAAGTCAGAATATTTGGCTTTATTTCGCAGATGCTCTTCCAATTGAACTATCTGGACAACACACCAAACACAATAGTTGCTCAAAACAACCATTTGGTCATGACACAAGTTATAATTAAAAGTGTACTTGATTATTTAGTATTTTATTAGTAAGGAATGAATGTCGCAGATTAGTCTTTCTAAAAAGCTTTTAAAGATTTTAAATCTCTATGGTGAAGGGAGAAAGGAGCAATTTTGTTGAACAAGGGGATAATTAATAGTAATGTTTTTTTTATTGTCACTACAGAACTTTAAACAAGACATAAGAGTTTTCTATATACAACTAAAGATTTAAATTTTTTTTAATGCTGGGGAGGGGGAGGGAGTGTAAATTTAGTAAGTTAAGGATTAATTTATCTATTTATATTAATGAGTAATGAATGTTGCAGATTATTATTTTTTTTTTCATTCAAACTACAGTTGAAAAGATTTTAATTTCTGTAAGCTGGAAACATGGTTGCAACGTGGGATGTGGAGATTTAAGAGTTCAGTGGATTATTTTATATGATTTATTATTTATTGTCAGTAAAGAACATTAAATAGGAAAGGTGGAAGATTATTTCATAATTAAAGAATTTAGAATATTTTAAATTTCTTTGTATGCACTCGGGAGGGGGGGGAAGGGAAGCAAAAATTTGTAGGTTAGAATTTGATTTAGATAAGATTTAATTACTTTTATTAGTGAGCAATGATTGTATTTTAAATAAAAAGGTTTAAAGAGTAATATTTCTTTATATTTTTCTTAAGAAAGTAAACTTTTTACATAGTAAAATTTAACATAGATTTCTATATCTTTGAAATAAACCATGAAAAAACCCCATTTTGCATATTACTTCCATATCCTACTAAAAAATTCTTTAAAAAAATCAAATACCACTGCCCTCTTTACAATTGAAATATGAAGTATGCTTTTTTTTTTTAAAGGAGGGGGGGGGGGACATTAAAGGTGAATGGAAATCATGATTATGAGTTCATATCATTCGTCTTTAATTTTTTTTTTTTTTTTTTTAATCTTTTTATTATCAATTTTAAAAAAAGTAATGATATCGATACAAAAACCCTTAACAGGTTAAAAGTTTGTGACACAGCACTTTATCTTATTGCTATAAGAGTTTTAAATATGAAACTTAAAAATAATGATATCAAATTTTAAGTGACACTATGCTATTAATTAATGTATGTATATATATACATATATATTATTTATTTCATCATTTTATTTTTGTTTTATTTATTAATTGCATGTGTAAGAATTCTGTTAAATTTGAAAGGATGTATAAAATTTTTTTCATTGATGCGTTATCATGCATATCTTTCATAAATTCAAAATATGAATTTCAGATATCAAAATTTAAGTGCGCCTTGATGTAGCTTTAAACAATGTTTTAAAATTCAATTTTAATTGTTTTCAGTCTGGCTAAATATATTTACACATCTAACCAAGACTTTTAATTTTCCAATACACTGTTAAAAATATCACTCTCACTGAACCTATACAATGCACTGAAATGTATTTATATGAATAAACTGATTTATCTTTTGTGCCACGCTATCCAAAATCAAAAGTAAAATTTATGTAAATAATTTCTTTGCATCATTGTATCCAAACTAAGTGAAATGTATGCAAATGGATAATATGACATAGAGCTGTTGCAAAGCGAGTGTATTCATTACTAAGTAACAGGTATTCTCTCTGATACGAAGTACCTAATCGTTACTTTGGAATGTTATTCGTTACTACAGAACTAAGAAACAAACTTCAAACACTACCTTCATTTTGTGATTCATGAATGGAGCCAAATAGTCTGTCTGATCGGGAAAGAAGAGAATTTATGTAGATTACTATGAGATCGTTTATTCTTTCAGTGACTGTACTTTTCATTTCTCAGATATGAAGTGTTATATGCCTTTTTCAAACATGGGGAGAATAATTGATTTTTTTTTTTTTTTTCCTTTTGACTAAGAGATTAATAACATTTCCATGAATGTATTTAAGGGTGTATTCTGATGCAAACTGCTTATTTTCCGATTCATTTTTAAATTAATTTTTGCTCTCAAATGCATCAAACTGGAAAATTCTCTTATTTAGAAACTGCATAATGTGCCATGCTTCTCGAATTTTTGATAAAAGCAGAAAATATTGTTAAAAATGCTGTCAAAGTTAGCATTTTGAACCGAATTTTCCGAAGCGGGAGATCTGGGGAAAAAAATGGTCTACTGAGAAAATAATTGTTTAAAAATCAAATTCTAATTAATTGAGTACAAAATGAAATCACACGGCCTCTTATACATCTCTTCAAAAATCACCTCAGCAAGTTTCATGTTTTTACTTTTAAAAATGAGTCTGAAAATGTCTCAGAAAATCTCGAGCTGTTGAGGGTGGAAAAATATTTTTTCGAACACACCCTTAAACAAGTAATATGAAAAATTTGTTTTTAAAGTCAATTCCTACTTAGGTCGTCAAAAAAAATTTAATGTAATCCCTTAAGCTAATATTAGTTTTTGTTGCATTAAAATATCTCAATTTGTTGATTTTCTATAAGCAAGTAGGTTTACAATGGAAGTCTAGGAAAATTTGGTGAAATATTAGAGATATCGCCAAGTTGGCATCACTATTGGTGATTCATTTTGGTCACCAAATTTGGCAATATATCGCCAAGCTGGCAACAAACTTGGCAGTATTTGGCGACAGAACAGGGTCCACCCTATGGTAATCTCCCTTACAGATATGAAGATGCATTAAATGCTTTAATAACCAATGGCTGCCATTTTGTCTCCCGTGTAAAACTAAAATTAATTAAAATTTAATTAATGAATTAGTATTTGAAAAAACTGTATTAACATCAATTGTCATCCAGTACAAGTTTAAAAAAATTTATTTCAACTTGATAGGATGAATAATAAGTATTTTATTAACAATTGAAAATTTGAACAAGATATATAAATAAATAAATAAATATAGGGAGAGTGGTAACTAATAGTAGGAATTGAAAAAGGGAAGCATGGATCCAAGCAATAAAGAGACAAGATGAATTTATCATTTAATATTTTATTTAGACTAATTTCACATTAATTAGGCATTTAATCTATTAAGATTGCTCATAATTTTACTGTAAAAAGAACTAAATCTTGTAATAGAATAAAATATTCGTTATAGCAGTATTTAAGGAATGATAAAGTATTTCTATGAAACATAACTTTTTAAATCATTGAATTCTACTCATACTTGCATAAAATCAGTAGGTGCTCTTGACCAGAAATTTAAAAAAAGATTAGTGTCTCTCTTTTTCCTGAAAATTCAAAAGATTATTTTTTATAATACAATGAAAATGGGTGTTTTGGACTGAATTTCTGGACGTGGCAGAAATTGAAGGGCCATCATATAAAAGCATTTGATTATAGCTTGAACTGCAATACATTTATCAAAAAATGAAAAATGCTATTTGATTCCATCCATATCATTTTCATGACTGCAAATTTTATGATTTTATGCATTGGACAGTTTATGAATGTGTCAGAAAGTTTTGCGATGTTGAGCGGAAGTATGTTTTTGAAAATCGGTTTAATGTTAGTTTCCGTTATAGACAGGTTCCATTGTCACATGTTTTACTGGTTTCTATAAGCAGTGGACATTTCTATTTAAGATATCCAATTACTATTTTTTTCTTTAATACATATAGTAATACTTGCTGAGATGGAATCACGAGAAACCACAGAGGAATTCCGTTTTAGAGGCATTTTTCGTTTCAGCAGATGAAATTGCATTGTATTATTTTCATGGGAATGGACCTTGGAATATTTCAATTCAAGGTAGAATTCCACTTTCACAGGTTGTATTTATTTATTTATTTATTATTATACTGTGATTGTTTGCACTTTTACGCAGATTTCTGTTACAGAAAGGTTTCATACAAAATTTTATTATGTGTTTATGTGACGGTCACAAATTCTTGCAAACACCTCGCATACGGTATATAATTATATTTGCTGCAGTCTTGTAATGATATATTTCATATGTAGTACTTTGAATGATCAGTTTTATTTTTTATGAAATGTTAAATCAGTGCAAGCATCCAGATAGATTTTATCTTTTATTTTAACGAATAGTTAAAACTAATTATAATCGAAAAAACACTGAAAATTAGAAAATACATCAAATATATGTGTACTAGTACTTACAATAATTTTTAATATCCGTTTTCTAAAGAGTAACGAAAGTAACAAGTAATGAATACTTTCTAACAGGTAGTGCATTTGAAAATAACAAATACATATGGGTGTTCATTTAGTCGTTACTTTTACAGCACTAATATGACACAAAGAAATCATTTACATAAATTTTATTTTTGATTTTGGATAGTGTGGCACTAAAGATCCCAGAAGCAGAATTTTCTGTGTCAGTCTGCAGCAAACTAAAATTTATCTGCGACCAAATAAACCTACTATCATAAGAAATAACAGAAACACTTAAAGTAAGCAAAATTTCCATTTATAAAGAAAATATAATTTATAAGGATACAACAAATAACATAAATCTAGAGACTTAAAGCAAATTTCAGCTATTTTTTAAGCCCAGCATTTCTTTTTAAGTTGGTGAATTAATCTGCAAGGTTTAAAATAATCTGCAGCACCCGCTTCCGTGCTTCACTGTTTCTGCTACTGGGCTAAAGATAAATCAATTTATTCATATAAATACATTTCAGTGCATTGAATAGGTTCAGTGAGAGTGATATTTTTAACAGTGTATTGGAAAATTAAAAGTCTTGGTTACATGTGTAAATATATTTAGCCAAACCGAAAACAACTGAAATTGAATTTTAAAACAAATTGTTTAAAGTTACATCAAGGTGTTACTTGAATTTTGATAGCATATTTTTTAAAACTCATATTTTGGACTTATGAAAGATGTGAATGATAAAGCATCAATGAATAAATTTTTATACACCCTTTTAAATTTAACATTCTTACACATGCAATTATAAATAAAACAAAAATAAAATCATGAAATATATATATATGTATAACATATATATACATTAATTAATAACATAGCATCACTTAAAATTTGATATTATTTTTAAGCTCCATATTTAAAATTCTTATAACAATAAGATAAAATGCTGTATCACAAACTTTTAACCCATTAAAGGTTTTTGTAGTGATTTAATTTACATCAATATTATAAAAACGATTTACAATAAAGCAACAGAAAACATACCTTTGGACAGATAAAAAGCAAATATCAAGATTGAAAAAGGGTTAGACAGGGAAACACTATTTCGCCTAAGTGTTTTACTGCTGTCTAAAAAAATGTTTCTAAGAAGCTGGATTACAAAAACAAAGGGATTAGAATAAATAGGGTACAACTAAATCTTCTCTGGTTTGCAGACGACATTTTAATTTTCAGAAACAGTTTTCGAGCATTGAAATGTATATTAAAGGGTATAGCAGAAGCTAGCATTGACATGGGATTATAAATAAATTTATGAAGACTAAGGTAATATTCTGTTTATTTAGACCAAATAAGATTTCTTAATCTTAGTTACTTTTTACTTAGTGTTGCTGTGGGATCTACAGCAATACTAAGATTAAGAAAGTGCAGAGTTGTGTACCTTGGAACAAAATTGACGTCAGACAACAGCATCATGAATGAAATCAATAGGAGAATAAGAGATGGATGGCGTGCTTTTAAGAAGATCAATAATATTTTGAAGAGTTATAAGCTCTTTGTTTGAAAAGAAAAGTATTTAAACAATGTCTGCACTAACTTACGGAGCAGAGACATGGACGCTAACTTAACAGATGGTACAAGGATTATAAACAATACAACAAAGTGTAGAAAAATGCATGCTAAGCATAACTAGAAGAGACATAAAAATAGTGACCTAGATAAGAAGTCAGGTGAAAGTTTTTGAACATCATCGAAAGAATTTAATTGTTGAAATTGAAATTGGTTGGGCACATTGTAAGAAGATAAGACAACAGATGGAGTTACAAACAACCTACAGTTGTATACTAAAGATGTAAAATGACCATAAAGGCCAACCTCGGGTAAAATGGAGTGATAAATCATAAAAGTGGCTGGCATTAATTGGATGACCAAAAGAACTAGATAGGAAACAATGGACAAATCTAGAAAAGACTTACATCCAGCAGTGGATTGAAAACGGTTGTTGATGATGATGACATGAATATATATATATTATACATACATATATATTATACATACATATATATATATATATATATATACAGTCGAACCCCGTTATAACGAACTCCAAGGGACCAAAGGTTTTGTTCGCTATATCCGGTGGTTCGCTACATCCGAACCGTTAAGAAAAATGTTAGAGTTCACAAAATGTATAGCTCATTAGTTGCTATGCATATTCAATAACAATGTGTTACAAAATTATACATAAAATCTATTAAAAATTATCATTAATTAATTAAATCCATTACAATAAACTGATACAATACTAATTAAATTAACTAAAAATGAAGACAAATGGAAATAAATTCATTTTACCTTTAACTGTTGCTTTAATTGTTAGTCACACCTGCAGATTGGCTATCGTAAAAGGGAAAGAATGCAGTTGTTTTTACCCTTTAATAAACAGACTTATTGCTAATTTGCACAGTGTTTCACTGACCGGTATACATTTTCTTATGAAATTAGAGTCGAAATATTGTTTTCACAACTGTGGAAAAGTTAAAAAATTCAGTGGTCGACTGAAAAAAATGTTCGTTTTAGCCGATTCTTAAGATTTCGGAGGTTCGCTATAAAATGATAAATTAGCATTAAATACAATAGGAAACCGGCGGGACCAAAATTTTCGTTCGTTATATACATGAGTTCGTTATATACCGGGTTCGCTATAACGGGGTTTGACTGTATATTATTTATTTATTTTTTTTTTTTTTTTTTAACTAAAACAATTTTGAGTTTACTTTACTTTTGAAGGTGATCTTATACCAAAATCTGCAGAATTCACAAAGAGAGTCCCAGGCAGATGGCACCAGCAATCTCAAAACAAATTCTCAAGTGGTTTATATGTTACAATATGTATCGTTACAGCATCATGTATTTTGTATTTTCATTAATTTTACTTGTATAATTACTCAATGATCCAATACTCTTCATTAATTTATTGCTAGAAACAGATGTAATAATAGTCTAGGAATGTGATAACAGGAACAAGAATTCATACTTCAGATAAATAAAGTATACTAGGCTAGGCAGGGTTGCTGGCTTTTAGCCAGGCCAAAAAAACAGGCCGGCTTTTTTTGGTTTTAACTACTTTTAAAAAGCTGGGTTTTATTAAAAGTTGGTTTACAGCTAATTCATATTAAATTTAAATTAATTATTTTATACACTTATAGATATTTTCTATTAAAAGAATCAAATTTCTATTAAATTTTGTTAAATAAATAAGTCTTGACCACTAGAATGCAACAGTGAAGGCATTATATATCTAAAAAGAAATTATAAATATTGAAAAGAATATAAGTTAGACTTTAAACTGGTGTTTTAAAATTCTATATTACATAGCCCCACATATACTACACATTTTAAAGATTATATTTCATTAAACAATCACAAAATGTAGCACATCAAAATGGAAACATTCTTAATTCTTACGAGTCCATATGGAGAGATTACATTATAATCTTAAAAGAGAAATTAGAAAAGGGTATAATATTTAAGGAGAGTTTGGTACAGTAGCGCCAATTTTTGAAAAATATTGTGTGGGCTCAAAAATGTTTTAGTAAAGTAACATTTACAATTTTTTTTCTCTTAATGTGCATGTGTGTGGAAATAGGGGTGGGGGACGAACAAATGACTAAAGATGATAATTTGGAATCAAAATTATGGTTTTTCTAAGTTGAGAAAGATTTAACTATACATCCGCTGAAGGGTCTTTCAGTGCTCTTCTAAGTCTAGCTAATGTCTTTACTATTTTTCAAATAAAATTATTTTGAGAACGTCAGTAAAACGAAATTTTATTTCAGAAATTAAATAAAAAACAAAATAAATGTATGAAAATTGGGTGGGCAGAGAGATCAAATTATTGGGTGGGCTTGCGCCCCACGGGTCCATATAAGTTGACGCCACTGTTTTGGTACATAAGTGTATGTACCAAACCAGTAAATCTAGCAATTATACAAATTAAATAAATGAAATACATTCTGTAAGTAAAATTGAAATAAAATTAGTTTGTTGCCATTTAAAAGAATGCATATTCATGCATATGCTGTTCATAATCATAATATTGTTTTTACTAGTGAGAAATTGTATTTTTATTGTATGATTATGTATGATTTTATTTATTAATGACTAATGAGAAATAAAATAAGACTTGTATATTAATAGCCAGGGGTCGATCCAGGCAAAATTTGGGGCCTATTTAGGGCCCTTTCACAAAAATCTATTTAATAAAATAGGCCCCTTCACAAAAATAAATTTAATAAAATGGGCCTCTTCACAAAAAGAAATTTAATAAAATGGGCCTCTTCACAAAAAGAAATTTAATAAAATAGACCCCTTCACAAAATTCCTTTTAATAAAACAGGCCCTCTTCGTAACATTCTTTTTCATAAAAACTATTTTTAAACGTGTAATTTGTAAATAAAACCAGGTCACGAAAAACAAAAACTTTAGGAAGAGGATTTAAAGAAGTTTTTGTTAATAAATTCTTGGTTCGAATTTGAATAACTGGATTTCAACTTTTGTTACAAAATGTTATTTTTCACAAAAATATAAATTCACAAAAATAACTTTTACTTTTCACAAAATGGGCCCCAAGAATAAAAACCTGCATCCACACCTGATAGCTCTTAAAATTTGTTAAGTAATAAAACATTTAACTCAGTAATCATTGTGCTCTTTAATTTTATAAAGCTGTAAAAATGAAGAAGGGGTGGGGGGTGTTAAAGTTTAGTGTAAACCAGATAAAGCAGTTGGTATGGCTTTTTAAAATGTAACTGGCATATTTCCAATTCTCATTTCAAATCACTAGCAGATCCATCTAAGTTTATTTTTTGTATTATGTCTTCATTATTGAGAAATTGGGTTACTTATTGTATTCTAAATCAACTAAATGTCATTAAAACTAATTAAAAACATTTACTTTAAAATGTGTAGTCTATAATTAAGATGCTTCACTGTATAAAAACCAATTTTGGCCAAAAAAAGCCAGTTAAAACCAATAAAAGCCACCGGCGTGGCTTTTTTAAATTTTAGCCGGCTTTTTTGCAACCCTGACACTAGGTTACTGTTTTCTTGAATTTAAGATCACAATTTTAGATATTTAGATAATTCTTTATAAAAGTATCCTTTATTCCAGTAAAATCTTGTTATACAATCACCTGTTTTAAAAAATCCCCCCCATACAAAGTTAGTTTCTCAGTGTCCTGTGCAAAAAAAAAAATAAAGAAATAATTGTAAAAAAATCTTAATAAAGCATCACAAAAAAAAAGACCCTTGTTAAAACGCCACTTTAGACTTATAATTTTTCTTTTCTTTCTATAATACATAGCTGGAAAATTATAAAAGAATCAATTTCTGATGAGCAATTAAATAAGAGCGAGAACGAACTCGTCGAACAGAAACTAGAGAACACAAAAATTCCAAGGCATTGTAGCTGCATTATGTACCTCACATAGTTTAACTTCTTTTTTTTAAAAAAAATTGTTGTGTATTCAAAATTAACATTATGTACTTTTAAGGCAATATGTGAATAACAACTTTTCCCTACAGATATCAGCAATGGTAAAAACAACTGAACTGCGATAAACAATATTGAATATGTAGTATTACGTTTTATGTTAGTATTTGTTCCTGTAATTTAGTAATAAATAATGAGTGTTTAGAAATGAATAATTATTTAGTAAATATAATGCACATAAGTGTACACCACTAGTGAGAAACCTTCACACTGGCGACGAGGATTACTTTGTTTCATGAAGCTTATAAATATCGATACATTAAACTACTACTATGACTTCGGAAAAATTGCCAAGGTGAGAAATTTCTTATTATTCTGTAAAAATGGAAAAATTGGTTGAAGAATTAATTAAATAAAAGCGTTAATGGATGCACTAAAAGGGGAAAGTACCCTGAAGAATAATAAGGTTTCAGGTGTGCAATTCGAGAAATATGATTAATCATTAGAAAGTTTCGATACTTTCATGGATAGGTTTGAAGCATTTTTAGATATACAAAATGTACCTAAGGAGAAACGCACAAAAACACTAATATCAAGTTTATCAGCTAAGCTGTATAACGTGCTCCACAGAATCCCAGTAATCAGGAATATGAAATGCTTAAAAAGATTTTACAAGAGCATTTGAACCCTAAACCATTAATAATACCCAGCAAACATACGTTTTTGAACAGGAAACAAAATGAAGGGGAAAGCATTAATTCTTATCTTGCTAAACTTCACTCTTTAGCAATTACTTACAAGTACAATCAAATTATGTTGAGAGATGTCTTCGTTAGTGGTTTGCGAGCTAGGTCAATCTTAGATAGGCTGTTCGAAGCAGACGATATTCATCTCGATAAAACCGTTAAGATTGCTTTAGCAATGGAATGAGACACTAAAGGCGTTAATGATATAATGAGTAAGCCTCAAGGAATTAAAGCTGTTGGTGTATATAATGGAAAAACAGCACAATCTAAGAATACACAAAAGAAAAATAACATAGTATATTGTTCTAGATGTAACAGATCAAATCATAATAAATTTAACTAAGTTTAAAACTAGTAAATGCAGAGCGTGCCAACGTGTTGGCCACATTGAATGAGCTTGTTACTTCGCTAAACGGGCTAAACCAACCAGATTTGTGAAACAAACCAGTTTCATGTAAGCGAAACAGAAGTTCAAAATTCAGTTCCACTTCATAGTTTAGAAGTTAAGAACATTTCTATCAAAGAAGAATTTTCTCAGAGACCTCTCATAATAGTAATTGTAGAAATTGAAGGTAAATCTGTTGAAATGGAAGTTGACACGGGCAGTACGGTAATGAGTTTGAAGAAATTTAAGAGATTTCGAGGAAGAAAATCTGCCCTACGGACTTGACATTTAAGACATACAACGGGGAAATCCTTAAACCCCTAGGTTACTCAATGGTTAAAGTAAAATATAAGAATCAAATAGAGCAGTGGTGTAGTCGAGGGGGGACGTGAGGGGGGGCGGTGTCCCTCACTTTTTTATTTTTTGTCGAGCGTCCCCTTACTTTATATTTTCAAGGGGGACACTAGAGACACGGCAGGACGCAGACTTTCCAAACTTATTAATTTTTTTTTTTGAATGAACACACCAATAAATTAACAATTTTAGAAATAAGGCATTGATTTTTAATACTTTTGAACAAAGTTGAAAGTGCTTACTGTGCTGGTTCGCCTATTCACATTTTAACTTCCATAAGCTTGTTTGTACTGTGGCAAAATTTTATGTATATTTTTGAGGTTGAATGTAGTATATCACTATTGTAAATGACGTGTATAGCATCAGTATTTCGTTTACGCGAAAACAAAAAGAGAGTTCTTTCATATTACGCTTTATTGGCAGAAATTGTTTGAAATAGACATTAATGAAGTTATAATATTTTAAATATAACGAAAATGACATTTGAAATTCGTTACACGTTCCCTATCGGAAATAGCATTTATCGTTCGTTTACAGGGACATAAAAAATATTTCCAAACACTACAGTCCTTTAATGATAATTATTTGAAATGCATGGAAAACTATGGGAAACGATACTATGGAAAACTGTGCACAAAACATCTATAATACATTTACAAGGCCAGACAAAATAATCCATCACGTCATCTATGGGTTCAGTCTGAAACGTGTTTTCGATTATATTATAAGGCTCCCAACACATTTTAGTCCCCCAAAAGTATGAAAGGGGTCATTTTTATTTAAAAGAGGATTTCAAGGAATCATTTATATTAAAAAAGGAGACTAAAAGGGGCCAATCGTCAAAAAATACTGCACAGAAATTTTTCTAAATAAGCAAGCATTTTTTTTTTTAAATACCCTAGAAAATATGTCAATTCGTTATCTTTATAAAGATAGTCATTAAGCAGTGTACGCAGCTTTATTTAAACATACTTAAATATTCTACTGCAAGAAGATAGAAAGTGTTCAACATTGAGCACTCACCTTCATAATTCGCCTTAGAAGTACGAACTTTTAATTCAAATTTTTGAGTATTAAAATTTTAAATTAGTTTAACATATATATTGTTAATTATTAATATTAAACATTTTAATTCAGAAAAAGCATAGTATGGCAGCGCCCCCTGGGGAGTGATCAAAACTAATATTGAATCAAAAGAGTTATTCATAATCATCTTACATATTAAATTTTATAAAATTCCATCCCAAGCATGCAGAGATCTGGCTATGATGGAAATCCTTAAAAATGCGACACATAGTAACACCGCCTGTTAGGCGAAATACACAAAATCTAATCAGCATCAATTTATGTCAAGGGTTAATTGAATGTGAAATTGGGTGAAATTTCATACCAGAGATGCTGAGATATAGATATGTAAATTGTGAAAATTGCAGCATAGCAATGCCATCTGTTGACCCATATACATCAAAACCTGATTAGCACTTGTATGTGCTAAGGTCTAATTAAATATGATATTTGATTAAACTCTATGCTTTAGTTTTTGGAATAGCGTGGCTAGGCTACAAAATATGTATCATATACAGAGAGAAATTTTCAAAAAATTGTTAAATCATATTCAGGTTAACCTAAAACGTGTAAATCCATCAAAAAGATTCCAATACTTTCTTCTGATAAAAATATATTTAAGAAGTGTAACAAAAACAAGAATAAATCTTAATTAAGATTTCCTTTAATAGAGGGATATGCTTCTACACCAAAATCGAAAACAAAACTAAATCTATAATAATAAAGACAGAGTTTGGCCTGAGTGGCCTGGGTCTGTGTGGTCTACGTGCTGAAAAGACTGCTGCAGACACAGCTACAAGATGGAGGCGATGTACATTTATGTCTAAAATATTGCACTTCGAAGCCAGTTTTCGGATTTTTTTAATTTAATTTTTTTGCAACTTTTAACTTTTTTTTTTTCTTTACCGCTCACGGTGATTTTTTTCACAATAATAAAAGGAATTCAGTTTCAATTTTTTAGTCCAATAGTAGCTAATTTTATCCTCTTTTCAACTTTCTCAATAAAGTTTATTGAGAATTTGTACAGCGATTTATTTTTGGAGAATTTTTTAATGCGAATTTCAGCTTTTTTTCGCGTTTTGTTTCAATTTTATGACATTCGAAAAAGGAATTTGGTTTCAAACTCTTAGCCCTAATGTAATAGATTTCGTCCTTTCGCGATTGCGCCCTCAGATTGTAATTTTTGCCGATTTTTACTGCTTTAATTCAGCGATGCAATGTTTTAGCCCACTTTAATAAATTTTGTATTTTGTATGAATTTTTAGCGATTTTTATACATTTCGCCGTGATTTTTCCATATTAGTAAAAGGAATCCTGTTTAATTTTTTTAGTCCCATTACAGTAAATGTTGTCCTCTTTTCAATAAAGTTTATTCGGAATTCACACAGCGATTTTTGAATCATTCGCAATTTTTTATGCAATATTTAGTATTTTTTTACCTGTTCCAATCTGCTACTGCAGTTTAACATATTTCGTCCTCTTTTCAATAAATTTGTTTCGGAATTCGTAGCGTGATTTTTGATTTATTTTTTTTTCTAATTTTTTATACAACTTTTGAGTTTTTTGTGTTTTGAGGCAATTTTTTGTCATTCGGTTTCAATTTTCTGGTAGTTTAAAGTAGTAAATTTTTTCCTCTGCTGTTTCTGAATCTTTAACGATTTTTAATGCAATTTTCATTGAGTTTAACGTTTTTCCTCATTCCGTGCGATTTTTTTGACGTTCATAAAAGAATTTCTGTTACAATGCTATGCTATGCAAGCCCACTATAGTAGACTTTGTCTTCTACGATTTTTGGAGTTTTTTACATTTTTCGGCGATTTTTCACATTTGTAAATTTTTAAATTTTTTTTTTTCATTCGCCGTTAAAAGGATGAAGTGGACTTCAGAACTTTAGGACGAAAGGATACCATTTGGGAGCTCTGCATTATACATTTTATATACATATATATATTTTATATTATGCTGAAGAAAAAAACATTAATTAGGTATGCAAATGAAATTTGTATACAGAGTCACAAAATAAAATTCAAATACACTTCCATCTATGGCTAGATATTTATTGAAATGCGTTTTGCAGCAGGTTTAAATTTTAGTGTGTTATGTGATGCGCATATAATTATTAATTTCTATATATGGCCACTCAAAATAATTCAAATGAATACATTACCATTGATAAACAATTATTGCTTGATGTTTATTTAAACTAAACAAAATTTTATTTTTGATAAAAAATGCTACACATGCTTTTTCATCACAGATTATTGCTCTAAAATTAAATTTAAAACATTTGTGAATAATTAATATATTGGCCGGTATACAGGGTGTAATATAAAGGTATTGATATGTGCTTTAATTTTATACCTTTAGGAGATAAGTAGGTAATGTAGATTATAAAAATGCTTAAAATAAGATAAAATATTATTGAAATATTATGACAGTGAAATAATATTCTCGTTAACTAAAAAAAAAAAAAAAAAAAAAAAAAAAAAAGAATACAATTTTTTAAAAAACTTTTATGCGGCTATTGTATTCAAAATTTGTCAGTTTGAAAATTTTATTTTTGCTGCAACAAAATCATTAAAAAACTATTTACTCCAAGCTAAAACCACAGGCTTACTCAAAATTTGAAAAATGGAAAATCATAGAATAGCTACTGACACGAATCTACAAAAGTATAAAGAGTTGAGAACTTTTATGAGAGCAAGTATTTCTTAAAAGTTCTCTGACAGAGGAAAAGTAATGCATATTATTAAACTATGACAAAATGAAATATATTGCTGTTTTAAAACCATTTTTCAATTTTATTTAAATATTTAATTAAAATTAATTTGAAACACTTTTTTTTTTAACTTCAAAACTAATTTATTAGGAAAGTGCTTCTTAAACAACTCATCTAGTACAAATGTAAGTGTTATTTGGTATCGAAACTCTTCTTCAAAAAGCTATCTTTTAAAAATTTCTGCTCGACTCTTTAATCATTTTATAGAATGTCATCAATTCAAATAAATTTATAATTAGAGTAGATTTTATTCTTGTTAATAATGTGGTAACATTCACTGCGCCGTTTCACACATTCAAATTTCAATGCTATTTCATTCTGTCAATCAGAATAACTACGCATTAAAAATAACTTCTATGTCAAATTTAAAGTTTGTAGCCCTGATAGTTTCAAAAGAATAACAACTTTAGAAGGTTTTCAGCTGATTTCATCACTTAAAAATTTTAAAAGCCGTGCTTCGTGAGCATCTACATGTTAATAACTATACCCAGTTTCTTGTAAAAAACAGCTTCAGATAAATCGTGATGAGACGATTTTAAGGGAATTTCCCCTCAATTCACCATATAAAAATTTTAATTAAAAAAAAAAAAAGTTTTAAGCGAGTATGTAAGTCCTGAAAATACAGTAAGTGCAATGTTTTACGTTTCTTGAGAAATCGTGATGAAACTGAAATTTTAGAATCATCTTTCCACATTTCACACCGCTAAAATTCTAATTTTGAAAAAAAGAAATCAAATATTGCATTTACATATTAGAAGTAACATATAGTTACTAATTTAAAGTTCCTATTTCAAGTTTTTTTTAAAAGAAATCTTCATGAAACGCAATTTTTGGAAATGTTCTGTAAAAGGATATTTATCTATTTCCACTCTTTAAAATTTATATTTTTAAAAAATTCGATTTGGGTCAGCATTTGAGTACTAAACATATTCTTTGGGCCAATAAAAAGCATTATTTATTGATTATCTTCGGCCTTGGTCACATATTTTGATATTTTTTTCTCACGTAAACAGTACTTATTTGTTACTTCTGGTCAAAAGGTGGTTTAAAAATTGCCTAGATGCGAAAAACGTGTCAAAATTCTTCCAAATTAGAGTTTGAACAGTTGGATATAGTCTCAGGATATTAAATAGTCTGTTCAACATGTATAACTTACTTGCAAAATTTGAGCCCAGTCGAAAACAACGTTTGAACGCTATCATGTTCAAACACACATGGGGAAAAACTAAGGAAATACCAACATGCACACATGTATACGCATATACATAGAGAATTGTTGTAAAAATAGGCAAAATGGATTCAAGGGGCTTCAAAAAGTAAAGATATACCAAAATTTCACAGTCTTATTTTTCTTTTTCATGATTACAATAAATTCCTTGCATTGACCATAAAGTAAAAGTGCAATAATTTTCAATGCGCTCAGTGGAAGATAACTATTTTCCAAATTTCCGATTTTATAACTATTTTCCAAAATAAATAATGTAACACAAATTCTAATAAAAATTTCGTTGCCTGAATTAGTGTTACTGAATTACGAATTCTATTCCAAAAATTTTCGGTCATGAAATAAGGTTTTAAATTTTTGAATTCTATAGCAAGCTATTTAGTATCCAAAAGAAAATAATTAAATTAATTTAAATTTAATTTTTAATTTAAATTTAATTTTTAATTACTTTTCTCTGCAATTGAAAATGAAAGAAAGATTCAAAATAAAGTTTGCCTTGTGTGCGATATAGACCCTAATGTTCGAAACTATCAGCGTCCCCCCACTTTTTTTCCCAGGACTACACCACTGAAACAGAGTACTTAAATTTGTATATTGTTGAAGAAAACTTAGACACCATCTTGGTTCGGAAATGGCTGTATAAAATCAATTTAGATTGGGTGAGGATAAAAGCTCTTACAGTTATAGAACAGGGAAATCTTACAAAACTATTAGAGGAATACGCAGAGTTATTTGATGAAAAATTGGACGAAATAAAAAAATTATGAATGTAGTCTTGAGTTAAAACCGGATGCCTTTCCAGTTTTTTACAGACCGAGACCATTATCATTTGCAATGAAAAAGTGTGTTGAAGAGGAATTAGAAAGACTTGAGGAAGACAGAGTTATTAAATAAAGTCCCTGCCGGCCCGGCCTACAGGCAGAGGTAGATTTCGAAGTCAAATATACTAATTTCACAAACAAAAACTAAATCATGATTATAGATAAATCCACTTTAACAATTTTATCTGGCCGCTCTTGACGAGTTTTTATTTCATTTTCATATAATAGCTGGTTTTATCAGAATCATGTTAGGGCGGTATTCAAAAAAATACTTTTCCATGCTCAACAACTCGAAATTTTCTGGCATAATTCCAGATTCATTTTTAATTAAAAAAAAAATATGAAACTTGCTGACGTGATTTTTGAAGAGATTTATAAGCGACCTGTGTTTTTATTTTTTGTTCAATTAATTAAAACTTGATATATAAACAATTATTTTCTCAGAAGGACAATATTTTTCGTTTCTAACACAATCGCTTCGGGAAATTCCGTTCAAAATGCCCACTTTGACATCATTTTTTGAAATATATTCTGCCTCTATCTAAAAATCGATTATTACGGTACATTATATAGTTTCTGAATAAGCGAATCTACCAATTAAATGCGTTTGAGAGCAAAAATGAATTTAAAAACCAGTCAGAAAATAAGCAGTTTGGATTTAAGCGCATCCTTAATACAATTTTTCCAACACAATCCGCTTCGGTAAATTCTGTTCAAAATGCCCTTTTTAACAGCATTTAAAAAAATATATTCTGCCCCTATCAGAAAATCGACCATTACTGTACATTATATAGTTTCTGAGTAAGAAAACGTACCAATTGGAAGCCTTTGAGAGCAAAAGTGAATTGTAAAATGAGTCAGAAAATAAGCAGTTTGGATTTGAAAACACCCTTACTAAGATCATTTTTTACTTCAACCGGTATGTATTTTTAATTTGTTTTTGCTCTAAGAATTGGTCCTATCCAAAACTTGTCTATATAGATGTTGTAGACAATATTAAGAAGATATATGATAAATTCATGGGGATTTTATATCTTTTGAATTGACGGAGTTATGGATTTTTTTCTTCTTCAAACCACCTTTTTGTTTTCGTTTTTAATTTTTTTTTTGCGGTACGAATTGGTCCTATCAAAAACTTGTGAATATAAAAGTTGTAGATAATGTTAAGGAAATTCATGATAAAATTAATTGGATTTGATATCTTGAGAATTGACGAAGTTATGGATTTTTTTCTTCTTCAAACGCCCTTTTTGTTTTCGTTTTTAATTTTTTTTTGCGGTACGAATTGCTCCTATCAAAAACTTGTGAATATAAAAGTTTTAGATAATATTAAGGAGATTTATAATAAAATTAATTGAATTTGATATCTTGAGAATTGACGAAGTTATGAATTTTTTTCTCCCAAAAACCCTATTTTTGCACCCCTTGAGCCCATTTTTAACTTTATCAAAAATCTGTGATACATAAATTTTTGGCCCTATTTTTAGAAGTAATAAAAACTTTAAACTGATTTGATATGTACAAAAATTAAGAAGTTATGGGGGGTTTTCTGTTTTCACAAAACCCCTCCCTATTCCCCTCCCCTTGGTCCAATTTTGCCCATTAACGAACTTGACCGAGATTTTATACCCATTGATTTTATGTATCAGTTTGGAAGAGATTGGTGCAGAATTACGAAAGTTATCGTGTCCAGAAGAAAGTGATATATATAGATAGATAGATAGATAGATAGATAGATATATAAAGTTTTTTACTGAGGGTGGTTTTGGGTTCTAGGGGTCATGATCGGTGTAGATCTGCAAAAATTTTTCAGAAATTCCAACATAGGAACGATCCCAATAGGTAGTATTTCATACGAAATCTACCTAAAAATGTAATATTTCAGATTGGACGACTCCAATAATAACAGTAGTTAAAGCAAATGGAAAAATTCGATTATGTGTTGATTATTCCGTCACTCTTAACAAAAATCTTAGAATTCAAAGACATCCTCTTCCAAAAACAGAAGAAATTTTTGCTTTGCTCAGTGATGGTAAGATATTTTCAAAAATTGACTTTAGTCAAGCTTATTTACAAATGAAGGTTCACCCTGACAGTCAAAAGTTATTAACAATTAATACCCATAAGGGACTTTACGAATGCACAAGATTAATGTATGGAGTTAATTCAGCACCTGCTATCTGACAGAAATATATTGAGAATGTATTTCCTGATTGAGAAGGAGTAGAAGTATTTTATGATGATGCATGGATCGCAGCATCAGATTTCCAGACACATTTCTCAAGATTACGGAAATTTTTCAACAGATGTGTCAACATAGATTGAGAATAAAGATAAGAGCAAATTTTTCCAAAATGAAATTGAATTTTTAGGATTTAAGATAAATGCCCAAGGATTATCTAAAACAGATGAAAAGATCGCTGCAATTAAGAATGCTAAAATTCCTAAGAATGTTCAGGAAATTCAATCTTTTATGGGATTAGTTAACTTTTATTCTAGATTCTCAAACAAAATTGCTACTTTAGCATATCCATTGCATAACTTAACTAAAAAAGGTGTTCCTTGGAAGTGGGATAAAATGTGTCAAGAAGCAGTCCAAAATATAAAAGATAAAATCTGTTCTGATAGAGTATTAGCACACTACGACCCCAAACTTCCTATTTTTCTTGCAGCTGATGCATCTCCAGTCGGCTTGAATGCAGTGCTCTCCCACAGATTTCCAGATGGTTTTAAGAGGTCTATTGCATTTGCCTCAAGAACACTTTTGCCAACCGAACAACACTACTCACAAATTGATAAAGAAGCTTTAGCTCTAATTTGGGCAGTAAAAAAGTTTTATCTTTACCTTAAAGGAAACAGATTTACGCTCATTACAGATCAAACCTCTTGTGGCAATTTTTGCTTGCAAAAAGGGTCTTCCAGTTTTGTCTGCTACAAGACTTTTGCATTATGCTCTAGTATTGCAGGCTTATCAGTTCGACATAATTTATCGGAATACTAAGGACCATGGTAATAGATTGTTTTTCATGATTACCCTTAAGATCTGAAGACTTAGAATTAAAAGATGAAGTTTCAGTTTTTTAACTTTCCCAAATTGAAACACTTCCAATAACAGCAAGAGATTTAGCTAAAGCAACTGCAAATGACAAAGATTTAGCGCCTTTGCTAAATGCTTTAAAAAAGGGGACTTTTTTAAAAGGGAAGGAAGTCAAATATACTCTCCAGGATGGTTGCATTATGTATGGCCAAAGAATTTGCGTACCTAAAAAATATCATGACAAGGTTTTGGAAGAACTTCATCAGGGACATTTGGGAGTGGTAAAAATGAAGGCAATAGCTAGATCCTATGTCAATGGGAAAAACATAGATAAAGACATTGAAGATGTTAAAAACTGTACTGATTGTTCAAGGATTAAGGATGATCCTCCAAGGTCAAAAACACACAACTGGGAGTATCCAAGTTCTCCATGGGAAATACATGTTGATTTTGCCGGGCCAATCTTTGAGCATATGCTTTTATTAATTGTGGATGCACATTCAAAATGGCTCGAAGTCTACCCTATAAAATCAACAACTGCCTTGAAAACAGCAGAATGTCTAAGAGATTGTTTTGCTCATTTTGGATTGCCAGTCATATTAGTCAGTGACAATGGACCGCAGTTTTAGTCATATGAGTTCCAGAAATTTATGCAAAATAATGAAGTTATACATAAAATTTGTGCACCTTTCAAGCCCTTCAGCAATGGTCAAGCAGAATGATATGTACATACTTTGAAGCAATCTCTTCAAGCAATGCAAATAAAAAGATTAACTATTTTTTGTTACAATATAGGAAATCACTCAATATGAATACCATGCAGTCTCCAGCAAGTATGTTCTTAAAAAGAGAAATTTGTACAAGAATTGACCTCTTAATTCCTAACCCTAAAGAAAGAATTCAAAACAAGATTAGGAAGGATATGTATTTTAATGATCGGTATTTTGAAGTGGGTGATAAAGTAGCCGTTCGAGATTACACTGCAGCTAATGCAAAATGGAAATAATTCAGTCGTATCATTAGCCGAGATGGTGAATTATACTATACCATAAATGGAAAGGTAATCTGATTAGGCGACATGTCGATCAAATTCAACCAGCAGGCGAAGAAGGAGACAATGATGTTCATTATAGACCAAGTGTAGTAAATGTGAATGAGCCATCTGATACAACTACATCAACGGAGAGAGACGCAGCGTCGACTGAGCCACCTAAAATCTCTGAGGATACCACCAAAGAGTTGCCTCCAGTCGTATCTCTTGCAGTTGGCACACCCCAAGTTATTCACGATCCAATGCAACTAAGAAGATTTAAAAGGATCCGGAAATCACCAAAAAGATTGTGCTGTTAATTTGAAAGGGGAGGAAACTGTCGTGTATTCAAAATTAACTTTATGTACTTTTATGGCAACATGTGAATAACAACTTTTACCTACAGATATTGGCAATGGTAAAAACAACTGAACTGTGATAAAAAATATTGAATATGTAGTATTATGCTTTATGTTAGTATTTGTTCCTGTAACTTAGTAATAAATAGTGAGTGTTTAGAAATCAGTAATTACTTAGTAAATATAATGCACATAAGCGTACATCACTAACGAGAAACCTTCACAAGATCTTCGATGAAGATTGAGAGATCTTCATGAGAAAAAGGTTTCACAATGTTAATGAAATCTGAAAATAAAATTTAATCAACTAACCAAACAAGAAATGGCCTTCATAATACAAAGGTAATGTTGGCGAGAAATTTTAAAAAGAGTTGTCAGAACACTTTAACTATGAGCAACACAAATGCTTGTAGTAAGGGGTATTACAGACGTAACATTTCAGCCAAATAATGGTAAATTTTAAAAGAACTTAGAATTATTAGCAAAATTGTTTTTGTACTTTATATTCACTTAGATAAATCTTCAAAGAATCGTACTAATGTCCATTATTAAAGCAAAGATTCCAAAACAGTAATTAATTTAATCGGTCAAAAAGTTTGCAATATTATAATTTCAGAAGTTAAGGGAGTAAAATGTTACATTTTAGTATTAGGTAATACTCCAAATGCTAGAGGAAATGAACAAATGTCATTCATTATTCAAATTGTAATGAAAGAGAATGATTAACTGTACATGCCTAGGGAAGAGTTTGTTAATTTTTTGCCTGTAAAAGAATCAACTGGGGTTGAAATAAAAAAGATTACTTTAAATTAATTGGGTAATTAGACGTCAAATAGAAAATATTTGTGGTCAAGGTTAGAGCAAACATGAAAAGATCCCATTCAAATTTGCAAAAATGTATGTTAAATGAAAACTCTAAAGCTTTTTATGTGCTTTGTTTCTACCATTTGTTGGACTCTCATTAGTTATAAATGGTGCTGTTAAACTATCCAGGGAATTATGCAATTTTTTTTTCTCACTACCTGCAATTTATTTTATTTTTAATGTCTACACCCACATGATCAGAGTCAGAAAAGTACATAGCTTCTTTAACTTTGAAATGTGGTAGTACAACTTGATGGAAAAATTGAGTTGAAGCTATAAAACCATTGAGGTATAATATTATAACCCTTGCAAATAATAACCACTGACGTATTAGTATCATTTCATTAGACAAGTTAAGAGAAAGTGAGACAATGATAAATCACAGGCTAATAAAATATTTACATTTAATTTTGCTCTTTGGCATGAAATTTTAACAAAAATATACCACATCAAAACTTCTAAAATATCCCAATAGGACTATACTAGAATGTATTAAGGTATTAAAATCAGTAAATCTTTTATTAAAAGGCTTTCACATTAATAGTTTTCAACAAATCTTGACTTCCGCAAAAGAAATTGCAAACGAAAGGAAATAAATATTGATTTTGAGCCATTGTGCTCTGTAAAAATTAGATGCAACATTATATTATTCGCTTATGAAAGAATGGATTCTTTCCTTGATGACCCATCCAAAAAATTTAAAATCGATGTGTTTAATTATATTTGTCAAAATTCTATCACTGAGAGATCTTTAAACAGCTAAATGACCATAATAACATTTTCCAATTTTTATAAGATATCCAATGTAATTCATCAACCGATGTAAACTCAACCTATGCTTTTAACACTGTTGAACAGAGAAAGAAAATTATTCAGTTTTGTTGAAAAAATTCTTAGTTTTTTTCTGGTATTTCGATGCATCAAAATAACATAGCGTAGTAGCTTTGGCAGCCAAATTGTCAAATTATTTATTTGGAAGTTATTATTCTACGTCTGTTTAACATGGTGTGACAACCCTCCATTTTCAGATTTTTCCATGCTATTTTCTAGGTAGCCATGTCTACCAGGCCACCTCATTAATTCAATCATTAAAACAAACAAGAAGCTATACTTCAGTTGGAAAGTCACTTTATATGGATCGGAAACATTCCAATTGTGAAAAGGTGCCAAGAAGTCAATGAATCCCAGAAGAAAAATCTAAACATTTCTGGATCAGTTATATTTTTACATGATTGAGATTTTTTTTTATTTCCAGATTACCAGGATTCACAAGGGATGGAAATCAAAATTATTTTTTTGCTTCTTTTCCTCCCAAACAGCCTCGATATTTCCATAGTTTTTAGGTCTATGACCACCCTGTTAAAGTCTATGTAAATGATGCAATTTTGACCCAATTACAAATAAAAAATATCAATTTTATGGCTTAAAATTCAAGCATAAATGTAGACTGTTTTGAATGAGTATATGAATAATTATAGATTGCAGTGAATTAATAAATGTAAATTGCTGAGCATGTAAAAAATAGGCATTCCCCAAAAATAAGACCTAGAGAGTCTTTGGGAACAAAAATTAATATTAAACATGGTTATAATTTTGGAGAAAAGTTCTCATAAAAATAACTAAAATTCTTAAATTACTAAGGAAATATACTGAATTTTCATTATTCAAAAATTTTGTTCTAATAGTCATTGAAAAATAATTTGAAAAAAATCACAGAGATCATGAAATATTTTAGGAAGAAAGTCATGAAATCAAGAGAAATTCTAATGAAGAAACACCCATGTTTGCTTTCATGGTTAAAAAAACACTGAATATTTCAGCATATAACATGCACTGAGAATTTGAAAATAGGTATATTCGTCATATAATGCACATTCAATGCATTGAAAAGAAATTTTTGTCATGAAGTTTTTCTATGTAACAATATAATAAACTAACATTGAAAAGTATAATAACAAAATAAACATTTTCGCAAATATTCGCATGTTTATTGATGTTATAAATCTCATTACTTTTGCTCATCTTTTTTTAATTTTTAACGTTTCACTTTTGTGTCCACATATAACGCAGATCGGTAAACTTCAAACAATGTTCTTGTATCAAAAGTGTACATTATATGGTACGTTTTTGTGATATAAGAAGAAATTCAATATTTCTAAATATAATTATCCCATATCTATATCATTTTAATCTAGAGGTGTATTTTTACATTGTTTACAGGTAAAGAACAATCGTAATCAAATATTCATTCAACAAAAAGGATTACACTTACAATTGAGTTAAATAGATAAGTAAATGCATAATATTTTCCAGATAACAGGAAAAATCATATTACATAAAGTTTAAAGTTAATCCAAAAACAATGCTTTTGATTTAAATAAACATTACGTTAGTTTAAAAAGGTAGTAAATTAGTTTTAAACAGATAGAATGGCTTAAAAAGTATATCTTTACCTCATTTTGATCTTCAACTATTTGTTCTGCATCAGCTGATTCTGAATCAGAACTAGAATCCTCCATATCAAAAGGAACTTTCTCCGATTCTATAATGCCATTTATTAATGAGCTTTCTTTAGGAGAAGATTGAATTTTATCATCATCAATTATGACTGGAGTTACTCGCACTTTTTCGGGAGTTGGAGTGTGTTGAAAAATTTCATCCTCTTTTTCTGATGAAGGATTAGTTTTTGATGTAGTGGTAACATCTAAAGACAACAAAAAACTCATTTATAACAGTATACTAATAATTTCTAATTTATACAAAACAACTAAGATTTAATATCAATTTCTTTATAAAAACACAGTGATCTCTCACTTATACGACTCAGTTATGAGACTCTCTCGGTTATAAACCAAATTCTCTTGGTCCGTCCATGCTTTATGTGAAATAATACAAAACTTCTCTCAGTTATACGACTGCTTCTCTCCCTTATATGATGCTTTAAATGGTTGAGATGATTTTACATTTTTCACTCAATAATTCCTTTTTATAATCTGTAAAGTACAAATCATTCACGTTTACTTACTGTTATCCTTTCACTATTATTAAAGTGTTAATCAATAATGAATAACATTTCTTATCTACCCTCGTGTGTTATTAACGATTAAATTTTTTGAGGGACGGTAGTTGTACGGTATTGAGGCGCCGATAATTCAAATGTAAATAAATAACAAAATCCAAGTGAGGTGGGAGAGTGATTAGAAATTAAATAGTTTATTAATAAAAATGAAATAGTATATGTAAATTCCATGCATCATTAGAAGTTAATCATTAATCCTATGGTTCCATAATAGTACAATTCTCTGTATTTAACAGAGCCAAGTTTCATTATGTTCCCTGCTTGGTTGCACAGTCAAAACTTCCATTATACACTCTGCATTAAACAGAGCCACAATTTAACCTTACATCTCTGATTACAGAGTCAGGACTAACGTTTTCAAAAATGATACATATTATACAAAATAAACATCAAAATAAAAATTATAATATGCTGGTTATAAATCTTCAATTACTTTAATAATAGTATAATAAACCACATTCAATTAGATATAAATTATTATAAATAGCTATAATATTCATTTAAATGACATCCAAGTAATTATAAAACTAATAAATCTATTTAAATGATACCAAAATAAATATAACTCATAAAGTTATATCAAGAAATCACAAAGTCATTAAATTACTAATAAATCATCATCAATAATTCAAAATTATTATAAAAGTGAATAAATCTATATTACATGACCTTGAAATCATAATATTACTCATAAATACTGATCAAGAGCCAGTTTTATAAACAAGTTAGATATACAAATTAGATTTTCTGTCAGAAGAAATCAATCAGTTTTATAATTATGTTTCATAATATAAAAGATAAACAGAATTAAATTATAAACAATAAATTTGATTTCTTCTTCAGGAGCATTTACATGGAAACATATAGAATTCTTTTGTGCCTGCCATTTAACAAAAGCCAAATGACCACCTGCAGATCATGTCTCTGTATAGTACTCAGGGTTGGATAAAAACATGTTTTTTTTAGAAAAAACAAAAAACGTGTTTTTTTTTTTTGTTTAAAACATGTTTTAAACGTTTAAAACGTTTTTTTCTCATGCAGCAGCACAATTTTGATTAAAGCGAACAAAAATTATTAAATTAAATATAAAAAATGAAAATATTTTCAAAAAACAGTAAATAAGAAAAAAATTATTTAATAAATACCAAACATTTAATTAACAATTAATTTTTTATTCTAAACTAAAACATCTAATTATTAAGTTCTTAAAAATTGTAACAAGCTTGGCAACCTTAACACCTAACTGGTTTCTAGTTTTGCTCGGCACAAAGCCAAAAGTCGAAAACTCTTTTTAAACCATCCACACAGCTGTATGTAATTGTTTTGTGATCAGCATGATATTTTTATACAAAATTGTGCACTTTATTTGATTCTTGAACAGTGAATTTATGATTGGTAACTGACAGCATTTTTTTTTTTTTTTTTTTTTTTGCATTATTATTAATAGCGTCAACCATATAACTGGAGAATGGAGTTGACTTAGCTTTATAGTTTATAATTATAAGAATTAGTTCAGGACATAATTCGGCTGCAAGGTTCATGCCTTTTTCTGTCTCATCAATTGTAAGTGATTCTCCTTTAAAGCGTGGATCAGTAATGTCTGCCAAGAAATGTACAGTAGGGTGGAGCGAAAAAAATGAATTTTTTAAAATCAAAAACGGGTAGGTGCCAAAAGTTGCCGTTATACTAGTACATCATCTGCGTGCAATATTACCGCTGAAAAAAAATGGCTTGAGTCTGCGCTTTTGGTCCAAATGTCGAAATTTTGGGTAAAATTTGACATTTTTTCAAAAAACTAAAAAATATTTTATACAGATTATTATCATTTAAAAGTGTGATTTAAACCTTTATTTTTAATGACTCAACATATTTAAACGATAAAACAATATCTTTTTTCTGTATAATTGGAACAAAACTGACAACTTTTGGTGAAAAAAGGCGTTGCCACTCTGTTGTGTCATACAACTAATTGTTGTTTAGAATACAGCTCTTACCTAGTTGCTTTCAAAACTACCCAGGAGGTACCACGTGGTGGTGACTGCATTTCATGTCACAACAGTGTATAGCTCGACCACCCTCCCATCTGATCTCAATGTTTTATTTATACATTGAATTGTGATTTTTTATCAAAGACTGGCATGAGTTTTCTATGTATCAATCTAGTGCATCTGTTTTTTGGATCCACAGATTTTGGATGCTGCTGCTGGGATCTCCTTTACGTATTTTTCTACTCTTTGTGTAAGAGAAGACAAACAGTGTAATGTAGTGCGGATGATATTAATGTAATCTATTCAGCCGTTTATTATCTCCACCAAAATTGCACCCGATAAATGCATATTGATTAGAGGTTCTGTTACCACAACACTTTTCCAATGAATTAGATTTATATAATTATCTGCTTCAAAATTGATTGTCGATATTTCAGATTTGCGTATGCCATCATTTTACTCTCATTTTTCAACTATTATGTTCGCAGCAGCTAGCTGTTTAATATGATGGCAATCGTCAAAGAGCATTGAAATAAGAATTTCCTCTGCGTATGCAAAGCGACCATTGTCCTAAATAACCTTTTTTTAGTATTTGTTTTATTCCGTTTTGTGTGTTGTTTAGTAGCCGAGTAATTTCCCATGAGTTTTTAGATCCCTTCTTTAGCTGTGGATTACATTTGTTTGTAAACTATCCTGGTCCCAAACTTGGATAACATAGTACTTTTTGAATGAACGTAGAGACTCTGATGGGCGGTGAGTGCCCATCGAAGGTGGATAAATCTGTTAGACGTTACCATCCATTCTGCGAGGGACATGTTTAAAATGAACCATTACAATTGATCATATGCCCCCTCCAAGTCCAGTGAATTTTCTCTGCATCATTTATTAGACAAGATCGTTGGCAAAAATTAGATTCTAACCCACAGGGATTCGCCGGACCAATAGGAAAATTTTTGTCCACGTGCTTATTCCCTTCTTATTTCAGTTTTTGAAGCCATATAGACAGTAAATTTCAAACATTATTTCCTGAATTCGAGAAAAGGGTACTCAGCACATACCAGAAATACCTGCTAGACATTTGCAAAGATATTTCATCAAAATATTGCTCAGAAGAACTAGCGAATAGGAACCCAAGAAACTTGTCCTACGCAAGATGGCTCACAAAGGCGCAAAATTATTCGCCTTCATATAAGCACTGATTGATCATCAGAGCCTGGTTCAGTCACAAAGTATGTAATGAAAGTTTATGCCGCAGGATGGTTTACACCAAATATAATCCACATCTAAAAAATTTATCTAAAAACTTATGGGAAATTACTTTGCTACTAAACATCACAGAAAACAGCAAAAAACAAATACTAAAAAAAATTATATAGGACAATGGTAGTTTTTCACATCGAAAGCAAATTCTTATTGCAATTTTGATAAAGATCGCCATCACATTAAACAACAAGCTTATCAGCATATAAAAAATGCAAGAGGTAGAGTAAATGATGGCATACTCAAAGATGAAATACCTTAATGTTGTAAAATGTTGTCGGAACAGAACTCCCAATCACTAAGCAGTAACTGGATGCAATTTTGGTGAGTTCTAGAAGTCTGAATAGATTCCATTAATTACACTGCATTATTCTGCTTACATTATCATACACAAGCAATAGAAATATACGTGAATGAGTGTCACAGCAGCATCACCCAACGTCTGTGGATACAGAGAAGAGATGGACTAGGTTGATACATAGAAAACTTAAAAGTCTTTGATAAAAAATTACAATTCTATATATAAATGAAACATTGTGCTCAGATGGAAGGGTGGTCGAGCTATGCACTATTGTGTTATGAAATGCAGCCACCTCCATGTGATACCTCCTGGGTAGATTTGAAAGCAACTACGTATTCCAAACAACAATTAGTTGTATGACACAACAGTGTGGAAACGCCTTTTTTTTACCTAAAGTTGTCAGTTTTGCTCCCGTTTTTACAGAACAAAGATATCGTTTTATCGTTTAAATTTGTTAAGTCATTAATAATAAAGGTTTAAATAACACTCTTAAATAATAGTCAGCTCTATAGGAATTTTTTAATTTTTTTGAAAAAATGTCAAACTTTACCCAAAATTTCGACTTTTGGACCAAAAGCGCAGACTCAAGCCATTTTTTTTCAGCGGTAATATTGCACCCAGATGATGTACTTGTAGAAAGGCAACTTTTGGCACCTACCCGTTTTTGATTTTAAAAAATTAATTTTTTTCGCTCCACCCTAATGTACAGATGTCATGGCCATTTCATATCTGTCTTCTATCGCTTTTTGAATGTTTTTTGTAATCACGGTAAGATTACTAGCAGCACATATTTCTGAAATTTATTTTTTAAAATCTTTCCAAACTTCACCTACATCCCTAATAATACAATTATTACTCTGAGCTTTGTCACATGCAATTACAATATGTTTGAGCCGTTGGATATAATCTTCAACATTTCTTTTTAAATGCAAGTCTATGGACTTTCTTAGAAATATCAGAATTGATTTTCTCTCAATTATCTTCACAAATTTTCAAAATTTGTGACCAATTGCTTATGTAAGACTCCATTGTGTCCAACATGGAATTCCACCTGACACCTGATGGTAACTCAAGCTTTTTAGCAACTGTTTCCCGAAGCTTTGCTGAAGCAAAATGATCATTTCTAAAATACTTAACAGTATCAAAACTTGAGCTTTATATTAGAGATTTTAATGTCCTTTGCTAGAAGATTTAAGACATGAGCTGAACATCCATAAGTTAAAATATTCATATTATGTCTCTCAATCTTTTAAAGCTCATTTCTCATCTTCATGGCAGCATTGTCTGTTACAAAACTGCCAATAAAACAACCATAGCGTTCCTCTACTTTATTTATGGCAATACATGCAAGCTCACAAAGATAATTAAATTCATGAGGATGGCCAGGTGTATTAATTGAATCTATTAAGTAAATTTGGCCTTTACAAGATACTGTAATTCCTACAACTGGGTCATTGTGAATATTACTCCATCTGTCAAGAGCAGCACAAACAATCTGTTCTCTTAAATCATTTTTATAAGTTTCCAGCACAGATTCATGCACTTTGTCAAGTAATATGCCTCCTATTTCATGATGGTTTGGTGGTTTGTAGCCAGGTTTTATACTCGACACCATCTTTTTAAATTCTGAATGATCCACACATGAAAATGATGTATTTGTTGCGTAAATAAAGCATGCAGCTTGAATATCAAACGATAAACATATTACACACAAATAAACATGTTTTAAACAACTGTTTTAAACAAAATGTTTTAAACAACTGTTTTAAACAAAATGTTTTAAACGTAACAACCCTGATAGTACTGATTGCGAAATCAGGGTTTTTGCAAAATGCACTTTCCTGGAAAAATTTAACAGCTTTTAGGAATGTATCATCTTTTAGGAATGAGGTTGTTTAAAGAAAAATAGACTTTTATTCCAAACTTAACAAATCAAAATTGGCAGTGCATGAACGTCACTAGGAAAAAATATTAAGGCGAGAACATATCCGAAACACAGCTAATCAAGAAAACCTTGATGCTTTAAGAATATAAAAAAAAATTGCCATGTGACTACAGAAATTAAAAAAAAGCATAGATGACATCACAAACTTTCTCTGATTGTTTAAGAGATGGATGATAACGTTCAAAAACAACAAAGAAAGGTTTTACTTCTAATGGATCAATGTTGATCACATCCAGATGTAAAAGATCTAGCATTTCTGCAACAAATTAAAGTTCAATTTTTGCCAGCAAATTCAACAAGCAGATTACAGCCATTGGATTTAGGAATTATAAAGAATTTCAAAGTAAACTATACAAGTAGTTTGATTCGTCGTTTTATTTTTAATTGGGAAAACAAAACGGAAGCTAAAGCAATTTCCATTTTAGAGATGCTATGCATCTTACAGCATCTGCATGGACAGATCTGACATTGCATACAATTAATGATTTTTTTAGTAAATGCGATTTTTCACAAGACCAAATTGCTAGTTCAACAAATGAACCTGATTTTCAGAGCATATGCATAGAATTATACAAGAACAAGAAGGAAGGCGACCGAACCGGATTAGCTGTGAATCGGGCAGGAGAAGTCGGGATTTTATGCTGAAAAACTGCTTGAATCCCCCTTAACACTGTCGCAGCCACCCTTAACGCTGAGTGATAACTTCACCTTACTATCCAATGGGCTTTTTACTATCCTCCCTTTTCTCGCAAGTGCTCATGGGAATTTATGAAAGAGAAAAAAGCAGCCACGGAAGATGCAAAGATATGCTTGTTTTCCTTCCATCTTAGTTCTTACTTCCATGAACGTATGGGAATCCTTTAATGATGAAGACTATGATGAAATGTTTATGGACAAAGGTATTAATTTCAAAGATTATGTAGAATGTTATGAAAAACTTTTTTAGCCAGAACTGAGAACTTATAAAGAATCTTTGAGGATATCACTAATGAAGATGTGAGCAAAGTAGATGGCGAAGATGAGAGCAATGTGACTGATGTTGCAAATTTTTCAGAAGCAAGTGTCACTTTAAATACAGTAAAAGCTCAACTAACCGGCATGCTCGGGAAATGCCGATTGCCGGATACTTGAGCGCTACAAAATCTGTCATGAAAGGGGGGGAGTGGAGCATCGACGTAAAAATTAAACAGGAAAATGGTTTTTAGGCTATTTTCCTGCCATTAGGAACTTGATCAAATAACTCTTATTATTATTATTAAATTTGCATTTGATAAAGTTATTCTTTCCGAATAAAAATAAAAGTAAACAAATTTCTATATTTATTTATTAATCTTTTATAAAGTTGTATTATTTATAATTTGACATCTCCCCTTTCCGGAAAAAGCACATGGAAGCTTGGAAAATTAACTTTGGTATGATTCACTTGTGTTACCTCAACTAACCTCACAGTAATAATGAATCTTTTCTGCATAGCTAAAAACGTTATCAGATGCAAACTGATAACGCCCGACTTCTCTGATCATGATAAAAACAAACTACACTCATTAGCTTTTTTGTTGTTCTTGTTGGAGTGGCTCAGATAGTGGAGTCTTTTGGGAGGGATTTCTAAATTTCTGAAAACTGTATGTTAATAAAAATTAGGTAAACGGCCGAATTTATTATTATTTGAATTCGGTGAAAATTTGAACACAATCGAGCAATTAGCAGCGGAGAAAGCAATTTTTTTTGTATATAATAAGTAAGGGGGGAAAAAAGAGTACCGTTTCATTCTTTCTTTTTATCTAGAATAATATTATTATTATTTCTGTTTACTGTTTAGGTTGATGAAAAATATTTTTCCTGGCTAATTCAACAACGCAAAACTTTGATGCAATCTCCGGGCTGAGGAGAAAAAGTTTGAACTGATAAAAATCCAACAATAAAACAAAGCAAAAAGAAAGAAATTTAGCCTGGAGCGACTTTTCTTTTTTTAATTTCCAGTTAATTGTAGTTGATCCAAATACATCCAATAAAAAAATATTCTTGAATAAATATATTTCAAATACAATATGGTATAAAGATCTTTGTTACATAGTTCTTTTAAAATAATAATTTCTTGTTCTTGAATAAATAAAGCAATAAAAAAAAATAGTTTGTGATATAATTTCTCAGCATTTATTGTGTGTTTGATTGCGTTTCTTTCGATGTGCCAGGAATACTACAAAAAGCATGTCTGATGTCCGTCTCTTTGAAAGAAAGTTCTCTTTTTTTCATGAAGCGTTCTTTTATGAGATGCAGTTCTAAAACTTCTTGAGCCGAATACTGCGAATTTTTTTCACAAAACTTTAAAATGTAGATAAAACTTTTCTCAGCTTCACTCCACGAAATTTTCTCCTCGATTTCATTTTCGGATTCTGAGGAAATATCATTTGTTTCTTCCTCTGGAGTTGTCATTTTTTAAATTAACTTCTCTTCTGTTAAAGTTTCGGTGACAGGAATATTTTTATCTATAGCTATCCAATTTTCGATTTCTGGCATTTCCAGTTGCGATACAGATAAGTTAGTATTAGGCCCATTTTTTAATGTTTCCATAATTTCATGCAATTTGTTCCTTTTCTTGGGAGGGGGGCTACTGTGCATCTGGGGAAAAAAATACGATATCTGAAATTACCATATCCCCATCCCAATTCTTAGAAAACAGTTTTCCTTCATGCTCCTGGCTTCCTCACTTAGCAGTTCAGTTTTCAGAAAAGATGTAGCTTTCTACCGTTTATCATGCCCCCCCCCCCCCCTCCCCATCTAGTTTGACCAAGAGCAGAAAAGAAAGATCAAGCCTCTCTTCCTTTGTCTTCATTTTCAACCCCCTCCTTCTCTCTTTCGGAAGGAAAAACAGCCGACGCGGAGACTATCGCGGACTATGACGCAACATGAAGTTATTCTGTGCTAATGAGCTATAGACAGTTCTTTATGCTATATTTTTATTTTATAACGTTCACTGTTATGAATATACACACAGATCTGTTTTACGCCGAATCAGTAACTGACATAATTTGAGAATGCTAAGAGTAAATTTCCTAAAATAGTAGTAAAAATTTTTCAACTGTTTATAGGGAAAAAAAAATAAACAATTTCTCCGAATTTTTCCGGTTAGTTGAGCTTTCCGGTTACTTGAATGCCAGATAACAGAGCTTTTACTGTACATAAAAGAATTATGTCCATCAAAATTATTATTCCCAAAATAGCTTAAAAGCTTTATTAGACTTACAAAAAGGCATTTTCACTTTTCGTCGACGGCAGAGACAAATTAATATCACTTCATTTTGAGAAAATCTGATTTGTAAATCTTTAAAATAAGCATAGTGGCAAGTAAACTATTTTGAGAACTTTTTTAATGTATTTTATGCTTTAATTTTTTAATATATTTTATATATTTTGTTGAAATACGTTCTTAGTACTCAAAACTTATTGTTTATAATATAAGTAAAACAATTAATGCATATAAAGCTTGACACTTTTATAATAAGATGGTCTTTCAGTTATACAACTTTTCTTCTACGGTTTGAAAGTTGTGTAAGTGAGAGGTCACTTTACTGTATGACCTAAATTACAAGAAAATTTGAACCTAAACTTATGTTCAAAGGCTTTTATAAAATACTTCTAAAATATTGTTTTGTGAATGTTAAGGAAATATTCCAAATTTTCACTTTGTATAGATAATACGTTTGGTTAGTAAAATTGAAATTTTAGAATAAAAATAGTTTTAAAAAAATCAGGAAGTCTTAAAACATTGAAACTCTTTCTGAACAATTTCACATCAAACCAGCTTTACAAGCATGAGTATCAGGCTATAGGTAGATTTGATCTTGAGTTTGAGACAGTGGTCAGAAATAGCATGCTACGAGTAGAAAAACTACAGTAGATGCTACTTTTTCAATAGTTTGTAGTGTAGATTTTCTACATAGAATGCAATGTAGCCAGTAGCATAATAGGAAAAATAAGCAGTTTGTAGCAAACAGTGATGCTACTTTTTTAACATCACTTCGGGGAAGGGGGGGGGGGGGGGAGAGGAGGCAGGGGAATGTGCCATTCTTCTTATGTGATAGTAATTTGCATCTTTTGTGAAAATTTGTTCTGTCCAACAACTGGTAGAAGTCAGAGTTTAGCTGCAGCATTTAGCAATGCATCATGTGACATCATAAATTTTTTCATTGACACTTGCTAGCAAAATCAAATCAAGGAAATTAAATTTCTTGCTGGAAATACTTGCCTACTTACTATTATTAAATCTCCATGTTTTAATGCCATATCCCCCTTTTGTTTTAGAAATGCTTTATAACAGATTTATTTTTTGACATTATGAGAAAAACAAGTGGGTAAGTGTGATCACAGATCGCACAGAGGGTTTCGTTTAATATTCTTTTCAAAACACTTTATCCTTTTGCAAAATCTGTTAGTTCCACATTTCGCAACCAGGGGACGCACTCTATTCTACACAAACCTCTATCCGAACGAAACTCCATTTTACAATCTATCCATAAATATATTAGTCGAGGGAATCAGGCCCATAGCACCCGAGATAGGTAGGCGCCCTCTGGCGGTAAAAAAAGGAACTATAATATATAAGTCTACGGTGCATAATATGAAAGAGTGGTCAAAAGGGTGTCGGCAAAATTTAAAAAGTGCCCCTGGGTGAAAAGGGGAGAGGATAAAAAATTGCTTAAAATACACAAGTTAGAGCACAGAGGGGTAAATAATATGACTTTTTGAAAATTTTATTATTTTTCGTGGTCACATGTGTTCTGCTATAAGTATGCAAAATTTCAAGTCTCCAACGTAATCAGGGGCTGAGTTAGAAAAATTGCTTAAAATACACAAGTTAGAGACCGGGGGGGGGGTAAATATAAGACCTTTTTTAATTTTTATGATTTGTCGTATGATCGCAAGTGTTTAGCTATAATTATGCAAAATTTCAAGTCTTCAACTTAATTAGGGGCAGAGTTTTAAAAAAAAAAAGCTTAAAATACACAAGTTTGAGCCCAGGGGGTTAAATATAAGATTTTTTCGAAATTTTATGATTTGTCATTTGATCACAAATGCTGTGTTATATATAGTGTAATGCTTAGAATTATGCAAATTTTCAAGTCTTCAACTTAAATAGGGACAGAAAAAAAAGCTTAAAATACACAAGTTTGAGCCCAGAAGGTTACATATAAAATTTTTTCGAAATTTTACGATTTGTCGTGTGATCGCAAGTGTTTAAAGATAATTATGCAAAATTTTTGAAATTTTATGATTTGTTGTTTGATCGCAAGTGTTTAGCTATAATTATGCAAAATTTCAAGTCTTCAACTTAATTAAGGGCAGAGTTTTTTTAAAAAAAAAGCTTAAAATGTACAAGTTAGAGCCCAGAGGGTTAAATTAGAGGGTTAAGAGCCCACAGCTACTTAACAGTTTATAAGAGTATTTTTAAAAGGAAGTTTCATTTGTTCTTATTACAATAACTGTCTGAACAAAGTCAAGACAAATACAAAACAATACTATTTTGGGTCCTACATATACTATGGTAGATATTAAACTTTTCGCCAAGGATAACTCAAATATCTGACAAATTTCGTTCTAATTTTCACAGGAGGTACCTATGAAGGAGACCTATTAGTAAGAATAAATTTTAAACTGTACGGAAATTATATTAAAAAGTTAAATTAAATGGAGGAAAATGTTTAAATTCAAATGCAAATATTTTCTGTCAAAATAAATAAATAAATAAGTAAACAGGTTAGAACAATGAAATTAAATTTGAGTTAAGCCTCACTTGCTAAAATAACCAATTGAGTACAGACCTGATTATGGAAATTCTCCCCCATAACTTGAACTATTAACAAGTATTCGTTAGGCTTCACTTTTATACGTAATTATCTTTTGCACTTGTAATTATCATTATGCACTTTCCCACCATCTTATTTTCTTCCCTTGTCAGAAAGTTATTGTTAAATGTATGTTCTCAGCATTCAGCAATATCATTCAGACTAAAATGCCTTTGAAAGAGGCCTAGTTTTAAATATTTTTGATACATTACACATAATTAAATGCAATTCAAAGTGTTACTTTTTGATGTTTAATAAGAGTTTAGAAATAATTAAGTGAAAAAATAGCATTTCAACTAAAGCAAAAGCAGAAAAGAATATAAGGAAACTGGTGTGAAATAGTAAGAACTAAAAGATCTTCTTAAAACACTATCAAAAAAATTTTTAATGTGCTAGGTCTTAAAGATCTTAATCTTTCTTCGCCAGATGCAAAGAAGATGCGGTTCTGCTATGAAAGCAGCACAAAGATTGAAATGAAAGATAACGGAACGAAAACAAGCTGAAGAAACAGCCAATCAGAAAGTAGAAATCAACAACCAATAGGAAAGCAGAAAGACAACAGCCAATCACAGAAGAGTATAATCAAAACAAAATAACACAGAGTAGAAGGAGAAAAAGGAAGCAAATTGGAAAATAAATACATAAAAATAAATATAAAAGAAAATAAAAAATAAATTATAATAAAAGAAAAATACACACATACACAGTAGGGTGGAGCGAAAAAAATGAATTTTTTACAATCAAAAACGGGTAGGGGCCAAAAGTTGCCTTTATACTAGTACATCATCTGCGTGCAATATTACAGCTGAAAAAAAATGGCTTGAGTCTGCGCTTTTGGTCCAAAAGTCGAAATTTTGGGTAAAATTTGACATTTTTTCAAAAAATTAAAAAAAAATTCTATAGAGATGGTTATTATTTAAAAGTGTTATTTAAACATTTATTATTAATGACTTAATATATTTAAAGTATAAAATGATATCTTTGTTCTGTATAACTGGAACAAAACTGACAACTTTTGGTGAAAAAAAGGCGTTGCCACTCTGTTGCGTCACGCAAATAACTGCTGTTTAGAATACAGCTCTTACCTAGTTAATTTCAAAACTACCCAGGAGGTATCACGTGGAGGTGGCTGCATTTCATGACACAACAGTGCATAGCCCGACCATCCTTCCATCTGAGCGCAATGTTTTATTTATGTATCGATTGTGATTTTTTATCAAAGACTGGCATAAGTTTTCAATGTATCAACCTAGTACATCTCTTCTTCTGATCCACAGACTTTGGATGCTGCTGCTGTGATCTCCTTTACATATTTATCTACTGTTTGTGTAAGTGAAGACAAACAGTGTAATGCAGTGCGGATGATATTAATGTAATCTATTCAGCCGTCTATTATCTTCACCAAGATTGCACCCGATAAATACATATTGATTAGATGTTCTGTTACCACAACAGTTTTCCAATGAATTAGATTTATATATTTATCCGCTTCAAAGTTGATTGTCGATATTTCAGATTTGCGTATGCCATCATTTACTCTCATCTTTCAGCTATTATGTGCTGAGCAGCTAGCTGTTTAATGTGATGGAAATCTTTAGAGAGCAATGAATTAAGAATTTCCTCTGCTATGCAAAGCAACCATTGTCCTATAAATAACCTTTTTTAGTAGTTGTTTTATTCCGTTTTGTGTGTTATTTAGTAGCCGAGTAATTTCACATGAGTTTTTAGATCCCTTCTTTAACTATGGATTAAATTTGATTGTAAACTATCCTGGGGCCAAACTTGGGTAACATAGTACTTTTTGAGTGAACGTAGAGACTGATGGGCAGTGAGTACTTATTTGAAGGCGGATTAATTCTGTTAGTCGTCGTCATCCATTCTGCGAGGGACACGTTTAGAATGAACCATTACAATTGATAATATGCCACCTCCAAGTCCAGTGAATTTTCTCTGCATCATTTATTAGACAAGATCGTTGGCAAAAATTAGATTCTAACCCACAGGGATTCACTGGACCAATGGAAAAATCTTTGTCCACGTGCTTATTCCCTTCTTATTTCAATTTTTGAAGCCATAAAGAGTAATTTTCAAACATTATTTCCTGAAATCGAGAAAAGGGGTCTCAGCACATACCAGAAATACCTGCTAGACATTTGCAAAGTTATTTCATTAAGAGATGGCTCAGAAGAACTAGTGAATAGGAACCCAAGAAACTTCTCCTACGCAAGATGGATCAGAAAGGTGCATAAAATTATACGCCTTTATATAAGCACTGATTGACCATCAGAGTCTGGTTCACTCACTAAGTATGTAATCCATGCTTATGCCGCAGGATGTTTTACACCAAATATAATCCACATCTAAAAAATTTATCTAAAAACTTATGGGAAATTACTCGGCTACTAAACATCACAGAAAACGGCAAAAAACAAATGCTAAAAAAATTATTTAGGACATCGAGAGAAAATTCTTATTGCAATTTTGATGACGATCGTCCTCACATTAAACAACAAGCTTATCAACATATTAAAAATGCAAGAGGTAGAGAAAAAGATGGCATACTCAAAGATGATGTACCAAATTGTTGTAAAATGTTGTAGGAACAGAACTCCCAATCACTATGGAGTAACTGGAAGCAAATTTTGGTGAAGATACTAGAGGGCTGAATAGATTCCATTAATTCCACTGCATTACTCTTTTTACCTTATCATACACAAGTAGTAGAAATATACGTGAAGGAGTGTCACAGCAGCATCAGCCAACGTCTGTGGATGTAAAGAAGAGATGGACTAGGTTGATACGTAGAAAACTTATGCCAATCTTCGATAAAAAATCACAATCGATACATAAATAAAACATTGCGCTCAGATGGAAGGATGGTCGGGCTATGCACTGTTGTGTCATGAAATGCAGCCACCTCCACGTGATACCTCCTGGGTAGATTTGAATGCAACTACGTAAGAGCTGTATTCTAAACAACAATTAGTTGTATGACACAACAGAGTGGCAATGCCTTTTTTTCACCAAAAGTTGTCAGTTTTGTTCCAGTTATACAGAACAAAGATATCGTTTAAATATATTAAATCATTAATAATAAAGGTTAAAATAATACTTTTAAATAATAACCATGTCTATAGAATTTTTGTTTAATTTTTTGAAAAAATGTCAAATTTTACCCAAAATTTCGACTTTTGGACCAAAAGCGCAGACTCAAGCCATTTTTTTTCAGCGGTAATATTGCACGCAGATGACGTACTAGTATAAAGGCAACTTTTGGCACCTACCCATTTTTGATTTAAAAAAAATTATTTTTTTCGCTCCACCCTAATACACAGGGCTTGAATTTCAGGGCGGGATGGCAGGATTCGCGCCCAAAACTTTGAAATCCCGCCCAAAAGAATATCGTGGGCGGGAGGCTCCCGCCCAAAAATATTCACCCTTTTCCGAAAATTTTGCATTTTGAATTTACGATCAACACCCGCGAATGCCTTGCAAATTTTGTGATTTTTTTCACGCGACCGATTGATACATTTTGGGCGGTTTTTATTTCGCGATTAATAGAGAAATTTCACGATTTTTTTACCGAGGTCGATTGTCAAGTTTCGCGTTATTTTCGGGGTGATTCTGTTCCAAATGTTCCGAAAATTTAAGGCATTCGGTTCCGAAATTTATCAAAAATCGGTCATCAGTCCGAAAATTCGGACATAAAAAATATAATTGAAAAAATCATGAATTTCGACAAATGGTCGCCGAAAAAATCAATTTCGCCGCGAATTGACACGAAAAAAAAAACTAATTTCGTCAAAGGTTTGCAAATAAAATGCAAATTTCGTCAATTATCGTGGAAATAACACGACTTTCGGCAAAAGATCGCGGTAAAAAATGCGCGTTTCGTCAAAAGATCGCAGAGAAAACGCGAATTTCCCCAAAGGATAGCGAAAAAACGCAAATTTCTTCAAAAGATTGTGGAAAAACTGAATTTTTGTCAAATAATCGTGGAACAAACGCAAATTTCGTCAAAGGGTAGCGAAAAAAACGCAAATTTCGTCAGAGGATAGCGAGAAAAACCCAATTTCCACCAAAGGATCGCAGGAAAAATGAGAGTTTCGTCAAATGGCCACTAATAAAACGCGAATTTTGTCAGAGGATCGCGAAAAAGCGAATTTTGTCAAAGAATCGCGAAAAAAAACACGAATTTCATCAAAAGTTCGCTAAAAAATGCAAATTTCTACAAATATTCGTGAAAAAAACACGAATTTCGACTAAAGATCGCGAAAAAAAACTGAATTTCGTCAAAGGATCGCGAAAAAACGCGAATTTTGTCAAAGAATCACGGGGAAAAAGGCGTGAATTTTTGTCAAAGAATCGCGAAAAACACGCGAATTTCATTAAACAATCACGTAAAAACGCGAATTTTATTAAAAAATCGCGTGAAAACGCGAATTTCGTCAAAAATTTGCAGGAAAAACGCAAATTTCGTCTAAGGGCTGCTGAAAAAAAAAAACCCTCAAATTTCTTCAAAGGATCGTGAAAAAACGCAAATTTCGTCAAAGAGTCGTGGAAAAAACGCAGAAGCCTTTAGAAAAAAGCACAAATATAAATATCTATCTTTATCGTTATAGGTATAGTTTTAATCTGAAATAATATACTCAACTAACTTTTGAAAAATTTGGTTTAACTTGAATCCAACTTGCATTAATCTGCATTCAGTCTGAAATCGACCCAAACCAAAACGAAGTTTACTCGACCTGCGACAAAAATAATTAGCACCGGGAGAGGATTTCCCCCTCGCGCCTCCTCCTTTAATACACAGAAATTAGGACTTGACAATTTAAAGTTAACATAGATTCCTTTTGTAATAGAAGAAATAAATCGACGGTTTCCATTTCAAATTTTGGACTTTGTATAAAATTTGAATGCATAGTAGCTTTTTCAATCAAAGAAAATATCAGGAAGTTAAGTTTTGCCTATAATTCCATTAAAAATATAATAAAACAATTTCATTCAGAAATAGATATTTATGATGACATCTCCGAATATGTTCATGCTAATAGTTAAAAATGAAGACACGTCAGATATTGCAAAATTTTCTGAAATTTTTTTAAGAGAGCATAACCATACATTTTCGGTAATTTCCAAAGTTATAAATGTTGTGCTTGTGCTGTCTGTCACAAGTTTAACCTTGTAAAAGAGGATTCGGGGCCCAAAATCAAAAAAAATAAAAATTCTGAAATTTATTTAACAACCCCCATTGTTATCGACGCATGTCATTTGGTTGAAAGTTGAAAAGTAGACTTATTAAAGCTTGACTTTCTTCCTTTTTTAAATAAAAGAACATTTGGCATAATTATTCACTGGCTGTTAAAATCTAACGTCCACCCAACCAATCAGGGATTTCTTTGCCTGCTGTGAACCCCACCAGAGTAAGATCGGCAAGCTCAGAGGTCAGAATAAGATGGCCAAACTACGCAGGAACTCCAAATGCTTGTTTGACTCGTTTTCCAATGTTTTGTGATCAACTCATAAAACTGCTACAGAAAGCAGTGGAAAAAGCAGTAATCTAGGCTTATCAGTTCAATGAAAGGGGGGGGGGGGGGGTGATATAAAGAAAAACTTACTAAGACAAAATTTAAAAAGACAGGGGAATTTTTCGTTTTAAGCAGGTTTTTGTCATAACAGGTAGCGCAATTCTAATATAATGAAATCTGCTTAGAAGGAATCACATGGGACCAAACGAATTCCGTTTTACACAGATTCCGGTCTTACAATAAAGGTGCAGATTCCCAAAATCTCGAAGGGCCCAGTGGCTTCTAAACCCAAAAAATCCAGTGACCACATTGTGAAACAAATGAATAAAAAAAAAATAGTGTTTATAAGGGGGGGGGGGACTAAAAAAAACCCCTCAGAGTTCAAAGTGAAAAATTTGAAATTGGATGTATGACATGTATGTACATGGGTAATGATATTAAATGAGACGAAGGATTACTAGTTTTTGAATATTTAGCAACATGTAATGAGCTGACTGCCTATGAAAAAAAAACATGTAATTTTTTTCTTTTTGATCTTAGTTCAGTTTATATATGTTTTTGCACTAAACACAGTGGCGTACCCAAGGGGGGGGGGGCTGATGGGGCTACAGCCCCCCCCGAAATTTTCGAAAGTGATATAGAAAGGTGCTGATTTTTCGTCTTTCTTTTATGGAAATTTTTTTAATTTTTTTCCATTATACAGCGAACAAACCATTCTCATTAGTCCCATATTAGTCCACATTGACAACAAAGAGGAGAAAGGGGGGCTGACGGGGTTATACCCCCCCCCCTACTCCTCCCGAAATAGTCAAAAAATTAAATGAAAAAGTGTTTTTTTCTTACTTTTTAAAGATAAATCTGTAATTTTTTTCTTCTGTCATACAGTAAAATAGCCATTCTCGTTAACGCCATATTAGTCCACATTGACATCACAGCATACCCTAAGATGGGGAGGGGGCTGATGGAATTACAACTTCCTCCTCTGGAAATAGTCGAAAATGAAATGAAAAAATAGTGCTGAATTTTTTCTGTCTGTTTAAGATAAATTTGCATTTTTCCCCTATCGTTCAACAGACTATGCGCTTCCTTCGCTTTAGTTAAAAAAATGGCCATTCTCGTTAACACCATATTAGTCCAGGTTATATTAGTTAGGGGGCTGATGGAATTTCAGCCCCCTCCTCTCGAAATGGTCGAAAATGAAATGAAAAAATAGTGCTGAATTTTTTCTGTCTGTTTAAGATAAATTTGCATTTTTCCCCTATCGTTCAACAGACTATGCGCTTCCTTCGCTTTAGTTCCATATTAGTCCATATTGACACCAAAGAAGAGAAAGGGGGTTGATGGGGTTATAGCACCCCCACCAACCATAAATCGCGAAAAATTAAATAAAAAAGTGTTTTTTCTTTACTTTTTAAAGATAAATCTGTAATTTTTTTCTTCTGTCATACAGTAAAATAGCCATTCTCGTTAACACCATATTAGTCCACATTGACATCACAGCATACCCTAAGATGGGGAGAGGGCTGATGGAATTACAACTTCCTCCTCTGGAAATAGTCGAAAATGAAATGAAAAAGTAGAGCTGATTTTTTTCTGTCTATTTGAGATAAATTTGCATTTTCTCCCCTATCATTTAACAGACTAGCCGCTCCCTTCGCTGTAGTTCCATATTAGTGTGCAATGACAACACATTATACCCGAAAAGATAGAAGGGGGTTAATGGAGTTACAGCCCTCTCCCAAAAATTCGAACATGAAATGAAAAAGTTCTGATATTTTCCTTTTTGTTTGAGATAAATTTGTATTTTTCCTCTATCATTCAACAGGCTAGCCGCTCTCTTCTCTTTAGTTCCATACTAGTGCACAGTGATACCACATTATACCCAAAGAGGTGAAAGGGGTTAATGGGGTGTCCCTTTCCTAAATAGTTGAAAATGAAATGAAAAAAAAGGCTGTTTTTTTTCTTCTTGTTTGAAATAAATTTGTAATTTTTCTTCTGCCATACAGCGAAATAGCCATTCTCGTTAACACCATATTAGTCCACATTGACATCACAGCATACCCAAAGATGGGGAGGGGGCTGATGGAATTACAGCCCCCTCCTCCCGAAATAGTCGAAAATGAAATAAAAAAATATTGCTTTTTTTTCTTTCTGTCTGAGATAAATTTGTATTTTTTTTTCTCCTATTATTCAACAGACGAGCCACTCTCTTCTCTTTAGTTCCATATTAGTGCACAGTGACACCACATTATACCGAAAGAAGTAGAAAGGGGGTGATGGGTTACAGCTGCTTGTCAAAATAGTCGAAAATGAAATGAAAAAAGGGCTGATATTTTTCTTTTTGTTCGAGATGAATTTGTAATGCACTTGTTTTCTGCAATACAACGAACTACACGTTCTGGCTAGTCTCATATCAACGCACAGTTACACCACAGTATACCCAATGAGGGGAAGGGGCTGATGGGGTTACTTACTCTTCCGAAATAATCAAATATGAAATGAAAAAAAAATTCCAGTTTTTTTTTCTTTCTTTTGAGATTAATTTTTAATTTTTTTCTGCGACGCAGCTATTCTGGTTAGTCCCATATATTAGTGCACAGTGATGCCCCAGCATACACCAAAGGATTCGATGGGGACGGGGGTTATGACGTTACAGCTCCATTCCACCTCTGAAAAGATCGCAGTGAAATGAAAAAAGGGCTGATATTCCTTCTTTTTCAGATAAATGTGTTTTATTTTCTGGCATGCCACGAATTTGTTTTTCCTGTTAATCCAATATCATCCTCAGTCCTGCGACCAAATTTACTTGAGACCACAAAATCCATTTTCAAATGACTGAAATCACTGTTTTACTCGATAAATGAAAACATATATACTGAGTTCAAGAGACCTACAAATAAATTCGACAAATCTAAAAGTAGTTTAATTTAAGGATTTTTTTAATTTTTCCCATAGTCGGCGGGCGCCAAGATTGTCAATGCGGGGGTATGTTAATGCACAGTAACACCACAGCTAATCTCAAGTCGATTTCGTCTAAATCGGAAATCCGGTGCGGAAGAGTTGACTGTAAAAGTAGCTTATTAACTTTCATTTTTCAATCGCATCTCCATGCCACACCGAAATATGGGGGTGCGGAGGGTTGAAGGGACTAAACCTCTTTTACCTGCCAAAACGGTCAGATTAAATGGTAAAAAAAGTTTACTTCTTACTTTTTAGATCAATTCAATTATATATATATTTGCCATGCATCGCACTTGTCTTTCTTGTTAGTCCCATATTAGTGCATAATGACACTTTAGCTAATCCCTTCAGAATTTTGGCTAAGTCGGAAGTCAGGCACACTATATATGTGCGGAAGAGCTGACTGTGAATGATATTCATTAACTTTTGTTTTTAACACTCGATTACTTCCTCGTATCTGTAAGATACACAGTGACTTCTTGTTTGACTGCAAAGACATCTTTGGAGTTCGGTAATGTCCCCTCCCCCCACTTATCTTCCTATTCTGTCTTTACTTTGCAGCCAGTATTTTTCATCTGGAACGGTTTAAAGTCCTTCTTATTACTTGTGCAATGCACAAATAATAAACAAAGTCTTTATTTAATATATGTGTATGAAAATATTTTGTGTATACAAAAAATATTTTGTGTTTGTTACAATATTAATTTGTTAAACAAGAACCGTAGCGAGAATTTAGTTTCGGGGATTGGAAGAACAATTTTATAGATTTTAAGTTATAATGACTTTCTTTTAAATGAAAGTATATATAAAAAAAACCAGTAACACTTTTCAACAGATTTCGACGTAGGACGGTCTCAGGATCGGACCCGTGCCCTCCCCCCTTCCCCCCAGATTTGAGTCTGAGTTAAAAAAAAAAAAAATCTGAAATTCTCAGCAAATTTTCTGAAAGGTTACAGCAGAGGGGGAAAGGAGAGGTAATCCCTTCCTGCTGCTAATTATTTTTGTTGTAGTTTGGGTTAACTCTGTTTATATTCAGGTCAATTTCAGGCTGAGTGGGTTCGGGTTAACCAGATTTCTAAAAAGTTCAGCATATTATTTCAGTTTAAAAACTATACATATAATAATAAACACAGATATTTGTATGTGTTTTTAACGCGATCCTTTGATGAAATACAGGTTTTTATCAGACGCTTTGACGAAATTTGCATTTTCCCCGAACTTTTGACAAAATTAGCTTTTTTCCGCGACCCTTTGACGGAATTCGCGTTTTTTTCGTGATCCTTTGTCAAAATTTGCGTTTTTTCCGCGAGTTTTTGATGAAATTCAAGTTTTTTTCGTGAACTTTTGCCGAAATTCGCGTTTTTTTTACTAAACCCTTCGTCGAAATTTGCGTTTTTTTCGCGGCTTTTTTGACGAAATTCGCTTTTTTCTCGTTTTTTTGATGAATTTCGCGTTTTTTTATGGAAATGGTCGTGGTTTTTTGTTTTTTCACTGCTGTTTGACGAAATTCGCTTCTTTCCGCAGTCTTTTGCCAAAAGTCACGTTTCTCTGTGGCCCTTCTTTGTGACCATGCTTTTTTTTTTTGCGATCCTTTAACGAAATTCGTGTTTTTTCCGCTTCCCTTTGACGGAATGCATACTTTTTTTAGCAATCCTTTGCCAAAATTTGCGTTTTTTCTGCAGCCCTTTGAGGAAATTTGCGTTTTTTCTGCGGCCCTTTGAGGAAATTTGCGTTTTTTCTGAGGTCATTTGCCGAAATTCACGTTTTTTTACGCAATCCTTCGTCGAAATTCGCGTTTTTTTTGTGGTCATTTGCCGAAATTCGTGTTTTTTAATGCAATCCTTCGTCGAAATTTGCGTTTTTCTGCGGCCTTTTGACGAAATTCACGTTTTTCTGAGTCCCTTTGACGAAATTCGTGTTTTTTCAGCTTCCCTTTGACGGAATGCGTGTTTCTTTAGTGATGCTTTGTCGAAATTTGCAGTTTTCTGTTGTCCTTTGATGAAATTCGCGTTTTTTCTGTGGTCATTTGACAAAATTCGCGTTTTTGCGCAATCCTTCCTCGAAATTTGCGTTTTTTCGCGGCTTTTTGTTGAAATTCGCGCTTTTTCTCGTCTTTTTGATGAAATTTGCGTTTTTCTGTAGCCTTTTGACGAAATTCACGTTTTCCGTGTCCCTTTGACGAAATTCGCATTTTTTGCGATTCTTTACGAAATTAGCTTCTTTTTCGCAGCCTTTTGCGGAATGCGTGTTTTTAGCGATCTTTTTTTCGAAATTCGCGTTTCTTCCGCGACCTTTTGATGAAATTCGCGTTTTTTCTGCGGCCTTCTGACGAAATTCGGGTTTTTTCTGTGCTCATTTTGACGAAATTAGCGTTTCCTCTAGAATAATTTGACGAAATTCACGTTTTCTCCGCTATCATTTGCCGAAATTCACGTTTTTTTACGCAATCCTTCGTCGAAATTCGCGTTTTTTTTGTGGTCATTTGCCGAAATTCGTGTTTTTTAATGCAATCCTTCGTCGAAATTTGCGTTTTTTCCGCGGCTCTCTGACGAAATTTGCGTTTTTTTTTTCGTCTTTTTTGATGAAATTTGCGTTTTTCTGCGACCTTTTGACGAAATGCACATTTTTCTGTGTCCCTTTGACGAAATTCGTGTTTTTTCAGCTTCCCTTTGACGGAATGCGTGTTTTTTTAGTGATGCTTTGTCGAAATTTGCAGTTTTCTGTGGTCCTTCCTCGAAATTTGCGTTTTTTCGCGGCTTTTTGTTGAAATTCGCGCTTTTTCTCGTCTTTTTGATGAAATTTGCGTTTTTCTGTAGCCTTTTGACGAAATTCACGTTTTCCGTGTCCCTTTGACGAAATTCGCATTTTTTGCGATTCTTTACGAAATTAGCTTCTTTTTCGCAGCCTTTTGCGGAATGCGTGTTTTTAGCGATCTTTTTTTCGAAATTCGCGTTTCTTCCGCGACCTTTTGATGAAATTCGCGTTTTTTCTGCGGCCTTCTGACGAAATTCGGGTTTTTTCTGTGCTCATTTTGACGAAATTAGCGTTTCCTCTAGAATAATTTGACGAAATTCATGTTTTCTCCGCTATCATTTGCCGAAATTCACGTTTTTTTACGCAATCCTTCGTCGAAATTCGCGTTTTTTTTTGTGGTCATTTGCCGAAATTCGTGTTTTTTAATGCAATCCTTCGTCGAAATTTGCGTTTTTTCCGCGGCTCTCTGACGAAATTTGCGTTTTTTTTTTGTCTTTTTTGATGAAATTTGCTTTTTTCTGCGGCCTTTTGACGAAATTCACATTTTTCTGTGTCACTTTGACGAAATTCGTGTTTTTTCAGCTTCCCTTTGACGGAATGCGTGTTTTTTTAGTGATGCTTTGTCGAAATTTGCAGTTTTCTGTGGTCCTTTGATGAAATTCGCGTTTTTTCTGTGGTCATTTGACAAAATTCGCGTTTTTGCGCAATCCTTCCTCGAAATTTGCGTTTTTTCGCGGCTATTTGTTGAAATTCGCGCTTTTTCTCGTCTTTTTGATGAAATTTGCGTTTTTCTGTAGCCTTTTGACGAAATTCGCATTTTTTGCGACACTTTACGAAATTAGCTTCTTTTTCGCAGCCTTTTGACGGAATGCGTGTTTTTAGCGATCTTTTTTTCGAAATTCGCGTTTCTTCCGCGACCTTTTGATGAAATTCGCGTTTTTTCTGCGGCCTTCTGACGAAATTCGGGTTTTTTCTGTGCTCATTTTGACGAAATTAGCGTTTCCTCTAGAATAATTTGACGAAATTCACGTTTTCTGCGCTATCATTTGACGAAATTTGACTTTTTTCGCGATCCTTTGACAAACTTCGCATTTTATCTGCGGCCGTATGACATAATTCCGGTTTTTTCCTTGATCCTTTAAAGAAATTGGCGATTTTTTTTGCGAACGATTGACGAAATTGATTTTTTTTTTGCGAACGATTGACGAAATTGATTTTTTTCGGCGACCATTTGTCAAAAATCGCGATAATTTTTTAAGTCCAAATTTTCGGACTGATGACTGAATTTTTCAAATTTTCGGAAAATTCGGAACAAAGTCACCCTTGCCCCCCCCCCCCCCCTCCCCCCTCTGGCTACGGCCTTATTGACAAAAATGATTTCTGTTTATAACACAATGCAACGTGTTTCGTAAGATTTAGAACATTATGAAAATTTAAGTCAGCCCCCCCCCCGAAATAAAATCCTGGGTACGCCACTGGCTAAACATGTAACAATTTGTTCGCGTGACCTTAATTGATTTATGTACTTGAAACTATAGTATATAATTTAATAAATATTTCAACATTAAAACAAAAATTCAATATTTTAATTTTTAACATTTGATATAAAAAGGTTAATTCTAAATTAAAATCTAAAGTGCTGTTGCGATTCATTACTATGAATTTTCAAATTAATAAACAATAGTGCGAATTTTGAGCAATATTTCAAATGAAAATATGACTATTTCGATAAGTGCAAAAGCTATTTTAAAAATATATAAATATCAAAATTGGTGTTTTGAAGCAATTTTTCAGCACAGACAAAGCGAAAAAAAGGTCCCCATAAGACATGAATCACACATAACAGTGACTCCAAATTTTCAAAAATATTGAGTGGGCTCAAAACGATTTTAGTAAAATGGCACGGCCAGTTTGTTTTTCTTTGACGGGGGGACAAATTGTGAAAGATGACAACTCAAAGTCAAGTTACCACGTTTTAATAAAGTTGTAATTTTATCAAATTATATTTTCGCGCGTTTTTCCAAATAAAGACACTAATATTTATAATTTCATCATACTATGAATATAACTACAAATTGAAAAGGCAAAAAGTTAAACATGGAGCAAAATATTTCAGTCATTTGGGATTTCTGGGTATCAGTCAGAGAACGAAAACAGATGGTCATTGGTAAAATAAATTTTGTTCCAGACTGAAAAATAAATAATTAAATAATAATGAAAAATGTAATGAAATAGAAAAAATAGAAATTGGACATGCTAGGAAATGGTCAAAAATAGATTTTAAAAAAAGGAAAAAAAAACTATTTGATTGCATAGTTTTTGACTAAGAGCAACTGCCAATTTCATGCGTGATAAGGCATTTTAAATTAACAATGAGTAAATATCCCAGAACTTGCCTTTTACTATTGCTGCTAATGTCACGTCATCTTTTTAATCTTGTATATGTGAACACTGTATTGTATCGTATGGATTTTGAAAATTTTCCTTTATTTATTCTTTTTCCGATTGAAAATTTTAATGCTTATTAAGTTTATTTTGTTTCTTTACACATAAAAAATCTTATTAGAACAGCATAAAAATTGCGAAGATAAATCGTAAAAATATTTCAATGATTTTCAAAGTTCGCCACAATATATATTTTACTTTATTTTTAATATGTATTTGATGCTTATTATTCTTTTATGATGAATTTTCAGTAGGTATAAATATTTTGAAATTAATGTGTTCATTGCTTTTTTGAAAAAGGTTACCCGAAGTCTAGAATTGTAAATGTTTTAACGATTCTTACGAGTATTTAATATATAAAAATATTTTTTCATGTAATTCGCACTTTTAGGTAAACACACACTAATATGGGTATATTTTCACATATTCTGTAGTACAAAAAAAAGGACACCAGCAAACGGATGTGGCAGGTGTAATGCAGCCTGGCCCCGCAATTATAGGGACCTCCGATGAGACTAAAAAACGTTTTTTTCTACATGAAAAACATAATAAAGAATTAAATAAATTGGGTCTTAAAAAGGTTTGCACTATGCCCTGCACCTAACGAGATCTAAATTCCGTTTTATTTTAACTTTAAGGTGAAGGCAAGCCCTGTACAACAGTATACTTAAAAGTAGTTTATACTTAATACTTGTGATTAATGTCTCATGGGGACCTTTTTTTCGCTTTGTCTGTGCTGAAAAATTGCTTCAAAACACCAATTTTGATGTATTTTTTTTTTTTTTTAAATAGCTTTTGCATTTATCGAAATAGTCATATTTTCATTTGAAATATTACTCAAAATTGGCACTATTGTTTATTAATTTGAAAATTCATAGTAATGAATCGCAACAGCAATAATAAATTCATTCAGTCATATTACACACTCTAGATTCTAATTTAGAATTAACCTTTTTATATCAAATATTAAAAATTAAAATATTGAATTTTTGTTTTAATGTTGAAATATTTATTAAATAAATTATATACTATAGTTTCAAGTACATAAATCAATTAAGGTCACGCGAATAAATTGTTACATGTTTAGTGCAAAAACATATATAAACTGAACTAAGATCAAAAAGAAAAAAATTACATGTTTTTTTTTCATAGGCGGTCAGCTCATTACATGTTGCTAAATATTCAAAAACTAGTAATCCTTCGTCTCATTTAATATCATTACACATGTACATACATGTCATACATCCAATTTCAAATTTTTCACTTTGAACTCCTGAGGGTTTTTTTTCTAGTCCCCCCCCCCCCCCCTTATAAACACTATTTTTTTTTATTCATTTGTTTCACAATGTGGTCACTGGATTTTTTGGGGTTTAGAAGCCACTGGGCCCTTCGAGATTTTGGGAATCTGCACCTTTATTGTAAGACCGGAATCTGTCTAAAACGGAATTCGTTTGGTCCCATGTGATTCCGTCTAAGCAGATTTTATTGTATTAGAATTGCGCTATCTGCTATGACAAAAATCTGCTTAAAACGAAAAATTCCCCTGTCTTTTTCAATTTTGTCTTAGTAAGTTTTTCTTTATATCACCCCCCCCCCCCCCCCCCCTTCATTGAACTGATAAGCCTAGATTACTGCTTTTTCCACTGCTTTCTGTAGCAGTTTTATGAGTTGATCACAAAACATTGGAAAACGAGTCAAACAAGCATTTGGAGTTCCTGCGTAGTTTGGCCATCTTATTCTGACCTCTGAGCTTGCCGATCTTACTCTGGTGGGGTTCACAGCAGGCAAAGAGATCCCTGATTGGTTGGGTGGACGTTAGATTTTAACAGCCAGTTAATTATTCTGAATTGTTGATTTAAATTGACTCAGTGGTACTTTGTTTTCATATCTGTATGAATGTAATTCTTCAAATAACATGTAAAATAACAATAGGTTTTAAACATTTTTTTCTCCCTCCCAAACTGCTCAACTCCCCTCCATTTACAAATGTTGGGAGGGAGATTCCCCTCCTAGGAAAAATTGAATTTCAAACCCTGATACATAAAAAATATCGGAACACAAGAAATAAAATGAAAATATATATACCGTAAAATCCCGATTGTAAGCCCCCTCCTCGAAAGTAACCCCCCACCCCCACCCCGAATCCCACTTTTAAGTAAATTTTTATTTTATTTTCCACTCCCAAATATACCCCCCTCCCCCATTCCTTTCACAAAAATTTTGTGGTAAAAAATAGATTTAAAAATCTAAGCGAATTTTTTGGCTTTTGGTGGATTTCAACATGTTTTTACATTATCTTAATGAACTCCTCACCCCCCTTCTCTGCATGAAATGTCCACTTCCCTTCTCAGTACAAAAAGTTTAAAATCGTGGAAATCATAATTCTACTGTTCTATTTGTTGATCCCTAATAACAACAAATAAATAATCTAATATTTAAATTACACCCCTTTCTCCAAAAGTTCTTATTTCTCCTCTGACCCCCAACCAGCAAAGTTTAAAAGTCTTAAATTTGTAAAAAAATCCTGCCTTATTTCTTGTTTTGTAGTAAGATGACTGATCTAAATTCTCATATCTACATAATATCAAACAAGTATCACTCATCTAAAATTTTCATCATGTTTGAAATTTTTTTCTCCATCTTTTCTTCCCAAATAATAGGAGGGGGGTTCTAAATATGCCAATATGCCGAAGGAAAGCGAAAGGTTTTTTTGCAGTTTGGCTGTTCTAACCCTTGAATTACATGTGTATTTTATGACTAAATAGAGCCAAAAAAAAGTAAAAACAAATTTTTTTTTTAATCTACTGTGTGTGTGTGTGAAGGAAAACATTTTTTTGGGGGGGGAGGTTGTGAAATAACTTAGGTGGTTATTTAAATATTTTACGACAAAATCACAAATCAAGCAGAAAATTTTAGTGTATTTGTATAGCATATTGTGTATTAAGAAATTTAGAGTTTTATAAGTTATATTATACATATTTTGTACTACAAAGGGTGGGGGGTAAAGGAGGAAGCAATTTTTTTTATTTTATTTTTTTTTTTTTTTTTTTTTTTTTTTTGAGGTAGGGGGTTAGATGATTGATTAAATATTGTTGCAGTAAAATAACAAATAAAGAAGTGCATTTGAGAGAAAAATAAAGTTTTAAAATTTTGTTTAGAGATTATTTTGGAGTGAATTTTTTATTTTTATTTATTTATTTTTTTGGTGGTTGGAGGGGGGGAGGGGGAGCATTAGAATTTTCTCTTTTTTACAAATTGAAAAGCTGGTAAAATACAGAAGATTTTCACCCCTGTATTTACCTTATTTACTTCTAAATTAATGATAAAAACAGGTTTTAAAATATTTTTCTTTAAATATCTCAGTTATAAGTCTCCCAAATTTAACTGCTTTTTCTTTTGAAAAAAAGGAGGGGGGCTTACAAACGGAATTTTGTGGTATGTACGTAAAACAAAAAATAAATAACAAACTAAAATTAATACAAAAAATAAATTATATGGTACAACTGAAAAGTTTTCCAAACTACAAAGAGCATTGTGGAAATCAGATTTATCATTAACAATAACTTCACAATTAAGATAAACGAGGTGGAACCCGTCGAATTTCGACGAAAGAAAATGTTTACTTAGGAAATGTTGCATCAAATTTATAATACATCGACAACAATAATTACAATAAAAAATTCATCTTACACTTGTTAATTTAACTCTCCAAAGACATATTTTAACCTAAGATTAACAAAATACTTTTTTCATAAACTTCAACTGTTAAAATTATTGGAAAATTAAACTTTATTCATATACATAATCAGTAACATATAATCAAGGTAAGTAATTTTGATTAAGCTATCAATTGATGCTTGGTATTACGGAATGAAAAAATCAGCAAAAAGGATTTCACCTTGACATAATTATAGAATCCCCCCCCCCCCCTTTAAAACTAAACAAATCAAATCATTTTCAACGTTTCACATCAATATTAACCATTTAAAAACATTTTAACGCGCAATAGGTTATTGATAAATATATTTTCAAGCTTTAAGTCACGTTTGTCAACTATTACAACTTGCCATGTTAAAATTCCCACTCGTGATTTGAGGTCTTATAACAATCTCTGTACCTGCGCGTAAAAATTCCAGAAATTTATAACTTTTAGACGTATTCATGGGGAAATATCTCGTTTTATCAAATAAAATTATCGGTTTCTTTTAAATATGACGTCATTTTCAGTCGCTGAAATATTTTGCCTATTGTCTTAAACTCAAAGTCAGCGAAATGAAAAAATAGTGAAAAATAACAGCATCATCAGGGAAATTGTGTCTTTTTTAAAGCGTAACGTCATTTTCTGTTCAAATTTTTAAAAAATATATTTTTAATTGTAATGAGAAAATGGCATCAGTAAGAATATAATCAATAAAGATAACTAAACCACTTTTAATAGAAATGAAGTACTTCAGTTGCCACGATTAGAAAATTGGTATTAAAAACTATAAAAAAATTAATATCTCAAAAATAAATTGAGGTACAGCTTTCAAACAAATTGCATTTAAATGTGCATTTTTTTCTGCATACGACGGTGTAAACATTTAAAACGTGGTATGTTTAGAAGTTTAAAATTTTGCAGTAGCGAAAATTGCAAAACCAAATTTTTATTTCAAATTTCAAAGTGTTGCCATTCGCAGAATGACGTATGCGTTACGCACAGATATGTTTGTCCTTTATAGTATAGATAGCTAAAATTTTCAAGAAAGTCCCATTCAGAGATACTATTGGCATGGAAGATAGTTTTAGCATTTTGAAAATTAAAACTATCGCCGGAATTCCAAGAATGCTTGGTAATAGAAGATTTAGATATTTCTTGATTAATTACATAACAAGAGTGTTCTTTTAAACAGATTTCAAGATTTCTTTTAGCTTGACCAATATAAGTCTTATATGGTATAAGACGGAAAGATTTGAAAAAGCAGTATAAGTATGTTATGGTAAAAAGGTGACCACCAATAACCAGAGAGCAGCCAAAGTGTTAATACTATCTGGATTAGTATATATGTTTTTACTTCATTTTTTAAAAAATACCTTTCCAAAGTAAATGCTATTTTTGAAAGCAAGTCAATATTCTTTTTGAGAAATTTTAAAGTTAATTTTTCTTTAAAAACTTTAGGAAAATTAGAACAACTCCTACTCCTGGAACAGCTTTTGATATTATTGTTGCGAATATTAAACTTACTTGTAATTTCATTTCGGCTTATGTTATTTTTGTTCTGAGAAAGTTTGGTTAATTTTACTTTATTCTTTTAAATCATAATACTTGCTGATGACCCGCTACCATGTTTTCTTTCAAGATTTCCAATTTTAATTTCTGCATAAACAGTTCATTTTGGAACAACTTCAGAAATAAAATGCATCATGCAATGTGATTTCCCAATTTTATTACCTTTTCATAGAATAGTACAAAATGACTATGCAACATCTTTTCTTTTGACTCGCTTTTTATTTTTTTATATTTGCTACAGCCTGCTTTGACATTGGATGACGTGTACCTTCTTGGCAAATCAAAGTGTTATTTTTGTTTTGCCATTTGGGAGCAGTTGCTAAAAATCTTTGCTAAAAAGGGGATCAAAACATACGTACAGCCACATGAGAAGGAAAAAATTTAGCTTGACTGTATTGTTAATAGCAAGTAAAGCTGAGGAACTTGCAACTCCAATGATACTTTACAAAAAAATAATATTTATGAAATCATATGTTACAATTAAAAATTTGCATGCAGTTTATTAAGCCATTGGGAAAAGATGTAACATTAGATCCTTCAATGTTTTTTAATATATTTGTACCTTAATTTCTGTGTAATGTGTATAAAGTCTGAAAATAGTAATACTGTACAATGTGGATATGTAGCGGTCATTGGTTCAATTCCAAGTAAAGATGAACTTTTACTTGAAAATACATTTATATATGCTCAAAATAATATACAGATTTGCAATTTACAGATTGGTACATTGTTTGAAATTAGATAAGTCGGTCCAGCAAATGCAACATAAGTCTTTTCTGATGATTGATAAACAACCAACTGAAAACAATATATTTGCTACAGCCTGCTTTGACATTGGATGACGTGTACCTTCTCGGCAAATTAAAGTGTTATTTTTGTTGTGCCATTTGGGAGCAGTTGTTTATCAATGATCAGAGAAGACCTATGGTGCATTTGCTAGACCAACCCATCTAATTTCAAACAATGTACCAATCTGTAAATTGCAAATCTGTATATTATTTTGAGCATATATAAATGTATTTTCAAGTAAAAGTTCATCTTTACTTAGAATTGAACCAACAACGCTACACGTCCACATTGTAAAGCATTACTATTTTCAGATTTTATACACATTACACACAAATTAAGGTACAAATATATTACAAAACATTGAAGGATCTAATGTTACATCTTTTCCCAATGGCTCAATAAACTGCATGCAAATTTTTAGTTGTAACATACGATTTCATAAATATTTTTTTGTAAAGTATCATTGGAGTTGCAAGTTCCTCAGCAGTACTTGCTGTTAACAATATAGTCAAGCTAATTTTTTTTCTTCTCATGTGGCTGTATATATGTTTTGATCCTTTTTTAGCAAAGACTTCTCCAGCTTTTAGATTAAAAAAGAATGTTTATTCACAACTAGCAGACCCGTCCAGAAATGCCCAGGCATGGGATAAAAGCCTTAAATCTATATCCTTCTATATATAAAAAAAGTTTTTATTTGGAAATGGACCAATAAAAAATTTGCGTAGATACCGTGAAATGCATCTGATTGGTCACAGCTTTATGACGCTATAAGGGAGGTTACCAATGGGGGACCCGTCTCTCTCTCGCCAAAAGTGACGCCAACTTGGCACTATTTCCAGTATTTTGCCAAAATTAAGGATTTTTTTCCGTTATACGGACAGCATGCCAAAATGTATGCTAAAGCACCAATTATTTCAGCCCTCATCGTGAAAAGGATTTTTCTTGTAAACCATGCGAAACATTGTGATTTGTTATTTATGAAACGTGAATGATTATTATTTAACCTTAACCTTGGAAAGCTTTTTAATTTACTATTCGAATTTAAAAAAATATTTCTTTTTATGAAGTTATAATTTACTTTTACTGCTGACGCTGAGATGGATTTTACCATTCGTCAATTACCAGATAATGAGAAAGTTGCGATAAAACTGTTTCAGAAATTTGGAATTCTGCATAATAAAAGGTTGTGTTCAAACAACAATGAAATGAAATTATGGATGAGTTCTGGAAATCCGAAATGGAGATGTATCTTACGATCATGCGAAGAAAACGTAGGAATACGACAAAAAGGCACAGATGTCATATTCGCCCCATATTGGCGTGATTTTTTTCTGACGCCAATGTCATATATGCAACGGGTACTTAATTGGCGCCAAAGTGTCATTATTTTGCTTGATGTGGTAACCTGGATTATGTTGTTTATGCTGTTGATGTTTTCGCCAAATTGGCAACCGAAAAAAAAAATCGCGCCAATATGGGGCGAATATGACATCTGTGCCCGACAAAAAACATGGTTTGAAGGATCGCGATTGTCTTTTCTTAATGCTTTGAGGTTTATATATTTATGGTGCCAAGAGTTGACATCGGTTGAGCTTTGTGAGCTGCAACTTGATATGAACCACAACACAACAGTGGACTGGAATAGTTATTTTAGAGAAGTTTGTGCAAATGCTTTATGTTCACGACCAAATAGAAAAATCGGTGGACTTAATAAAATTATAGAAGTAGATGAAAGTCTTTTTACCAGAAGAAAAAGCAACGTAGGGTGTGTTCTTCCTCCCCAATGGGTGTTAGATGGTTTATGCCGTGAAACACAGGGATGTTTCCTTACTCCTATTTCCGATCGCACAGCTGAAACTTTAATGGCGGCAATAGAAAACAATGTAGCTGATGGAAGTATTATTTATACAAATTACTGGAAAGGATATAAAACAGATGAACTGCGATGTGCTGGTTATGATCATTTCACAGTAAATCACAAATACAATTTTGTCGACAATAATACTGGATGTCATACTCAAAATGTTGAGAGATTATGGGGCATCGCAAAATGGCGCAACTAAAGACATCGGGGAACAGTTCGTCATCATTTAGAGTCGTATCTCATAGAGTTTATGTGGCGACGTCTTCATTCAAAAAATGAAATGTTTACTGCAATGCTAAAAGATATGGCAGAGATGTCATATTCGCTCCATATTGGCGTGATTTTTTCCTGACGCCAATGTCATATATGCAATGGGTACTTAACTGGCGCCAAAGTGTCGTTATTTTGCTTGATGTGGTAACCCGGATTATGTTGTGGCACAGATGTCATATATGCCCCTGTTAGCCATATTCCCACTTTTCTTATCAATTGCATTATATCTTTATTTTATTCAACTAAATGTATTTTTATCTTGAAACTTCTTTAGTTATGACTTACCTTTCATCCTTACAGCTAATTTATTTTTATCCATTTGTGCAGCTATTTATTTGTTTTTAAAGAGAACTTATGTCGTATCATCGGACTTTCACATCGCGATGTTTTTCCAGCCGAGCTCTATTGTATATCGTTTTCGAACTGAGCGGTAACTCCGTTGGCCAGTAGGTGGCGTTGCCCATCCACGAGTGCTCTTTTCGCCTTTGGCGCGGCACGTGCCTATGCAAATCACTTTTTCCACGTGCGATGGAAGGAGGGCGTTTCCGATTGCAGCTTCTCTGCGGAGCAGCTCTTGGTGTTTGCCGATATAGATAAAAGGAACAGCGTGATAGCTGTTAGAGGAACGTTTGTTTTTGATACATGCTGGTCGTCTCTCTTTCAGTGTTTTGATGCCTGCCGCTCTGATGTTTATTTAACGGATATGAAGTTTATGTTATTGAGTTTTACATACGATGGAGTTGCTGAGAGGATGTTTTTAATCTTTGGATCTTCGCTAGTTCTACGATGTTTTTCTTCGTGTTTAAAGATGAAATAAAGTGATGAATTCGTTTACTACAGGTGACATTTTTTGTTTGCAATTTGATTTAGAGGGAATATATTATGGCATGAGCTCCGGATTATCTTAAAGTATTGTTTTATTACGTTTATTTTCTGCACGATATAAAGTTAATCAATATTTGTTTGTTTAATTTCAAAGCATTTATTTTTATACTATCGTATTTTATCATGAAAGATTTTTAATAAAGTTAAGTTTTTCTTTTATTTATCTGGTCATCATTTCTTCTTACAATTACTGCATAAAACAACCATTTCTCTCTCTCTGCATATTTAGGGTTTTACTTTTCAGCGGATGCTTCTTACTGCAAATTTTTATCTGCTTAGTTTTAGGATGTATTATTGAAGTGCTTTATAAAAGTAATAGATCATTTTTAAGCACTAGTTATATGAGTAGTCTCATATAACAGCCCCATATTGGCGCAATTTTTTTACGATGCCAATTTGACGAAAATATCAACAGCATAAACAGCAACATCCGGGTTACCATATCAAGCAAAATAACGACACTTTGGCGCCAGTTAAATACCCGTTGCGTATATGACATTGGCGTCAGAAAAAAATCGCGCCAATATTGCACAAAAGTAACATACACAACTTCAACTGTTGCCAGTCTGAAAAAGCAAGATAACCAAACATTAGTTTTGCTGTATATTTATCTCCATGGCGATATTGAAGGTAATAAAAATATCGATACTGAAAATTCTCATGAAATAAGTTTAAAAATGTGTATTTGATGTTGTGTGTGAAATGGTTTGATTAAAAAACAATCTTATTTATTTTATCAAAGAATTTATAGTCGTATTTAATGTTATTATGAAAACTAATCACAAAACATTATGGATTGATTAATCAATAGATGGCACCAAAGTCGAATTTGTAGCGTGACATCTGGGTACAGATGTCATATTCGCCCCATATTGGCGCGATTTTTTTCAGTTGCCAATTTGGCGAAAACATCAACAGCATAAACAACATAATCCGGGTTACCACATCAAGCAAAATAACGACACTTTGGCGCCAGTTAAGTACCTGTTGCCTATATGATATTGGCGGCAGAAAAAAATCGCGCCAATATGGGGCGAATATGACATCTGTGCCGACATCTGTACCTATGTTGTTTATGCTGTTGATGTTTTCGCCAAATTGGCAACCAAAAAAAAATCGCGCCAATATGGGGCAAATATGACATCTGTGCCAAAGAGATTTGTAATTTTATGGCAGCAGTTTAATATGATTTTTTTTATTTTATTACTTTATTGTATAACAGTTATTTGTTCACTTATTTTAATTATATATTTGTGATTTAATAAAATAGTTCATAAAATTCTGTAATTTTCAAATGTTATATTTTTAAAATGCCCACTTTACTATCGACAATGTTTTTCTTTTATTTTTCAAATGTTTCAATTCACGTGATTTTCATTTTGCGCCAACTATTGCGCTTGGCGACAATGCTGTCCGTATAACGGAAAAGTACCAAAAAGCACAGCCTACTATGATATATACGGCCCACGCATTTCACCGAAAACCGTCAAAAAAGTGAAGTCGGATTCAGCTTCAAACCCTGAACCAAAACATCACAACGTGCTCTTTTTTGTTTACATTTATACCCTGCCCAGGTAGCGGCTTGTTTCTCATCGTCGAAGTTTCAGAATCATTGATCGTATTTTCAGAATAATAAATTAAATACTTATATTCTTCAATTTCCTTCGATTTAAAAGGATATTTTACACAGCTTGTAGTATTTTAGTGTTCACATACTTTTAAGATTAGCTAAATTACTTATTGTTTACTTGATCGTTTGGTTCATTCTGTTATCCTTTTTGGTACTTGTTAGTTATCCCATCGACCAATTTCACCAAATTATATAAATCACCAAACCACCCGCCAAATTATACAAATTGACATCATTTTTATTTTAAATGACAAAAGAACAAATAAATTAGTATAACATTAATAAAAATACAAATAAAACGTCGAAATAAAAATCACTTGATGAAGTAAACACGTGTTGTCAAGTGAATGTGACATTTACGATCAACCATTATTGGCATTTAATCTTACAATTTGGCGATAGTAATTTGGTCGACGGGATAACTAACAAGTACCTTCTTTTTTGAATCTCCCGTATTTACATAAAAATAGCTTGTGTTTCATATACACATTTTTAAATTAAAATTTGGTTTTTATCAAACTACAGTTCTCATAACTGGCTTGAAGCAGTTATTTTTGACGAATTTATTGCTATCCATAAAATGTTTGTTTGATATCGTCCGAACTAAATAATAATAATAATAGTCAAAAAAGACGATCTTCCTTAAACATTAAATATTCTTATTTTTAATCATAGAAAGAAATGGTGATCGCAGATTTAAATATCGTTGCAATATTTTATGTTATCCAAGCAATTTTGATTAAATCATGTAAGTGTATTTGTTACTTAATAAATTATATTTATTAATTATTACAAGGAATTTTATGAGTACTTTAATATATTTAAAAGAAATTCCATTAGTTTTATTGTTTCAGCAGTGAAGATAGCAAATAAATTTGTGACATTGATGTTTTTAGACTATGCATGTTTTTATTTATTGGGGTGAATCATAGAATACTCTACTTCTCCCCAACGTGGCGATAAATGCGCTAAAGTGGCAACCTTGGTATTTAGTATTAACTTGGTATTAAGTAGCAACCTTGGAAGTAGTCTCCGATCGCACCATTTATTATTCCGATAATTGTTAAAATGATAATTTTTTTTTTTTTATGATTAGAGTTAATATTTTTATTAAACTCTTTTGAATCATATCTATACGGGAAAAAAAAAAAATGTAAACACATTGGAATTCTCTGAACCCTGCCCAGAGCAGTTTGATTGGTTCTCATCGTTGAAGTTACGGTCAGAGTCAAATTTCTGTTTTGGGCAGCGTATCAGAGTCCACTGGCGAGCAACTTCATGCATTAAATGCAAATCGGTCTGCCGGTAGTAGTATCTAAGTATGCCTTGCAAAAAGTAATGCTTTGGAAATGGAACAATGTAAATCTGCGTAGATACCGTGAAATGCAACTGATTGGTCAGAGCTTTATGACGCTATAAGGGAGGTTACCAAGGGGAGACCCGTCTCTCTGTCACCAAAAGTGACGCCAACTTAGCTCTATTTCCAGTATTTCCCATTGAAATACAATAGGGTTTACTTGCATGCAGGAAATCAACAAATTGGGATATTTCAGTGCAACAAAAACTAATATTAGCTTATGAATAGAGCTTAATTGAACTATTTACATTATTTTTAAGCACAAACGATAATCTGGAGTTGGCTAGAAAATAGGAATTGCTTCGCTATACCGAATGGAATAGCTAAGCGATTACATGGGGGGTTGGTGAGCGTAGCGAGCAGGGGGCGGTGCCCCCCTAGTTCTAAAAGAAAAAATGTCCTTGAATAACACTGATGACATAATATTGACAATGACAACACCTGACCAAAGATTTTCGTATTTACTGCACTTTTTTATATTTCCAAATATCACACAATTGCAAATTTCACATTGTCGAATAGGGGAAAAAAATCTTTTGAATGCCATTTGTTTGAAAACTGTATCTCAATTTATTGATTTTTTTTATGTTTCTTAAAATAATTTTCCTGTGTGAATTTTTCTTAAATCTACTGCTTATTGTATGCAGCCCGATTATGAAAGGTTAACCATTTTCACTTAAAACAAAATAAATAGTTCAGCCTCTGTTTTCAGCTAATATACCATAATGAAATTAAAACTTTATCAATAAATAAACACATATAAAACACCAATTTAATGGACTTGTAATTGAACTACACAATTAAACCACTTAAATTATCATAATCATAAAAGATGCTGTAAGTAGCCAAAATTTTTGGCAATTTCTTCAGCTACTAACTCCTGTAATATGAAAGTATTGCTTTTAATAAATTTCAAAACTTTATTTGAATTTGTTTAGTATTTTTCGGTGTGCTAGAAAAAATATATATCTAAAAAATCTAACAGAGTTTCCAATAACAAAAAATAGTTTTTACCTATATCGTGTAGAACAGGAAGCCTAGGTTGGATTCCTAGCATACCAAAATTTACTTTACCACTTCCTAGTATTGCTTTAAAAATACCTCACTATGCTGGATTTTTTTTTTTCCAAATGAACCTTTTCCTATCCCATACATCAAATAGTTAAAAAAAAAAAAAAAAAAATCCAGAACATGAGGTTATGTGCAACATCATAGCAATAATTTTTGGTGAAAACTGCAAAATTCATTTCCTAAACTGGGCCACCACCTAAATGTTATAATATGCTTATTTATTATTTTAAGAACATCTTTTCTGATTTGTATAATGCCCAAAGAAAGATTTATTTTATTTTTATTTCATTTTTTTACAATAACCTATGTTAAAGAAAATGTGGTTGAGCCCTGGTCTAAACATTTTTCACTATGTTGGATAAACCTCAACAATGCTCCAAACTTGAAGATGATTTATCCAGTTTAAAAGAAATTCCTTCTCTTCATTAAAATTTATCTATTTTTAAGACAAAAAAATTAACTTAAAACTTATCTCTTATTGAGACCAATTAGAAAGGACAAAACATCTGTTTTCAAACAGTACTCTAGAAAAACCAATGTCTAGCTTGAACCCTAGTTAACAGTAAAATTTTCCTATCCCTTATATTTGAAGAAAATGATTTAAACTAATCATCTGTCATTTTAGTCACTTATGTATATATGATATGATATAATAAAAAACAATTCTTTCATTTCTCAAAGCAAGTGCCACATAATCCATTACTAGTACACTTATTTAAAATCATTAGTATCGATTTTACTCACGCTAAAATTACAATAAGCTATTTAAAATTACAAAAATATAACTTAAGATTCAAACATTTTGAAATTATTAATCCAATTATTAAACGCTATAGTAGCATTTACTAATAAATTAAACTAATATCTGCTAAAATCTTTATTTCGATTTTTATCTAATAAATTACAGCATATTACATGTTATTATGCATACAAGAAAAAATTAAAAACTTTAGTTTAGAATAACTTTTAAAAGCAGCAAATTGGTTACAATTTAAAACAGCAGGTATGTTATTTGTGCTTTTCACATAAATACCAGCTGTTTAGATTGTTCTAACAATAACTGATGTTTAAATAAAAGTATTTTTTTTTACACAAAAAAATTTTATCCAGAAATACTTATAAAATTTTGGTAGTAAAATATTAAAAGCATTTGAACACAAACTTACGTTTTGAAAAATGTTTCTTCTTATTTTTAATAAGAATTTTACGTAATAACTGATTTGGTGAGGGAAGTGGTTGGTCTGGTTTCAACTAAAATATAAATTACATAAAATGTAGAATTCAATAATAAAGAAATTACATTACATAAATTTCTAATAAAATTAAAATGAAATATTTAATATAAAGAATAAGGTAAGCACAAAGTCTTAACTTACCTCACACGATGGTAAAGGCTCAGTTAAAAGCATGTCCCCAAATATTTTAGTGCAATACATGGCCATTTTTGCTTGCTGCTTTTGTCTATAAAAAGTTAAGGATATAAAAAATGGTTATTTTGCTTTTAAAAAGGGATTATTTAAAAATAATTCTAAAATAGAAATTTAAAAAGATTATAAAAAATTGAAATGCAGAAAAACCTATTTGTAATAATGAAAATGATGAAAAACACAGTGAACTTTCTGCAAATTAGTGTTTTCTCTACTTAAAATTTTCATTTTAGAATTAGTATCATTTATGACTTAAATTTCGTGATGTTCATAAAATAGCCATTATTTCTGTTGTAATCTTACATTTTTTAATGCACAAAATTGCAGAAAATTATCCTTTAATATTTCACAAAAAGATGAGATTAGTGACGTAGTCTTCAGTAATTTCACAATTAAAGATTAAGGGTTATAGAAAAAAGTAAAGTTACTGACTAATTTAAAGATATTGCATTTGTCTAATCGGTCTCACATTTTCAAATGAGCTTAAAAGTCTGTTTGCTTGGATGAAATGGAACAAAAAAAGATTTAAAAGACCAATACAGTAGATTTCAGTTATTTGGGACACTGTTTAATTGAATCAATCATTTAATTGAGATAAAATGCCAAGAACAAAATAGAAAAATATTACTAAATTTACTTCTGATAATTGGGATATATCATAACGAACAAATTTTTCTAAATGTAATCTATTGTATATGAAAAATTCCCAGATTACCTGACAGATTTGTTGCAAAAAAAGTACAAGTGCTAATTCTTTTAGATTTTCCTCCGAATCCCTAAATCAAAAGAGTTACTAACACTGCTGCTTTTGACAGATGTGAATCCATTGTGTCCTTTTCACTTTCTCAATTTATACTACAAAAATTATTCCATATAATTTCAGTTATTTGGGACACTGTTTAATTGAATCAGCTATTTAAGATAAAATGCCAAGAACAAAATAGAAAAATATTATTAAATTTACTTCTGATAATTGGGATATATCATAACAAACCAATTTTTCTAATAGGAATCTATTGTATAGGAAAAATTCCCAAATTACCTGACAGATTTGTTGCAAAAAAAGTACAAGTGCTAATTCTTTTAGATTTTCCTCCGAATCCTTAAATTAAAAAGTTACTAGCACTGCTGCTTTTGACAGATGTGAATCTATTGTGTCCTTTTCACTTTCTCAATTTATACTACAAAAACTATTCCACATAAAAACATGAAAACTGATAGTTTTATAGAGAAATGTAGGGAAAATATGCTGAAGCAAAGGGTGTTTAAATCTAAAAGTTGTTTCAAGAACTACTTAATGAGGAAATGGATAAATAGAGCACAGTTACCTAAGTTTTACAGGATCAAAAACTGTACAAAGAATTTAAGCTTTTGTCCTCCCCCCCCCCCCCCCCCAGGCATGCAGATTGTGGTAGTGCAGTGTAAATCACTTTCAAAAATTTGAATATTTTTACATTAACTTTTTATTTAAAATTTTATTTTATAAATAGAAAATTAGTTCATACTTTTGAAACAGCCAGTTTTTATTTACAGTTGTGCACAACTTAAAAAGCCCAAATAATATTTTTGAAGAATACATTTTTAATTGAAATATATATATATTTACATGCAAATATTGAGAATGAAAGAAAAGTTTAAAAATAATTAAAATATTATGTGGAAAAAACATTTACAGGTGAAAATTACATCATATTTAATCAAAATTTAATGTAGAAATAAAGAAAAATATTAAATGATTATTTTTTAAAAGAATTTCAATACAATACTCATGATATGCTGGTTAAAACTTGGAAATAAAAAAACTTACGAACAATGATTTTCAAATGATAACAAAACTGGATAATCTGAAGTTTTAAAAGCACTCTCTGCAATTGCTTCCAGAACGTCCTATAAATAAGCAGAATTCTTCAAAAGATATCACAAAATAATGATTTAGCTAAATATCAGGTTAAAATAATAAAAATCTAAAAATCAATGCATATTTAATTCAATATATTTTAATACCCTTTTTCAGTACCTTCTCGTAATTTTCAGAAATGAAAATTTTAATACAAAATGCAAAATGGTTGGTGCAAAAATAATGCATGATTTTTCAATTCAAATTTAAAACACTATAACCTTTTTCAAACTAAATACATTTAATCAAAGTATGAGCTATTACAATCAATACATTTTTGACAACGAGAAATGAGTTTAGTGATTCCAGTGACATAAAACCTTATAACTGAACTAATGAATGAATCAAACATAATATGAATTTTAATAAACAAGAAATACAAAATAAAAGAATCAAAATAATTAACTTCAAATTCCTTCGAAAATATTAAAGAGAAACGACAAATTCCAAAAATTACTCATCTTTCAAATGAAATGATTTTACGTAATAATTAGAATATTTTACCTATTCACAAGCAGAGTAAAAACCAAACTACTTTCAAATTTTTGAAAAGTTGTGGCTATCGACAGACCAAATTATTTTGTTAATCTTACAATGTATTTATTAGGTTTTGAAGAACACATACAAGATATTTTGCCAGTGAAATGGTATTTATTTCACTATAAAAAGATTTGAATTCTATCCCATTGATCTAAACTGAACAATCCAGCGATTATCCAAGCAAAAATTTCACAGCAACACACAGGGGAACTTTTTCCCCTAGTCATCAGGATAATTTTTAAACATGGACATTGCAGTGCTATCTACACTATGGGAAAGCAATTAAGACACAAATGCAAATTTTAAGAATCAAGCAATTACATTTCTTGCATTAAACAGGGATGCCACTTGGAAAATAACACAAGAGGAAATTACGCAAGAAGTAAAATTTATGATATTTCTCAAAACATTTATGCATTAATTTTGTAAACTGTATCGTACTGAATATAAATTAAATACATTGACAAACTTTGTTATGTTAAAATGTTTTATAATATTTTCCGTAATAAATATATTGCATTTTTATAATTGAGTTCAGGATGAAATGACTACTAGTCAACTTGTACAGTTTTTTACTACTGGGTTTACAAATTAGTTCGGTTCGTTTTCAAAAGATGATGCCGTCTCTTCTGAATGTTTTATACTGACAGCTGATTTTGGTGGTTTAAGAGAGGTTAGACATCTGTCAATAATATTCAGTTTATATCGCTTTGAGCTGCATACAAAAACCTTGTTTTTTACTGTGTTGAATATGTCAAATTTTGTGTTAACTAAGCAGCATTTGTGGGAGGTTTTAGTTTTCTGCTTTAATTGGAAAAAAAGTGCAGCTGAAGCCCTTCTGGAAGTTTATGGTGACGCTGCTCCAACTGATAAATCATGTAGGGAATGGTTTCAATGTTTCAAGAATGGCAATTTCAGCATTAAAGACGAGCCTCGCTCTGGACAACCAAAAATTTTCAAAGACAAAGATTTAGAGGCATTACTTGATGAAGATCTGAGTCAAATGCAAGAAGATCTTGCAGAATCATTGTCAGTGAGTCAACAAGCCATTTTCGTATGATTGAAATCCATGAGAATGATTCAAAAGAAAGGAAATTGGGCATCTTATGAACTGAAACCATGAAATGTTGAAAGGCGATTTTTCGCAAAAGTCGTAAAAAAAATATTTGAAACACTGAAGTAGGATGTTCTACCGCACCCACCGTATTTTCCAGACATTACTCCTTCTGATTACTGGTTGTTTTGATGGATGCAGCATGATTTAGCAGGACACCGGTTCACTTCTTTTGCGGAAATAAAAAATTGGCCCCAAACATGGATCATCTCAATAGACAGTTATTTTTTCGAGATGGAATTCGAAAATTGCCTGAGATGCGACAAAAAGTAGTAGCCAGCGATGGACAATAGTTTGATTAATCTGTTTTGTTTTTAAATAAATGCACATTTGAACACAAAAAAAGGGATCAAATTTGTACTCCCAATGCATTATTTCAGCCAAATGTAGTTTAGTTTCCATGTGTTGTAACCAGAAGTTAATAATGTAGAAGGTATAGGCAGGTATACGACGTATACCTTCTGAATTTTTTTAAGAAGCTCCATATACCCTGTGTTTCTCAAATAAAGCTATAGCGTATACCCTAACCATGAACGTTTAGGACTCTAGAGTATACCCTCTGCCTATAGTGTATACTCTCTGCATTTTTTAGTACTACAACACAGCTTTTAAAAATCTTATCCTAGCAGCCACCGTGAGACATAGTGAGTCTAGGTTAATTTGTATGCATGTAGAATGCAAATTGCACGTGTTGATGAACATATCTGAAGCTCTAAAGAGAAAATTTATTTTATTTTTACTAAATTCACATATTTTAGACTAAAAATATCCAATATTTTGAATAAAATATTTTCCTTTGAGAAAACGCAGATTATTTACAATTAATAACATAAAATGACCTTTAAGATAAGACTGTTCTCAACTGTTCTACTCAACAAGTGCAAAACGCTTTGGCACATTTACAAATTAATTTTTTAACGAAAAAATATCGAATTGGAAGGCTTGACTATGGAAGCGATTTGGAATCTAACTGTGTTTTCCATTTTTTATAAGTAAATTATCTATTGAGTTATAGGCAATTTTGATCATGCCTTAAAGATGTTTTTAACCTTCCTTGAGTTATTCTTCTTTCATGTGGAAATTCGGTTCAAAACGCCCACTTTGACAATATTTTCTGAAAGATCTATTGCGTTTGCAAAAATACAGAAAACACAGTTTCATTACATAGTATCTGAACAACAGCATCTGCTAGTTTCATGCATTTCCGAACAAAAATAAATTAAAACTTATGTCATAAAGTTGTCCTTTTGGATTTGAGAACAGCCTTAAGAATAAAAAAGAAACTTAAAATATGAAGTCAAATAAGAGGACGTTGAAAAATTGGGTGCTAACGAAGCACCTGTTTACTTTTAACTAAAATATGCAATAAGATATATTTAAATTGTCTATTGCATAATCGAATCCACTATTTAGATCTGACAAAAAAAGGGAGAAAATCGAGATAAGATTCACTTGAGACATAATAGAAAAAAGTCTCATAAAAATGCTTAAAAAGGTATATTATTAATTTTTAGTTTAGACATTTAAAAGTAATATGTATTATAACATAGCTTAGAAAAAAAGCCTGTGTATTAAGTCTGATGGCTATTTAAATGTTTTAGTGGATGACAACTTTTATAAGTCTACTTTCCATTTTAAGATCAATGTTTTCAGTAGTCTAAAAAGCTGGTAAATAGGTATCTGTTTATTTTACTGTCGCCTTTTTTTTAACTGGCAGTTTCTGAAAAGTGTCAAATGACAATATGCAATACTGCTTGAAACATGTAAAGACTCTACTGCTAAATTCAAATTATTCCAGGAATTCTTTATAAAAAGCTTTACTTTCAATAAAAGAAAATAATAGCTCATGTAGTGTTCTAACAGAAAAATCAGATATCTCAGATTGCAAATATTTCAAAGAAATTATTTTGAATAGCCATGGGAAAGTATATTGTATTTATGAAACTACACCATATATTTATTTATAGTACTACAGTAATCAAAAGATTGTTTATTAAGATTTTCAAGGTATCAATGTTTCACTATGTAGAGCATTTTATTCATGGAACATACGAAATAGCTTTTACTAAAAATGTTTAAATTATTTCAATTTTCCACATAATTACTGTAATTATTTAATTTAAATTATTTTGAAATGAAGTTATATTACTTATATATCCAACAATGTTTATTTTTATCAATAAATACGCATGTATATGTAATAGGAAAATATATTTTAAAAAACCCGATTTAAACCAAAAAAAACCTGGTTTAAACCCAAAAAAAACAGGTTTTTGGTTTAAAAAACGAGTTTTTTTACCAAGCTTGTTGAAAATAAAAGCATGTTTTTTCGTTATTTAATTATTAAATAACGAAAAAAATTATAAATGCATGATTTGTAAAATTTAAATAATTTTTTTTTGAAATACTAAAGAATAACATTGAATTACAGCTTATTAAAATAAGTTTAATTTAGATAATTTATGAACAAATCTCAGTTTAAACACTTGAAATTTCACTCATTTTTACAGACATTAACTATAACGTAATTTATTTTAAAGTTATATTTCTAATAAATTTGATAATTAACACGAAATTAAATCAATAATCCTTATATCATTCAGATTTCAACACTTCAGATCAACACTTCTATCATTTCAGTGGCTAAAAAATAAGCGATTTCTTCACAAGCATATCAAATGAAGCGATTTTTCAATGTTTACTAAAACATGTGGTTTTTTTTATAGCCTCAAACCCCAGGGAAGAATATTGTTCGATTTACAGCACTGTCTGGTGTCAGATAAATTGTTCCTATAAGCCTACCAAAGTTTAGCACAATTCTATTAGGTGTAGTCAAAACTGCATATAAGACAGTTTTGTATATGCATATATGCACTATATATGCAGGGGTGTAGTGCAATACAACTCAACTTCATTCACAATCTTTAATACTTTTATGTTACGCAGGTACAAATCTCACCAATAGCACTTTTTTACTCGCTAATAGTTGCTATTTTTTGCACCTGTAAATTGGAAACAATGCTTTGGTACTGAAATAAAATGTTGTTATACTACATAATATTAACTATAGAGTTACAATATTGAAAGAAAAAAATGGGTTACTACAATTAGTATTATAAGTGCTATTAATGGCACGGTGTATTTACGTGGCACAGATCTTAAAAGTCAGCAGAAATTCTGAAGTCAGTGTTACGCAGTTATAAAAACTGTAGTATGCAGCCCAATTATGCACAATATCCAAAAGATGATTAGATGAGAATAATGATAGATTTTCTAATCTTCCGAAATAGAGTATAATGCCAAGGTTAGGATAAAACAAACAGATATTAGTAAAAATATGGTTGAATGTAAATTTGGATATCATTAATTGCTTTTCACAAAACTACTCCATTGTACTAAACTTTATTGGGTATAATACAGCAATTTACAGTGGTCCCAATTACAGAAGATTACTTAATAGGTTTAAATACTCTGCATTAGCTAATGTATTGCAACTGGACTTGAAGCATAAATACCTAAGTGGATTAAGCGGTATTTGTCAAAAAAGACGAAATACATAACAACCAAAAATGTATGAAATGCTACAATGATCGCAAAGGGTTCTTGATTTCTCTATCAGAATCTTCAAATTTAGACAAGGATTGAGCAAGTAAATTAAATTGAAAATAAAAGTAACATGATGCAATGCTTAGTATACATTCACGGGAGACCAAACTGGTTGCTAGAGGCAGCTAGTATAAAATAGTTAATTATCATATGTACAGTAGGGTGGGTCGAAAGAAGCGAAATTTTTCATATCAATTTCTTTGTGCATCCCAAAAATCTGTTATTTTCAATGAAAACAGATGAATGAGAACATATAAGGGAATTGGGATTCAGACGGATCTGGAAACCAATGCAAATTGTGACCGAAAGAGCAAGAATTGTGTGAAATTTTATGTCACCAAGTGAGAGCATTTTGTCTTTCATTGATTCAAAAGCTCTTTCATTATTGGAACTGAAAAATATAAAGGCGTTTCCGTGATACACATAAGCTCTGGAACATTGTATAAAATTTTTGAAGCTTCTGAAAAACTATATGGTCAAAATAACAGAGACGGCTATGTTAGATTAGATTTGCTTTCGCAATCACTAATGCCAAAGTTTGATTAAAAAAAAATAATAAAAATTCAGTACAAGTTATTCCATATAGTACAAACTGTAGGTAAGAGAATTTCGCAATTATTTAAAATTTGTTTAATGCACATGGTTTAAAATTGTTTTAACCAATGCTGTTCAAAAGTGCTTTAACCAGCAATGTTTTATTATTTGTTTCAATATAATTGTTTAAGTTAAAATAAATAAAATAATTGATTAAAACCTTTATAAAACTTTTCGTAATTTAAAAACAATCCACAACCAAAATATATTAACCTAATTTAAAATTAATTTTATGTTTTATGCTTTTATGCACATAAAGCAATATTTTTACATTATTAGATGTTAATGTGAAAAAAATAATAATTTTCAACATTTATATGAAACATTGATAGTATCAATTTTGATAAACAATTTTAATAATAGTTTCCTAAATTCCACAGTGATGCGCTACCTAAAGATTTAAACGAATTTCAATTTTTCTTTTTGTGTTATTTTCCAATTTTTCAAAGGCAAATATTATGCACTATTAGAAGTAGGTGTGAACTTTTTAAATTTTCATAATAAATTTCAAAAATCGTCAATTTTTATCACATTTTCCAAAATCCAAGTGTGATGTGCGACCTAAAGATATTAACCGATTTCAAAAATATGTTATTCTTCTAATTACAAAAGAACTTTTCCACACTATTAGAAGTTATGAAAATTTTCACTTTTTTTCGACCCACCCTAATGTAAAGGAACAAAACTTCTTCCAAAGCAATTTCAAAAAGGTACCCTTCCCCCAGCTTACACTTTAAATTTAAAAAAACAGCGCATATTTTGCCCTTCAATCAAGATTGTGCCCCGATTGCTTTTTGTATTAAAAAATTTGCTTGCACAGTAAAAACTAACTGTTTGTTGTCTTAAAAAGAGTGCCCTAATTTTTAAATATTAAAAGTAGCTTTAAAAATCAAAAGAATGCCTTTTTTTAAAGTGCTCTTAAGAATCTAAAGTGTTAAAAAATCTCTAAGTACTTTTTTCCTGACAGCAACATCCTGCATTTTTTTTTAAATCCAAGAGAAACTCTGCAGAAAACTATAACTTTGATCAAATTCAATAGTAAGCTTATTTTTTAGGGTTTCGTTCATCTGAAGAAACCCTATTCTTTTCACTCCTATATCTGTCACAGAGTTCATCCTCAGAAACTGTATAAGTTAGAGACTTGAAATTTTGCAGATAAATGAATTAATTTAACGACATCCGGACCTTTTTGAGATTTAGATTTCAAAACAGAACCTGAATTTCAGTCTTTTTCATGCTGGGTAGATGGCTCCATGGTGTCATATTTGCCTGATAATCAAAAGGTCCCCAGTTCAAAGCTCAGAGTACGAGTTAGTAATAGATTCAACTTTATAGAGTTTTTGTAATTTTGTTTTGCCATTTTAAGGCCAAAAGTTGTAAAATATTTATCAATTACTTTTTTAATTCAAAAGCTCTTTTTTTGAGAAATTATGGAATTTTAAATCGAATACATTTCATTGTTTGATGGATTTAATTAACTTACTTTTTTTTTTTTTAGCCATTTTAAGGGGGGGGGGGGGGGGGGGTGGTAGCTAAAATTAAATCATGTAATTTTCAATTAATCATTAAATCATGCTTTTTAGATATACAAAATAATTTGATTAAACAAATTTGTTCCAATTGTAATAATCTTTAAATTAAATTTAATGGTAATGCCATCTATGTTCTTATTGAAAAGGGTTAAGGATTTAATAATTAATAACTTTTCCTGGTCTCTTCCAAATTCAAAAAGGTGGCACCGTCTGTTGCCAATTGTGGAGTGCAACATATTGCAAATCACTGAATTTACCACAGTAATCTCAATATCTTCACATACACGTAATTCAAATTATTATAATTTGCTAGTTTCTTGACATCACTAAAATTTATCTGTATTGAGGATTTCTTTTTTAATCAGGCTATTGCTTGGAATATATATACCTATTATCTAGCAACTCAATTTTCAAATTAATTAGAAGAGACATAGACAACTCAATTTTCAAATTAATTAGAACAGACATAGAAAAAATCAATCATTTAAAAACCTCAGGAATATATAAAATAAAATTCAATGATGGCGAAGGAAAAGAAGGTGCATATGTACGACTAAATGGAAAATAGAGGAAAAAGTTAAGGAGCATGAAAGAGACATACGATTAAATAAAGACAATACAGCAATAGCCCGATTAAACAAGAAATCCTCAATGCAAATAAATTTTAGTGATGTTGAGAAACTAGCAAATTATAATAATTTGAATTACACATCAGTATGTGAAGCTATTGATATTACTACGGCAAATTCAGTGATTTGCCATGATACGTTGCACACTACAACTGACAGCAGATGGCGCCACCTTTTGAATTTGAAACAGACTGGGGAAAGGTTGAACCAAATGAAAGGCAATGAAGACAATGACAGTAAACTGAAGATGACCTAGACAGAAAGGTGAAAATGTTTTAAACATCTCTACAAACACACAAAAGACTGTTTTTAAGACTAACTCTCCAGTTTGGAAGAAGGTTACGTATTTTTAAATGACATCTACATGTTTTTTATATGTGAAAAAAAAAATTTTAATGTCAGCAAATATGTAAATATAAATAAAACTATATACATTGTTAAGTAGTTAATTGGAAAACATTAGTTTAGTACATTTAACCATCATTTTCCATGGCGAAAGGCTGATACATACTTCTTTACATATTGGCAATCATATTTCTTTATTACTATCATTTTAGTCAATTATAGCAGTTACTATTGCTTGCATTTTATCTCATTGCTAAAAAAAAAGTATTTAACACTGGCATGAAAAATAATTCCTTTTTCTCTTTTCAATTTTTAAACTTAAAATTTAAGAAAAACAGCGTTTGTGTACATCTGCACTATAGAAGTTACCACTATGCCAAATTAAATTTTTTAAGTGATTGTTTCAGAGAAATCAAAATGAAAATATAACTGTAAAACAGTTTCCTGCCATTTCAATAATTTGAAATTTGATATAAATCATCATTTTTCATGAAGAATTCTAAATAAGTACTTCTTTACCTAATTGGGAATCATATATGTTTCTTTATTACTATCATTTTAATCAATTATAGCAGTTACTGGTACTTGTGTTTTGATGACCCGGGTTTGAGTCCCAGTTTAGATACTTTTTCACTTTGTTGGCTGTACACCTTTTAAGCAATTAAAATTTGAAATATTATTGAATGTAAGGCGTGAGAAATTTCCTACAGCAAAATTTCCAAGAATTATGTAGATTTATTCAATTTCATCAATGCTGGATTCTCTTTAGTTTCGTGTTTGCCCCAGAGTCGGTTGGCCTTGCTAACATATGATAGTGAGAAGTACTAGGCTGGGTATTGTTCCAAGTAGTTCAATTGGTACAATGTCGGTGCGCTATACCGAAGACCCAGATTCGAGTCCAGACTTGGATACTTTTTCACTTTGTTGGCTATACGCCTTTTAAGCAATTAAAATTTGAAATATTAAAATTTCTAGCCTTGATATTTTTAGAGTAGTGATGATTAAAGAAAATTTTCTGATCATTTTATCTTTTTAAATCTCAAGTATTTTAACAAACATTCTTAGATAGCATTTCCATCTTAAAAGTAACCGTATCACATTTCATGATTTTGGCCACAACAGATTCGATGAAATTGGAATTTTAGAATATTTTTTGCTCTTACACCCCTTCAAGGCAGTTTGTGCAGAGATACAATACAGTTAGTGTCAAGTAACAGAAAGTGTGCGACGTGTGTTGCAGATTTATTTTGGACCTTGCAGATAAATTGGCCAACTTGAAAAAAAAAAGTATTTCCTTTTAAAAAAAAAAAGTACGAAAGTTCTGACAAAAAAAATATGCCAAAAAATATCAATTTTGACAATCGTTCACAAAAATCAGTAATTTATAGCCAAAGGGTCACTGTAAAAATGTGAATTTCGTCAAAAGATTCCAGAAAAAAAAACAAATTTCATCCCACGGTTGTAGGAAAAATGCAAATTTCTGTCACAGGATCGCAGAAAAAACACTAATTTCGTCAAAGGATCGAAAAAAGAATGCAAATGTAGTCAAAGGATCACGTAAAGAACGCGAATTTAGTCAAAGGATCCCGGAAAGAACGCGAATTTAGTCAAACGATTGTGAGAAAAACGGAAATTTAGTCAAACAATCGTGAAAAACGCAAATTTATATCAAAGGATCACAAAAAAATGCAAATTTATGTCAAATGGTTGCGGGAAAATGTGGAATTTCATCAAAAGATCCTGAAAAACGTAAATTTCTGCCAAAAGATTGCTATACAAACTTGAATTTTATCCAAAAGACCCGGAAAAAACCCAGGGGTGCGGGAAAAATGCAAATTTCTGTCACAAAATCCTTGAAAAAACTTGAATTTCATCAAAGGATCGAGGAAAAAACACGAATTTAGTCAAACAATCACAGAAAAAATGCAAATTTAGTCAAACAATTGCGAAAAAAACTCAAATTTCTGTCAAAGGATCGCAAAAAACACACATTTTTGTCAAAGGATCGTGAAAAAAAAAAAATTTATGTCAGAAGATTGAGGAATTTCGTCAAAAGATTGATAAAAATGCAAATTTCTGCCGAAAGATCGCTGTAAAAATGCAAATTTCATCAAAAGACCGCGGGAAAACGTGAATTTCGTCCCAGGGGAGCCGAAAAAACGCAAATTCCTGTCACAGGATAGCGGAAAAAACAGGAATTTTGTCAAAGGACCGAGGAAAAGACACGATTTTAGTCAACGATCGAGGAAAAAATGCAAATTTAGTCAAACGTTCGCGAAAAAATGCATGAAATTTCTCTAAAAGGATTGTGGGTAAAAAAGTCTAATTTCATCATACGATCGTGAAAAACGCAAATTTCTGCCAAAGGATCGCTGTAAGAACGCTAATTTCGTCAAAAGATCCCCGGAAAACGTGAATTCCGTCACAGGGGCACAGAAAAAACGCAAATTCCTGTCACAGGATCGTGGGGAAAAACAGGAATTTCGCCAAAGGATCGAGGAAAAGACACAAATTTAGTGAAACAATCGCGGAAAAAAATGAAAATTTAGTCAAACGATCGCGAGAAAACACAAATTTAGTGAAATGGTCGCAAAAAAACGCAAATTTCTGTCAAAGGATCGTGAAAATACACAAATTTCTTTAAAAGGATTGCGGGATTTCGTCATAAGATCGCGAAAAGTGCAAATTTTTGCCAAAGGATTTTTGCCAGTAAAAACTTTAATTTCATCAAAAAGACTCCTGATGGGTGTACAGAATTTCTAAATTTTAACTTAGTTTACTCCTGACTTCTACTCTTGTAATGATAATACCGTTTTATCTTTAATTACTTTTTTTGCACTTAAAGAAAAAAAATCAAGCTCTGTTCTCTTAACTTTTTATTATATATGAAATTTCTTTTCATGGTGCTTTACTAAGTTAAAACACATTATTCTTCAAATATTCTCTAATAATATAATGTCTTAAAAGATACCTTTTATAAAAAATGAAAAGATCTGATAAGATGTCTGTGAAATAGATAATCAAAGTGGTCACTATTTTTCTTATGTGTTATTCTAATGCCATTTTTATGCATGTATCTAAAAGTATGCTGGAATTTTATTTATTCTCGAGTGTATGAACCATGTTACATATTCATTATTATCTAATTCTTCATAAAATATTAATTTTTACCACTTACTTATTTAGGTTAATATTATAGTTGGAATATAGTTCTATTTATTTATAGTATTAATCAGTAAGAAACCTATTTATTTTAACACTTATAGTGTTTGTACATAAGAAAATGTAACACGCTACTCCCACAGACAATTTTCATTCCACTAAATTGCTGTCACAGACACAACCATAACTTTCTGCTACTGGAAGTTAGTGTTCGACCAAAACAGGTTTTTAAGAACAAAACCGAATTTCAGTAATCTTTCTAGTTTCGGCCGATAAGGAAACTGTCTAAAAAATTTTTAAGTAAGTAATATATACTTAAATATATACAATTATTAATAAATTAAATGTATATAGAAACACATTTCCAACAAACAAACATACATATATATATATATATATGTATGTATGTGTTTGCATAAGTTTCAAACAAAACATAAATAATAATATAACTTTTCTAATTTATTACTTTAGGGCAACCAATAATCATAGGCATTTATCAATAATTAATTAACAATGTAGTTAAAAAATGGAGACCAAATTCAATAATGAATATTTAATTAAGTTGTTAAACATAAAATAATTAAAAAATTATGTAATTTAAAAACAATAAATTTAATCAAAATTATTAATTTTAATACCTTCTAGTCTAGATTTACCCCCTTTTATGCAAATACATATATGTGCGACTCTTTGCAATAACAGATAAATTGCTTTTTTTCGTAAATGTATATATCTAATAAAATATTGAACAAATTGCTTGTATCTATAACAGGGTGAATAAATTGCCAGAAAGTACAGGTGAAAATTTTTCTTCACTTGCCAAGATCATATTTACTCAACCTCAATAACGTCCCTATAAAAGAGACGTAATTTTTTTTTTTTTTCTTTAAGCCAATATTTCATTAGGAACTGAAAAATTGTAACCTCTTTGAGCCATTTACATTTTACACAGCAGAACTTGTATTAAATTGTGAGAAGAAGTTATAAAGAAACATTTTTTTAGCTAAAGGAGATCTAAAACAAAATATTTTCAACCATAAGAAAAGTTTTTACTGATCTAAAACTTTCTCTACAAGATACAAAAAATAATTTTTCCCCCATTTTACTTAAATTATTCAAATCTCTTTTTATAATTCTACATATTTCATAACTTTAAATCCTTTTTTACCTCTCTTTAACTTTTTAAGCCTATTGTTCATTATTCAGTTTTAATAATCACAATCAAACATGTACAAGATTTACCTTCAAGAGGACTTCAGTGACAACAGTGTAACCATGAGTGATGATAGGTTCTTCATCAGAATTTCTACCATTCCAACAATCTAATTCAACACAGCGACATCCCGAAAGTAAACACTGGCGATATATTTCTACAGAAGATCTTCCAGTTAACTGGTGACCTAAATAAAATGCCCAGACTATAGAATTACAATAGACAATTTAAAACATAGTTTTAAAAAAGTATCATAGCGGGAAATTGGTCTTGATAGTTCAACCCTTTGCACTGATTTGTAGGGTGAAACCTGAAAAAACTTGTTGCTAATGCTATTTCAGATTTAAGCTTTGGCTAACAAAATTTCTAAATAAAACCTTTATAGTACATTTCTCAAACATTTGCAAAAAACATATATGATAATCTATGATTGTTTGAAAATAGCGACTGCATAAAAACTTTTTCAAACAATATTTTTAATGGGTTCAAAGGGTTAAGAGTCACCAATACTAATTATCAATGCTGCCAATTTAGCAGATTTGTTTATTCATATACTTACAAGGAATTCTGGGTAGTAATAGTTATCTTATTTAAGACTGGTTAAATAAGGCAAATATTACTATTCAGAAATTCCGGTAAATATTAGAATAAAAAATCCACTAAATGTTCAATGCTACTAATGATGCTCAGATTTAATATCATTAATTTTACATGTATGTTCTATTCATTATATTTTTTCTAAATGCAAACATATTTCTCAGATGCTATATTTTACAAGAAAAAAAAAAAAAAATGAGAAGGGAGAGAAAGTACAATAAAAATATTTATGAAATATATTTCATAAACATTTTGTTTAAATTTATGGGTACTTTTCGGTTAGCCGGGTGCCAGTGTTTTATATACATATAAGTATATATACACGCATTAGATATCTATATACATATATATGCATTTATATACATTTTTGTATGTATATATAACACTGGCTCCCGGCTAACCGAAAAGTACCAAATTATCTTTAAACATATTTGGTTATTTTTTTTTTGTAAAACTGCAGGAAGCAAGTGTCAAAAGTTGATATCAAATGTGAGGTGGAACTTCATAATAGACACAATCGAATCTTAGGTAGACTGTACAATGGGTGGTCACAAGCAACATGGGAAAAAAAAAAAAAAAAAATTAACATTTTCTTCCGGGGGACCCCTCTAAAAACAGTTAGGAAATGAGATTGGCAAAGTTTCAGCTCAATTGAATAACATTAATTCGTGCCTCATCGAGGTTGAATTCTTGAAAATTTGCGATTTTTGGCAAAAAACCGTCGTTTTTCTTTCATTAATTGAAAACTATTTGTCTTAGAAACCTGATTCTTATCTTATTTCATAGAAAATGATGTTGCCTTGCAGTTTTACTCTCATCAAAACTTACACTTAATGACATTTAGTGTTTTTCAAACCAGCTTATGAACCATACCCTCAAATTCTGCATTTTTGAAAAATAAGTGAAAAATGAGAAATGAATATTTTTTATTAAATTAAATATTTTTTTTATTAAATTAAATATTTTTATTATTTGCATTAAAAGACAACAGAAATTAGACAATTTTTGTAATTTTAACAATATTTCACGAATTATAGTTAATTATTAGTTATCTAGTTCTGTGCATGGAAAGAATTCCCAATTTGTATTGCAGTTGAAGCGCATTTAAAATGAACCTCTGAATTTCTCTTTTTGTTACAAGGCTGTTTTTATTACCTGCTATCGTTATTTTTTAAATCGACGAAACATTCAAACCTCCACCCCCTCTTTCGGTATCATGGTAGCAATGCAAGATTTTTTTTTTTTTTAGGTCACAATGCTCATCAAATCCCCGGCATTAAGTTATCAAGTAATTGTCAAGTTTTATGCATTTTGCTTCATAATATTCCCAAGTTAAACTGAACACCTGAGAAGCTGCTAGACTTACAGTAAACCCACCAGTCAATCACAAATTTTAATTTTAAGTAGAAGTGTAATGGGGCTTCACAAACAACTATTTCAAAAATAAAGAACTGAGTTCATCAAAAACAGATTTCACAATTCCGATTTACAGGGAGCTTTTGTTAGCTATGGTGGGAAACTGTTTCCTCATTTTTTTTAATAAATAAAATGTCTACAATTTATTTATTCAAAAGAGATAGCAGTTGATTATGGATAGCAGTTTTAATTAGTTGTGGAGATGAGGAACACTTAATAAGAGTTCCTTACCTTAAAAAATCTATATATATTACGCTAACGTACGTGGCGCAGAAATCGCGATTATTTGTTATTGTGTAATGGCAACGCCCGAGAAATGCATCTCATTGGTTATTGTGAAAAGTCCTTTGGCAGGATTTAAGGCGATCGGGTTTATTACATATCGCCGTAGAGGAAAGATCTCCCTGATGTTTCCCTCTTTCGCTCTATAAAGCAATTATAGAGCTTCAAAATATCATTTGAAATGCCCGAAAAAGATCTCGGCGAATGCTTGAAAGTGAAGAAGCCAAATTAAGAACAGAAAATCGAAATAGATTGAATTGGGAATAAAGTTAAACGCAGAGCATAAGCGATCGCTAAAATAGGCTTAATAACCGCAGAGTGCACGCGTTGCTTCTGAAATCCAAATTATTGATTTAAACGTTCCGGGGGGCATAACTGTGGAACTTTGAGTAAAACGTTCAATTTTGCTAACGTGCAAAACGTTTGCAAACGTGCTATATTGAAAATGCGAATTAATCAGCAGCAAGAAATTTAAAAATGTTGTCATGGCGTTAAGTACTTTTGTTTACCCCCCTCTGTACGGATCTGCGATACGAATTTCAGGTTCATTTAAGAATTTTATTAAGAGCCCACCAGAAGTAAGATACAATAAAACCCGCTTAGATGGAAACGACCAGTGATAAATTCCGTTTTATGCAGGTTATTTAAATTGCACAAAGCATAATGAAATTTTTGGGGAGAGAGGGAAGCTGGAACTTTTTTTTTGTTTATTGCAGGATTCCATTAGAAACAGTCTTTATTCTATTAGAAAATAAATTTGCTGGATGGTACTTTTTAAAACATTCTATATAGTAATATTTGCTTACAATTTTATTATTTCTTTTTCAATTATTACAGTTTATGTTGTATTTGTAATTGCTTTTTCATCTAAAGATTTTAAATAAAAAATTAAATTATTGAAAATATAATTAAATTTTAATTGAATTCATCAATTACTTTGGAATATTATTATTCCAAATGAGATATATAAAAATGAAAAAACTTAACCTGTGAATTTACACAACTTTGGAACTGAACAAGAGTCGGGCACTGGTAATTTGCACTGTCTCCACCCCCACTCCCCTCTGTACGCAACTGCGATAAAAATTTCAGGTTCATTTAAGAATATTATTAAGGCCCGGGCAATGCCGGGCTGGTCAGCTAGTAGTATAGGAATAACTCGGGCAAAAACTGTATTTTCAGCAGTTGAAGAGTGGGTGGAAGTTGGTAAAAACCAAGCAATGTGTTTTGATACCACTGCAGTAAACAGTGGTCGCTTCAGAGGAACTTGCATATATCTATATCAATTATTAAAGTAAAATCTTCTGTATTTACCATGTTGCTACCATAATTTACAAATTAACATAAAAGCTGTTTTCAGCCAGTTATTTAAATTAAGATTCAGACTGGATGGCCCCAGTTGGACCAGATTAACCCCTTAACGGTCGCATTAAATTACAGTTTAAAAATTCAAATTGCTTATTATCACCACTTTTTTTGAAAAAGAAATATTGACCTTCTTTAATGACAGTTAAAATGATACCATAATAAAGCCAATTACACTATTTTATAAAACTGGTTTGAATCAAACAAATCTGAATAATCTGAATAAAAGACACAGCCCGTGAATATGACAGGAGCGAGAATTAAGGGGTTAAGTATGAAAATGCTATTGATGGTAAAATATTAGATATAAAATACTTAATTCAGAAGAAATTTCAAGCTTTCTTATAGAACATTTAAAAAAGTAATAGCCCATAGGTGATTATAAAGAATTTATCTAACTTTGTTTAATTTTTACAGGACGTCTTCCTCCAAAAGACATCCAATTTCAATTCATCGACGATGGGTATCACAGGTCAATTATTCTCTCAAAATATATCTTTTCAGGGATCAGTTCTCATTAACAAATTTAGAAAAAGAAGGTGTTAGAGACATTTGATTATTTATAATCAATATTTATATAAAAGTATGGTTCAAGGATTCCACTTCCCCGCAATCAAGACCTGCAATTATTAAAATCACTTGTTGAGTACAGAAAAATTTATAAATAGCTTGCAGACAAAGCACTTGCTAAAATGATAAACCACCTTTGGTATCTGAACTCTGTTCAAGCTGCATATTCATTTTTTGATAATACTTTGGAGAAAAAAGTGAAAATAAGCATGGCTGTAAAATTAATATTATTTGAAAAAGAAAATTATGTTGATGATAGGAATGTAAGAGCGACAATAGGTTTCAACCAAGTAGATTATTTATTGAACAAATAAGTCGATGTTATTGTTTAATATCAAGGTGATTTTTTTTTAATTAGATTGTATATTAATATGTAATTTTAAAATACTGATCCTGATGTATGGTGTGAAAATAAACATTATTTAAAATCAAGAGAAATACTGAAAGATTTTAAGGTAGACCTTATCTGAACCATTACCACCTTAACATGGCAGCGAGGTGTATGATGTAAGGGATAGTAATTTCTTTTCTCTATAATCCTTCTTTTCTTGTAACACAACTTTAATAATAAAATGCATTTAAAAATTTTTCTTCCCATTTTTATACTTTCTTTGCCCGTTTTTTCTTTTAAATCTTTCAGTTTAAACTTCAATTTTTATCATAATTAAACCCTTTATTATATGCAAATGAAAAAAACAAACAAACAAAGAAAACAAAATGTTGAAAGCAGATGAAAGGGAATGTTACATTGTTTTTTCGCATTTTCATAAAAAGTCAATTTTTAGGATTCAGATCAAGTCTGGTCCTAAAAAACGTGCATATGTTTAAATCTATACATTTTTACAAAAATGTAGCGAGTGGTTTTTCAAAACAAAAATATTTTTTATGAAATGAGATCAGCATTATGTTTCTAGGTTTAATTATATTCATTTCACGAAGAAAAAAACAGCATTTTTTGCGAAAAATCACGTTTTTTCCGAACTTTGACTTCAATGAGGCACGGGTTAATATTATCCAAACAAGCTGAAACTTTTCCAATCTCATTTTCTAGCCAATTGACAACTTTTTGGGGGGTCCCCCCGAAAAAAATCGAAAATTGATTTCTTGTGACCACCCTACTGCACAATGATGTGACACAAGCAACTGAATGCACACCTTAGGAAAAGAAACAGGTTGGAACAAAGAAGAAATCTATTTCAAACCTGTTTCGTCTGCTAAACTGCGCCACATGTTGCTGGTGTCGTCACAGTGTATGTCCTGCCTTATACAAGCAGTTGGTCATTAATTTTAAAGGTTTGTGAAGATAATCATGAGGAAATTGGCTATGAAGATTGCTCATTTTATTAAAAATACATAACTTTAATTTAAAACACAAACATTTTGAATACATGAATTTCACTTATTTCATTTTTTTTTTTAAGAAAAGAAAAACAATAAATAATACCATAAACCAAGAAATTTAATTTCAACATCAAAGCATTCTTTTTAATTTACCACACACACATACACACAAAAAAAAAAGGTTACTGGCATATTTTAAAAATTCTATAGGTGAGATTTGGCCTTGACTAACATAAAAATATCAAGAACTTTACGATCATGGCAACATTTCATATATTTTTTAATGTTATGTATGACAAATACTGCTTAACGCACTTAGGCATTTGTGCTTCACGTCTGTTTGCTTATCAGTTGCAATATGTTTGATAATGCGAAGATTTTTAAACCCATTAAGTAACCTTCCATAATTGGGTGAGCAGCCAATGGGCCATTTTAGCTAATACAATGTGGCGCAATGGAATTTTTTTCTGAAAAGCCTTTAATGATAACCCAATCTAAATTCAGCCATATTGTAGCTAATATTTTTGTTTCATCCAAATCTTGGCACCAGATTTAAATTCAGCCATACTGTTGCTAATATTCTTTTCATTTCATCCAAATTTTGGCACCAGACTCAATTACAGAAGATTAGAAAATCTAATATCTTACGTAAAATCCATCAATCTGATGTTAAGTGCTTAACAAATGCATGTCAAATTACTTTTCTGAATGCATTTAGAGAACCTGTTTTCTCAAATTTCTCAACCATTGCTTTTAAACCATTAACTGACAAAGGACCATTACCTTTACGCATTTTTTGTGGTTTCTAAAAGCACAAAGAGCGGCTGGCGCATTGCACTGGTTGAGGTAAAAGAATTTGACTAGTAGAGCTCGCTCGACTAAAGAAGGAGACATTATGAAAGATAACTTTCAATGAAATTGCTTCTAACAATAGCACACTACCTTTTAAAGCCGAACAAGCTGGCACTGGGCCAAAAGATGTAATGTGAAATTTGAATAAAGAACTTCTTCTTCTGCTGTTGCTTTCTTTGGGGCTCTGTATCGAAACTTTATCAGTGTTTATGTAAATTTTTAGCTTTTTATAAACTGTTACCATTTTGAGCTTGGATTAAATTGCTAAATTCGTTAAATAAACGGTAATTTTATTTCAGTATTGATTCTTCATTTTTTCGAACTCTCTTTTTCGAATACACAGCGCCACAAATTCCCCTGGCGGTGATTTTTGGAACTAAATTTTTTTCCGGCAGAATCCTTCGTCCCCTGTCTTGTTTAATCTTCCTACGAAATTTGGCGCCATTCTCGCAATTAGATCCCGCTACAGAACATTCTGAGTACCGTCAGTTTAATTATGGCCACCTTGTATAAAATTCTGAAAGTTTTACATAAATAAATACTTCAAATACAACAGCAAAGTGTTAAATATTTTACACATGCCTGACATGAAAACAATCATGCAAGTTTTCATGAACTTTTCTAAAAATTATTTTAATAATTTTATATTACCTGTTAGATAAGTGTTGTGAGATGAATTGATGAAGTAATGACTTAAAGGCTGGTCCATATCTAGACAAAGATCAAATTTTTCAGGTGCAACTATTACATTTTCTTCACCCATTAAATATCTTAAAAATCCATCAACTGATAAAAGACCTAAATAAATGATTGAAAATTTTATGAAATTCATAATTTAAATATAATTTAAATGATGCATTTACTATCTGACTAATACTGTTATATGAAAATACAATTAAACATGAGAAAATGGAATCACTACAATCAGTAAAAAATTTTCTTTTAGACAGGCTTCCATCTTAACAAGCAAATTTATATGTTTGTATATTTCTTCATTTATTAACTCCTGGCATGTTAATATGAAAGTATCACTTTAAATAAATTTCAAAAGTTTGAAAACATTGTTGATAAAAAAATGCTTTATGGTGGTGTTAATGGGCAATCTAAAGAAACATCCTTCTATATATAAAAAAGAGTAACGATTTGGAAATGGACCAATGAAAATCTGTGTAGATACCGCAAAATGCATCTGATTGGTCGGAGCTTTCTGGCACTATAAGGGGGTCACCAATAGGGGGGGGTCTTGCCAAACATCACCAAGTTTGTCACCAACTTGGTGATATATCGCCAAATTTGGATACCAAAATTAGTCGCCAAAAGGGATGGCAACTTGGTGCTACTTCCAGTGTTTTGCCAAATTTCCATAGGCTTCCATTGAAATTCAATAGGGTTTACTTGCTTGCAGAAAATCAACAAATTGAGATACTTCAATGCAACAAAAACTAATACATAAAATATAGTCAATTTAAACTGCAGGCTTGAAATTGTAAATGTCTTTTAGTACTGCAATGTGGCGTACGTAATACGTGTGTCTCACATTGCAGTAAACATTTCATTTTTTGAATGAAAACATTCATGTGGTTTTTTTGAACAAAACATTTTTATATGTATAATTCCTATGTTCTGAAATAATTTTATTGTAGCTTCCTCATCATCAGTTAACTACCAAATGGCAAAATCTATGTCAGTATCAGTAAAAAAGGTAAGTTATAATTAATAATAAATATTTTCTATTAAAAAAATAACAAGTTAAAAAGTTTTGCGAGATTATGATTGAATAATACTCATAAAAAATATCCATATTCCATAAAAGGCAAATGTTAATGTTTGACGCGGTTTGCAAAAAAATCCTTTGTACAGTTAAGGTTGAAATAAACGGCATGATACCATACATTTTGGCATGGTGTTGGTAAAACGAAAAGGTACCACAGTTTTTAGTTTTTGAGGGGTTTGTATTTTTTTCCTAACTGACATAGTTGTTTTAATTATTTAACAAAAGAATTGATTAAAAAATTATTCAATCTGAATTTATTGCCTTGCTACAGTAAGAGATGTATTTTTAGAAATTATCACTTGAAAAGTTGAGGTTTTGGCACCCAAGACATCGCCAAAATAGAGTAATATAAAATATCTCATGAACTATTAGACTTAAAAGAATTTGGTTGGCACCATTCGATTCAGCATGCAAAAATGCACTAAAACATGTTATCAGTTGTAAAATAACTATAAAATCAGATTTTTCAGGAATTTTTTAAAAGTTCGTTCTCTTTTTTCCTAGTGGCACTCTATGTCATAAGAAGTATTTTTAACCCAATTTTCAAGATTTTAGATTCAGTAGTTTGGGCTGTTCATTGATTAATCGCGAATCCAGACTTTCTTTTATATATATAGAGTATAAAAAGCAATTTCTTTTTCGAAAAAAAATTAATAGTTGACAGATTTTTTTTTCTCCCATGAAAGGTCAAAGGAAAGTATCAACTATTGTATTTTGAAACACTTTCAACAAAAAATCGCAAATACAAAGAAGGACTTATTTTTAACATACCATTCATCATATGAATAATTCATCTGAAAAATTTAAATGTTCTTTGTCAGTGTCAGATTCATAAAGTTTTGGGAAAGCTTTAGAATACAGACTGTACAGAGTCATACAGATCCTAATTTTCAACTTAAAATAACTGCACTGTTTGCTTACCTTTAGGTGATTTTTACTCATGGCATTTCACCCAATACTTTTATTTTCTCTTCAAAAAGGTATCTGTGCTTTCTTGGTGAATTCAGGGGTCAATTACAGAGTTCTAATATAACAGAGATGCAATAAGCCATCAAAATATTTTGCAATATGAAGCTGGTTATAGCTCAAATTTAAATGACCTTATTCGACCCAAACAAGATAAGCAAGTGGAATAGGGGCTGAATTCATTAGATGAGGAGAGGTTTTCAAAGTGAGCTGTAAGTGTTAAGGCCGAATTGTGACCAGTTTTAGACTGTTTCAGGGCTGCATTTTTAGTTTACTAATGCCAAACCAACACATTTACTTTCTATCTTTCTCTGAACTCTGTGAGGACGACTTATACACCCGATATGGTACTATTAATTACTATATTGTAACATTTATCAGAAAAGTATACAGAAAATAAGAATATTCCAGAATATAAATGCAATTCATAAAAATGATTATTTTTAATTCTCCAGTAATTACAAGTTTTTCTCACAGTGTTGGGAGACGTTAGTTTCAGACAGGTAAGACCCAACCCTGAATATAAGCAGTAACTATTGGCAGAATACATAATTGTGTCTAGGTTTAAATATAGCCATCAACAAAACTTAAAAGAATAATGTAAATAAAACAGATAATGAATTAAAAGTAACAGAGAAAAATCAACTGTTGATGAGATAAATATCTATATTTTGTCCTGATGTCAGGAACAGAACATTTTCTGATATCAACTAATTTTAATGAAGGATCAAAACACTGCTTGGAATTTGAACTTTTGAACCAGGGCAAAATCAAAATTAAGCCTTTGCAGTCTTCCTATTATAGCTAGTCCAGTCAAATTGTCAAAAAGTTCTGCTAGAAGATTTTATGTTTTTAAAGTGTTTATGGGGATGCTAATAACAGAAATTGTTTTCCAACAAAATATTTCGAGGCTAAACTTTGTGGAGCCAAAAAAACACGAAAATTTTCAGACTTTTTTCAGTTTTTTGCCTATAACTCCAAACTTATAAAAATTTTGTTTACCATACTTAATTACAAAAAGAAAGGGCATTAAATTCTCTACAAATTTCATAATAAAAACGTTTTTTTATACCCAATACTAAGTGCGCTATGGCTTTTTGATAAACAATTTTTTTCAACTTCACACAAAGTGAACTATTTTTCGCCTCCCATCCCAAAAAAATTTCTTTTCATCACTAACTGTGGAAATAAAATGTACTCATTGGTGAATAATTGAGGAGAGAAATTTTCAAGAAGGGTGGACAGAAGGTAAGGTTGCCAAATTGTATGTTTTTCTCATAATTGTACGATTTTTAGTGCTTTTTAGGTTTATAGCGCTTTTTAGGTATTATGTGTGCGTTTTAATGTGTTGCCAAATTGTACGCTTTTCTCGTAAGTTGTACTACCACATCTTACTTTTGATAGTTTAAAAAGAAATCTTTTCCAATTTGCTTTAAAATTTGACCTTTTGCCAAAAATAGGTTATAAACATGTGCATCAAATGTAAAAACAGCTTGTTTCAAATCAGTAATACAAAAATCTTGGGAAAGTTCTGTAATATTAACTCTGCATATGCTGTAGCATTAGATCATGTGAACTTGATCTTATTATAGATTATAAATATCCATATTATAAAATTTTTAATTTAGTATAATTGTATCTTAAGTTTAGGTATTTTGTTTGATTTATTAAGAGGCAATTTGTCCGTGAATGTATCGGGCATGATGGTTACAGGGTTAAATAAAAATATTTATTTTTGTAGGGTGTCCATTGCTAAAATTTTCATGATCATGATTGAATTGTAGGATGGTCTGATTTATCTTTATTCTTACAATTCAATTAATTTTTCATTCATAATGGGATATGACTGCAAAATCATATATATTATAAAGCAATAAGCTCAAAAAGTTCCGCTCGAGTGTTTTCAAAAACTACCCGGAGGATTTTTTTCCAAATTGTATCATTTGATAGGAAATATTCCCGGGGTGGTTTATGAGAAAATATACAGGGATAGCTATGATTTTTTATAATAAATTTCGTATTTTGCTGCTATTTTGAACCGAAAGGTTGCCAGTGATTATCTTTTGGCAAAAGGTTTGTTGATTAAAGAATTAAGATGGCTATATCTGTTAGAAAATTATACAAACACCTCGTGAATAAATGAAAAAAAATACTGATATTTAATTTAAAAAACAACAACAAAAAAAAGTTTTAATAAGACAATATTATAAAACGAAAATATTTAATTTTAACATAAAATAAATATACATTGAATAAATAACATTGAATAAATATTTGTAATGCTTAAAGTATAAATTATTGTGAAATTTTACAATTAGTACAATATTTGGCGAATTATCGCTTGCGATAGGTTAAAAAAATGAATCTGAAAATTTGGTTTGACAATTTTGAATAGAAATTTTTTTTCTTTTTAGCTCTTTTATCGTATGCGCCAGGTTAATAAAAACGTGTCTGAAAACTTGATGAAATAAAATCTAGGTTACATTCTTTATTAGTCTTTTTTTTTTTTTTTTTCAATTTAATAATTATTTTTATATAATTCTCCCATCATATGATTTACAGGAAAAACTAGAAGTATTTGTATAAATGGCTGTATTGAGTTACATGCTATTTACTTATTACCTTCGTCGCCAAACAATGCAATTTTAAGCCAAATAAGACAAAAGTGTGAAATAAGACGAGAGAAGAACATTTTGGAGTACATTTTTATATTCAACCGTAAATTATATAAAAAGCAGTTAAAATTATAATTATGTAGTCAATCATTTAAATTTTAGTGTAAATGTCTTCCATATACACACATATTCTAAAATAATTTACTTTCAAAGATTTAAAATATTTTTTACCATACTATGGAATACCATTACTATGGAAACATGAGTTTTGTTTTCCTCAAGCATGTGATTTTTATATCCTCGAACTCAGATCATTACTTATTAATTGAATATTGTGTATTATGCTATTTTTTTAACATGCCGAACATATAGTCGATTTCACTTATAGGAATATTCACCGACTTAAAAGTTAGGATATAAGAACATTGTTAAGAAGATTTCTGCAATTATACGTTATTACTATAAAAAAATGCAATTTAAGAAATTAGGACGACAATTTGGAAAATGATTTTTTCAAAGACTAAAATTTAAGACAAAAACAGTCGCGCGATGTTGATCATACATTACGTACGCCATGGATTACATTTTTCGGTAGTGTAAATTTTTAAACTTCTACGGAGCTGGTCATACATTACGTACGCCATGGATTAAAGATTAATATTTATAGACTAATTTTAAATGAAATTTCATTCTTAAACTTCTAAACATCCCATAATATTACTTTTTACACAGTCGTATAGCGAAAAAAATGTACTTTTAAATGCATTTTTTTTAAAGCTGTATCTCAATTTGTTTCTGAGTTATTAATTTGTTTTTGTAGAAGTATCCATCTATGTTGAAAGTAAACGGAAAATACAGATTACTGTATAGACCAATCAGAAAACAAATAAAATGCGGGATTCAACTAATAAAACGCTTCAGATATGCTTTTGATTTCCTACCCTGACAAAGGACAATAACCATTTTTCCAAATGGTTAATAAATAAATAAAATAAACATTTTTCAATAAATATTGCTTGCTGATATGTCATTTCTTTTTAGCTTTTTCTGCATAACTTTCTTTTGCTTAACCATTCTTTAAAAAATGTTTTATTCAACATATTGGACTAATCTTACGGAATCGTGTCATCTGCCAACGAGCATGTTGCATGGCGTATCAAAATTCAAAAGATTAGACAGATTTTGAAATTAGCGATTACTAAATTATGGTTTTTCATAAAGAAGCAAACAAACAAAAGAAGATTTATTATTATTTATTTATTACCTCAAATTATTTTACTCTCATAAAAAAAACAATACTTTCAATGTAGGGGGAAAAACTTTATGGTTCCAATGGTGGCAAATGGAATAATGCCCATGGACTTATCATTTCAGCCTAGATAGGATTAAATTACCTGGAATTTCGATCAGTATAAAGCAAATTGTCCTGATGCACACTCTAGCAGCTAAACACAGCAACAAATTAGGAGTTATTTTCATAATCTGGGTTATTTTCACAACAGACGGAAGATTAATTTACTCTTAAATATAAAGAAAATAGCAGGCCTATTTGTTTGTCCATGTTATTATGCTCTTTAGAAAAATGCTAAATAAATCTTCGGTTCAGGTATTCACCAAAATGCATATTGCTAAAATTTTTGTATAACTAACTTTATTTATCATTGTCAGTTCTTAACCCTGGTACATGTGCAACAATATTGTTGCATCAGTTTTAATGTTTGACGTGAACCCTCACAATAACGTCGATTACAGATGATTATAAAGATTTTATTGGATGCATGAGGTTTATTTTTCTACAAGATTAAGTCATCGAGTTTTTTCCCGGGTTAACGGTTACATGATTTCAGCTGGTCTGCAAAATGAAAAGACAGTGAAAATGACGTCATTTTAGATTTATTCAGGCAATTCAGCTTTAAAAACACACATTTTTATGTTTCACTTTTCTTTTAAATATGTAAATTAAACAATCTTCTTTGTCTGCAAATAATGTATTACTTTTTTGTCAGCATTTACCCTGCTAGAATCCAAAGAGGGAAAAGAGTAGTAGCACAAGAGGGTATTTATTAAGAAATCTAATTAACTTCCAGTGAGATTGTATTTCAGCTACCAGAATCACATATTCAGACCTGCCAACCTTTGAAAATGAGAAATCGTAGCACACAAAATTAAAATTAATCTGGAGGTTGGTTGGTTTGTTTTCGTGTTTCGCAGCATTCCTAAAAGGAATAAGGTTTCTGTCTTTGAACTCAAAACAGTAAACTTTTTCCTCTGAAAATTTTAAACGATTTTTAGAGTTCCTTCTCGTTTCGAAGCGCTTTTTTTTTTACATTCGTAAAAGGAGCCTGGTTTCAGTTTTCTAGCCCAGTGCTCAGTGCAGTAAATTTTGACGAAACTCGCAATTTTTTTCACGCGATCATTTCAGGATATTCATATTTTTTTCACACAATCGTAATTCCCATTTTTCTGTCACGATTCTTTGTTGAAATCCACACTTTTTACCACGAACTTTTGATGAAATTCGTATTTTTTACCGTGATCCTTTGACGAATATTGCGTTTTTTACCACGATCCTTTGACGAAATTAGTGTTTTCTTTCCGCGATCTTTCGGTGAAATTTGCATTTTCTTACTGATCTTTTGACGAAATTTGCGTTTTCTTTCTGCGATATTTTGACAAAATTCACGTTTTTACCATGATCCTTTGACAAAATTTATTTTCTTCTGCGACCAATTAACGAAACTGATTTTTTTACACGGTCATTTGTCGAAATTCGCGATACTTTATCGCAACCCATCGGCAAAATTTTCGATATCTTTTCGCGACCAATTAACAAAATTCACTATTCGTTTCCACGACCTTTTCATGAAATTTGCAATATTTTTCCCTCGATAGTTTATCGAAATTCGTGATTTTTTGCGCACTCGTTTGACGAAATTCGCAATTTCTTTTTGAACTCTTAACGAAATTAGCGATTTTATTCAGCGACCAATTGAAGAAAATCACTATTTGTTTCTGAGATCTTTGACAAAATACCCAATATTTTTACACGATCGATTGACGAATTAATTTGGGGAAATTTCATAAAAGAAATAAAAAAATTCGCATTCCAAGAAATTTCAAAATATACTCGCAAAAGAATCAGGTCTATGGAATAAATTGCAGAGGGAAATACTGCACAGCATTTTTCATCATGCAGGACTTTCTTTTCCCGTGAGCAAATCGTGTGATTTTACACACTATTTCAAACCTTGCCCCTCAAAGAACCACCTCCCTCCCCCTCCAGAAATTCTTAAAATGGCACCCCTGTTTCTAAGGAAGTCAATTTCTGTATAAATATTTACAGAATTCACTCGTGGTCAATATTTATAAACAGAGTTTTATGTTAAGAAGTTTGTTTTGCAGCCCAGATTTTTTTCCCCCATGAGCATTTATGTCTGAACTTTCAGAAATGAATACTTTGAAATTTTGGAACAGAATCATTCTTGAAAAATATGCTGCGTGGGATAAAAATCGCAACTAGAAACAAAAAATACGTTTGTGTTTTTTGGAAAAAATCGTAGTTTAAGACCAATTTTCGTAGCATCGTAGTTTATAGGTCCAAATCGTAGCAACTACGCTTTTTTCGTAGCACTTGGCAGGTCTGCATATTGCGCGAGCTGAGAGGCCAGGAAATCAAGGACAAACAAACGAAAATACACCACCCGAGCATAATTCAAGTTCAATGGTAAATCTCTGCAATCATTGTAATGCATCTCTAATTTAATATTGTCAGATATGAGAACATTTTAATTCCTATTGTCATAACGGCCTCATTTCTGTACCAAAAGTGCACTGTGAATAATCAACTAAAAGAACTGCTTCTTAATAGCTAAATTTTGCCCAACGCATAAGGTAATATAATATCGCAATGACGTTCGCATCTTTTCAGCAACGCGGAAGGACATTCAAGCTAAAGGTCCATTAAAAAACATATACAAGTTCGAATTCACCATTTCGCTTAATTCAAGGTTTATTTGGAAATACTGACCAGCGCAGCGGGCATAGCCAGCTAGTTAGTTATAAAATGTTAACAGAATAATGTAATACAAATATAGTTGGATAATAATGATTAAATTGATTAATTAATAATAAATACTTTTTAAACAAAATCGTTAACAAAAACATTACTGACACATTCAACATGCTTTAGCATAGTACGAATAAGGACGATAGCGCGATAAAACAAAAACTAACTAGTGTCAATCAAAATCTTCCGTCAAAACAAATTTCTAGCCAAAGACAGAAACAAGAATCGCTTTATTTCACTTATTAAAACAGAGTTTCAAAACAACAGAATTCAAGCATTCAGAAGAAGACGCTGATGTCATGATTGTTACCTCAGCCATTTCAAGAGCCGAAGCCTTTGAAAATGTAGTATTGTCGGAGAAGACATTGATTTTCTCGTGATCATAACGAACTTGGGATATCAACACAAAAATCTGTTTTACCAAAAACCAGGAAGAGGTAACATCGAAGCCAAATTGTTTTCAACCATGTCATACAAATACATTACAACAATGTTCTTTTCACTCATGTAATCAGAAGATGCGATACAACATCCACGCTTTTTGGGGAAGGAAATTCAAAGTTTTGTAACACTTTGAAAATATATGATCAGCTTAAGGAAATAGCCTGTGTGTTCAATAAACCAGAGTCAACCCGTCAAGAAATCATCAAGGCTGGAAGAAAATTCCTTATAGCACTATACAGTGGATGCATATACACCACACACACATTGAACACCTTGAAGTTCCAGTTATTTGCTAAATCTGCCACTAAAAGCAAACTTTATCTTGCAAGGCTACCAAGAGGCTGCACAGTATCATTTCCTTCGATGTTATCATCAGGTACAAGCTTGGCTAGGAAACAAGATATCCCCCCTGAAGAATGGAGTTGGGTTCGCATATCTGACAGTCTCTTTCAGCTAGTTTAAATGTGCCAAAACCCAGCACCTGAATCCTTGCTGCGCAAAGCACGTTCTTGCCATAAATCAGGACTCAAATACCCGGCAATTTGCAAAAACTGTAACGGGCTCAACTGCAAAAATGTGGAAGACATTATTTACCCAGAAGAAGAGGATGATGAAACTGCTGGGAAACCATCGAAAAAACCAGTATTGATGATGATTTTGACAACCAGGTTGACGAAGATTGGGAGCAACCTACTTGTTTGCTCCTAAAGGTGAGGTTGACGGACCAAACCCATCAACCCACAAGTGCTTCAGAAGTTACTAAATGCAATAAAAATTTTATTGTAACTCTTACTTACATTCATGTAAATACCTACTATTAATGTTCTCCACTTAAGTTCTAAGTACAAAAAAATTACAATGTTGTCAAATTTTTTAACATTGTTACAATTGTAATTAATCGTTATTGCTATCATGCAAATACTTGTAATATAAACAAGTTACATTAAAGAGGATAAAATGAATAAAAAATGGTGTCAAATGTTGGTTTTTGCAATTTTCCACAAAGTTAGAAAAAAGTGTTTTTTCAGAAAGCCGTAGCATGCTTAGTAATAAAGGTTAAAATTCCCGGTCGCCACCGGCCACAGGGCGACTAAATGTAAAAAATTGGCGACTTTATGATGTGCATCTGATCGCCAAAGTGGCGATCTTTATTTTTCATGTAATAGTACATGTCAGAAATGCCACTTTTCCGTTTTTTTAATTTTTTTTAATCGATCAGAGATTTTCGTGGAATCTTAAAAGAAAAAGAAAATCGCGTTGATGTTCACATTGAAGGTATTTGGTTCTGAAAATTAAAAAAAATCGGCATAAAAATATCGCGAATTTCGGAAAATGGTCGCCGAAAGATATCAATTTCGTCAATCGTTCGCAAAAAAATCGTCAAAGAATCACAGGAAAAACGAGAATTTCATAAGAATCTCGAAAAAAGATGCGATTTCTATCAAAAAAATCACGAAAAACCGCAAATTTTGTCAAAAGATCACAAAAACCCCCGCAAATTTCGTTAAAAGAATACGAAAAACCGTAAATTTTGTCAAAAGATTGCGAAAAAAATCTCGAATTTCGTCAAAAAAACGCGAAAAAACCGCAAATTTCGTCTAAAGATTGCGAAATAACGTAAATTTCGTCAAAAAATCACGAAAAACCACAAATTTTGTCAAAAAATCGCGAAAAACCCCGCAATTTTCGTTAAAAGAAGCGAAAAAACCCGTAAATTTCGTCAAAACATCGCGAAAAAATCGCAAATTTCGTCAAAAAATCGCGAAAAAACCGCAAATTTCGTCTAAAGATCGCGAAATAATGTACATTTCGTCAAAGGATCTCGAAAAGCCCCAAATTTTGTCAAAAGTTCGCGAAAAAAGTGCAAACTTTGTCAAAAGTCGCGAAAAAACCGCAAATTTCGTTAAGAGACCGCGAAAAAAGTAAATTTCGTCAAAGGATCTCGAAAAAACGGGAATTTCGTCAATCAGGTGCAGAAAAAACACAGCTCCACCCTTCTGTAACCTTTCAGAAAATTTGCTGTGAATTTCAGAATCGCGAAAAAAAAACGCGATTTCCATCAAAAAATCGCTGAAAAAACGCAAATTTCGTGAAAGGATCGCGTAAAAACCGCAAATTTCATCAAAAGATCTCAAAAAATCTGCATTTTCGTCAAAAGATCGCGAAAACCTAGTAAATTTCGCCGGAGGAACGCGAAAAAAACTACACATTTCGTCAAAAGATCACGAAAAAAACGCAAATTTCGTCAAAAGATCGCGAAAACAACGCAAATTTCGTCAAAAGATCGCGAAAAAAAACGCAAATTTCGTCAAAAGATCGCGAAAAAAAAAACGCAAATTTCGTCAAAAGATCGCGAAAAAAAACGCAAATTTCGTCAAAAGATCGCGAAAAAACGCAAACTTCGTCAAAAGATCGCGAAAAAAAAACGCAAACTTCGTCAAAAGATCGCGAAAAAACGCAAACTTCGTCAAAAGATCGCGAAAAAACGCAAACTTCGTCAAAAGATCGCGAAAAAACGCAAACTTCGTCAAAAGATCGCGAAAAAACGCAAACTTCGTCAAAAGATCGCGAAAAAACGCAAACTTCGTCAAAAAACGCAAACTTCGTCAAAAGATCGCGAAAAAACGCAAACTTCGTCAAAAGATCGCGAAAAAAACGCAAACTTCGTCAAAAGATCGCGAAAAAAACGCAAACTTCGTCAAAAGATCGCGAAAAATACGCAAATTTCGTCTAAAGATCGCAAAAAAACGTAAATTTCGTCAAACGACCGTGGAATAAAATCGCGAATTTTGTCGAAAGATCGTGGAAATAAAGTCGCGAATTTCGTCAATTGATCGTGGAAAAAATCGTGAATTTCATCAAGAGATCACATAATAAAATCGTCACTTTCGTCGAATGATCGCGAAAAAAACGCGTGAGTTCTGTTGAACGATCGGCGAAAAAATTGTGAATTTTAGCAAGAGGTTGCGTAAAATAATTGCAAATTTCTTAAAACAATTTCAAAAATTGCGAATTTTGTCAAACAGGAAATATTTTAGGCCTATTTTCAGAAAGAATTCTTATCTCGGGCTACACAGTGACGTATTGGAGATGTGAACCAATCTTTGACCTTGTCTTGTATGACATTGTTCGATAAATTCTCTCTTTTTTTTAATTTAATATAACTGTTAATTGTTTTTGTTGTTGTAAGTAAACTGACGCGGGGGATAGTTTTACTTTTATATTTTTTAAAAGATGTCTTCGTAACATAAATATTTTAAAAACATGTAAAACTATTTAAATCTACAAACTATGATAAGTGGCCACTAACTTGACAGTAGTGGCTACTAAACATACAGCCTCTACCGGCCACTGGCTACTAAAGCAAATATTGAATTTTAACCTTTAGAGCCTAACTTATATTCTTTTCAATGTTTATATATATATATATATATATACATATATATATATTTTTTTTTTTTTTTTCAGACATAATGCCTTCTAGAAGTTATTTGACTTATTTAATTGACAAAATTTAATAAAAATCCATAACTTCTTTTAGTAGAAAATATTTATAAGTACATTAAAAATTAATTGATCCAAATTTAAAACGAATTGACTGTAACCCAACTTCAAAAAATAAAAGCCGGCTTTTTTTGGCCTGGCTAAAAGCCGGCAACCCTGGAGATCAAGCTATGTTCAGAATTTGAGGGTCCATGTCCAGGTGGTGCTGATTGTAAACATGAAAAGCCCAGCTCCTGCTGTTGTTCTAAGGATATGAAGATCCCTCTCAAGAACTAGTGTTTATTAATAGTCAAAGAGAGAAGGTTGGATCTATTGGACAGCATCAAATTGGATTACCAGATCTACCTGAGCACAGAAGACAAATTAAAGAGCAAGAGGCAAGAAGATGAATTAAGAAGAATTTCTGATTATAAGCAGGAAAGGAAGGAAGGGTTAACATTACAACCAAATGAAGTTCTTTTCTGCAACGAAGATGAAGAACAAACTGTTGTTACGGATGATTCTGATGTACCTTCTACTTCAAGTACAAGGTCAGTACAATACATTAAAATTGCACAATGTTGTATTATAGCACAAAATTAGCCCTCGCCACGTAACACTTAAAACGTGGCGATTAACTTTATTGTCCTCACTCGCCAAACTAAATGGGCACCACTTGCCAAACGCGATGGTTGAAAGATCGATGCCAGGGAGCAAAGGGATGAAATTCGTCCGGAATTTACGTCGTCCAGATCGGCGATTCTCCCGAACGTAAGAAAAGAAAGTAACAGGAGTGATTCTGTCTCGAATTTCCTGAAAATTTGAGACATTTGGTTCCGAAAATTAAAAATCTGTCATCAGTCTGAAAATTTGGACAAAAATATCGCTAATTTCGATATGGTTGCCGAAAAAAATCAATTTTGTCAATCGTTCGCAGAAAAAAATATCACCAATTCCGTCAAAGAATTAGGAAAAAACATGAATTTCGCCCAAAGACCACGTAAAAAATGCGAAAATGAATCACAAAATTCTTCAAAGTATCACGGGAAAAACTCAAATTTTATGAAAAGATCGTGGAAAATGCAAATTTTGTGAAAAGATTGCAGAAAAAACGCAAATTTTGTGAAAAGATTGCAGAAAAAACGCAAATTTCGTGAAAAGATTGCAGAAAAAACGCAAATTTCGTGAAAAGATTGCAGAAAGAACGCAAATTTCGTGAAAAGATTGCAGAAAAAACGCAAATTTCGTGAAAAGATTGCAGAAAAAACGCAAATTTCGTGAAAAGATTGCAGAAAAAACGCAAATTTCGTGAAAAGATTGCAAAAATGCAAATTTCGCGAAAAGATTGCAAAAAATGCAAATATTACGAAAAGATTGCAAAAAATGCAAATTTCGTGAAAAGATCGCGAAAAAAAAACGCAAATTTCGTCAAAAGATCGCGAAAAAAAACGCAAATTTCGTCAAAAGATCGCGAAAAAACGCAAACTTCGTCAAAAGATCGCGAAAAAACGCAAACTTCGTCAAAAGATCGCGAAAAAACGCAAACTTCGTCAAAAGATCGCGAAAAAAACGCAAACTTCGTCAAAAGATCGCGAAAAAAACGCAAACTTCGTCAAAAGATCGCGAAAAATACGCAAATTTCGTCTAAAGATCGCAAAAAAACGTAAATTTCGTCAAACGACCGTGGAATAAAATCGCGAATTTTGTCGAAAGATCGTGGAAATAAAGTCGCGAATTTCGTCAATTGATCGTGTTAAAAATCGTGAATTTCATCAAGAGATCACATAATAAAATCGTCACTTTCGTCGAATGATCGCGAAAAAAAAGCGTGAGTTCTGTTGAACGATCGGCGAAAAAATTGTGAATTTTAGCAAGAGGTTGCGTAAAATAATTGCAAATTTCTTAAAACAATTTCAAAAATTAATTGCGAATTTTGTCAAACAGGAAATATTTTAGGCCTATTTTCAGAAAGAATTCTTATCTCGGGCTACACAGTGACTGTTCGATAAATTCTCTCTTTTTTTAATTTAATATAACTGTTAATTGTTTTTGTTGTTGTAAGTAAACTGACGCTGGGGATAGTTTTATTTTTATATATTTTAAAAGATGTCTTCGTAACATAAATATTTTAAAAACATGTAAAACTATTTAAATCTACAAACTATGATAAGTGGCCACTAACTTGACAGTAGTGGCTACTAAACATACAGCCTCTACCGGCCACTGGCTACTAAAGCAAATATTGAATTTTAACCTTTACTTAGTAATGGGTTTAGAAAAACGATCTTCTTATGAAATTTGTAGAGAATTTAATGCTCTTTATTTTTGTAATTAAGTATGGTACACAAAAAATTTATAATTTTTAAGTGATAGGCAAAAAACTGAAGAATGTCTGAAAATTTCGTGTTTTTTTTTGGCTCCACAAAGTTTAGCCTCGAGATATTTTGTTGGAAAACAATTCCTGTTATTAGCATCCCCATAAACACTTTAAAAACAAAATCTTCTAGCAGAATTTTTGCCTCTATTTCTGACAATTTGACTGGACTATGCTGAAAAATAAGATTTTTTTTTTTATTTTTTTTACTTGACAGTTGAAATTTTCCAACTGAGTAAAAGTGTGTCCAGGCTAAGAGCCAAACCCAGAACTTCTGTCTTAATATGTCATCATGATTGCTTAATGGAGTCCTTTTATCTTAGATTTATTCTGTTGTGTTGTATAAAATCACAGACTGGATGTTATCATCTCACGATTGTCTGAGTGAAATGTGTCAACCAGAATTGTGCAGGATAGCCAGCTGGTAGAGATCCTAGGTTTGATTCCTGGCCTGGATACTTTTTCACTCAGTTGGAAAATTTCAACTCATATGATTTCTTTATTAAACAGTGTGATTGAAACAAAAAATAAATTATTTTTAACTGCTAAGAAACATCAACAAAATGCAAGAAAAAACAATGTATTTTAAAAGAATGAATACTTCTTTAGGCTAAACTAAACACAGCAACTACAAGATCAAAACTAGAACAGAAATTGTTCAGCTCGGACTAACAGTGATTACATCTACAAATGAGTGCTAACTCCTTGCTCACTGATTAAAAAAGAGCATTTTAAACATGCGAATGATTGTATGATTCATTTTGCTTAAAATGCAAAATTGTTTGTTCTACTTAAATTTGATAAAATAATATAATAAAGAAAATATATCACTATTGGAAACATTACTTTAAGTCTAGGTGAAACTAGAGATAACAGCTCTAAAAATTGAATACAAACTGAATAGTTTAAATTAATCTAATTTCATAATAAAAAATAAAAACCACTCAAATAAAATACCTCATAAGTATCCAGAATGAAGATTGAAGCTTAAAAACAAATTAAAATTATCAAAATAATTTTATGCAATAAAGAACTCTCCCCAGTAGCAGAAACAGTGAAGCACGGAAGCGGGCGCTGCAGATTATTTTAAAACTTGCAGATTAATTCACCAACTTAAAAAGAAATGCTGGACTTAAAAAATGACTGAAATTTGCTTTAAGTCTCTAGATTTATGGTATTTGTTGTATCCTTATATTATATTTTCTTTATAAATGGAAATTTTGCTTACTTTAAGTGTTTCTGTTATTTCTTATGATAGAAGGCTTAATGGGTCGTAGATAAATTTTAGTTTGCTGCAGACTGACACAGAAAATTCTGCTTCTGGGGAACTCTCTAAATATCTTACCTTTCTGGGCATAGCTTTTGTGAGGTTCATATTGTTTAATAATATCACGTCCTCTCGCAGGATCTGCATAAGGATAAAGAATTTCATTCAAACGAGGATCTCTCTGTTCCTTATTCAAAAAGTCTACCAGCTGATCAACTGTCATTCCTTTCTTTTTGCTTCCAGTCCTTTAAAATAGACAAAAATATGACAAAATTGAAATACAATTCTGAGGATATTCTGATACAATGTACCTTTTAACAAAACATTAACGAATTTAAATTATTAAATTGATATTCAACAGAAATAAAAATCTATCTTATTGATGACAGATTTTAGTTTAGCATCAAAGTGTGGTGTGTTATGGTAAATTTGATTTAATGGTTAATCAGATTTAATTTCTTTTTAATTCGTTCTAAGCAATTAAATGCTATGCAGTTGCTAGGCAATCAAACTCTTTACATTATTGCAGCAAATAAATGTTTCTAGTTGAGACAGATTTTTAAGAAATTTATGCTTGAAAATTATTTCTGAATTCAGCCTACAACTTTCAAATAAATTTAATTCGAAAATACATTTTTGTTCCCAATTTGATGATGTAAAAAGTGAAATTATGCAATATTTATATGCATGAATGATAAAAACAGCAATCAGTTGTTCGGAACACTTCCAGAAATGGGTTATACTTATCTCAAAAGTAAAGTCCATAGTGGAATAAAATGCACTTTGTTGTTAATAAAGTAGACTGGGTTAAGTAATCTTCCATTCACCCGACCACTCAAAAGTGGCCAAAATTCTATTAAGTAGTCACAGCTTACATAAATTGCTCATACTGTATATTTAAGGGAATATAAATATCATATTCTGTTATATATTTAATAATTATTAAATATAAGTAGAACTCTTTTACCTTGTGTAATGGAATTTCAAACAGAAACGTACGTTTCCTAAATCTTATTTTTCTTAAAATGTAACCAATACATCATGACTTGAGATTTGGTAATGAAAATTTTAAAAATATTGATTTGAAATTTCTAGATTTCAGAATGCACCCGACCGACATATTGTTGGGCAAACTCTGCATCTGTAGAAGGATTATTTTCCCAGTTTGGTCTGATCTAAAATATCTTAACATAACAAAACTTGTTATTTGTAATCACTTTTTAAGCTCTAAATAATTTTTTTTAAATGCTTCTTTAGTTGGTAAAAATTTAGTTTCTTTCGCCTTTTATATAAAATTTGATATGTAATCAAATTATTAAAAAATATTTTAATACTTACAATAACTACTTTAACTTTAGAATTTTTTATGCTGTTAAATTAAAAAATAATAAAAATTAAAGCATAGTTCTGAGTAACATATTTGCAAATCCATCTAAATGCTGTATTAAATAATGTTAAGTGATATTTTGAAAACCTGTTCAAACGTTGTACTAAATTTATCATTTAAAAAAATAAGTTTTAATCTTTCTTCTCAAATGAGTTTTGACCACGGTGGTTAAAACCAGATTTTCCATAGTTGAAACCAATGCAGCTAAAGATAGAGTAAATGGAGGGGAGGACAGAGGATTGGCTACTACTAATGCATTATTTTTTCTATAACATTGCCTTCTTGATTCAGGATAAATACAAATACTTGTAAGTGTAGCTACATTCATTACCTATCACTTGGGTCATTCCATGTCAAATCAACCAAAAAATTTCAATTTTCAACTTGACCATTTCAGATTTCAATGAAACTGTCAGGGATCATTCTCTCCAGTGATATAAATGAGAATACATTTTTATAATTTTTTTTTTATCGTGTTAAATTTTCATACAATTAAATATTTAAATTTTGAAAAATCATCATTTTTTGGGTTGCATAAATTTCTCGATTTTGAATTTCTCAAGTTCTATCAGGCGTACAGAATTTTATGACCTCTCATTTTAAAGAGAATTTTATAAGTTTTAATTTGATACCCAAGTTGACTATACTCAGTTAAAAGAATAAATTTAAAAATTTTTTTAATTTAAAATTTAAAAAAAATTTCAGATAGTGTTTTTTAAAAATTTTGAAAAAAAAAATGTATGTTTGTTGTAATATCATAAGCTAAAATTTCTGAAATTTTTAGAGTGGGATCTCAATGGGATCAAGAGTTATGAAATAAAAACTGAAAATTACCATTCAAATAGCAATCTAATTCTAGCTAATTTGTTATTTATGTATTATTTGAATGGTAATTTTCAGTTTTTATTTCATAACTCTTGATCCCATTGAGATACTACTCTAAAAATTTCAGAAATTTAAGCTTATAATATTACAACAAACATACATTTTTTTCAAATTTTTTAAAAAACACTATCAGAATTTTTTTTAATTTAAAATTAAAAAAAAATTAAAATTTATTTTTTTTAACTGAGCATAGTCAACTTGGGTATCAAATTAAACCTTATAAATTTCTCTTTAAAATGAGGGGTCATAAAATTATGTATGCCTAATAGAACTTGAGAAATTCAAAATTGAAAAATTTATGTACCTCAAAAAATGATGATTTTTTCAAAATTTAAATAATTGATTGTATGAAAATTTAATGTGATAAAAAAATTATAAAAATATATTCTCATTTATATCATCAGGGAGAATGATTCCTGAGAGTTTCATTGAAATCTGAAATGGTCAGGTTGAGTCACTGGTTGATTTGACATGGAATGACCCTCTTCTTTTTTTTTTTTTTTTTTTTTTATTTGTCCTGAATCAAGAGAACAGCAATAAAAAGAAAAAATAGTACCCATTTACCTTCCATTAAAAATCTCCCACCCACTCCACAACCTGTTTATTCCACAAATTTTAATTTGAATCTAATTTACATTTCTTAGGTCATGTGAAAACAATATTGTCAAATAAGAATCACAGTTTTACATTATTACATTTGTAAGAAATTTTTTTCAGCGATTTTTAAATATAAAAAAAAAAAAAAGATGCATGACTATAATTCTATTTATTATTATAACTAGGGGATCGTACCCAAGTTTCCCGGGTTAAAGAATATAGGTGAAAACATTTTTTTAAATTGAAAAGTAATATTTTTTTTTTATATGCAATAATTTTTTTCGATTGCCCACTTACATTAAGAAAGCATTTTTTATATGAAAAATACGAATTATACAATCAAATAATTTTTTTTAATTTATCAAAAGCGGTATTTTCTTATTAGCCGCGTGCTAAGAGTTATCTGACCAAGATTTTGATACTTATGGCGTCCTTTTATATTCTGATAATTTCAGAGCTTATACATGTCTGTTAAATTTGTGTTTTATCTATATTATTTTATTTATTTATTCATAGGGAAGTTTTATTTTAACAGATATTAGCCATAAGAAAATGATGGAACTCTTTATTTTATTTTAAGAGCAAACGGATTAATCTTTCGTAATCGAGCTCTGTGCGATATAGATAAATTAAAAAATATTTCATGCTTTAAAATTGTTTTTAAAACCATAGACAATCAGTAAACTGAGATGAACTTTGCAAACAAATTCCATTTGAAAAAGAATTCCTATTGGTGATCTAAAAATTTAAATTGTACGATTTGTGTTTTTACAATATTATTCTTTTATTTGTTTATAAAAGAAGTATTAATTTCGTTAATTTGCCTTTCACAAATATGTTAGATTACTGGTTCCTTTAATATTATTATTTTATTTGATTATAAAGGAAGTATTAATTTTGTTATGCAAAAATAGTCAGAAACAAATGCTGAAAAATGTTTGTTGTTCTATGTGAAAAATGTTTATTATTATTATGTATTGAAACCGGCATGTGATAAGATAAACTTTAAAAAAAATCATGTTTAGAAATTATTTTAGAAAATATAATACATCAGTCAATTAAGATACAGTTTTTAAACAAATTGCATTTGAAAGTAAATTTTTTCCCTATGCGATGAAAATTGAAAATGTACGATGGTCAGAAGATTAAAAAATTGCAGTAGCGAAAATTTCAAGACCAAAATTTGATGGTGAAGTGTTGCCATTCGCAAAATGACGTCAGCGTTATGCAGAGATACGTTTGTTCTTTATAATATAGATACTTAATCAGTAAAATATAATAAAGATCAGTTATTAGGATGTGGTTATCAATTGAGGCTCTTATGCTTGGTATTCAGGAATGAAAAAAAAGCAATTTTCACCTTCTCAAAATTTGCATACGCACTTCTCATATCCATCATTTTTAAAAAATTTATATTTTGTTTGATCATTTAAAAATCCTTTTAACTCAAAACTTGAAGTCACGATTGTCAGCAACATCTTTTATGTGAACAGATGCACCCTTTACTTGAGATTCTAAACTCAATTCGGGAGAGTAAAAATTTCCGTAATTTATGTTTTTTAGACGCATTTGTGTTAAAATGTTTAGTTTTATCTAAGAAAATGATCGTTTTCAAATATGACTTCATTTTCACTTAAATAAGCATTTCGTGTAGTGTCTGAAACTTAGTATCAGTACACATGCAGAAGGAAAAACAATATTGAAAATTTATAAGGAAAAATATGTGTTTTCAAAAGCAGTATGTCATTTTCTGTTATCATGCCCCTAATATAATATTCTGCTCCTAATTGGATTTTGCGACACTAAACCCTATACAACAATTTTTATCAACAAATTTGAATTTTTATTCAGAAAATAGCGTGAATAAAGAAAAAAATACCACATTATTTCTCTCTTGTCTGCAATAAAATCTATCTAATTAATTAGATATCTAATTTTCGCCATTTTGAAGAAATTTCATAAAATGCTTTTTAAATTAAAATATAAAAGTGGCGATTTAAAAAACAGATAGTGCAATCACATCTACAAATGAAGAGCTTTCAGTTAAAAAAAAAATATTAGTAAAATTGGTTCAGTAGAAGGATCAGCGCAGATGACTAAAAAACACACTTGTGTTTTAAATATATAGATTATATTAAATTAGGAAAAATTAAATTAAGCAAATTATGTTATTTTGATAAAATTCTAGTAGAATGTCCTAAAGAATAGCATTAAAATTTTATTATTCGAGAGAATTTTGGACAAAAACTTCAGGGACATGATATTTTAAACCACGAATTATTTGTTTGCTTGTCTAACTCTGCGAAGCAAACCCATCCAGGCGAGAATCATCAATTTCTGCAACATAAATCGCTATTATTTGCATGCCTTCTATAAAGCTTCTAGCTTCTATAAAGACTCTAAATTTTTGTAAACCATTGCGTTTTATCAGTGTGTGATTTTGATTACATTATTTTCAAAAATGAAGCACTTTCACCTGTGAAGAATTTCAAAGCAGCGGGGCTGTGAAAATGACGCACTTCTACAAAACATAATTCAGGATAAGAATTAAAATACACGCTTTTTTATAAAATGACATTTTGCATCTGCTAAAGCAATCCACTTTCACAATCCAGTCTTAAACTTTGTCTATAGAAAAGTATGCATATGATGTCATTATCACGGAATAACAGACAATATTCTTGAGATAGCCCATATTTTAATTTCAACTTTTTTCTTCAGGTTTAATGAGAAAATGGCAACAAAAAGATACAGTAACTTCTATTTTTGACTATTTTTCATTTACTTTCAATGACTTCAGTAGAAATGGGATATTTTTGTTTATTATATGTGATAAAGATGATATGTAATATTGTGATAACATTATTAATAATAATACAATAATAACGAACAAAAATCTGCATAAAATGGGGTACTTTTGTTGCTACAATAAGAAAATGGTATTAAAAACTACAAAAAAATTAATTTTCGCTACTGCAAATTTTCAAACTTCTAAACATTGCACATTTTTAATTTTTACACCGTCGAATAAGGAAGAAAATGCTCTCTTAAATGCAGTTTGTTTGAAAGCTGTATTTCAATTTATTTTTTAGATAATTTTTTTGTAGTTTTTAATACCATTTTCTTATCGTGGCAACAAAAGTATCCCATTTTATGCAGATTTTTGTTCGTTATTATTATATTATTATTAATAATGTTTTCATTGTGACAATAAAATTGAATTATTTTGAGATTGTTAGACCAGATAATATATAGCTTTTGATATTATCACTTCTCCAACCTGTCATTGTTAAAGGTGATCAGTTTAGTTTGCATCAGTTAAAAAAAAATGGTGGCTTGATATTAGTTAGATCAAATCTAAAAAAATATTTACATAGGTTCTGTTTTTGAGGTTGAGGTTCTTATCTAAGTGTAATGATATATCTATATTATAAAGGACAAACATATCTGTGAGTTTGTCCTTTATTTGCACACACACTATTATTTGCATGCACACTTCAGTTGCTTTCAATCAAAGGAGAAAATGTCGCAAGATTTAATTATTATTTTACTTTGTTTAGAGTAAAAATCCTAATTTTTATTTATTAAATTTAAATTAAGGAATTTAAATTAAAAAAAGGATTTAAATTAAATTTAAATCCTAATTTGGGTATGCCCTTGTTTGTTAATATTTAGCATACCTGGAATTGCAGAAAATGAATTGTCAAATTTAATTTAGAAAATACACAATTAATACTGATGTTCTTACATATTTACATATAATTTTAAACATTGGAACAAAATTTTATCTTTGGTGTCATCCAACTATGCTGAATTCATTGGTTCTAAAACATGTATGAACTTAATGTTTGAAATTTTAAAAAATCTAAAAACAAAAAGTGAAATATATGCAATTTTTGCTGCCAGTGCCAAAATAATTTACCTTTTTCTTTAATACTACTTGGTTCATTTAAAAAAAAACTATTACTTCAAAATTTATTTCGGATTGACTAAACTTTATATTTTGACTAACTTTTATAGCTAAGTGTCAAATAAATATTATAAAAATGTATTCATCACAGGTAGGAGTTAAGCCAAAAATATAGAGTCTCCTGTAATAGGTATCCTGTATGGGTAGAACTGACATCTATTATTGCTATTTCATTTTACTGCTGAAATATATCAGAAATATTCAAGGGGGGGGGGGGGAGAGAATGCCCAAAAAACAAAGTTTTCCATCCCTGTTCCTCCCAAAAGCTCAAATAAATTTAGACGTTAATATTCATGTATTTGTGTATGCATGTTCAGTTTCTTTAAAACTAAAAATTTACTTTTAAAATGAGATGTGTGTGGCACAAACATTTGAAATTTAATTGGCATCTATCTACATGTATGAACATTTGGTAACTATATAAGATTGTTCGGTGGCAATTTTGTATTTAACCCTCTGCATCAGGTCCAGTGTAACTTTTTCTGGAATGTTCTACTCTTTTTACATGAAAAAGAGTACATTTTTATTAAAAAAAAAAAAAAAAGAAAGAAAGAAAGAAAAAAGAGTAGAACATTCTAAAAAAAAAAGTCATATATTTGCAAAATTTTCAGCCTTTTTTATGAGAAAAATCATTTTGAATGTACTTTTCAGGTTCTTTATACCCTTCTAGTAGGCAGAGTGTTAAATGTATGAAACATGAAGCAATAATATTTTGAATATTGGCATACATGAAAAAATATGGTATTCTGCTGGGAGGAAAAAAATACTTAGAAAAGCAAGATGCAGTAAATAATTAGAACATTTATTCAGCATGAAAATATTTATTTTATAATTCAATAACACTATTTATGTATAATTTTTGTCTTACAATAACACACATATTTATAAACAGATATGGATGCGACTGAGCATATGCAAAGGGCTTACAACAATCTCAACATAGTTCACTGGCAAGTTTGAACTATACCATCTTGTTTAAAAATGCTGGTCACTTAAATATTTCAAACACAAAAAAATGTATAAAAATATTAGAAATCCAACATTTCTTTTTCCTTAAGTGTAACACCCATGGGATTACTAAGATACTGTGTTAGGACTTGATGCAAGGATTCCAAAGCATTTTTGGTTTGCTTCTAATGTAAAAAATGGCTGAGATATAGCAATTTAAAATTCTAGGATGGCTGACATGTTTAAACAAGACGGCGGATAAGGAGATAAGAGGACAATAAGGGATTATTCTACAATCATGGTCACTGCTAATTTGTAGTTTATTGCACATGGGTTCGCACAAGTTTAATTTCATTGCTGTAACTGTTGTTGAAACTCTCATATGCATAAAATTAGAGAGTCATATCATAAACTGACATATTTAAAAGAATAAATATATTGTTATTTATAAAATATTTGCGTGCACACATGCATGTGTAATGGTGGCTGCCATCAGGAAATTCTTGCCAATTTTGGTGTTACATGGTGAATTATCGTCAAATTTGGCACAAAAATAAGCCGCTATAATTGAAGCCATTTTGGCAATAGCTAACTAATTTCTTTAAATTTCTATTCAAATTCTGTATTGGAAAAAACTGGGAATCTTCTATAATCTGGTTCCATGCATTTTAGCTTTTGTATTTTCAAATGAAATTAGTTGAATTTCTAAAGATAGGAATAAAGAAACTACTTTTATTCCTGATAGAGGACAGAAGGGCTTAAAAATTAAAAATAGTTATTGTATAGAATATTTATTTAGAAAATTTTAAAAAGAAAATTTCTACATAAAGTAAATTAAAGAAAATATTCTATACATAAATTTTTCATACAAAAGACAGCATGGAATATCAATAGTTAAAATTTTACTTACAATCTTTCAAATATGGCATCAACTTCTTCCCTTCCAGTTAAAAAGCGATAAAACATACAGAAATTTTCAAAGGAAAACTTATCTGGATTTATAGTATCAGTCTGAAAATTGATTTTGAAAAAATTAGTCATATACATAACATTTTAGTATAATTAGGCACTGTACATATTTTACAAGAATTACCTTTCCTGCTGAAACACCACATGCTTCTAAAGCCTTTTCAACTCTCTTTTTATCTTCTTTATTTTGAGCAAACATTTTAACTACACTAAAATCACAGAAAAAAAGGAAAAAAATAAGCAGTTATTCACACAGTAGATGATTCAATATAAAATAACAATTATATCATTAAAGATGATAACAGAGTACACAGCATGCATATTGTGTAAACATATGAAGGAAATTTCAAAATGCCCTCAAATCCTATAATTTACACAAATCTGGGCACCTTCCTCCCCCCTGTTCAAAAAGCTGGTACACCTATGCTACAGTAAACTGTCTAAGGCAGAATGGGCAAACGACCCATAAAATTTCCTATCATAGACAACATTCCATCTTTAAAAAGTATGCTCCAGACTGCATTGCCAAAGTGAAAACTTCTATGATTATCATAATCAATATATATATATATATACACACCAGGTTTCATAAATATCCAGTGGCACCAACTTATACGACGGGCGGGTGAAAAGTCCCGAGCCCGACACAGAGATGGCGCCACTAGGGCAATTACATGTTAGCATTGCATAGTACTATTCCTGATTAGCTTATGCCCACAGTTTCAGATCAGTAGCTTGGTTATTGTTTGATTGACAGCATTTAAATCAAGACTATTTGAAGTTTTTACGAAAACGGAAGATTTGGAAAAATAAGCAGTAAGCAAATACTTCCATTTGAAGGGTTTAACCCCTAAAGAAATCAAGGAGGAAATGGACAGCACACTGAATGACTCTGCCCCATCATATTCAATGGTTAAAAGGTGGGTTGCATGCAGAGTTTAAAAAGGGACGGACGAGCATGAGTGATGAGCCTCGCTCTGGACACCCTGTGGAAATGACAACTCCTGAAATTGTTGAAAAAATTCCTTGGATAGTCCTGGAAGACTACAGATTAAAGTTGCTAGAGAAAACAGAGGCTGTAAACATATCAAAAGAATGTGCAGGTAATATTTTAACTAATATTTTGGGTTTTCAGAAGGTCAGTGCGAGGTGGGTGTCGTGTTTGCTGACACCTGACCAAATGTTGTATCAGAAAACCATTTCAAGTAAGAATTTGGAGCTTTACCATAAAAATTCCTACGAATTTTTGAGACGGCTTATAGCTATGGATGAAACCTGGATTCACCACTACACTCCTGAAAGCAAATTACAGTCAAAACAGTGGATTGCGCTGGATGAATCAGCTCCAAAAAAGAAAGTACACTTTGTCAGCTAACAAGCTTATAGCGAGTGTTTCCTGGGCCACAAAGAGGGCCACATTTTTATTGATTAGTTGGAAAAAGTATCACTGGTGAGTACTATGCAAGTTTACTGCAATAGAAAAAACAACTTCAGATGGCGAAAAAAGAAAAAATCTTGTTTAACATGACAATGCTCCAGCACATTGGTCAGTCATCACAATGGGAAAAATCTACAAATTAAGGTTCGAATTGCTTGAACATCTGCCTTATTCACCAGATTTAGCACCCAGTGACTACCACCTATTCCCTAACCTCAAAAAATTCTTTGGTGGATGAAGATTTCAGAGCAATGAGGAGGTTATGGATGGCATAAACAGCTATTTTGAGGAGCTCAACGAATCGCATTATAGAGATGGTTTAATTAAATTAGAACACTGATATGATAAATGTATTAAACTAACCTCATTTTCATTATTCTGTTTTGTTACTTATTTATTTTTCAATCCCTGGAAAAAAAAATTCCTCCGTTGATGTTCTCAAAATCCTTTTGCTTGAAAATACGGTAAGGATAACAGTAACAGACACATCAGAGCCTAGAATCCTCACCCCACCACACATTTTAAAAGTCATACAATTAATTTTCTCTCAAAAAAGAAATTTCCTCATATTTCACCAGTAAGTATCGAGGAGGTGAAGTTCGGTAAATTCCTTAGTGAGTACATGTCAATGACTATTTATGCTAATGCTTCTATGCTAATACTCCATAAAGCACATAGATAACTGAAATGTGTTGCTCAAAAGGACGTGTTTTGGGAACAGGTGAACTGCTCACAATGTTGCTTTATATTTAGTAGCATCATGTAAACAGGAGCCTTTCTTTTTTGGAGGGAATAGGCTTTCTGCATACAAAAGTATCCATTAAACTCTGTCTCCCTGAGCTTGAATGGACAAAAATAATGCAAATACAATTCACTCAAAATAAGTTAACAAGGAATCAGGGAACAAAACTGGGACACAATATGTTAAAAGGCTTCCCCTCCATGCAGTATGTTAGGAGATGTCAGTATTCTTTAATCAGATCAGTCATAATCCAATTTAAATATTACCCTCGCTATCATATAGGCATAGTAATGGTTTTAATATATAGATGTATTGTGCAGGAAAATTCTCAGTGAATAGATTCAAAATCTTGCCCTTTTTACACTTTATACTCTAAATTAGCGAATAAATGCATACAAAAGAAGTATTGTCAGGCTGTTCTCAAATCTAGACTGGCTATTTTCTGACACATTCACAAATTCATTTTTCATCATAGATGCAACAAATATGCAGCTGTTATTATTCAGCATCTTCCATTTTCAGGTTGATTCAGTTATAAATGATGAAATCAATTATAACTGCAGATTTTTTTAAAATGAACAGAGCTATTCGATTTCAAATTGCTTCAGAAGTTATGCCCATAAATCCCATGCTTTTTACATACAGTTCGTGTTGTTAAGTGAACAAAAATATTTCTTTTTGGGACAGCTTTAAGTGCTCAATTCCACTTAGAAAGATAGAGCGAATGCAAGCATATGTATGAAGAACTCACTTCAGTAAAACTTGCACAGAATTCCAGGATGCACCAGGTTTTAGCACAGAAATATTTTTTCTCTGATCTTAAAAATAGCAAAGAGCATAAATGTTGGCATCTTCTCTCCATGGAAAAGGCTGAAAACATTTTTTTGCATTCCACTACGTCACAGAAAATACTTAATCAAATAACTATTTTAAGTGTGAATGTGGACAGTGCTGAAAAATTCATTGTAGGGGATGCTTGTGATGCATATCATATATTGGAAGATGTGCACTTAGGAGATCACATTTGAATCTTGCTGCGCTGAATAAAGTGGTTTCATTTTATTAAAAAAATTCGTTAAATACTATATGTATGGAAAGGACATTTTTAGGCCAGAAAACATTGAAAATTCATAAAATTTAAGTACCATAATTCCATATGTTTTAACAATAAAAAAAAAAAAAAATTTTTTAATGTCCTTCTTGGGACTTTTTGCTAATGTCCTTATTTTTCTAAATATAAGTTATACAAAAAGGAGACCATATAAAAATTAAATTTCGTATTTTAATATTTAAGCAGCCCTTTGTTAAATTCCAAATCTGAAACATTCATACTTGATTTATAAACTGTTTTTAATTTGAAGTATATTTCTATCATCAGCAGTTAAAGAGATAATCGTCATTACATCTATTTTGAAACTCCCGGTATAGTTTAAGTAAGTAGTAAAAATACAACCATTTCAGAGTATTTGGCATTCATTGGATGTTCATTTTGTGATTTTTTCAGTCATCTGCATTTTAATTTGTAATCCTATTCATGCTATAATAGTAAATATTAGAGTCCATAAAATGAAGACCAAATATGAAAATATAATTTAATAAAATTTCATCTTTATATTCTGCTTTAAAAATTTTTAACTTATCATAACTTGAAATATCATTTTCCATACTTTCAAAGAAAACAAAATGCTGCATAATTTTAACTTAAAATGGTTCAGCCCAGCCAACGTTTTTGAAATGTTGGCACGACTGTAAATATCATATTTTCAAAAATATAAAAAAATATCCAATATTTTCAAAATAATCAACTTATTGATCATTATAAATATTTTCAGGCTTCAGAATCAAGAAAATTTTATGTTATACAATGAAATTTGCAATAAAAACCAAACTTCTAAAAGCTGGCATGTTTTGATTTTTGTTGGTTTTCTATGTTGATTAAATATGATCAGTAGTTATATTGATCTGTTATGAAATATATGTATACGTCAAATATGGTGTACACTTGTTGTGTACCTTTCAGGAATTATAATTACCAAAATACTCCAAAAAATCAACTATTTTCTTTCCTTAACGATGAAGAATTGAAAAATCAGTGATAAAACAAAAGCATTTTGTTCCTACAAGTTTTTAGCATGGTAAGTATACAATTTACTTTTATTATGTTTCCTGTTTATTTCTGTTCCATTTTATCGTGCAAATTAAACTGTTTTAGCAAAATTCCCTTAAATTATTAAAAAACAGTGAATATTATAATTAACTTTTTATGATCATTAAGCCAATGTTTAGCTCTTTACTGGAACATTTAGATAATACTACTTTAAAACTTTTTCATGCAAAAGAATCAAACAATTTTAATAAACATTATTTTATATAATTAAATCAAGAACAAATTTTAGATAAATTTTAATACTTGCTATATTATGTGTAAAATTGAAGTTGTAATTTTATATTACTGTCTTGAAATATGTTTCTTTTATATTTAAAACATGTAATTCTAACTTTTTATATCACAATACAAATGAGTTGTAGCTATCAAAACTTAAATTAAGAGTTAGTACAAAATCATACTTCTTATTTCTCTTTAATGGAACAGTTCTTAGCATTTTGGTGATATTTAGTACTAAAATAACTGTACAGCTGATCATGTTTAAATGCTCTGGTGAAATCAAATTTCAGTCCAATCTACAGTTTTGAACACAGTAATTGACAATTACATTTTCAGATGATTGTATGTGAATTTACAATTTCGTTGTAGTGATGGTGACTAAAGATGGAATAAATGGGTAACCAATAAAATTACATTTCTTTTGTAAGAAACAATTTTTTCTCCAAACTTTAACTCATTTTATAGAATATTTCATTAGCTGCTAATCTTAATGACAAAAATCTCATTAATAGGAATTCCTGACTGAACTAAACATCTTTTCTCATCCATGTTATCCATTAAATAATAAAGTTAGAATATGAATATGCCATAAAAAATATGTGTATTCCAATTTTACAAGATGTTTTTTCAAGGGAATCCCATAAGAAATTGAATTTTAAGTATTTTCTGTAACAATATTAAGGAAATGATCCATAAGAAAGTTTTAGCTGCCAAATGATATAAACAGCTATGAAAATAATCCCGATGAACTTATATATAATTTGTTTATATATATCATAAATAAACTGCTTCACTCAGCTGATTAAAATTAAAAGATGAAGCAGTGCCATAATTATTTCCACGCTATCTCAATTGTATGGTAGCTGAAAAAGCCTTGCAAGAGGTTCCTGAAGAAAGGTGCAGGTGCAATAATACTACTTAAAACAACAAAACAAATGTTTACATATTTTCATTATTTTAAAATGTGATTTGTATAAGTAAATCTAACAAAAACATAGCTGTGAAAAAAGGGAGCCAAGTTCTGTAAAGACAATGGCAAGAAAAGAAGTGATATCTAAGTGGGTGCCAAGTTCAAATAAAATTCACTCAAACTTACCTACTGAAGTATTATAGCATTTTTTAAATTGTTTAGAAATAAAAATTATTGATAGCGCATTAATAATAAATCTAGAACTTGGCAAGTTTTTACCTACAAGTCATTTATTTTTGTTAATGACATTATTATATCTAAACTTATTATTTCCTGTTTGGAAGCCTTCATTTGAGTGAGCTCCTTCCCCTTGAAGGATGGTGGGATAAAATATATCACACCTAATTTTAACTGCAAAATGCCACATTGACACTAGAATTCAGGACTAAAAAGTTTAATTTTATTAAATACGTGAAAAGAAGCTTTTACCCATGTTGAAATAAATTTGTTTTTAAATTCTGGTGTGATTGAATCATTTCAGCATGTCACGAATAAAAGCTCTTTGCCCCTGAAGGGTTAAAGGGGTGCAGTCTCTAGAGGGATGATCAAGAACAAGCGTAAAGGTATCTGTCTCTTTCTCAGGCCTTTTAGTCTGTTTGCATTGAGGTTTCCGAAGGGTGGGTGCTAGAGTGATAACCAAAGACGAGCGGGAATGTATTTGTGTATTTATTGGTTTATCAAATCTTTAACATAAGTCATTTGTTTATAATAATAACTATATTAATTTTTTTATAATGACATTGTTGTTAATATTAACATCATCATTTTATTAAGACATGAAATTGATAGGCATAGCATTTATCAAAAACTTGCCAAGTTCTAAATTTATTATTAATATGCTATCAATAATTTTTATTTCTAATCAATTTAAAAAATGCTATAATACTTCAGTAGGTAAGTTTGAGTGAATTTTATTTGAACTTGGCACCCACTTAGATATCACTTCTTTTCTTGCCATTGTCTTTACAGAACTTGGCTCCCTTTTTTCACAGCTATGTTTTTGTTAGATATCATTACTTTTTGTAAAGTTACAATATATTTAGACACTTTACTTAATGCTTTTTAATGTGTTTACATGAGAATATTTTATTCATCAAGCAACATTCAATTTTAATTTAAATTTCCTACAACAAACTATTTGGCTGTCAATTTGCGGCAGAAATCTATATTTTAATACTGCTACACTGAATGCATGTTTTGAAACGAAATGTATTGATTCGAAATTTTTATTGTTTCTGAAACAACAATTCCTATTAAATTCCTATATTAAATTTTCCTATTAAATTTTCCAATTAAATATCCTATAGCTGGGCCTGCTTTTTTGTACTGAAAGTGAAAAATAAAGTTATGTGCTTATGCCACACTATGTATCATTCATCCATGGGTGCGGGCAAAGAGGCAATGCATAGGAAGGACATTGCCCCTCCCTGAATTTTCAAATTTAATTAACTAAATAAACTTTTCTCTAATGATTTTGAAAATAACAAGTGGGTAAGTGTGATCACAGATCGCACAGAGGGTTTCGTTTAATATTCCTTTCAAAACTCTTTATCCTTTTGAAAAATCTGTTAGTTCCACATTTCGCAACCAAGGGCGCACTCTATTCTAAACAAACCTCTATCCGAACGAAACTCTGTTTTACATACTATCCGTAGATATATTAGTCGAGGGGATTGAGCCCATAGCACCCGAGATAAGTAGGCGCCCCTAGCGATAAAATGTGGAACTAAAATATGTAATACTATGGTGCATAATGTGAAAGAATGGTCAAAGGGGTGTCGGCAAAAGTTGGAAAAGTGCTCCCCGGGTGAAAAGGGCGGAGGTTAGAAAAATTGCTTAAAATACACAAGTTAGAGCCCGGAGGAGTAAATAATGTAAGACTTTTTGAAAATTTTATGGTTTGTCGTGTGGTCTGAGGTATTCAGCTATACGTATGCAAAAAGTCATGTCTCCAACTTAATTAGGGACTCCCTTAGAAAGAATTGCTTAAAATACATATGTGGTAGCTCAAAGGGTTAAGCGTAAGACTTTTTCAAGATTTTATGATTTGTCGCCTAGTCTCAGGTGTTCTGCTATAAGTATGCAAAATTTCAAATCTGCAATTTAATAAGGGGCTCAGTTAGAAAGAATTGCTTAAAATACGCATGTGGAAGCCCTAAGGGTTAAATGTACGACTTTTTCAAAATTTTATGATTTCCCATTTGATGTGAGGTGTTCAGCTATAAGTATGCAAAATTTCACGCCTCCAACCTAATTAGAGGCTCACTTTGAAAGAATTGCTTAAAATACACATAGGGGAGCCCAAAGGGTTAAATGTACGACTTTTTCAAAATTTTATGATTTGTCGTTTGATGTGAGGTGTTCAGCTATAAGTATGTACAATTTCACGCCTCCAACCTAATTACGAGCTCACTTAGAAAGGATTGTTTAAAATACAGATGTGAGAACCCCAAAGGGTTAAATTTACAACTTTTTCAAAATTTTATGATTTTTAATTTGATGTGAGGTGTTTAGCTGTAAATATGCAAAATTTCACGCCTCCAACATGTATAGTTTCTGAGAACGGGCTCTGTGACGGACAGAATATCTCAATTTGTTGATTTTTTGTAAGCAAGTAAACCCAGATAAACCCGAGGATAAACCCCCAAGTAAGCAGATAGGTTTACAATGGAAGTCTATGGGAATTTGGCGAAATATTAGAGATATCGCCAAGGTGGCATCACTTTTGGCGACTAATTTTGGTCGCCAAATTTGGCGATATATCGCCGTGTTGGCGAGAAACTTGGCGGTATTTGGCGACAGAACAGCGTCCCCTCCTACGGCAATTTAAAATTTCGCCTAATAGACGCAATGGTAAAGTAAAAATGGGCACCCCCAAGTGGGTAATTCATCGATTTTCACAATTTTTTTATTTTTTTCCTTAGTTTTATAGTGTAAACGAACTTCGCACCAAATTTGAAGTCTGTAGCTGCAGTAGATATACGAGATCTTTTTGATGAGTGAGTCAGTCAGTCAGTCAGCCAGTCAGTGGTAAAATTATCGATTATCAGACATTTTCAAATGTCATTATCTCGGAAACTAATTATGCGTTATGTATAAAATTTTGGATTTTAGGTAATTAGGGTGGCCTTACAACACATTTCGTATAACAAGTACGTAGGTCTCATAGATTTTCAGTAGTAGAGCATCGAAATTTGATGAAAACAGCTGGAAATGGTTCGTGTAAATAACACACGGCTATGTCAGGCGAACTTGGCTGACACACTGCCGTGTGTCTAGATATTTTGTAATATAAAATATTTTGCCCATTTTCTTAACAAAAGTGGTGCAGCATTAAAACTTTTTTCATGTTGCATACTTTTTATCCTTTATATATTTATTTATCAAAATTTGTATGCATTCTTAAATCTGAGGATCTGTTCAAGTACAACTTGGGGAAATAAATGTGCAGAAGATCTGAAAAAGTAATTGAAATAAGGGTTGGCATAAAAAAAAAATATCAAATTAAAAATCACAAAATTGCCCGACATAGATGGATTGATACTTTTTGAACATATAGAAGCACTTAAGTCAATCCTGAAGAGCATGGAAATGCTTGCTTGCTTGCAATAATACAGTAACTGCATTTCTAAATTTATTTATTTCTAGTTGGACTTTCTTGACATTTTCAGTATCTGTGGCATCTGCAGAATTTTTTTTTTTTTTCTAGGATAAAAAGTTATTTGAGATAATCAATTCAGCAAAAATGTTTGAAAAGCTTAGCAACTATGTTGAATCTCAAATTAGTTAAAGTTTGTTTAAACTTTGGCAAAATTCTTAAAGAATTTTCAGAGAAAAAACAAGAAAAGTAACTTTCATAATAAAAGGCTCATAATAACTCATTTTTCTGTTACAATTTTGAATGTTAGGTGATTTTTAGAAGGCAAGAAAATATAATTAATTTCTAACAGATCACTTAATTTTTTATAGCAAAAATAAAATGAATATTTTTAATTAATCATTTCACAGTTACTGAGTCACTAGAACAAGAGGTATTGAAATTATGTAACTTTTCAGGTGATACACACACACACATACACATATATATTTTGTTGTTGGTGGTGGTTGTATGTTTAAATGCATGCAATTTTATATTTCTAAGAGGTAGCTTACATATGTTTGATCTATTAACTTGCACATACCTTTTAAGTGCACATTTTGATTGCTTTCTATTCAAACACAGACATAGTCTATAATGGATTTATATATATATATATATATATAGTCATTTTGATTATTCTTCAATGGTATTATTGTACAGAAAGTATATTATTTATATATATATATATATATATACATATATATATATACTAGCCGCCTTTGGTGATCAGTTTGGTCTCCCTTAAATGTATGCTAAGCATTGCATCATGTTACTTTCATTCTTAAACTAATTGACTTGCTCAATCCTTCCCCCGAGTCCAAAGATTCTGATAGAGAAATCAAGAATTCTTTGCGAACTTGATAAAATTTCATATTTTTTGTTGTTATGTGTACTTCGTCTTTTTTGACAAATAGCATTTAATTTCCACAGCTGTAAAAATGAGTGAAATTTCAAGTGTTTAAACTGAGATTTGTTCATAAATTATCTAAATTAAACTTATTTTACTTAAACATGCTGTTACTTCAATGCTATTTTTTAGTATTAATAAATTTAATAAAATTTTTACAAATCATGCATTTATAATTTTTTTTCACCACTTATTAACTAAATAATGAATATATATACTTTTGCTTTTATAGATTTGATTTCTGAGTTTATAAATATGACAATATAGTAACGTAACTAAGAGAAATACCAAAATAAAACCCTCATGAATGCAAGCCGTTCACAAACGTTAGCGCCACCAATTTACCTACTATGACGTCATAAGAATATTGTCTATTCATTGTTGGAAAATCTGCTTTGTGAATGATTACCACCATGGTCTAATATTTTCTGCTGTTTATGATGAATGAATCTCTTGTGTTTGTTTACTTTATGAATTGAAATAAATAAATGTCAACTTAATTTCAATTGAAATTATCTTGGAATATATATTTATTTCAATGTAAATTAGAAACAATACTTTGATGATGAAATGAAATATTTTAGTTTGTTTTATTATTATTACGATTAATTGTTTATTTAGGTACTTTTCCATTACAGGGGCCTTGGCATTATTTTTTTAAAGCTTGGCGCAATTCGGGCTTCAGAACGTGAAATACGTTGATAAAATATATAAATAGCAATGAAAATAAACCTGGTGAACTTTTATTTTTATTTATATGTATTTATTTGCATATAAACATTTTATTTATACATATTATACAATATCTATTTACATAGAAATTACTTCTGTTTCTATATAAAAATAGATTATTGGCTTCTTTAGATTAAATAAATTGTATACATATGGGAAAAATTGCTTATGTATATGAAATAGGATTGCCGGAAAATACGATGCCGATCTTTTTTTTTCTCGCTAGGAACCTATGCTGGAAAAATATCTATTTATTTATTTATTGTACTTTAAATGAGGTAAATGAAATATGTGTATTTTAAATGAAATGAGTGATATGTTTATATTTTTAAAGAAATGATGGCGATGGAAGAATATTTGGCGATTTATCACCTGCGCCCAACTAATATAAAAGTACCAAAATGTCCGTTTGGCATATAAAAAGTGAAGCGGTCAGCCCGGAACTATTGACGACAGTCACATGACTTCGGCTTTTATTATATAGATATATATACAGTCGAAACCGGTTAAGACGCGTTTCAAGGGAGTTGACAAAAGTCGCGTATTAAGCGGGATCGCATATTAAACGTGATTCGTATAATGTTTCAGGAATTGAGCTTATTTATATATATAATCATTCTAAATGAACTTTAGAGCTTTCATTTATATGCTTAGAGTCGAAAATTGTGTCTCTTCTGTGTACTTAGATTAAAATTTAATTGTATTTCCCTTAAGGTCATTGTTTCTTTTTACCAAGTGGAATAATAACGAAAATTAAATACAAATTCTAACATGGATTTATTGTTGATTAATATGTTGCAACCAAAATTAAAACAACATAATCTGTCCTTCTTAATGTAATAAAAAACTGCCCTTATTTATCTTTCTGTAAAAAATACTGTTTCCATAGCGGAAAGTAAAGGAAACATAGAAAACATAAAAGAATTGTAATTATCCAACCACAATCATATTTGTTTGATCTTTACGAGTTACATGTTTTGTTGCCTATAACATGCATTATAAAACATAGTAGTGATATAACGTACACTTAAAACCTCACTAACAACAGGTATGATCATCTCTAATCATAATATATTTTATGATGTATCTAAGAAACCTGAATTTGTCTATATTTCTGTACTACAGTAAAAAATATACACAAAGCGCCAGGCAAAGAACGTTAGGAAGCGGGATCAAAGAAGGATTGCAGTTTTGCTAATTTATCAGGTTTTTGTTTTATTCAAATATCTACCACTATTTCCGGTTAGTAATTTTCACCTTAATCAGTATGTTATTAAACAAAGTAAATAATATTATTCGGAAAATGTTTTTTATCTGTATAAAAAAAATTTCACTAAATTGGCAACACACAAAAAAGAGAGAAAGAATTCGCATCTTGATGAGTAAATTCGCGTCTTAAGCGGAATAAGGACAGAAAATTTATCGCATATTAAGTGGGATCGCGTATTAAACGTGATATTTTTACATTAGCCTTATGGGCGATGTTCATGGAATCGGAAAAAATCCGAACATTAACCATGAGCATCTTAACCGGTTTGACCGTATATATATTAAACAAAAACATAATTTGAAGAACAAATTTTAAAAAAACAAAATTTCCTACATTGTTTAAGCCCAAGAACGGACAGATATTAAGATATTTCCTTCAATTAGTTCTACATTTAATGCTAAATTTTTGTAACAAATCAGTTAAGCCAATTGAAGATTAAAAAATAAAAATAAAATTCATACAATATGATACTTAAAACATCCTAAAAAATTAGATTCCGTTCAAATGAAATCGAAATAAATCTTAGACTTCTTCCATTTTTAATTGAAAATATTTGTATTGCAGATTTTGTATTATGTTTATGACAATTGTACATAAAATGATAAGATGCATGCAAAATACAAAACTTAAAAAAAAAGTCTAAGATTTATTTCAATTTCATTTGAACGGAATCTAATTTTTTAGGATGTTTTAAGTATCATATTGTATGAATTTTATTTTTATTTTTTAATCTTCAATTGGCTTAACTGATTTGTTACAAAAATTTAACATTAAATGTTGAACTAATTGAATGAAATAGCTTAATATCTGTCCGTTCTCGGGCTTAAACAATGTAGAAAATAATTTTTTTTTTTTTTTTTTGTTCTTCAAATTATGTTTTTGTTTAATATGTCAAGTTTTTTAATAACTACTTCATTCAGACGAACTCATTTCAAAATTAATAGAGGGTATCATTATCAGGCTTTGATGTATGCAGTATTACATCACAATGTGCGATGCAGTTTACCAATGTATAATTCAAAATATTTCACCACTGTAGTAATGCAGGTTGCTGTAGTTTGGACAAAAACTTCCAATCCGAATGTAAAAAATCTGTATTAAGCAGGATCGCGTATTAACTGTGAACATCTTAACCGGGTTCGACTGTATATATATTAAACAAAAACATAATTTGAAGAACAAATTTTAAAAAACAAAATTTATTTCCTACATTGTTTAAGCCCGAGAAGGGACAGATATTAAGATATTTCATTCAATTAGTTCTACATTTAGTGTTAAATTTTTGTAACAAATCAGTTAAGCCAATTGAAGATTAAGAAATAAAAATAAATTCATGCAATATGATACTTAAAATACCCTACAAAATTAGATCCCGTTCAAATTAAATCGAAATAAATCTTAGACTTCTTCCATTTTTAATTGAAAATATTTGTATTGCAGATTTTGTATTATGTTTATGACAATGGTACATAAAATGATAAGATGCATGCAAAATACAAAACTTTAAAAAGTCCAAGATTTATTTCGATTTCATTTGAACGGAATCTAATTTTTTAGGGTGTTTTAAGTATATTGTATGAATTTTATTTTTATTTTTTAATCTTCAATTGGCTTAACTGATTTGTTACAAAAATTTAACATTAAATGTAGAACTAATTGAATGAAATATCTTAATATCTGTCCGTTCTCGGGCTTAAACAATGTAGGAAATAAATTTTTTTTTTATTTGTTCTTCAAATTATGTTTTTGTTTAATATGTCAAGTTTTTTTAATAACTACTTCATTCAGACGAACTCATTTCAAAATTAATAGAAGGTATCATCATCAGGCTTTGATGTATGCGGTATTTCATCACAATGCGTGATGCAGTTTACCAATGTATAATTCAAAATATTTTACCACTGTAGTAATGCAGGTTGCTGTAGTTTGGACAAAAACTTCCAATCTGAACGTAAAAAATCTGTAATGAAAACATAAAAAATTAACTTCACTTAAATTTAGATACCCTATTTCCCACTCAGGAACGCTATGCACGCAAAAATAAATTGTGTTGAATCCTTACTGCTAGTATTTAAGAATATTATAGCTGTGATACAGTAAAAAATAAAAGTTTTACTTAAATTTTGTTACCTTATTCTCTCCCAAGGGGTGATGTAAACACATCAGAAAATTATTACCTAAGTTTAACGTGGGGTATAAATAGTTCTCATCTCGGGAAAAAAAAAATACATTTAAAATTTAAGTTATGTAATTCCTCACTAAGTTCGCTACCTGCGTAAAAATAGCTATCAGTTGAAACTTTTTACTAAAACAAACTTCACCAAAGCAAAAATTTATTCTGAAAATAACCTTTTTATTTCCACTATGACGCCATATTCACCTTTTTAATTCTTGAAAAATAAACTAATTCAACTTAATATTTCCCGTGGAAATATTTCAACTAAAAAGAAGTAAATTATTATTACGGCTTTTGAAATTTTTGCAACAATGAAGAAAAAATGTTACATTTTCTATGAAAAATGTCTGTTGATTCTCAATGAAAAAAGCAAAATTTGGAATTAAGAAAAATATTTGAATAATGTAAAAAAAAAATTGGCCCATGTTTCTCTCTGGATTATAATTCACCCATATGCAAAGGCATTTTACTATTCGTTTTGACCCTGACGTCAAGCAAACGTTTTTACACTTTAAATTTATAATATCATTAGAATTAGTAACGAATAAAAAATGAGTGGCATCAGGGACAAAAAGGTGGGAAGAAAAAATGAAAAAGTTATGATCTCCATAGTCTTTTCTATGTTGAATTAACATTGAGAAGTGACACTGGAAATAAATAAGTATTGTGCTGTGCCGCACAATACTTAAATATATACTTATGTACGTGTATATATGTATGTATGTATGTATGTATATATATATATATATATATATATGTGTGTGTGTGTGTGTAATTTTACAGACCTTGTTGTATGTCAGCTGGTGACCTCAAGGTGCATAGAGGAGCTTATTTTTGAGTACAACAGAAAAACAAGCACCTCTATGCAACCAGATATGGGGCAACCAAAATAGTTCTTAATTGTGCCCAGCACATGCCCATTTTTAGACAAAATAAATGAATTGTGACACTTAAAATGCTAGTTAAAATAATTTTAGTCGCGCAATTAAGCTTTATAAATTTCTAATTATTCATAAAAAATATACTGGTAACAAAAACTTACTTTTTTACAGGAACTTTTCCTTCCCTATCTGTCATAAGCTTTATTTTTGTGTAACATTTTTCAAGGAAAGTTAAGGCTGGAGCATTTAAAGCTAGCAAATTATATGCCATTTTCATAAGAGCATCTGTCCATTCCTGAATTTTTACAGAAAATAAAAGACAAATAAATTTTAAAAAGAGAAGGTATCATATAAAAAAATTTTACTTTTGAAATATTTTTAAGAAACATTTATATTAGGTTCATTATTAAAAATATAACAGAGACAATGTGAGTGTTCCTTATGATCAAAAGTTTTGTTTAAGCAAAGCTTTAGTTTAAAAAAATGTCCATAAACTGTGCTATACGTTCAAAGCTGCAAAAAAGCGTTGACACCTCAAGCAGTTACAGACCATTTACTTTTTACAATTTAATACAATATTTCAATGAGTATTTTTAGCTTGAATAACACCCAAATGATACTCAATTTCATTCCTCCTGTTGGAATATGGTAGCAAATTGTACAAAAAATGGCCTGTAACTTCTTATCTTACATTTTTTATGTTTTTTGAAAATGAAGGTACAACACCATCTAAGTTAAACTTTTGGAACTAATTTTCTTTAATTTGTTTAAATAAAACTTTTGATTATGAAAAGCATTTCCATCTAACCACACTCTCATATGACAATTATATTATTACTTTCTTCTATCTTTACAAGAGGAAAATATTGGATTCGTGGAAATTTTCAACTTCTGGTTTTCGACGGATTTACATGTTTTAGGGGTCAGAGATACCGAAAGACATGTTTTTACAAAATGTCTGTCTGTGTATCTGTGAGACTGTGACTGCCTGTCTGCATGTGACACAAATTTTGTGGGCGCTCTATCTCAAGAACTAATGCATGGAATTTAATAAAAATTTATTTTCAGTTAGTCCCTGATATAAATTGATTCTGATTAGTTTTTGGTGAAAATCGTCCAACAGCTGGCGCTGCTATGCTGCATTATTCATGATTTCCACAATAGCTGTATCTCAAGAAGTAACGTATGGATTTTCATCAAACTTGAAATTCAGTTAGTCCTTGATATGTGTTACATTTTCAATATTTCAGATTATTAATTTATCGTCTGCATTATTTCTCTATTTAAATTTAAATATTTCAGTTCAAAAACAACTTTAAAAACGTATTAAGTAAATAAATAAAAAGCATTCTAAATAATTTATATTCCGTTAATAATCCTATAATTAATAATTATTCAAAGTAATAAATATTATAATATGCAATTAAATATAATTCTAATAGTGTACAGATCTTTTAAAATATAAACATTACGGAAAATCGTTCGTTAAAGTAACTTACAATGCTTTTCTTACAATCGCTTACTTCCGAAAATATAAATTTAAAAAGTTATTTAATATTAATTATTTTATTCCAAAACTATTTTTTTTGGATGCTACTATTTATTTCTAAGCGATTGCAAAAATTTCATTAATTTTAAGCCGTAATTTAGCGAGATATCCGCATTACAAAATTTAATCACTTCTGTCAGTTTTAAAAGACGCGCGATCCATTTTTTTTCCCCGACGCAGTTAGACATTTTTTATCTTTCTTCCTCGCAGAAAAGGACGTCGTGACGTCACTCTATCCTCCATCTTGTTTTGGTATCACGGCGTGACATCGCTGGTACTCAGGAATGCAGGGGGAATGCAACTTCGATTACGATACGAATCATTATCGATATTTTGATTACGATGAAAATCTTTATCGTGATGACTCAGATGTGCACGTGCCGGTCGCTGATTGGCGAATTTGAGTTGAGCGTCGTTTTCAACGTTCTTTTTGAGCCATCTGGATTTTATCTCTCACACTTTGTCTAAATGTAGCGGTCTGTTTGCACGTACGTTTGAGGCTGAGGCCTCAGACGGGGAAAATGATGGCGAAGTACAGCACTCCTATCCGAACCTAAGAGGATAATTTCAAGATTCCACAGATGTAATAGCATGCTGAAGCTCCTTCCATAAATAGATTTTCTACCATCTCAATAATCTTCCAATTGTTTTGACTTAAGATTCATCTGAACGACGATATCTGAAATCTTCAATCAGTAATCAACCAGAAGCTGAAGCATTGTTAAAAATATTCCAATCAGCTGAGCCAAGCAGACATCGACCAATATCTGTAATGTTCCTGTTCATCGAAGTCCAAGATTAATGTGCGAACTATACCTGATGCCGTGATATAAGTGAACCGTTAATTAGTCCTATACAAACTATGTTTTCGAACTGATTTCCTTTTACAATAAACCGAACTGTTACACTTTAGAGACATTTTCAAAATAACCACGGAAAATAGCTGTTTGATACATATATTAATTGACTTATATCTTGTATTCATCTTAATAATGGAAAATACGAAGTTGCTTGGCCAAGTATGATTATGTGTTGGTAAAGAATATTAAATTCATGTTAACTGTACATAAATTTTGTCTGTTTACTTCAAATGGGTGAGTCTCTTTTATTTTTATTTTTTAGCCTCCGATGTTTTTATGGCAACATTTTCTAAATTAATTATTTTGTATATTTAACTTTAATTCATAATATTTTCATTGGTTGCCAATTCATTTTAATTTTCAGACAACCACTACGGCGATCCACGGCCACACAAACAACATAAATATAGCATTTGATTACATCTCTGGAATATGGATCCTCTTAGGTTCGGATAGGAGTGCTGTACTTCGCCATCATTTTCCCCGTCTGAGGCCTCAGCCTCAAACGTACGTGCAAACAGACCGCTACATTTTGACAAAGTGTGAGAGATAAAATCCAGATGGCTCAAAAAGAACGTTGAAACCGACGCTCAACTCAAATTCGCCAATCAGCGACCGGCACGTGCACATCTGAGTCATCACGATAAAGATTTTCATCGTAATCGAAATATCGATAACGATTCGTATCGTAATCGAAGTTGCATTCCCCCTGCATTCCTGAGTACCAGCGATGTCACGCCGTGATACCAAAACAAGATGGAGGATAGAGTGACGTCACGACGTCCTTTTCTGCGAGGAAGAAAGATAAAAAATGTCTAACTGCGTTGGGGAAAAAAAATGGATCGCACGTCTTTTAAAACTGACAGAAGTGATTAAATTTTGTAATGCGGATATCTCGCTAAATTACGGTTTAAAATTAATGAAATTTTGGCAATCGCTTAGAAATAAATAGTAGCATCCAAAAAAAATAGTTTTGGAATAAAATAATTAATATTAAATAACTTTTTAAATTTATATTTTCGGAAGTAAGCGATTGTAAGAAAAGCATTGTAAGTTACTTTAACGAACGATTTTCCGTAATGTTAGAAGAATTTTAAAAGATCTGTACACTATTAGAATTATATTTAATTGCATATTATAATATTTATTACTTTGAATAATTATTAATTATAGGATTATTAACGGAATATAAATTATTTAGAATGCTTTTTACTTTCTTCTATCTTTACAAGAAGAAAGTATTGGATTCATGAAAATTTTCGAATTCCGGTTTTCGACGGATTTACACGTTTTAGGGGTCAGAGATTCCAAAAAACATGTTTTTACAAAATGTCTGTCTGTGACTCTGTGAGTCTGTCTGTCTGTCTGTCTGTCTGTGTGTATGTGACACAAATTTTGTGGGCGCTCTATCTCAAGAACTAATACACGGAATTTAATAAAAATTGATATTCAGTTAGTGCCTAATACAAATTGATGCTGATTAGTTTTTGGTGTAAATCGCTCAACAGGTGGCGCTGCAATGCTGCATTTTTCACGATTTTCGCAATAGCTCTATCTCAAGAACTAATGCACGGATTTTGATCAAACTTCAGATTTAGTTAGTCCTTGATATGAATTGATGATGATTACGTTTTGGTGTAAATCGCCCAACAGGTGGCGCTGTTATGATGAATTTTGCAGGATTTACACGATTTCCCCAATAGCTCTATCTTAAGAACTAACGCACGGATTTTCATCAAACTTCAGATTAAGTTAGTCCTTGATATGACTTACTACTGATTAGGTGTTGGTGTAAATCGTCCAACAGGTGGCGCTTCTCTGCTGCCTTTTCCACGATTGCCTCAATAGCTCTATCAATAGAACTAATGGACCAATTTTCATCTAACTTCAGATTTAGTTGTATGTTGACACAAGATGTTGTTAATTAGGTTTTGGTGTTAATCACCCAATAGCTGGCGCTGCTATGCAGAAATTTTCACGATTTTCGCTATTGCTCTATCTCAAAAACTAATGTACGGATTTTCTCCAAACTTCAGATTCAGTCAGACGTTGACATAAGTTGTTGCTGATTAGGATTTGGCATAAATCACCCAATAGATGGCGCTGCTAGGCAGCATTTTGCTGAATTTAGACGATTTCAGCGATAGTCATATCTCAAGAACTAATGCACGGAATTTCATATCGTTAGAATCCTCATGAGATGCATAGATTGCCATTTAATTTTGGCAGTGTGATAGCGAATTTTGAAGTATTAACATGTATGAGATAGAAGAAAGTTTTGGGATTGGTACATCCGACTAGTTATTTATTTACTTAATACGTTTTTAAAGTTGTTTTTGAGCTGAAATATTTAAATTTAAATCGAGAAATAATGCAGATGATAAATTAATAATCTGAAATATTGAAAATGTAACATTTACCTGCAGCCCATAGAAAAAAAAATTATGAAAAAAAAGTTCGAGATACTGGGATCTCAATAATGCATAACTGAATGCACAAACAAACTAAACGTTCAAGTGATGCACTCAAACGATTGGAAAATCTTCAGAGATTCACTTCTCTGTAAGTAATCCAATAAAAAAATCAAACAATTACAGTACACTAAACAAATGCAAAACAAAATGAATATAGAAATAATACTGAATACAATACACTAAATATGTTGAAACAGATACACAACAATACATAGAACATACAAACACTTCTCTGGGTGAGTGAAAGATTAATAAAATCCTACTACTTAATTGAAACGTAAATATCCATGTGAACACCATTACAATTCTTATTGCAATATAAACAAACGAATGATAGAGATATACTATATACATAACTGAGTTGAAATTGCACATTGTAAAAAAAATATGAGTTATTGCACATGATTAAAATTGCTATACTTTATGTAAAATGGAACTGAGCAAGAGTCAATGACATATAGCAGGACACTACTGAAGTAATGATGTGATTGTGAGACAAACATACATTTTAAAAATATAACAATATAAGTGTGTAAATATAATGCAATTGAAATTTAAGAGAAGCATCACTTAAGAATTGCACAAGTGTCGAAAAGAAAAGGAATAATTCCAACCTGTTGACAACCATACATGGAAGTCATCGACACAATTTCACACAAATTTTCAAAATTCTCCAAATTATACCAGAGACCATACCGTGAGGGAATGTCGGAAGGGCAGAATTTGTGCTAAATTTTACACCCCAAACTAAGCCGAGTTGACCCTCTGTGTGTAATGGTCCAGAATTTAAAGAAAATCGAAAATTTTTTTAGAAAAGCTTAGAGCAGAAACTCCATCTTTTACATAGAATTTAAATCTCTTCTAGAACCATAAGGCATGTGCATTGTAGAGATTATCAAAATAACATTTATGAAATCAATTTAATTTAATTTCTTTCTTTCTTTCTTTTTTTTTTTTTTTTTTTTGTCTCAATATTTAATTAAACTTAATAGATTGATATTCTTTAAAGAAAATTAATAATTAGGATCCTAAATTAAAATTATAAAATAATGTCACATCAAGTTACAAACAGCAGTAAAGTGTATAGGTTAAAAGCCAAAATAAAGTTCAATCCTTTATAAAAGAATACTGAAAGGTCAAATATGACTTGTGACAACTAAGTAAGATTTATATTGAAATAGGTAGTTATGGAAAAAAGTTAAATTAAAGAATTATACTATAAATGAATTAAGTCGTAAAGAATATTAAAAGATACTTCTCAAAACATAACGAGTTAGCTAGACACATATGCATTGAGTAATTCAAAAGAAGCTACCTCATGAACCGTTTAGTATCAAATGGGTGAAACCGGATAAGTTGTCACACTATTGAGTTTAAAATTAAATTTAAAAATGAATAAATGAAGATTGAAATGAAGTTAGGATAATATACTATGATTTGGAATAATAATAAAAGTTAAAATTGTACATAAAGGATGAAACAATATTAGAAATGGCAGAAAAACCTTACTTTGTTTGTCCAGTCGGAATCAATTTGCTAACATGTAATTTAGCACAATTTAGCGGTTCATTAACATGCTCAATTAGGTAATTATGATCCCTAAGGACTCCTGTAATTTTAAAAGGTCCTGTATTTTTTGGCATGAAAGTAGGAGTATGAATTAAATTCTTTAAATACACAACATCACCAAGCTTTAATACTGGAGGCGGACGACCTTTTAAATATTTTTCATTCTGAGCGAAATATTTTTCCTCATTCTGTTTAACCAATTCTCTAGTTTTTGAAATATGATCTTGTAATTTTTTGAAATATATACTTGGTTCTTCAACCTCTTTGGCCGGTTGAAAAGTATCGATTGGCAAATTTAAATCCCTACCTAAGAATAAATTGGCTGGCGTAAAATTTGTTACAGCATGTTTAGAGTTATTATAATGGAGAACGAAAAATTTAAGTCTGTCTGACCATTCAATTACTTGATCAGACAGAGAGGCAACTGACTCTTTAAGCGAACGATTAATTCGTTCAACAAGACCGTTAGATTTCGGGTAATAGATGGATGAATTTCTATGATTAATTTTTAATGATTTTAAGAATTGTTTAATTTCATTCGAGGTGAAATATTTAGCGTTATCAGATAACAAAACTTTTGGTATCCCGTACCTCGAAAAATAATCATTAAGAGATTTAATAACAGAATGAGATGTCACATTAGCAAGTGGAATAGCCTCTAAAAATCGTGAATAATGATCAACTATAGTTAAAATAAAAAATTTTCCATCATGTGATCTAGGAAGTTTTCCCACAACATCAATAGCAATCATTTCTCCCGGCGCTAAATCAGATTTGGAAATAAAACTAGGTTTTGTATTTGTTTGTTTACTTTTGTGAGGTAAGCACTGTTCACAAGTATTTACAAAATTCTGTATATCTTTAACCATACCATCCTAAAAATAAAGTTTTGAAATTGTATCTACTGTTTTATTTATCCCAAAATGCACTTGATGTCCCAGAGCGATACAGCTGTTAATTAAAGTTTTAGGAATATATATTTTCTTAGATTTATTAACTCTATTACGCTTTTTCCTGGCAATCATAATTAAATTGTTATCTGGATTTACAGAATAAGAAGAATTAGGCATTTTATTAGCAATTAATTTATCTCTTATATCTTTAAGTTTAGCATCTTTAAGTTGTTCTTTTAGGATATTCTCGGTCGTTAGGGAGTCATTAGTGGGAATAAAAATATTTAATGCGTTTACAATTAAGTTAGGGTTGTCAGAGGGGTCAACAACACGAGAAAGGAAATCTGCGGGGTTCACAAGACCTGGGATATGATCAATTTTGTAATTAAAGCCCTGTAGATACATTATCCATCTAATTATTATTTCAGATTGTTTTTCTAATTTCATATGATAGGTGAGTGCTTTGGCATCAGTTAAAATTTTAAATTGCCTACCATATAAGTATTCGTGGAAATGTTTAATGGAGGAATAAATTGCATAAAATTCTCTTTTAATGGATGGATAATTAGATTAGCCCTTGTTAAGTTTTTTGGAATAAAATTCTATGGGATAAAATTGATTGTCATGACGCTGTAACAAAATTCCACAGATAGCATTTTTGACGCATCTGTTACCAAACATACCTCTTTATTTTCATCAAAGTTCTTAACTGTAGGATTATTGAGGAGAATATTTTGAATTTTCAGGAAGGAATCTTGACATTCTTTACTCCAAAAAAATTTAGCATTCTTTTTTGTCAAATTAACTATTGGTTGTACAATATCAGCAAAATTGAAAATTAAATGTCTAAAATAGTTGATCATTCCTAGGAAACTTTGTACTTCTTTTACATTAGTGGGTCTTGGAAATTTATTTATTTTATTTACATTATCTGGCGAAGGGAAATGACCATTTTGATGCAAATTAAAACCAAGGTAAGTTATCTCTTGTTGACAAATTTGTAATTTTGCTGGGTCTAAAGTTAAATTAAATTCCTTAAGTCTGTCAAATACTTTTTGGAGCCATGACAACATTTCCTCTAGAGAATCAGCAGCCACAATAATATCGTCAAGAAAATATTGAACATTTTTGCCCCTTAATGGGTCCAAACAATCGTTAATTAATGTGTGAAAATAAGAAGTACTATTAACGAGGCCAAAGGCTAATCTGGTAGGTTCAAAATTTCCATACTCAGTTGCAAACGCTAATTTTGCCCTGTCCTTTTCCTGCAGAAGAATTTGAAAAAATGCTGATTTTAAGTCTAATACAGTATACAGTTTTTTACCTGAAATGTTTTGAACTACCTCATTAATTCTAGGAAGACAAATTTTATAGGGTTCAGTAATTGCATTTAAAAGACGGTAATCAATAACCATACGGAATTTTAATTTACTTGGATCATCAGTAGGAAGAGATTTTTTATGTACAAAAAGAACTGGAAAGCAATAGTTAAAGGCAGGAATAATTCAAAACTCTTCCTCTAAGAGATCAGAAATTTCTTTACGAGCAAAAACTTTGGCTATTTTAGGAATGGGATAGGGTTTTGTTTGCAGTGCAAAGTCATGAAGCAATTTAAATTCAGGAACTACTTTATCAGTGCAGCCAAGAGTGTCATAAGACGAAGAAAATACAGCGGAGTTATCCATTAATAGACTAAGAACACGTTTTTTCTCAGCATCAGGTAAGTGGGCAATACTAAATTTATCAGACGTAAGTTCTTTTTCTCTAAGTTCTAGCATTTCCTGAGTAATTAAAGAATTAACTTGATATGTTTGAGTATTGTCATGAGTTGAAATTTGGTCTTCTGAAATGAGCTTTATAAATCCTAATTTAGTTTTCTTTCTAATTATTATGTTTTTATCAGTATTGTTGTGGACATATAAAAGAATGGCATTGTTTGCATCAGGTTGATGTAGACTGAAATTTAATTTTAAAGATAATTTATTTGATGTTGGACAAAATAAATAGTTTAAGGAATTACTAATTTTATGAAGAGGTTTAAGTTTAATAATTTTGCCTTGATTGGGTCTTAGAGTTACTTGATTGGCTGGTTTAACAAAATTTTTTGACATTTCAGAATTATTTTGAGAAGAAATTAAATCATTAGAAAATACTGGATTATTTTGAGAAGAATTTAAGTCACTTGAAAGTACTGGGTTATTATGAACATTAGCATTAAACTCTGAAGGGGAAGGATTATTAACAGAATTAGAATCATCAAAATTATCAGCAGGTGAAATGTTACTATTGTCATTATTATTTACAGGTTGCAAAGAATCAGGGTTTTTATTGGCAAAAGGAAAAGTAAGGTGACCCATAATAAGTTGCTGATTGGCTGAATCCAAAAGAACTTTATTTCTATTGAGGAAATCGTAGCCCAAAATAATTTGATAATTGGAGTGCCAATTGTCATGAGTAATGAAAAATGTGTTAGTGAACCAAGTGTTCTGAATTCGAAATTTAAGTTGTACCGTTGAAAAAAAAGGAATAGAAGAATTGTTGATAGTTTTTATATTTACAGAGCGTGATAAGAAATTTAATTTATTTTGTTTTTTAAGAAGATTAATTGCATGTGGTTGTATTAGTGGCAAATTCGCTCCACTGCCCATCAAAAGAGAGTTTTCCAAATTTAAGTTTAATTATTGGTAATTCTGAGTTATCTATATTGCAGCTCATCAAAATTTTATCATTATTTACATTAGGACTTAATTTAATACCCTCATCATTATAAAAAAAAGAATCTAGGGCCCTGCAATCATGAGGGGGGGAATTATTTACATCAATTTCAGAACCCTTTACCCGTTTAAATGTCTTCTTGAATGGTTGTATGGTCTGTAATTGTTACGACCTCTTCCACGGTTATATCTTATGCCATTATCCTGAAAACCCCTTTGATTGTTATTATACCAATTGCTATTTTCATTAACAAAATAATTCGCCTCACTGTTATTCATGCCCCCTCTTGAAAAATTTGTACCGTTTCTACCATTCGAGTTTTGAAACTCTAGGTAGTACCAGCAATCTTTGGCACTGTGTGCCTTGCGGCAAATCTGACATAACAGCTTTTCCTCTTTCATCTTCTTCACCGTTTCTGTCAGCTGAGCAATTTGTTTATTCTGATCTTCCTGGCATTTCAAAAGTTTTTCCAGCAAACTGTCTGGATTACTGGTGGATGGTGCAACTTGTAAAGTGTTAAGATCAAAAGTATTATGTTCCAGCGCTTTTTCAATATCTACGGCCTTAGCTACAATTTCATCAAATTTTTTTTTTCCGAATTTAAGAACTTCAACTTTAATGTCAGTTCGTAAGGCCTCTAAAAATTTGGAAGACATTAAATTAGCCTTAAATGAGTCTAACGCTGCATTATCCTCAGAACCTGGAGCCATATTGTTAACTGTAGCCCTCACTTCCTCCGCTAAATCAAGCATAGACTGTTTCGGCTGTTGAGTTATGCGCCCATATTGATACGACGCTTACTGGAAATTTTGTTTGTATTCAAATTTTAATTTCATCAAATTTGCTACATTTCCAAAACTTTTTTCTTCGCTTACACGTTTGTCAGTTGACAAAAATTCTGAAGCCTTTTCCCTACACAGGAGTCTCAACAGAGTAATGCGGTTTTCGTCTTTGATATTTTGAATGTTGCATACATCTTCTAAATTTTGTAAAAAGATGTTAACATTTTCATTAGGGTGGCCATGAAAAGGCGGAATCGCCGACATCATCGACCGAAAAAGTGCGCAATTGTTTGCCATGATTTAGCAAAATAGAATAAAAAAAATTTTTAATAAGCAAAATATGAAAACAACTAAAAAGCAATATTTCTTTTTTTTTAAAGATTGAGAAAATTATATCTGTATAAATTAAATTTATCAATAAACAAATATAGGTAAATAATAATAAAATCTTTTCAAAATCTATTGTATAAAATATAAGAAGTGAAACAAATAAAATATAAGAATATATATATAAAATATAAGAATATATATAAAATACACTTTATATCAAAATATTATTTTTTTTGGTGAACACATGGACGTAAAAAAAATCTTATCTTAGGAATTTCTTTTTATAATTAATCATTTGAATCAAGTTAAAATTTATCAGCAATAACAGAAATTATTAATGAAGTTAAAATAAAATAACCGTTAAAAAAAAATCGTTAAACGATCTTTCAAATATAATATTGCACATTATAATTACCAAAAGTTAAACATTTAAAGTTAAGATTTTCAGACATTGACCAGGTTCGAACACCTAAAAATTGGTCAAAGGCGCCAAATGCTATATATATGTTGTTTGTGTGGCCGTGGATCGCCGTAGTGGTTGTCTGAAAATTAAAATGAATTGACAACCAATGAAAATATTATGAATTAAAGTTAAATATACAAAATAATTAATTTAGAAAATGTTGCCATAAAAACATCGGAGGCTAAAAAATAAAAATAAAAGAGACTCACCCATTTGAAGTAAACAGACAAAATTTATGTACAGCTAACATGAATTTAATATTCTTTACCAACACATAATCATACTTGGCCAAGCAACTTCGTATTTTCCATTATTAAGATGAATACAAGATATAAGTCAATTAATATATATATCAAACAGCTATTTTCCGTGGTTATTTTGAAAATGTCTCTAAAGTGTAACAGTTCGGTTTATTGTAAAAGGAAATCAGTTTGAAAACATAGTTTGTATAGGACTAATTAACGGTTCACTTATATCACGGCATCAGGTATAGTTCGCACATTAATCTTGGACTTCGATGAACAGGAACATTACAGATATTGGTCGATGTCTGCTTGGCTCAGCTGATTGGAATATTTTTAACAATGCTTCAGCTTCTGGTTGATTACTGATTGAAGATTTCAGATATCGTCGTTCAGATGAATCTTAAGTCAAAACAATTGGAAGATTATTGAGATGGTAGAAAATCTATTTATGGAAGGAGCTTCAGCATGCTATTACATCTGTGGAATCTCGAAATTATCCTCTTAGCTTCAGATAGGAGTGCTGTACTTCGCCATCATTTTCCCCGTCTGAGGCCTCAGCCTCAAACGTACGTGCAAACAGACCGCTACATTTTGACAAAGTGTGAGAGATAAAATCCAGATGGCTCAAAAAGAACGTTGAAAACGACGCTCAACTCAAATTCGCCAATCAGCGACTGGCACGTGCACATCTGAGTCATCACGATAAAGATTTTCATCGTAATCGAAATATCGATAACGATTCGTATCGTAATCGAAGTTGCATTCCCCCTGCATTCCTGAGTACCAGCGATGTCACGCCGTGATACCAAAACAAGATGGAGGATAGAGTGACGTCACGACGTCCTTTTCTGCGAGGAAGAAAGATAAAAAATGTCTAACTGCGTCGGGGAAAAAAAATGGATCGCGCGTCTTTTAAAACTAACAGAAGTGATTAAATTTTGTAATGCGGATATCTCGCTAAATTACGGTTTAAAATTAATGAAATTTTGGCAATCGCTTAGAAATAAATAGTAGCATCCAAAAAAAATAGTTTTGGAATAAAATAATTAATATTAAATAACTTTTTAAATTTATATTTTCGGAAGTAAGCGATTGTAAGAAAAGCATTGTAAGTTACTTTAACGAACGATTTTCCGTAATGTTTATATTTTAAAAGATCTGTACACTATTAGAATTATATTTAATTGCATATTATAATATTTATTACTTTGAATAATTATTAATTATAGGATTATTAACGGAATATAAATTATTTAGAATGCTTTTATTTATTTACTTAATACGTTTTTAAAGTTGTTTTTGAACTGAAATATTTAAATTTAAATAGAGAAATAATGCAGACGATAAATTAATAATCTGAAATATTGAAAATGTAACAATATGAATTGGTGCTGATTGCGTGTTGGTGTAAATCATCCAACAGGTGGTGCTGCTGTGCTGCCTTTTTCACAATTCCTGCAATAGCTCTATCTCAAGAACTAATGCACGAATTTCCATTAAACTTTAGATTTAGTTAGACGTTGACACAAGTTGTTGCTGATTAGGTTTCGGTATTAATTTTCCAACAGGTGGCACTGCTATGAAGCAATTTTCACGATTTTCGCAATAACTCTATCTCAAAAACTAATGCATGGATTTTCTCCAAACATAGACAGAAGATGTTGCTGATTAGGTTTTGGTATAAATTATCTAATAGGTGCTATTATTATGGCGCTCTTAGGCTGCATTTACACGATTTCAGCTATAGTCATATCTCAAGAACTAATGCATAGAGTTCCATACCTTTAGGATCCTCATGAGGGATATAGATTGCCATCTAATTTTGGCAGCGTGCTACAGGGATGAGAATTGCAAAAAAGCAAAAAGACTGAAACCACGCGCAAACAAAAAATTGTACCACATTTTATCCGTGAAAGATACTTTAAGAAATAAAACCATTGTCTGATTTCCGGGAAAATGGAGACAAGCGCACAAGCCTGTATACTACATTACAGGAGTGAAAATAGCCAAATTACACACAGTTCTTAAAACATTGAGCGTAGGTCATATGAAATGCTCGACTTATCAGAATCATGGCCACTCCTGAAAATGAAATAATTAAGAATAGAGTTTTTGTGTGTAAATTTTTGTAGCAAAAAATATGAAAAACTTAGTGAAAATCACAATGGTTAATTATTTTTGGTCACACGGGCTAATTGGAACAGGACATACAGTCAGCTTAAAGTAAATTCTGAATCAGGAGCGATTCTGAGTAAAAAAAAAAAAAAAAAAATTGAAATTCACAGCAAATTTTCTGAAAGGTTACAAAAGAGGGGGGAAGGAGAGGATACACTAAAAGCACTAAATACATGTATTTTTCGCGCCATTTTGATGAAATTTGCCGCTTTTTCGCGATCTTTTGGCGAAATTTGCCGCTTTTTCGCGATCTTTTGGCGAAATTTGCAGCTTTTTCGCGATCTTTTGACGAAATGTACCGCTTATTCGCAATCTATTGACGAAATTTACCGTTTTTTCGTGAACTTTGGACGAAATTTGCCGTTTATTCGCGATCTTCTGATGATATTTGTAGTTTTTTCGCTATCTTTTGACAAAATTTGCTGCTTTTTCGCGATCTTTTGACAAAATTTTGCTTTTCCCGCGATCTTTTGACAAAATTTTCTGCTTTTTTGCGATCTTTTGACGAAATGTACCGCTTTTTCGCGATCTATCGACGAAATTTACCGTTTTTTCGCGATCTTTTGACGTAATGTACCGCTTTTTCGCGATCTATCGACGAAATTTACCGTTTTTTCGCGAACTTTGGACAAAATTTGCCGTTTATTCGCGATCTTCTGATGATATTTGTAGTTTTTCGCGATCTTTTAACAAAATTTTCTGCTTTTTCGCGATCTTTTGACGAAATTTGCCGTTTTTTCGCGGTCTTTTGACGAAATTTGCTATTTTTATCGCGATCTTTGGACGAAATTTGCCGTTTATTCGCGATCTTCTGGCGATATTTGTAGTTTTTTTGCGATCTTTTGGTGACATTTACCGCTTTTTCGCGATCTTTTGACAAAATTTGCCGCATTTCCCGATCTTTTGACGAAATTTCCCATTTGTTCAAGATCTTCTGACGAAATTTATAGTTTTTTCGCGATCTTTTAACGAAATTTGCCGTTTTTTAATCACATTTGAATGTTCTTTCGAAATCGGAAGAAAAGCGGAATCGATAGGAAAGTGAAAATTTCGGAAAATAACAAAATTTTGCAGGAGAAAAAATACGGAATCCTCGGAAAAAGGCGGAATTTCGAGGGGAAAAAAACGGAAATTCCTTGAAATAACAAAAAAGCGGAAATCAGCCAAAAGACGGAAAATTCTCATCCCTGGTGCTAGCAAATTTTGAAGTGTTAATACGTATCAGATAGAAGAAAGTTTTGGGATTGGTACATCTGACTAGTGTTTTATTGAAGTTTAAAATATTTCAAGGAATTTTGTCAAACTCTCTGTAGTATACGCTCTCTCGGATAAATGGTTCAGAATGCCCAAAAAGTTTTTATATTGCTGAAATACATCATTTGATTGCTTTGAAAATACATATTCTATCAAATGCTTTATCATTTGTAGCAAGTATTAACGATTTGCATAGCATTTGATAATATAATCTACCTTATATCTCGGTGTATAACATGCACTTTTAACTCTAAAAAGTCACTTCATTTTTTTGCATGAGTGCTATACACTGAATATAAAATGGTTGATGTAAAATCAGAAGAAGAAAACATTTCAAATTTTTAGAGGTATATTTAAATGCATTTATGTATCAATATAAGCACAAACTTACAATATATATTTTCTAATAAACTTAATCTTCATTATCAGATAACATGAAAAATTCGTTGTACTCGTCCTCATTTATATTTTCAGGAATGTCATCATCTTCCCCACTGACGCTTTCATGTATTCTATTCCTACTGTTGCTTTCATATATTTTATCTCACTGTCGCTTTCATCTAGCCATAAAAAGTCACCCTCTGTACCATTAAGTTTGATATTCCAGATTTTTAAAATGATTTAACAATTATTTCCAGTTTGATTTCATTCCATGATGTTAACCCATTCACACATTTGCGTTAATGATGCATGCCGCATATTTTCTCCTTTCGTAAATGTTTTTTCTCCTTAACATCCATGTACTCCACTGCCGCCTTAAACTTTCTTTGAAAGGTTTGTTTATGGAAACATCTTATGGTTGAACTAACAAAGTCAGTCCAGCTGGAATTGCTGCCAACACTGTATTAGATTCATTTATTCTTTTTACAGGGTTGCTACTCATGTAGGAGAATGAAATTCCCTGACTTTTCCAGGTGCATTTTATGAAAATTTCAGTCTAGTGGTGTAATGTGAACTAGACAAGATGACAGTAAAATAAATATTGTACCACGTGAAAATATAAAAATTTTAAACTATATAATATCACAATTAAAATTTTCACATATGCACTCCCCCATCCCCCCCTCACACACACAAAAAAAATGCTCTTAGGACTGCAATAGAAATTGCTTTCCTTAATAATTTGAGTATTTCAAAATAAGTGTCCTGTAAAATGGAAAAAAAAATAAAAATAAATTATATATATACTATATTTTTGAATTGAATGATAATTTACTTCACCCTCTATCACAATCTCACTTAAGTTCAAGTTTACGAAAAGGTGGTTGAGAAGCAAACATTTCAGGGTGGAGGTTAAGCAGATTTGAAATGATTTATTAGTTACATTAAATGTCAATAAAAAATATTGCAGAAAAATTTTTAAAAATTACATTAAACAGTTAAAAATTTTTAAAAATTTTAAAGTGTGTGGAGATGACAGTTGGAAAAAAGAAAAAACGAAGAGGAAATTTTAAGAGGTGCTTAAATAAAACTTCTAAAAATTGGAATTTGCAAAAACGTGAAAGATTTTCCTCATTTGCCATGGGACAAAGGTTGTACTTATTTGGCGACCTCCATGAAATTTTATTAAATTCCCTGACTTTTCCAGGATTTTGGATAAAATATAGAAATTCCCTGACATTTCCCTGACTTATTAGACAAATTTCTGAATTCCCTGACTTTTCTAGGTTCTCCAGGTTTTCCAGGTAGCGTAGCAACCCTGTTTTTAGGTGCGTTCATAATTATATAAATATGTAGCACCTATAGTCGTCGTTCAGTCTGTCCGTCTGCATATAACAGAGAAAAAACTACTCAACCGAATGGTCTGAAAGTTTAAATATATAATTGTTGGAAAATTTTGTCGAGTCATTTCAAATTTTATGAAAATCGGATGTATAGTTTAATTACAGGGACAGTCAAAAGTTTTCCGTTACATGAAGGCCAATGGGAAAAAATTATTGCAATGCATTTTAACGATGTTACAGCCTTCCGAATGGTCTGAAATTTTAAATATATAATTGTTGCAAAATTTTGTCAAGTCATTTCAAATTTTATGAAAATCAGATGTATAGTTTAATTACAGGAACAGTCAAAAGTTTTCCGTTACATGAAGGCCAATGGGAAAAATTTATTTCAAGTGCATTTTAATGATGTTACAGCTTTTCGAACAGAATGAAATTGATATGCACTTATGAAGTGCATTAAAATATACATTCATTAAAATATGCAGTGCAAAAAATATTTATAAAAGTAGTTATAGTACGAATGCACCTCATCTGCCACATTTCATGAGCAATTTCCAACTTGTTTTAATTTTGTCTGTTCTATGGGATCTAAACATATCCAAAGCTAAGAGACTTTCTGGTTTTCTACAATCTCCTGGATTCTTTTCCCAAACATTTTTTATTTATAATTTTAACCCATCTTCATCAATCCAGCCTTTCTCATGGACATGGAAAAAAACTCCATTTGGAAAATTACTAGCTGGCTTTGTTTTTCATTTGAAAATTACCACTTGTTTTAATTTGGTACCATTAGCTAAGCAAGAAAGAACCACTGTGAAGTGGAATTTTTCATTTCCTGTAATTTTAAATGGAACAGTTTTTACTCCTTTTGTTTCATATTATATCAAACATTACTTCCATTTCGTCCATATTTCCAATTTGAGACAAATCATAGTTTTTCTCCTTTTGATTATCAATGACAAACTTCTGGAAACTTAATAGTTTTTGTTCTAAATCTTTAGGAAGCTTTAGGGCAACTTTTGTCTTTTAGGGAAGAATGAAATTTTTGCAATTCATAAATCAATCGCACTAACTCATTGATGCCTTAAAGTTTCACTTTCACTGGGATACTTTTTTGCCCATTGTAACGCAAATAAACAAACACTATTTCTCGTTATTATTGTCCATTTTGGCAACTTTCTGATATCCACTGGGCAACATTTTCCTCTAAAATAGGCCGCTTTGTAATACCTGTGCGCAGTGCACATTTTTGTTTTGGCATATTTTGAATCACAGCTTTATTCTTCTTCCACTCACAAACAGAATAATCATTAACTCTGAACATTCTGGCAGCAGTGCGATTACAATTTTCTTTTGAAAATGCTATTACTTTGCATTTAAATCTAGAAGTATATTTATTTCACTTTACAGGGGGCATACTTTGTGAGAAAGAACTAATTTTCATAGGCTTTAGAACAGGGGTTCTCAAACTATGGTACGCATACCAGTACTGGTACATGAAGCTCTGTTTACAGGTACGCGAAAGCCTGATACTGATACGTGAAATGAAATAAAAATTACAGCATGTGAAATCAAAAAGCAGTTCGATCCCACCTCCCTCCCTCCTCTTTCTTGATGTGTCAGTTCACAAGATCAGTGGTGTTTGTTCTTTGTTACTGTTTTGTGCTTTGACAATGTTTTGGATGTAATTTTGATTAGAATTTTTCAATAAATAGAACTGATATTTGATAGATGTTGATTTGACCTTTCATACACCCCGAAAATTGTTTTTTTCTTCTACTACTATATTGTATGTGTGCATATTACTTATTTCAACGAGCTTCGATCTCCCGTTAATGAGCAGTTCACTTTCAGAAAGTATGTAAATTTCTTATGTAGGTTTATGTAGGACTTAAGAAACTTATTAAGAACTTATTAAATTTTCATATGTGTATTTTACTACTGATATAAACATAGTATTCATAAAACAAAAAATTGGTGATCAAGGCGACTTCAAATGTGTATTTTCCCCATGTTTAATAAAGCTATGCAGTAGTTTTATATTTAAATACATTTTTATTTATCACCCAAAAACGATACACTTTACATACACTAAAAACTATTAAAATCAATATAAGCACCAATTTAATAATGTAATCATGTAAATCAGTAAAATCTCCTCAGACTGAAGCACAAAAGACTGGAAAAATATTCTGTTTACACAGGTTTTTATGCATTAGCTTTGAATTTGTCACCTGGTGGTATGCGGAAGTATGAACTTCTATTTAGTGGTACTTCGGTCTAAAAGTTTGGAAACCCCTGCTTTAGAATCAACACAACTGAAAGTTAACAGCTTCGACCGAATGTAGAATGTCATGTAAAACGGGAATTTCCCTTAATCAGATTAGCACATTCACGCAGATGGGGAGGAAGGAAGTTTGAGTGCATAATAGACAAGACGGGTTATTTAGATTCCAAAGGATTGATATTGAGCAAACCCAAAACGATCACGTTTGCGTGTTGAAAGGAAAAGACATATTATCTGAAGTGGGGGAAAGCTGGTATTTCTGGTTTGCTTTCATGGGGAAAACTTGATGTGTGTTATACAGCAGAATATGCTTGAAATAAAAATGAAACTCCCAACTATCTGGCCTATTTAAAAAAAATGAGAAATGTTGCAAGCGGCCAAGGCAGGTAGGTTCCCGTCCAGGTGGGTGCCAAAAGCATGGGAAGAAATTCCAAACATAGTAATTGCAAAGTCTTGAAACATTCTTTTGGACCAAAAAGGTAAACATAAATTCATGTAGGAAACTGCAATGGGAAATGAGAATGATAAGCTTCTTCCGTTGCTGAAAAATATACCGGACTCTGACGGTGTCAATGCAGAAGACATTACAGAATGGATGACAAATGTCGAAGTTAATAAATTATTTGAAAAAGATATTGTAGAAGTGTTGATAGGGGGAGAAATATCAGAAGAAAAATATTAAAAGGATTGCAGGAAAAATATCATCCCACATTTGCAAGGGCTCAAGACGACTGAGGCAGCAGTACATTAGTCAACAGGAATAGATGCCACCTGATATCATCTACTTGAGTAAATGGAGGGACATTGCGTCGTGGAAAATGGCTAACAGGGAGAAGCAGTCCTCTATTAAGAACTTTTTCAAAAACCAAAAACTAAGTTTTGACTCTTATCTTTTTCATATTTGTACAATCATTTATTAATAAACAGTAAAATAAGATTTACTTATTTTTTTACGAATTAGGATTACATTTTATGTTAATGTTTTGCTTATTTTGAAAGTGTATGTACTGTATATATAAAATTTATCTTAATATGTGTAACATGTGTTTTTAATATAATGGTAAAGGGAGGGCACAAAGTTAGTAAATAATTGTAGAACTCTGGCTTGTCCGGCTTTTTCATTATCCAGCCTACCCTTCTGCCACATTAGGCCAGATAGTCGGGAGTTTACTGTACTCTCAAATTAGTGATATGTGTTATGCGGCAGGACATACGGTATATATCACACTGATACTATAAGTATTGTTCTTAAGTTATGACATATGTCATAAAAGATCATATGAAAATGGCATGTCTATCACAGTTTGAAGTTCTAAACTTTAATCTTTTTAAGGAGATAGTTTTTTTTTTAAAAAAAAAGGGGGGGGGGTGAATACATAAATTAGTTATATATTTGTAAAAATTAATTACTTGTTATAATCTAGAACATGGGTAAGAAAGAAAGAAAATAAATAATAACTGGAGTTCTGTTGACACATACTCAAACAATTTCTAGTATTTTTACATTTTTATGCACAAAACAAGTTAATATTAAAAAAAATTTAGTAGCAAAAGTACTTAGAACAGAGACTTAATCTCTAAAAATAATAATAGATAACTACTAAATTAGATTTCATATGAAAAAAAAATTATATTTATAGCAATCAAGTGTAATTAAGATATTAGCCCCTTTCCCGTTTGGTAAAAAAAGGTAGACTGAAGATTTAAAAAAAAATAGACCTCTTTACTCTTTAAGCCCCTGCAATCCAATGCCCACCACCTAATAAAATTTCTTCTGTTCAGATTCTATAAATTCCAAGACCTGGTATTTGTATAGTTAAAATAATAATTATTGCAATAAATAGAAAATTCAGTTTTATGATATTGAAATAAATGCTTAAAAGTACTCATGTAAAATTTATAGAATCTACATGCAGCAAAGGTTGTGCTATCATGGCATGAAAAGTTATTTTTGTCATTAGATACCCATATTGTCTTTGGTTTCCCATATATGGGAAACAAAATGGTGATTAGGTACAAAATCTATAGAAATGGCTGTTTTATCACAAGAATTATATTTTGCTGCAGAAGTGCGACCCCTGATACTGCATATATCTCCCAGTTACCAGACCATAATCCGATCGAGAATTTATAGTCATTACTGGATAAAAAAAGAAAACAATTCTAAAGCACGAGAGATGTGTTCTAATTTAACAAAACATACTGACAGAATCTACCGGGTGTCCCAAAAAGGACTGACTGATTTTAAAATTCAATAACTTCCAAACGGTGACAGATATTTAAAAAATTCTTGCAGGTGAGTTATGCATAAAGTCAAAAGTTTTATTACAGTGATCTTCGATTTTAGTTCGAATTACAAACAATAGATGGCGCTGTAAGCAATAGTCGCTAAATACAGGCTCGATTTTTGGTCCTTTCTGTTGTTCCATGCAGAAAAAGGAGATGGAAATGTATTATCCGGGCCACGAAGTACCAAAAATCGAGCCTGAATTTAGCCTCTATTGATCGCAGCGCCATCTATTGTTTATAATTCGAACTAAAATCGAAAATCACTGTAAAAAAACTTTTGACTTTATGCATAACCCTCCTGCAAGAATTTTTTCAATATCTGTCACCGTTTGGAAGTTATTGAATTTTAAAATCAGTCAGTCCTTTTTGGGACACCCGGTATGACAAAAATATTACAATTAATTATAGACTATCATGGATTGTTTACAAAATTTTAATTTAATAGCTCTTTGCATAAATGTCAAATAAGTTTTCCCTAGGGGCATAGTCCAGTATATACGGAGGTGTATACACTGTATATAGTCTGGATTTTTTTACAGAGCTCCATGTAGCCCAATTTTCAAATTAGTTATAGCATATACTCTAGTGCTTAACTAACTGCTTATAGGACATATCACCTGGGTTTTTTTATGACTGCAATGCTGGTTTCCTCCACATAACCTAATTTTAATTTTAGAAACAAATATTTTCTCTTTTTCTCCATTTGTGAACAAAGTGCATTTATTTTGTTGGAATTCACACTCAAATTTACAATTACAAAATTAAAAGAAAAATACAACTTTAAAAAAATATTTTTTACACTACCAATACATATAAAAAATATTACAAAGAAAACAGTTTAAAGCTTATGTGAATACACAGACTGAACACAAATTTAAAGACGAAGGAAAATTAATACTTACTTGAGCAATTTCTTTACCAATACAGCAAAAATTAAAAAAACTAATGTTTACAAAATCTGGGCCATAAACAACAGTAACAGTTTTATCTTCTAATGGAACATCCTGTGGACCCATAGTAACAGAATCCCGCAACTTGCCTTCCTGCGAGGGAAAAGAAGCATCAATTATATTTTTTGATATTAAATACAAAATGTTTTGCTTACTACAATTAAAAACTATTTAAAACATGTATAAAGAGTCAGTAATGCAAAACTAACAAGCTATAAAAAATATTTTTTGTTTCAAATAATATGAAATGCCAAGGTTCTTATATTACTTTCAACTAATATAAAAAAAATTGTACATTTAACAGTATGCAACAAAATATACATATTATATTATATTATTTATTTAGTGTTAACTAAATTAATTAATATGAACATTTATATCTGAATTAGTAAAATGGCTCTTGAAATTATACTTTATTAAAAAATAAGCTTCAAACATAACAAAAAAAAAAAACCTTCCATAATGGCAGCAGAAAAAAGATTTTTTTTTTTTCTTAATGATAAATTTAGTACAACATTTGGAGGTATTTATGAAATATTTTACTCTGTATTAGACTTTAATTTCATTACTTTATAATTTAAAAGCACAAAAATTTTTAAAGGTAAGCAGTTATAAGTATTGAAAAATGTTTAATAATTTGATTATATATTATCTAATTTAATATAAAAGGTGAAAGAAAGTAGATCACAGTATACAAAAGAAACATATACAGCAGATTTCCGTTACAACGAACTCCATGGGACCACTAAAATATTTCGTTGTAACGGAATTACTCCTATTTGTCTAATGAATTACATATATGCGTAAACTGATTATATAAGATAAATTTATCTTCCATTATAAAAGATTTTAATGGAAGACTAGTTAAATTAACATAGAAAAAGTTAGTAAAATAAAATTCAATATTAAAAATACAAAATTACGGACTAACCTTTATTTAGTAGTACATTATTGTAGAAAATCTGTGATTTTAGTTTGTAAAAAGGAATGTGTAGTTGATAATAAAAGCGTGTACAACGAATGAATGTGAGAAAATACCTCCTCTGGAACATTCTTTTGAATAGAAACAAAAGCACACATTGACTCCAAGCATGAGACAGAGCTTCCGAAGTGGTAATTTTTGATTCGTTGGTAAAATGAATATCATAATCACTGCTTTCATCATTTTGTCTGTCTAATGTAGTTCTAATGGACAGAATGATATCTTCATCAGACACTTCAGAGCATGTTTGAATATTGTCATCCACAGATAAATCCTCCAAATCTACCTGATCAGGGACTGATATTAATTTTTTGGCAGCCTTCTTAATTGTGTATAACCCAGAACTCATCCAAATCTAAAATTTTTAATTCATTTTCTTCGGTCTAAGTTAACTGGACATGTTTCTGACAGTTAGAAATTGTTTTCTGGCTAATTTCTTGCCACGAACTAGAGATCATTTCAATAGCTTCTTTGAGATTTATTTTTGGCCTTTCACCATTCTCTAAGTCGCAAAGATTTTTTTTAGCAAAAGAGTTATGCAGCGAGATTTTACAGTACGAATGATGCCTTGGTCTAGACGCTATAGAATGGTAGTGCGATTCGGCAGAAAGTACTCAACTTGGATGCAGTCTAATTTGGGAGGATTATCATGAGGCATGCAATTATCAATCAGGAGAAGAATTTTCCATTTTTTAGCTTTCATTTCTTTGTCAAATTGCACTAGCCAATCATTAAAGATATCTTGTGCCATCCATGCCTTCTTATTTAATTTATAATTGCAAGGCAATGAATGACAGTTCTTAAAGCAACGGGGCTTGCCAGAGTGACCAACAATATTTTTCTCTTCTCGGTTCCAGATTTGTTACAACAAAAGAGTGCTGTAATTCGCTGCTTTGAAGTTTTTCCTCCAATGCATTTGTCGGCTTTAAATGTTAATGTTTTTCTCGCTTCAAGTTTATAAAATATTCCAGCTTCGTCAGAAATGAAAACATCATAGGATCTGTATGTCTTTATAAAGGCAGCTACTTCTTCAGCTCTCCATCATTTACAGTCTTTGTAGGTTCATCACATTCTTCGCCGCAAATTGATTTCATTACAATTTCATAACGAGTACGAAAGAATCAGCCATCCGACACTGGCTTGGAAATTTTCTGTACCAAGCATTACTCTTGTGGTTTATGCCTATCAGAGGACCACTTATAAGTACATTGCGTGAACGAAAGTCTTTGAACCATTTGAACATGGTTTTATTGACATCTTGAAATTGGGAATGTTGCATTCGTTTTCTATGGGAAACAATGCTTGCATTTTGAAATTATCTCTCAATCTTTTCTTTATCTTTTCGAAATGTAGATAAAGTTGACGGTGTTGTTCCATATTTTTTGGCCACATCAGTTTTCCGCAATCCTTTTTCAATCTCAGAAATTTTGGCTTTCTTTTCTTCCAGCGAAAATTGTTTTTGTTTCACAAATGCCATTTTATCAACGAACGAAGCAAGAAACACACTGAAACAGGTACTGGTGATAGAGATATCCTAGAATAAGCACAAAGCCATAGACTTCTAATATAACTGGACGTAGAAATGGTAACCTTTTCTTGAAGGACATATCATGCTTCCCACCATCACGTGATGGTGGGAGGATTGCATGCCAAACCGGATTTTTCCTCCAAAAACTGTCATTGGAATTGCCGCCCCCACCGAGATCAGTATATCATCTGCGTCCTGCGTGTAACTGGAGCTTGACAGCAGAAACAGAAATTTGCTAACAAAGGGATCACCGCCAAAAAATGACACCCTTTTGGCAATAAAATCTCAAACATGTATGCTTCAAGGTTCAGCGGATAGAACAAAGGGATTCGTTCTCTACTCAATTTCTCCTCTAAGGCACAAACACTCTTTTCACAGTGAAGTCCACCTGCTGTCTGTCATGTGATCATTTTGAAGCATACAGGCTCATGAAAGAAAAGGAGTTTGGGAAAAGAAGTAGACAAAAAAAAAAAAAAGCAAAGGGGAGAAAATCTGAAATACCACCTGTCCCCAAAACAAAGATTTTTTTTATTTTCGACATTCTATTTGAAATATATTTCATTTCTGTCGAGCAATTGAAAAAAAAGCAAAAAAAGAGCTCAATGAAGATCTTTTCTCTCTATTCTAAAAAAAAGTAACTACCGCTGTCACCGCCGCCGCCGGTTTTGAATTTTTTGTGACAGGAGGTCTTTCTTCGTTAATATTAAGAAAAATATTCCATACAAAGATATGAAAATCGGTGGCATTATAGAGAAATGTTTGATAAAGACGCTGATGCAGACAGTTTTCAAATCGAAGAATTATTTTAAGAGATATTTAATGCTAAAATTGGACAAAATCGTTCCATTAAAAAAGTTTTATAGCAGCAAAAACTATACATGGGAATGTAATCATTTTTAGATCATTTTATGCACTAGAATTTGCTGGTGTGCAGATTGCATTAATTTTTTTAATTTGACTCATTTTTGGAGGTTTTATTTCTATTTTAAATTCAAATTTTCAGCATTTTGAGAGATATTTTTTACATTATTTTAGAAAATGGTATTAATTTATACTGTTGCCAAATGTATAAACAGCGCAAACAATAATGTTTGCTTCAAATTAAAAATTTATTTACACGTGACTATTATAAACAGAGAAAATCATATGGAATTAGAATTAAATAATTATGTACAAAAAGCAAGAACTTATTAAAAATTATGTTATAAAAAGTATATACGTGAATTTTAAAATAGAAAGGATATTGTAAAATAATAAATTCATTAACATGCATTAGAACTCTTAAATAGGAGAAATTTAGTCATATTTACGTCAAATTACAGTTATTACATAAAATGAACACAAAATATTGCAAAACCGTTTTAATTTAGAAATTGCACTAGACATTTATTTGATATTTTGAGAGGATCTTTTCAACTACTTTTGTTAGGAAAGCGCAAATAATATTTCATTTCTAACAAAAGTATTTTCACGTGAATATTTAAAAGAGAAAGAATAGCTTGGTCAAAATTACGTCAGATTAAAAACGATTAATTTAAAATGTCTCATTTAAAAGAACTTTCTTTTTGCTTTGTTAAAAAATACCAGGAGACAAAGACTGTTTACTTAATTCCTTTTACATTAGCTTATTTTGAAATGTTGTTACACGTGTCTACGTCATCAAGTTACTTTTATTTCGACGTTTTATTTGTATTTTTATTAATGTTGTACTAATTTATTTGTTCTTTCGTTATTTAAAATAAAAATTATGTCAATTTGTATAATTTGGCGAGTAGTTTGGCGATTTATATAATTTGGCGAAATTGGTCGGCGGGATAATCAAGTAGTACCGCAGCGGATTTGGCATTAAAATTCCCCAATCAAAGAGAAATGAATAGAAATCCGTTTATAGGGAGATCGCCATTGTTTTTAAAATTATAATTCAATCTTTCGAAATCTTTTTAAAGCCGATCAAATTAGCGTGCATTAGTCTGCGGAATCTGGACGGGCGTTGGCGAGCGTAGCTCGTAGGGGGCCGAGCCCCCTAGTGTTGTAAAAAAAAAAAAAAAATGCACTTTGTTAAATCTTAATTTTTAATACATTGGGGTCAATGCAATTTGAAAAGGGCATTTGTCAAATTTTGTAGTGTAAAGGAATTTTTCATTCGTTGTAATGGAAATCTACTGTTTATATTTTTTATTAATTTTTCAATTAATTTTGAGCAGCAAGATTATACACAAAATGATTGAATATTAAATACGTGAATTTGCACATTGCTAACACATTGCTCTTGTGCTGCGGTTGCAGCCCTACTAACATATGTGAGTGGCTGGCATATGTGGTGTCAGGCTGGGTATCATCTTCGTAACTCAAAGGTAGAGCAATGAAACATTATTCAAAAAGATCCGGGTTAGATTCCAGACTTGGACATTTTTCACTCTGTTGGTGTTAACAATGTGAAAATTCACGCATTTAATATTCATAAGACAATTTTTTTAAATTTTACTAAGAATTTTATAGTTTATTCTAAATCAGACAAAAGTGGAGAATATTCTTTCGAATGATAAAGAGTTTTTACAACAAGTCATCAGATGCATTATGAAATCTGCAAGCTTTAAATTAATATTTTCAAATATTTCATTACTGTCCATAAAATTTTCAATCATAATGTACACTTTAAGAAAAATAAGACTTGGAAAATGTGTGTTTCTGTGCAAAATGCCTTTACATATGATAAAAGAGCTCCTCCCATATTTAATAATTATTAAAATATTAATTATTATTAAATATTTAATATAATATGATAATTTCATAAACAGTTTGAGTAATTTATTTAAGCTGAAGTTACTTAATAGAATTTCAACACATTTAAGTAATTAAAACTAATTTTTATTAGTTTTGACCACTATCTAAATTAAAATTAGTTTAGACCAGTCAAAACTACATTCTTTTCTCAAGATGGAAAGTTATTTTACATGGTAACCTTTAAAGGTGCTGAGAATTCAATGAGTCACTAAGAAAGATTGCATCACTTCTGTAACATTTTTGTATGATTCTGTGAATTTATATATATATATATATATATATTTTTTTTTTTTTTTTTTTTTTTTACACTCCAGATTACCATGATTAGTAAATAATGGAAATAAAAATTATTTTTTTCCTTACATTTCCATGATTTCCAGTGTGGCGAAATTCCCTGACATTTACATATTTTCTAGGTTTACCAGGTCTGTGATCACCCTGTTTATTTCAAATATTTTTTAAATGCATTATACAGTAAAAGCTGTAAAAAACGGAACTTGGTTATAACAGAATCCGGTCTTAAAAGGAAAAATTTCATTGTCGAGAGGCAAAGAATACTATACAATTATACCTGTGAAGATGATACTTTCTGTTTTTGCAGAGGTTTTACTGTAGTATTATTTTAATATATAATTAGTTATTTGAAACACAAATTTCCAAATGGAGACAAAATGAAATTTATATATTAAACTTTGGATCAATTCTTTAGTAATTCAAATATAATTATCATAATTACCTTAGGAATACGAGCATATCTTCCAGTACGGATATCTCTGATACTTGATATTTCTAAAAATTCTGTATCCTATACGTAAAAACACTTTGTTAGTAATAAATTATTTTTTTAAATATACCTAAACAGCAATCAAAAGTAATTAAAATAAGATGATTATACCATATAAAACCCATAACACCAAACACGTAACTAAGTTTTACTTTTTATTTTAATAAAATTAGACTCTAATAAAGAAAAGTATATTCAATTCAAAGTTACAGTACATAAGAGCTTCCATAACCTGTTAAAAATTTTAATTCAAGCAGCAAAAATTATTCAAAAATATTAAAAAAGATAAAATCTCTTAAAGACAATGAAAATAAGGAAAGTTCCTTATACTCAAGGCTTGAGAAATGCGTTCACCGAGTGACTGCTGACGACCAAAATATTTTAACTGGCATCTTCAACAGCATTCATCTTTTCCTTTCAAACAGAGTTCTTTTTCACTCAGTTGAAAATTTACAACTTGTATGATTTATTTACCAATTAAAATAATTGTATTAAAATTAATCAAGCTTAATTACGTATCAACATTTCTTGAAGTTCCATTGCCTTTGATTTATTCTGTTGATTCAGGTATCAGACCAGATGTCACAATTAATAAAGTTTTCGTGGCGAATTGTGTTCGCCAGATTTGTCCAGGAAAGTTCAGTCGACAGACCATATTCAGTTTCAGACCTGCCAACCTTTGAAAATGAGAAACCGTAGCACACAAAATTTAAATTAATCTGAAGGTTGGTTGGTTGGTTTTTCATGTTTTGCAGCCATCTTTTGACATTTGTAAAAGGAATAAGGTTTCATTCTTTCAACTCAATATAGTAAATTTTTTCCTATGAAAATTTTTATACGATTTTTAGAGTTTTTTCTCATTTCGCAGCTTTTTTTTTTTTTTTTTTTTTTTTTACATTTATAAAAGGAGCCTGGTTCCAATTTTCTAGCCCAGTGCAGTAAATTTTGACGAAATTCGTGATTTGTTTCCCGTGATCATTTCAAGATATTCACATTTTTCTCCCCACAATCGTAATTCACATTTTTCTACCACTGTTCTTTGTTGAAATCCGCACTTTTTTACCATGAACTTTTGACGAAATTCGTATTTTTTTTCTGCGATTCTTTGATGAATTTCGCGTTTTTTACCATGATCCTTTGACGAAATTAGTGTTTTCTTTCTGCGATCTTTCGATGAATTTTGAGTTTTCTTACTGATCTTTTGACGAAATTCCATTTTCTTTCTGTGATATTTTGACAAAATTTACGCTTTTACCACGATCCTTTGACGAAATTAATTTTCTTCTGCGACCAATTGACGAAATTGACTTTTTTTACACGGTCATTTGTCGAAATTCGCGATAGTTCATCGCAACCGATCTGCAAAATTTTCGATATCTTTTTGCGACCAATTAACAAAACTCACTGCTTGTTGACGAATTTTGCAATATTTTTCCCTTGATAGTTTATCGAAATTCGTAATTTTTTGTGCAATTTCGGACAAAATAGGCGCAATTCAGCGACCTATTGAATATAATCACTTTGTTTCGGAGATCTTTGACAAAATACCTGATATTTTTACACAATCATTTGAAGGAATTCTCAATTCTTTTCCATGATCGATTCACGAATTAATTTGGGAAAATTCCATAAAAGAAAAGAAATTTGCAGACTTCCAAGAAATTTCAAAATATAGTTGCAAAAGAATTCGCAGGGGGAAATACTGCACAGCAGTTTTCATTATGCAGGACTTTCCTTTTCCGCATGCAAATCATGCTATTTTGCACACTATTTCAAACCTTGCCCTCAAACAACACCCCCCCCCCCCTCCTCCAGAAATTTTTAAATGGCATCCCTGTTTCTAAGGAAGGCAATTCCTGTATAAATATTTACAAAAACACGATTCACTCGTGCTTAATATACATAAGGAGGGTTTTATGTTAAGAAGTTTGTTTTGCAGCCTAGATTTTTTTCCCCCATGAGCGTTTTTTAAATGTCCGAATTCTCGGACTAAAGACCAATTTTTTAAAACTTTCGGAAATGAATACTTTGAAATTTTGGAAATTTCAGAATAGAATCACTCCTGAAAAATATGCTGCACGGGATAAAAATCGCAACTATAAACAAAAAATGTGTTTGTGTTTTTTGCAAAAAATCGTAGTTTAAGGCCGATTTTCGTAGCATCGTACTTTATAGGTCCAAATGTATACGAAAAAACTAAGATTTTTTCGTAGCAGTTGGCAGGTCTGTAGTTTAAGCCAAAGGTCCCTGTACTTGGTTTGAATTCTGGCCAGGTCTACTCTTTAAAATTAATTCATGAGTAGAAGACAAAGCAATTCAGGATATATCATTACTAAATACTAGCTTTAATCATTTTGTAGGCAAAATTGTATTTTTGCAAGGATAGTGGCAAAACCAGGTAAAAACTAGGAAAAATAGATGGATTTGAAAAATGTACAACAAACAATATAAATTTTTATATAAGATAACAAGACAAATCAGAATATTAATTTGATATTTCATCGATATTTATTTGATTAATTAAAACAATTTATAATAATTTCAATCTATAACATTTGAAGTATGCATATAAAAAAACCAATTACTATTTGAAAAGACGGTACATGTAAGCGTAGAAAAAAGAACAGTAATAATTTTAAAAAAAATTCTAAATAAAATTTGTAAAAAAAAGTAAGGAAATAGTTGTTGCAAGGAAAAAAGTAATTTTAGTAAGGAAATGTATTGTCGATGTAGAAACTTCAACTCCTTCTTTCCATTTTCGGTGCAAGAATCGCACACTTAAAATAGTTTTTCTTAACTATATGCTTCAGTTTCCTGTCATCTCTAGCAGATGTTTTTGGTTTTCGGCAGCCATTTCAACGATTATTTTGAAATTTTTCATTTTTTTAATATTGTTTTAGTATTTTATTAATGCTTGATTGCGAACAATGTAAATAATTCGCTATATAACATTGATTTTTACCGTGCCGATACAAATCAACCATACGAAGTTTAATAGATTCAGGAATCACTCATACGACCCATTTTAAGATGAAAAAGCAAACAAACTGCAAAAAGAATACTGATTTTATTTAAAATCATCTGAATTTAATCAATGATGCCACCAATTATGAATTGGTGATAATTAAAGGAGAATTAATGCGAAATTTTCTAATATTTTTGAACCACTTGAATATTTCTCTATTCTAATATTTCAACTTTTCAAAATAAATTTTTTTCAATTAATCTTCTCAAAAATGATATTAATTTTAAGACAATAAGTTCTTAATAAAAATATCGTTTGCATATTTGCATTAAAAGACATTAAATTACTAAATGATATTTTCAATTTGTAAAAAAAAAAAAAAAAAAAGTAATTATTCTGATATTTTGAATATGAGCTGTATTATTTCGAATAATTATTTAACAAAGTGAGAAATAATGTTTTTTATTAAATGACTGAAGGATTTTAAATAGCATTTATGAGAAAAAATAAGGCTAACATATTAATAGCTCTTAAAATTAGTTCAGTAATAAATATGTAACTAAGTACCGATATCCTAAAAATAAAATACTTGGTAATTATTTGAAGCAGTAAAGAAAAAAAAAAAGTGTTAAATGCCAGTGTAAGCTAAACATAGCAGCCAATTGATATGCCATTTAAAAATTTAAGTGGCATATTTGCAATTCTGACTACAGATCACTAGCAGCTCCATCTATTATTAAGTGATCTTAGGTTGATCCAAGGTTTATCATAAACTGATGTATATGTTGTAGGCTAATTGAGAAATCCGGCTCTTTGCAAAGAGCCGGGCTAATTGGAGAATCCATCTCCGTTTTTCCAATTAGCCTGATATTTTTCAGGCTTATTGCAAAGAGCCTAGAAAGCGTTAGGCTAATTGAAAAATGACCACTTATTATCCGATCAGGGTGATATTTTTAGCTCACAGGCTATCAAAGCCTGAGAGCTTATGTGCCTGACGATTCTGTATGTGCGTATGTACGTAACGCGAGAACTCTTGATAGAAATATCCGATTTGCTTTAATTTTTTTTTTTCTAGGTTCATTCTGATAAGGTGCTTCCCTGATTATTTTTTTGGGTTCATTGGTAAAGGATAAAGGGGGGAAAGGGGGGCTACCCTCCCCCCTTTAATTTATATAAATGGGTTTTTCATGCAGAAATATTTGATTTGCTCCAAATTTGGTATACAGGTTTATTGTGTTAAGGAGCTTCTCTGATTAGATTGGGAGGTTCATTAGTTACGTATAAAGGGAGGAAAGGGGGGGCTAGACCCCACCCCCTTCCTTAATTTAGATAAATGGGTTTTTCATGCAGAGTTATTCGATTTGCTCGAAATTTCGTATACCGGTTTATTATGTTAAGGAGCTGCCTTGATTAGATTTGGAGATTTATTGGTTAAGTATAAAGGAGGGACAGGGGCTAGTGTCCCCTTAATTTAAATAAATAGGTTTTTCATACAGAATTATTCGATTTGCTTCAAATTTGATATATCAGTTTATTACAATATGGCTTCCTTCATTTGATTTGGAGGTTCATTGGTTAAGTATAAAAGGGGGGAAAGGGGGCAATTGCCCCTCCCCTTAATTTAGATAAATGTGTTTTCATGCAGAATTATCTAATTTAGTTTAATTTTTTTTTTCTAGGTTCATTCTAATAAGGAGCTTTTCTGATTAGATTTGAAAGTTCATTGGTTCAGCATAAAGGGAGAAATGGGGGAGTTAATACCCCCTCCCTTAATTTAGTGAAATGTTTTTTTCATGCAGAATTATCTGATTTGCTTCAAATTTGGTATACCAGTTTATTATGTTAAGTAGCTTCCCTGATTAGATTTAGAGGTTCTTTGGTTAAGTAGAAAGGGGGGCAACGGGGACTAATACCTTCATTTATTTTCCGAGGGGCATTATTCTTTGAAATAAGAGTATAATATACAATTAGTGTGAATAGCCTGTGAGCTCAATGCCATCAGTTTAACTGGGCAATTTTCTTTTTATTAGGTTTATTAACGCATAACCCTACCCAAACCCGAAAAATAAATTACAACAGACCGTACCCCGATCCGAGCAAGACAAAATAATTTCAGTCTACATGCAACCCAACCCGAACCTGAAAGTTCCATTTGAAAAAACCCGAAATCCCGAACCAAATCTGATAACCGACAAAAATATTCCAAAGATCCATAACCGGATCCGAACAAGACAAATTAGTTTCCGTGGACACGCAACGCTACCAGAACCTAAAAGTTCCATTCGAAGTCAACCTGAAACCCGTCCTGAACCAAATCTTAACCGACAAAAATATTCCAAAGAACTATAACCCGATGCAAGCCAGACAAAATAATCTCCGTCCACCGGCAACCTTATCCGAACTTGAAAGTTCTAATTGAACTCAATCCGAAACCTGGTTGTGGTCGGTATTCAGGTTGACTTCAAATGGAACCTTCAAGTTCGGATCCGGTTGAAAAAAAATTAAACTAAATCAGATAATTCTGCATAAAAACCCATTTATCTAAATTAAGGGGAGGGGCAATTGCACCCCTTTCCCCCCTTTTATACATAACCAATGGACCTCCAAATCAAATGAAGGAAGCCATATCGTAATAAACTGGTATATCAAATTTGAAGCAAATCGAATAATTCTGTATGAAAAACCCATTTAACTAAATTAAGGGGACACTAGCCCCTGTCCCTCCTTTATACTTAACCAATAAATCTCCAAATCTAATCAAGGCAGCTCCTTAACATAATAAACCGGTATACGAAATTTGGAGCAAATCAAATAACTCTGCATGAAAAACCCATTTATCTAAATTAAGGGGGGGGGTCGTCTAGCCCCCCTTTCCTCCCTTTATACTTAACTAATGAACCTCCAAACTAAACAGGGAAGCTCCTTAACATAATGGTGGAAAGGGGGGAGGGGGTAGCCCCCCCCCCTTTCCACCCTTTATATGTAACTAATGAACCTCCAAATCTAATCAAGGCAGCTCCTTAACTTAATAAACCGGTATACCAAATTTGAGCAAATCGAATAATTCATCATGAAAAACCGATTTATCTAAATTAAGGGGCGTAGCCCCCCGCCTTTCCCCCCTTTATACTTAAATAATGAGCTTCCAAATCTAATCAGGGAAGCTCCTTAACACAATAAACCGGTATACCAAATTTGGAGCAAACCGAATATTTCTGCATGAAAAACCCATTTATATAAATTAAGGGGGAAACCAGCCCCCCCTTTTCCCCCTTTATCCTTAACCAATGAACCTCAAAAACTAATCAGGGAAGCACCTTATCAGAATGAACCTAGAAAAAGAAATTTGAAGCAAATCGGATATTTCTATCAAGAGTTATCGTGTTACGTACATACGTACATACAGAATCGGCGGGCACATAAGCTCTCAGGCTTTGATAGCCTGTGAGCTAAAAATATCACCCTGATCGGATAATAAGTGGTCATTTTTCAATTCGCCTGACGCTTTCTAGGCTCTTTGCAATAAGCCTGAAAAATGTCAGGCTAATTGGAAAAAGGGAGATGGATTTCTCCAATGAACCCGGCTCTTTGCAAAGAGCCGGATTTCTCAATTATCCTACGACATATACATTCATAATGTGGCCAATTTAAGACTTTCAATTCATTAGCATTTCTGTACTAAAAAATGCAAGTCATAGATAGATAGCATTCATTGATCTAATGCAAGATTTAAAGTATACTTTAAGATCAAGATCGAACATTAACATTTTACACTGCCCAAATAAAAAAGATTAGCTTAATAATGATATTCATAACAGGAGTGTTTTGTTTACCATGATAAAATTTACATACTTTATTTTGATCTGTCCAATATAAGAAATATCCTTTCTCATCTACTCTCAAGGTTACAGGAGTTCCATTTGCAGAGTCCTAAGGAGAAGAAAAAATGTTAAAATAGAACAAGACAAACAATAGCATAATGCTTCAAAGTAAAATTTTATAATAAACTCAGAATTTTTTACAGGATGTAAATAGTACTTGAAATTCAACCAGGAGAAGCAGTAAAGAAAGAGGGAGGGCTGAGGGCATGGAAAGGCAGTTGGCCTTTCATGAATTTTCAAATTTTATTTATAACTAGGGGACTCTGCCCCCTATGAGCTATGCTTGCCAACCCTGTTCAGACACCACAGGTTCTAAAAACATGCTAATCTGATCAGCTTTAAAAAGGTAACAGAAGATTTAATTATAATTAAAAAACCAGTGGCGATCTCTTTGTAAACGGATTTCCATTCAATTCTTTTTGACTGGGAAATTTTAAGGCCAAATAAGCTGCAGTTAAGACATCCAATGGCTGTTTTCGTGTTTCATTAAATAAGATCAGTTAAACATTTGAAAATAGGCTAAAATAAAATGGATTAAGTAAACAGTCTTTGCCTCTCGACAATTTTTAACATTACAAAAAGATTAAGATAATACAATACAGACATTTTAAATGCACATTGTTTTAAATCTGACCTAATTTTTACCAATGTTTTCTTTCTCTTTTTAACATTCACATGAAAATACTTTTGCTTTTAGAAAGGAAATATTATTACTTGCAATTTCTTAGAATTGGTAACATTAATTAAAAAGTTCATAGCTCGAAATATGAAATAAATATTTTGCATAGACAGTGGTGGCAACTTATATGGGCCCATGGGGTGCAAAAGCCCACCCAATAATTTGATCTCTCTGCTCCCCCAAATTCCATTGACTTGTTTTGTTGTAACTTATTTGTTTAATCGCTGTAAATAAAACTTGGTTTTAATGAAGTTCTCAAAATAATTTTGTTTGGAAAATAGTAAGGACGTCAATTAGACTTACAGAAGCACTGAAAGCCCCTTCAGCAGATGTAAAAATAAATTTCTCTCAAAAATACATTTGCCGTATTTTGACATAAGTTGTGATAAGTCTTGATGAATCGATGAAGGTGACTAAAATGACATGTAGTTTTTCTTGGAGAGTGGTAATGAATGGGCCATTAACAAAATATGAAAAAGTATTTGCATAAAATTATTTTAGATGCCACCAATAGATGAAGCTATTTGTTCTACCAAACTCATCAAATTTCCCACTGTTTGGGAGAAGCCATTTTTCCACTAGAGTAGGATTGTCAAGAATCTGATTGAAAAGTAATTTTTTCCCCTTTTCAGTAAAATAAATAAGCTAAAAAGTACCTATCTATTATTTCATTGCAGATATGTGTATTAGCAAGTCTTTGCATGTCTGTAAACTAATTTTAGGAGGTATTTAGATGTTATTTGAATTTAATATATTAAAAAAGCTTGAATATACTAAAAAAAACCTGAATATATTCCAGAAGTATAGGTGGGGCTGAATGGGCCACTATATCACGGTCATGAATGGGCCACCTTTGCCCTGATCATGAAAATATGGTTTTAATTTCTTTTTTTCTGATTTTCTCTTTAATATGAAACATAACTGACTGTAATGGATTTAGATTACATTACTGTCTAGTTAGAATAGGTTTATAGCGATGTCTAAAAAATAATTTGCACATTTTCACCCTAAGAAATATCAGTTATTTATTAGAAACGTAAGTTAAATTGTATAAATGATTAAGGTGAACTGTCCAGTTGTTGACCACACCTACCAGTATTTTTCCATTTGATATAAAACTAGAAAATTGTTTATATTTTTAATCTGATGGGTAGAATAAATAATACCAGAAATTTACACTAAATAGTCAATTAATAGGCAGTTCCAATCCTCTTACAACCATGTCGTTTAACCCGGGAGAACTCGCTGCATGAGATTTTCTCTCACAGTCGTACTTTTTTAAGACTTATTTAAATCATTTTTCATTTTAATTAAAATTTCAAAATGTTTTTCAATTATTTTACCTATTTTGTGAATAAAAGTACTAAGCCAACCAAAAAAAGTTGATATTATATGAATGTAAAGTAAAAGAAAAGCAATTGGGCATTCTCACTAGCGAGTTCTCCCGGGTTAATATTAATTTTGAAATATATAAATTTTGTTAAATCATAATGCGTATTATCTATTATTTTTATGTTATTTTATGTTCTTTCTTTCTTATAATCTCATTATTTTATCCTTTTTCTACTATGTGATTTAATAATATCACTTTTGATGTTCATGAATTTTGATAAGCATTGTGTATTACTTACTATTTCAGTATGCTTTGATCATATCAAGTACCATTCATTTTGTCATATTTGGTGAATAAAATATTAATTCCACATTTTTTCATTGAATTCATTTAGTGGCCCATTCTTTACCTTCAATGGCCCATTCAGTCCCGTGGGTGGGGATGATGGACCAAATTTCTATATTTTTATTTTCTATTATCATTCATTTCATTATAGACATTTTCTAATCCAATTTTTATGACTTTTTTATATAAAACCAAATAAGTAAAGTAACTGAAGAGCCAATTCTGAGTCAAAAAAAAAATTATTAGAAAAAATTACAAAAATTAAAAATCAAAAATTAGTCCATTCATTACTATTCTCCTCTACATTTTTTGCATTTTTCATAGTTGGCAATTTTTATGTTATTTATAATAAATAATATTATATTTATAAGGAAGAACTTGTAAGAATATAATTTAATAAATTATAATTAAATTATTATAATTTTATATTTTACTTGGAGAAAACATAATTTGACTTCAAATTATCATCTTTAGTCATTCGCTCCTTTCCTGCCCCTCTCTCCACACACACAGACTGGGAAAAAAATTGTGTGTGTTATTTTACTCAAACTTTTTTTTTTAGCCCACCCAATATTTTTCAAAAGTTGTACTGAGCAGATATATTTTTTAATTTAAGTTGTTTGGCAGTATGATTATTTGGCCATTTTAAATAGGACATAATTTCTCCAATTTACTGCTTATAAATGTATTTATTATTTTAATTGTTTTCTTTCACTTTTAATATTCCGTGTGAAGCCAGTTTTTATGCTGTAATTTCCAATATTTTTCTGATTTTAACACAAATCATTTAATTCTAATTTAAAAGTTTCTTTTCTGTTTTTAATAGTCATATGTGCATAAATTTTTAATCGTAAGGAAATATTATTCTTTGTGCTGTATTTACAATTGGCAATAATTTAAAATAATCTTTTCTAAAATATGAAAAAAAATCTCTTGAAATGACTAAAATTTGATTAAAATAAATATTAAATTACTTATTTATTTTTTTTTTTTTATTTAATGAATTATTTCTTCAAATTTTCCTGAAAACAATTTAATCACAATATTGTCTTCACTTACGACTGAAATAAAAGATAATTTAAATTTCAGTTTGAAACCGACGAAAAAAAAAAAAATCTAATAAACCCTAAATTTCCTCTTTTCTCCACAAAAATGGAGTCATTTAGTTGCTATCATTACAGAAATGTCATTAAAATTAGAAAAAAATTAATATATCGAAAACTAATTCAGATTTAAAAATTTAATACCATTTTTGACATTTGCAGATCAATATGGACAATTTGCATTAATTTCACTGCCAAACGTTCCATATTTTAGGAGAAATAGCTGTGAAACAATCAGCCGCTTCATATGGTAGATTTTCTCTCATGATTCTTAAAAAACTAAAATTTAATATCTCAAATGATTTAAAACAATATTGAGCATTAAGAAAAAACTAAAAAAAAAAAAAAAAAAAAAAAAAAAAAATGTGGGAGAGCCTATCGCAGCCCCTTTGGAAAACAAATTTTAGTTTTTTCTTTTTAAATTCATGCGTTAAAAAATTGTAACCCCTTCCCTGATGTGATAATATACCATGAAAATAATAGCCTTTTGAAAAAAATCATTAGAAACTTTTGGGAGGATTTTTAGTGTCATATTTGCTATACTTCTGCATTGTTTTTTATTTTAAATATATTTGTTTTTGCACATGGAGTTTTGATAAAAAGATCATAATTAAGTTTGTGTTTACATTCACCATTTGAAAAAAAAAAAAAAGATAAAGCCTTTGACAGTGCATTGCAAGCACATCTAAATAGGACTAAAATCTTAACCCTCCCTGGATTTTGTTCTGCAAGGCATCCATGTACTTGATGTTAATTTAAATAAAAATTTATGTAGTACCAGGTAAATATAATGGTATCTTTTAATACTACTTAACTTCATATGAATACCCTATATTAAAAATTAGATATATGAGATATGATTATATAAACAAGCCATAATTGATAATGAATTTAATAATCTACTTCAGAAAATCTACAATTCTTCATATTGTTATTTAAAAGGAGAAGAAATATTAATTTGAAATACTTTTACATTAAATTGATGAAAACATCTGTTTGAAATTTAGCATAAGGTGTTCTTCAGGCCCTATGCTATAATGCATGCTTTAAAACTAATTATTATTGTATTTTTAATAGCTTTATTTCAATATTATTTATGAAAAAATGAGTAGAGTAATCTATTTGTACAAATAATTAAATTTTATATATATCCAGAAATCTATTTATCGTTTTGTTATTTGTACCTAATTAATATTTGTAAATTAGTGATAAAATTAAGTTTTCAATTAATATATTACAAACTTAAAAAAAAAAAAAAAGAGGGAGAAATAAACAAAGAAGTAGGCTACTAATTAGGGATTGACCGAATACCGAATAGTCGATTTGGTATTCGGTGGTTCGGCATGTAAACCGAATATTCGGCTTCGGGCGAATAATTATGGATAAGTATTTTCTTTAGAAGTAAAAATTCTCTTTTACTTAGAAGTAGAATAGGCTAAACAATGAGTTTTAATATTGTCTGCACAACAAAAAACAAGTCAAAAGCCATTTTTAATTAAAAAAATTTTTTTTCCTTTCTAAAATAGTCTACATAGCGGTGAAATCAAAACAACTGTCTACATTAGAGAAAAAAAAGTAAGGAAGATGGGCATCTTTCCCTTAACATTTAATTTTAATTATTTCTACATTAGTTTCCTTAATTTAAATTTATTTAATGTATATTTTCTTTAATATACACATCAAATAAGTATATCCCTATGCCTAAGCTATAGCTTTTATAATCATTAAATTAAAATCGCTCAAATTTGTTATCTTCATCATCACAATGTTAAAATATTAATCAAAATATAAATATGTATCAGTAATTTGACAGAAAATATAGTTAAATGTACATATTGATATGATACCTTTTGTATTTGAAAACATTCATATTCAATATGTTTATAGTTAGACAATCAGTAAATCAGCTTTGACAACATTGTTTCTTTTTATTTGAATGAACTTTCATTTTTCTGACAATTCTTATCCTTAATAATAGCCTGTATAGTTTAATATTTTCATAGGTTATTTTAGCTATTGACTAGTGATAAAATAATAAAAAATAAGTGATGGGTTAATGAATTTGTGTGGAAAAAAGTCATTAATTTTTTTTTTTTTTTTTTTGTGTGTGTGTAATTAGATTTAAGAATAAAAATGTAACTGAATTAAATTATTAAGAATTTAATGTTATTTAAAGTTTATTAAAAAAGCTAATATATGCAAAAATGTGTATTAAAAATTTTTAAGTATTCGGTTGACACTTTGACCGAAGCTTCGGTATTCGGCAAAATTGCTGCTTCGGTCAATCCCTACTACTAATACAGTAAACTCCATAAAATCAGCACATCATTGTAGATGTAAACAATGAAACTTTCAGTTCAGGTTGAGATGTGGAGACAAAATTACTTTTTTTATTTTTATATCAATTCCACACATCTTTTAATATGCAATTCTTATTAATATTACTGAATTCATGCTTTTTCAAGAAAGAAGTATAAAATTTCTGAAAGAAATTCAAGATATTGCTGACATCATTGCTAATCACAATCTTTTTACCAAATATATTTATGTATTAATCAAACTTTTTTGGTTATTAGGTCTAGCTAAACCTGAAACAAAACTTCCTTATTTTATGATTTTGATATGAATTAGTCTGGTGCCTTTATGAGACAATTTTTATTGAATAATTTAGGAAAAATGTATCTCATCTTTATTCATGTTTAATTATATATTATTAATTATTTACTTCATCTTTACTTTTAATATTTTAATCATTTTTAAAATTATCTTAATTATTATTAGTTTAGTTTATTACTTTACTTATTTTAATATCTTTCTATATTGTAAGCATTCATCAGAGCTTGAATTTCAGGGCGGGATGGTGGAATTCGCGTCCAAAATTTTTAAATCCCGCCCAAAAAATTTCACAATTTTCGGGAGAATTTTGCATTTTGAAATTGCGATCAACTCCCACCAATGCCTTACGAATTTCCTTATATTTTCGCGCGGCCGATTGACACATTTTGCGGTTTTTTTTTACCGCAAAAGATCGTTGAAATTCACAAATTTTTCATTCGACTGATAGACAAATTTTATTATTTCTTTCTCGAGATCGGCTGACAAGTGTCTGCGACAGATTGACGAGTTCAGAGGTAGGGCTGGGCGATGTCTAAAATGAAATATCGTGATAAATCGGCAGCTTTATATCACGATATATCGATATTGCGACATATGAACAAAAAAATATATGTACATTTATAATATATGTATAACTTCAATATACATTATATATTTTATTACGGATTAAAATTAAAATATATATATATATCATTCTCAAATAGATTAATAAAAAACTATGTATAAATAAGCAAATCTAAATAAATAAATGCTAAAAGAAACTAGTAGGATGTGTTAATGGCAAAAATTTCTTCTATTTCTACGTGTTATTACTTCAAAATTCGCTATCACAGAGGCAAAATTAAATAACAATCTATGCCCATCATGAATATTCTAAAGATATAGGTGCACTAAATTGTATGCAGTTAAAAGGAAATATAAGCATCGCATCTTTCAAACAAATCATTGAATTTCAGCACCAACCTTATTAGATGTCTGTATCGAAAATTCCTAATCTAAAAATCATAAAAGCAATACCTGTTGGACAGTATACACCCAAGCCTAAGAAGGATCTACTTATGTGAAACCGTAACAGAATAAGGCGTTTGATTAAAATTCGTGCATTAGTTTTTGTGATACAGATATCGCTAAAATTGTGGAAAATGCAGCATAGCAGCGCCACCTATTGGACGATTAACACTAACACTTAATCAGCAACAAGTTATGTCAACGTTTGTCTGAATTTGAAATGTTATGAAAATACGTGCGATAATTCTTGAGAAAAAGCTATAGCGGAAATTTTGAAAAATACAGCATAACAGCGCCACTTATGGGCTATAAACACCAAACACTAATCAGTAAAATTTATATCTACGTCTAAGTCTAACTGAATCTGAAGTTTGATAAATATCAGCGCATTAGTTCTTCAGACAGAGCTATTGCGAAAATCGTGAAAACTCAGCATAGTAGCTCTGCCTGTTGGGCCATTTACACAAAGAACTAATCAGCACCAATTTACAAGGTATAACTGAATTTGAAATCTGACAAAAATCCGTGCATTAGTTTTTGAGATAAAGTTATTGCGGATATTGTAAAAAATGCACCTACCTGTCAAGTAATTTACACTAATTTATAACGAGATATAAAAGAATCTAAAATTTTGTTAAATTCTGTGCATTAGCTCTTGAGATAGAGCACCTACAAAATTTGTGTTACAAAGAGACAGACAAAGCTTTTTAAAAATAGTCAAATCGTGTTCAAGACTTTCTAAACATATAAATCGGTCGAAACCCGGATGACAAAATTTTCATGAATCCAATACTTTCTTCTTGTAAAGATAGTAGAAAGTAAAAGAACTAAAAAAAAAAAAAAAAAATCGTTAACAGAGAGAGAAAAGTAATACTAGTTTGGTTAAAGCCAATTTTTGAATTGTTTATATTTTATAATTGTTAAATAATATTTATATTGCTGTTGTGCTGTTATGCTTAAAATTGTCTTACTATGCGTCGGCGTCCCCGACAAAAGCTCTTAGTTTATTTTATTTCATTTTTATATTCTCCATTTTTTTTTAAAGAAAAATAAAACTCTGCGTGATCTGCGAATCATAATCAAATGTGTTTCAAAATTTACCTTCCCCTTAATTTCGTTTTTCCATCGTCCATGTATGCTGTGTACATGAACCGCAATAATTAACTTTTTGGACTCCGGCGTCTCTTACACAAATTTTATTCGGTCGGCACCACTTTTATAAAAGAAGTTTCCTTCAAGTACACAATTTTAAAAATGCTAAGATTAAGTAAGGAAATTTTATTATCCTTTATTACAAGTGCCAAAAACAAATTTTGAAAGGAAAGATGGTGTCGCCACAGCAGTGACAACGGAATGCAAAGAGTTAAATAACTTTATGCAATAGTGGATAAGGATTTTAATGAGTTACTGTCACTTTCAACTAATTTCTTGCTATTACATTTAAAAAATCCGTGAATGTGCTAGAAATTTTTGCGTGAAATAATATTTTTTTGAGAACAGCCCCAAGAGTTTAAACTTAAAAATTCTGAATTAAAAAATATTTTTTTTCTTAACCTTTAAGGCTATCTCTTATGCTTGTTCTATCGGGGAACTTGGATGAAGATCTCCTGCGTTTCGACCAATGTCCGCTAAATGAAGAAAAAAAAACTAAACCCACCCCCCCCACACACACACACATCGAACAATTTACGTCTTTCCTCTTTTGATTGTCAATACACAAACTTTAACTGCTTAATTTTTCTGCCCTGTTTGTTATTTTGAATTCTAGTGACATTAAATAAATATTGACATCTAAATATTCTCCCCCACCCCCCACAAACAAACAATGACAGAGTGACAGAGGCAGTAAATACCAAATACTCACATATATCAATTTTTAAAAGAAACTACCAGGAGAAAAAAAAAACGAGCTTCAGAGAAGTAAAAATATCTGCATAAAAAAAGAACCTGGAATAAACATTAATATATATTGCTATGGAAGTATTATTTCATTTGTCCAATTAAATCCACTGTTGCAAATGTAATATTTCATTTATTTATCTCCCTGATTCACATATTGTTCATTAACAACGAACAAATATTCATTCAAAACCACTGAACCAGATTGAAGATAAAACAAAACAAACAATATCATTTGCTGTCGGCAACTACATGAGAAAAACCAGCTGTATCATATTTATCGCCCGTCATCTGAACCTGAACACCGAAACTATCACTTTTTCCCCTTTTGAAAAACCGTTTACGCTGAGAGAAATCACAGCGTAATACCATGGTAATACCATGATAGTATCATGCTTATCGAAAACTGAGGGTTCGGTTAATATCACGGTTCAAGCTGGGAGAATCTTGAGGAGTAATCATGGTTTACGGTTCAAGCTGGGAGAATCTTGAGGAGTGATCATGGTTTAGGGTAAGACGTATCATGATGATCGAAACCGATTATTCAGTATTTAATGTCATCATGGTTTAATGGTTTAGGCAGGGATAAAATACTCCATTAGTATCATTGTCATCGTAATAACCTGCAGTTTAGAATGGTAGAATTTTGAGTACTCGAAGTTGAAAAAGCGCCGATTGCAGTTTAATGAAAAAGTATGATAATCGTGGTTTGCATCACGATTATGATAATCGCGGTTTATACCACGATTATGATAATCGCGGTTTACACCACGATTATGATAATCGCGGTTTACATCATGATTACGAGAATCGTGATGTACCATTGTATAGGATTTTTTTATATCGTCATCGCGATTTATAATTTATATCGATTGTATCGGTTTTATCGATGTATCGCCCAGCCCTATTCAGAGGTGATTCTATTCCAAATTTTCTGAAAATTTAAGGCATTAGGTTCAGAAAATTATGAAAAATCGGTCATCAGTTCAACAGAAAAATATCGCGAATTTCGATAAATGGTCGCCAATCACCGAAAAAAATCAATTTCGTAAATCGTTCGAGGAAAAAATCGGCAATTTCGTTGCAAAGGATTGCGAATGAAACGTAAATTTTGTCAAAGGATCGCGCAAAAAATTGAATTTCGTCAGATCGCGAAAAAAAAACAAACTCGAAACTCATCAAAGGATCGTGAAAAATGCAAATTACATCAAAGGATAGCAAAAAAAAAACCCCGTAAATTTCAACAAAGGAACAAGAAAAAAACGCAGGTTTCGGCAAAGGATCGCGAAAAAAAGCGAATTTCATCAAAAGATCGGGAATAAACGCGAATTTAGTCAAAAGGCCGCTGAAAAAACACTAATTTCATCAAAGGATCGTGAAGAAACTTGCATTTTGTCAAAGGATCACGGGAAAATGCTCGTTTTGTCAAGGAAAAAATGCGAATTTCGACAAAGGATCGTGAAACGACGCGTATTTCGTCAAACGATCACGAAAAAAAAAAAACGCAAATTTTGTCAAAGAATCGGGAAAAACATGCGAACTAGAATCGTGAGAAAACGTGAATTTCGCCAAAATATCACGAAAAACGCGATTTTCGTCAAAAGGGAGCGAAAAAAGTCTAGTTTCGTCAAAAGATTGCGGATAAAACGCGAATTTCATCAAAGGGCTGGAGAAAAAAGTGGGAATTTCATCAAAGGGTCTCGATAAAAAATGATACGGCTTCTTTAGAAAACAGCACACACACACAAATATCTATATTTATTATTATAGGTATAGCAGGGGTGATTATGTTCCGAATTTTCCGAAAAATTAAGGCAGTCATTTTCGAAAATTAAAAAAAATCGGTCATAAATCCGAACAAATTATATCGCAAATTTCGACAAATGTTCGCCGAAAAAAACAAATTTCGTCAAAGGATCACGGGAAAAATGCGAATTTCGTCAGAGAATCGCGAAAAAAAAACAGCAAATTTTGTCAAAGGATCGCAGAAAAACAACAAATTTCGTCAAAGGATCGCGAATAAATGGGCAAATGATCGAGAAAAAACGGCAAATTTCATCAAAAGATCGCAAAAACGGCAAATTTCGTCAAAAGATTGCGAAAAATCGGCAAATTACGTCAAAAGATTGCGAAAAATCGGCAAATTACGTCAAAAGATTGCAAAAAATCGGCAAATTACGTCAAAAGATTGCGAAAAATCGGCAAATTACGTCAAAAGATTGCGAAAAATCGGCAAATTACGTCAAAAGATTGCGAAAAATCGGCAAATTTCGTCAAAAGATTGCGAAAAATCGGCAAATTACGTCAAAAGATTGCGAAAAACCGGCAAATTTTGTCAAAAGATTGCGAAAAATCGGCAAATTTCGTCAAAAGATTGCGAAAAATCGGCAAATTTCGTCAAACGATCGCGAAAAACCGCAAATTTCGTCAAAAGATTGCGAATAGACGGCAAATTTTGTCAAAAGATTGCAAATAAACCGCAAATTTCGTCAAAGGGACGCGAAAAAAAACATAGTTGGTGCCAGGAGTGGATTCCCCCCCTTTTTTCTCCCTCCTGTTGTAACCTTTCAGAAAATTTGCTGTGAATTTCAGATTTTTTTTTACTCAGAATTACCCCTTTTCCAGTTTCCCCTTTTCAGAAAATTTGCTGTAAATTTCAGATTTTTTTTTTTTTTTTTTAAATTCAGAAACACCCTCGAATTTTGCGGTTACTTTTTGCAACAGACTGATGAAATTTACAGTTTTCCTTCGTCTGATCGATGAATTTACATCACGTCAGTTTGTCATGTCAGTATTAATACAGGCATGACAAAATAATTATGTAAATCTTTAAATAGCACGTAAAATATCAGTGGGTTTTAGATTTTTTTTCTCCCTCCCAAGTAGCTCAACTCCCCTCCATTTATAAATGTTGGTAGGGACACTCCCCTCCTAGGAAAAATTGAATTTCAAGCCCTGCATGCATTATAATTTTGATTGCATTATTACATTAAAATTACCGTTTAAAAATGTAAAAAAGTAATGACCAGAAATCCACAAAATCCACAGAACCTCTGGTCCCAAGTGGTGCAAATTTGAAAGAGTCTACTGTAGTAGCATCATAGAGAAGGATAGCAATGTTTTATTTGTGAACAATGTGTTAACTGTGTTTTGTGTACTAATGTTTACCATCAATCATTTTTGGTAAAAGAAAAATCTGTTGCCAAACACTGTAATTTAATGACAACACTTAGGTTCATATTTAAGCAAATTGATTATTTTGAATGATAGAGGCGTTTGGCAGCTACAATGATTAGTGCTAATATCATGAATTTGCTTGATGATAATTTTAAGACTTTATTTTTATGTCACTTTTTAGTAGGGTGTCAACGATTTAAATCAGTTGATTTAAATCAGCGATTTAAATCATGATTTTAATCAAGTGATTTTTTTTAAAAAAAATCATTGATTAAAATCAAAAATTTTTTAAATGTTTAAAATGATGTAAAAAAGTATTCAAATCTAAGATTAACATAATTTGGAAAGTTTCTACAGGTATTGTGACTTATGAATACAAAAAACAAAGCTTTAAATAATTGTTTTGAAGCGTAATTCCTGAGTATTGTGAAAAATTTAAGTACAGTAAGTTTGTAAAAAGCATGGTTTTTTATCTAACAAAGATAAAAAGCGTTTAATTTTAAAATGATATTTAAATCTAATATAACTTACAATGTCATCATTTCGTTTTAATAATCAAGTTATTCATTCTTTTATATACAATAAACATAGCAATAGAGTGTCAATGATTTTAATCAATTGATTTAAATCACATATTTTCTGATTTTAAAAAATAGTGTGAAAAAGCATTAGAATCAGTAATGGAAATTATCACTAAATCACTTGTAAAAAATGTAATATTTGTTATTGTTAATTGTAACAATATTAAACTGCGTAAAAAGAAGTATTACACATTTAAAAAACATCTAACTAAATGTCAAATAACTTCAAAACATTATAATCCCAGCAGCAGAATTTTTTTCTGCAGTCTGCAACACAAGTAGAAACTTTAAAAACAGTCTGCAGAACTTAAGGACAAACGCCCTCTTTCCAATCCGTCATGCACTCAATCCCCCCCCCCCCCCCTCAGTATTTGTGATTAACATAAAAGCAAAGTATTTTTTTAAATAATTTACCTTTGTCTTTAAAAATTTTAACACCACTACCTGAAAAATCTTTCATAAAATTTGTCAAAATTTCTGTGTAGTTAGAAAACAGAATAACAGTAAAAATAACATATGAACACCAATTTCTAAAATTATTGAAAAGATTGATACAATGTGATAATATCAAAAATTATATATAGATATGATAATACAGGGATGAAAGTGCACTAAAGCCACTTTAAAGCAGCAAAAATCTTAATTTTGTAGCAGTAAAATCCATTTTTGTAGGTTAGCAGTAAAATCCATTTTTGTAGCAGTAAAAATCTAATTTTTTAGCAATAAAAGCTGTTATTGGAGCAGATTGAAATTCTTAGAAAATGAAATTTGAGTAATTCATGCAAATACTATAAGTAATTCTAATGCAATTGTTTGATTTAGCAATCTTAGCTAGCTGTGCAATTCAAAATTTAACATGCTTTCACTCAAAACATGGTTAACTAATATTTAACCTGCCACTCAGCTGTAAAAAAAATCTCGTGAAAACATCAATTGTTGCAGCAAATTTTCCCGCGATGCTTTGGCAGAATTCAACTTTTTTCCCTCGATCCTTTGGCAGAATGAGCGTTTTTTCGCGATCTTTCGATGATATCTGTTTTTTTTATCGCAATCTTTTGACGATGTCTGCGTTTTTTTATCACGATCTTTTGAAGATGTTCATGGATTTTTTTTTTTTTTTTGTGATTTATCAACAATGTTCGCAATTTATCGACGATGTTCGCGTTTTTTTCGCGATCTTTTGACGAAATTCGTATTTTTTTTGCCGATCCTTTGAAAAAAAATTTGCATTTTCTCCGTGGTCTTTTGACGATATACGTGTTTTTTCGCGATCCTTTATCGAAATCCGCATTTTTTAGTGATCTTTCTTCGTTTTTTCCCGTGTTTTTTCAACGAAGTTCGCATTTCTTTTGCGATGTTTTGATGAAATTCGCGTTTTTTTCCACAATCCTTTGACAGAATTCGTGCTGTTTCCCGGATCATTTTTTTAAAATTAACGTTTTTTCCCAATCATTTGACGAAACTCATTTCCCCGCCATGCTTTGTGGAAAGTTGCTATTTTTCCGCAGCCCTTTGATGAAATGGGCTTTTCTTCAATCTTGTAACAAAATATTTTCCATCTTTTAACAAAATTCGCCTATTTTCCATGACCTTTTGACGAAAATCTTGTTTTTTAGCGATCCTTCGATAAAATCCACATTCTTTCTGCGATCCTTTGATGAAATTAGTGTTTTTTCCACGATTCTTTGACGAAATTAGTGTTTTTTCCTCAATCCTTTGATGAAATTTGCATTTTTCTGCAATCCTTTGACGAAAGTTGCTATTTTTCCGTAACCCCTTGAGGAATTTCGTGTTTTTTTTCGCGATCATTTGACAGAAGTTGCATTTTTCTGTCAGCCTTTGACGAAAGTTGCTATTTTTCCGCAGCCTTTTGATGAAATTGATGTCTCCTTCTTGATCTTATGACAAAATTTCGTTTTTTCTTCGCGATCTTTTGACGAAATTTATATTTTTTCACGATCCTTTGACGAAATCGGCTATTTTAACTGCAAACAATTGACGAAATTGTTTTTTCGGCGAACATTTGTTCAAATTTGTGATATTTATGTCCGAATTTTCGGACTAATGACCAATTTTTTTTTATTTCTAAAGAAATCACCCCTACGAGGCTTGATTCATTTAATAATGGGCGTTTCACGATCGCGTGTCTAGTTTTCTCCGTGAATTATTTATATTTTAAAGGGAATCGGAGCTTTGTCAATTGCATGTAGCGTGGATCGTATTATTATGGCACATGGCAAATAATTTCTAACAAACTTTTTTTTTCAAAAATTTTAACCGTTGAAAAATAGTCTGCAGACCTTCTCAAGAGTCTGTGACGTGTGTCGCAGCGTTGCGCCGATTCTGCGCCCGGGATTATAATATTTAGAAGCTATTCAAATATTTTAATGTTGTGGGGAAAAAAATCTGATTTAAATTTCAAAAATACAATTTTTGTAATCTGTTTATAAATTATGTGTGAGTTTGCTGTATACATTGCTACAATTTTTGATCAATTTGATATACATACGCTTTAGAACCTGTGTAAAATTACTGGCTGCTTTATGAATTTATCAAACTATTATTTATCACCTTTTTCAAAAATGTAGATTGTGTTCTTAATTAAACAGTTAATTGTTTAATAATTACAAAATTTAATCTGTATCATCAATTTGAAAATAAATGCAATTTATCAATAACTTTAAAATATAAGCAGTATTTAATATTGGTTTACATAATTATTACAAAATATTAATGCACATAATTTTGTATGTTACTAAAGAAATTCTTAATTTGCAGTTTTTTGTAATTTCTATAATTACATAATTAAAATTTTATTAATTAAAGCAAAAAAACATAGATTATATTATTAATTGGAGGGTTATTCATTTTTGAAATGCTTAATTCTTGATAGATGTTTAATATTTTAACACAGGGAAAAAAATAAAATAAATCTGATTTAAATAAAAAAAATCTGATTTAAATAAAAATCCGATTTTTTTTTATTTTTTTACACCCTACTTTTTAGATGTCATATCTATTATTTGTTCCTTTTCTGGCTAGATAAAGAGGAATCTGTAAACTTTCATCATTACTGAAAGTAAATCATCATGTGCTTTTCCCCTATAGCGTCCTTTAAAAAAGCTTGGCACAGTTCATGCTTCAGAAAGTAAGATTTCTTGCCGAAAAATATGCAATATGAAAATAAATCTAATTAACTTATGTTTGTTTATATATATATATATAGGGTAGATGTGCCAGTAATGGACACCCTTAAGGAATTTCTTTAAAAATTATTGTTTTATTAATAGTTATAATTATTATATTCCAGTTTTTTCAATATTATATTAATCTATCAACAATATTTAACCATTCTTATAGCCTCATTTCCCCATATGAATAGAAATTTAATTTTAATTAACAGAAATATATCAAAACACCCAAAGCCCAGTAATGGACACCCTCTGGCCCAGTAGTGGACACCCTCTGTTCCAGTAATGGACACCCCATAAAAAGTAATAAATATAATTGTTTTTATGACTGTATTTAGAACCAGAATTTAATGAATACATACTAATGAAACAAAGTACTAGTTATTTTAAATAAATTAAACAATTAGGATACCAGTAATTAATAAAATATAAATTTATGATAATCATTTATTGTTTGCATCAATTATTGTAATTATCAGAAGATCGATGTTTTAATTATTTTAGATGGATAATTTAAAATACTAAATATCAGACAATTACAGCTATCAAATTATTGAAACAGTGGTGGATTTAAAAGGTAATAATAATAATAAAGTTTTGGAATATTAATGTTTAGTTTTGTGCCACTATTTTTAATAATCTTCCAGAGATTACTTGATATATCATTTATAATAATTAATATTACAAATATGAAAGAAATGATATTGTGAGTTGAATATTTTAAATACTAAATAAAATAATTCCAAAACAAAAATGTAGAACTGATGCTTGAGGCCACTGATCTGCAGATTTACTAGTTTCATGAATATTACCTATAACTTTCATTAATAGTATTGCATTTTTTTTTTTTTAACAAGGAAACATTTAAGACAGAAAATGGATTTTTAATAGCTTCTGTAACTTAATTGTTTTTATTTAAACGGAGAGGGATTAAGCCCTATGAGACCCTCTCTGACTGTGCTCTTAAACTGTATTTTTCTGCTTCCTGGCTGGTTTGATTGCCAGATTATAAAATATGTGAGGTATGTACTACATGAAAAAAATAAATAAAATATTGAAATTTTATTAATCACATAAAATAACTTAAAAGCAGCTATTTATAAAAGTTTTGGTGTTATTACATTTTGGTAAGTATAATTTAAAAATTAAATTTGATTATTTAGGTTTGTAGTTAAGTCAAAATATTTTATGCACTATAAACATTACTGAAATTGCATTTTTAGCAATGTCTACATGGGGTGTCCATTACTGGAAAATGACTAATTAACCATCCCAGTAATGGACACCCCCTCTTAAAACCTTAAAAATAAATTAAATTTAGTAAATGGCCGTTAGTATATAATATTCTAAGTTTCCTATTGCTACCCAAACAAAAACATTCAAATTTTGCAAGAAAATAAACAATATATAAATTAATTAAACGAAGCCAACGCTTAGCCTCTTCATTAAGATTTTCACAGAAAAACAGTGAAACTTTGAAACATTATTTTCTGCTTCTTGATTGGTTTGATTAAAAGTGTAAACAATAGCCCAGTTTTATAAAACATGCAAGGGGGTATTATAAAAAAAATAATTAAAGCTAAATATTTATTAATTATTTTTTTATGAACCAAAAACATCAAGGGGTGTCCATTACTGGCACATCTACCCTATATCTATATATACATGTAACACTTTTATATAGATTAACCTTTTTTTATATACAAATAACTTCAGTTTGTATATAAAAATAGAGAAATGGCTTCTTCATATTGAATAAATTGTATAAATGTTGAAAAAATTTACTTTTGTACATGAAGTGAATAAATAGTTTGCAAGAAAATATATTGTCAAATTTTCTTTTCTCACCAAGGTCCTATACTGGAAAAATACCGTAAATCCCATTGTTTGGTGATAGATTTTGTTTATCAAAAATGCACTTTGGAAAAAAAAAAAATCAAGTAGGTACTATCGAATAAATTATGTGCATAACTGTGAGAAGATATAAATTGATTCAATTGAAAATACTAAGCTGACAGTGAAAATATAATTAATAAATATACCCTTAATAAATGTTAAAGACACTTTAGAAGAGAATTATTTCACATTTCAAAAGCTGATTAAATAGGTAAAAAATCTAAGAATTAATAAGTAAAAGGAGTACTAATTTTGTATGATTCAAAGGGAAAAACTGTTTTCAATTCAAAAGCATGATGGTAGTTTCAGAAATGTACCTCAATCGAAAACTATCACGGTGTACTATCACGGTATATGACACTTTCCAAGAAACGAGATGAGAAAGAATTAAAAGATGCATTAACAAAAAATCAAATAAAAGGTCAAAATTTATATAAAGTAATAAAATGCGTTTATAAGTAAATTTATTCTTAATAAGGGTATAAATATTAATCGCGAAACTTCCTGTCATATCAAAACAGACAAGAACGAGTAGTAAAGACAACAACATAGAACAAAAGAGTAACATTCTTTACAGCAAAATTAATTAATGAGATTGATAAGCATGACACTCTACGCTTTAAACATGTATTAAGCATTTCAAAGATTTTCTAACAATCTGAATAATGTTTTAACTCACATCATCCCATTTTATGAATTTGTTTCCTTCACGTAAACTCTTGGGCACTGATATCGGCTTTAACTGACTTACATGCACGCCTGATTTAGCTCCAGCCATTTTGAGACATTGGGAAAGGAGCAGCAGGTAATTGTTACAATTGTTCAACAAACATCATAATCACACCGCTAAAAGCAGCAAAACACTGCGTAATCTAATATTAAAGAGATCTAATCAGCCGAAATCCATAAAACCCAGCTGTCAGCTAGCAGTCTTAACAACACACTGAGTTGAGTGGTTGTAAGCTTACCAATACAAAGATTTTTTTTTCAAAGAGTTTGAATGGATGTGACTCTATGTAGAAGCGAAGATTCTTCATACATGTAGTCAAATTCGCTGAAACGATTGGTCAGTTTTACTTTCCACTTTCTCAGCAGTAAGTAATTTAAACATGATGAAAATAAAATGAATACAACAAATTCCGTATTTGAAGAAGATCTTGTAAATGTTAAACGTAGAACTCGACGTAGAAGGTCGGTGGCGGATTCCATTCCCAACTTCCCTGGTTGTGTTGTCCATTTCTTTGTGATATTGCAAATCTGTCTTGGGTGACCTGCTCATTAATTTGAGTCCTCGAAATTAAGTATAAGTGTCGAATATATGTATATAACCATTGACGATACCAAGGGAAGGGAAGACAGGGGCTATCCCGAGTACAGGATTTGGGAGGGCGCAAAAAGAGGGCTTACTTAAAGTATGAAAACAAAGGAAAGATGAATTTGTGCATGTGGAGATCTTATTTTTACTTTGCATAACTGTAAAAATTTACTTTTGCCAGGTCATGCACAGAAACAAAAGGAGGAAAAATGTTTAACCGTGAATAAGTCAGCTTTCAACCCCCCCCCCCCCTTCTTCTTTCCATTTGCAATTGACCACCACGTTTAAAGGATCTGCCCGTCTCCGTATTATGTTTTCCACATGTCGCTTTTTCTGCCCAGGTGGCTTATTTAACTTAAATTAATAATGCTGGTTGCTACTTTTGAGACATTGTCTGTATTACTTAAAGCAGTGGTTCTTAACATGGCCGAAACTAGGGGAGGGGACAAAAGGGGCATGTGCCCCAGGCGACAGAACGGGAGGCGAAGGGGACGGCAAAGGAAGAGTTTGTTTGTCGTTTGATACAAGAATGTGAACAACATATGAAATTTGGATAAAAATGTTTTCAGCCGGAAAATCAAAGAGGAAAACTAGACCAAATGCATTAAAATTAACAAATTCATGTAGATAAAAAGATTCGTTTACAATACAAGATTGCAAATAAATAAGAAAAATGAACCAATCTCTTGGGCTATTTTTATTCTCCCATTCCAAATATACCATGTATATACCTTCTATCGTGGAAATCACTTCCTGTGTAGGAAGAATCACTAACATTTTTTCAAAGGTCAGTCTCTACTTATTTCTTTTTAACACCTTCCGGGAAGGATAATTTCCAAGCGATTCCCTCACTTTTCTATTAAGTGAAAAGTTTTATGAAGGCTGTTCAATATTTTTTTTTTCTCGCTGAGCAGCGTGGAGCTTTCTTTCTTTTTTTTCTTCTTGCTATGAGCGAGGTCAGGTGACTAAACAGGGACAATAAAAACAAAAGGAGGAGAGGAATGCACAAAGTAAAATACTTAATAAAACCTTTTTATGTACAGTCAAAAATTTCGCGCAGGGCACCATGGCTAGATAAACCGCCCCTGCCTATCTAAAATGATTTTTTCTCATTTTTTTTTTCATTTCTATGCGTTTTGCCATCGTAGGATGCAACTGGAAAATGCCGCCGTGTTAACTTTTTGATACAATTGTTTTTTGCATCCAGGTCCACTCTTAAAGAGGGCGAGGTTGGGCGACTGACTGGGATACTAAAAACAAAAGAGTGGAAAATACGCAAAATAAAATACTTAATAAAGAAAAAAAAATAATTTTTTTAATGCGTTTGGTTTACATTCTTGGATCAATCCATTCCATTACCTTCTTGGATCCATTCTTGTTTCATGCTCTCGAAGCTGGTAGACGGGAGGTGCTGGGTTCGATCCCAATCGCGCCCGTCGGCCTAATCGCTCGGAGTTTTCGTGGTTTTCTTCGAGCCATGGATTTCCATGCGTTAATACGGGTTAGGTTCCCTTAGAAAGACGCCCACGAAGGGCACTCCCCCCTCGGGCCTATATCCCTAGTGCAGATAATCGGCCGTCAAAAAATCAACCATCAACCATTCTTGTTTCAAAAGACAAACAAACTTTTCCTTTGGCGCCATTTCGCCTTGCGTTCTGTCGCCCGGGGTACAAGCCCCCTCAGTCCCCCTACTATAACTTTAAATAGTTATTCAATTTTAATTAATTCTAGGTTGAATAGATACATATGAACACTTTCAAGGGCACTATATATATATATTTTTTATATTTGAAGAAATATGGCCATTATGAATATATTCTGTAAGAAAATATATATATATATCTTTAGTTTAGCAGAAGGAGGTGATTCATTTTTGAATCACCACGCACCCAGAAAAGACTCTATATTAGAATATTTGTTCTGATTGATTGTCCTCTGAAATTAGTAAAGTTATAGAACAAAGAGATAAAAATTCTTCAGTAGCAAATACTTTTTGATATATACGTAATGTATATATGCAGATTTATTCCTATTTATACACAATATTTATCAAAATATTTGTTTTGCTCATAAAAAAAATAAAGTAAAAAAGATATAAATGTTTCAGATATAACATCCAATAAATATCAAACATGAAAATTTTATAGCTTGAAAAGAGAAAGTATTTAATATGAAAATGTAATATTAAAAAAATTCCCATAAAAATATATTTTTTTAAATGATAATTCCTTCTTTTTGATGGTATAATTTTATTTTTTAAGTGCCACTCTTTCACCAAATATATTGCTAAATTATTAATATTTATATACATTACGTATAGCTTATATTTATTAATAAGTAGGTATTATTATATAATAGAAAAAAAACATTTAAGAAACTGAAATAGTATGTATTATTAAATATTGAAAAACAAATAAAAACTAAATAGTATAGTATAAACTAAAACAAAAAATATGTACTCTAAAAATTATTTATGGAACTTTTCAAAGTAACTAATTCCTTCTTGTTGAAGGCATAATGGTTAGCATCGAGTTAGCATACAATTTCAGTAGTGCTGCCATCTAGTGATAGAAAATGCTATATGCGCAGTGGTTTAAAAATGAACCATCAGTGTCAAAATTATTAAAATAAGATAAAAGAATATGCATATAAATTAGACATTTATGCTTGAAATAAATATTAAGAGTGCAAATAACAATTAAAAAGCTAAATTTCAGAACTTCCATGCATCTGTATACTCAAAATTTAGCAAGATCTCCATACTACAACATCCTGGTCTGAAATAAAAAAATTATTCTTACTGAAAAGATTGTTTTGTATAGTGCTGCCATCTTCAGAATATTATACAGACTAAAAGATATACTGATTTTCAAATTTCCAGGAAAAATTAAGGGGACGAGGGACCTTAAAAATATTTTTTTGTTTTTTTGTAAATTTCACCTTAAATATTATTCAAAGATACATTATATGCATTATGGCATGCATTTATTAAAAAAAAAATTTTTTTAGCGTCATTTTTGAGAAAAAAGTGGAATTTTACGCGTCGTTTTAGAAATCTCTGAAATGCCCCATGCGTGTTCCATATCAATGAAAATCCCCAATATTTCTTATAAAAGTTTGGTTTATATATATAAATAAAATTGTGCATCGAATTTTATATATTTGAATATAAAGATTTCAAAAAAAATTGAAAAATTTCAGAATTTTTCAATTTTTTTCTCTTTTTTTGTAAATTTCACTTTAAATATTACTCAAGAGTACATTATATGCATTATGGCATGCATTTCTCACAAAAAAAATTAAAAAAAAATTTATTTTTGAGAAAAAAATAGCATTTTACGCGTCGTCGTAGAAATCTTCGAAATGCCCCCCGCGCATTCCATATCAATGAAAATCCCCAATATTTTTTATAAAAGTTTGATTTATATATATAAATAACACTGTGCATCAAATTTTATATATTTAAATATAAAGGTAAAAAAAAAAAAATGAAAATTTTCGAAAAAATTTCTAAATTTCAAAATTTTTCGATTTTTTTTTTTTTTTTTTTTTTTTTTTGTAAATTTCAATTTAAATATTACTCAAGGGTACATTATATGCATTATGGCATGCATTTATCACAACAAAAAATTAAAAAAAAAATTTATTTTTGAAAAAAAAAATGGCATTTTACACGTTGTCGCAGAAATCTTCGAAAAGCCCCTGCACATTCCATATCGATGAAAATCCCCAATATTTTTTTATAAAAGTTTGGTTTATATATATAAATAATTCTGTGCATCGAATTTTATATATTTGAATATAAAAGTATTAAAAAAAAAAAACAATTTTTTGAAATTTTTTCGAAAACTTTTTTTAATTTTATAAATTTTTTAATTATTTTTTTTTACCTTTATATTAAAATATATAAAATTCAATGCACAGAATTATTTATACATATAAACTAAACTTTTATAAAAAATATTGGGGATTTTCATTGATACGGAATGCGCTTGGGGCATTTCGAAGATTTCTAAGACTAATGGAGTTCTAATGGAGTAAAACTCCATTTTTTTTTCAAAAATAATTTTTTTTTATTTTATTTATTTATTTATTTTTTTTTTTGATAAATGCATGCCATAATGCATATAATGTACCCCTGAATATTATATAAAGTGAAATTTTCAAAAAATAAAGAATTGATTTTTAAGGTTTTTTAAGGTCCCTCGTCCCCGGGAATTGTTAAGCTGTCATAAAATAATGAAAATAGGGGGTTCAGAATTGAATCACCGCCCCTGAAAGGATTTTAAATAAAAGATTTTACATTGCCAGCTAGCATGCATGTACACATATTTGATATACTGATACGATCTGTTGATATGGTGTCAAGGTTAATTTTACAGTTACCACAATTCGTTTTAGTCCAAGAGCCGACAGCACAAAAACCTATGTTATCAAGCACAAGAAAAAAACCTTTATTTTATCGGAGAGTAGAAGTAGGGGAATCCAATGATCCATGTCTGCCGGAAGTGAAGTGGTGCATTAGCCAAAACTTAACACCACCAGTGGTTGACTCGTAGGTTTGTCATTGTGTTTGTCCTACAACTATTCTCCATGTTTTCATACCTTTGTTTGTAGAACAAACGGAATGATAAACCTACGAGTCAACCACTGGTGGTATTAATTTTTGGCTTATGCACCACTTCATTTCCGGCAGACATGGATCATTAGATTCCCCTACTTCTACTCTCCCATAAAATGAAGGTTTTTTTCTTGTGCTTGATAACATAGGTTTTGTGCTGTCGGCTGTTAGACTATTAGCTGTTGGTAATATAATTAATAATATTTTATAGTTAAAAAAGTTTGAATACCCAGATATTTATAAGTCCAGACGAAGATGTTTCTTTCGAGTGCGTGGTGGGTTAAGGCAAACATTTGTATCATTTTTCTTTCTCGTTCAACAACTGGTGTGTTGTTTGCAGTGGCATAACTACGTTTTTTGTCGCCCGGGGCAAGAAGAAATTTTGCGCCCCTCCCCCCTAAATAAAAAAATAACCACATAATTTTTCCTCACGACGAAAAAGAATCAATCTTCAATCTTCATCGTTTTTAGGGATTCAGCTAATTTTACTCAAACACACGAAACTAAAATACATGGAACCCGATTATAGAAGATATCTAGTGTTTGGCAATACTGAATTTGAATGGGAATTTAAAAACTTAACGGAACGTTCTAGTATATTACTGTTGTTTTAAGCGTATGGGAGTAGCAACATTGAAAATAAATTAAAAAAAAACACATTTGCTAAAACACCTAAATGACGCCAAATTATGGGGGAAAAATCTCCTGTTTCAAAACAGTAGCCATCCTAGAACTTCAAATTGCTATACTTATCCATTTTTTAAGATAGAGGGAAAAAAAATGTTCTTGAATCCTTCTATCAAGAAATAAATTTACATATATATATACTTTTAGTTTGAAATATTTAAGGGACCGCCAATTTGAAACAGGATGGAGGATCAAGATGTCCAGCGAATTTGATCAATATCTTAATAAACTCTTAACATATGTTCAATCACATCTAAATCGATTTATCGAGCGCAGTCGCATGACCAGTGTTGCCACTGGGCTACTTTTTTTAAATTCAGATTTCTTGATTGGTACCACTTTGTTGAAATGGTAAAATTCGCCTTATTTAATGACATATTAATTAAGGAGAAAGCAAGGGGAATTTTACCATTTCAGAAAAGTGGTGCCAATCAAGAAATCTAAATTTTAAAAAAGTAGCCCGCTGGCAACACTGCGCATGACAATGATCAGATATCCATAGAGAGAGATACATACTATATATATAGATGAAAGAGATAAGAATCAAAATTCTTTTAAAATTCAGAATTTAAATTAAAATCCTTAAGTTATTTTTTCTAATTTTAAATCTTATATTCTAAAATCCGTTTTACCCGTTGTAACTTTGTTTCCCAGCATAACATTTATTACGTTCACCAGTAACTTAAGATAGAAAATGCTAGCGTTTGGACAATGGAGGATATTCCATCTCCGTTTTGATCACGTGATCAAGGTAAAAACTTCTAGCGTAAAGAAGGGAAGGCTTTGTAGACGTGTAATGTAAATCCCCGCTTGCCAATGAAACAGTTCATGAGGCGAAGCAGTAGCATCTCCCCTTCTTATCAGTTAGAAGTTCCTTGGGTAAATTACCGATATCACGTGACTTTTTTCAGCCTCGAACCCATATTTGGAATATCCTCCATTCTCCTTCACGTGTGGTTAAAGCCATGTACATCACAGATCCCGGGAATGGGCTATATTCCAAATCGGGGTTCGAGGCTGAAAAAAGTCACGTGGTACCGGTAATTTACCCAAAGAACTTCTAACTGATAAGAACTGCTTTCCGCATGAACTATTTCACTGGCTGGCTGGCTCCTTACATTACGTATACGGATTCTTCTCTTCTTTACGCTAGAAGTTTTTACCTTGACCACGTGATCATAACGTAGATGGAATATCTTCCATTGTGCGGGTCTTGATCACATATCAATCAAGAGCTAATTAACCTAAACTAAATATTCCTCCCAAGTTGATACCTTCGCCCCCTACTGGAAAATATTATAAGCTCAACATTAGCAAGAACTCGCACGAAAAAGATTAGATTTTGCCCATTTGAGATGCCTGCACAACCTACGGCCAAGTAAATCCCGAAATTGACGTAAATGGCTCGTGGGACATCCGATTGAACTCGCAGAGATTATTGTAAGATGCAGTAATGAAATAAACGAGTTCGGTCCACAAAGAGGTTCCCTAGTCAAATTCTTTCTCCCTTTAATCTCCCAGTTTTTCCTTACATAGATAGATATAGATATAGTTTTCTCTAATGCATATGCGCTGAATTTAAGTATATATCAAATATATTTAACTTTTAAAACGGCGAAAACAGCTCTTTGTACAGGGAGTATTCGGAATACTGAAAACCCCTACTTTGTTTTTTATACGATTTAAGAACGGAAAATTTGGGTAGGTCGCCCATATTTCATTCCTTGGCTTTTCTGAATGCCAATTCGACGGAAAAATGGAATTTCCAATACAGAAGAAATAATATCTTTACTTGTTCTTCCAGCTAAATCCATTTAGCATTGGTTCACAGAATCCCCCATTACACGAAAATACTCATATGAACAGTTAAGAACACAAAAATCAGCGTGAAAACCAATCTACAGGGTGATTATAATTAAAGTTTCACTTTCAAAAGGCTGTACAAAAAGAACCACTGGTCAGAATGACCGAATATTTCATGTGGGTAATGCGTGAAGCAATGGAAATTTGTTTTGCGAAAGAAAAAAATCCAAAAGTGGACCGATAGATGACACTGTACTCGTCATAAGATGCTAATTTAAAGACTATGCCATACGGAGACGTAGGCGGCGGGGACTTGTGCCGGAGATTCGTTTTGAAAGAGATAAATTGGAAAAGGGGTTTTTAGCGGTTAGAGATGCGTTCGTAACCATAGATTAACATCCAAGATCGGACACTCCCATAGAGCGTAATGGTAATGCGATTGCGATCGTAGCGCCCTTAGTGACAATGGGGAAGAAACTCCCCATCCTTGCAGTATGCTTATTATTGAGTATCTACCTTATTGGGATCTTTCTTTTTTTAATGTCGCATGTTTACGCTTTCGATAGAATCTTACACGGATACATGAACATAGAATAGAAATTCTATTTTATATATCTAATATCTATTCTATGTTCATGCACGGATATATGCTTTTTTTTTTTTTTTTACATGATTAGTGAACAGTTTTAAGTGCAACGAAAGACTAGGTAAAAGTTTCGTCTGGAATGCTATATATCAAAAGCAACGGTGTAATATAAAAATATACGAAATATTGCACTCTACAAGTCCCAGAAAATATCGTAATTATTCCTCTTTGGTAGGAAAATTTGTATAGCCCGTGTTTTATTAATTTATGAAGTTTAACGTATTAAACAATCGTTACAATAATCTTTTAAAATTTATGCATTTTCACTTCCTTACAGATAAAATAAAAATGTTGTTTTTAATGTAAATAACGTACAACCAATTCAATAATATTTATAATATTAACATATAAGAAATAATAATAATAATATTACAGATAGGGAAAAATTCCTTTCGTCAAATTTTTAGAATTGTATAAATCTAAAAGTTAAAAATAAATAGAGGTATTGACATTACACTCAATAAAATTTTATTAGATATGAATAAATTGACACAATACCTGAATTTGATTTTTTATAATTTAATCTTATAAACTTACTTATTTGCATTCTTAACAGAATTTTCTGGCGGTTTTCTTTTATATTATTAGTCTAGTCTAATTATCATTTTGTAAGTTAAAAGTGAACAATACAAGTACGGTAAAAAAAAAAGGCAGCTAAATAAATAAAGCATGCCGTAATGTCCCATCTTGGTCCTTAATCTATGTTCGTAACAGGCCCTGTCTACTCTGCCAAAAACATTTAGGACCCATCGCAGAGGTTCATTTTGAGAGATTCTTTTATATATACATAAATGAATACAGATTTTAATAATTCGCGGTTTGTTTTGAAAAATCAACGGGCGGGTCAGCTAGAATACAGATGAACAACATTCTTTTGATACCAGAAATGTGACTCCAAGTCACCAACAGGACTTTTGATTTATAAATTGGAGGTTAGACAGTTAGAAATCAACCATCAGCGATTGCCAGTGATGGATCTCTCTATTCCCCCCACTTTCAACACATTTCCCCAAAACATTTACACACACACACACACAAAAAGTCAACAATTCTTATTTATTTTCAAAATATGTGAAATAATTTCAATTTAAAGCTTCTCTCAATTTGGCGCCCCCCTATTTAATAATTTTGCGCCTCAATTTAGGTACATAATCATCTTAGGTACCACGTGTGTTGAGCTATCGCTACAAACACTTTCAGAAGCTTTTTCTTTCTTCATTCTTTGGATATAACAAAATATTTTACTAAAGAAAACTTTCACATACAGACACGCATACACAAAAAAAAAACAATTTTTTTTAATTGTCAAAATATGTGAGATAATTTCGTTTTAAACCTCTCTCAATTTGGCGCCCCTTGGCCTCGATGCCCAGAGCGGCTGCTCCCCATGCCCCCCCCCCCCCTCCATAGCCACACCACTGGTTGTTTGTTGTACCACCTGAAACTGCTGTTGGTAGCTATTTCTGTGCTTGTATGGTGGTGGTTGTTTTCTCGTTCCTTTCATTAGCATCTGTCTTGGAGATTTCAGGATTATCTAGTACGGTAGAAGTTTTCCTTGCCACAGGGCAATTTTTTGCCGGCCTTTCATCTGCATCAGTGGTTTCGTTTCAACGATGTCAATATTACTGTGAGAATCTGATTGAGGTTTGTAAAGTCTTTGTCATCGTCACTGTAATCATGACGAAGCTGGTCAATATGTGCAAGATACACCTTGTTGTTAATGTTAACAACCCAAGGTTTGTTATCTTGTGATCTGATTATAGTTCCCCTGCTCCATTCTTGGTTTTTGTGGGAGCGAGCCAGCACTTTTTCATCAGACGTAAAAGTTCTGTTCCTAGTGTGGCATTTGTCATTATACTTTTTCTGAGCACATTGGTTCAGTTCAACATAAGCCTGAGTCCTGGGATGTACACTGTACAAGTGCTAGAGGTGTGCGAATTGGTCTTGATAAAAACAATTCTGCTGGAGAAGGTCCAGTTGTTGAGTGAAGCGTTGAACGATAGCTCATGAGGAAAAAAGAAATTTTTCTGTTCAGTGTGCTATGATATGTAGCATCACAGTTCCTCTTACTTAATGACTTTTTGAATGTCTGCTCAGCTTTTTCAGCCAAGCCGTTAGATTGTGGATGGTAAGTTGGAATGAGGGTATGCATAACTCCATTCGACTTCAGAAACCATTCGAATTCTTCTGATATTAATTGAGAACTGATGTCAGATACTAACTCTAGTGGCACTCCGTATCGTGAAAAAATATGCTGTAGAGCTTCAATGGTGTGTGAAGTCGTAGAAGGCACCTGCATGACCTCTAACCATTTAAAGTGGCTAGTGTCAAATTTTAAAGCTCTAGCCCGATATTTTCAGAGTAACCATGAGTAAAGAGTGTTTTTTAATCATTTCATCTTTTTTAACGTAGAATATTTTAACAAGTGTTGTTAACGAGCTTTTGCGTCTTTTAAAAAACCTAATAACAAATTTCATGTTTTTACCTCAACAGAATCAATGAAATCCGAATGTTAGAACAATTTTCGTTTTTGCAAACCATTAAAGATAGCTTGTATAGAGAAAAAATATAGACTATTTTTAAGCTGAGAATGTCATTATTATTATACTAGACGATTTGAAATCGGTTCAGTGTTCCAAAGTAATCGCGATTTTAGAACGTCTACCGCTCATTTCATCCTTTTTGAATTGAAATATAGTAGAAACTGTTTTGAGCGACCATGTACGTCTTAAAAGTAACATCCATGTCGAATTTCACTTTTCTAGCCTAACAATAAAAAAAAATCGTAATTTAGAACATTTTCGGTTATTTTCACACTTTTAAATTTCGATGTATTTAGAAGCAAGCTAAATATTATCTATTTCAGGGGCAGGTAATTGTGTTTCTGTAATTTTGAATTCACACCAGAATTTTCGAAAAGTTTTAGTTGAAAATAAGCAAATGTGATTTTATAGCCCTTTTTTCACCAAAGCTACAAAAGAAAATTTTTATTCAAAAGTTCTTGTACAGATCGTGATTAAAATTAAGTAGTATAAAATAAGGTTTAAAGGTAACCACCATGTCAAATTTTATGTTTCTAGCTTGAACATATTCAATAGAATTCTAAGTTTGGAAAGTGTATTGCTCTTGCATCTTTTTTAGGGCGGTTACACACATATGAAAGTAGCCTAGTTTTAAGGCGATATTGACATCAGTTTTAGCCTGAAAGAATTTTTAAATATTATTAATAATGCCAAAAACATCACAGAAAACGTAATTTTAGAACTTTTTTTCCCTCCCCCAGCCTCTTAAATTTTTTTTTTTTTTTTAGATACTGTTCTGCGCGAGCATTTACTTTTTAATGGTAACAACCATGATAAATTTCAGATTTCTATCCCGATCAACTCCGAATAAATCATAATTTAGAACTTTTTCCACTCGTTTCACCCTTTTAAATTTCGAATATTTTAGAAACCGTTCTTAGCTGATATATCTTAAAAGTAACCACCATGACAAATTTCACATTCTATCCAATAAGCAGTATCACAAAAATCTCAATTTTAGAATGTTTTTTACTTCTTCACCCCATTGAAGTAGTGGTACCGACATAAATATAGCCTATGTTAGAACAGAGATAGTAACCAACATTTTGAAATCATTATTTTTAAAATAGGTTCGTAGTTCCAGGGGATCCGCGCCAGGTTGCAGACGATTTGATTTATATAGAAGAGAGTTATGTGATGGCTATGTAAAAACGGTCCCAGAGAGCGGAAGAGAAGCAACATTTTTCTCCCGAAAAGAAATTCCTTCCTTTGAGAGAGTATAAAAAAATAAATTCCAAACTGACAGGAATTTCTGTGCCGTTCGTGCTACCCCATTAGTGTGCATTGGGGAGAAAGATCAGTCGCTGTTCCAGACAGAGACAAGTTGGTTTCTCTTGTAGAAAGCACCGGTCTGTACTGAGACAGTTTTTCAATAGGTGCCGCGTGGCGGAACATCATGCTATGTTAAAGCCATAAATTTTTCTGGCTGTGTTCTCGTGTAGAGAATTGCTTGTAATTGACTATAGAGCACATAATTTCTATTTGCGATTAAATTAAATTACTTTTTAATTAAACTGAGTTAGAATTAAATTATTTTATGAGCTGTGGTGATGATTTTGAAAATCATCGTTACCAAGTCAAGTTGTGCCGATATCACGTCCATAACATGCTACTTTTTTTAAAGAGTAAATAGTAATACATGTGGTGACAGGAAATGGACCCTGTACAGCAAAACTTAGAATTGTCTTTTAGTGAGACTCTGGATGATAAATCTCAACTACCGGACAATAGATTTTGATGAGCTAAGTAATTTTTACTGTGAGAACGAGAGCAGAAGCGTTCGAGATCCAGACTTAGTCAGACGGACTAAGGGATGCTGCGAAATCTTCGGCCCGCTAGACGAGCTGCGCTTAAGTAATGTTTCACAGGCAGACGGCCTAGTGTAAGCGAAAAATCTCATCGATGTTAAATGAAAACGAGAAAAGTCAACGGACTATTGGCTATGTTGTATAAAATTACTTCCAAACTGTAAATACCTGCTTTGTTGCATATCTATCCAAGAATATTAAAATTTGTTAAGATTTCGTTAAAAATCTGCCTGGACTTATTACTACTCACTAGGTACCGACCAAGTATACCCTACATACATGCAGAAAGAAAAAAGGTTTTCGACGATGAATATATTGAACACTGTTAAAAATCTGCAGCCCTTGCTCCATAGTCACTCCACGGCTTTTATAGAAAACGGCTACTTGACTATATTATGGAGCATTCTCATTGGTCAGAATAGAGATATTCTATAAGAGCGGCGGAGTGACTATGCAGCAAATGCTGCAGATTTTTAACAGTGAAGTTTTGTCTAAATGTGCGAATAGATAAAAATTTTGTCTAAACTTCTCCAAAGTTCACTACGCACTAAATATCAGTTCGGGCTCTTTTTTCGGGCCTGCCCGAGCCCGATATTGAAAGTACGCAATAGAAAATTGTTAATAACATTTAAAATTGTTTCAAGATTAATTTTCTCATTTAAAAATATCCTCTTACATAGAAATAAGTATTAATACTAAATACAGGGTGATTATAATTAAAGTTTAACTTTTAAAATGCTGTAAAAAAAAGAACCACTGGCCAGAATGACTTCAAATTTGAAATGAATATACTGGAAGAAAGGGGAAACGATATGGCATAAGAAAAAAAAGTTCCAAAGTGTCTCAATAGATGGCGCTGTAAGCGGCATAACGAAAGTGGATTCGGCGTAAGGGACATTTTTAATCGAAATACGACGGTTTTGTCATGAGTTGTACAATAAACCAATCGTGCTGTTCAATGTGCATGAGTGTTTCGGTTATTTTACGGAAAAAATGGCTTCCAAATCAGCCAACAGTTGTGGTACTGTTAGTGGAACAGTGTTGAATTCAGACACTTTTCTCCGGGAGGGATTTCTGTGGCTCCGGGGGGGACATTATAGAGTTCCGGGGGGGGGGGGAATTGCACTTTTTGACCATCGAAAACACAAAATCTCAAATCTTCCCGGGGGGACATCTCATTGCTCCGGGGGGGACATTCCCCCCCGGGCCACCCCCTGAAATCAACACTGTAGTGGAAAGTCCATCCATCACGGCAAGGTCGTACCACATTGGATGGGAAAAATCGGTTTTTAATTGTCCTTGGGCCAAAAACCGCATAAAAAGCTAATTCTGTTCTAAAAGCATAAAAGCTAATTCTAAAGATTCTGTTTTTAATTATTGCTAGACATGCGGCAGATAGGTTCCATATGCTGTCCACCATTGTCCGCCACAAGTTGAAACCGATAATCGTTATCGGTTGTCTCATCGCATGTCTAGCAATAATTAAAAACAGAATCATTATTCGCTTTTTATGCGGTGTTTGGCCCAAGGACAATTAAAAACCGAATCATTAAGTGATTTTTATGCGTTTTTTGGCACAAGGACAATTAAAAACCGAATCATTATGTGCTTTTTATGCGGTTTTTGGCCAAAGGACAGTTAAAAAAGGAATCATTATGTGCTTTTTATGCGGTTTTTGGCCCAAGGACAATTAAAAACCGATTTTTCCCATCCAATGTGGTACGACCTTGCCGTGGTGGATGGACTTTCCTCTAACAATACGACAACTGTTGACTGATTTGGAAGTCATTTTTTCCGCAAGACAACCGAAACCCCCTTGCACATTGAACAGTATGGTTGGTTTACTGAGCAGCTCATGACAAAACTGTCGTATTTCGATTTCGATGACAATTGATGTTAATACAGTTTTTTCAAATATTAATTAATCAATTAAATTTTAATTAATTAATTTTAGTTTTGCATGGGAAACAAAATGGCGACCATTGGTTATTGAAGATCAATGAAAGTATTTTCAATAAGAGGTTACCATAGAGAGAACCCTGTTCTATCGCCAAATACCGCCAAGTTTGTCGCCAACTTGGCGATATATTGCCAAACTGGGCGGCCAAAATGAGTCGCCAAAAGTGACGCAACTTGGCGATATCCGAGGCGATATCTCTAATATTTCGCCAAATTCCCATAGAGTTCCATTGTAAACCTACTTGCTTATAGAAAATCAACAAATTGAGATATTTTAATGCAACAAAAACTAATATTAGCTTAAGGGATTATATTAAATTTTTCTTTGATGACCTACGTAGAAATTGACTTTAAAAACAAAATTTTTGTATTACTTGTTAATAAACAGATGCCGATATTTACGGATTTTGAATACGACAAATTTCCGAATTCTAATCTTCGCCTTATTTAATTTCAGAATTCTGCGATTTAATAAAGTGATTATTACTATTCAGAAACAGTGATATTAAAAATTCCTTAATTCTTGGCACTTATGCGTCAAACCTTAAAATGCAGACGTTGAGGGGCCTCTTCACTCACTTGAAAACAACCGTTCTCTAATGTAAAACCTATGGGCAGGTTGTTTTCGAATTTTTTGTTTAAATTTGAATATTTTTAAGCGTGTTTTTTTTTTTTTTTTTTTTTTTTTTTGCATACGATAGTTGAGGACGATCTCTAATAGGGCCATTTAGTACTTTTTCGATTTTCTTGCAGATTTTTTTAAAATAAAGGTACTTTCAATTTCGAAACCGGTTTCGAAAGCGAAAGTACTTTTATATATATAAAAAAAAAATCTGCAACCGAAATCGAAAAAGTAAAGAATAGCCATATTAGAGATCGACCTCAGCTATTGTATGTAAAAAAAATCATTTAAAATTTTTCAAATTTAAACGAGAAATTCGAAAACAACCTGCCCATAGGTTTTACATTCGACAGATATAATCGTTGCAGAATTTTGTCGAGTCATTTCAAATTTAATGAAAATCGGATCGAAACTTAAAGAGATATTAATAAAAGTTTTCTTCACTCTATTAAATCCCATCATACGTAATTAATTCAATGATATCTCATGATAGGTAATGATTGTAGGTTGTCATGGTGATTACATCCTATTTAAGATGGAGTCATATTATTTCCGTGTTACTGAATTTAATATATATAATCGCAATAAATTTAGTATTCATGCATTTTTGCATAAGAATGCAAAAGCTATTGCACCAAGATCTGACTATTTATAAAACTAGTTATAGTACGAACGCACCTCATTTGCCTCGTTTGACGTACAATTTCCGACTTGTTTATTATTATTTTTTTTTTATTCTTGTGAAATAAATAACTGATAAGTGATACAAATTTAAAGATTTATGAAATAGTAATATAGTGAGCACAAAAAATTCTTAGAAAATCTAGCATTTGTGTGTAGCACAGCTTTTATTGATTCCTGCATAATTTTAAATCTATGATTTATGTAGTTTCACCGATTTTACTTTTTTATCCGGCAGCTTTTCTTTCATCTGAAGAATAACAAAAACGGCATGTTAGATCGAGGGAAACATGATCGTTTCATAGATGCAGTCGGCGTCTGATTAGGGAGATTTGCCAAAAAACCGCGTTGTTCTTTAAATTGCACTGAATTGTGTGAAGTTGTGATAAAATTAGCCTAATCTCAATTTCACAAACGGTTGTATTTTGGTTATTCTTAACGTGTTTGTACGATGAATCCCAAAGTGTAACAATTAAAATAAATTTAATTGTAAAGGAATTAAATAAAAAATAAATAATTAAAAAAATTAGTTAAAAAAGCGAAATAAATTACAATGTATCTGTAGCATTAGTTCATACCTTTTGATAAATTTTATTCTTTATCAGTAGTTTAAGAGTGTTCTTTCGGCGGCAGTATAAGTACTTAGTAAAAGTCTATTTTAACACTTTCCATCATAGTTGAAAAGTGTTTATGAATTGGGTTTCTCTGTCTGTCAGTCTGTCCGTGCTATATAACTTGCGTAAAGATACTCGAATTGCCATGTAATTGATATACATTATTGAGGTTCATTATGGCATGTTTGGTATTGAAAATGAAGTGTGTACTATTCATAGTTCATTTACAGGGGGACTCAAAAGTATTCCTTTACATTAAGATCTATGGGGGGGGGGGATTATTTGCGGGAAATTTTCTAGTGTTACATCATTTTAAACATAACGAAATTTATATACATTATTGAGGTGCACAAGAAGATGGTTACTGTAAATGTTTAGATGTTTTACGTGCAGCAGTTACAGTACGCATACACAGGAACTCAAAAGTAAATATTCCGCTACATTATGGTCTATGAAGGAAGATCGTTTTCGGCGTATTTTACTCTGTTACAAACATAATGAAATTGATATGAATTTCTGAGGCGCGCTAATACTTGCTTTCTGTAGAGTATGGGGCGCAAAGCATTTATCATTCATTTACATTACAGGGTCACATACTAGAGTTCGACTATATAATGGTCCACGGGAAACAATTGTTCTCAGCCTATTTCAATTATTTACTACAAGATGCTTACAGTAGAATATGATGTGCATTGCATTTATAGTTCATTTACAGGGACAAATAAAAAATTTTGTGTACAATACTGTATGCGAAGTGTTTGCTATTAGGGATGATTGCTGAAATCGTATTTTTAGTTATGGCATGCGCTTTTAAGATAAACTAAATTTTTGCATACTACACCTGGTGTGTATAGATTCTATAGACATAAATACAAGGCTTACAAAAGTTCGTAAGCATTACTGAGAATGGTCGTGAATTGCTTAAAGACGTTTTCTATTTTGAGTTATGCATTTTCAAACTTAACTACATTTAGTATACTAAGAGATATTTGTAGCATATAAATAAAATCATATACATGTTTATGGTAAGAAGTGGACGCATGGCCGCCTATGGATAGTAATTCCAGGAAGGGTGATATTAGTAGTTTTAAGTATGATTTTGCCTGAATGAAATTTCATCTTAATATGTGGAGTGTATAAAAATCTGTATATAATATACAGGACTGTACAAAAGAATTCAAGTACATTTCCATCTATTTGTAAAAAATGCTGAAGGTGAATTTTCATGCGTTTTCTTACGAAACTAAATTTTATCATGCTACCAGTAGAATCTGTACAAATCTATTGATCATATACATAGTTGCACAAAAGAATTGGAGTACCTTTCCGGCTGTAGGTGGTAATGTTGAAATTTGGTTTTCAAATGTGTTATATGTTTTCTAAAATGTTTAGGTATCTTCTTTACCTTATTAAACGGCGAAGTTTTGTTAAACTATTCTGGAAATGTTAGAAAATGTTTCATAGTCTAAGCTTGACGCACGATTTTCTCTCTTGTTTTTCCTTGTATCCCTATGCATAATAATATATAATTAAATATAAATGGCGGAACATTCAGGAAGGAAATCTCTGAAAAAAGATAAAATGTAAATTCATATCCAAGCAAATACATAAGCAAAAATCAATCTTTCCAACAAAACTGAAAGTGCTTACTTTCACTTTGGTTAACTTCAGTTCGTCTGGCTTGTCAGATTCGCGCTCTAACTGTCGTAAACTTTTTAAATACATTTCAGTGACGTTACACTACTTCAAACGTTAATTGATATGCATTGTTGGTATTCGTACAATATGTTCGTCCAAAGAAAATGGAATACGTAGCCTTTATTATTTATTTAAAGGGGGGGGGTGTCATAATAGAACTCGACTGCGTTAGTGTCTGTAGATAGTAATTGTTTTAAGTACACAATAATATCTTGCTCATAGGCAATAGAGCATTAATTAATATTTAATGTTCTTATCGGACCACACACAAAAAAAGCCAGATTATCGCTTATGAACGATAAATGCAAGAAGTGCTTTTTCAGTTGTGTTATGTGTTTTCAAGCTTAACTAAATTTTATTACATTATGTAGCGTGTATAAATTCTGCAGATCATATAGGTGGATTCCAGAAGTAATTCGAATTAATTAAATTTTATTAAGAGGGTTGCTGAAAAGCGTTTCAACTATGCGCTTTGCGTTTTACAGATAAACTAAATTTTACTTATTGTGTGGTGTGAGTATTATGTAAATAAATTGCTTTAAAAAAATGATAAGGTTGCATCGCCGTCTACGGATGGAATTATCGTAAATGCATTTTCAGTTGTATTATGTGTTTTTGAGATAAATTAAACTTTAATACTCCATGTGGCATGTATAAAAATCTATGGATCATATACAGGACTGCTCAAAAGAATTCGAATACATTACCCTTAATATAAGAAGGGATTGCTGAAAATGAGTTTTCAACATTTCAACTGTGTTATGTGTTTCCTGATAGAGTTAGAAAGTGTTTCACAACTTATGCGTGATTTTTCTTTCTTTTTAAAAATTTATGGTGCATTTACAATTTTTATTTTAGTAATAATTACATTACTGTATGTAAATATGCAAAATTTATACTGTTGTATCTTACTATTTATTGAAGCTTGTAAAGTGTAAGAAATGTTTTTGTGTTGAGTCATTACTTTTACAGCTTTTTCTTTATTCTTCGCACTTATGTATTCACACTTATACAAATTTGATATTTTACCACGCGTTAATAAGTTTAGACAATAATAAAATAATTCATGGATTCTCTTCTTTATAAATCGTTTTATTTTTCATTCTTAAGACAAATAGTTTTTCAGAACGCAGAGATCTGCTTAGATTGTTGAATGCATATTACATTACTTCGCTTCATTAACTTTATATTATTAGCAGTAGCCCATGCTATAACCCTTATACTAAGAAAGAAAAAAAAAAACTGACATTAATATTTTAAATGTATTTTCTTATCATTACAATCAACTTTTAACAATACAACCTTCTTTTTTTTTTTTTTTTTTTTTTTTTTTTGCCAGTCATTAGCTATTTTTCAAGGAAAAATTTCGTTAGATTTATGATAAAAGCATGTCTCGATTGTGGTAAAAGGATACAAGATATAGTGTTAGAATAGGGATAGACAATAGATGTAAATTATTTATTTGGGCTTTCTTTTCCAAACATTATATGGTCATTTATAACCATTTCTTAAGGTTCTTCAGCGGTTTCAAAGCCAAGCGCTCAAAATAACAAAAAGCAATTCCTTTCAGGGGATCTGATAAACACGAGACGGTCGCTAATTTGTCGCGAACGACAACGGAACGACAAAATCAAACAAGCCCACAAAGATACCGGGCCTTACTTTTGCGATAATGAATGTTTGAAGTTAAACACTCGCAACGCGTTTGGTGCACCTTTTATTTTCTACATTTATTCATTACGTTGACAAAAAAAATGAAAAATAATACCTTAATAATAAATTTAAAATGTATAATCAGCAGACTCAAATTAATATCCTGTAACCCCTTGAGGGGCGGTGGAATATATTATATCGCACCTAATTTTAATTCAGATTTGCACCAGAAACATTTAATTAAGTTTTATTTTCACAACTTTGATGAAAAAGAGCTGAAAAATTGCCTTTCCTTATTTTGAAATACAATTTTTCAAAATTTCCGGTGGGAATTCAACATTACAGAAACACAATTGCTTGTTATATACATTAATTAATCTTAGCCTGACCATTTTGAGAAGGCTAGGGTAGGGGTAGTTGCCACTATCAAGGAATTTGATATTTTAGAGTGTAACAGACAACATAATAGTTAGACTAAAAATTAAAAAAAAACTCCAGAAATTGCATAAAAGAAAAAAAAGAAGTCAGGTTTGATTAAAATAGAAATATTAAAATTAAATTAACACTTTAAATACAGAAATGAATTATAATTAATAATATTTGCTAAAGTCTTGACATTGAAACATTGTCAAAGTAAGATACATTATAATTTAGCGAGTACTTTGATTTATTTTAAAAGTATATGTAAGAAATAAACTATAAACTGTATCTGTTGCTTCTTAGCTATGCATAACAAGATCCAAAGAAATTTTGCTCTCTCTCACCCGGCTACTCCAAGGAAGTTTTGAAACAGCCCGCAAATGAAATCTGTCAGTGATGCAGTTTTCTTATGTGATTTTCCTTTCTTTCTTTCCCTGAAAACAATAGGAACCCCGCTGTATCAGGTAATTTAGAGTTTGACCCTTTATCAATCCTCCAAGTCATTAACTCTTAAAGGTTATATTAATTTCTTTTCCCCCCTTCTGTTTGTTTAACTATTTTACGACCCATTTTATAATAAATATCTCGAGTCACTCGACTTCTGTATTATCTCGTCTTATTGAGACAATGATTATATGGCCATGAGACTTCTTTCATAAGTCTAAGGCAACAGGCAGTTTTTTTCGTTTCCTTCATGATAACAAAGGAAATGAAGTGGTTGAGAGCGAGAGTAAATCCTGTTTCACGATGGATGACCGTTTATCTCAATTTATTTTCCGGAGCTCTTAAACTGCAATCGGAATCACAATTGGTTTAGGTTTGGATACATCCGCATCCATGTGTATATACAGTAAAACCTCCCTAAAGAGACCACGTTCTGTTCCAATAAAAATTGGTCGCTCCGAGAGGTGGTCTCTTAATAGAGGTCATGTTTAAATCTAGATTTTAATTGTTGAAAAAAGGTAACAATCAATGTTACTAAAATTTATTTTTCACATTAGAAAAAAATATCAACATTTAAGAATCAATACAAAAGTTAATTACGTAAGTTAATTACTGCAGAGTTTAAAAAATGAATGCATTGACGTTTGCTTTGATTTTACGGTTTTATCTTTTATAACTTTTATTTCCACGTCCTTTCGAAGTTCAGTAAATAAATGCAAATTTTTTTTGGACGGGAACAAATGATGATTTCATTAATTTATCTATTTCTTTAAGAGTTTGCTGACAGAATAGGGCTGAGGAGTTGATTGACCGTCATTCTTAATTTGTCATCAGAGTTAAATTCATTGCCTAAAAAGGCACAAAGGGGTTTAAACCCTTAAAAGTTACTGGAATTAAAAAAAAAATTATCTAAACTCAGTTTAGAAGTTTGGTGAATAATGCGCTCTCCGGAATTATTTTTCTAATAAAACCTTCTTCAAGCGACCAGGAAAAAACGGAATTTGTTTCATTTTCTTCAAAGAAATGGGTCGTTCATGGAGGGAGTTCAACTGGGATGGTCTCTGAATGGAGGTAATGCCTAATCAACTGTGTTAATAAATTTTGTTCCATGAAAAAATGGTCGTTCAGGGAGGTTTCACTGTACATTTATTTCCAGTTTAGCTGATTTTAAACTAAAACGAGAAAGAAAAAAATGCGTCAAGCATAGATTATGAAACACTTTCCAACCCATTCAGAATAATGTAACAAAACTGCACCGTTTAATAAGTTAAAATATTATGTCTAATTCAACCATATGGAAACGCATAACACATTTGAAAACCCATTTCAACTGTCCCCATCTACAATCGGAAAATTATTCGAATTCTTTGAGAAGTCCTGTATAGGATATATAGATTTCTATCTAAATTACATATGCATGCCAAAATTGAGTTCACTTAAGAAATACATATACCTCTGTTGAAAATTCCCCTTTAGCAATTTCCGCTAATAAGGATATTGGTACATGAATTCTTTTGTGCAGCCCTGTATATGAGATAAAGAATTTATATACAACTAATAACATGCAACAAAATATTTAAATTTTAAAGCGCATACCGAATTTTAAAAAGCACTTCCAGAAATTACTACTTACTCAAAGACATGTACTATAAACGATTTTTTTGTGTTCCTGTAAATGAACGACAAATGCTATGAATACTCCATCCTAAGAGAGCATCTTGTAGTGAAATTCAGGGATTTATATCACTTTAAATACATTTGAAATAGCGTACTCTCAGTAAAATACTCTGCAAACGATTTTCCCCATATACCATAATGTAATGGAATTCTTTTGAGTGTCCCTGTAAATGAACTATTAATACCACACACTTCATATACAATGCCAAACATGCTTTGGTAATCCTAAATGAAGTTTATCAACTGCATGAAAATCCGATTATATTTACGGGAGTTAGAGCGTGGCCAGACGGACAGACAAACCGAATGCATAAATACTTTTCAATTTTGTTGGAAAGTGTAAATAAAGAACTTTTTTAGCAAATTAAATTATCTTATACTTATTATTATCTTATATAGTGTAGATGTACCCTATATTACACGTACATAAAATCCTGACCCAATCAGCGGTTCTTTAAAGTATCTGTATACATTTAAAACGTAAATTTCGACCAAAAATCAATTTTCTGTTTTTACATTAATATAAAATTTCAATATTTTCCTTTCTATTTTCAAGCTTTTTAAACATTTTTATTTCTTACAAACTTTAAAAAAACGAGTCGAAACCCGTCGAAATTCGACGAATTAAAATATTTAGAATGGAACTGTTAGATCGAATCTATTTTGCATTGGTTATCTAACTCTTAAAACAAATAATGTTTTTAACCTAAAATTACCAAAATATTATTTCCAAAAGCTTCAACTGCTTAAATTATTGAAAAATTAAACTGTGTTAGAATACGTAATCAAGATGAGTAATTATGTTGAAGTTATCGATTGAGGCTCTTATGTTTGTTTTTACGGTATTAAAAATCAGTAAAAAGGATTTCGCTTTGTCACATCATAAAATTTTCCCCCATAAAATCTAAACTGTGCGTTATTTTTACATTCTCAAAATTTACATACGCACCACTCAAATTCACAATTTAAAAGTAGTTTAAACGCAATACATTATTAATGAATGTATTAATGAATGTATTTCCAAACTTAAAGTCACGTTTTTCCGATATAACTTTTCATGTGAGCATTCGCATAAAATTCAAGTTCTAATCTCAAGTACCCACGAAAATTTACCATTCAGAAACTTGCCTTTAGTTGCCATAGTATTGGCCATTTAGTATTGATCATATATTTAGTTTTATCAAAGAAAATCATCGTTTTGTTTTAAATATGACATCATTTTTACTCACTGAATCATTTTGCCTATCTTCTCAAACTCAGTATCAGAGTAATGTAAAAATATTTAAATATCTTCTTCAATCTATTGATTTATGAAGAACAATGCGTGTTTATTTTTTTAATGGCTGACGTCATTTTCTGTTCAAAAATTAGAAAAAAGTTACTTTTATTTGTTATGGGAAAATGGCATCAATAAGGATATAATCAGTAAAAATAAATAAACCATGACTATTTTCCTTTTACTTTTAATAGAAATGGAGTACTTCAGTTGCCACAATTACAAAATTGGTATTCAAAACTATAAAAAAATTAATATCTCAAAAATAAATGGAGATAGAGCTTTCAAACAAATTGCATTTAAAAGTACATTTTTTCCCCTATACGACGGTGTAAAAATTGAAACTGTGCGATGTTTAGAAGTTTAAAAATTTGCAGTTGCGAAAATCGCAAAACCGAAATTTCATTTAAAATTTCAAAGTGTTGCCATTCGCAGAATGACGTATGCGTTACGCACAGATATGTTTGTTCTTTATAATATAGATAGATAGATAGATAGATAAGTTGAAAGATGTTTTATGATTTTTCTCAAAAATGATATTTTTTTTGTAAAATTATGTTGGCAAAATTGTCATAACTCAATAAATAATAGTACAATTACCACATTTTTTTAAAATTATGTTTTAAATAGCTATATTATAAAGGACAAACGTGTCTGTGTGTAACGCCGATTTCATTTTGCGAATGGCAGCACTTTACAATGAAATTTCGGTTTTGCAATTTTTTTTTTTCATTTCTAAACATCGTACATTTTTTATGTTTACACCGTCATATAGGGGAAAAAAAAGAGGATGTCAAAAGTGGTCTTAGAATTTTAAAATTTGAATTAGTTTTTGAGATACTAATTTATTCGTAATTTTTAATGACATTTCTGTAATGATGGCAACTAAATTGCTCCATATTTGGGGAGGAAAGGGAAAATAATAGGGATTATTAGATTTCTTTGTTTGACATCGTTTTCAAATTGAACTTAACTTTTATTTGAATAGATAGTGAAAATAACATTGTGTGTGTGTTTCTAGAAAAAATCAAGAAATACAAACTTATTTTCACATATTCAAGTTTCAAGAATTAATTTATTTTAGAAAGCAAAAAATTGTCTGTCGACTGGAACATAGAGATAAATTAGACTGACGTAAAAAGAAAGAAAAAATCGTAGTAGCTTTTGTAATTTAATTTAAAGTAAAAAAACATATTTTCAACTATTTCTTTAGGATGGCGATTATAACTTTTCATAAGGACGTTAAAAACAAAATGTTTTAGGGGGGGGGGGAATTATATTTCTCTAAGTATTTATTTTAATTCATAAATATAAAATATTTTTGAATAAATATGCCAAAACAAATTCATTTTTGTATGAGTTCACACAAATGACGTGACTTTTACCACCTCCGAAATTCGAAGCCAAATCTTGGAAGAACGAAATTCTTTTGGCAAATAAAGTTATACAATATGTGCATTTTTATTGGGAGTCAAATTGTAAATATAATTTATTATTTGAAATATTATATTTAATAAAATTAATACTGTAATTGCTTTCTAAATTTACAATAAAGTTAGATTTCATTTTCCCCAGAAGAATCCAATGATCTGATGCAATTCAAATGCAACACAACGCGTTGACACGCAACTAGCGTATTTCAGGGACAATATCACAAAATACGAAAATTGCAGTCCGCACAATAAAATGTCTATTAAATGTTAGATAATGCAATTTTCTTTTTTACATTCTAATAAAAAATATTCTTAGAAGTATTTTCACGAGATATTATATTCATAATAACACGAAAATAAAGCACTTAAAAGACTTAAAACTTTCAGATTGTCATTTTCCTGGCGTGTCACACTGTGATGTGTGCAAAGTAAAAAGCTTTCTGCTATACTGTACAAATATTTTGTAGTTTTTTTTTTATTTCTAATTATTAATTATACCTTACATAACACATATATGAGGAAGGTAACAAGCTCTGTATTTTACAAATAATTTTCCATAATTAAAATATGATTGTCACTGAAAATGAATGTCATTTTACTGGCCTGCTCATTTTAGTTCTTTATGAGGTATAAAGATGGCGCTGTAGAGTAATTCTTCTTGTTCTTGACATAGTTCAAGTCAGAAGTAGTAAAATCGTTGCTACCAACAACATCCTTTAGATATTTCTTTAAAAATAATATGTTTAAAGGCTTTGTAAAAATTAAGTATACTTTTATTACGTCATTTTCTTGACTTCAATAAATTACAAATAAAACTGAAAATTACACTGAATTTGAGGTACTATAGAGGAAACATGTTCCTTTAAACGAAATTAAAACGTTAGATCTAAAAATAAAAAAAACCAAGAATGTGAAAAATGTTTTAGAATGAAATTGTCATTATCCTGGCATACATCTGCCAAGAAAATGACATATAGTTATAATGACATAAAAATGAACTTAAGCTCTTCAAACTTTAACAATTTTACGTGGGAATTCCTTTATTCAGCTGCTCAACTAATAGTTTTAAAAGAATCAGAAGCTTTGAAACGATTTAAATTTTCAAAAAATTTTGTTTTCAAAATCTCATATTTTGTGATATTCACCCTTAAAGGAAGTAGACTATTCTTATGCTGATTTATTGAAAATTTTATGAGTTGCGCAGTTTTAAGTTATAAATTATTAATTTTTTTAAGTAATTTTCAGCGTTGTTTGTCTTTTTTTTTTCATTTATAACTTTCAAAATATTCATGTTATTGTCATAAAAATAGTCCAGCTTCTGTATAAGATTATTGTATCTATTATAAAATTCATAAAATATATTTATAATTTAATAATTTTAAATTTAAGTAGTCTTAAGAAAATAGTAATATTTCGGTTAATTACCGAAACGTCAGTGAAGGCTTACTGTGGAGACCCGAAAAGTTTTTGGTTTCTGTCTGTTTGTTAGTCTGTCTGTTTGATCCGCGATAACTGCCGCAAAAAACATCCGGTTAGCTTGAAATTAAGTGGGCATGTTGGTAAGGTCCTCGGATTTAGCTGTATAGTTTTTGGTTAATTTGGTTCATTTGTTCGAAATATATATAGTAAAGTGGGGACAGATGCCGCAGTTTTACTTTTCTTCTTTTAAAATGTACAATAAAGCAAAAAACAACAAAGTACCAGAAATCATTTATCAAACCCTTTAGAATCAAATTTCTATGTTAAACAAGTTAAAGCCCTCTTAATAAAGCAGACATAATTATTTTTCCAAACGTCCTTTTTTAACATCATTTTTTATGTGCTGGGTAAGATGCCGCATGGGGTGTGGTACAGATGCCGCACGGAGAAAAAGCTATGCTGTTTATTTTTTTTTGAGTAAATCACATTTTTATTTCCTCAAACTACTTAAAATGAAAATAAATAACAGTGAACTTACATATATTATATATATCACTAAATTGTGAAAAGTTTAACGAAATACCAAAAGTGCAAGCTAGAAAAAAAAAAAAAAAAAAAAAAAAAAAAAAAAAAAAAAAATGGACTGGAAACAATAGACAGCATAATTGCAAAAAAAAGATATGAACCACTTGTTTATATCCAGGCGACCATTGTAGTTTGCTCTTAAGTACTAGTTCCATTCATTTTAGGCCGTAGTTTTTTTATTTTTGGCTTTTCTTCTCATTTTTTTATTTTGTATTTCTATTCGCCCACAATCACCACACTTTCCGTTGCAAGAGTAAAGTGAGCATGTTTCATGCAGCCACCGATTGCATGTTATGCTCTGAATCCAGTCCGCTTTAGACTTTGTTTCTTGATATGACTCCAGACACTCAGCACATTCAGAGTCATCAAATTCCAATCCAATACTGCATTCAGAATCCATAAGAGGAATACTTTCGTCACTATCGGAAGATGACTCACATTTCAGTTTCTTCCTCAAGTAAGGTGTTTTCAAATTGATCTTTACCTTCCTTTTTTTGCACATTTTATTTCCTCCAAGCTGTCGTTCTTTGACGCTTTCTAGTTTCTTTTGCTTTTTATTTCCTTCTTCTTTTTTCTTGTTTATAAACTCTGTGTTTGTAATATTTGCGTCTTTTTGCTTTATTTTATTTGGCTGTATAGGTCTTTTAACCATTGGGATAGGTGATATTTCGTTTAACAATTTAGATGGTGAGAATTATAAACGGCCTATGTTTTCCTTATTCACACAGGGTGAACCAACATTGTTCCTGAGAATATTTTGATAAGTAGCAGAATGCGCTAATATACGTTAATTTAAATGTAAGTTCTACTTAAATCTCAGTAATGAATTTAAACAAAGAAATATTTTGCGGCATCTGTCCCTCAACCTCGGTGCGGTATCTGTCCCATAGTGGCGGGTAAGATGCCGGGTCGCCATTTTGTGTCATGTGAGCGACGCGAGAGAAAGGCAAGCACATGTTAGTATTCTACGAGGATCTAGTCTACAGTTGCAAACGGTTTTGGGATAAAATATCTGGTTATTTGTCTTAAAATATGAATAAAACTTTACAAGAATAATTTTAGCAACTTACCACGCAGGTTCGAACCTAAAAAACTGGCATCAATATGTAAATACTGACAATTAAGCTGTGGAAAGGCATACAACACAGTACACAGAACAGAGGAACACTACGAACTTCTTAAATTGGTCTAGGGAGCGCTAGTGTCGCATACAGAATCACTGCGGCATCTGTCCTCACTTCACTATAGAACATTTTATTTTGAGCCATAATGCTTTTCTAGGGCAGATCAGACGATTTTCAAATTTCCATTTGTTGAAAGAAAATGGCGCTTTTTATTAATGCATTTAAATTGTAAATTATGAATTCTGAAATTACCAAATAAGCGTTTTAAATTATTTCTATTATTTTAGGATTTTGTTAGTATATTTGTCGAATTTTTTTAATTAGGTGTTTGAATTTTTGTGGAACTTTATACATGTTTTACAATAATATAAAACATTTTGTTCTATCATTTGACTTATTTGACATGACACATATTTCATTTTTTTTCTTTTGTCAGTTGCCAATAGCAACTGCATTTTATAGCCGATAAACAAAAATAATTAATCCTGATTACGAAACAATAAGCAGAAAGTCCGGCTGAGAGAAATAAAAAGTTAGTTAATCTTTAATAATTTGGTGTGCAACATAGCTTTGTGTCAAACATTAACGATGTTAGTAAAGTTATATTTTAAAATTTAATATGCATACTATTAAAAGGCTATCGGAAAAGAAATCTTTTACATTTACAAATCTATACGAATTAGGCAATTAGCAGTGGACACGATAATGAATGATTATCCAGTATAGTAGGAGAGCTGTTGAACATTTTTGAGTAGGTATTTGAGGCACCCTGAAAATTTGTGCAACACTTCTTTTGTTATGCCTGAATACAAAATCGAATGTCTGGCTGAAGGATCGTGGCCCAAAAACTGTGCCAGACACGTGTCAAGTGCCATTTGGCACTTGACACGTGTCTGGCACAGTTTTTGTGCCGACTAAAGTGTCTGTCGTTTTCAAAATATTTTTTTCTAAGTATAAATACCATTCTGTCTCAATTTCAGCGTGCCTCAAATACCTTTTTTGGGGGGTAGTCAAAAAATGGCACTTGACACGTGTCTGGCACAGTTTTTGGGCCATGATCCTTCAACCAGACATTCGATTTTGTATTCAGCCATTACAAAAGAAATGTTGCACAAATTTTCAGGGTGCCTCAAATATCTTCCCTAAAATGTTTAACAGCTCTTGGACAGTTAAAACTTAAGTTTTAGCATGTTAACATACTTACTGTCATTAAACTAAAGTTTAATGACAGTAAGTAATTTTCTTGCGCAATTTTATAGCATCTATTTAGACTAGATATTACATCTAATTATTATAAAATGATCATCAAAATTACTTTTCGGAAACAAAAATTGTAAAAAACGTTGCATCCCTAAATTAGATATTTATTAAACATAATAGTTTCAGTATAAATACTATAAAAATATATACAAAAAGTATATATAAAAATATTAAGTATAAATATTGCTATTTGCATATATTACGATAACATAAAATCCTTGTCAGACTGTTGCTTATCCTAAGAAAATTCAAGTGTAAAACGAAATTCAAGATTCACTATAACCATTCGCCTAATCAATAAGAAATTATTAATTTAAATTTAATAAGACTACGGGGGGTTCAGAGGGGCAGAGCCCCTGAAGAAATGTATTTTTTTATCGAAAAAATTACCAGAATAAGAATTCATCAGTATTTCAGAACATCATTGTCACACCGTGTATAATTTAATCTACTAAAAAACAACTTTTCAAAAGTAAAAAAAAAGCCAAGCAAAAAAAAAAAAAGGAAAAGAAAAAAGGGGAAAGTTGTGGCTAAAAAATAGTGTGATATCAAATTTCCAAGCTTATATTATGGTACTTATTTAACATTTTTTATTAAAAATTTACCATACGTAAGTCGAATACCTAAGTATGCGTTGATAGAAAGCCTTTTCTCCTTTACTAAATACATCATAAAATTATTATTAAAGCCGCATAAACATTAGAATTAAATTTTTTCCAGTTAAAAATTGCCAGAAATCTCTAGTCTTATCGTTCGTCAAATTTGTTTTATGTTTTTTAATACCCAGACACCTTTTCTAAACTCATAGAAAAGATCACAGAAATACTGAAGTTATCCAAATACTTATATCTTTCTATCGTATTTCTTTTTGAGGGGGGGGGGGGGGAGGAAGAGCGCTTAAGAACTTCGTTTTGTTCTTAGAATTCTGAATTAATCATTGAAAAGATTTACCTACATAAGTCTTGTTGCAGAATTTTCATTAGCTAAGAGTTGCATCAACTTATACATCATGTGAATATATTAAATTACTTTTGTAAAATACTAGATGGGGGCCATTGATATTTTCAGAGCATTTGCCTACATTTTAAACTTAAGTCATTTACAACTGTTCATTAATTTTCTATACGAATTAAAGAAGTCGTTGTTTCCATGGCAACTGTACCTTTCACTATTGCTTGTTCGTTTGTTTGAACACATATATATCAGATCACGTGGGGATCACGTCGGGATTTGAACCCGCCCCCATCTACGCTCTCAAGCGATTAGCGGCGTGGTGTCTTATACACTCAGCCACGGTGGGCCACAACTGCTTTCTCTAATACCCACATACTCAAATTTAACCAGCTGCGCTTATAATTATGCTCATAACAGAGTACATTTATATGTAAGAGTGGTGACATATGCACAAGTCGTGTACTCATATTCAAGTTTTTGTCCAAAGTACAGTAACTCAGTTTTCAGTAATAGACGTGGAAGATTTCGATTAAACTAACCAGAAAAGTTAAAAAACATTGTTTTTCTGATTTGATTTTATTCAAAATCGCCTCAACCAACCAAAGTTGATGTTCGGGATCCAGATAAATTTTTCTCTGTTAGTAAAATTAGATTGACCAATCAGTAGCCTCCATCCTTGCAGGCTTTTCGGTGTTTACTGCAAACATAAAAAAGTTTTAAAAAATGCAGGCTTCTGATTGATCAATCTCATCTCGCTAATAGCGTAAAATCTATCTTGATCCCGGCCTATTCAACGCCCTTTAAATATTCGAGAAAGCCTTGACACGCGTCAGGAAAATATCACACAAAGCAGACAAAACAAAGAAGAGAAATCATTCATTGGCTCGTTCATATCCACGAGCCAATGAATGATTTTGTTCCTTTGCTTTGCCTGCTTTGTGTGATGTTTTCGTGACGCGTGTCAAGACTTTCTCAAATATCTAGGGGGCGTTGGTTTATTTCACCATCATGAAGATATGAAAGGAGAGGAGCAGACATGTCAATCTTCCCGTGTGAAAAACTACATAAAAAAACGAGTTCTTTCCCCCTCTTCTGCCCTTTTCTCTCTTCATTTTGACCGATAGCAGCCCATTTAGCAGTCTCCAGTGGAAGATGCCGCTATATATGGCGGACGCAAGGGGGAATGTGTTAGCGTGACCAATGACATAACAGGCCAGTTCATGACGATTAAAAGTCACACGGAGTTGGATCATCTTTACACGATGATTAGTACAAAGCGGTGCGCCGATTTTTTTGTGTCCATTGCCGTGTACAGATAATCAACTCCGTGTGACGTGATGAGCTGGCCACACTTTAGGAACAGCTTCAAATGACGTCATCTATATCAGGGTCGTACTGGCATAACTGAGAGGGCGGTGGCAAAATGGATAAAAAGGGCGCCGATTGCCTTACAAAAGGGCGCAAATGCTTATATATATATATACATACACATACACACGCACATACTATATAAATTATGTATAAAAAATTACTTTAAAAATATATACGAGTATATTGCTATAGCGAAAACTTTATTCCTAAAATAATTATGTCACCCAAATTAGTATTTTACACTATAGAAATGTAATATGCACAAAAGTAGTTCCCCGCAAGACATTGCACTTAAAAAAAAATCTGATGTTAGACCAGTGTTGCCAATTTAGAGGTATTTTTTTCCACCACTCTTTTCTAAGAAAGCTATCTCTATTTTCGAATTTCGCTCACCTTATCTAAGGAGTTAATTCAAACTTTACCCCGAATATTTGAATAACAATCTCCACACAATTATCTCCAAATGGAAAATAAAATATTAAAATAAAACAAACAAAAACAATTTCGTTGGGTCAAAACTCAAAAGTGCAAAACATTATTTAATACAATTCAATAATATTTTATATAATACAATCTCTAAAATACAAATACTAATTATGGTGTATAAAATTTCAGGAAAGTTATTTTTGTTTAGGGCAAGAGTGACGCCTATTTTACGTGAATTATTTTAAAAATATGTTTTATTTCTTTATTTTTTCACCATCCAAAAGATATCATAGATTTTTTTTTTAAATTATGGCCATTTTTTTTTTCCATTCTGATCAGAAACAAAATTATGGCCATTTTTTTTTTTCATCCAGACCAGAAAAAAAAATTATGGCCATTTTTGTTTTCAGAGTTTCAATCAGAGTTCTAACTTTTTACGACAGCTCTTTCGTCTTCACCTAACACTTCATTTATAACAGTTGTTTCATAATAATGGATGGAACCAGTCCATCAGAAGAAAATGATCCATTCCAAAGGTATAAGTTCGATTGAAAAAAACTATTTAATACTCTGAGCAGAAAGAAGAGGCTACACCTGCAATTTTTATGACACTAATAGAATCCCATAGCTGCCAATGTGTACGGTTTAGTTACCTCTAAAATTTAACACAAATTTTTGCATATTTAATCGTTGACAATTATTGGACTTTTTAAACTGGAATTCCAGAAGTGACAGCCAATTGTTCTCTTGCGACGACATTTCTGTGGCTTCAACTCGTAAAACTTGGCTAAAAGTGCTATATTTGACAACATTTTCGGAATGAATCTTTGCCTTTATAGGAAAATGGGAAACTCTAGTTTCCTGGTATCTGAACAAAATCGGCAAATTTTATATTTTTGCGAATATTAATGCAAATTTTTTGTATTTACGAATGAAAATGACTTCGCGAAAGTATCAGAAAAGTAGTTAGTTTGGATTTGGGAATAGCTTTCAATATAAAAAATTCGCATAACGAGGATGTGATCGCCTCCCACCCCCCAAAAAAGGAAATCCATGACCCCCTCTAAATGATGAGCTGAATCCGTCCTTGGCTTTGTCGAATATTGATTGATTAAAATCTCGGAAACGGAATCGAAAAAAATTCCGCTTTATACAGGATCCTTATGCCATATCATCTTTAGATTCTTCTATGTTTTGTCATACGCCAGACAGAATGATTTTAACAATACCGTGCAAAATGCAGATGCGAGAAAAATCGACAAACAAAATCTTCATCTGGCGCCCGGGGCAGATGCCCCTTCTGCCCCCCTTAATTTTGGCTCTGCTTTCAAATGAGCAAACTTACAAAGGCTGTGTCCAATAATGGAGTTGTTTCTGTTTTTCAAAGATCTTGTCCTTTTTTACCGCGATTCATGTGTGTACGCAGGGTGGGGGGGGGGGGGGTGGGGGGGGGGCAGAAAATCTTTGGAAAAGTAATACATTCTTTAAAAGTATTACATTGAATGTATTATTTTGAAAAGTAGTATTACTTGAATTTTATTGCATGATAGTTTTGTTTTAAAGGTTTTAATTAAATTTCATTATAACTGCTGACTGCTTTACTTGGCTGAAAACACCAATTATTTTTTATTGCCCACCAGAAACTTTTTAATCGAACTGTCTTTCATATTTTTTTGAGAAAAGCAAAAGATCTTTCAAAAAAGGCTGCCAAATGTGGCGTTTTGAACCGAATTTCCGGACACGACAGTGGAGGAAGAGAAAGAAAACTGTTGTCATGAGACAACAATCAATTTTAACTCGAGGTGTAATTAATTTAAAGAACATAATCTATTGTATTACAAATCAATTCAATAACCAAGCCTGCAAGTCTCATTCTTTTATGTGGAGTTTGGCCGAATATTCGGTTTCATTTTCGTTTTCAGCCCAAAATCCTAGTTTCGGCGAAAATACTGCCCTATATTCGGTATTACTATAACTGCCCCTCCCTAGCCTCCCCCAAACGGCACTCCCATCCAAAGAGCCGTACATACTATATATTCACATACAAGGGGATAAATCTAGAAGGTATTACTAATATTGATTAAATTCGTTATTTTTTAATTAAATTATTTTTTAATATATTTTTTATGTTTATAGCACCTTATATTTAATTAATTTTATTTCAATCAAATTATTTTGTTAATTATGCACTGCCGTTTCTACGCAAAACATTATTCAGATAGCATGCGTATATGTATGTTTGTGTTACTTACTTTGAATTTATTTTTAAAACAATTTCGCTTTCGTTTTCAGTCGATACTAGGAAGGTACCGAAATTCAGTTTCTTTCGAACACTATTTGTATGTTTGTAAATGAGCAGAAATTTTCGCATTATTGAACGTTAAAAATTTTTTTTGTTGAGAACCACTTTAAGGATTTACACGTAATCATAACTTATAAATTTCGGAAAATCGAGTTTTTATTTTAGCGGCTTTGTCAGCGGTATTGAGACTTCTTAATGCGGCCAGAATCTGGAATAGACAATTCTATGTAAGTAAAAAAAATAAAAAAAATACAATAAGCATTCTATTATAATTATAACATAAAATTGAAACTAGTTTTTTTTTTTCTCAAAATTGCATTTTTTAATAGATGACCACGGCACGATTACTTTAATAATACTGAATTGTTTTTCACTTTTAATTTGGTCAGCTTTTTTTCTTATGCAGTGAATAAAGGATTTTTTTTTTTAAACACATCAAAAATCAGCATTTTTCTACGATAAAAGTTGAATACCCTCTTCAAATAATCAGCATTAAAGAAAAAAAAAAGAAAAAAAGAGAGAGAGAGAGAGAGAGAGAGCTTTTCATAATTTCCACCCTTTGTCTCGTCCAGTGTTGGGTATGAGCGCGTTCATTGAACGAAAGTTCACGAACTTAGTTCACTTTCTGTGAACTTTGAGTTGAACTTGATTCACTTTTTAATAAACGAACGTGAACTGAACGAAAGCTCAAAAAATCCGTGAGTTTGAACGAAATTTACAACTCAAACTCAATTTTTTCATAACTTATTTTTTAACTTTTCCAGCCATTAAGAACACGTTTTTCCCATTCAAATGCCATTTAGAGGCCTAAACGGACTCGGGGCGGGTCGAGTCTGATCATCAGTTTTTCTGGGTTGTCCCCGCGCCTTGGTTTCTCTGTAAGCTCGAGCTGGGCCGAACCGAACTTATTTCTGGGCCTGTGCTTTACTCTTCCTAGATGTCTACACCGACAAAAATTTGATCGCCCCTGCTTGTGTGAAAATTATTGCCCTGTCCCAGTCTGACTCGTGTAAAAATCTGTTTAAGGAACTATTTTCCTTCGGTCAACATTTTTTTCCGAAATTTTTTTTTTAAGTTACCATTATTCTACAATTAAAATTATCTTTAAAGAATAGTAGTACATATGCATTTCTAGAGGTGGGGATACAGTGCTGTAAAACCTGTTATAAGAATCTTTGTATGACGAGATCCTGTTTCAAACGGAAAAATTTCTTGATCGGTGGATTTGGATCTTCAAAATGGATATAATAATCCGTTTGAATATAAATAATACATTTGCAAGAGACGGCAGGCCTGGTAAAAAAGGAACTTAACTATAACGATTTTTTTTTCTCTCCGTGCAATTTTGTCTTAGAAGGTTTTTCGATATAGAATTTTTAAGATTTTTAAGTCTTCAATCCGTGTAAATGAATTAACGGTATCAATAATAATTCAGATATTTGCATACAAATAGAGGTCCATTAAAAAATCAATACAGCTTACAATAGGATATATAGAAAGAAATGTAGTAGAAATTGTATTTTGGAGCGGTGGTGCCTGTGCTATGCAGTCTATGGTAGAGGTCTGCGCGGGCCGAAATTTCAAGGCCCGGGCCCGGCTCGATCCATAGACGAAAAATTCAGCCCAGTCTGGTATAAACATTAAAAGCTCTGCCCGAGCCCGGCGCGGTCAGTACAGAAAAAATATTGGCCCGGCTCGTAGAGAAAAACTTATTGTCCCGATCCGGCCAGCCATAACAGCTAAAAGTTCGGCCCGAATGAATTTCTACAAAACATTGATTTGTACGTCAATTTGGTTTAAAATTTGTCTCGTACGAGGAGTTCTGACCAAAAATACTTATCTATGCTTTTTATTGTCATGTTTATAGATTTCTTATTTATAGAAGTTATTGCGATATTTATTTTTTTTAATGAATCGCTATTTATTGCATGTAAATGTTTCATTTAAAATTAATATAGTTGATCCATATTCCATGTATTGAAGACTTAAATATCTGAAAAATGCTTTACAGTAAAATCTTCTAAGACGGAATTGCATAGGAAAGAAAAAAAATTCGTTATAGACAAGTTCCCTTCTTAGCAGGTGTAGATGTATTATATATTATTGTATTACGTATTAGAACATTCATTTTACATGGATCAATATATTTTTCGCATTAAAAGAGGATTTCGTAAGAGGCAGGTTCTTTTTCACACGTTTTACTATATTTTAATTTAGCTACCTTTTAACCCATTTATGCGTAGAGTCCCATTTTTGGGACGTTCCGAATTTATAATTTTTTAAAATAATTTTCTTCTTCGTTACAGCATGGAAATTGTATGAAGTAATTGCCTATAAATGTCTTTATCTGTTACCGAGAGATGACGGCATCGAGGTCTGCACGGGACGGAATTTCCAGGCCCGGGCCATTAAAAGTTCAGCCAAAGCCCGACCCGGCCCGTTTATAATTTCACAGTTCACGGCCGGCACGCTCGTACAAAAATCAGTGAAAACAGGCCAGACCCGTGGAAAATCAATTAAATTAGGCTTGGCTCAATTTCTACAAAAAATTCAGGTTTTTCTAAACATACAATTAAGATTCTTTTAAAGAATAGTACTGCATACATATTTATGGGATAATTTTACAGTATATTTTAAAATTACTATGTGTTCTCAAGACAGAAAATACATAATAGCAACATTAATGATTACTTAGAGTCTTAGACGTTTCAACATTCAAATAAGGATTCATTAAAAAATTAATGTAGTTTAGAAAAAAAGGAGGGTTAAAAACATAACTTTTAAAGCTGTATAATAAAAAGCAGATTTGTAAAAATACTGTTTGGAGGGCGGGGGAGGGGGGCACAGTCAAAGTCACATAAGTGATAAACAACATAACAACAGACATGCCTGCTATGAGATTGATTCCTTATGGTCTACAGGGTAGGGTCTGGATATATGCCTGAAGCGCAAAGAGGGAACTCTATTGTACGTTCTGAGATAAGACATCAATTCTCCTTTTGCATAGAATAATAGAATGTCCTTGGTCGTACAACTCCTAAGCTAAATTCTAGGAAGCAATGTATAGGTATCATGTCTCATCTCAAAGATAATAATTTAACTACAGCACTTTCCTTTGGCTAACTAACATTCTCTGTGAATCGTACAGCTGTGGGGAAAAAAAAAAAAGAAAAAGAAAATTCCCCGACTAACTCTGCAACAAATTAATGTAGAAGAAAGTTACTGGTACCAAACGATTGGAAATAAAGTCTACTTTTATGGGTGTATTCCAATCCAAACTGCTTATTTTCTGATTCATTATTAAATTTATTTTTACTCTCAAACGCATCAAACTGGGAACTTCTGTTATTTAGAAACTACATAATGTGCCGTGCTTCTCGATTTTTTGATAAATGCAGAAAATATAGTAAAAAAAATTCTAAGTTGGCGTTTTGAACCAAATTTTCCGAAGCGGGAGATCCGGGAATGAAAACAATGATCGTACTGAGAAAATGCATGTCTATAAATCAAGTTCTAATGAATTGAGCAAAAAATGAAAGCACGCGGCCACTTATACATCTCTTCCAAAATCGTGTCAGCAAGTTTCATGTTTTCACCTTTAAAAATGAGTCTGAAAATGCGTCCGAAAATTTTGAGTTGTTGAAGGGGGGGGGGGGGATATTTTTTGAATACACCATTAATGTACCCTTTTTTTTTCTTGCTTTTTTTCTTGTTTCACTCGCTTAATATCGTTTGATTATTGCCAGCCTAAAATTTCAATAAAATGAGCAAAATATATTTTTTCAAATTGTGCTTTTCTAGATGACCCCTTAAACCATTTTGACAGTTTTTAATCATAATTCGAAAACTACTTGGGAAAGAAGTTTTAAATACAGAATTCGCATAAAGCAGGTCATAATAAATATAAATCTCTCTCAAAAGAAAAAAAAAATAGTAGGTTACATATCATATTCTTTTTTAATATTAATTTCATAATTCATAATTTATATTATGAAATTTTTAAAATTACAAATTCAATGTATTTATGTTTGGGTTTTTTAGTATTATAACCACACACAAAATTATCACATTAGGATTATAATTTCAGGAGATATTAATAAAAATATGAAAATGTAATTTAACAGCTCTAAATTTGAATGTTTATAATTCAAAATCTTATCATCCAAATGACTTAAATTTTCATTTCTATGCATAGTTTGAACCGAAAATTTAAAATATAGCGTCAAAATTGGGTATTGCTGTTGAAAAGAACAATAAAGTCTGGTCTGGTTTTGATTTGTAGATGGCCTCCTAAGCAAATTTTATATACATCATTTAAGGGTGTTCTCAAATCCAAAAGGGCAACTTTCTGACATAAGTTTTAATTTATTTTTGCTCAAAAATGCATGAAACTAGCAGGTGTTGTTGTTCAGAAACTATGCAATTGAGCTATTTTTTCCATTTTTTGCAAACGCAATAGATCTTTTAAAAAATAATGTCAAAGTGGGCGTTTTGAACCGAATTTCTGCGCGAAGGAAGAAAGAGCACTCAAGAGCGGGCTAAAAACGTGTTTGTCACGCGATCAAAATAGCTTATAACTCAATAGGTAATCGATTGATCAAAAAATAGAAAACACAGTTTAATTCCGAATCGCTTCCATGGCCAGGCTTTCCAAATTTATATATTTCCGTTAAAAAATGAATTTGTAAATATGTCAAAACGTTTTGCGCTTGTTGAGCAGAGCAGTTGAGAACAGCCTTAAAAGTAGACTTTATTTGCAGTTGTTTGGTACCAGTAAGTTTCTTCTATTACAATTAGTTGCTGAGTTGGTAGGGGTTCTTTACTTTTTCTTCTACCACTGACCCATATTGTGTATGAAAGAGCAGATAATATTCAAAGGTATATTTGTTTTCATTAATACCAGTTTTAGATTTTATTTTACAAGAGGGAAAATAGCTTTATTGTTACTTTTACTTAATTTTCTAAAAAATCTAATTTTTCTTATCTAAATATGTGTTTGAGAGGGAAGGGGTGGGGTATAGATAGTTATGACTATCATGACTTCAGATTTACTCACGCACGATAGTACAGTTTGTGAACGGTTAAAAGATGCCTCGTGATTATTCTATACATACCTTTTAGAAATGTTTTATAATCATATTGATTTTAGACGGGACTCTTTTAAACATAAAAAAAACTTAAACGGCATTACTTTAGCTGTATTTTTTTTTTTTTTTTAACCGAAATATTTTCTTAGTAAATTTTATAAAAACTCCGCATATTTATTTATAAATTTCTTATTTCTTATAAAATTTTGAAATAATTCACTGAAATAATTTGCCTTTGTTATTATTCTTGTATAGTAATGTTTAAATATGGTATTTGATCTTACTTAATTACGAAAATGGCCGTCAGCTATCGTTATAGCGGTGGATGCGGCCTTGGGAACCGATGAATTTCCAAATCAATAGTTGAAATGCATGGCAACCCAGTTACAGAAGATCTCGATTAGCCGTGATGATACTACCATTGAATATTTTGTAATCATGTAATATTTTTAAAACATAGCAAATAAGCTTGGGTTTCGAGCATGATGAGACTGGGCGTGTATTGGCGAGAGTATCTCGTAGGGAGCCGAGCCCCTCTTTAATAACAAATCTATTCAAATAATTATTCTAGGGTTTAATTCGGTCACACTCCAAATTTTGGTTACGGGCAATGCATATCTATAAAGACACAGCAATATATTTTTTAAAGTAATATTGTTAATTTTTCATAAAATTCTTATGTAAAAATCTTATGTAAACTTTCGTATCAAGATAAATTATGTGTAATAACACAAACATTTTTTTTAATGAACCGTACCATTTGAGTTTTTAATTTGGCATCATATCAATTTTTCTATTGCTCGTAAGTTGAAATCATAAAAAAAGGAAGATAATAGTACATATGCAACGTTAAAAAATAAATTAAAATGAAAAGCTATATTTAATTTACTATTTTTCATTTCTATTAAATTTATTGCATCATGATTTATTTTTAAATGCACCATGATGACGAACTTTCTATGGTTGTTTTGATTCACTAAAATTCGTTCAAAACGTCCATTTTGACACCATTTTCTTAAATATATTTTTCTTTTACAGGAAAAAAAAGAGGGAGATTATTCAATTTCTTTTTATTTGAATAAAATAACGGTAAAATCTACCCATTTAAGAATGAAAATTATTGCATAAATGTATCACAAAGTAGCAAGTTTTGTTGCGAGAATAGACTTGTTAAAAATTACGGAGGGAAAAAAATGTAGCAGTAATAAGAAAAAAAAATCTTAATGCTGATATTGCTATTAAATTAATATAGCTGTATAAAAGAATCTTTGGCTATATCCTTCCAACAGATAGATCTAAATGTCTTACAGATTCGTTTTATATGTAGTATATTTTTTGGTTCTTGTAAGAAATAGCGCTGAGCTTTTCTCTTTGATTGTTAATACAGAATATGTTAATATATTCTGTAACAAATTAAGATATACGTCACTTTATGAATTAGAATTTTTTTTAAAGTTTTAATTTTCAGATTTTTCAATTATAAAATTTAAGAGATGAACAGGAAATTTTCTATCGTCCTAATTTCAATAAAATTTGCTCACAAAAACCTGCTTCAAGCGGTGGGAAGACTTAAAAAAAAAAAAAAATGCAAGCAACAATTATAAAAAGAAAGAGCAGGGTGTGTGTGTGTGGGGGGGGGGGGGACTAAAAATGTTTTTGAGAACAAAATATTTATCTCAGCATGCACTAGTAAGCAAATCTCTGTTGATTTCCCAATGTTTACAATGGTAAAGTAACTTATTAAAACAAATTTATGAGATGCAATATTGTATTAAATATGTAATAATAAGAAAAATTAAATATTTGTGCTTCAATAAATAATATCTTAATTATGATTAATTAGAAAAGGGTTTATAGAGGGGTGATTTGAGGAAATATTTACTTATGCTTATAAGTGTCTAATTTAATCACACACATTTATTATTAATGTAATTGAAAGAAAAAAAGCAAACACAGTTTTTGTTTATTATTCAATTGATGATAATTAGTCAATGTTAAAATTACGTCACACTGTTCAATCACACAAAATTTTAGCTCGCTGTGATTTCATTATTACGAGTTATAAAAATTTAAATTTCTCGGACTCGTATATTCTGCTTTTTATAAAATTTGGGGGAGGGGGGGGGATAAAAAATTATAAAGGGCCTAAATGATGTTGAACCATACAGCGTTTGGTGGACACCGAAGTGACAAGGGACCAAAATGGCTAAGGACCGAAACGGCCTGGACGAAATGACATTGAGGCCGAAACCGCGGAACCGAAATCTCGAGTATCCCGCAAATTGTGTTCGCGAATATAAAAAATAAAGTAGTGATTAAAACGAGCATTCTCGCATGCGAATATTCACACCCCATTTCAATATTCGCGTTTGTAGACATCGACGAAGAATATTCATATTCGCGTTCAATGACAATGTGAATGTCAAAATTCAAGTAGTGATAAATACGTCTCGTGCGCGAATATTCTCACTTTTTTACAGAGCATTCACAAACATTTAAAGCGAATTTTCGCCTACGAGAATGATATAAATCAGACATTTGTTACCTTGTTAGTTTTTAGTAATTATTTATCAATAAGTTCAATATTTATCAATTCCGTGTCATGTTTTTTCCAATCCCTTTTTTTCCTTGTCACGTTTTTTCCGGTCACGTTTTTCCTTGTCACCCTTTTCCGCTCTTGTTTTTTCTGTCACTTTTCTTCTTGTCACGTTTTTTCCGGTCACTTTTTTTCCTAGAATCCGTTAATCCACATTCTATGGCTTGGAGATTTAAAAAAAAAATAAAAGTTCTATACTATAAAATGCTCTAAGACGGAATTGCATAGGAAAGAAAAAAATTCCTTTACGGGCCGTTTCCTTTATGAGCAGGTTCACCGTCTGTTGCAAATGCATTATTTTCTTTTCACAAGTACTGTTATTCTCAATTTACATAGATCAACATATTTTTTTATTCTTCTTGTTAAACTCGGGATTCCGTCATAGGCAGGTTATTTTCCTAAGGTTTTACCGTACTTTAATTTTATTGCCTAGAAATGCTTCTACCCATGTAAAATAATAATAAAAATAAATATACCAATTTTAATTGTGGAATGATGGCGATTTAAAAATATGTGCATTTTTTGTAAAAAAAAAAAAAAAAAAAAAAAAAAAGGTTGGGCCGGGCCAAATTTTATTGATATTTTTACAGAACCGGCCAGAGCCGTGCCTGTCAATGATTTTCATATGAGCTGGGTTGGAACCAGGACTGAAAATTTCTGCCTGTTCAGACTTCAAGAAAAATGCAGTCCAGCCCCGACTTGGGTAGGAAAATAAATCCAGTCCCGATCCATATCGGTCCGAATCTCTAGAAAAAAGTTATACCCAAACCAATCTCGGACCGAGTGTCGGGAAGGAAAATTGGGCCGGGGCCAACGAAGACCCTTACATCAAATAACCAAAAGATTAGTTCACAAACTTTTGTAAATTTGGACGATAAAGTTCTAATATATATATATATATACATTAAGAAGAAGAAAAAAAAAAAAAAAAAAAAAAAAAAAAAAAAAAAAAAAAAAACGAGTTTTTTGTGAACTTCGCTCACTTTCATAGATGAGTTTGAGTTGAACGAGTTCGTTTGAAAAATTTTGAGTTTGAACGTGAACTTGACTCATTTTTGAGAAATTGAATTTGAGTTTGAATTAGTTCGTTTTTTTTGTGAGCGTACCCAACACTGGTCTCGTCTAGTCACTAAAATGAGTCATATTTAATTAAAAATTACTGTCTATTTGAGCCAAATTTAAACTACAATGGTCGTCGCAACTCACACGCACAAAAAAAAAAAAAAAAAAAAAAACCACCAACAGCGCGTCGTGTCGCGCATGTGTCGTGTGTTAATTAGTATTTCATGGGAAAATACCTCCACATCGTATTTCTATTTTCTCCAGAAAGATAGAGAGCTCCAGAATACGGTATAATAATAATAAAAAAAGGTGTCACATCTGGTATTACTACAGAAACCACTGGGTATCTATAGAACCGATTTGAAACCCCGCCGAAATGGTAATTTGTCTTCTTAGGAACTCCCACGTTACTGACTAACAGCATTGAAAACTGAACCCAAACACATCTGCACTTCTCTTTACTTATATTTATCCATTCTTTTGTAAAAGGACTTTTACAATTTTAGTGGTTTATCTATTTATTTTAATTACATATATATTTTTCAATTTATATATCGGGGTGGTGTTTGAAGTTTAAAGAGGTTAAGCAGATCCGGTTTAAAAAAAAAAAAAAAAAAAGTTTTTAGATATTGGCTTTTTCGGATGCTAAAAATATTATCGAATTTTTAAATAGATATGAAAAATTAACATTTTCTTCTTTCAAAAGCAAAATTTACATAAGTTTCCACTGCAAAATCTTGTGAAGAATTAGTCTTGGCGCCCTTGGCGGTCTAACACTTATATTATCATTAAGAAATTATGGAATGCTCCACTTTAGTAGAACTATGGGCATCAATTTATGGGTGTATTTGTGGGGAGTGTGCTTGTGTGTGCAGGGCCCGACTAATGCAGGGGCATGAGGGGCAGCTGCCCTGGGCCCCCAGATTTGAGGGGGCCCCCCAAGGGCAGATATAAGTTTTAGTTAAAGAAGAGTCAAATGATAAAAAATATCCAAAAGTGACCAGATTCTAATTTAAAGTGTTTTTCATTTTGTGATATTTAATTTCTTCCTTACTGATTTCATAAATTTTTTTAAATACATAATTTTAATTAAAATATTACAGTTACAGTAATATCACACATCTGCTATCTGTTTTCATATTATGAAACTTCATACCAAAGTACTTTAAGGCATCATGGGGAATGCAGTAACAACATAACAAGTATTGAAATTTGTTGCTATTATTTTTAAAAGCATTCCACCACTTGCCTTTCTATATGATAGAATCACACAAATGCATGTTGATTGAGTGCAAAGATTAAGTTAAATAGAAAAGTATTAACACAAACAACCAATAATACCTGAGAGAACTGTATTTACATTTTAACGGCTCACATTTATCCTTATATTCCTATTACCAAAAAAAAAAAAAAAAAAAAAAAAAAAAAAATGTATGCTATAACTTCTTAAAGTTATCTTTCTTGTACTATACTATATACAGATGTGAATAGTACTTGGTATGAAATTTAAGTCTACATAAAATAGGTATGAAATTTAGTTTTAGTCATTTCAAAATAATTCACGAAAAATTTCAAAAGATCGAAGAGGGCCCCCCCGGATACGATGATAACACGATGATAGTTTTTTGAAAGGGATTTTTACAGAAGCGCTGAAAAATATCTGACCAAGGGCGCCATGATTACAAAAACACGATATTAGTTTTTTAAAACTTATTTTTACAGAGGCGCTGACAAAATCTGACTAAGGGCGCCGTAATTAAAAAACACGATATTAAGTTTTTGAAATTTATTTTTACAGATGCGCTGAAAAAAATCTCTCTAAGGGCGCCATGATTAAAAAAACACGATAACAGTTTTTCAAAATTATTTTTACAGAAGCGCTGAAAAAATCTGACCAAGGGCGCCATGATTACAAAAGCATGATATTAGTTTTCTGAAAGTTATTTTTACAGGGCGCTGAAAAAATCTCACCAAGAGCGCATTGATTACGAAAACACGACATTAGTTTTTTGAAAGTTATTTTTACAGAGAGGCGCTGAAAAAAATCTGACCAAGGGCGCCATGATTACAAAAACCCGATATAGGTTTTTGAAATTTATTTTTGCAGTGGCGCTGAAAAAATCTGACCAAGGGCGCCATTATTACGTAAACACGATATAGTTTTTTCAGGGCCGTAACCAGCGAGTCCAGTCAGAGGGGGCTCTGAATTTTTTTGGTGGGGCTAACATCTTTCAACAATCCATATCTTAAGCAAATTAAATATAGTAAAACTGATAAAATGGACCTGTCTATAAAGGAACCCGTCTAAAGCGTAATATCTCTATAACGGAACTTCCTATAATGAAATTCTTAAACGGAAAATACTTCATGGTAATCGAAAAATGAATATAAAACAATTAGGGGCCGTGGACCTCTTAAGAAAACCTACCTAAAATAGAACTTTTCTCCATCCCGTGTGATTTAGTATTAGGCCTTATTGTATTTAAGGCACACAAATTTATTTTCGTCTTTCAGAAAAAGCACGTTAAACAAATAGATAGCATCCGACACCCCATAAAAAAATAACTTTATTTAAATTTTAATAAGGAAAACTAATGGATCGTACACTGTATTCTATTTCCATTGCAATTTTTGCATTATTAAGCATATTGCTTCTTACAGAAGCGGATTAACTACCTTCCGGGCCCCTAGCTAAACTTCTTTGTGAGCCTCCTCTTCTTCCCCCCCTCCCCCCCCCCCAAAAAAAAGCAATACATTTCAGTGTTTTCTGGCACTAAAACTGGAAAAGAGTACTTTTAGTGCAGGAAAACATTGAAATTTCATAAAATTCAAAATGCAAGTTTTGGTCATAAAAATGGAATTTTTTTTAAAATTTTGTTCTTAGTCCTTGAACAATACTTTTTCAAATATAAATTATTAGGAACTAGCGACCTGAAGTAAAACATGTACTTAATTTGTATGCTTCTTTTTTTTTTTCAATTGGAAGAAGGTTTCTATCTCAGCTGTTTCTATCATTAAGCGGTTACTGATGCGAAAGAATCCGATCTCTAATGTTAATCCTATGGGAGAAATTTTTTTAAACATCTCATTTGTATTTCAATATTTTTAAACGATTTTTGCATTGGATAGCTTAGGTCGTTCTCTTCAAATGCCGTTTTTTTGCTTTTTTGAATTAGTTGAACTTTTTTTGGGAACAGATGTCATAAGTTCCGACGGCCGCTACTTGGAATTTTACTTGGCGTGAAAACCCCTTTTCCGCCAAGTAGTAAATGTCGCCAACACCGGTTTATACGTATGTTTCGCTTAACGAAAATTAAATGTAAATAATAAACAAAATTCGCTAAAGTGGCAATCAGTAATCTTGTATGAGCGCTTCGCGCACATTAACCGAAAAAAATCACTGCATTCAGCAGTTCTCCCGGTTTAGCATTCTCAAAATTCAGCAGCTCTCGCTTTCTAGCAATCTCAAAATGTAAAAAACTCTTAAAGCAGCAAAATATACATAAAAAACGAAATTCGCTAAAGTGGCAATCAGTAATCTTGTATGAGCGCTTCGCGCACATTAACCGAAAAAAATCACTGCATTCAGAAGTTCTCCCGTTTTAGCATTCTCAAAATTCAGCAATTCCCGCTTTCTAGCAAACTCAAACTGTAAAAAACTCTTAAAGCAGCAAAATATATATAAAATTAACATACCTTAACAGATATCTGCTTTCTTGAGAGTTTCAGCACGAAATCTCTTTCATAACACTACCGTCATTTTCCAAAATAGGCTTATGAGTACGCATTGAGACACAATAAACAAACCTACTTTTCTTCTAAAAATTTCCTCATATTTCTTAATTACTTCAGCAAAAGCGTTCAAACGATTACAGAAACCATAGTCAGTCAAATACATCCAATAAATTTAACAAAAATAAAAAGACAGAACTATACAACACGATAACAAAATACATCCACAAAATCCACCACTTCTCAGGGGTTGCCAGAACACAACACGTCAGAATACACACGGCACACGGGGTTCCACATATCGAGGTAGCCATAGCTATAAACACCGCCAACACGCCAAAAAAAATCGCCAAACAATTCAAAACAACGGCTGAGGGAACATAAGGCATCTAAGCCTTTTTTTGTTAGGATACATCCACTAAATAAAAGTATCTTCAATTAAAAAAACCTCCAAAAAAGAAAAGAAGATTGAAAAAAATTAAAAATAGCCTTTTGGAAGCCGATATGAAGAAAAAAACCTAAAGAAAATCTTAGCACCGGGTCCCTAGGTTTGAGCCTACTCAGCCTAATGGGTAATCCGCCTCTGCCTTCTTATGTCCCTTGGTGTCTTCGGAAAAGGGAACCACCCCCTCTCTCTCAGCTCGCGTTTGTTCGTACAGTGTGTGCATATATACACGCAATAATTTCTATGTGTACTTCCATGTATAACTTTTTACCAATTTTGTGGAAAATAAAATTTTAAAAAAGTTAAAAAAATAATTTCTAAACAGGCCATTTGTAATATGCTAAAATGTGCACCACTACAATTGCCAGTCCTAAGCCTGGAAAAAGTGTGAAGGGAAGTTGCCTGACAAACACTGACATAGCCGTTTTTTAAAGTTGTCTAATTATCCGGATTTTTTATTAACCGGATCGGCATCGGCCCCGATTGGTCCGGATTATCAGCGCTCTACTCTATTGAACATTGATTATATATATGCATATTTGAACCGTTGATTAATCAAATCAGTCTTTCTGTTGAATAATTTAGTGTAATTTATCATGCTAGCATTCTGACAGAAAAGTACATCTTTATTTACAAAAACACCAATTCATACAACAAACATAGAAATCTTCAACCGCCCAGCATGACAATTTTTTTAAAGATGCGTTTTGAAAAAACTGAGAAAAAGGAACCTGTTGGTATAGAGGTCTGCACTGGCCGGAATTTCCAGGTGCCGGACCGGCCCGAACGAAAGCTATCTTGACCCGGCCCGTTCATATTTTCACAGTTCACGGCCGTACAAAAATCAGTAAAAACAGACCCGGCCAGTGGAAAAATCAATTAAATCTGACCCGATCCGACCCTGCTCAATTTCTACAAAAAATTCAGATTTTTCATAACATACAATTAAGATTCTTTTAAAGAATACTGCAGATAATTTTACAGCATATTTTAAATTTACGATGTGTTCGCAAGACAGAAAATACACAATAGCAACATTAATGATTTACTTAGAGTCTTAGACGTTTCAACATTCAAATAAGGATTCATTAAAAAATTCATATTGTTTAGAATAAAAGAAAAACGGGAAGGTTAAAAACATGATGATAACTTTTGAGGGTATATTATAAAAAGTAGATTTGCGAAAATATTTCTGTTATTCCTTCAGATTTTTCTCAAATCCAAAGAAGCTACTTTCTGACACATTTCTAAATTCATTTATTTTCGAAAACGTCAATATATTTTTGAGAAAATACTGTCCAAGTTAGCGTTTTGAATCGAATATCCGGGGACTATAGCACGGAAAAGGAGAAAAACCTGCAGTCACGTGACAAGAATCTCTTATATCTCTATATGGAATTCATTTATTAAAAATGGGAAACGCTGTTCAATTCTAAATCCCTTCAATAGACAGGTTTGTCATTTTTATGCCTTTACAGTTAAAAATGCGTCAGAAAGTTTTTCGTTTTTGAGTAGTGAATTTGAGAACCACCTTCAAGTATATTTCCAAAAATTCCGTTAACAGAAGTTCAATATCGTTAGATTAATAATTTATTATTAATATTTTTACAAAACAATTGTCTGGCCTAAACATCCTGAGAACAATTAAGTCCATTTCTGGCTATGTTGAAAAAAAAAAAAAATGTAAGCCTGATCTCGATCCGGCTTGAGTCTACTGGAAGAATTAAAAGCTCGGGCTCAAACGCCATGTAACTGTCCGATGCCGATCTGTACGCTGGAAAATGTTATATTTCGATATTGATGCTGGCAAACTAGTATCGGCTCGTAACGCACATTTATACTTATTCTTGTGAAACTCATACTCATTGAAAATGATTCATATTTTCTCGTCTGCGTTTAAATATTTATATCGGGCCGACAGACCCGCTTAATTTCTTTTATTGGCCCGCTCCAGCCCGGCAGGCACGTTCAAATTTTGCCGGCCCGGCCCGTTTGAAACTTCACCTTCATTTCGCCGTCCCGGCCTAGTACAAGCTTCTAGCCAAGCCCGGGATCGTGCAGACCTCTACTGTAGGATACAGTTCTTTACACATATTTTTTCTTTAAATTGAAGACATTACATAGATAGACATTAAATATCATATTCTGTTAAATTTTTTAATATATAGAAAAAAGAACGAAAATTTGAGATTTTGCAAATGTTTTTGCGTTATGCATAGATGCCAACAACACTTATCCGGAGTCTGTTACAAGACGAAAATATTTTCAACAGGAAATTTCATTTAATCAAAAATTTCAAACTGAAATCTAAAATGTACCTTATCGAAAAAAGACACAATTCCTTATATATTTTTTCCAGATTAAAACATGTTTGTTTTGGATCAGACTCCGAAATAATTAAGAGATGTTGGCATCTATGTTTATGTGTCCTATATTTATTAATTTGAATAATTCACAAACTTACTATTATCATTTAAAAAATATTTTAATATTTTTATTCCATACGTTTAATATTTATAATTAATAGCTATTTGTAATTTATTTAATTTTATTAATATTTTGGTTTCTGCTGAATTATTAGGTCATTTTTAAAATCACGGTTGCTTGTATACGATTTAATTTAGTGATGATATTGTTTCTCTTTAAAACGAGCGTTACCTAACCTTATTTTATTAATAATATGATTTATAAATTTAACCATTTAACAATTCGCAATAATAATTAAATTTAAAATTCTGCATATGATTATATCATTTTAAATATGAATCAGTTATTACAAATATATATTAATTACATATTTTTTAAACATACCTGGACTTAATAATAAAAAAAGAGATTGTAATTTTAATATTATATACAATACATTTCTTTTTTCAAAGAAAACAACTTAGATTTAATTCATTTAAACAGCGATAACATAGATTATTTTTGCATACGTTTTACACATGTTTCATGAAATTTGTTCAATTTCATTTAGAAAAGAAAAAAAAAAAAAAAAAAAAAAAAGCACAACGGCATGAACGCCCTTTTCGATCAGTTTTCATTAAATGTAGGCGACTATTTATTATTATACGTTTCCCCCATTTCTAAAGATCTTTAAAAATATTCTTCTTTCACTCAATAACGAAAATTTTTCTGATGCAGTTAGGAAGTAATTTTCTTTTCCTTTGCCTAAAATTTTCAGCTTCTCAACATTCATGCGCCTAAGAATTGAATACCGTTTCTCATTTTCCTATAAATGCCATGATTATAAATAACATGATTTATAGTCATTTGCTACTCGATGACTAGCATTTCGTCGTTAAATGCCAAGAAAATCAGCCTACAAAGTCAAATTTGCCGTCATTTTTTGACAGATTTTTTTAAATTTTCTGTATAGTTTGAATACTTGCAAATATCTTTATAAATAAAAGAAATTCGCGAACATGTCAGAAAGTAGCTGGTTTAGATTGGAAAACAGCCTTTTAAAACACAGAACACAGTTTAATTCCTTGAGCTTGAATAATATCTGCAAATTTTATGCCTTTATCATTAAAGTTATTTCGAAAATGTGTCAGAAAGTAGCGCATTTATACTTGAAAATAGATTTAAATGAAGCATACGCCAAATAGTTGAAGACATTTTTGTCATAATCTTAAAATAAACATAACCTTAATCATGCTTTTTCACTTAAGGCTCCTGTCCCTGCCGGCGAAGGCACTCACGAGCTAATGCTAATCCTATGGGGAGGGATTTTTCTAATGTCTCGTTTGCATTTCGACATTTTTTAATAAATTTTTTTTGCATTGGATAGCCGAGGTCCGTTTCTACATCGCATCTTTTTTACTTTCTCGATTTTGGTTGGAGATATTTTTTAGAATGACATTTTCATTTTCAGAACCGGTTTTGAAAGTGAAAGTAACTTTATAAAAAAATATCTGTGACCAAAATCGAAAAAGTAAGAAAGGTGCACTGTAGAGATGGACCTCGGCCAATGCTTATCCAATGCAAAAAAAAAAAAAAAAAAAAAAAAACTTAAAATTGTCAAAATGGGAGCGAGATAGTAGAAAAATCCCTCCCCATAGGATTAGCATTAGCTGATGAGTGCCTTCGCAGGCAGGGACAGGAGCTTTAATGTTTTTTATTGTTATATGACAAATAGAAAAAAAAATGTTTAGCAAATTCATGGAACATAAGAAAAAAAAAATTAGACGAAAGTTCAAAAAGCAAAAAAAAAAAAAAAAAAAAAAAAAAAAAAAAAACCTACCTCTGCTTTTCTACTGCCTACACCCATAGCATGAAACAATTTTTGACTTTCAAGCAATTATTTTTCTTATTCCATTTGTATAAAATGACATTTTGTTATCTTTCTAATTTCCTTCTACAAACATTCTAGTTAGTTTCCAAGTGATATTTTATCATTAACTATATCGGCTGTCACATACATAATGTCAACAGGCAAATCATTAACATTTAGAAACACGTCTTTTTTGTGACTACGTTTTAGTGAAGACGTTTAACCATTTAACTTGAGCAGCATATGTCTATTTCAATTCATCCCGTATACGATCATTGCTTTTAAAATGTCAAGATGTACGAAAACATGTGGTGGCTAGTTAGTGCATCTGGATTTAATTTTTTCGGGAGAAAGAAATGTTCCTACTTAGAACGCGTTTTGAGAATTGTATCGCAAGCAAGATAATAAAAAACAACTAATCTAATAGGGTTCTGAACGCAAAATGTTTGGCATATTCCATTGCATTCAAGCAGTTAAAAGATCTAAATATATATATTTTTTTTTTTTTTTAAGTAAGTTAAAACGTACATTTTGTTGAAAAAATAAAAAGTAGGGAAATCGTTAGAGGGGGCTCTAGAGGAAGCTAGGGGGGGGGGGGGGGCTCAGCCCCATGGCCCCCATCTGGTTACGGGCCTGGCTTTTTTAAACTTATTTTTACAGAATCGCTAAAAAAATCTGTCCAAAGGCGCCATGATTAGAGAAACACGATGATAGTTTTTTGAAAGGGATTTTTACAGAGGCGCTGCAAAAATATCTGACCAAGGGCGCCATCATTACAAAAACACGATATTAGTTTTTTAAAACTTATTTTTACAGAGGCGCTGAAAAAATCTGACCAAGGGCGCCATGATTACAAAAGCATGATATTAGTTTTCTGAAAGTTGTTTTTACAGGGCGCTGAAAAAAATCTCACCAAGAGCGCATTGATTACGAAAACACGACATTAGTTTTTTGAAAGTTATTTTTACAGAGGCGCTGAAAATAAATCTGACCAAGGGCGCCATGATTACAAAATTACGATATTAGTTTTTTGAAAGTTATTTTTACAGAGAGGCGCTGAAAAAAAATCTGTCCAAGGGCGCCATGATTACAAAAACACGATGTAGTTTTTGGAATTTATTTTTACAGAGGCGCTGAAAAAAATCCCTCCAAGGGCGCCGTGATTACAAAAACACGATATTAGTTTTTTGAAATTTATTTTTACAGAGGCGCTGAAAAAATCTGACCAAGGGCGCCATTATTAAGGAAACACAATATTGGTTTTTTTAAACTTATTTTTACAGAGGTGCTAAAAAAATCTGTCCAAGGGCGCCATGATTAGAGAAACACGATGATAGTTTTTTGAAAGGGATTTTTACAGAGGCGCTCGAAAAAAAAATCTGACTAAGGGCGCCGTGATTAAAAAATACGATATTAAGTTTTTGAAATTTATTTTTACAGAGGCGCTGAAAAAATTCTCTCCAAGGGCGCCATGATTAGAAAAACACGATAATAGTTTTTTGAAAAGCATTTTTACAGAGGTACTGAAAAAAATCTGACCAAGGGCGCCATGATTACAAAAACATGATATTAGTTTTTTGAAATTTATTTTTACAGAGGCGTTAAAAAAATCTGACCAAGGGCGCCATTATTACGAAAACACAATATTAGTTTTTTTTAAACTTATTATTACAGAGGCGATAAAAAAATTGTCCAGGGGCTCCATGATTACCAAAGCCGCCTCTGACAAAGGGACCAAATGAAATTAAAATGAAAATCTCCTGTCTTAAATTGGCATTTTTTTTTTGTTTTTTGTTTTTTGTGTTTTTACTTTCACAAAAAAACAGAAATACCAAACTACCGGGCAGCCACCCAGGGCGCTGAATATTTGACAGAAAATATACTAAATACATCATTAATACCAATATTAATTTATGTAGAAGTTACTATTCTTCGGGGTACTGAATAAAATCTGAACCAGGGTGCCATGACTATCAAAGTCTCTGTGTATGAATCCATTTAAAGTGAGAATATGTTTCTTATACAGTGTTTCGTCCTTTATACTTGCACAAAAGGCAGAAATACAAAAATACCTCACAACACCAGGGGCGCTAAATACTTAGACGCAGAAAATATGCAAACGTATTAGACGCAGACTTATTAGACACTTATTAGAAGCATTCTTAGAACAGAAATTATTTAGGCGTATATCTAAATAAGTGAGTACTTAATATTATTTTTCTTAGAATTTATCATTAGTACAGGCTTTGAAACAAAGTCTGGTCCTGGATACAATGTGTAACAATGGCATATCTGATTGTCGATAACTTATGTTATCTCGAAATTGGTTTATCTAATTGTCTTTGATCACACATAGTTTGCTTATGCTATACTGTAAAAAATAAAATGCATTACTTTTTAATTTTCCAAATGAAAATCTTTGAAAATTTTATGCCTTTCAAAATGCGTGCTTTAAAAAAAAAAAAAAAAAAAGAAAAAGAAAAAGAAAGAAAAAGAAAAAAGTGACGATGGGCGCACCGGGCATTTGCCTCGTTGCCCGGTGGGCCAGTATGACCCTGATCTATATCTACTTCGAGGCAAACGAAAAAGACAGGCTACCGCGGTGCTATAGCGTCTAGAATATATAGTGTGGAAATCCAATCAGTCGATCACAGCGATATCTGCAGATATTTCCCAAAACTCCAAGACAATTTGGTCTAGACGCTGTAACATTTTTTTTTCTTTTTTACGTTTTATTAACATACATCTGATCTGTGTGCTTGGCGTCAAACCCGCTGTAATAATACCATGTTTACTTTGAAATTTGAAAATATATCGCAGATGTCGCTGTGATCATCTCCCTGGATTTCAGCGTCAGTGCACATTTAAGGGATACACTTCTTAGCGGTTCTTGCAGGGTCGTACTGGCCCACCGGGCAACGAGGCAAATGCCCGGTGCGCCCATCGTCACTTTTTTCTTTTTCTTTCTTTTTCTTTTTCTTTCTTTTCTTTTTTTTTTTTAAGCACGCATTTTGAAAGGCATAAAATTTTCAAAGATTTTCATTTGGAAAATTAAAAAGTAATGCATTTTATTTTTTACAGTATAGCATAAGCAAACTATGTGTGATCAAAGACAATTAGATAAACCAATTTCGAGATAACATAAGTTATCGACAATCAGATATGCCATTGTTACACATTGTATCCAGGACCAGACTTTGTTTCAAAGCCTGTACTAATGATAAATTCTAAGAAAAATAATATTAAGTACTCACTTATTTAGATATACGCCTAAATAATTTCTGTTCTAAGAATGCTTCTAATAAGTGTCTAATAAGTCTGCGTCTAATACGTTTGCATATTTTCTGCGTCTAAGTATTTAGCGCCCCTGGTGTTGTGAGGTATTTTTGTATTTCTGCCTTTTGTGCAAGTATAAAGGACGAAACACTGTATAAGAAACATATTCTCACTTTAAATGGATTCATACACAGAGACTTTGATAGTCATGGCACCCTGGTTCAGATTTTATTCAGTACCCCGAAGAATAGTAACTTCTACATAAATTAATATTGGTATTAATGATGTATTTAGTATATTTTCTGTCAAATATTCAGCGCCCTGGGTGGCTGCCCGGTAGTTTGGTATTTCTGTTTTTTTGTGAAAGTAAAAACACAAAAAACAAAAAACAAAAAAAAAATGCCAATTTAAGACAGGAGATTTTCATTTTAATTTCATTTGGTCCCTTTGTCAGAGGCGGCTTTGGTAATCATGGAGCCACTGGACAATTTTTTTATCGCCTCTGTAATAATAAGTTTAAAAAAAAACTAATATTGTGTTTTCGTAATAATGGCGCCCTTGGTCAGATTTTTTTAACGCCTCTGTAAAAATAAATTTCAAAAAACTAATATCATGTTTTTGTAATCATGGCGCCCTTGGTCAGATTTTTTTCAGTACCTCTGTAAAAATGCTTTTCAAAAAACTATTATCGTGTTTTTCTAATCATGGCGCCCTTGGAGAGAATTTTTTCAGCGCCTCTGTAAAAATAAATTTCAAAAACTTAATATCGTATTTTTTAATCACGGCGCCCTTAGTCAGATTTTTTTTTCGAGCGCCTCTGTAAAAATCCCTTTCAAAAAACTATCATCGTGTTTCTCTAATCATGGCGCCCTTGGACAGATTTTTTTAGCACCTCTGTAAAAATAAGTTTAAAAAAACCAATATTGTGTTTCCTTAATAATGGCGCCCTTGGTCAGATTTTTTCAGCGCCTCTGTAAAAATAAATTTCAAAAAACTAATATCGTGTTTTTGTAATCACGGCGCCCTTGGAGGGATTTTTTTCAGAGCCTCTGTAAAAATAAATTCCAAAAACTACATCGTGTTTTTGTAATCATGGCGCCCTTGGACAGATTTTTTTTCAGCGCCTCTCTGTAAAAATAACTTTCAAAAAACTAATATCGTAATTTTGTAATCATGGCGCCCTTGGTCAGATTTATTTTCAGCGCCTCTGTAAAAATAACTTTCAAAAAACTAATGTCGTGTTTTCGTAATCAATGCGCTCTTGGTGAGATTTTTTTCAGCGCCCTGTAAAAACAACTTTCAGAAAACTAATATCATGCTTTTGTAATCATGGCGCCCTTGGTCAGATTTTTTCAGCGCCTCTGTAAAAATAAGTTTTAAAAAACTAATATCGTGTTTTTGTAATGATGGCGCCCTTGGTCAGATATTTTTGCAGCGCCTCTGTAAAAATCCCTTTCAAAAAACTATCATCGTGTTTCTCTAATCATGGCGCCTTTGGACAGATTTTTTTAGCGATTCTGTAAAAATAAGTTTAAAAAAGCCAGGCCCGTAACCAGATGGGGGCCATGGGGCTGAGCCCCCCCCCCCCCCTAGCTTCCTCTAGAGCCCCCTCTAACGATTTCCCTACTTTTTATTTTTTCAACAAAATGTACGTTTTAACTTACTTAAAAAAAAAAAAAAAAAAAATTTAGATCTTTTAACTGCTTGAATGCAATGGAATATGCCAAACATTTTGCGTTCAGAACCCTATTAGATTAGTTGTTTTTTATTATCTTGCTTGCGATACAATTCTCAAAACGCGTTCTAAGTAGGAACATTTCTTTCTCCCGAAAAAATTAAGTCCAGATGCACTAACTAGCCACCACATGTTTTCGTACATCTTGACATTTTAAAAGCAATGATCGTATACGGGATGAATTGAAATAGACATATGCTGCTCAAGTTAAATGATTAAACGTCTTCACTAAAACGTAGTCACAAAAAAGACGTGTTTCTAAATGTTAATGATTTGCCTGTTGACATTATGTATGTGACAGCCGATATAGTTAATGATAAAATATCACTTGGAAACTAACTAGAATGTTTGTAGAAGGAAATTAGAAAGATAACAAAATGTCATTTTATACAAATGGAATAAGAAAAATAATTGCTTGAAAGTCAAAAATTGTTTCATGCTATGGGTGTAGGCAGTAGAAAAGCAGAGGTAGGTTTTTTTTTTTTTTTTTGCTTTTTGAACTTTCGTCTAATTTTTTTTTTCTTATGTTCCATGAATTTGCTAAACATTTTTTTTTTCTATTTGTCATATAACAATAAAAAACATTAAAGCTCCTGTCCCTGCCTGCGAAGGCACTCATCAGCTAATGCTAATCCTATGGGGAGGGATTTTTCTACTATCTCGCTCCCATTTTGACAATTTTAAGTTTTTTTTTTTTTTTTTTTTTTTTTTTTTTGCATTGGATAAGCATTGGCCGAGGTCCATCTCTACAGTGCACCTTTCTTACTTTTTCGATTTTGGTCACAGATATTTTTTTATAAAGTTACTTTCACTTTCAAAACCGGTTCTGAAAATGAAAATGTCATTCTAAAAAATATCTCCAACCAAAATCGAGAAAGTAAAAAAGATGCGATGTAGAAACGGACCTCGGCTATCCAATGCAAAAAAAATTTATTAAAAAATGTCGAAATGCAAACGAGACATTAGAAAAATCCCTCCCCATAGGATTAGCATTAGCTCGTGAGTGCCTTCGCCGGCAGGGACAGGAGCCTTAAGTGAAAAAGCATGATTAAGGTTATGTTTATTTTAAGATTATGACAAAAATGTCTTCAACTATTTGGCGTATGCTTCATTTAAATCTATTTTCAAGTATAAATGCGCTACTTTCTGACACATTTTCGAAATAACTTTAATGATAAAGGCATAAAATTTGCAGATATTATTCAAGCTCAAGGAATTAAACTGTGTTCTGTGTTTTAAAAGGCTGTTTTCCAATCTAAACCAGCTACTTTCTGACATGTTCGCGAATTTCTTTTATTTATAAAGATATTTGCAAGTATTCAAACTATACAGAAAATTTAAAAAAATCTGTCAAAAAATGACGGCAAATTTGACTTTGTAGGCTGATTTTCTTGGCATTTAACGACGAAATGCTAGTCATCGAGTAGCAAATGACTATAAATCATGTTATTTATAATCATGGCATTTATAGGAAAATGAGAAACGGTATTCAATTCTTAGGCGCATGAATGTTGAGAAGCTGAAAATTTTAGGCAAAGGAAAAGAAAATTACTTCCTAACTGCATCAGAAAAATTTTCGTTATTGAGTGAAAGAAGAATATTTTTAAAGATCTTTAGAAATGGGGGAAACGTATAATAATAAATAGTCGCCTACATTTAATGAAAACTGATCGAAAAGGGCGTTCATGCCGTTGTGCTTTTTTTTTTTTTTTTTTTTTTTTCTTTTCTAAATGAAATTGAACAAATTTCATGAAACATGTGTAAAACGTATGCAAAAATAATCTATGTTATCGCTGTTTAAATGAATTAAATCTAAGTTGTTTTCTTTGAAAAAAGAAATGTATTGTATATAATATTAAAATTACAATCTCTTTTTTTATTATTAAGTCCAGGTATGTTTAAAAAATATGTAATTAATATATATTTGTAATAACTGATTCATATTTAAAATGATATAATCATATGCAGAATTTTAAATTTAATTATTATTGCGAATTGTTAAATGGTTAAATTTATAAATCATATTATTAATAAAATAAGGTTAGGTAACGCTCGTTTTAAAGAGAAACAATATCATCACTAAATTAAATCGTATACAAGCAACCGTGATTTTAAAAATGACCTAATAATTCAGCAGAAACCAAAATATTAATAAAATTAAATAAATTACAAATAGCTATTAATTATAAATATTAAACGTATGGAATAAAAATATTAAAATATTTTTTAAATGATAATAGTAAGTTTGTGAATTATTCAAATTAATAAATATAGGACACATAAACATAGATGCCAACATCTCTTAATTATTTCGGAGTCTGATCCAAAACAAACATGTTTTAATCTGGAAAAAATATATAAGGAATTGTGTCTTTTTTCGATAAGGTACATTTTAGATTTCAGTTTGAAATTTTTGATTAAATGAAATTTCCTGTTGAAAATATTTTCGTCTTGTAACAGACTCCGGATAAGTGTTGTTGGCATCTATGCATAACGCAAAAACATTTGCAAAATCTCAAATTTTCGTTCTTTTTTCTATATATTAAAAAATTTAACAGAATATGATATTTAATGTCTATCTATGTAATGTCTTCAATTTAAAGAAAAAATATGTGTAAAGAACTGTATCCTACAGTAGAGGTCTGCACGATCCCGGGCTTGGCTAGAAGCTTGTACTAGGCCGGGACGGCGAAATGAAGGTGAAGTTTCAAACGGGCCGGGCCGGCAAAATTTGAACGTGCCTGCCGGGCTGGAGCGGGCCAATAAAAGAAATTAAGCGGGTCTGTCGGCCCGATATAAATATTTAAACGCAGACGAGAAAATATGAATCATTTTCAATGAGTATGAGTTTCACGAGAATAAGTATAAATGTGCGTTACGAGCCGATACTAGTTTGCCAGCATCAATATCGAAATATAACATTTTCCAGCGTACAGATCGGCATCGGACAGTTACATGGCGTTTGAGCCCGAGCTTTTAATTCTTCCAGTAGACTCAAGCCGGATCGAGATCAGGCTTACATTTTTTTTTTTTTTCAACATAGCCAGAAATGGACTTAATTGTTCTCAGGATGTTTAGGCCAGACAATTGTTTTGTAAAAATATTAATAATAAATTATTAATCTAACGATATTGAACTTCTGTTAACGGAATTTTTGGAAATATACTTGAAGGTGGTTCTCAAATTCACTACTCAAAAACGAAAAACTTTCTGACGCATTTTTAACTGTAAAGGCATAAAAATGACAAACCTGTCTATTGAAGGGATTTAGAATTGAACAGCGTTTCCCATTTTTAATAAATGAATTCCATATAGAGATATAAGAGATTCTTGTCACGTGACTGCAGGTTTTTCTCCTTTTCCGTGCTATAGTCCCCGGATATTCGATTCAAAACGCTAACTTGGACAGTATTTTCTCAAAAATATATTGACGTTTTCGAAAATAAATGAATTTAGAAATGTGTCAGAAAGTAGCTTCTTTGGATTTGAGAAAAATCTGAAGGAATAACAGAAATATTTTCGCAAATCTACTTTTTATAATATACCCTCAAAAGTTATCATCATGTTTTTAACCTTCCCGTTTTTCTTTTATTCTAAACAATATGAATTTTTTAATGAATCCTTATTTGAATGTTGAAACGTCTAAGACTCTAAGTAAATCATTAATGTTGCTATTGTGTATTTTCTGTCTTGCGAACACATCGTAAATTTAAAATATGCTGTAAAATTATCTGCAGTATTCTTTAAAAGAATCTTAATTGTATGTTATGAAAAATCTGAATTTTTTGTAGAAATTGAGCAGGGTCGGATCGGGTCAGATTTAATTGATTTTTCCACTGGCCGGGTCTGTTTTTACTGATTTTTGTACGGCCGTGAACTGTGAAAATATGAACGGGCCGGGTCAAGATAGCTTTCGTTCGGGCCGGTCCGGCACCTGGAAATTCCGGCCAGTGCAGACCTCTATACCAACAGGTTCCTTTTTCTCAGTTTTTTCAAAACGCATCTTTAAAAAAATTGTCATGCTGGGCGGTTGAAGATTTCTATGTTTGTTGTATGAATTGGTGTTTTTGTAAATAAAGATGTACTTTTCTGTCAGAATGCTAGCATGATAAATTACACTAAATTATTCAACAGAAAGACTGATTTGATTAATCAACGGTTCAAATATGCATATATATAATCAATGTTCAATAGAGTAGAGCGCTGATAATCCGGACCAATCGGGGCCGATGCCGATCCGGTTAATAAAAAATCCGGATAATTAGACAACTTTAAAAAACGGCTATGTCAGTGTTTGTCAGGCAACTTCCCTTCACACTTTTTCCAGGCTTAGGACTGGCAATTGTAGTGGTGCACATTTTAGCATATTACAAATGGCCTGTTTAGAAATTATTTTTTTAACTTTTTTAAAATTTTATTTTCCACAAAATTGGTAAAAAGTTATACATGGAAGTACACATAGAAATTATTGCGTGTATATATGCACACACTGTACGAACAAACGCGAGCTGAGAGAGAGGGGGTGGTTCCCTTTTCCGAAGACACCAAGGGACATAAGAAGGCAGAGGCGGATTACCCATTAGGCTGAGTAGGCTCAAACCTAGGGACCCGGTGCTAAGATTTTCTTTAGGTTTTTTTCTTCATATCGGCTTCCAAAAGGCTATTTTTAATTTTTTTCAATCTTCTTTTCTTTTTTGGAGGTTTTTTTAATTGAAGATACTTTTATTTAGTGGATGTATCCTAACAAAAAAAGGCTTAGATGCCTTATGTTCCCTCAGCCGTTGTTTTGAATTGTTTGGCGATTTTTTTTGGCGTGTTGGCGGTGTTTATAGCTATGGCTACCTCGATATGTGGAACCCCGTGTGCCGTGTGTATTCTGACGTGTTGTGTTCTGGCAACCCCTGAGAAGTGGTGGATTTTGTGGATGTATTTTGTTATCGTGTTGTATAGTTCTGTCTTTTTATTTTTGTTAAATTTATTGGATGTATTTGACTGACTATGGTTTCTGTAATCGTTTGAACGCTTTTGCTGAAGTAATTAAGAAATATGAGGAAATTTTTAGAAGAAAAGTAGGTTTGTTTATTGTGTCTCAATGCGTACTCATAAGCCTATTTTGGAAAATGACGGTAGTGTTATGAAAGAGATTTCGTGCTGAAACTCTCAAGAAAGCAGATATCTGTTAAGGTATGTTAATTTTATATATATTTTGCTGCTTTAAGAGTTTTTTACAGTTTGAGTTTGCTAGAAAGCGGGAATTGCTGAATTTTGAGAATGCTAAAACGGGAGAACTTCTGAATGCAGTGATTTTTTTCGGTTAATGTGCGCGAAGCGCTCATACAAGATTACTGATTGCCACTTTAGCGAATTTCGTTTTTTATGTATATTTTGCTGCTTTAAGAGTTTTTTACATTTTGAGATTGCTAGAAAGCGAGAGCTGCTGAATTTTGAGAATGCTAAACCGGGAGAACTGCTGAATGCAGTGATTTTTTTCGGTTAATGTGCGCGAAGCGCTCATACAAGATTACTGATTGCCACTTTAGCGAATTTTGTTTATTATTTACATTTAATTTTCGTTAAGCGAAACATACGTATAAACCGGTGTTGGCGACATTTACTACTTGGCGGAAAAGGGGTTTTCACGCCAAGTAAAATTCCAAGTAGCGGCCGTCGGAACTTATGACATCTGTTCCCAAAAAAAGTTCAACTAATTCAAAAAAGCAAAAAAACGGCATTTGAAGAGAACGACCTAAGCTATCCAATGCAAAAATCGTTTAAAAATATTGAAATACAAATGAGATGTTTAAAAAAATTTCTCCCATAGGATTAACATTAGAGATCGGATTCTTTCGCATCAGTAACCGCTTAATGATAGAAACAGCTGAGATAGAAACCTTCTTCCAATTGAAAAAAAAAAAGAAGCATACAAATTAAGTACATGTTTTACTTCAGGTCGCTAGTTCCTAATAATTTATATTTGAAAAAGTATTGTTCAAGGACTAAGAACAAAATTTTAAAAAAAATTCCATTTTTATGACCAAAACTTGCATTTTGAATTTTATGAAATTTCAATGTTTTCCTGCACTAAAAGTACTCTTTTCCAGTTTTAGTGCCAGAAAACACTGAAATGTATTGCTTTTTTTGGGGGGGGGGGGGGGGGAAGAAGAGGAGGCTCACAAAGAAGTTTAGCTAGGGGCCCGGAAGGTAGTTAATCCGCTTCTGTAAGAAGCAATATGCTTAATAATGCAAAAATTGCAATGGAAATAGAATACAATGTACGATCCATTAGTTTTCCTTATTAAAATTTAAATAAAGTTATTTTTTTATGGGGTGTCGGATGCTATCTATTTGTTTAACGTGCTTTTTCTGAAAGACGAAAATAAATTTGTGTGCCTTAAATACAATAAGGCCTAATACTAAATCACACGGGATGGAGAAAAGTTCTATTTTAGGTAGGTTTTCTTAAGAGATCCACGGCCCCTAATTGTTTTATATTCATTTTTCGATTACCATGAAGTATTTTCCGTTTAAGAATTTCATTATAGGAAGTTCCGTTATAGAGATATTACGCTTTAGACGGGTTCCTTTATAGACAGGTCCATTTTATCAGTTTTACTATATTTAATTTGCTTAAGATATGGATTGTTGAAAGATGTTAGCCCCACCAAAAAAATTCAGAGCTCCCTCTGACTGGACTCGCTGGTTACGGCCCTGAAAAAACTATATCGTGTTTACGTAATAATGGCGCCCTTGGTCAGATTTTTTCAGCGCCACTGCAAAAATAAATTTCAAAAACCTATATCGGGTTTTTGTAATCATGGCGCCCTTGGTCAGATTTTTTTCAGCGCCTCTCTGTAAAAATAACTTTCAAAAAACTAATGTCGTGTTTTCGTAATCAATGCGCTCTTGGTGAGATTTTTTCAGCGCCCTGTAAAAATAACTTTCAGAAAACTAATATCATGCTTTTGTAATCATGGCGCCCTTGGTCAGATTTTTTCAGCGCTTCTGTAAAAATAATTTTGAAAAACTGTTATCGTGTTTTTTTAATCATGGCGCCCTTAGAGAGATTTTTTTCAGCGCATCTGTAAAAATAAATTTCAAAAACTTAATATCGTGTTTTTTAATTACGGCGCCCTTAGTCAGATTTTGTCAGCGCCTCTGTAAAAATAAGTTTTAAAAAACTAATATCGTGTTTTTGTAATCATGGCGCCCTTGGTCAGATATTTTTCAGCGCTTCTGTAAAAATCCCTTTCAAAAAACTATCATCGTGTTATCATCGTATCCGGGGGGGCCCTCTTCGAACTTTTGAAATTTTTCGTGAATTATTTTGAAATGACTAAAACTAAATTTCATACCTATTTTATGTAGACTTAAATTTCATACCAAGTACTATTCACATCTGTATATAGTATAGTACAAGAAAGATAACTTTAAGAAGTTATAGCATACATTTTTTTTTTTTTTTTTTTTTTGGTAATAGGAATATAAGGATAAATGTGAGCCGTTAAAATGTAAATACAGTTCTCTCAGGTATTATTGGTTGTTTGTGTTAATACTTTTCTATTTAACTTAATCTTTGCATTCAATCAACATGCATTTGTGTGATTCTATCATATAGAAAGGCAAGTGGTGGAATGCTTTTAATAATAATAGCAACAAATTTCAATACTTGTTATGTTGTTACTGCATTCCCCATGATGCCTTAAAGTACTTTGGTATGAAGTTTCATAATATGAAAACAGATAGCAGATGTGTGATATTACTGTAACTGTAATATTTTAATTAAAATTATGTATTTAAAAAAATTTATGAAATCAGTAAGGAAGAAATTAAATATCACAAAATGAAAAACACTTTAAATTAGAATCTGGTCACTTTTGGATATTTTTTATCATTTGACTCTTCTTTAACTAAAACTTATATCTGCCCTTGGGGGGCCCCCTCAAATCTGGGGGCCCAGGGCAGCTGCCCCTCATGCCCCTGCATTAGTCGGGCCCTGCACACACAAGCACACTCCCCACAAATACACCCATAAATTGATGCCCATAGTTCTACTAAAGTGGAGCATTCCATAATTTCTTAATGATAATATAAGTGTTAGACCGCCAAGGGCGCCAAGACTAATTCTTCACAAGATTTTGCAGTGGAAACTTATGTAAATTTTGCTTTTGAAAGAAGAAAATGTTAATTTTTCATATCTATTTAAAAATTCGACAATATTTTTAGCATCCGAAAAAGCCAATATCTAAAAACTTTTTTTTTTTTTTTTTTTTTTTTTTTTTTTAAACCGGATCTGCTTAACCTCTTTAAACTTCAAACACCACCCCGATATATAAATTGAAAAATATATATGTAATTAAAATAAATAGATAAACCACTAAAATTGTAAAAGTCCTTTTACAAAAGAATGGATAAATATAAGTAAAGAGAAGTGCAGATGTGTTTGGGTTCAGTTTTCAATGCTGTTAGTCAGTAACGTGGGAGTTCCTAAGAAGACAAATTACCATTTCGGCGGGGTTTCAAATCGGTTCTATAGATACCCAGTGGTTTCTGTAGTAATACCAGATGTGACACCTTTTTTTATTATTATTATACCGTATTCTGGAGCTCTCTATCTTTCTGGAGAAAATAGAAATAGGATGTGGAGGTATTTTCCCATGAAATACTAATTAACACACGACACATGCGCGACACGACGCGCTGTTGGTGGTTTTTTTTTTTTTTTTTTTTGTGCGTGTGAGTTGCGACGACCATTGTAGTTTAAATTTGGCTCAAATAGACAGTAATTTTTAATTAAATATGACTCATTTTAGTGACTAGACGAGACAAAGGGTGGAAATTATGAAAAGCTCTCTCTCTCTCTCTCTTTTTTTCTTTTTTTTTTCTTTAATGCTGATTATTTGAAGAGGGTATTCAACTTTTATCGTAGAAAAATGCTGATTTTTGATGTGTTTAAAAAAAAAAATCCTTTATTCACTGCATAAGAAAAAAAGCTGACCAAATTAAAAGTGAAAAACAATTCAGTATTATTAAAGTAATCGTGCCGTGGTCATCTATTAAAAAATGCAATTTTGAGAAAAAAAAAAAACTAGTTTCAATTTTATGTTATAATTATAATAGAATGCTTATTGTATTTTTTTTATTTTTTTTACTTACATAGAATTGTCTATTCCAGATTCTGGCCGCATTAAGAAGTCTCAATACCGCTGACAAAGCCGCTAAAATAAAAACTCGATTTTCCGAAATTTATAAGTTATGATTACGTGTAAATCCTTAAAGTGGTTCTCAACAAAAAAAATTTTTAACGTTCAATAATGCGAAAATTTCTGCTCATTTACAAACATACAAATAGTGTTCGAAAGAAACTGAATTTCGGTACCTTCCTAGTATCGACTGAAAACGAAAGCGAAATTGTTTTAAAAATAAATTCAAAGTAAGTAACACAAACATACATATACGCATGCTATCTGAATAATGTTTTGCGTAGAAACGGCAGTGCATAATTAACAAAATAATTTGATTGAAATAAAATTAATTAAATATAAGGTGCTATAAACATAAAAAATATATTAAAAAATAATTTAATTAAAAAATAACGAATTTAATCAATATTAGTAATACCTTCTAGATTTATCCCCTTGTATGTGAATATATAGTATGTACGGCTCTTTGGATGGGAGTGCCGTTTGGGGGAGGCTAGGGAGGGGCAGTTATAGTAATACCGAATATAGGGCAGTATTTTCGCCGAAACTAGGATTTTGGGCTGAAAACGAAAATGAAACCGAATATTCGGCCAAACTCCACATAAAAGAATGAGACTTGCAGGCTTGGTTATTGAATTGATTTGTAATACAATAGATTATGTTCTTTAAATTAATTACACCTCGAGTTAAAATTGATTGTTGTCTCATGACAACAGTTTTCTTTCTCTTCCTCCACTGTCGTGTCCGGAAATTCGGTTCAAAACGCCACATTTGGCAGCCTTTTTTGAAAGATCTTTTGCTTTTCTCAAAAAAATATGAAAGACAGTTCGATTAAAAAGTTTCTGGTGGGCAATAAAAAATAATTGGTGTTTTCAGCCAAGTAAAGCAGTCAGCAGTTATAATGAAATTTAATTAAAACCTTTAAAACAAAACTATCATGCAATAAAATTCAAGTAATACTACTTTTCAAAATAATACATTCAATGTAATACTTTTAAAGAATGTATTACTTTTCCAAAGATTTTCTGCCCCCCCCCCCCCCCCCCCCCACCCTGCGTACACACATGAATCGCGGTAAAAAAGGACAAGATCTTTGAAAAACAGAAACAACTCCATTATTGGACACAGCCTTTGTAAGTTTGCTCATTTGAAAGCAGAGCCAAAATTAAGGGGGGCAGAAGGGGCATCTGCCCCGGGCGCCAGATGAAGATTTTGTTTGTCGATTTTTCTCGCATCTGCATTTTGCACGGTATTGTTAAAATCATTCTGTCTGGCGTATGACAAAACATAGAAGAATCTAAAGATGATATGGCATAAGGATCCTGTATAAAGCGGAATTTTTTTCGATTCCGTTTCCGAGATTTTAATCAATCAATATTCGACAAAGCCAAGGACGGATTCAGCTCATCATTTAGAGGGGGTCATGGATTTCCTTTTTTTGGGGGTGGGAGGCGATCACATCCTCGTTATGCGAATTTTTTATATTGAAAGCTATTCCCAAATCCAAACTAACTACTTTTCTGATACTTTCGCGAAGTCATTTTCATTCGTAAATACAAAAAATTTGCATTAATATTCGCAAAAATATAAAATTTGCCGATTTTGTTCAGATACCAGGAAACTAGAGTTTCCCATTTTCCTATAAAGGCAAAGATTCATTCCGAAAATGTTGTCAAATATAGCACTTTTAGCCAAGTTTTACGAGTTGAAGCCACAGAAATGTCGTCACAAGAGAACAATTGGCTGTCACTTCTGGAATTCCAGTTTAAAAAGTCCAATAATTGTCAACGATTAAATATGCAAAAATTTGTGTTAAATTTTAGAGGTAACTAAACCGTACACATTGGCAGCTATGGGATTCTATTAGTGTCATAAAAATTGCAGGTGTAGCCTCTTCTTTCTGCTCAGAGTATTAAATAGTTTTTTTCAATCGAACTTATACCTTTGGAATGGATCATTTTCTTCTGATGGACTGGTTCCATCCATTATTATGAAACAACTGTTATAAATGAAGTGTTAGGTGAAGACGAAAGAGCTGTCGTAAAAAGTTAGAACTCTGATTGAAACTCTGAAAACAAAAATGGCCATAATTTTTTTTTCTGGTCTGGATGAAAAAAAAAAATGGCCATAATTTTGTTTCTGATCAGAATGGAAAAAAAAAAAATGGCCATAATTTAAAAAAAAAATCTATGATATCTTTTGGATGGTGAAAAAATAAAGAAATAAAACATATTTTTAAAATAATTCACGTAAAATAGGCGTCACTCTTGCCCTAAACAAAAATAACTTTCCTGAAATTTTATACACCATAATTAGTATTTGTATTTTAGAGATTGTATTATATAAAATATTATTGAATTGTATTAAATAATGTTTTGCACTTTTGAGTTTTGACCCAACGAAATTGTTTTTGTTTGTTTTATTTTAATATTTTATTTTCCATTTGGAGATAATTGTGTGGAGATTGTTATTCAAATATTCGGGGTAAAGTTTGAATTAACTCCTTAGATAAGGTGAGCGAAATTCGAAAATAGAGATAGCTTTCTTAGAAAAGAGTGGTGGAAAAAAATACCTCTAAATTGGCAACACTGGTCTAACATCAGATTTTTTTTTAAGTGCAATGTCTTGCGGGGAACTACTTTTGTGCATATTACATTTCTATAGTGTAAAATACTAATTTGGGTGACATAATTATTTTAGGAATAAAGTTTTCGCTATAGCAATATACTCGTATATATTTTTAAAGTAATTTTTTATACATAATTTATATAGTATGTGCGTGTGTATGTGTATGTATATATATATATAAGCATTTGCGCCCTTTTGTAAGGCAATCGGCGCCCTTTTTATCCATTTTGCCACCGCCCTCTCAGTTATGCCAGTACGACCCTGGGTTCTTGGATAGCAAATTTCCACATTATGTATTCTAGAAGCTGTAGCGGTGCATTACACATGTCTCTTTCTTCTTTAAAAAATATCCTGCAGATGTCGATGCAAATGACTGTTTGGAATTCGACATCGTTGTACATTTAAGGGATTCAGTATTTCCGCGCTTTTTTAAGTATTGCTGGTATAGTCGATTTCTACAACATATAATCTAGACGCTATAACGGAGCTATAGTTTCTAGAAGATATAGTTTAAAAATCGGCTTATTAAAAAGGTGCTAAAAAATTGTATCCCATAAATGTTGAACGAGGCTGAACGACGAATGTCGATTACAGCGACATATGGTAATTCCAACGTAACTATTTCAAAAGAAAACGTTTCGCTCAGAGAAGATCTAGAAAATGTTGCTCCTATCGACATTTGTCATTCAGTATTTTTCAATATTTATGGGATTCAATTTTTAGCACTTTTTAAAGTATTACTGGAATAGCCGGTTTCCACACTATGACCGTGATCTAGGTAGATTTTTCTCTGTTATCGTAACGAGATTGACCAATCAGAAGCCAGAATTTTTGCTAACTTTTCACTGTTTGCAAAAATGTACCTGGACCCCGGCCTATATTTCTAACAGCTATAACTGAGCTCAGGAATAGTACAGAAAGCAAACTCCGTATTTTGATACATTAAGGCCGGGATCTAATTATTAACAAGTGTGTCTCTATAACGAAGTAGCGACATACGGCCAATAAATGTTTATTGGTAAAAGTGATAAAAACAAATCGTTAAAATTCTTTGTGAGCATGCCATTATCGTCAGACTAATGAATATTGAATTATTTCCCTAGTCTAATAGAGATCATCCATGCGCGTATCTTCTAATGGAGGATATTCCAAATATGGGTTCGAGGCTGAAAAAGTCACGTGGTACCGGTAATTTCCCTAAAGAATTTCTAACTGATAAGAAGGGAATCAGGAAACTACACTGTTAAAAATATCGTGAAAAATTACCTCTGTTCTTAAAGGTTCTCTATTTTCTGACCAATGAGAACGCTATATAAACGCCTATGAAGCGTTCTCATTTGTCATAATACAGATAGCCTTTAAAAACAGAGGTAATTTTTCACGATATTTTTAACAGTGTACTACTGCTTTCTCCCATGAACTGTTTCCTTGGTTAGCGGAGATTTACATTACGTAGACGGAGCCTTCCCTTCTTTACGCTAGACGTTCTTGCCTTGACCATGTGATCATAACGTAGATTAAATATCCTCTATTCAAGAAAGCTGATTGCCGTACTTTCGACAAAAACTTGAAATGAGCATGCCTTCTGTGCATATATCACCACTCTTATGTATAAAGGCTCTCTGTTATGGTGTTGTTTCTGATACAGCGCCTAGAATACCTAGTGTGGAAATATGCTATCCAAACAGTTCTAAAAATTTGTATCCCTTAAATGTGCCACGATACTGCTAAAATTTCAAGTGTTGATCGCAGCGACATCTGCGAGATTTTCGTATTACTATTGTTACATTGTATAGACTGCAGTTGTAGAAAATATTCTGCAGATGTCGCTGCGATCTGCATATTGCAGCAGTATCATTGCACATTTAAGGGATACAATATTTTAGCGCTTTTTTAAGTATTACAGGGTTAGCCGATTTCAACACTATATATTCTAGACGCTATAGTTTCTGAGCGCTGTTTGTTAAATTTCGATATTTGTGTTTTAGAGTGAGCAATAGAGAAAAGTACTAAAACTATTGAAACAACAACTTCTTTAATATTGAAATGTATAGCAAAGGAGTTCAGAATCAATGCCTTAAATAGTTTCGAATATGCACTGTTGTTATGACATCAATACCCTTCCTGGATGTGGAAATGCAAAATTGTATTCAACATAATTGGCCACAATCTAGATAGATTTTTCGCTGTTAGCGAAACGAGATTCATCAATCAGAAGCTTGCACTTTTGCGAACTTTTCGGTGTTTGCAGCAATGCAGGCTATTGATTGGTGAATCTCGTTTCGCTAACAGCGAAAAATCTATCTGAATCCCAGCCTAGATTTCTGTAAACATTGCACTTCATCCATGGCACTAAGAAAATGACTCAAAACTTTTATGACACAGGCCGGGACGAGCCGTTAATTCCCAAATTGGCTCAGACGAGCTCAGCAATCTGATTGGCTAAAACTGATATTTATACGGTAGAAATTATATTTATTTTCTTATGAAGTAGTGTAATGTAAAATAAAATGCAATTATAATGACTTAAATTGATTTATTTTGTTAAATTTGATCAAAATCACAGTAAAGTAATCCAAAATATTAATATTAACGAACAATCATATTGCTGAGATCGGCTGAGCCAATTTGGGAATTAACGGCTCGTCAGGCCGGGATCCAGAAACAGCAAAAATTCTCAAACATTCTGGCTTCTGATTGGTCAAACTCATTTCGCTAACAGCGAAAAATCTATCTGGATCTCGGCAATAGTTTTCTTCGATGAAATCAATACAAAAGGATAATATAAAAGAATAGTATAAGACTTCTAAAATGGTTTGGCGGGTTTATCTCTGTTTGGCATAATTTATAAACTTTAGAATTAATTAACAGTTTTTCGCTAATTAAGAATAGAAAATTTGTGTTTTTAAAGCTGAATTTTATAAAAGCACGTAGATTGAGTAAATATCTGTCCAAAAATGCAATCTTTACTTTTTTATGTCCATTATTTAAGTCTCTACCTCGATTGAAGCATAAGGTGTGACGAAGAAAATAAATTTGTCATTTTCAGTATCTCGACGTTATTTTAAAAAATCTATATATCTGTTTATAATTAATTTATGAGGATGCATTTGATCTCAAATTGAAGATTTTTTCCATTAGGTCCTTCTGCTTTTGGTTTTATTTTTCTGCGATGATTGGTTCTTTTGATATGGGAAATTTTACGCAGGCATGTTTGGTCGATTTAACATGGAGAAGCTGTCTTCAGTATAATAAGCAGTTACGGTGTCTTGCGTTTTATTCTTGGCGTTTGTTTGTTTGGCGAGGTTAGCATTTTTTTTCAGCTTGGCTTGGCAGAACGACCGTCCTGCTTGATGTTTCTAATTTTCGAACCTTTCCAAGAATTTTTTATGTTGCTAAATATTTATATTAAAAAATAAGTAAAATGCGGATTGTAAGATGCTGAATATTATGCAATGTGAGATCAAAAGGCAATCACTTTAAGATCTGACGTTGAGGCTCCTGATCTGCAGATTTACTAGTTTTATACTATATAAAAAATAATAATTATCATTTGCATGTTTGTGTCACATTTGGACATAATTCGGATAGAGGGTATATAAACTGATAGAAATATTTAAGCTATTTATGTTGTATTTGTTTTACAATATTTTAATTTTTTCTTTTAATTTAATTAGAAGATTTCTGTTATATTTAAAATTTGACCGTGTATAAGACGCACTCCAAAATTTCTCTCTTTTCCTCAACTTCCCCCAAATTAGCACTTTAATTTTTTTTTTTTTTTTTTACAAAATTATTTACATTACATTTTAACGATGTTTCACTATTTCAAACATAATGAAATTTAATACTACAATATTGGGATGTACTACAATTTCCTTACTGTAAAATATGACGTGCCTAGCGTTTATCATTCATTTATAGTCACACGCAAAATATTTCATTACAGTATTGTCTATAAGCGATACTTGCTGGAAGTTCGTTTTCAGTTGTGGTAAGCGTTTTTAAGTTTAACTACATTTTTTCAAGCTATGTGGTGTGTATATATATATAGGGCTACACAAAAGAATTCGTAAGCATTATTGTATTCGGGTAGAATTTGCTTAAAGGTGGTTTTTAATCGAGTTATGTATTTTCACGCAGAACTATATGCAGTATACTAACAGATGTTTTTAGAATATACTGCAAAATAAATAAATAAATAAAAATAAATCTGTAATATGTTAAAAATCTTTAGATAATATATAGGGCTGGCTATACAAAAGAATTCCAGTATATTTCATCTATTGGCGGAGATTGCTGAAGGGGAATTTTGAACTGCGTTTTCAAACTAAATTAAATTTTAGCACACTATGCAGAAATATATACAAATATATAAATCATATACAGGGCTGCAGAAAAGTATTCAGGTACCTTTCCGGCTATGGACGGCGAATGTTGAAATCTGGTTTTCAAATGTGCTATCGTTTACAAAATTATTTACTTAAATTTCTGCTTTCATCTTATTAAGTTCACCTTACTAAATTTCATTATAGTATTCGGGAAGTGTTGGAAAGTGTTGGAATCTATCCTTGACATTTTTTTCCTGAGTAATTTTGGCTTCGTAATTATTTTCGTTTTCTTGAAATTAAGCGTTTATTTTTATTTATTTTTTAAACTGTTAAATTTCGCTTTAAGAAGTTTTAGAAAAAATAGACAGAAAATGGAGACATAAAAAGTTGTAATGTGTACAGGACACATCAAAATTTGAAAAAAAAAAAAAAATAGAATTTTGTTTTAACACTTCAGAGAAGTTCGTTGAGTGTGATAGTACAACAGTTAGAGGTTGTTTACACAAGCTTTGCCCAGTTTTCATTTACGAGACTCGGGCCGGGCCTGGCCGGGACGTGGCTTGTCTTCACTGTTTCCGGGACGGGTTCAGGCTTCTTTTTTTTCTACAGATTTGAACCAGGCCTGGGCTTCATTCTTTCTAAAGGCCTGCATGGGCCGAAATTTCCAGTTCCTAGCGCTGGTCGGCTCTGGAATAAGGAAGTTTAGGCCTGCCCCTCTCTAACCCAATAAAAAAAGTCTGGCCCGCCCGAGGTCGGGACCGTGCAGACCTCTAAAATCTCCCCCACCCCCGATGGCTGTTGGGCTGGCATTTTATTTATTTATTTTTGTAAAAACAAAGTGATTTTGTACATTTGATTAACGAATTCTTTAGAAATTTAGTTTGCTTCAATAAATTACAGAGATTATATTTCTTAAAATCTACTTTTTTGCTTTGTCACTTTTCAAAATTTTGATTTTCTTTTACCACCCTTTTCTTTCATTCTAATCTATGTTGATTTTCTTACTGAATCTTCATTTGGATGTAATTGTCTGAATCATTTTTTTTGTAAATCAGTTTTTATGCACGGAATTGTCCGAGTGGTCGTTAAAATTGTCATTGTGTATTTAATGAATTTCGAACATAATCCGAAAATAAAATCTAGACATAAGTATGCTTTTTGAATATAGATCGATGTTGCTTCAGACACATTTTTTTTTAAAAAATCAATCAGGCCTGGCGGGTCAAGTAAGTTTTTGTGCGGGCAGGGGGTCAGGCCGAACTTTTAGCTTTTATACCGAGGCGGATTAATAATCATTTTTGTACCGGCCGGTCAGGTATGGGCCAAGCGTTTAGCTTTTATACGGCGGCAATAATTTTTTTTGTAAGCATTGAACCGGGCCAGAACTTCGAAGTTTCGGCCCGTGCATACCTTTACATCATATGGCATCATATTCAGTAAAAATAATGATTTCTAGCGAATGGTACTTCACTTTTCTATTTTAACGGAATTTCGAAACATTTACGTGAATTTTCTAAAAATTAATAAAACTGCTAATTAGCGTCTATTTAAAATTTTCCAAAAAATTTTGAATATATCTTTGGTTTGATAAACCTCTAACATAATGGAATTATTTATACTACTTTAATTTTAATCTAAATTGCACCAGGATTTTTCAATAAAATTTTACTTTTATAAATTTGTTGAAAAAAGGTTGTAAAATTTCATTTCCTTGTGTTGAAGTTAATATTTTCTCGAAAATTCTAGCGTGAATGTGAATTGAACATTACTGAAACACAGATACTTGACCCCGAAAAAGGTTATATATTTAATGTAATTTCCTAAATGGGAATAGATGAAAATTTATCCTTTGAATAACGAAATATTAGTAAACAATTCGAAAACAGAGACGATAGTTTTGGAATAAAATAAGTGCGTTTGTGAAAAGGGATGTTATGTTAATCTTCAGAAAACGTTTCTAAAGGAAATGCATAGTATAATAAAAGCTAAGCGATTCAATAGATGGCAGCACCAAAAGATATTCTGTTACTCCGTGTTTACTCCCTTCGGCCCTCAGATCAAGGGCGGATATTTAGAGAGGGGGGGATCACATCACTTCATGATCAATTTTTATATTGAAAGCTATTCTTAAATTAAAACTGACGATGTTTCTGTGCTTTCGCGAATTCATTTTCATTTTCAACTACAAAAAAATTGCGTTAGTATTCGTAAAAATATATAATTTACCGATTTCATTCAGATACCGAGAAATTGAAACGTTTCCCATTTTCTTATAAAGGCAAAGAATGATTCAGAAATGCTGTCATTTTAAGCCAATTTTTAGAACTTGACAGCCACAGAAATGTCATAAGACAGCAATTAGCAGTCGCGTCCGGACATTCAATCTCAATTTCCAAATTTTATGGAATTTTGCGAAAGATTCTTTTCTTTTATTGAAAAATGGAAAACACTATTTAATTACATAGTTTCTGAACAAGTGCACTTGAAATTTCTTGAGATTAGACATTATTTCACGAATGTGTCAGAAATTACCTAATTTTGATTTGAGTAGAGCTTTAAAGAATCAGAAAGATTCGCATTGTTGAGCGGGGGGAAAAAATTGAAAGAATTTAATATATATACTAGCTGTTTAAGACGTTCTACGCACGGGAGTTCATGTTCAATAACAAATCGATTTAGAAAAATATTTTTCTACTACTGTGCATTTTTTAATGAAATTTAATTTATCATGTTGCTATGGCAGCAGACGATAAAACGATATCTTTGGCTTAAGGGAGTAAATAGAATAAAAAGTTTTGTTGATGTTTGTGACAAAATGTTTTTCTTTATTTTTTAAAAAGGTAATAACTAAGCGTGCAATTAAAAAATCTCTTATTATTTGCATGCGAGGTTAAAGAATTATCGTACTAACCGCCACAGTTTCTTAGTACGCAGCGTGGTGTACGTAATAACGTAATACGAATGTATCACATTGCACAAAACATTTTGAACTGGTTAGAACCCGCGCGATTAAGAGTTGAACATAAAAATGGCAAAAATTCGTCAAAAACATTAAAAAAAATATTAAATGCTCGAAATTTTTGCCCCAATCGTTCATGGGCCACCCTATCAGCAACCCGTGTGCTAAATTTCGTAGTCCTGCACCCTGTGTTTCCGAGTTTTTGAAGTTACATTAGAGGTCTGCACGGGCCCGGGCTTGGCCCGAGGCCCGTATCCGCCCCGGCCCGGCAGAATTAGGACAATTTTTTCAACGGGCCGGGCAGACAGACAAAATAAGCGGGCCGGGCCGGCAAAAAAATTAATCGGGCCTAACGGCTCGATATAAGATTTAAGCGAAGCAGATAAAATACGAGCCGTTTTCAATGAATATGATTTTCTCGAGAAGTATAAATGTGTGTCACGAGCCGATGCGAGTTTAACAACATCAATACAGAAATGTAACACGTCCATTGTAGAGATCGGCATCGTACAGTTACAAAGTGTCTGATTCCGAGTTTAATTTTTTTTCAGCAGACTCGTGCCGGGACGGAACTGGTCTTAATCGATCTCAGGATGTGTAGAACAGTCATTGTGTTTTGTAGTATTAATAGTGATAATGAACTTCTTTTAACAGTATCTTTGGAAATATACCTTAAGGTGGTTCTCATATTCACTGCTCAATAATGCGAAGCTTTCAGACACATTTTCTGACAAAATTTTTAACTATAAAGGCATAAAGTTGACAGGCCTGCCTATTGAAGGCATTTGGAAACGAATAGCTTTTTCCATATTTGATAAATTACTTACATAGATAACAGAGATTCATGTCACGTGACTGTACGTTTTTCTCCTTTCCTGTGCTATCGCTTCCGGAAATTCGATTCAAAACGCTAACTTTGACAGTATTTTCAGAAAGATATATTGCTTTTATCTATGAAAAAAACGACATTTACATAGCTTCTGAATAAGAATACCTGCCAATCTTACGCGTTTCCGAAAAGAAAAGAAATCATAAATGTGTCGAAATGTAGCTCTTTTGGATTTGAGAAAAGCCTTAAAAATGAGAGAAATATTTTCACAAATCTACTTTTTATTATACAGTTTCAAAAGTTATCATGTTTTTAATCCTTTATTCTGAACTACATTAATCTTTTAATGAATCCTTATTTCCATTTTGAAATGTCTGTAGACACGATGACTAAAACACTGTAAGTAATCGTTAATATTTAATATTGTGTGTTTTCTGTTTTGCCAACATCATAGTAATGTAAAATATACTGTAAAATGTTCCCATAAATATGTATGTAGTATTCATTAAAAGAATCTTAATTGTATGTTGAGAAAAAAAGGACTTTTTTTTTTTAGAAATTGTGTCGGGCCGGGCCGAGAAATGTAAAAATGCAAACGGGCCGGGCCGGGCTCGGGCCGAACTTCCAATTTGTACACCGGGCCGGGCCAAGATAGCTTTCGATCGGGCCGGGCCGGGCCCGGGCCTGAAAATTCCGGCCCGTGCAGACCTCTAGGTTACATAGATACGCACACGGATTTTAATAGAGTAGATTTCCTTTTTAAAATGATTTAATTTTTTTTTTTAAGTTCAGGGGGTGGTCATGACCCCGTGACCTCCCCTTGAATCCGCCATTGCCCCAGATGGAGTTATCTTGGGGCATAGGAATTCTTCAATCTTCAATCCCAGATTTTTTTTTCATTGTCCACTAGAGATGAGTTCGGGCTCTTTCTTCGGTGTCCGACTCCGAAAAATTTTGTGTCATCCATCTCATCAGACACTAGAGCCCGACCCCGATACTGAAAATGCGCATTAGAAAATTGTTAATAACCCCTTAAAATTGTTTCGAGATTAATTTCCCCAATTAAAAATCTCTTCTTACATAGAAATGAGTTTTAATCTAAAATACTCAAACATTCCAATGATAAACAGGAAAAGAAAATATAAATAATTCTCACGCTTTATTTAAAAAAAAAAAAAAAAAAAAAATCAAAAGAAGTGGGTAAGTGTGATCACAGATCGCACAGAGGGTTTCGTTTAATATTACTTTCAAAACACTTTATCCTTTTGCAAAATCTGTTAGTTCCACATTTCGCAACCAGGGAGCGCACCCAATTCTAAACAAATCTCTATCCGAACGAAACTCCGTTTTACAAACTAGTAGATATATTAGTCAAGGGGTTCGGCCCATAGCACCCGAGATAGGTAGGCGCCGCCTGGCGGTAAAAATTGGAACTAAAATATGTACGGCTATGGTGCATAATATAAAAGAGTGGTCAAAGGAGTATCGGCAAAAGTTAGAAAAGTGCACCCCGAGTGAAAAGGGTGGAGGTTAGAAAAATTGTAATTAGAGCCCGGAGGGGTAAATAATATAAGACTTTTTGAAAATTTTATGATTTTTCGTGTGATCGCAAGTCTTTTGCTATAAGTAAGCAAAATTTCACACCTCCAACTTAATTAGGGGCTGAGTTAGAAAAATTGCTTAAAGTACACAAGTTAGAGCCCAGAGGGGGTAAATATAAGACTTTTTAAAAATTTTATGATATGTCTTTTGATGTGAGGTGTTCAGCTATAAGTATCCAAAATTTCAAGTCTTCAACTTAATTAGGGGCTCAGTTAGATTAAAAAAAAAAAAAAAAAAAATCTTAAAATACACAAGTTAGAGCCCAAAGGGGTAAATATAAGGCTTTTTCAAAATTTTATGATATGTCTTTTGATGTGAGGTGTTCCGCTATAAGTATCCAAAATTTCAAGTCTTCAACATGTATAGTTTTTGAGAACGGGCTCTGTGACAGGCAGGCAGGCAGACAGACCACAGACCAGACAGACAGAGAGTGAGACGAATAGGGTTTCGTCAGATGAACGAAACCCAAAAAATCAATAGATTCAGGATTAATATTCACAGTGTCATAGACTATTAGGTTTGAACTACTACATAAACTGAACGGGAATTTGAATATAAAACTCTTCTTTTTTAACTATATTTTTTTGCCGTGCATATATTAAATCCATTATCGTAACTCTGACCTCTTGTATGCATGTTTAAATTGATTTTTTTTAAAAATAAAACAATAAAAAATAGCGTCAAATACTTTTCATTTTAAAGGGCTTTTCTCCCCTGAGCCCCGCATTCCCGCATTAATTTGATAATTGTAATTCGTCACTCAGTGAAATTTAATATTTTATATTAAAGTAATTAAAATAGTGATTTTGCGAAAATGGCATTAGTAATTAGTTCGAATGATTAATTATTTTAATATTAATTTTTATTAGCCCCCAGTATATTATTTCTTTCTCTGAGCTATTAAAGCGTCGTCTCTAAAAAATAACGTTGCGTTGTTTAAGCCAGCCGTAAAACAAAGCAGATGTATCATTGTACAGTTAAATACTCTACTGCAATTTTTAAAACTTTTAAGCGTTGTACATTTTCAATTTTTTATGCCATCTTATTGGGGTACTTTTAAATGCCATTTGTTTGAAAACTGCATCTCATTTGTTTTTGAAATATTAATTCTTTTGTAGTTTTTAGCGTCATTTGTTTAATTTTGGCAACTCAAGTACTCAATTTCTGTAGAAAGTAAAGGAAAAATAGTTGGAAAATAGTAATTATATCTTTTTGTTGCCATTTTCCCATAACAACTTTAAAAAATGTAATTAAAATACGTGGTATTTTGAAAAAATATAAATGAATGATTTCTGATAAAACATGGAGCTATTATAAACCAAATTTAATTTTAAGTATCTATATTAATATTACAAACAAGTGAAGACATATGAATCATTAGATAGACAATTTTTTTGTCGAGTTTCTTGAATGACGACATCTCTTTTTTTTTTAATTTGTGTATTATTCAGTGATAGTGACGTCCTATGCGTACTTTACTGTAGATGTTGTTTAAGACTGGATCGTAAATGCAGAATTCTTCAGCGGATGCGGACGACGTCATTTTATATAAAATAAAAGCTTGTGTTTTCAGTCTTAAAACGGAAATATGTTTTGTACTATCTATATTTATATACATATATTTTTTTTTCATCGGGGGCGACACATTCTGAAAAAAAAAAAAAAAAAAAAAAAAAAAAAAAAATACAGAATTCCTGTTTTCTAGTTAATGTATGGGCGGGGGGGGGGGGGGTCAAGAGTCATTTTCAAATAAACTAAACAATTGATCCAACCGAGAGACAAAATGTTTAGTAGTTCTCTAAAAGCAGCTGAATGATAAGGGATTTTCCACAAATTGTCATTTTCAATTTTTAATTTTTTTAAATTTTCATTTTTTATTGATGCTTTAGTTCTTCTTGGATAAACACCAGAACGAGCCTACACCATGATCAAAAGAAGTATAAAAATCGAAGCATTTTTTCCAAATCTACTCGTTGATACTCACTAAATACTAACTTTTTTCTGAAAGTCAGTTAATAAAAAATGACAATTTGTGTAAAATCCCTTATCATTCAGCTGCTTTTAGAGAATAACTAAAAATTTGCTCACTTTAACGCCGATAGCTTTCTGAATTTTTACGATATTTAATTAGATTTTTTTTTAACAAGTTGCTCCATGTAGAGTTGACTATTAAATTATGTAAAATGATCCTTGTTATCGTTCGCGCATGCGCAGATAAAAATTATTTCATACAACTGCTCATATTTCTTAAAATAGTTTATATATTTATATTCCAATTGCACTATACTGTTTCTACTATATTTTGTCAATTTTTCTGAAACCGGCGTTAAATTTGGCTGAAAACCCTGCATGTTATAAGCAAAAATCATGCAAGAATTTTTTAATTTTTTAAAATAAATCGCTATATCTCTATTAATATACGTGATATTCTTACACAAAATAATACACATATTGCACAATGTCTGTTTATTTATATTCGGTAGCGGTATTATTTCGTGCATTTTATTTTACAGGGTGATCCCAAGTATTATTTTTTTCTTTGAATTTTTGTTGGCCCCCTAATTGCCCCCCTTATCAAATCGACATTGCTAAATATGAGGTAATACCTGCTCTTTTCAATCCTGAAATTACAGATGAATCTGTCAAGTATATTTCTATCTTCGACAAAATGTCTAAAATTGAAAGTTGCCGGTCATTAATGGCAATATAGTGTATATATATCTACCCTTGATAACGTAATTCGATATATAAGCTTTTCAATTCTTTTTATCGGTATCCATATTTTTCTTTTTTTCATCCATATTAATACTCGTAAGATAGTACTTTTGGTATCCATGTTTTGTGTGTTGGGGGGTACTGTATTTGTTATTGTCATTTCATTCATAATATCACATTTTTTGTTGGTGGTCGGTAATGTTTATTTAATGGTTATATATATATATATATATATATATATATATATATATATATACCTCTAGATACAGCTCTAGTTGCAAACTTTTCGAACCCCTTCATTTTTTTTCGAAAGTTTAAAAAAAAGTTTTCGGATTCAGAAATCCTGTAAGGGCGAGGTCCGGTGTATTGCATATACCGCATTTCCCTCCGTTTTAAACAGTATGTGCGAGGGCTAGCTACAGATATTCCTATGCATCCACTCCTTTCTGACAATTAAATGAACAAGATTTCTGAGCAATGAGTAGATCGATTACAATGAAACTTCAAAACATATATCCTCGTCAGAGAGAAGTAATGACGATGCCCTATTTTTTAAATTCGAATTGTCGTCTGGGTAATTAAAGTTCAAAATTCTAATGCGTATCCTGTGCGTGATTTCGATTGAAATGCACACGATTCCTCGCCAGTTACAATGCTCGTCTAATTAGAATGCAATTTACCTTAAATATAGATCGTAAGTAAGAAAGAGGTCATAATGTAGTATAGTAAATATCTGTTTCAAATCTAATTCCTTTGACGAATGTCAAGCCGCAAAAAGCAGAAAACTTTAAAAAATCACGATAAAAAGTGGTTAAATGGCAATAATCGCACAGGAGAAAATTTGTTATGTTACGTTATAAGTTTGAAACTGAATTCCTTATCCGTATCTCAAAAAATCACCGCGAACTCTAAAAAGAAAGAAAATAAACGCTAAAAAACTGCATTAAAAATCGTTACACTTCAAAAATAACGGAGTAGGATATTTTCCATAATAGGATAAATGTTTGAAACCAAATTGCTATTAATGTAGAAGTCTCAAACAGAATTCTTTTTAAAAATGTCAAAAAATCATTGTGAAAGCCAAAAAATGGCATTAAAAAATGCAAAATATAAAAAAATCGCTAGGGTGAAAATTTACTATTAAGGGATAAAACATTCCATTCGAATGATTTATTATATTAGGCAAAAAGTTTGAAATCGAAATAAATTTCCGAGTGCCAAAAAAATTGTCACGGAACTCGAAGAATGGCTAAAAATCACATTGAAAATAGCATTAAAAATCACTTAAACGTTTGAAAGTTGCTGCTGTAAAATTTTAATGTTAAGGGGGAAAACATTGCAATCGGAAATCCTTCATGAAAACAAAAAATGGAAACGAAACGCGAAAAATCTCAAAAAATCACTAAAAATCACGCTGAATATCGCATAAGAAATAGGTAAAATTCAGAAAAAGCGTAGAGGACAAAATGTACTATATTAGGTTAAAAGTCAGAAACCGGAATCCTTTCACCAATGTTAAAAAATTGCCGCGGAACTCGAAAAATCGCTAAAAATCATATTAAAAATCATTAAAATTAAAAAATCGCGGAAGGCGAATTTACTACCGTGGGATAAAGATTTGATACCAAATTATTTTTCCGAATGTCAAAAAAACGCCATGGAACTCGAAAAAACGCTAAAAATCGCATTGAAAAAAGCATTAAAAGTCGCTGAATATTCAAAAATAGCAGCGGACAAAATTTACTATAATGGAGTAAAATATTGTAATCTGAATTCTTTCATTATTAACAAAAAATCGACTGAAAACACTGTAATCGAAAATCTTTCAAGATTGAAAAAAAATCAACGTGCAGCGTAGAAAGTCGCATTAAAATTCGCTAAAAATCAAAAGTCGTTGATGACAAAATTTATTATATTACGCTAAAAGTTTGAAACAAACTTTCTTTTCCGAATGGGGAAAAATTGCCGTGAGACTCGATAAAAAAAAAAAAAAAAAAAATCGCATACAAAAATGCATTAAAAATCGCTTAAAATCTAAAAATAGCCAGCCGAATTCCCTTTAACAATGTCAAAAAATTGCTGCGGTATTCATAGAATTGCTAAATATCGCATTGAGAATAACATTAAAAATCGCTAACTATTAAAATATCGACAGGAGTCAAAATTTACTCTATTGGGGTAAAAAAACATCGTAATTGGAAAGTTTTCATGAATGACAAAAAATCGTCGCGAAACGTAAAAAAAAAAAAAAAAAAAAAAAAAAAAAGAAAAGAAAACGAAAACTTCGTTAAAAATCGCATTAAAAATTGCTAAAATTCAAAATTCGTTGATGGCAAAATTTACTATATTAGGCGAAAAATTTGGAATCAAATTCCTTTTCCGAATGTCAAAAAATTGCCGTGGAACTGGAAAAAACATTAAAAATCCGAGTGAAAATCGCAGTAAAAGTCGCTAAAATTCAACAAATTGGAAATTGTACGCCAAATGAGGTGCATTTGTACTATAATTAGTTATATGTGAAATACTTTAACATAATTAAAATACGTCGTAAACATTGTTTCCCCCTATACCATTATGTAATAGAATTGAAGAGCTGAGTGGAAGAACATGTTAAGTAACAAAAATTACATTTGAAGAAATTTGATGTGAAAGTTTTTGTTGCAATTTTAATGATTTATTTTCTGTTTGATACCACGTGTTTAAAATATTAACGGGTGTGGTATTGAACTCTATCAAAAAAACTTATTCTTATTTAATTTTTAAATATTAAAAAATATTAATATTATTTACATTATTAAATATTAAAATATTAAACATTAATGAATAATGTCTTAAATCTTCAAAGCTAAATAGAATTTTTGGTATTTTAGATATGCCATGTGATAGAATGCCTGATAACGCCTTCGTCCAAAAGATAAAATAATTTTTAAGAAAATGTGCCTTAACATGTTCTTCCACTCAGCTCTTCAATTCTTTTATGTGGCCCTATAAATGAATAATAAATATTCTTTGCACCGCATTATGCTACAGAATGCATATTTAAATGCACTTCATAAAAGCATTTCAATTTTATTATGTTCGAAAGGCTGTAACATTATTAAAAACTTTATTTATTAATTATAAGTACAGTAAATTTTGACTTTCGTGATTTTTGAAATTTTTGCGATTTTTAATGCAGTTATTTTATGGTCCACTGTGAATTTTTTATATTCAATTCTTGACTTAACATAGTAAATTCTACCATCTTTTCAATAAAGTTTATTTGAACTTCGTACAGAAATTTTCAAATTTTTTATGTGATTTTTAGAGTGTTTTTGCGATTTGCTAAGATTTTTACACATTAGTAAAAGGAATCCAGTTTCAATCTTCTAATCCAACATGGTAATTTTTTTTCTCTTTTTTAGATAGATTTCGTAAGAAATACTACCTATTGCAGTCGTTACCATGGTGCGACTTTTGAAAAATTCTTTCATAACTTTTCATTATAGAACCCCAGGAACCCAAAACCACCCCCACCTAAAAAGTTTATATATATATATATATATATATATATATATATGTGTACTAAATTTTGTCCGCACGATAAAAGTCGCAATTATGCACGGATTGTCCTCAAACTCGCCAACAATTTTGATATGGCTAATATCTCGGCCGGGATTGAAAATTGGCGAAATCGGCCAAAGAGGGTGGAAATGGGGAGGGTTCAAAATTTTGAATACTGTCTTAACATGATTATGATAAAACCAGCTCTTACACAACAATGGCAGGAAAAAAATAAAAGTTTTTCGTTATAGCAGTTACCAACAATTAAAAAAAAAAAAAAATAAATAAAATTCTCACCAAAACAATTACTTTTCTTTTGCAAAATTTTCACGTGTAAAATTAAATAGTTTGCCAAATTGAAAACAAATTGAATATTACGTCATAAGTTTTCTAGAGCAAGATTTCAGCATGAAACTCAAAATAAAATAAATAGTTTGACGAATTAAAAAAATATGTATATTGCGTCATATTGGAAATATAATGGACCTTAGCAGGTGAATATGTAACGCCATGTAAGTTTGAAGAAACGTATTAAAACATGATAAAAACCCGAATATGGAAATATTAACATATTTTAACACTTTAAGGTTATCTGAATTTTTTGTAGCCATTTTTTAAACCTATTCCATATACTCGTGTGTGTGTATTCGTGTATATTATAATTTTCACAAAAAGTTTAGCTCCCTACAGCTCACTCTTTGTAAAGAAACTGGGTTTTATCTCTAATCTTGATTTAAGTTTTGTTTGAGAATTTAGTACTTAACATCGAAATCTCTACCTTCGCCTGTAGGCCCGAGCCGGCAGGGATTTTTTTATTCTATTTTTCTGAAGTTTATTCGAAATTTAAAGCGAATTTTAAAAATTTCGCCATATTTTATTTATGATTTTCAGAACATTTTCGCAATTTGTACTGTTTTTTGACGGACCCAGGCATCGCCGGGCAGGTTAGCTGGTATATATATATATATATATATATATATATATATATATATATATATATATATATATATATATATATATATGTGTGTGTGTGTGTGTGTGTGTGACGATTTGACGGCAAGCAGGAGGCATTGTCAAAAGATGATGGGGGTTTCCAGTTATAAAAAACACAGGCGTTCAGGCCGATATTGTTGTTGAGAATAAAAGATTCGAAGATCATAAAAAGTGCAGTCGATTGAAAGCAATTCCACTTTATTGACATTCTCATAATTTGAGTTTAGGTGGGAAATGCTCCACTTTACCGATGATAAAAAAGAACAAAACTCGATACGTCAAAATTAGTTCAAAAGCTATTCCATCTCTCGCTACGAAATCCTTTTCACTTCATTATATTACCAGACACTTATTACCTTCGTAAATTCACTAAATCTCTCACAAAGCTCTTTAACCCATTGGGGACGAGCGGCACGTATACGTGCCGCATGAAGTGCTCAGAATCCCTGTTTTTCCTCAGCAGTAAAATTTTACTGTAAATTTTGCCTTATTTAATCATCGCATTTTCTTGATTCAAGAAGACACAAATTTCTGTTTTTAAAAAACGGTGACAAAAGATTAAAAATTTCGTAAAAGGCTCCCGTCCCGAAGGGGTTAAAACTCCAACAACAACTCAATAAAAACGCAGCAAATCACTCCAAATAATCATTACCATAGACCAATGTAGGTTGTTTTTGAAGTGCCAATACCAATGCAGAATGAAGTCCCATCTATCTCAGTAATCTCTTTCTCTCTCTACTACCTCTACACACTCTCTGGTTGCCGTAATCAGTATTTATACTACCGCCGAAAGATTGTTCGAGAATATTCTATAGCCTAGCCCCAGATGTGTAAGTGTAAACAAACTTTAATCTCTGTTGTCGAGACTGTGCTAAAAATAACTTTTTCCCCTCGCCAGACGATAAAAGAAAATGAATTTATTTCTGCGTAAGTTTTAATCTTTGAAATATTCTAGCTGGTACCTAGATATTTTAAGAAAAGAATAAATTGAAATAAGTAGGGGTTTTTTAAGACGGGATAATATTTTAGCAGTTAAATAAAGATTTTAGGGGAATATGATATACCGGGATTTAATAGCGGAATTTAATAGGAATTTAAATAATAAAAGTTTTATTAAAGAAATATAAATAGTTAGAGCCATTTTTAGATTTACGCAATTTAGAATGAATATTATTATATGGATTAAGATCTTATTGAGATTAATAGACTAGGGTTTTAATTTAATAAGCCGGCTTAATATACGGAATATTACTGAAAAAGGAAAATTTATGTAAACTACTTTAAACTTGGCGGAAAAAATTTAAATTTTGTAATATATATACTTAGACAATTTTAATTTGATCAAGTGGATTTTCTCCTTACAATTATATTTCAAAACTAGACTAAATTTATTTCTAGTCCAGGCATGTTTATGTCAGTGTGAACGTGGACAAAAAGACTAAGAAATACAAAATAAATAAATAAATAAAATAAAAATAAAAGTTCCCTAAATGCCTTTTAATTAATTTAGTTTGCGCTAATACGCAATTTTTATTAAAGTATTATCATTCTAATATTATCATACAAAAAAAAAAAAAAAATAATAATAATCTAAGTACAAAATAGCTTCCAAAGTTTATCTTAACTGTTGTAAGAGGTAATTATATTTTATTAATTCAAAACCTCTTGTTCTGCATTTTCCTATTCTTTTATTCATTGACCATTGAATGAAAGGAAAATGTGTTGAAAGAATGTTATATGTAAAGTTACTTATAGTAGTATATTCTTTTTAATTGAAACGCATTGTGCTTCGATTTTCTAAAGACACCGAGGTATAATTAAAGGTATTGTTTGAGCATTACGTCGCATTAATTCAATAATGTAATTTTATAATAGTATATAGCTTTTATTTCGTAAAGGCATAAAGACATAATTAATTATATTGTTGAATTTATCACACTAACTGACGTTATTCAATATCTTTATTTTGTACAAGTTGGTTTTAACATTACTATAGAAACTTAACTGGAGAAATTATTTCATTACACGGGTAAAAATAAGGAGTATAACGATATTATTTTTCTACATCAATTTACTATTGTTTTATGTTATGTCAAGCTTAGTATTTGTATTTGTTTGGCAAGTCAAAATATTTTTATGACAAAATAACAAACGCCTGTTTCTTATTGAAAATTTAAGATATGGGAATAAACAAATTAAATTGGTCTGAGTTTCTATGGGAAAATTTTTGAATTGAGAAACTCACCAATACATAACTATTGCGAGATTTTTTTTTTTTTTTTTTTTTTTTTTTTTTTGTATTGTCATAGTTAAGCCCAGCAGTAGCAAAAAATTTTCCAAATGTCTGCAACAGATACTTCAGGGGCAGAAAATAATCTGCAGGTACAATATTTTACAACTGAAGTGTTAATTAATCAAGCAATTACTTACCTGTAGTATCTTTATGCACTTATTCATTTCGTGTGTTTATGAGATTTCCTCTTTCCGGGTCCTTGGGACAACCACTCACCCGGATCACTTTACTCAAAACTGCTTTCCTCTTCTCATTAATTTCTCTTCTCAGAGAAAAATCTAATTAGATTAGATTCTGACTAATCATTTGGACTCTCATATCGCCGACCTAAAAAATGATGTCATCCTCAAAACCCTTTTTTATAGGTTGACCATGAGGTACGGTACCTCCTCAGCTTGTCGTGGAAACCAACGTTAAAAAATTGTCCTTATTTGTCTAGAAGGACATCAAGATTTCTCTCTGTGTTTCACTATGCAGCATGAACATAGAATAGAGAAGGACGAAATGGGTTTTCGATGAAGAAAACCGTTTCTTGAAAAATGTGTGAAATAGGTGGTGTTGTGTAGCACTACTGGTTCTACTGGTTCGTCTGCTTCAATAATGCTCTGCCAATAATCTCTTTGATCATTGAGAGCCAGCCAATGAACGTTGTCCACCTGAGGAGCTGATATGCACACGGTTCTATTCTACACCTTCTACATCCTTATTTACATCCAATGTGGCGACATGATATTAACACTATTTTGTGAGAAGTGCTTCCATTTCTATGTTCATGCTATACAGGGTGGTCACGTCAAGTTTAAAGATTGATCACTACATACTAGATTTCAACTCGCGAGAAAATACCTTCTCACCTACGGAATATCTCTCAACTGAGTGGTCTTTAAATGGTTTCTTTCCATTAGCCAAAGCTTTCATGGAAACACAGTTAAATCGGTAAAGATAAATTCTTTACAATACTTTGAAAGTAGCTCCCTAGTATTTGCTCTTTCTGTTTTGTTGATATCCGATCAGGTGCATTTTAGTAGTATAAACTCAAGTGGCTTAGTTAAAAAAAGAAAACACGAATGTATAATGTCACTTTATTCCGCTTTGTTCAGTTAATTTCATTGATTGTCTTTTACTATCTGAGCTTCAAAGTTAGATGCCAAAAGTGAATGAGTTTCAGGAGAAAACTCAAATAACTTTTTGGGGTTATTTTGTTTTAAATGATTCTACAAATAAGTAGTGTGATTGTATCATATGGAGTAATCCTTGTGCAGCTAGCAATTGTCGCATTACCATTAGCATAAACTGTAGCGAGCGTATTCTAGCAATCATAATTAAAATTCGATGACAACTATTAGCCCCCGAGACGATATGCTATTTCTTTCTCCCAGCTTATTTTGTCTCCAAAAAACAACGTTAGCTTACAGAAGGCAGCAATAAGCAAAGCAGACGTATCATTGTGCGATTAAATGCTCTATAGCAATTTTTTTAATTCCTAAGTGCTAGTGCGTTTGCACAGCATATCAAGCTTTGGCAAAAAAAATGCAAACTTTAATGATAAAAAAAATAATGTACATTAATTAAATATTGTTTTTATGTATTATATATAAATGTATGTATATTACAGTGCCCACATATGAGAGTTGCAGGGTCCTAGACCACCCAAGTGGACGGATTTACGACCCGAATTTATTGCAGGGATGCAAATAAAGCTACGTTCTGACTTGTATTTTGCCTCCTTCTCTAGTATTCTTGGAAAATCTTTTATTCTGAAATCATCTGCGGTTTATTCACAAAAGAATGAGGGGAATCAACAATGGGTCAGGAGATAAGGAGCTCGACTCTACCTGAAGGAAAGGTTCCTCTTTTGCCGGACATCAGTCCCTTTCCTGCTAAAGTCGTTAAAAATCAAAGACACCGAAAAGCCACAAAAAACGAAGCCGACACTGAAATCAGTTAGAAGGATAGTGGGTACGCAGTCTAAGACTTACTGTACAATAAGATGACGTTTACGACAAACAATTATTTATTGAGGACAATTTAGGTCAGTCATAAATATCAGCCTTTACTACAGGAGTGGGGGGCACACGGGGCTAAGAGATGGGGAATCCCTACCCAATCCTTAGCAATGTGCATTATACAGAAATAGCCAATAATTTGCAATGGTGGGCGAGACCCAAGACCTGCCGTGATCCAATGACGGATAGCGTAAAAGGAGGGCGGTCCATACGGCCCCCTGTACCATTCCATCTTAAAAAAAAAAAAAAAGATTGGATATTTTTATTCTACTCAGAGGAGCTGACAAGAGATGTGTCTAGAAGGAGAGCCGGGCAACTAAAAAAAATAATGATGTCCAGTTGGCCAGATAATAGGCTTGCGAGTTAAGTTTGTAAAATTTGTCGTGGTAGACAATAAAATAATATATATCTTTACGATAAAATTTGTGGAATGATTCCACGGTAGTAGAACCATAATAATATCTATATAATTCTCAGACAGAGCCATGTGCACGCTCCGAAGGATGGACTTTGAAAGACCTGACGACAATGCCAGCAAGCGATGGATCACAGGTAGCCTCTATATATTGTTTTCAGTGTTGAATTCAGACACTTTTCTCCGGGAGGGATATCTGTGGCTCCAGGGGGGACATTATAGAGTTCTGGGGGGAAATTGCACTTTTTGACCATTGAAAACCCAAAATCTGAAATCTTCCGGGGGGGACATCTCATTGCTCCGGGGGGGAATGTCCCCCCCGGGCCACCCCCTGAAATCAACACTGATTGTTTTTGTATGTGCAAAATAAGTATTGTTAAATAATACGATAGGGCCTGTTTACAGTCAGGAGTTAATTCTATTATGCTAATATGCTGAGTAAAAGAATTCTACCAAAATTTAATGCTTTTAGCCTTTGCTATGTCGATAATCTGTTTTTCATTAATGCATGTATATATTGTAAATAAAATAACTGTAAATGTAAAATAACTTTCTCCTCATTATTTATGTCTATCTAGTGTGATTTATTAGTTTTTGCATCGAGTTAGAGAGGTATGTATTTATTTACATTCCTCATCGATATGCAGGTGTCAAGCTGCAGTTATAAATTTAACCTTCTAGATTTTGAGAACTTTAAAGTCTAGTGCAGTCTTTTCCAAAAAGTTGAGAGTTTGTCAAAAATTTACACAGCGCTTTGGTTTGATTTAATTTATCATTTAGAGTAATTAATGATTGTATTCTTATATTATGCAATTTTACCGAATTACTTTTCCCTCTCAACTAGGAACTTATATGATCCTAAATATTAATTGTTTACCTGCAAATCGATAAAATCAGGATAGGAAGGGGGAGTTTTACCTGTTTGACTCCACCGCTGTGTTTTGGGATGCTCTTTAGGGCTGTAACCGGGTAAAAGTATTATACTTGCCTAGAACTTCTCAGCATTGCCCCCCTCTTATTAATGGTGCCAGCCAGGCCTTTATTGCTTATAGAATTCTAACTGTTCTGTACTTTAAAGTGTCGAATCTAATTATTGTAAAAAAAAAAAAAAAAATTTTTTAGGTTACATAAAATGGGTAATTTCTTCTTTTGTGCTCTATATATTTTAGTGAGAAATTTTTAAATTTTAATTGTTAATGTATAATATTAAATATTAAATTTTCTTTCTTTTATGTGTAATTGCATATTTATATATTTCGCTCGATGCAAATAAATTAAATATATTTTTTTTCCATCTTTACTTTCCATTCTTGTACTTCCTCAAATCGCACTTCTGACTGTAAACATTCAATTTGATCAATACTTGGTTCAATGATACAGACATGCACACTCAAAATAAATAAATAAAAATATGTATTTAGATTACATGAGTGGCTGAGATATGATACGGTAATTGTGGTGAAAAATAAGTAAAAATATATATAAATATATATATAAATTTGTGAATATATACTAAAAAACTTGCATAACAGTGTTATTATTGTCATTATTATTAGTGTTAGTATTATTGTTGCTATTTTATTATTGTGGGTTTAATAGTGAATATATAGGTGTATTGTTTTTTTTTTTAAACTGAGGTATTAGAAATTATTGTGTATAGGGTATCCCTGTGTATGGGAAACAAAGGCAAATATAAACGTAAATCTTCAGATAAATTTAGTAAATTTATTTTAGAAGCTAGAACGCGCTTACAACAGCGAAAATTAGATAATTTTGACTTTGATAGCGACTCTTCTATTTGTGAAAATATGGCCAGTGTTGATAATATTCTAAGTGTATTACCAAGTTTTGATGGTAAAAAGGAAAACAACATTAAATTATTCATACAATTATTTCAGGAAGCGGCGGACCAGACAAAATTGTCAGAGCCGGTAAAGCTAATTATCCTAAAATCAAAAATAACGGGTACAGCACGCGAGCGTATGCAAGCGGATACTGAGATAATTTCTGAAACTAACTATGAAAACTTAAAAAAAAAAATTAATAGAAATTTTTGGTACAAAGATAACATTTAATGATGCGCACGAATTATTTGCGAAACTTAAACAGAATCCCGATGAAAAGATGAACGATTTCATACTGCGATTCAATTTAACCCTAGAACTACCGAAAATTTTACTCAAGTTTTATAAAAACATTTTACACCAGAATTTTTACTTAAAACTATTTAATTTGTTTATTTAACTTATTATTGTCTGATTTATAAATTTAGTTTGTTTTGAAGAAATTTCTGGTTTGAATAAATATTTTGAATGTACATGTCGGGTCCATTGGACCCTTCTGGTAGACAGAGGGTTAAATGCATCGAAATTTTTGGAAACTTCAGGATTCGCAAATAAACCTGATGCGAAAAATATGTTTGAACTCATGAAATTGAACAAATTCATTAATGCAATTAGATCTGACATAGCTCTCGAGGTTAGAAAAAGGGCCGTATCGAAATTTTCTGAGGCTGTAGAAATTGCACGGAATATTGAAACAGCTTTCAATGCTACTAATTTCGAAGAAATTAACAGTATTGCTGCAAGTAGCAAAGATGAGCTATGCAATTCACTACTCAAGGCCAATCAAATACAAAATGAAAATATGAACAATTAAAGCGGGATTTCGAAGAATTAAAATTAAAAGCGGGAAATGGGAAATCAAACAATGATATCGAAAATAAAAAACATTGCGATATTTGTAATCTTTCGAACCATTATACAAATCAATGTCGTAGAGCGCGTACGCATAGAAATGCATATAAATGGCCTAATGCAACTTATAATTATCCGCAAATGCAAAATTGTTAATGGGACCCTACTTCCATGGTGGAGGGCACAAATAGCCCACAGGGTTTCGGAACTTTAGCTAGTTGGAGTCCTACGGTACCCCCTCCCGCGCGGCCACGATACCAAAATGCCCAGGGTGCATATCCCAATTCCTTTCAACCTCAATCTTTCCAGACTTCTAATTTTGCTTTTCCTGCTCATACTAATTATACTCCAATGCCTTATTCAAATCCTCCTTTTACATCATTCAATCAGGCGAATATTGCCAACGGCCAACAAGACCAAAACCAGCAAAATTATAGCTATAAAAAAGATCAAAATAAAAAAGCAGGGGGCAAAAATAACAAGTTTCATAGTTCGGGAAACGGGAAAGGGGATCTGTAGTAGGTAAGAGTGAAAATATAGGGGTTGCGAACAGATCCCAAGAAACCCACATGATTGCTAGTGTGACAGAGGAAGGCGAATGCAACCTCCCAATTATTTATTTTGATATAGAGGGTATTAAAATAGCATCGTTATTGGACTCTGGCGGAGCTGTGTCACTTTTATCGCCAGATTTATTTGAGGAATTAAAAAGTAAAAACATTAAAATTAAATATTTAGGTAATCAGATTCGTATACAATCTTTTAACGGTAATTCTATACCTTTCAAAAGCTGCGTGAAGTTGTCATTCAAAATAAACAATACGTTTACTTCAGGGACATTCTACGTCACCAATAAAAATTTTAACGGTAATTATAAAATGCTTATGGGGTTTGATTATTTGAAAAACAACCAGATGATCATAAATTTACAAAATAAAAGTTTAAAATTCAAAAACACTGAAGTAAAGTTAAACAATAAAGAGGACATTACAGTAATTCAACAAATAAACGTAAATAATATACAAAAAGAGGATGTACAGACTAGTAATGAGAAAAAGCAACTGGGTATAACAGCAAGAACTGTGAATAGCACATTTTTATTACCGGGGCGAGAAAAAATGGTTAAATTGTTTTTTCGCAATGACGTAGAATCCGGGACAAATTTTCTATTTGAGCCAGAAAACTTAAAAAAGGGTTTAGAGTGCGCAACTTCAGTACATCAGGTTTTAAGTGATAAGAAATTCTACATTATAGTGAAAAATAATTCAGAAAAAAAAATTATTTTGCGACCGAATACTCGTATGGTTAATTTAATTACTGAATTTGAGATAAAAACAGATGATAACGAGAATGATATTGAAGGGAGCACTAAGCATCAAATAAATAATATGACTATAGAGGAAATTCATAAACTTAGAGAGGCCGAATTAAAAGTCGAGGACTTTAAAATCGATCATTTACCGGAACAGGTAAAAAAGAAGTTCGAAGGTATTTTAATGCAGAACGCTCATGCATTCTCCAAGTCGTACAAAACTTTAGGACGGTCGGAATTAGTCAAACCGCGTATAAAGTTACAACATAATTTTCCAATCCAAGAAAAGCCATATAAAACATGTCATGCGGTTCGCGAATTCGCTAAAGAGGAAATAAAGAGATTATTGGAAGCAAACATTATCGAGAAAACGGACTCTCATTATGCATTTCCTGTGTTGTTTGTAAAAAAGGCAACTTCGGAAAAGCACAATCAGAAGCTTCGTTTAGCTGTTGATTACAGACTGCTTAACGAAATATTAGAGGGTTATCCTTATCCGATTCCGGACATTAAGGAAATTTTACAAAGGCTCAGCGGAAAAAAATATTACAGTGTATTAGACCTACATAGCGCTTTCTTTCAGATAGCCCTGAGGCGCGAAGATACGGAAAAATTGGCATTTATTACCGAACACGGTAAGTATTTGCCCCCTCGCTTGCCATTCGGATTAAAATTAAGTTCAAATACGTTTTCTGAATTAATCGATACAGTATCAGGCGATTTTAATAAAGAGGAAATTGGATATTTTGTTGATGACGTTATTTTAGCAACAGTATTATACTTGCCTAGAACTTCCCAGCACTAAGGATCGCACATTTTAAATTTTTATACCGTCGTATTGGAAAAAAAAAAGGTACTTTTAAATGCAATTTGTTTGAAAACTGTATCCCTATTTATTTTTGAAATATTAATTTTTTTGTAGTTTTTAGCACCATTTGTTTAATTTTGGCAACTCAATAATCTGAGATTTATATAGAATGTAAAAGGAAAATAGTTGAAAAATAGCAATTATATCTTTTTGTTGCCATTTTCTCATAACAACCGAAAGAAAATGTAATTAAAATACGTGTTTTTTTGGAAATATGTAAACGAATAATTTTGTTAAAACATGGAGCTATTATAAATTCTATTTAATTTTAAGTATCTATAGACGCTTTCAGTGTGACCTCAGTCATGACGTTTTGGTTGGAAACTGACTCCAAACAAACGGTTGCTATGCGTCATTTCTTTTTAAATATAAATTGTGGAAAATGTTACCAGTACATATCAAGTATTAAAACACTTAGATGTGAGATATAGATATAATATATAGCTGCAACACACAAACAAAATAGAAAATACAACATAGCAACCGTTTGTTTGGAGTTCCAACCAAAACGTCATGACTGACGTCCCGACTGAAATCGTCTATATTAATGTTACAAACAAATGAATGCCTATGAATCATTAGATAGCCTTTTTTTTTGTCGAGTTTTTTTAATGACGGCATCTTTTTGCTGCATTTGTGTATTATTTTGCGATAGTGACATTCTTATGCATGCTTTACTGTAGATATTTAAGAGTGGATCGTAAATGTGAAATTCTTAAGCGGATGCGAATGACGTCATTTTAGATAAAATAAAAGTGTGTACTTTAAGTCTTAAAATTGAAATAGATTTTGTACTATTTATATATACATATATTTTTTTTCATCGGGGGCGACACTAAATTCTGAAAAAACTGAATTCTTGTTTTCTAGTTTAATGAATATAAAGGACGTATTTAAGTATTGCGCGGCAGCGCAATACTTATTTATTTCCAGTATCTCTTCTCAATGTTAATTTAGCATAGCCTATTAGCCTATTATTAAAAAAGCCTATAGAGATCACAACTTAAAAAAAAATTTCTTCCCACCTTTTCGTCCCTGATGCCACAATTTTTTTTATTCTTTACTAATTCTAATGATATTATAAATTTAAAGTGTAAAAATGTTTGCCTGACGTCAGGGTCAAAATGGATGATAAAATGTCTTTGGGTGAATTATGGAATTATAACCAAGAGAGTAACATGGGCTAAATTTTATTTACATTATTCAATATATTTTTTAATAATTCCAAATTTCGCTTTATCCATTGAGGGATTTAACGGACATTTTTCCTATAAAATTTAACGTTTTTTTTTTTTTTTTTTTTCATTGTTGCAAATAATTCAAAAGCCGTAATAATAATTTTTCTTTTTAGTTGAAAGATTTCCACGTGAAAAATTAAACTGAAATATTTTTTTTAACCATTTGGAAAAATGGTTATTGTCCTCGTCAGGGTAGGAAATCAAAAGCATATCTTTAGCTTTTTATTGGTTTAATCCGCATTTTATTCGTTTTCTGATTGGTCTATACAGTAATCTGTATTTCCCTTTACTTTAAACAGAGATTGATTATTCTTTTCTATTGCCACTATGACAAAAAAGTAATAAAAACTACAAAAAAAAAAAAAAAAAAATGAATAACTCAGAATCAAATTGAGATACAGCTTTCAAACAAATTGCATTTAAAAGTACATTTTTTTCTCTATTCGACAGCGTAAAAAATAATATTGTGGGATGTTTAGAAGTTTAAGAATGAAATTTCATTTAAAATTGGTCGTCAGATTTCTTGGAAATCTGGCGATGGAAAAGCCTTTTCCCGAACAGCCAATGAAATGCTTGGATAATACGTAAGTTTTAAGAAATCTGACGGGTCGCAGGTGATTTTTGTCGCTTGCAATTTTTCCGTGTAACAACACTATTAATGTTTAATTCATGGCGTACGTTATGTATGATCAACTCCGTGCGATTTTTTATTTTTTAAATTTTAGTCTTCGAAAAAATCATTTTCCAAATAGTCGTTGTAATTTGTTAAATTGCTTATTTTATTTTATTTTATTATTATTATTATTTTAAGAATTAAAAAGATGAATATGGTGTCATAGTGGAAATAAAAAAGACATTTTCAGAATAAGTTTTTGCTTTTGTCAATTTTATGTTTTAGTAAAAAGTTTCAAAAGGATAGATCTTTTTACGCAGGTAACGAACTTATTGAGAAATTACATAACTTAAATTTAATTTTTTTTTTTCTTCCAAGATGGGAACTATTTATATCCCAAGTTAAACTTACGTAATAATTTTCTCTTGTGTTTACATCACCCCTTGGGAGGGAATAAGGCAACAAAATTTAAGTAAAACTTTTTTAAATTTTTTTTTCTGTATCACCTATCATATTGTTAAATAATAGCAATAAGGATTCAACACAATTTATTTTTGCATCCATAGCATTCCTGAGTGGGAAATTGGTTTCTAAATTTAAGTGAAATTTTGATTATAGATTTTTTACGTTCAGATTCGAAGTTTTTGTCTAAACTACAGCAACATGCATTATACTGCAGTGGTGAAATATTTTTAATTAAACATTAGTAAACTGAATCCCACATTGTGATGCAATATCACATACATCAAAGCCTGATGATGATACCCTCCATTAATTTTGAAATGTGTTCGTCTGAATGCAATAGTTATTAAAAAACTTGACGTATTAAACAAAAACTTAATTTGAAGAACAACAACAACAAAAAATCCTACATTGTTCAAGTCCGAGAAGGGACATATATTAAGATATTTCATTCAATTGGTTCTTAATTTGAATTTAAAATATAAATAAAACATCAAAAAAAAAAGTCAAATTAAAAAAATAAATGCAGTCTGCACACCGAGAACTTATAAGATATAAAATGATCTAAAAATGATTAATTTCCTATGTATAGTAATTGCTTCCATAAAACTTTTTTAATGGAACGATTTTGGCCAACTTTAACATTGAATAGCTCTTAAAATAATTCTTCCATTAGAAAACTGTCTGCCATCAGCGTGTTTATCAAATATTTCTTTATAATACCACCGATTTTCATATTTTTGTATTCAATATTTTTCTTAATATTAACGAAGAAAGACCTCCGGCCACAAAAAATTCAAAACCGGCGGCGGCGGTGGCAACGTTAGTTACTTTTTTTTTTTTTTTTTTTTTGTAGAATAGAGAGATCATAGGATTAAGTAAGATAAAAAATAAATGAAGGAATAAGTTTAATGCAAATGTACGTCAGATAATAGAAACCACAAAATATTCTAAGGAAAATAAAATTGGATAATTCGATCTCCATATCTTGTACAGAGTTCTCATAGGATATGACAACTACAAGGTCTGTAGGATCATTATAGGACGTACACAGGATGGTTGTGGTTGCATGAGTCTTAGTGGTCGTAGTTTTTTTTTAAAGCTTATTACTTTATAAAGGGTAATAATCGAAAGACAGCGCTTGAAAAAGTATTCGAAAGAGACCGAAAAAAAATATTTTAAATACATACGTAATTCCTTATTCATCAAGAACGCCGCGTAAAAACATAGATCAAGAAACCACGTTTACTCGAACTACAGGATGTTTCAAAAAATGTATATGCAATTTAAATTATTATAAAGTAGTTGTTTATTAGCATCCACTTCACTTCGAATTGGGAAATGGAACTTTAATAATGAATGTCTTATAAAAGTTAAGCCTGCATTCAAACTGATGGCCGTTCTGTACCAGGTAATGCTGGTTTACAATCAGCACTATAGGTTTCTGCCAGCATCTCCTTATTTGCAGAGTTTGTTCATAAAGGCTGTCTTCTCGAACGTTGCGCCTGTGAACACTTTGAACATTTCCACGTGCATCAAACTCTTTTCTAGTTATAGCGATTTTAAGTCGCATGAAGGGATCTGTTTCAAACTCTCTCCTAAATTGCTTCTGCACTTCAGAAATGTTTTGGAACTTCCAGTAATATTTTAGGATAATTTTTTTTTCTGCTCAAAACTTAGTCTGGTTTTAGCCGTTATTTCAAGTTAGTTAAGCATGAAAGGGACAGAAGCACACACTAGTTATTAGAGAAAAAATGCGCGTACATTTTTTTAAATACCCTGTATTAAAGAATAATGAAAATGCATGCACATTTAAGCTTAAGATAAAACAACAACTGATCCAATTTCCTAAAATATAGGTTTTCCAAATCAAAATACTAGAAACAGTTCGTTGGTTATATAATTTTGGGTTGTTCAAAATTTTGCTTAACCCGTTCGCGACGAGGCCACTTCTTTTATAGAATTTTTAATCGTTTATCACCGGTTTTTCAAAACAGAAATTTTTGCCTAATTGTATCGACAAAAAATGCCCAGATTAAATAAGGCAAAATTTACAATAAAAAATAACTGGTGGGAATTATCAAGGTTTCTGAGTATCTTATAAAGTACGTATATGTGACGCTCGTGCCCAACGGATTAATAAAACTGACTTCGATTATTCTTCGTATCTCACATGAATGAAGTCACGAGCAGTAGCTGGTAATTGAATAAATTTACGAATCAAATAAAGGAATATCGAAATATCACGTTTTGCTAAGAAATATAATTATAATGGATAATTATTATTATGAAGATTTATTATAGTTTGTGGAATTTTAGTTTCAACTGTCATTTTATTGCATGTATATTCCAGAATTAAATTATATATGCATTTTAAATACAATGAATAATTTAACAGGGGAAACTGGAAACACTAGTGTAGCAATAGCATATATTTATTTGCACGTTTTACTACTTACTTCATAAGCACAGTGCGGAACATATTGATGTTTTAGACGCATATATTGACAGCTTCTATCTATAAATATATATCCGTTTTAATAGGAATGTATTTTCTTCAATGATATACTGTGATAATTAGTGGTCTAGAAACCAATAAGCATGCTGGCATTGATAAAATTTATGACAAACTGATATCTATTCTACAACCTATATTTTTGTGGTTAAGTCGTAGTCACGAAAATTGCCTTTCACATAGCAATGTTTATTGACATTTGTTAAAGTAGGATCCGTGTTTCTATTATTCAAAAAAACAAACAAACATAGAAAACATATAATTGCGTATTGATTCCGACCTATACAAATTTTTTATCGAGAAAAAAGAAAAGAGGAAAGTCTATTTTTATGTTGCTTTATCTGACTTGGTTCTCTTTTCCATAAGTTTTGAAATATTTCAAGATTGTTTAAATTTCTTATATCTATTCAGAAATAAGGTAATAATGATGGTTAACGCTAGTAAATTAAAACTAGTCGGATGCACCAATCCCAAAACTTTCTTCTGTCTCATACATGTTAATAATACAAAATTTGCTATCACAGTACCAAAATTAAATAACAATCTATGCACATCATGAAGATTGTAAAGGTATATCCAAAACTAACGATTAATTTATAATGCAATCGTGCAAAACATTTTACTGTATGCTTCGCAGACACGGACCTTAATTCTCTGTGTAAATAAACGGTTAAGTGCGAGTATTACTCGCGCTCAGAGGGTTCCGTATAATAAATATATGAATTATTAACTGTATTATTGAAAAAATCGTTACTGAAAGAAAAATAAGGTTTTGTAAAAAAACCTTCACAACGTAGGGCTCGGTATAGCTGCCTATACTAGAAAAGTATGAATGGGTATACCATAAAAGTTCAAAGAGATATGAAAGCTAAATAATATAAAATATTGCTACTCTTTATAACTCTTTCTTCAATCTTATTCTAATCTGTTTATACTGAACTTAATTCGGTACTGACAATAAAAGTAGTGCATATTTAAACTTTATTTGGCATTTCATAAAACTAAATTCAGTAATAATCTTTTCTTTTTACAGTGTATCTAAAACAAACCCTTCTTCAAAGTTTAGACTTGGCATTGAGCTAAGCGCGCTTCGAAAGGGGATTGCAAAGTTGCAATGGCCACCTGTGTCATTATGTATGTCCAAAACGTCCGTGTCTTTAAAGGTTAAGATCTCGTCTAATTACCGACGATTCTTTTTCGAAAATCATGATCAACAATGCTTTTATACTTCTGTTACGATAGGTACCTCCAGCGTTCCTCAACACCTTTGCTGAATGCCTGCAAATCGAAATTTGTGTGTAACGGAAAAATACGCTTTCCTCAAAAACTATGTGAACTAGGGTAATCGCTATAATTTTCTGCAAGATTTAAATCAACGTCTACTACATCCAATTTTTTCACAATTTTAGTTTCGGTAGATTCGGAAATAGAGAGGGGAGGGGGGGACATATTTTTACGCTGCATTTTCGACGATATCTCTGAAAATATAATACCTAAAATTAAAAGAAATGTCTTTTTGAGTTTAGCGTTACGAAAACTTTCAAACAATAGCCCGCACGGTATACAAAGAAAAGTTTTTTCTTTCAAGTAATTTAATTAGCTTTTCTACATTTTTCCTAAATATATTTGTGAATGTTTAATAATCTGTAAATATGTGGGTCAATAGTATGTATTACTTACCAGATTTTGAACTTTTCACATTCCATAATTTACGAGTAAAATGGCTGTGACAGACAGACAGACACAGGAGTGATATTATAATGTTTCCGTTTTTACTTTTTAAGTACGGAACCCTAAAAAGAAAACTTCGCTACTAAACTGGACTTTTGGCGAAGATCAGCAAGAATATCAAGACTAGACAAAGTTAAAAATTCAAGAATTCGTGGTATCATGGAAGTCCAACTGGATGTTGTACAGACGACTGAACATCAAAAGTAAGATGTTATGGGCATGTTCGCAAAATGAAAGAAGAGCGCCTTCCAAAAATTCTTTTAGAACGGAACCTGAAAGGGAGATGGAGAGGCAGGCCAAGAATGACTTGAAAAAACTCTATTAAAGAGGCATTGAAGGCTTATAAGTTTACTTTAATTAAAAGCAAAAATCGCCTAATTTTGGCGGTATTGTTGAGCGCAATTGTTGTATTAAAATTTTATCTTTTCAATACATCCTGGATATTTTCAGTATAGTTTCCTCTCATTCAGTATAGTAACAGTTCAGTATAGTAGTTTCCTCAGTATAGTAACCTTCTCATTCGAGTCAAATCTGTTGCCGGCGAGCATTTTTTTTAGGTCAGCGAGCAGGTAAAAGTCGCTGGAAGCCAAATCTGGAGAATAGGGTGGGTGTGGAAGCAATCCGAAGAGTAATTCGTGCAATTTTACCATCGTAGCCAAAGGTCTGTGACAGGGTAAGGGGGGGGGGGACGCGGCACCCACTTCGAAAACAGCTTTCCCATAGACAGATGTTCACGCAAAATAAAGCCTACACGTTCTGTTGATATGTTTTTAAAGTGTCAGCTATTTCCTGCAACTTCACTTTACGGTTTTCTAAAACGATTTTTTGGACTTTTTTATGTTTTCCGGTATAACCACCTCTTTAGGGCGATCAGAATGTTGCGCATCATCGATCTTTGTACGATCACGTTTAAATTCAGCAAACCAGTCAATAATGGTCAATTTTCCTGGTGCAGAGTCCGGATAACATTTACCAAGCCAAGCTTTTGTTTCCACGGTGTTTTTCCCCCATCAAATATCAATGTTTTATCACAACACGAAATTCTTTTTTTTTTTTTTTCCATTGTTTTTAAATTACAAAAAGTTGTTTCACTAAAACCACTGTAACTTTTGAAGCAAAGGTAAGATGGTCATAAAATGTTTACAGCTACCTTTTTAAGGTTAGTACTTACTAAACAGAATATTAAGTATTTGTGGCGCCATCTGTGTGTCAGACTGGGAACTTATCACTCGATGTGTTATATAAAGAATCTAACCCGAGCTTCCCGGGTTACAGAACATAAGTGAAAACATTTTTATGAATTGAAAACTCTAACAGATTTTTTATATTTAATATATTTTTTCAGATTGCCAACGAATAACATCACAAAGCATTTTCACAAGAAAAATATCAATAATGTATTCAAATAAAGTTTTGAAATTTAATTAAAATCAGTGCTTTTGTATTAGCCCTATGTCAGGAGTTAATAGACAAAGAAATCGTCAAAAACTTCGCTACTTACAGCAGTCTTTTTTATTATCATAATTTCAGTGGTTTAAGAGCTTAGTTCATTTACACGTCTATTAAAATTGTTTATTGTTTATATTATTAGTCTCCGGTATGCTATTTCTTTCTCCCATCTATTAAAGTGACGTGCCTAAAAAATAACGTTCCGTTGTATAAGCCAGCCGTAAAACAAAGCAGGTGTATCATTGTACGGTTAAATTCTACTGCAATATTTTTTAACTTCTAAGCGTCGCACATTTTCAATTTTTATACCGTCGTATTGGAAAAAAAGTACTTTTAAATGCAATTTGCAAAAATTGCATCTCAATTTATTTTTGAAATATTGATTTTTTTGTAGTTTTTAGCATCATTTGTTTAATTTTGGCAACTCAAGCATTCCATTTCTGTAGAAAATATAGGAAAAATAGTTGGGAAATACTAATTATATCTTTTTGTTGCCATTTTTCCATAACAACTTTTTTAAAAATGTAATTAAAATACGTGCTATTTTGAAAAAATATAAATGAATGATCTCTGATGAAACATGGAGCTATTATATAAACCAAATCTAATTTTAAGTATCTACATTAATATTACAAACAAATGAAGACATATGAATCATTAGATAGACAATTTTTTTTTGTCGAGTTTCTTGAATGACATATCTTTTTTTGGATTTGTGTATTATTCAGCGATAGTGACGTCTTATGCGTATCTTTACTGTAGATGTTGTTTAACACTGGATCGTAAATGAGGAATTCTTCAGCGGATGCGGACTACGTCATTTTATATAAAATAAAAGCGTGTGTTTTAAGTCCTAAAATTGAAATATGTTTTGTACTATCTATATTTATATACATATATATTTTTGTTTCATCGGGGGTAACACTAAATTCTGAAAAAGCAGAATTCCTGTTTTCTAGTTTTATTATTTTATTTGTTTTTTGATGAATTTTCATTTTCGTTTGGAATATTAGCTGGTAACAAATGCTTATTTATATTGTTTTAAGCGCAAACGTGTTAATATTTCATAATCTCACTCCACGCAAATATAAATAGATGTAAAAAAAAATTGTGCTTGAAAATTATTTTTAAAATCATAAAAAATCAGTAAATTGAGATAGTTTTCAAACAAATTGTATTCAAAAGATTTTTTTTCTATTCGATGATGTAAAAATTGAAGCTGTGTTATGTTTAGAAATACAAGTTGGAAATTGCACGTCAAACGTGGCAAATGAGGTGCGTTCGTAAAATAACATGTTTTATAATTATTTTTTGCACCGAATATCTTACTGAATGCATATTTTAGCGCATTTCATAATTTCATTCTGTTCGAAAGGCTGTAACATCATTAAAATGCTCTTGAAATAATTTCTTTCCATTGGCCGTGATGTAACAGAAAACTTTTGACTGTCCCTGTAATTAAACTATACATTCGATTTTCATAAAATTTGAAATGACTCGGCAAAATTTTGCAAGAATTGTATATTTAAAATTTCAGACCATTAGGTTGGTTAGTTTTTGCTCTGTTATATGAGGACATTGTACTTTTTCTTGTTCCGAAAGCATTATTGGTTACAAAAAACAAAAATATTTTTAAAGGATGATTTCATTTGCCTTTGCATCTTTTCAGCTTTCTTGGCGCTGGGTGTGTGTGTGTGTGTGGGGGGGGGGGGGGGGGAGGATTTTTCAATTCGGAAATATTTCTATATTTCTATTGTAAGAACATTATATTTATCCATTTACTAATTCTACAAATAACTAAGAAAAATATTTAAAATAAAAGATTTGAGTGGGGTTATAAATACTGCACAAAATCCCTATAAATTCGAATTTAATTAATCCTTCTAAATTCTTCTAAAATCCTTCTAAAATCCTTCTGAAATTTATTAAATGATTATGTAAATCTTCTAACGTAGTTTAAACAATTCACGAAAAATGCTTTAGAAGATAAAATTTTCATGAATTTATAATTCATTATATAAAGGGTTAAGGGGACAAGAGACCTTCAAATTCATGTTTTCAATTTTTTTTTTATTGCACTTTAAATACTATTCAAGATCACACTATATGGATTATGACATATATTAATCGCACAAGGTATTAAAAAATATATTGTTTTTGGAGAAAAATGAAGAATTTTACTGAATATTTTAAGCGATATAAAGAACTTTTCAAAATGCCCCATGAGCATTCCATATCAATTAAAATGCCCAATAATTTTTATTCCAATTTGGTTTATATATACAAAATAAAAACTGTGCATCGAATTTTTTACATTTGAATAGAAAGGCAAGATAATTTTTTATGAAATTTCATAAAATTTAAATTTTATGAAATTTTCAGCATTTTTGCATCATATTTCTGCACTTAACTACCTTTAACTTTTCCAATTATATTTAGTTAAAAAAAACTATGCAAAGTTTTATTTGTATGTGTAAACCAAACTGGCGTAAAAAAATAAAGGGAATTTTAATTGATATGGAATGCGCATTTTGAAAAGTTCTGAATAACGCTTAAAATATTCAGGAAAACTCCTTATTTCTGAATATATATATATATATATATATATATGGGGCATTCTCACAATCTTTTGACTTTTGGGGGGAAAAAATCTGGCGAAATTAAACTTGCTGAAATAACATTTTAATCTGATAGACGAATGCCTTGATGATTCAAAATAAAGAAAAAATGGTCAACAGCGAAAATTTTTTTATTTAACTGAGGTTTAAGTTAAACTTACGAGTTTAATTTTCCTTACCATTTTACCCCTATAACTTTTTATTTTCTTCTAAATTTTTACTTATAATGAATTTGCATAGTAACCACAGGACATTCAAATAAGAAATAGTACAAATGTAGTACTTTTAATACAGAATTTTTGTGTAACATTGTCTTAAAGGGGTGTTAAAGAAGGGACGGTAAGATAAAAAAAAGGGGATGGTATAGGAAAAAAGGGACGAAATGGTAAAAAAAGGGATGTTAAGGATGTAACGGTAAGGAAAATTACCACCTATTTTTAGGAAAATCATGTTAAGACTAAGTGATATCCACAATGTTCATTGATTTTTACGAAACAGTTTTTAACATTGGATTAAATTATTATTATTTTTTAATTTACCTCGAAAATTGCAGGAATAAACCTTGGGGACGGTAAGACTACCAATAAAGCCACGATGTTTGAAATTGATATATTTAAATGCTGATTTATATTCTGCAGTAAATTTCCTGTTAAAGAATTTTAGACATTCTTTCTCTTCATCAGAAAAAACTTGAAAAAAATTCTGTCGCTGCATCTGAAGTGATTTTCTGTATAATTTTAGAAGAGGTATGGTAAGGAATCCAAAACCCAGGGACAGAGTTCAAAAAATAATATCAACCGTAAAAATGTGTGCAGGTTAATTTTTTGCTACATAAAACAATTTTATATAAAATTTTTTATATAAAACAATTGTCCCAGTTTCGGAAAAAAATTACATCGAATTACCTTTATTGAAGCAATTTTACACAGACAGCTATAAACTTAAAAATCAGCATCAGGTACACGGGACGGTAGATGAGTTTTCCTGGTATTTGGACCCCCAGCATCGTCCAAAACTTATTTATCTCGTTAATATTGTTATGCAATCATGCAATGGGATGTTCCCCAGTATATGAAATTAAAAAAAAAAAACACAAAAAAGTGTATCAAATAAAAAATTATTATTCAGGGACATGAAAGTCAAAAGATTGTGAGAATGCCCCATATATATTTTTAAATTCCTTTTGTGATAAATATATGCCATAATTCATATAGTCTTGAATAATATTTAATGTGCAATTTAAAGAAAAGTAAAAAAATAAAAAAAGAGTTTGAAGGTCCTTTGTCCCCTTACAATCAAGTAAGACTATCATTCGCGTTTTTTGGAGAAGTTCAACTTTTTTAGGTGCGTTCGTAATTATATAAATACGTAGCACATATAGTCGTCGTTCGGTCCGTCTGTCCGCATATAACAGAACAAAAACTACCCAACCGAATGATCTGAAATTTTAAATATATAATTGTTGTAATATTTTGTCGAGTCATTTGAAATTTTATGAAAATCGGATGTATAGTTTAATTGCAGGACAGTCAAAAGTTTTCCGTAACATTACGGCCAATGGGAAAAAAGTATTTCAAGTGCATTTTAATGATGCTACAGCTTTTCGAACAGAATGAAATGGATATGCATTTATGAAGTGCACTAAAATATGCCTTCAGTACAATATGCGGTGCAAAAAATATTTATAAAACTAGTTATAGTACGAACGCACCTCATTTGCCACGTTTGACGTGCAATTTCCAACTTGTTTTATTAATATTGAAACGTTATAATTTCGCAACGTTATAAAAACGCAAATGACGTAAAAAAAGGATTTAACAAATAAAAATAGGAAAAGAAAAGTGATGTAAAGACTTTAGTAATTCTGAATCGTAATTCACATTAGTAACTCTGAATCGAAAATAAAAAATACTCTGCCAGTTTTTAATTGGCTGTTTGAACACACCTGCATTTTTTCTCACAACAAAAATCTATTCAACACAGAAGTAATGCATTCAACATGTTTCATTTATTCGTTGATTTCTCATCTAAGAAGAACGGTCCAACGACTTTACCTTTATCGATGAAACTGGCTATGTCACGTGATGTTCCATGATTTAGTAATACTCTTAACTGTTTGAGAAACCCAATAGGTACAGAATATGAAATTCCTGAGTGACACTGGATAGTATTTTATTTCAAAATATTATTAATATTGAAATAACTTTGTACTTAAATTTCATTTGATAACGAAAATATAAATGTCTTTCGTCGACAAGGTAAAAAAGAGCATACGTTAAATATCTGTGAAATAATTTCATTTCATATGGATAATTTTAGAAATCGTCTTAGCGATGAAGATAATTCTGAAAGTAATTAGATCTACCGAAAAAAACAAATAGCTGAAATTTTCTATTTAGTACGCTTTTAATTACGCATTGTTACAAAATTGTAAATGAAGTAGTAAATTTGGCATTTGTTATAGAAATAGAAGTGTTAATAATTATGGACTAATTAACACCATGAAGCGTTTATTCGATTAATATATATTTATTAGAATTATATAATAGAATATGCTATTGTTAATAAAACACATCTTGATATAGAAAAAGGAAACTCTGAATAAATATTTTCTAACTTTGTTGAAAAATGCATTTTTTCAAAATTTTCAGCTTTTTTTTTTGTAATATTTTGTACAGAATTCTTATATATCCATCAAATTCTTTACCATGTTGATCGTAATGTTGGGTTACACGGATCTGTCTATTTTTTTATTGTTTATTTGTTTTTTCCAATTTTGCCTCTTAAATACTGCATTTTGAGTTTATTTACCGAAATTTTCCTATTAATATCGATTAAGTTAAAATATTTTTAATGGCAATTCTATAAATTTTGAACAAAACCACACAAGAAATAGTTATAATGAAGTATATAACTAAATATTTATGTAGATATGTGGATTAGTATGAATATGTCATCATTTGCACTCTGATATCTAAAAGGAAGCAGCTGATGAATCTTTCCTGTTTAGAATGATATTTTTAATACAATGTATTTGAACGAAAACAAAATAAGTAATCATTTTACAAAGGGTAGTAAGATGATACGAGTATTAAAATATACACAGTATGCTGGTACGATTAGAGGGATAAAGAAAACAAAAAAGTGAATTTATTATAATGAATTAAATATATCCAAATAAAATGATTACTTATTCTATCGCATTACCATTTCTGGTTAAAATCTGAAAAAATATTGAAAAAAAAATATATATATACGGTTTCAATCAATTTATAACTTGTTATAATAACTCTTTATACTGCAATTTGTCCAATTTGACAAATAATTCATTTAAATCTGAGGAAAGGTCATTATATAATTATGTGATAAAATTAAATTTTGAAAAAAAATAATAAACATCTAATAACCAAATGGTTCTCAAAATCATTTAAATAAAATAATTCTTAGAAATGTTATTATGAATCTTCATATTACCATTGTGTAGAATGATTGATATATGTTTTTTATGCCACTATTTTTTTTTTTTTTTTTTTTTTTTAATCCACTTAAACCCCAAACTCAAGATTAATTTTTAACACAATTATTAAATTGGTAAATAAATTATATCAGTTGTAAATTTCCAAATGGGTGAAAAAGTCCGGGGTTCGAACCAGGGATGTCTTGGCTGGAGCCGCGAATTCTCTATCTACTCAGCCATCCCGGACGAATCTAGAGGACTAAAAACGATTTTATCATTATTTCTACGATTTATTCTGTTGACTTGATTCAGATATCAGACCAGATGCTGTGATCGTTAAAGGTTAGTTGGGTGAATTAGTCGCAAATTTATGGTTTCAGTAATCATGTCCAGCTTTGGAAAATGCAAACAAAACATTGGTTTCAGAAAACAACATAATAGCATTATCTGTTTGGAAGTATGTTAATAAAGTGGATAATTCAATGAACGTTGTAGGAATGTGGCACTTTATAAAATGTTTTCCGAAAGCTCGATGTTGAAAGGAATACACTCATTGTGAATATTTCATATGTGGAATATATGAATAAAGGGTGTTAAAATGTAAGCCGATGAAAAGAGACTGTATTAACTTGCATTTTCAATAACACACAACGTAAATAGAATATTCTTTATCAGTAACTAGCACGTATATATTTTTTTAAACAGAAGTTTCACTATTTTTTAGCATATATAATAAACCAATGGAAGATTTTTCTTTGCAATAACAATAATGACATGGTTGAAAGAGAAATGGGGTGATTTTTCCGAAGAAAATTTTTATATTTTTGTCATTTCAAATTGCTTGTACGTTTACATTTATATCATCTTGCCGGAAAGTATTTTTAATCTTGCTAGGATTTTTCGTATAAAATAAACAAAACAATAACGAAAACAATAACAATCTTATTTGTCCATGTACTTTGCCAACATTCAATATTAACATTTTAAAATCCCTTTTTAAGATATTCTTTTAGACCATTTATCAAATTATAACTGTATAGACATATATTTATTTAAATAACTATATAAAAATTGTTGTAGAATGATTTAGTATAGCTATGAAATTTATCGCAATGCTTACTCAGTATGTTATTTTTGTTGTGTCTTTGTTTTTCTTTTTCGCGCGATTTAACTCGTTATATCCTGACGGCACTTTTAAGTACCATTAAGGGGGTCCGGGACACATTTTAAAATAATTTTTATTTATTGAGTTAAAATTTTGAAATTTTTTGTGATGGTTAACCATATCATTTGTAAACAAAATCACATGATAAAACTTATCTTAATTAAAAAAAAAATTTAATTAAAAATTTATTAAAAAAGTGTGGTAATTTAAAATCGTTATAACTCGAGATATTATTAGTAGAATTTTAATTTGTTTTCATTTAAATAAATAGAAATATGTAAGTTTTAATTTTGATTCAGTATTTTTAAAAATATTAATTTAAATAAAAATCATAAATATTTAAAGCAAAAAGTTCGAAAAAACTGATGTAACTTCTTTTTTTTTTAAATCATATTTTGAAAAGTAAATATTTTTTTTCAAATTTACTGAATCAAAATTAAAATAAACCAATTGAAAAAGGCATGTTACAAGTTTGAACCGTTTATCTTTAACGGTTCTGGACTTATAACAATTTAAATTCGAGAAATGGTGAAAAAGCCTTTCATGAAGAAAAACACATTTTCACAAGAAGTCGTTTTCAAGACAACCACTGCCTGAACGCTAGATTTTGAAATCAAACCAAAACGTAAAAACTAATATTTCCTATTCTATTTAAGATGGAAACATGATTTATACGCCATTTTAAGCAGAAAAAACAGAGAAAATTTTAATGCAATAAAATTTTTTTTAGGAAATTTGAAGATTTTTGTGTTCCGCATCTCCCTTAAAGAAAATTCAATGGAAAATTTATTTAATTCGTCTTTTAATAAAAGTACAGTAAAACCTCCCTAAAGCGACCACGCTCCTTTCCAATAAAAAATGGTCGCTCCGAGAGGTGGTATCTTAATGGAGGTCATGTTTAAATCTAGATTTTAATTGTTGGAAAAAGGTAATAATTAATGTTACTAAAATTTATTTTTCACATTAGGAAAGAATGTGAAAATTTAAGAATCAAAACAAAAGTTAATTACATAAATTAATTACTGCAGACGTTAAAAAATGAATACATTGACGTTTGCTTTGAATTTATGGTTTTATCTTATAACTTTTATTTTCAAGTCCTTTCGAACTTCAGTAAATAAATGCAATTTTTTTTTCTTTTTTTGGACGGGAACAAATAATGTTGATTTCATTAATTTATCTATTTCTTTGAGAGTTTCCTGACAGAATAGGGCAGATGAGTTTATTGACCGTCATTCTTAATTTGTCATCAGAGTTAAATTCATTGCTTAAAAAGGCACAAAAGGGTTTAAACACTTAAAAGTTACTGGAATAATAATAAAAAAATTCTAAATTTAGTTTAGAAGTTTGATGAATAATGGAATTATTTTTCCGGAATTATTTTTCTAATAAAACCTTCTTCAAGCGACCAGGAAAAGAGAGAATTTGTTTCATTTTCTTCAAAGAAATTGGTCACTCATGGAGGGAGTTCAACTGAGATGTTCTCTGAATGGAGGTAAAATTAGTATTGAGGCTATGGGAATAAATTTTGTTCCATGAAAAAATGGTCTTTCAGGGAGTTGGTCGCTTAATGGAGGTGGTCGCACAGGGAGGTTTCACTGTATATTGCACTCTTCATACAAAATAATTTGCTCAGTCATATTTAGAAAGCACAGTGAAACAGTCAGAGCTAAATATATTTTAATTTGGTTATTTTCTCAACCATTTACCTAGTTTTTATCTATTAAAAAATGTTAAACAAAAAATTTGCAACTACAAAACTAGTTCTTATAAAAATTGTGATATTTCCATAACAGTATTTTTTGTTAATTAATCTAATTCTTCTTAAAAACGCCAATTCTTAAAATTCCATATTATCCACTTTACAATATTTTCCTGGTTTCTTCGAACGTTTGGAATATAAACTCAATAAATTCAATATATCCCTTGTTGCAAAACCTTCCATGAAATTAAAGAATATAGTATGCAAGAAAATAGATCCAATTGAACCAAGCCAGCTATCAGGAGTATATGAAATACCTTTCACCAAAGAAGATGGAGCAAAGCAGTTTTATATAGGTATAAAATATGAGCAGAAAACTTAAAACAAGAATCAAAGACCATATAACAGACATCAAATACAACAGGAAAACGACAGCTTTGGTCAGATTATGCAGCAAATTTCCTTTACAGGACGATTGTAAAAATAGCTGAATAATTTATCCATCAAGATTTTATCTATCATCCATTATACGGGAATCAATGGAGATATTTTTACGCAACAAGAACATTTGCAACGATTCAGTGTCCCTTGAGTTACCTAAAATTTGGAAAGAGATGCTATGTTGTTTTAGTAACAATAGTAAAAATTAATCCACGCTCACAAACATCCAATTTCATTTTATTTTATGTTTGCACGGATTTTCATTATGCATGAAGTCTCGTGGCATTATTTACCAAGTTATTGTTTGTAAAATTTGCAAAATTATTTCTATCATGAATGATTTTGAATATGTCGCCGTTTTTGCGATGAAACGAGCGTTAATCTAAATAAAGGTATTATATAACTTTTATAGCATTTTTTAGCTTTGTTTCTAATTATTCTTGTAAATATTTTGCAAAAAAAGCTCTAAATATCGATTTATTAAATCAAATTTAATTTTAAAAAAATTCTAAAAATAGCATTATTCTTATATATGTTGTTCTAGATATCTTAGACATTAACGTAAATTGAAATGCAATGTGAATGCAATGTTGAAGCAATTTTTGTATTCAAAATACTGGATATATAGAGTTAATATTTAAGCCAATTAAAGGGGACTGTGTCAACTTGAATTTTCAATAACACACAACGTAATTAGAATTTTATTTATCAGCAATTAGCATATATATATTTAAATAGAAGTTTCACTATTTTTTTTTATCATATATAATAAACCAATTGAATATTTATCTTTGAAATGACAATAATGACATGGTTGAAAGAGAAATGAGGTGATTTTTCCGAAGAAAACTTTCATATTTCTGTCATTTCAGTTGCTGTTCACTTAAATTTATATTATCTTGCCAGAAAGTATTTTTAATCTTGCTAGGATTTTTCTTATAAAATAAAACAATACAATAACAATATGTTAATAAATGAAAATACTTATCACCAGAATGTAGTGGAGGATATGCGGAGGTATATGCCGTATACCTTCTGGATTTTTTAAAAGAAGTTCCGTATACTACCCTCCCCCCACTTTTTGTTTATCAAATAAAGCTATAGCGTACACTCTAACTATGGAGGTTCGTGACACTAGCGTATACCCTCTGCCTAAAGCGTATATCCTCTGATTTTTTTTTTTTTTTTTTTTTTTTACAACTACAACGGAAATTTCTTATCAGAAATTTATAACTTGTACTTTATGATTGTATCTTTTAATAAGAGTTTGGTAATCTTATTTGTCCATGTATTTTCCCAACATTTAATATTAACGTTTTAAAAGCCTTATAAAAATTTTTTAGACCATTTATTAACTTATAACTGCATAGACATATATTTATTCAAATAACCGCATAAAAATTTTTGTAGAATGATTTAGTATAGCTGTGAAATTTATAGCAATGTTTACCCAGTACGGTAACTTCTGTTATGTCTATTTTCCTTCTTCGCATGATTTAAGTCAGTTCTCAGACATATCCTTCTTACTTTCCGCCACAATACTGAAATAATTTTTATCATTATTTACAAAAAAAAATTTCAGCCATTCTGATGAAAGATGAAAGAATATACAAACCTTTTATTTTCCGTTAAAAATTAACCTCCTTTCAGAAAATGCTGTCAAAGATTATGTTTTTCTTATCTAAGAATATAAAAGTCGGAACTAAAAATATAAAGTTTATAATTTCCAGCTGCACAACATACAATTCAAGAAACTGTTTTTAATTAAAATTTTAGGAAATAATTTAAACATACAAAAATGCGAAAATTATGCGTATAAATATGGCACGTTTCCTACAACTTTCTGTTAGAGGTTATTATTATTTTTTTAAGTTTGAATACAACTATAGTCGTATATATTTCTGATATTGTTTTACTTTTTAAACTATTTGTCTTGAATAAAATTTAATTACTTTTTGTGACTGATATAAGAATATTCCTTGTATTATAACAAACGATTACAAACAAAATTAATTCCAATAAACCCAAATGGAAATATTATAAGTTAGATAAACAATTGATATGATCATCTGTCTTAATAATTCTGAATGTTTTACATGATTTTATTAACATTCAGTGGAAAAAAAAAGTTTTCTAGGGTCAGTATAATTTTGTGTAATTTCTTTCTTGTATTTCTATTTACTTTGTAATATATTTATTTGGATTTTATATTTTAGATGAAAAGTTCAAATCAAAGGGAAATGCTATGGCAAGATCTTTAAATTTGATTTTGAAAAGTGAATTTGAGGATTAAATGTAGATGTTTCCTTTAATTTCTATTACAATCATTCTGCTTGTCACGCTAGTGTTTGCACCAGTCAATAGTGGTATGAAAATTAGTAAGTAGACTTTTACATTCATTAAGTCACGTTACAAATGTGTTGACTATTTTGCCTACAATTTTGTATTTAAATAATATCAGTAAATATAAAACTAATACTTCTCGAAATTTAATCATGTTTGGGATTTTTTTTATTACTACTCTGGATAATAATTGGTTAAACAGATTGAAATAACGCTTCATAACGGAATGAAAATCGCTGTAAGAAAAATGCATCCCATAAAAATTACAATAAGCATCAGATTCTTGAGATATAACTTCATAGCTGTCAAGCTACAAGATATTTTAAAAGTGAAATAAACTTATTTTAAACCAGCGATTTTACTTAAAAAATGAAATCAATAAGTACTATGCAAAAACAACATATATTTAACACTAAATAGCAACAACTTGTCATATATAAGTTAAATATAACGTTAAAGAATTTTAAATAAAAATTCTGACGTGAAATATTTTTATGAAACTTGAGTAAAATTCTCAGTATGTTTAGTGTTGATTAAATAAAATTTTTGATTCATAATATGCTTATTTGACTTTAAAAAAAAAAGAAAGTTTGCAGCTATGTAACTATAATGTTGTTCTCACCATTGCTTAGGATGCGTAAATACGGGTTAAGTTCCCTTAGAAAGTCCCCCCACGGAAGGCACCCCCCCCCCACCTCGGGCAGATACCTCTAGTGCAGATAATCGGCTGTTATTCTTTTTCTTCTTCTTTTAATTTAATTTCTCAAAGACACGATTTTGAGTGCATACGTGGATATTATATTAATCATAGCGATTTTGACCGATTAAAGGTATTTTTAGATACAGTTTCACGAGAAAAACCTCAAAATTCAAACAAATTCTACTAAAACTGCTTTTGAAATCTTAATTCTTTATTGCGATAAAATAGTGGCCTATTGAAAAGGAAAATCGTAAAAAGTGTTGTCACTTTATTATCATTTCATTACGCAAGAAAAAAGAAAAAAAAGGAATGCTAATATTAATAGCTCTTTTAATAAAACAATTGTACATAAATACAATAAAGGCACTAAACTGTTTATAGACATTTAGAACACAACTAAAAGTAAATAAATAAAATGACACACATTAAAATTTATGAAAATGACCCCTTTTTTTACACTTTAGTTTCTTTTGTAGTGCTTTTCAGTAACCACACGATTTCATGGATTATTGATGGTGCAAAAACAGACCATTTTCTTTTTTCTTAGGGAAATAAATAAAAAAATTTAGTTCAACAACAATATTTTTTTTTGGAAGCTAGAACATTTGTTTGAACTAATTAATTTTTTTGGTTGCGAGTCGCAATTTTTTATTCTTAAAAAAAGGCAAAATTATATTTTCTGACTGCTTCCAAAAAATAAAAATGCAATGTGGTATTTCAAAGTAGGTATTTTAAAATATTTTATAAGTAATTAAAATTTGAATTTCCGTGATTTTTTACCCGACTAAAAAGAAGGGTTATGTGTTTCACGCGTATCTGTGTATGTGGATTTCTTAATACCCTCGAAACATCCCAACGGCTGGATGGATTTTAATGAATGAGGTCTCTATCGATTCGACTTAACGGCCCGATAGTTATAGGCTAGGTTTTGTTTTTATAAATTCAAAATGGCGGCCGTAAAATACAAAATGGCGGTAGGGACGAAAAAAATTACGCACCCTATTGAGTGGCATATCATTGGATAGGTCTTTCAAAATGAAGACGATGTTTCATTGACTATTTTACAGTCAGAAGCTCCGTTAAAATATTATACAACCTGGAAGTTGTGTATGTATTGTGGATCTCTAGCTTTACTGCAACTCTAACCATCATAGACATCTATAGACCTCATCAAAACAGTGTTTATAGATACAAACTAACAGTTAAACGCAACTTAAAAGCCATCAATACAAGTAAATAATAAAAAAAAAAGGTAAGTAATATAAACAAGTAACATACAAAAAAAATACATTTTAAGTCAATTCCTACTTAGGTCAATAAGTGAATTTTTTTTCTCTCATTCTTCTTTCTTTTTGAGTGGCCCTTAAAATGCCTTGATCAAGAAGAGGGCTCTCTCGGTCAAAAGAAAACCTTGATCAAGATGGGGGGCTCTCTCGATTATTGAAATTTAATTAATTTAATTAAATTAATTAATTAATATTTGAAAAAAAAATTTGATTAACATCAAGTGTCATCCACTACAAGTTTAAAAAAATTTATTTGAGCTTGATTGGATGAATAATAAGTATTTTATTAACGATTGAAAATTTGAACAAGATATATATAGCGAGAGTGTGAGCTAATAGTAGGAATTGAAAAAAAAATGTTTCACATTGATGAGAAATAATTAATTAGTTCGCAGTCGGGTTTCTTGATTTTTTAAATTTAATTGTTTATTATAGAAAGAATTCATGCAAGTATTACGTCTGTTTATGCACAGTTTTATAATTCTTGAACAAATAAGGCTAATTAAGTTTTCTCTTGAAGTTATTCAATAATATGATTATTTAGCATAAAATATTAGTATAAAACAGAAACTGTAAAAAAAAAGTTATTGCTGTGAACCAAACGATTGTACTAAGAGTTCTCACATTGCTAAAATATACTTTTATATTAGAAAAGGATTATGTACAATCAAAATTCGTCTATTTCACTTTCTTTACTTTATTTTAAATGTTAGACATATATATTCAAAATGTTTTTTCTTTTCAGTTTTGATGTATGCCTCATGTGATGATCAATTGACGTATATACTGCATCTCTTGCATAGGTCAATCAAACCTCATTTAATTCAGAATGAGAAGGAAAATGTTGATAATACCAATGATAAAGAAATACTTCACCTTAGGCATAATTTGAGTGATGGTAAGTGCATAATAACGTTTATTCTGTTTTTAATTTTACACTTTTAATTTTAAGAAATAATACAAAAAGCACTGAATTGGAGGGATGTAGGAAAGGGGGAGACTTACGGGGCTCAAATTCTCCCCATTTAAATGGAAATAATTTTTTCAAGTCACTTCAGATGCCCCGAAACACTATTATTATCCATTTTTAATGACTGATAATTTATATCTAAAAAACATCTCTGTACATAAAGGAGCACCATAAATAGCCATATTTCTATGTCGTATGTCTTCAGATCAGGAGGAAAGGGGATGATCAACATATGTGGGACACACATATTCACTTTACTTTGGAATTAGAAAATTGTAATAAACTTCTCTTCTATGTATTAGTTACTAGATCTGATTCTTTTTTCAAAACCTCTGTCTATAGAAGACATTTCTATCCCACCTCATGCTGTTTCGACTTTCTAACTGTTGACCAGGCACATACTACCGGGCTATAACACAGTTTTGCGAATTTGAGTGCTTGGAAACGGGGTGAAATCACCTAATCGTCGGATGCTGGCGGCCTGCTGGACAAGCGTTTCTGCCGTCTAATGGCATCTCTGTTTTACTTTGTTTTGGTCCTATGTAGACCGGTTACTTAAAGTGAATTAGTTTGTTTTATTTCCCGCTGCATCGCACACCTATACCTCAAACGGAAAAGCAGCTCTCGCTACTCGAGTTAGTCTCGTAATTTAGAACCTTGGTCAGATGACGGGACCTTCACCTGACTAGGCACCTTGCTCTTTCGTCTTACCCAGATGACAAGAAAATTGGTGCCTTTTACATTTATGTGTTCCGGATCTACAAAATTTGTTGAATTACTTAAATTCTAGTGTTTCCAAAAGAAGTTTCAAACCTTCCGTTATCTATAAAACTGTTAATAAAATCAATAGGGTCTTTCGTAAATTTACTCTTTCCCAATCTGACAAAAGTAAACCTGATAATCTGATTCTTCTGCTTTTCTATCCTACTTTTTGTTACAAATTAGCCAACGTTTTAAAATGTTTCAATTTTAATGTTAACTTTAAATTTTTCAATAAATTCAAATTCCCTTCAACTATGTCTCCTATTCCTCATCTTTTCAAATGGGGAATCTATAACATTCCTTGTAATGGTTGTCATTTACCTTATATAAGACAAAGTAAAAGAAATCTCAAAAGCCATTTAAAAGAAAATTCCCGATTTAGCTCTAAACAAGGAATTTACAAATCTTCCATTGCAAAGCATTCTTGGGATTCCGGCCATAATTTTAATTTCCAAAGTACATATATGATCTTTAGTGCCAATAGTAGCTCAGAATTGGACTTTCTCGAAAATTTAACTATTTATCTTAATCGAGAAGTTAATTTTAATGTAATCTGATTCTGTCATGCTCTCTGCAGCTTGAAAAAACTTGTGTTCAGTTCAACTATATAAACTTTTTATATTATTTTGGCACTTGATTCATTTTATATTTATATATAATTTTGTTTAACTTTCTATTTTATTTATTAATAATAATAATAATTTATTTTTTAATTTTTTAATTAATTTTATCTATTTTTAATTTTAATTTAATTTAATTTTATTAATTTATTTTCATTTATTTTTTCTTTGTTTGTTATATATATTATATATATTCTTATAATTTTCTTTTATTTTTCGCACCCTGTCTTTTTATTCATTTGTTTAATTTTGTTAAGTCTTCTGATTGGTGACGCCTTCTGCTTTTCTATTGGTTGTTTTCATTAACCTCTTCATACCTCTTAATTTTTCTTTCAGTCTTTCTCCTGCTTTCGAAGTCGCCTCACGTCTTCTTTGTGCCTGATGAAGAAAGTCAAAGTTATTTCGGAAGGAGTTGCGCATTTCTTATTTTTATGGCGCTATAAGAAGATTTTTGCCTTTTTTAGCACTTTCCAACATAGCCGAATAGTATTTATCACTTCAGTTTTTACTCTAACTGTAATAAATATTCTCGGATTGCGCTGTGATTTTTATATGCTATTGAATTTTACTACAGGACGTTTGCTATGAAAAATGAAGTGATTAGTGTTTAGGGTTCGTTTACAGGGGCAGTAAAATGCATTCAGTTACGTTACAGTCCATGAGAAAAAATCGTTTCAAGTGCATTTTGATGATATTACATCATTTCAGACATAATGAAATTGATATGCATTTATGAAGTGCACTAAAACAGGCTTTTTGTAGAATATGGAGCGCAAAGCATTTATTATTCCTATACAGGGTCACACAAAAATATTGTGTGAAAATATTTTATCACAAAAATAATGGCCTACGGGAAAAATCATCTGCATTTAACGCTGTTACACTATTTCAAACACAATGAAATTTATATGCATTAATGAGGTGCACTATAAGTTGCTTACTGAAAAGTGTGATGTGCGTTTATTGTTCATTTATAATCAAAAGAATTCGGTTACAGTAATGTCTATGAGAGATAATTGCTGGAAATACGTTTCAACTTAGTTTGCGTTAAGTTTAACTAAATTTCTGCATAGTATATTTTGTGTGTATAAATTATGTTGCTCATATACAGGGCTGCACCAATGAATTCAGAAATATTACTGGAAGGGCATTGCTTAAGGAATGTTTTAAACTGCATTATGCATTTTCCTACTAAATTACATTTAGTGTTCTAAGAGACGTTTATAAAATATAAATAAAATCATATACAGGGGTAAGTAAAGATTTGGATAATTGCCGTCTATGGATGTTGATTTCTGAAAGAGCCTTTTTAGTTGTGTTATGCAATCTTTGTCCGAATTAAATTTTAGTTCAATATGGGTAATCTGAGATGTGTATATAAATCTGTAGATCATAGAATGCATAAGCGCGTTTTCCTCAGTAGTACGGGTTTTTAAACTGATCTAATTTTGAGTCTTGAATGTATTAGGTAAGTGTGTATAAATTCTATAGATTGTATACATGGCTACACGAAAAACTTCGCACACATTATCGGATAAAGACAGCAATTGCTGGAAATGTATTTTTACTGAATTATGTGCTTTTTACCAGACTGTCAAGAAGGGTTATGTGTTTCACGTATGGGGACTTCTTTATACCCTCGAAACGTCCCAACGGCTGGATGGATTTTAGCGAATGAGGTCTCTATCGATTCGTCTTAAACGTCCAATGGTTATAGGCTAGGTTTTGTTTTAGGTAGCTTTCATTACAAAAAGCTACCTATTGCAGTTGTTCGGAGGGAAGCGATTTCAAAAAATTTTGGTATATTTTCATCGATCATGACCCCCAGACCCCGAAACCACCCTCCGTTCAAAAGTTGATATATATATATATATATATATGATCTTTGTCACACTGTAACTCTCGTATTTATGAACCGATTTGGGTGAAACTCGGTGTGTACATAGTACATACCAATGTCTCGACCGAGTTCGTTGGCCAGCTTCATCCGCCATCTTGTTTCGAAATGGCGGCCATTTAAATTTAAATTTGAAATGTGGTATAAAAAAATTGAAAATTGAAAAATATTTTTTTCTTATGTGTTTGACCTTGATACAAAAATTCCGGAGCAGTTTTTGTTTTGTCTATATCTTAAAAAATGGCTGAGTTATAGCACTTTGAATTTTTAGAGTGGCTGACATTTTGAAATGTCCTGATTTTTGTCACGCGATAACAGGCGTATTCATGAACCGATATGGATGTACCTTAGTGTGTACAAAATACATACCAATGTCTCGACCGAGTTCGTTGGCCAGCTTCATCCGCCATCTTGTTTCAAAATGGCGGTCATTTAAAAATTTTAAAAATTTAAAAAATTTAAAATGAGGAACAAAAAAGTTATAAACTGAAAAAGATTTTTTTCTTATGTGTTTGACCTTAATACAAAGATTCCGAAGCATTTTTTGTTTCGTCTATATCTTAAAAAATGGCTGAGTTATAGCACTTTCAATTTCTAGCATTGCTGACATTTTGAAACGATCTGATTTTTGTCATGCGATAAAACGCGTATTTATGAACTGATTTTGATATAACTTGGTGTGTACATACACTATGACGCAAAAGTTTAGACAATGAAGAAATTCTTACATACTTTGAAAAATATTTATTCAATTTTCAAATCACTGTTTGAAATTAATGTGCTGTACATATAAACAATATTTATGACAAAGAAAAGTGGAATTGTGCATATTGCAATAAATTAAATGGTAACAAAAATAAACTGCTGTCTCAAAAGTTTAGACACAAATTAAATAAAATCGAAATAAACAATTTTTAAAACCTGGTTGCGCATCCATGCTTATGTATTACGTCATATACACGAGATTGCATGGAAGAAACTAAATCTTGCATAGTTTGTGGATCGATATCGTACCATGCATTCTCAATAGATGTCTTAAGTTCCTTTTCAGAAGAGTATTGTCTAGCGTTGCTATAAACTTTGCGACACATGATGCTCCAAAGGTTTTCTATAGGGTTAAGATCTGGGCTACATGCTGGCCAGTCGAGAACTCTTATATTATGGGAATTAAACCAAGATTTTGAATGTTTTGCAGTGTGAATTGAAGCATTGTCTTGGTGAAATTCCCACTGAGGACCCCTAGAAGCTCAGCAAATGGCAGTAGGTTATCTTCTAATGTCTGTGTATAATGCTGTGAAGTTTGACGACCACTGGTGAAGGTCAGAGATACTTGTCCATTATAGCAAAAGGCTGCCCAAACCATCACCGAGCCCCCTCCTTGTCTGCGACTAAAAAAACGTCGAGGTTCCTTCCGCAAGTCATGCCAATACGATAAACAACCATCTGGACCATCCAGATTCCACTTTTTTGCATCGCTAAATATGACTGACTGCCATTTCTCTCCATATGACATATGCTTTCGTGCCCACATAAGTCTTTGTAACTTATGATGTGGTTTCAGAGCTGGTTTCTTCTGCATTTTGCTATAAACGATTGTTCCTTTTCCAAAATTCGTCTACGAATCGTATCCTTTGATACAGAGAGTCCCGATGAGCTTTGAACTCCACGTACGCTCATTTGTTGAGTACTCGCTAGTCTTTGTATCAGGCGATCCTCTCGTACATTTGTCACACGTGGCCTCCCAGACCGACATTTTGCTTTATATTCGGAACCACTCGATAAAACTCGATAAATAGATTTTTTTGACCTATTAATAATAGCAGAAATTTCAGAAACGCTCTTCCCTTCACCTTTCAACTGCCAAATCCTTGAAACCTCATTCACTTGAATTTCTTTAGCTCTCGGCATGTCGACTATGAAGCGCAATCGTTTGCAGAACTTAAGTACTCCAAATTTGTGACATCATCGATTCTAAATTTGCATATGCCAGCGAATATTCAAAGAAATTTAGAATAGTGTCTAAACTTTTGCGACAAGCACATTTGAATTTTTATGAAAAAAAATAGTATTATAGCAAATAAAACGACTGTCTTTTGTACATAGCATTTTAAATCAGTTTTTGAATATATTTACAGGTTTTTGTAATTCTGACGTCATAATTCTACATTTTAAAGCTGAATGACGTCATTGTCTAAACTTTTGCGTCATAGTGTAGTACATACCAATGTCTCGAACGAGTATGTTTGCGAACTTCATCCGTCATCTTGTTTCAAAATGGCGTCCATTTGAAAAATAAAAAAAATTAAATTTAAAATGAGGTACAAAAAAATTAGAAGTTAAAAAAAGATTTTTTTTTCTTATGTGTTTGATTTTGATACAAAGATTTCGGAGCAGTTTTCGTTTCGTCTATATCTTAAAAAATGGCTGAGTTATAGCATTTTTAAATTCTAGCATCGCTGACATTTTGAAACGATATGATTTTTGTCACGCGATTACACGCGTATTTATGAACCGATTAGGATGTGACAAGGCATGTGCATAGTATATAGAATCTCTCGGTCGAGTTCTTTTGCTAACTTCATCCGCCATCTTGTTTCAAAATGGCGGCCATTTAAAAATTAAAAAACAATTTAAATTTAAAATAAGGTACAAACAAATTAGAAATTGAAAAAGATTTTTTTCTTATGTGTTTGAGCTTGATACAAAGACTCCGGAGCATTTTTTGTTTTTTTCTTTGTCTAAAAAAATTGCTGAGATATAGCAGTTTGAATTTCTAATGTGGGTGGCCTTTTGAAAAATCTAATTTTTTGCCTGCAACAGCACACGTATATATCAATCGATTTAGATGTGAGTCAGCATGTGTACAGGAATTACTAAGGTCTCGACCAAGCTCATTGGTTAGCTTTGTTGCAGCTATTATGTTGTTTTAAAATGGCGGGCACTTCAAGATATCACCCAATTTGGCGACCAAATATAAATCACTTTAAATAAAACCAGCTTTGATAACGTTGACTAATTTCTCGAAATTCTCATTCATATTCAGTATTGACAAAAATTAGTATTTAATCTTCTATAATCGGGTTCCACTAATTTGAGCTCCGTGTGTTTGAATAATATCAGCTGGCTTTTAAAAAATAAGGAATATGAAAGCTACCTCTTCCTCCCGGCACTGGCCGGAAGAATTTTTTATAAATTCAAAATGGCGGTAGAGATGAAAGTTTTTTTTACGAACCCTATTGAGTGGCATATCATTCGATAGGTCTTTAAAAATGAAGACGATGTTTCATTGACTATTTTACAGTCAGAAGCTCCATTTAAATATTACACAACCTGGAAGTTGTGCTGGTAGGATCTCTAGCTTTTCTGCAACTCTGGCTTTCATAGACATCTATAGGCCTCATCAAAACAGTGTTTATAGATAGGAACTAACAATTAAAAACAACTTAAAAGTCATCAATACAAGTAACAATAAAAAAATAGGTAAGTAATATAAAAAATAGTTTCACATTGATGAGAAATAATTAGTTCGCTTTTTGCGTAGTCAGGTTTTCTGATTTTTTAAATTTATTAAGTTGCTTATTTAGCTATCCCATTTCATTCTAGGAAAAAATGAAATTTCTTAATAACATTCCGTTAGTGTTGGGAGGTGTTTCATAATCTATGCTTGATGCATAATTTTTCGTTCTTCTTCATTTATTTGATAGTTTTAAAATACGACATTTTGCAAAGATAAAATTGGTAGGATATTGTCTTATTTATATTTGTTTAGAAGTATTTAAAGTTATAGTCTGGGAGACGGCTGCATGAACCATCAACTCATCGAGTTGACGGCTTAAATTTCAGGATTAGTTAAAACTGGATTCGCATATTAAAATGCAACTGGACTGACCAGTTATATATTGGTGGAAAACACCGACAAGCCCAATTTTAGTGGTTGACCGATAGGTTCATCATTGTGTTTTTCTGCACCCAAAATATTAAAACATGGAGGACTGGGAGCAGGAAAACACAATAGTACACCTAGAAGTCATCACTAAATACGAGTTTGCAGATGCTTTCACCAATATATGACTTGGGAGATCAGTTGCATTTTAATATGCGAATCGTGTTTTTTAATCCTAGAATTTGAGCCGTAAACTCGATGAGGTGATGGTTTATGCAGCCATCTCCTATTAAAATTGATTAATGTTTCGCTGTTTGGTTGCTTTTCAGCATGCATGTGGGTTCTTCAAGAAACTATTGCAGTGGTAGCAATTTCAAACACGACCATGAAATGGAAAGGTATAGATACACGTGCTCACGACTACAATTTACCCCATTTTGTTTCTCCAAACTTTTGTGAATGTCCATCCACCCAAATGTCAAAATATTCCCAGTACTTCCAATACTTAGACCAAGCAGTACTTGAATTTATCAAGGATGATTTTCTTCATTATGTAATTATTTTGCATGAAGAGGAATCAACAGGTGAGAAATATTTTATCTTGAATTAGAAGAAGTGTAATGTAATAAAAAGTATGTTTATTCTAAAAATAAAATATAGTTAAATTCTCTAGAAATAAATTATTTTTTAGCATAAATTTTAGAATTTTGCTTGCATATACAGGCTGTCCAAAGGAGATTGGAATGCACTTTTTACCAGTCGGGTGTAAGAATGCAATGCAAACTGCAAATGTAATAAAAAATGTAGGAAATAAAATTTGTTAATAAAATACGTTTTCAATAATTTCCATCAATATTAAAAAAATAATTTTTTTTTAAATTTTATCCGAGCCCTCTAGATAAAATTGGTCTATAATGGAAAAAAATGCACTGCAAAAACATCATTACAAAAAACTGCATATCTCTATCCTAAAAGATAGCAGAATTCTAATGAAGAAAAGAAACTAACTTGTGCCACTTTTCCGCACCACTTAAAATGTTGTTTCATAATTGAAGATAGGGACCATATACAAATTGACGAGACAGAACTTTAGATCAAGAATATGTTAACAAGTGTAAAAATAGAGCATCGAGAATACATCTAAATAAACCACTACAAAGGCTAAGATCGTGTAGAGAGATGAATGTAGTTTTAAATTCCAGAAATCTAAATGAAAAGAGGGCAATTCAGAAAGCATTCTCATAGTGTTTTTTCTCAACTCCAAGAAATAACTGAACTTTTCTAACAGTTTCTTTGTAAGTAATTGCAGAACTTAGTCACTAATAATGCTGCTAACATCTATTTATCTTTTGTTTAAGGTCAGCTGGACACTTATTTATTGTACATGTTTCAGATTTCTCGCAATATCTCACATATTTACTTTTGTAATTTGATGTATAGTTCCCCATTTGTAATAATTAATTTTGAATTAATGACAAGTTATTCAATTTTCAAGATACACGAATGCAATACTTTGTAATGATCTTGTTTTCTTGTTGCATTTTTTTGTAATGATGCAAAGAGGGGGGGGGGATACCAATTTGTTGTTTTGTCTAGGAGGTTGTAATTTTTTCAAAATTAACAGAAGAAATATTTCATTGACATAATTTTACTTCCTACTTTATTATGAGCGGTTTTAGAATTTACACTGCCTGCTTACTACCAACAAATAAAAAAATTATAGCGCGCTTCAATCGTTTTCTGACACTCTGTTATTTTTTAAACTAATAATAATTATAATTAATAATAGAAATATAGAATTATATATATAAATTATATTATATATATATTTATATATTATATATATATTTATATATCATATATATAAATTATATATATATAAATAAGAATTATATATATATATAGAATAATAATAGAAAATATATTGTTATATATACATTTAAAATATTTCCATTCTAAAGAAACTGTTATTTCCTTATTATTGTTTTACAAATGATATTTAAATTTTAAATGATACGATGTGGAACCTGTCGAATTTCGACGAAAGAAAATGTTTAAGAAGGAACTGTTTCATTGATTTATAATAAACCTACAAAATTAGCTGCAATAAAAAATACATCTCATATTGGTTAGGCTAGCTCTCAAACAAATATTATTTTAACCTAAAGTTAGCAAAATAATATTTCTATAAAACTTAGTTGTCCAATTTATTAAAATTAAACTTTAATCGTATATGTAATCAGTAAAATATAATAAACATCAGTTATTATGAGAAATTATCAATTTAGGCTCTTACGCTTGGTATTCCGGAATGAAACCAGCAAATTTTTTCCACTTTGACACGCTTATAGAATTTTTTCCCCGTGAAATGTTAACCCGGCATCATATTCACCTTCTCAAAATTTACATACGCACTTCTCATGTCCGTTTTCACCTTTTTTAAAAAATGATATTTTAATTTGATCATTTTAAAATCATTTTAACTCAAAACTTGAAGTCACGATTGTCAGTAACATCTTTGCATGTGAACAGTCGCACTCTTAACTCTCAGATTCTAATATCAGTACCGGAGAGTAAAATTTTCTGTAATTTACGTTTTTTAAACACATTTCTGTTAAAATGTTTAGTTTTATCTAAGAAAATAATCGTTTTCTTTTAAATATGAAATCATTTTCACTTACTTAAGCATTCGCCTAGTGTCTCAAACTTAGTATCAGTACACATGCAGGATCAGGATCACTCTGCCAAGGAGCCAACAAAAAATGGCATATGCATGAACCCCTGACAGAAAAGTACCCTCTGCGACCTGCAAAGATTAGCCCCAGAAATGCAATGACAAAAAATAAAAGTAAAACTCACAAAGAGCGCCCTGGCGCTTGAAAAGTGGTTAAAATAAAACAAAGTCTAAAGTCATTTACACTAATTACAGGTGACTGAAAAATGACAATAAAAACAAGGAAAGGCTTACAAATATTAAGGTCATTTACACCTTTAACATATGTCTATGATAAGTTAAAAACAAAAGCATGAAGAAACAGTGTTTAAAGTCAATTACATTTTTAACTATATGAATATGAAATGTTAATAAATCAATGGTAAAGTCAAGTTGTCCGTTGTTACTTCATAAGTACAGTGTAAGGATAACACCAAATGTTCAGTAAAGACAGACAATACGTATTAAACTACCAGAGACGTAGTTCAACTCAGTACATAAGAACTAAAATGTTAAAATTCCAAGTAACCAGGATAAAAAAAAATGCTACTTTGCATAAAACGAAATAAGGATAAAGTATCTACGCCAAATGCCGCAGTAGAAAGTCTTATTACCAAATATAATATTACTGTAAAAGTCACACACTGTAAAAAAAAATCTGTAAAGTTACTAAAGTTTTTCAAGGAAACTGGGATTCCTAAAACTTTTTATGTAACGGCAACAACAAAAATTCCTGTAACAGACGCACTTTTGTGCCGAAAATCAAAAAATCTGTAAGGTTACTAGAAATTTTTTAGGAAACTGGGATGCCTAGAACTTTTCATGTAACTGCAACCCAGGTTACAGATAAAATTTTAGTAAGATTACTGTAATTTTAGCAGATTCATTTGTACAGTTACAGATTTCTGTAGCTTTACAAAAACTAGTTTTGTAGATTTGCAGATTTTTTTGTACAGTTACAGATGAAAGTTTGGTAAGCATGCAACTTTACATCTGTAGAACTACAGATTTTTTTTTACAATGCAGACGCACATATCTCAAAAACCAAAATTTATATTTTATAAACGAAAAATGTTTATTTAGTTCGTTATAAATAAGTCTGAGTCTGTGATAATTTTATTTCGAGAACAATATGTTACGCATGTTCCAGCTAAGTGTCCGGTTACGAATAAAGTTAAATTAAGTAGGCATCAATGGACATTTTCCAAACGGATAATGTTTGACATCACCGATGTTTCCACATAGGCATTTATCACCCTGACGTTTTCCCCTTTTATAAAGATAACTAGGAAATGCCCCATGTTCAGACATAAAATCGGCATGGACTTGCGAGAAATGAGGTATCCACTGTTTTAATAATACTATCCGTGTCTCTTTCTTTATCACTATAAGACCATTCGTTCTGCCAAATTTTAATAATATTGCTTTTGTAGAACTGCTTCACAAACGAAACAGGGATAGGAATGTTTATTTTAACATTAAATGAACCAGTCTCAATGACTGATTTGGCAAGGTAGTCTGCGCGCTTACTTCCGACGAAACCAACGTGGGGTTTAATCCAGCCTATATTAATAATTTTATTATGCAATAGTCGTAAATTCGTATAAATATTAAAAAGAATTTCGTCCGTTGGAAAAAGATTTTGAAGCGCTTGAACTGAGGGCAAGCTGTCTGTATAAATGTGGAATACACTGTATGAGGAGTCTCTACATCACTTAATTGCGGAATCTAAGGCGGTAGGTTCAGCCTGGTATACCGTGTTAAATAATTTAAGTCTAATTCTCTTCTCAAAGATAATATCTTCTTTCAAAAACAACAAAAGCCGCTCCAACGACCGCAGGCATCTTAGAACTATCTGTATATAAAACTGGATGGTTGTACAAAGGGACCTTCTCTGTAATAGCACGTACGAAATTGACATGATGATCATAATAAAAGTAGTGATAGTTAAAAGTATAAACTTTTTTCATCAAACGATCTGTTGAAACATAAACATCTTCTATCCAATCTCAACCATCATTTTTCTGAACTTCAAAACATAGAGCCAGTTGTTTTAATTCTACTTCGATTGGAGGAACTCCCGAATGTACACAAAGTGGCTGTGTTGATATTGACCGATATGCGCGAATGATAGATAAGACACATAGCCTTTGGCATGAGGATAAACACTTAATTCCATGGCTCCGTAAATTTTTAAACCAAACTTCGTAACCGTAAGTAATCTGTTTCTTCAACACTGAATTGTATAAACTTTTAGAAACTCAAGTGGTAATCCTTTATCACGAATTCTTGCCTTTTGGATTACAACTAAAATCTTTTATTTTATCGCGGGCCATATCGAGATGTTCCAACCAATGGAATTTACTGTCAAGATAAAATCCCAAGTACAGCAAATTATCCTTAACAGATATTTTAGAAACCCACTTGGCTTCGTTCCAAATTTATACCGGGTGTAGATATTTTTACGTAAGATGTGTTACTTCTAAAATGATATTGTGACTTCTTAAAAACTTAACAAATATTTATTCGCAATCTTCATGAGCATATTCCAAGATATTATTAGGATCTCTCCTTCATAGCTTCTTCTCGAAGCGAACATTATTACACAATATCGTTACATCGGTTCGGTGGTTCAATCATACAACAAACACTGAAGTGTTCTCTTCATTTCACTTCAAAGTGGGGGTCATCGAATTAGCAGTGACACCTGCCTTTTATTTCACATTTTCGACACTCCCCACCTGATAATTGCCAAAATTATCACACTACATTTTTAATCTAATTTTACCAATAATTATTGAAACCAATATACATGTCAAAATTATACTATATGGAATTATTCAAAACAATAGATTTTAAAAGTTTTACCTTTAAGAAAATCTGAAATAAAGCACTAAATAAACCATAATACAGTTACAAACATATGTTTCTTACCAATATATACAACATAAATATACCTGGCCAGGATTTTTGCAAGAAACTTTCATAAAATAACACAATAAATGCAAAATTAAATAATATCAGTATTTACAGTATAGATAATATATTACAGTTATAATACAGTAAAAGAATAAGTTATTAATATTATTTACATATGCACAATACTAAAATTAAATATTGTTATATTTACAGAAAATTTATTTACAAAATTATTTTATTAATCAGCAATTTCAAAAGGATATATAAGTTGAGTAGGTCGTCTCAAATTTCCCTTTTTGGTCTTGACGACACAAGACCTGACTAGTCCATCACGACCTCTATTGACCTCGATAATTCGTTCTAAGTTCCATAGGAACTTTGATTTACTTACACCTTCAATTAAAACAATGTCATTGACTTTCAAGTCTTTTTGAGCATTAGGAGTTCCGAAAGAATGCAAACTTTTAGTTGCTAGTAAATACTCAGTCTTCCATTTCTCCCAAATCTGGCTCAAAAGTTTTGTTTGATACGTTTTTCTTTTAATTAGGCTAGTCCTAGTTATAGAGGCGTTAAAGTTAAAGGGGTATCCTACCTTGTGTCCAGCAAGCAGGAAATGAGCCGGTGTTAGCGGCTCAGGCTCAGAGAAATCATCATAAAAATATGTTAGAGGTCTGTGGTTGAGAACATTTTCCACCTCCACAAGCACAGTCATAAGCTCTTCAAAAGTAAGCAAAGCTCTTCCTAAGATTTTTCTTAGGGGCTCTTTAACACTTTTCATCAACCTCTCATAGAAACCTCCCCACCATGGGGCAAGTTCAACGATGAATTTCCATGTTATTCCTTCTGAAGAGATAAAATTTTGAAAATCTTGGTGCTTAAGTATGTCAAAGAAATATTGAATTTCTTTATTTGCACATTTGAAGGTTTTGGCATAGTCGGAGTAGAATATACGACAGTTTCCTCTTCGGCTAAGAAAACGTCTAAGTGCCAATATGAACTTTTTAGTTGATAAGTCTGAAACAAGTTCAAAGTGGACAGCACGAGTCACAGCACACGTGAATAGAGTTATATAAGCCTTTTCGGAGATATCTCCATTTTTTATATAAACAGGATCGGTGAAGTCTACTCCAGAGACGGAAAATACCGGGGTTTCTGAGATTTGATCTCTGGGAAGTTGCGCCGTCATTTGTTTTGCTGGCTTCACTGCATATTTTCGACATACGAGGCATTTGTTGATGGCTTTTTTAACTGCTTGCCTCCCCTTGGGAATCCAGTAGTTCTCACGCAATTTACATAGTGTAGCTGCAACACCACTATGAAGCATTTTGTTGTGCTCTCGTAATATTAGCAGTTCTGTAAATCGAGAATCCTTTGGCAGGAGGATTGGATGCTTTTCTGCATAAGTATATTTACTCTCGTCCAGTCTTCCTTTTATTCTTAATAAATCGTTTTCATCAAGAAACGGTGCTAATGATAGTAAGCTAGATTGTTTTGGAAGCTCACTCGTCGATTTAAGCAAATCAATTTCTGGTTTATAAAATTGCTTTTGGACTGACTTAATGAAGGATATTTCCGCATCTTGAATTTCATCGGCAGATAAGGGACCATCGTTTCCAGGTAATTTTCTAACATTCCTTATAAAGCGTTTAATCCATGCAATTGTTCTAAGTAATTTTAGCATACTACTAAAGTTTTCTAAATTTTTTATGAGCTCATTGCTTTTGTATCTGAAGTACGCGACAGCTCCATCTGCTTTGTCACTAGCATCGCAAAAAATATGTATAGTTACTTCTGTTGGACAGGCTCCTTCCAGAAAATATTTTCTATCGACTAATATGTTTTCCAAATCTTGAACGTCCACTAACCAGTTTCTAAATTCAATATCTAGGTTTTCGGGAAGTTCTTCGTCCCATCCTAGCTCTTTTAGCCATATTTTCTGCATTAACAGCTTAATTCTGATTACAAAGGGGGCTATATATCCAGCGGGATCATATATTTTTGCTGCAGCACGCAGGACTGATCTTTTAGTGGCCAAACTAGTGTTAGCTGTAACATTCTGAAATTCCAATGAATCAATTTTTATAATGTCTTTATTAGTGTCCCATTCCAGTCCCAATAACATAGACCGCTCAGATGGGCTATCTAACATACCGTTTTGTTGCCACAATTCTTTTAACTCAGTCGAATTTGAATTAAATTTACGTAAGTTCATGCTAGCGTCCTTAAGTATAGTGTTAGCACTGGATGAAAGGTTAAAAGCATTTTCAGCTGTATCTGCCCCAGAATAAAGATCATCAACGTACATGGAGTTATTTAACATTTCAAAAACCTCAGGATAAAATTCCTTATATCTTTTAATGTGTGCCTTAATTGTGGCCGCTAAGACAAAAGCGCTACACCTAATTCCAAAGGGTAAACGTGTCATATTCATTACCCTAAAGGAGTTAGAGTCACCATAGTTAAACCAAAGAAATTTTAAGTATTTTCTATCTTCTTTTGCTATTTCTATCATTAAGTATGCTTTCTCAATGTCGGAAGAAAAAGCAACTTCATATGTTCGAAATTTAAGTATCACGTCTAATAAATTAGGATTTAAATTTGGACCTGATACCAAAACATCATTTAAAGATTTCGAATGATTTTCCTTTGATGACGCATCAAAAACTATCCTCACGCGCGTACTTTCTTTATCTGGTCTCAAAACAGCCTTATGAGGCATATAGTATCCAGACAATAACGCATCATTTTTAGATTCTTCTACAATTCCCTCACGAAACTGCTCATCGATAACTTTCTTATACTCAGCGCATACTACTTTATTTTTATTCAATTTTTCTTTCAAATTATCGAACCGCTTTTTAGCAATGCAAAAATTATTATTAATTTCATGTGAACCTGAATCCCAAATAAGATTAGTTGTGTACCTATTATTTTTGTATTGTAATTTCCTCTCAAAATCTTCCATTAATAATTTATCCTTTCGAGATAATTCATCACTCTCGTCCAAAATTCCGATAGAATCAATTTTCCAAAATATTCTTAAATCATTTAATTCAACCGCATTTTTCATTACTGCAATATTTTGAGAACAACTATTTCCTTTTCTCAATTCCTGTCCCGTAATTACCCATCCAAAAACCGTTTTTATAGCTCCTGAGTCATTATTAATGGATATTCGTTCGTTTAAAATGAATTCCCAAAACAAGTCTGATCCAATTAGTATTTCAACATTCATCAAATCTTTTCCTACACAAGCATCAGCCATTTCCATTTTATTATCCCTCATAAATTCCCTAATTTGTGCAGACGGTTCGTACATATCGGCACCAGATATCCGAGGAACAATAAGCGCTCGGATTTTCGCTTTGAAAGATTGATCTAAGCTTTCAATTTCTACCTCTACTATTGGATATACTTTCTCTACCGCACTTTGCATTCCGAAAGAATACACTGATAAAATCTCCTGACCTACTGGCTTTAAACTCAAAGCATTCACTAAATCTTCACTGACAAATGACCGCTGACTCCCATTATCTAAAAGTATTCTAGTTAATTTTGAATTGAAATCAGAACTCGCAACTACTTTACATGTCTGCAAATATACATTTTTAGAATGCGTCACATTATTATTACAATACGAAACAGAACTAACAATTTCGGAACTAGAATTGTTTACATTTACTGTCGCCTCAAATCCATAATTAGGAGATTCAGAATTTTGCCGCGTATTGCTTATTTTATCCTCCCGAGCGGCATTTAACCCTCTGCTGTCTTTTGTGCAAATAGAACCATGGTGATATTGATTTTTACATTTAAAGCAAGACAATTTACTTCTACATTTTTTGCTGTTGTGAAAAAGTTTAAAGCATTTAAAACAGCGATTAGAATTTTTCAATATCTTAAACTTATCTTGCGGGGGCAAGCTACATTTGAATGAATCATGGGGAGAAGAACAAAATATGCATGATAGAATTTGTGCATTAAGAGCGCTAGCAGAACTCGAACGCTTAAAATAATTTTTACCACCTTGTTTATCGGGGGGACCTGTATACTTTCGTTTAGTATCTTTAAAATAATTTAGCATAAGAGAAGATTCCCGACACTCAATTTCGATTTTTAAATATCTCAATAGTTCTAAAACATTAAACTCATTTTCATCTGATTTTTCTAAACGTTTTCTATTAAAATTTAGAGCGAGATCATCTGGGATTAATCTAATCAGAATGGGATACAAAAGATGACCGTACATTTCAGTCGTTACATTTAACGACTCTAAACTTCGAATTTGAATTTCAACAATGTCATATAATTTTCTTAACTCAAATATATTAGTCGAGTCCTTGACGGGATTAAGGTTTAACAATTTTGACATATGCCCGTTAACAACTAATTCCTGTCTACCAAATCTTTGTTTTAGTAATTTTATTGCTTTTTCATAATTTTCCTCTGACAAAGCAAATCCGTTTACAACATTGAACGCGACCCCTCCTAAAAGAGTTTTTAAATATGAAAATTTATCTATTTTTGACAAATTTTCGTTTTTATCAATAGAGCTTTGAAACTGATTCCAAAATTCCATCCATAAACATGGATCACCATAATATTTTGCAATCGCGATTTTAGGTAATTTCACTGTTACATTATTAAAGTTTAAACTATTATTTCCTGCATTTTCAGGTGATTCGCTAGGTTTATTAGATATAACCCTTTGCGGTGTACTATCAGGACTGGAGAGCGTAATTTGTTTCGATTCTTTAATAATTTTTATCCTCGCATTAATTCTGCTTATCCAAGTCGTTATTTTTTGATTATATTCGATGGCACTCTGCACTTCACTTTCAAATTCTTTATCTTCATTAATTAAATTTTTAATTTCATTATCAAAGGTTTTTAATTCTTTACTCATTTGATCTAAATAACCAACATATTCTTCTAGCGAGCTCTCTGTGCATTTTTCCAAATCATCACTTTCCAATTTATTTATATATTTAGTTACCGCTGTTCTCAAAACAGCCCTTTCTTTCTTAAATTTCAGTAAATCATTCATTTTTATTTACTTACATTGTATATCAATCAGCATAAGTAATCAAGTTTCTAATCATTAAATTATACAGTTTTTTTTTCTTATATCACATTATTAAATTCGAACAACTTTCGTTTTCAAAATAAAATGAATCAGAACAAGAATTTATCTTCAAAACAAACAGCATATTTTTTTTTTTCTACTACTTAACAAAGTTACTTTTTTTTCTTTTGTTATTTATTGCGAATAAAATGTTTTCAATCAAAATAATTAAATGACCTTACTTCCTTTCCAGCCGGTTGCACCATTTAGAAACCCACTTGGCTTCGTTCCAAATTTATACCGGGTGTAGATATTTTTACGTAAGATGTGTTACTTCTAAAATGATATTGTGACTTCTTAAAAACTTAACAAATATTTATTCGCAATCTTCATGAGCATATTCCAAGATATTATTAGGATCTCTCCTTCATAGCTTCTTCTCGAAGCGAACATTATTACACAATATCGTTACATCGGTTCGGTGGTTCAATCATACAACAAACACTGAAGTGTTCTCTTCATTTCACTTCAAAGTGGGGGTCATCGAATTAGCAGCGACACCTGCCTTTTATTTCACATTTTCGACAGACATGCCCCTACCCTGGAGTTTAAAACTAGGTCGACGCTTTCTTGATATATACTTTCCAAAAAGCATTGAAGAAGACTTTTCAACACTAACTGACAGATGTAAACCACTATAGTGGAAAAGTGGGAAATGCTAGCATTGACGGTATTCTCAAGTGCAGGTCTTGTATCACTGCCTTCAACAATAACAGAGTCACCAGCATAAGAAATAATTTTTTGACTGGGTCGCTTATAAGTTTTGATAATCTTATCAGCAACAATGGTCCAAAGCAGGGGTCCTAAACAGGAACCCTGCGGGCAGCCCCGAAAGATTCTAAACCATCTTATGCCTCTAACAAACTTGAATCCTATGAGACGATGACTGATATAATTCTTTAAAGTCGTTTTTAAATACTCATAAATCGGAAGGTCGTCAATTAATTCAGCCAAGGTAAACCAATCCCTCACATCAAAAGCACCAACTATGTCAAAAGAGATAAGCGAACAATATTTGAATTCTGAAAGTGTTTCCTTAATTAGTTTCTTTAGAGCTGCAAGAGCTGAAATTGTGTTGCGTGATTCTCTAAAACCATGCTTTCCGTCATCCAAATATGACATAGATTCCAACATTGTAACGGTTCGGATCTTAACTATTCTTTCAAAAGCCTTTGCAATGATAGGAAGAAGTGTTATTGGTCTGTAAGATTTCGGTAATTTGGGATCACGGTTACGTTTGCGAAAAAAAATATTACAATGCGTTTCTTCCAGCATTTCGGGAAGTGACCAAACTTCAAACAGGTATTGAATAAAGAAATCATAAAAGCTGTAAATTTTTTACAAAGGTTCTTGATAATCAGCGCGTCTATCTCATCGTAACCGGGAGCCTTATTATTTCCTTGTCGACTAATAGCAAAAAATAATTCTCTTTTAGTAATTGGAACAAAATCATCAGAATCAACATCACCGATATATTCAAATGTATTCAGAGGAGGATTATTTACCTCAAAATGTTCTGACATAAAATTTCCCGCAATATCATCATATGAATCAAAGACTTGAGAGTTTTCAAGAGTGGTAAAAATTAAATCATTCTGAGATAAAGATTTTTTAAAAATAAATTTGTGTAGACTTCCGTAAACATTATCTGTCTTCTCACAAAAACCTACCCAGGCAGAACGCTTAGCTTTTCTCAGATCTTGTTTATACATTCTTCTGGCAGCTATATACTTTTGTTTATACTGTAAATTATCAATGTTTTTCATATACCGTTTGTACAAGGCATTAACCCTATTACGTTCTTTTCTAAGAGAACTGTCATACCAGATTACAGTAGGAGTATGTTTTATAACACCCCGCTTAAAACACTTCATGATAAGTACTTGTAATAAATCAATAAAATCCTCCATCCAAACATCTTATGAAGAAGACTTGGGTCTTGACAGAGAGCAAAGTGGATGTTAAAGTTAATCATATAGTGAATAAGAGCATTGGTTGCATCAGAACAATGGTGAAGATTGATCTGAACAAAGTTAAGTTCAGACAAAGATTGAGAAGAACCCAAGACAACTATCACAACCGTTTAGAAAGTTGATCAGAACGGTATGCCTTAAACTGTGGACAGTCCGGACTGTCCGCTATATGATCAGCGTCCAAATCAATGTCAGTAACACCCATACAATTGATACACATTTCAGTATGCACATTACAATCCTTAATTGTGTGGTCTACGGCACACTAAACACACTTGACTGGGTTCTCACACTTAGAAACAACATACCAAAAGTCTGACAATTGTAACACCGTATGATCGGAACAAACTCAACCACAAGGTACCTTTCTAAATCTATACATATACGGCGTCTTTTAATAACGAATTGAGAGACCTCCTTTCTAACCCCAATCAGCCAGTTAGTTTTCTCAGCCTTTGTTGTAATACGTCTGATTATATCTATATCTAAATCTTTTTGTAAATTACCAGGCTCACCCCTACTAACCTCATTCACCAATTTACTCAGCGATTTCCAAACCAAATCCTCATTAACTTCCGGATCGACACTCGTAATCAAAATTCTCTCGAGTCTTCTTCTTGGAACACTAACCTTAATTCTGTCTTTTAAATTATCAGATGCCTTCAAAACCTCCTTTAACCTCTCCGAATCTGCTCTTGTCTGCAGCTTTAGAATAAGCTGACCAGCCTTGGTTACCACGGCATCACCAGGAACCGGCACATCAGATTTAGAGCGACAAATACCTTTAATATCCCTTTTAATAGTATCCAAAGAATCCTCCCCAGAAGAAATGCCTATCACTGAAAAATCAGACTCTCTTGACACCTTTGGAGTCAAAACAGCAGCATGTTGCGAAACATCCAGCTGACTAGTTGGTCTTGATCTTGAAAGTTTATCAGCAAGAGCCTCATATGCCTTATTATGCGTTATCAAAGGCTTTAATTTAGTCTCACTTGACACACAATCGCGATGTGCTTTAACAAGGCAAATGGTGATAAAATCGATACACTTCTTCATCATGCCCATTTTTTCAGCAGTAACTTTACCACTCTTATTATTCCTCTGGGATTCAAGCGTTTCGTATATATAAGAATTTATCCTACTAACGGCAGCCGGAAATTCTAAAACACCAGCCTCATCCAACACCCCCTTCGTCGCTTTCTCCATCTTAGCCATAACTAACGCAAAAAAAGGGCAAACGAAATAATAACCTATCACCAACAACAGCAATATATAAACAAAAATTTAAAAAATACGAAATAACAATCACAAAAGAAAATCAAAGGCACAGACTTATAATTTACGTCGATATCTAAGCGGATGGTTACAGTCAGAACATACTTTCATCATATATAAGAACACTATCTACTGGATAGGAAAAGAAACAATTGATAACAAAATAACAGAAGAACTAGGTGACTAATAAAGTCTCTTAAACAAATAAAAGTGTAGGCGCCGCTTAAACTGATCAAAACCCGAATGCCGTTTAATAGGATCAAAACAAAAACAAAATAGCTTGAAGCCTCTTAACTCCCGGGACACGTGACATATTCATAAAGCATAACTAAATCGTAACCCAGCAACCAACAAAATAAACTAAATCTTACTAACACCGGAAAATAACCTGTAAAATTGAGAAGACTTCACAAGAACAAATCTCCACCGCAGTAAAAATACAAACAATCCACAGAAGAAACAGAACCTCTCAACCTTGACACGTTAACAAAGATGGCGACGTAAACAATAGCAGAACGCGAAAACGCCCACTACAGAAAACGTAAGAAAAAGAATAATAAACTCAAGTAAAATACATTGAAACCAAGGTAAGAGCTATATTTAAGTAATTAAGTTAGAAAATAAATGAATAATTAGCACTTAAATAGCCTGTAAGATAACTCATAAGACTAAATAAATGAAAACTGGGCTGTCGGAGCAATGAAATTTTCAAAGTCCGATTAAAGCAAAAATAAGCAAATAATATTCAAAATAATTACATAGAAATAAACTGAAAATAGAAACACTATGCATGTATTACTAGGTCAGAAAAACTATAATTACCACTTTAAATGCAAATGAAGCAGGAGCTTGCAAAAATACGTATACACTCCACCAATGCAGAGAGAACTCTCCGGTACACATGCAGAAGGGAAAAAAATATGGAAACTTTATGAGGAAAAAATGCGCGTTTTCAAAAGCAGTACGTTATTTTCCGTTCAAACTATTTTGACGCAGCATGTCCCTAATGAAATTTTGTGCAATTAAACCATATACAACAAAATTTAAACCATACAAATTTAAAAAAAATATATTTTTTTTTAATCAGAAAATGGCATGAATTAAGATAAATAAACCTCATTGTTTCTCTTTTTTCTGCAATAATGAAAGCCATCTACTACCGCCATTTTGAAGAAATTTCATAAAATATTTTTTAAATTAAAATATAAAAATGGGATATTTTTAAAAAACAGCTAGTGCGGGCACATCTACAAATAAACAGCTTTCAGTTTAAAATAAAGTTAGTAAAATTGGTCCAGTAGAAAGTTCAGGGCAAATGACTAAAAAAACAACCTTGTTTTTAAAATATAGGATTATATAAAATTATGAAAAAAATAAATTAAGTACATTATGTTATTTTGATAAAATTATAGTAGAATGTCTTAAAGAATAGCAATAAAATTTTATTAGTTGAAAGAATTTTGGACGAAAACTCGGGGAACCTGATATTATTTTAAACTTGAAATTATTACCAAGATCTTCTTTGTTTGCTTGTCTAACTCGACGAAGCGAATTCATCCAGGCGAGAATCATCAAGTTCTGTAATATAAATCGCCATTTTTTGCACAAAGACTTCCGGTCTAAACTTACACACTATATACACTGTTCTTCTATCAAGACACTCTAAATTTTTGTAAAACATTGCGTTCTATCAGCCTGTGACTTCGATTACGTTATTTTCAAAAGTGAAGTATTTTCATCTGTGAAGATTTCAAAGAAGATGAGGTGGAATGACACACTTCTACAAAACTTCAGTTTTAGGAATTAAAATATAGGCTTTTCTTTAAATGACGTCATTTGCATCCGCTAAAGCACTCAACTTTTACGATCCAACCTTAAACAACATCTAAAGAAAAATATGCATATGACGTCATTATCACAGAATAATACACAAACCCAGCAAAATAGAAATCTCGTCATTCAAGAAGCTCGACAAAACAAATCAGGTATGTAATGATTCATATGCCTTCATTTGTTTGTTTATAAATAGTTCCATGTTTTATCAGAAATCATTCATATATATTTTTTTTAAATTCGGAAAATATTATTACACACGGTCTAATAAAATTGCAATATTTCAGTTTTCTGATTACGAATTAAGTAAATGCGAAGAAAATAAGTCACACAAATGTTCTTTAAAATATATTTTTGTAAGGAGAAAGTGTTGTATCGTTTTTAAAGCAACATTGCAATAAACTAAAAATCCTTTAATTGATAAATAAAAACTAAATAAAACCAAAATTCACCGGGTTTTATACCAGACGATATTTTTGACACAGCACGCATTTTAATTACATTTTTTTTTTTTTTTAGTTTTTATGAGAAAATGTTAACAAAAAGATACAGTAGTCTACTTCTTTTCATAGAGTAAAGAGAAAGAATAGAGATGAAGTGTGGTGGCTAGAGGTAACGCCAAAAATGCAACCCTAAAATCCGCTTCGTTCGGCCCAAACACAATCACGTACTTTCGCAAAAAAAGAAGAAAACTTCTAGTAATATAGCTTTCAATTTATAATACAATGAAATGCTACTTTAGAATGCTTAAATATAAGTAGATCTTTTTCATTAAGACAAAAAATCCACAAGAGATGACAAAGAATTCGGTCCCTGTTCCACGTGCTTGTTTTGTTTCGGCCGAATGAGGGCATTTAAATTTGAGCGATAACGTGCATCCTTTACAATCCAATTTTACGGCATACTGCATCTACATCTGTCTCATTCCTCCATGACTTTTTCCCGCTTTACTTTTAATAGAAATGGAATACTTCAGTTGCCACGATTAGAAAATTGGTATTAAAAACTATATAAAAAAATAATATCTCAAAAATAAATTGGGATACAGCTTTCAAACAAATTGCATTTAAAAGTAATTTTTTTTCTTCTTTATATGACGGTGTAAAAATTAAAAATGTGGAATATTTAGAAGTTTAAAAATTTGCAGTAGCGAAAATTGCAAAACCAAGATTTCATTTCAAATTTCAAAGTGTTGTCATTCACAGAATGACGCATGCGTTACGCACAGATATGTTTGTCCTTTTTCAAATTTCAAAGTGTTGCCATTCACAGAATGACGTACGCGTTACGCACAAATATGTTTGTCCTTTATGATATAGATAGATAGATAGGTACAATGCATTTTAACGTTGTAGCAATGGTCTTTTGTAGAGAAAGGTTTTATAGTGAAATTGAATGTTTTATTTAGAATTTAGTTAGTTTACTAGTTGTTGTATTCCATGAAATTCTAAATTAAAAAAAAAATTGTACAGACAAGCTAACAGATTAAAATATAATATAAAAATAAAATATATTATAAAATATCCTTTCTCTATTTAGAACAGAATTAAAATTTTGTCAATCTATGAAATAAGAATAAGCTTCTTTTGCAATTATAATATGTATCAAAGATTCTTTAGGATCTAAAGCATACTTGTTATCCAAATATCAATTTTAAAAAGTGAAAAAGTTAAGTATCAAATGCTCGAAATAAGTTCTATTACATTTTAGCATTCTGATGTATGAAGCATGTTTTTTAATGAAGCGTGTTTTTTCGTTAAAAAATGTTACACAATTATTACAATAAGCTCAGTGAATTGATTTAGGTGAAGATACGTCCTAATTCAGTAGAACTTTTTAATATTTAAATAAAAATTATAACGTGAACGATAATGTTTGCACTGGAATTCAGAAACTACAGTAGATTTAAGTCTCAATTTTGTCTGAAAATTATGTACCTAGAGAAATTATCTTTTATCAAAATTATTAAAATTCTGAGGATCAAAGTTTAAATTATACAAGAGTAGTTGAATTCGGTATTAAATATGTTCATTCCAATTTATTTATTCAATCGTTTATTTATTATTAAGGTGGAACACTTCTTGGATACTCTCTCAGTTTAACTGGTATTCGTGTATCTCACTTAAGAATTACATCTAGGAATCGTAACGTTTTGCAAATGGTTGAACGTTTCTTCGACGCCTGGAATATGATGGATCTCAGTGATGAAGGCCGGCTGTTAATATCTCTCGGAGGTGGCGCCCTCTCCGATTCTGTGCTCAAAGGGGTAAGAAAAATATATCCCCACGATGTACTCAGTTTCATAAGTCTAATGTGAAATCCTCATTATATACGTATTATGCATTAAAAACATTAATGACTAATATCGAAATTTTTATCAATTACTTAACATAAATATAGCCTTGTTTAGTTTCTACTGAATATTTCTTTCAACCTTAAAATATTAAAATGTAAATGTGATAAATAATAAGTACACATGAAAAAATTACTGATATATATACTGTAAAAAAAATCTGTAACGTTACTAAATTTTTTCTAGGAAACTGGAATTCCTAGAACTTTTTATGTAACGGCAACAACAAAAATTTATGTAACAGACACACTTTTGCGCCGAAAGTCAAAAAATCTGTAAGGTTACTAAGAATTTTTTAGGAAACTGGGATGCCTAGAACTTTTCATGTAACTGCAGCCAGGGTTACAGATAAAAATTTAGTAAGATTACTGTAATTTTAGCAGATTTATTTGTAAAGTTACAGATTTCTGCAGCTTTACAAAAACTAGTTTTGTAGATTTGCAGCTTTTTTTGTGCAGTGACAGATGAAAGTTTGGTAAGCACGTAACTTTATATTTGTAGATTTTTTTTTACAGTGTACATAATGCAGAAAAACAGGCACACATATGCACAATATGTATTTGCAATGTGTATAATGCCTGTGTGTGCGTGTTTAAGTTTAAGGGGACGCGTTCAATGAACTTTTAAAATTATTTTTCATTATTTATGTTATTCCAATTAGAAATTCTTAAATGAAGTTTAATTACCTTTTGTTTAATGAATTCAATAAATATTTTGTAAAAAATTAGCTTACCATAAAAAAAGCTATTAATTAGTTTAAAAAATCTTTAAATATACCTTGCGTTCTAATTTTCAAAATATTTTCTTTATTTTCATAAATTTAGTACTTTAAAGGACTTTATTAACTTATTTGCTCATCCACTTTTAATCAGACAGTTATTTTCAAAAAAGTTAATAAAAAATTGCACGAAAGTGAATTTTCATAACAACTTCACATAATAAGATACTTATTACTAATCTGAGAAATTTAATAAACTAACATTATAAAACTGAGGCACATATTTCTTTTAGTAGTGTGTCAGGATTGTCTCTTAGACGTATTAAAATTTTTGAATAAAACTATAATACTTTTGAATAAATCTAATCCATATAAAGAGCAGTTAAGATCTACAGACTGCAAAAAACGTTATTTGAGAAAATTGCATTTGAAATAATTTTTTTGTTATTTTCATTACTTATCTTTAAAAAATATCAAAACAGACTTTCTCTCAAGTATATAGCAGTATATACTTATTTTTTAAATTTTAATAAGTTAATAACACAAAAGCAAAATTCTTTGATCGATTTTTCCTCATTTCAAAGCCCGCTGTCCCCTTAAAAATATGCTGATCTGTTATATGTTGTGTGTAATTATAGATTATGAAAACAGTTTAGTAACAAAATGTAAATTGATAATATACAGTAGCGCTGAAAAGTATTTTGACAACCTTATATTCTCACTTATTTTATTTAATATAAAAATGTAAAAGAAAATATATTCCCTATAATTGAGAACACTATGACTGCAGTTATTCAAATGTATCAAGTTTCAACTTGTTTGTTTACATTCGGCGACACCGAAGAAATATGACTCCCCCTTAGCTCAAAAGTATTTTGACAATTAGTTTGCATTTAATTGTTGAAGGTGTCAGTGGCGCTATAGCTTCGATTAGTGTTTATATTGACTTATTCTGATTATTTTTAAAGGTCAGGAATGCCGAAATGTAAAAAAATATTAAAGTGATTCTAGAAAAGCCGTTGTAAATGCACTTAAGAAAGGTAGACTGCAAGCAGAACTAGCTCGTTCTTTTAACGTGTCTCGGCATTTTTTATTACATAGAATAAAGTTTTTAATAAACAGAAATACATCAAAAATAAGCCTCAAAGTGGCCATCCGAAAAAAAAAAACTTGCAATGTTGACTGTATTATAAAAATGATATCTAAAAGTGATTGTCGTAAATCCGCTGTAATAATAAAAAATGAATTGAAAGAAAATTACGGCATAGACATATAAGTTTCATCAGTCAAACGACGCCTAAACCTTTATGGTTTACATGGCAGAAATCCAGCAAAAACACGTTTGTTATCTACTAAGAATAGGAAGGCTAGAGTTGTATTTGTAAAACGGCATAACCCTTTAAGGGGCAAAACAATTCCATTGCTAAAGTGAGGAAATTAATGATTGACACCGGAATTTGAAAACAAATTTATTTGTAAATAAGAAAAAGCTATATTTCACACACATAATAAACCGAATTTTTTTTAACCAAAACTCTGGTGCCAATCATTAATTTCAACACTTCAGCAATGGAATTGCTTTGCCCCTGTAAGGGTTATGCCGTTTTATAAATGTAACTCTAGCCTTCTTATTCTATTTAAATTAGATACGTGTTTTTGCTGGGCTTCTACCATGTAAACCATAGAGGTTTAGGTGTCGTTTGACTGATGAAACGTGTATGTCTATGCCGTAATTTTCTTTCAATTCATTTTTTATTATTACAGCGGACTTACGACAATCACTTGTAGATATCATTTTTATAATACAGTCAACATTGCAAGCTGTTTTTTTTTTCGGATGGCCACTTTGAGGCTTATTTTCGATGTATTTCTGTTTATTAAAAACTTTATTCCATGTAATAACAAGTTGCCGAGACACGTTAAAAGTCTGCTTGCTGTCTACCTTTCTTAAGTGCATTTACAGCAGCTTTTCTAGAATCACTTCAATATTTTTTACATTTCGGTATTCCTGATCCTTAAAATTAATCACAATAAGTCAATATAAACACTAATCGAAGCTATAGCGCCACTGACACCTTCAACAATTAAATGCAAACTAATTGTCAAAATACTTTTGAGCTAAGGAGGAGTCATATTTCTTCGGTGGCGCCGAATGTAAACAAACAATTTGAAACTTGATACATTTGAATAACTGCAGTCATAGTGTTCTCTATTATAGGGACTATATTTTCTTTTACATTTTTATATTAAATAAAATAAGAGAGAATATAAGGTTGTCAAAATACTTTTGAGCGCTACTGTATAATTATTTTAAGATGAGACCAGTTATCAATTAATAAACTGGTTACCTCAAAAAGAGGCATAATTTTAAAGATTTATACCGGGTGTCCTAAAAAGGACTGACTGATTTTAAAATTCAATAACTTGCAATCGGTGACAGATATTTAAAAAAATCTTGCAGGAGGGTTATGCATAAGGTCAAAAGTTTTTTTTACAGTGATTTTCGATTTATAAACAATAGATGGCGCTGCGATCAATAGATGCTAAATTCAGGCTCGATTTTTGGTACTTCGGGACCCACTCAATACATTTCAACCTCCTTTTTCCGCATGGAAGAGAAAGACCAAAAAATCGAGCCTGTATTTAGCGCCTATTGCTTACAGCGCCATCTATTGTTTGTAATTCGAACTAAAATCGAAAATCACTGTAAAAAAAACTTTTGACCTTATGCATAACCCTCCTGCAAGAATTTTTTAAATATCTGTTACCGTTTGCAAGTTATTGAATTTTAAAATCAGTCAGTCCTTTTTAGGACACCCGGTATACATACATGTATATATATATATATATATATATATATATATATAATGAAGATGGCATGTAATAATATAACACATTAACCATTAAAAAAATACATTAAAGTAAAGCTAATAGGCATACAGAACACACTAATGAATCTCAAAACATTGAAAAACCTAAACAGGTTAATATTATAATATCGTAAATCTTATAAAATCTTTGAATAAAACAAAAGTGTAAAAATTTAGTTTAAAAAAGTGGAGGAGCAATATTTGTAAGAGGCAAAGTTTACGAAAGGAATGCAAAGAAGGATGAGCATCACGAATAGCAAGAATATGAATAACACTTGTGGAATTTTTCATCAGGGGCAATATGTTTATTGCTGCAACTGCGCATTTTCATAGCGTGTCATCATTTTGATTTCTACTTATGTAGTTACATGATGCTTTTCTGTAAGAAATTATATTTGATACTGCAAGTTTATCTTCTCTCTTGGCCTCTAATAAAATTCCAATATTTAATATCAATAAATGCTACTGTGCTACTATTCAGTTTAATTGTTCAATTTACTTTAAACAAAAATTAATACGTACTCCTATAATATTCGCCCTAATTTTCTATCGAACTTTAATATTTAACATTATAAATTAGCATCATAGTTGTTACATTCATTATATCTCCCTTTAGATTAAATTTAATATGTATAATGTTTGTATCATGTTTTGATACTCAATTTATAAATTATATTTGAAATTGATGATGATTTGCAATATTCTATAATTGTACACACACACAGTGTGGACACAATTAAAACACAACTACTTCGACCTCTATATATATTGAACTACTCATTGTATGATCTTCAAATTTTGTGCACATGCTATTCAAGACATGGGGAAACGAATTAAGTGAAACAAAATTAATTTCAGAAACCACTGGTAGATGGCGATGTACAACTGGTCATACTAGAGATCCTACATTAGAGATCTCTAATGTAGGATCTCTAGGTCATACGCTGAAAAGATGCATCTCTACAAACTTTATTTGAGCGTTCCAAATGTTCACGTGACAAAGGCCTTATCTATGCACGGAATGCTGCTCAATATGGTTTCCTTCATGGATCAATCTTTTTACTAGTAAAAATGTGTGAAATCTGCAGTCTGTAGACAGTTTGTTTGACTGCAGATCTGAACTAGGCGACTGAGATGCTTTTCACAAATAGAGTGACACCTTCTTTCAGATATGTCATTGTTAATAGAAGCCCTCGATAAACAAGAATTTTTAAGTATATCCATAGCAAAAAGTCACAGGAATTAAGATTCTGAGAACAAAATGGCCAGTTTGTCAGTAACGTATGACTGGTTGCTTTGTCATTATTGAAGCGTTGCAGAAGAAATAACATTCTCTCCAGTTTTTATCCTCTTTTATACCCAGAACAAGGCTGCTATCCATGGGCCTGTGGAAAGTTTTGACTTACAAAGTAAAACTGAAGTTACAGTGGCAGTTTAAACTTATTTACTTTTTTTTCCCATTAGGACAATAGAAATTGAAACGGGAAAAGTTTATTTCCCATGCGTTTGGTTTTTAGCTTCCTGTATTCTATTTCTTTCTCCCAGCAAATAAAGTGTCGTATCGAAAAAATAACTTCCGTTGTATAAGTCAGTCGTAAAACAAAGAAGATGTATCATTGTACTGTTAAATACTGTACTTCAATTTTTAAACTTCTGAGCATCGCACATTTTCAATTTTTATAACGTCGTATTGGGCAAACAGAAGTACTTTTAAATGCAATTTGTTTGAAAACAGCATCTCCATTTATTTTTGAGATATTAGTCTTTTTTTTTGTTGTTGTTGTAGTTTTTAACGTTATTTGTTTAATTTTGGCAGCTCAAGTACTCCATTTCTGTAGAAAGTAAAGGAAAAATATTTGGAAAATAGCAATTATATTTTTTTGTTGCCATTTTCCCATAAAAACTGAAAAAAAATTGATCTTAAAATACGTGCTATTTTGAAAAAAATATAAATGAATGATTTCAGATAAAGCATGGAGCTAGTATAAACTAAATGACGATATCTCTTTTTTTTGGAGTTGTGTATTATTCAGGTATAGGGACGTCATATGCGTACTTTACTGTAGAGGATGTTTAATACTGGATCGCAAATAAGGAATTCTTCAGAGGATGCGGATGACATCATTTTATATAAAATAAATAAAAACGTGTGTTTTAAGTCTTAAAACTGAATTATGTTTAGTACTATCTCTATATATATATATATACATATTTTTTTTCATCGGGGATGACGCTAAATTCTGAAAAAGCAGAATTCCTGTTTTCTAGTTTTATTATTATTTTTGGTCTCCCCCCCCCCCCCCACACCCCGCCCTATTTTCTGTTGTACAGCGCCATCTCTCGGTGTTTCTGAAACTAATTTTTTTTTCTTGTAATCCGTTTCCTCATGTCTTGACTACTATGTAGAAGAATTTACACAGAGTCGTTCTATATATAGGGAGGCCAGAGTAGGGATGTTTTAATTGTGGCCACCCGGTATATATACTACACACACACACACACACACACATATATATATATATATATATATATATATAATTACAAATCATCATCAATTCCTATTACAATAATTAATTTAATAAATTTAGCAGCAAATTATAACTAACATTATACATAATACAGATGGAATCTTATACATCTAATATTAATTAAGCAAAATCCACCAATTAGCCAGCACATTGCATACGATTAATCCATATTTACATATGAAAAACCACCAAAATAATTTTGAAAAAAAAATTATTAAAGACTTCTGAAACAAGAAACCAGACAAAAAATGTAGAACACGTAAAAGACATATTGTAAACAGAGAATAGATCAAGTGGAAGGAAGGATGGAGCCGGAAGCTTATATAGCATTTCACTTCATCAAGGGTACATGAAACGCCAATATAAGCAAAAAGCATAGTCGATTTCTGTACAAGAATGCAGCATAAGCTAAAAATAGATTCCTGATGCACCCAATCGACCACACACCATAAAAAAAGGCTTAAAAATCCCATGACATGTAAATTTAATAATATAAAAAAATTAATCATAACAAGATCCTTAATAATAAACAATTTTAATTTAAAGAAACATTTAAATTCAAAGACATACCAAGATATAGATTTTCAAAGACCACTTTAAACCATGAACAAGTAGCAAATTAATTACAGCAAATGTCGCGCCGATTTAATTTGACAGTTAAAAACAAATTCTAACGGTTGCGAAACTACATAGTGTTCCGAAAAAATACACAACGACAAAGAAAAATAAAGTGACATATCGACATTATTAAATAAAAATTATTAGTTGCATAAAAATATTCTATAATAAATTATTACTAAAAATATATAGAATAAAATTATTTAAATTTAAGCGTATAATTACATAGAGAAATATTAAAATATAAGAAATGAAATGGCAACAAACTTATTTAAACCTAAATAAATGATTATTTAGAGCTGCCATCTGGCGTAACTATTTAAAGAACACAGACATCTTGAAGAAATTTTTTATAGTGCTGCCATCTGTTGTGATAATGTAATTCCTAATGTAACAGTATAACTAATCCGTCTAATCTTAAAACGCAAAAAGAACAAATTAATAAATCATATTTAAATATCGAAAATAAGCAATTATCATCAATTAGATTGTTGATAATTATTTTTAATTATTTATTAAAAATTAAGTAGTAAGTAAATTAAGATTAATATCAGTCAAATATATATATATATTTATACTAAATTATATTAAATTATAATATATGCTAAATAATTATAATATATACTAAATATAATAAATTACTGCTGTGAGCACAGCAAACAGACATCATTCCTGGTTATGTCGTTATATTCTAAATTATTTACACATTAATATTTACAAAGATTACTAATACATCTTAAATTCAATCTGATGGTCGTTAGCACATCCATTTCACCTTTTTTATACGTCTCTTTTCAACATTCTTCAGCATACCTCCCTCATTCACCGCCAAAACATATTCCAATGTTCTTTTCTTCCCCAACTCATTTCAGTTCCCGCTCGCAATGAGTGTCTGTCGTACCGAAGGTTAGCTCTAGCACACATGCGTTGTCACCAATTGCTATTGTATCTTTAAGGCGGAGTTACGATTCAGGAATGAAATAGACTGGACTTAGTGGTGTAAATTACTTCCTACATATATACAAAACTTTTTTGTAATTATCACTATAAATCACATGAAAAATCAACCATACACAAATGAACCAATAATTATAATAGACTAAAAAGTTGCATATCCGAATATATATATACTATCATCAACGGTATTCAATCTACTGCTGGATCTAGGTCTCCCTATATTTTCCCATTGTATCCTGTCTAGTATTTTGGCCATCCAGTTAACTCAGTTACTTTTCTAATTTCGTCTCTCCATCTTACCTAAGGTCGTTTTCTTGGTTATTTTACATCTCTGGGATACCACTGTAAGATGTTTGTATTTCACCCATTGTCTTGATTTTTTTGCAATGTGTATAGCCCATTGCCATTTTAACAGTTTGCTTCTCTCGATGATATAAAAAACTTTCGTCGGACTTCTTATCCAGGTTATTTGTTTTTCTGTATTTTCTAGTTATGCCTGGCATGCCTTCCTATAGTGGCTGTGTTGTTTGTAATCTTTGTACCATCTGTTTTGTCAACGCCCATGTTTCCGCTCCTTAAGTAAGTTCAGGCAAAAACATTGGTTAAACACTTTTCTTTTCAAGCAGAGAGGCATGTTACTCTTCAGAAGAATACTGTTCATCCCAAAATAACTCCGTTCATTTCTTATTCTTCTGTTGCTTTCACACATAACTCTGCACTTCCTTAATCTCAGTGTTGTTGTAGACAACCTTCTTTTTGGAGAAAAAGAACTGGTGAACATCACCTTAGTCTTTTCCAAATTTATTTTTATTCCCTTTTAATGCTAGTTTCTGCCAAATCTTTTGACATATCTTCCATTTCTTCAGATCTGTTACGAATAATAAAATGTAGTCAGCAAATCGGTGATAACCTAGGAATTACATTTATTCCTTTTTTTCCCAATCTAACTTCTTGAAAATATTTTCTAAGACAGCACTAAAGAGCTTAGGCAAAATGGTGTCTCCTTCTCAAACTCCTTTTCCAATCTTGATCTTTACTCTCCCTGTGTCAAGAAGCATAGTTGCTGTTACTTTCTTGTAAATCTGCTTTATAATATTGATGTAAGGTTTGTCTATATCGATGCTCTTCAGAGATTTTACTGCCGTTGATATGTAGTCAGAATCGAATGCTTTTTCATAATGAATAAAGGTGAAGCAAAGTGGTAAATTATGTTCATTATGTTTCTATATGAGTTCTTTTACTGTTTGAATATGATTCATTGTGCTAAATCCACTTTTGAATCCTGTTTGTTCTCTGAGTTGAGCTTAGTCTACAACTGATTCAAGTCTTGGCGTTAAAACTTAGGCGGAAATTTTATAAATCACTGACAGTAAGGTGACTGGGTAGTAGTTTTTAATGTTCTTAATGTTTTCCTTCTTCCTTCTTGTAAAGCAGCACCATCACAATATCATTCCACTTATTGTGTATCTGACTTCTCTACACACTTGAAAAACAAATATAGGTAGTAGCACTTTAGTAAATTCTTCTTCTTTTGTGCTTCTTTGTTACGGTCAGTTGTGATTCTATCTTCATCAGGGCATTTACCTTTTGTCACGCATCTAATGTTTTGTAAAAATTTATCTGTTATCACTGGGTTATCTCTTCCGCTTGAGATATATATTTCTCTAATCCGGTAGGTTGCTTTCTCTTTCATCTTCATATTTTTATAGAACAATGCAGAATTTTTAGACAATATTTTTTACTATTGATTTTGGTGGTTGTTACGTCTGCCCTTTTCAGTGCGAAAATACCCTTCCTTCCAACTGACAGTTCGCACTTAGCTGATTTAAAACTTTTATTACCTTCTAGAACTTTCTTGATGGATCCCAGTTAAAATTCCTGATATCTTCTGTAACGCATTTTCTTACCGTTTAACATAATTCTGCATATTCAACTCTTGATTTGTTATCGTTTTTCTTCTTTCTAAGTTCTCTGCGTTTCTTTATCAACCGTCTTGCTTCCTTCGTTAGTTTCTTTATCTACTTTACATGTACTTCACCAGCTATCTCCCTTAAAATTTCTTGTTGAGTATTGATTAGTTTCGTGTTCACTACTGTAATACCTTGCTCTTCTTCCAAAATTGACTGCAGCACTTTAATGACAATTCTGAAGACTTTTAATGTCAGAAAAATTCTTGAAGTGTTGGATATACGTTGGAAAAGCTTAATTCTTAACAGCATTTTGAATCTACCAACCTGTGATTGCTTCCTGTATTGAATTTATTGAGAACGCTGCAATCCTGAATAATGTGCTTTCTGTTTGTCGTGATGTAGTAGATTTCGCTTGTTACTCCATTTACACTTCTTTCTACGTCCATTTTCATTTATGCCCAAGTAAAGCAAGATCACCAGATCACTAGGATCCGGTGTAGACCTTATTTGCTCCACCCGCTAAATTCCCCAACATGCGGGGATTCACTACAGGAACTTCCTGTCCTCGGTAGAAGGCACATTCTTACGGGGAAAAAAACATAATTACAATAACACATAAAAAACCTGCTGCTGGAGCCCAATGCTCCTTTGCGACAGGCAGCTGTGTGTTGATGCCGGAGATAAAAGTCCACTGATGAAAGAAGAAAACTTGATGATAGTATAATGATTCTGGACCGCATCGTCCGGATGGAACGTGTTCTAGAGACCTGCTACTGCTCGACAAGGGGCGCTAAGACTGCTAGGAGCTCGACAAAGGCTCTAACGCGACAACGGGTGAGTCTCAGGAATGCAGATGCAGAACAGCTAGGAGGTAAGATTGGTCAAGTCCATCAGGAAGCGAAAAATTTCTGCCAAATGGCGGAGTAGTCTTGGGCGGGATAAGATGTTTTTGAGCCAAGTATCTGGGCGGAGTTTGGGTACCTAAGGTGTCAGGTTTCTGTGATTGTGCAGAAGAAATAATAATGATCTGGGAACATGAAAGTTCCACATTCACAGAGGTCCGTGTCAGAGCGTTGGAAATATTATAAGTATGTGCTGAATCGACCGTGACCGGAGAAGAAAGCTGATGTGGGAGGGGAGAAAGCTATGAGATTATAGGGGACTTTAGGAATTAAGGAATAGGTATGCCTGCCTTTACTTGAGGCATCCCAATGGAGTTTTCAATCTGAAAATATGTTCCTGTTAAGGAAACATCGAACATGGGATGGGGGAACAGGAAGGGCGAGATCTATATTTGGATATGAGGTGACCTCCTTGGCCAGTGTGTCAACCAGCTCATTGCCAGCTATGCCAATGTGAGCGGTGACATGGCCGAGACTTTTTAAAATTAATTTGATTTTGAGTACTAGAGGTTGTTTAGTCCTATGGGCCAAGATTTCTCGCAGGCTGGAAAGGCTGTCACTATAAAGGTGAAAGTAGATAGTTGAGGATGGAGAGCAATCCATTCCAAGGCCCGCAGGATTGCTAAAAGTTCAGCTTGGAACACTGAATTGCTATATCCAATCCTGCAGGTCCACCACTATGTGCTACAACACGGTGTATAAAGACGCAGAAGGATGAAGCCACTCCCGTCTCCGTGCGCGACCCATCGGTTAAAATGTCTGTGTTATTCAAGGGGTGTAAGAATGCTTATTAATATTTACTTGAAGATGGGATGTCTCATCCACCGGATGCATAGTCCAGTTATGGACTTTCCTTTCTAAATGTATGTTAGGGAAAAGTGCTGACTGTGTTGGTTCGTGCTCTAGATGTAGTATTCTGTTTTTCTGATATTCGTAGGTGAGTGTTAAGTGTATGGATGAAATACCAGTAAGTACTGTGAATGCATGTGTAGAGATAGTTTTATAACCTCTAACATCTGCAGACGGAATATCCGCCGGATAGAGGCAAGTTTTTGTTTAGCCAATTTGGGTAACGAACCTCCCCAGACGCCCACACAGTAGAAGATGATGCGTTCAATGATTGTGTGGTACCATGTTTTTAACATACTGGACTTGATGCCCCATGTTTTTTATGTTAATTTACAGGAGTTATGGTAGTAATTTAAAAGTTTAATTTTAAGTGCTTTGAAATGTGGAATCCAGCTCAATGTTTATCAATGGTTATGCCTAATAATTTAAGTTCGAGTTGGTACATGGTGGACGCTAACCCCATTGACTCGCATCACGGGTTTGCGCTTAAGTTCTCTTGGTTTAATGAATGTTAATGCTTGGAATTTTCCTGGTGAGAGCTGGAGATGGAGGCGAGCCAACAGCTGGCAAATTGCAGGGAAAGCTCTCGCCGCCTGCAGTTCATGATCCAGACTACGGCGGCCCGAGAACACAAAGTTGAAATCATCCACGAAGGCGTAAAGGATGAAACCTAATTTCTCCAATTCTTTTAGTAGGACATTGGCAATAAGTAGCCAAAGGATTAGACACAGGCACAAACCTTGATGGCAACCCTTTTCTAATGGGTGCACTGATGTGCCTGAACCCCAGTTGATTGAGATGCTACGAAATTTTAGATATGTTGCGATGGTTCCAGCTATGTTGCTCGGGCAGTCAAATTCACGTAGTTGCAAAAAGATGTCCCACCACTCTACATTGTCGAAAGCACCTTTAACATCTAACGAGACAAGGGTTTTGTAATTTCCTTCAGTTATGCCAAGAGCGCAGGAGGTGAAGATTGCAAACAAATCCTTGTCACATGATCTGCCCTTTCTGAAGTATTGCCTATGATGAAGTAAGTTATTTGATTGAAGAAAATGGTTAAGCCGAAATACGAGTAATTTTTCTAATAATTTATCTAAGATGGAAGTAGGCAGATCGGTCTCTAAGGAGGTGCTTTTTCTTATTTATCTTTTTACCTTTCTTATTTTTCTTTTATGTATACATACTAAAGAGCCTCCTGCTCGCTGACGCTCGCCAACCCCCATGAATTGCACCGCAGTTCACATTGGGACTACCACGCGATCCCAATTTGCTTCGCTTGCCTCCCACTATTTACATCAACTCTAACCAGCATGAATATATATCATTAATCATATCATATAATCATATCATTAATCATATAAATCATTTTAACATATGAAATTTACAAATACTTTTAATGTATAAAAAGGTATAAAAACTTCGTGGAAAATGCAAATAACAATGCATTTTTTCGCCTATAACATTGCGCGACACGGCTTATAAATAATTTTAATACATGACATCTACAAATATTTTTAACGTATAAAAAAGTAACAGAAAACTTAGTTGAAAATGCAAATAAAATGCCTATTTTCGCCTATAATATTGCACACGAGGCATAGGTTCATATAAAACTTATTGAAAAATACTACGGACACGTTAACAAAATGTAAACAAAACGTTTTCTTCTGTATCTAAAAGACAATCTTGTCATAAAGCTGATTCGTTGAATGTATACGTCACAGTAAAACGAAAAAATCGCACTACTATTCGTATATCGATCAAACGATCTTGTCTTAAAAAAGAGATTATTTCTGAATGTTGATTTGCTGAATGGGCGGGTCATGTGACCGTAAATTAACAACTGGGGATCGTTGTTATGGTTGTTGCCAAATGGCAAGCTATAAATTCAGCCTCATTTTGGTGCCACGTAAGAGAAATATATATATAGGTATTTATTTATTTCAATCGTATTGCAATCCGTAATGTCAAATTATTTCCTTAGCAAGCGTTATTATGTTTTACTCTTTTTGAGCAATTCTTGAACTTTCCATTATTCAGTTTATTCCTTTACACTCACAAAACATTTTGTAACTTTCAAAATTCATTTTAATTTCAAGTGAAATATATAAATCGAAGGCAACAAAAATCCATTTTTTTATTGTTTTTGTTAAATGTTTATCGGAATTTTTTTATCTTTCTTATTGCTAAAAATATAATAAGTTTTCAAATAAAATTATTATCGATATCATCATATTTAATCATGATACTATAATATTATCATTACCTAATAATTATAATCATTATAAAATATAATGATTAAACTTGTGATTAAAAATGGAAAGTTGTTGAAATATTGTCATTTTCCCCCTTCAAATTGAATCAGTTTCTCTTTTAAATTCTGGGGGGAAAATATTACTTTATGTATTGGCTTATATGATATATTTTATTTCTGTTTGAATAGCTGGTTACAAGTAACATGCACAACAAAAGAACCAAGCTCTTGGTACTGGATAAACCCGACAAGTGGCAAAGAAGACTGCAAAATGTGAAGGCTTATCAAGTTGACATTGTTGTTGTCAGTTCAGATCCCTTTATAATGGAGGACTGTCCTGTCGCCGTAGAGGTGGAACATTTTTGTGACATTTCCCCCCCTTATCTTAGTTAATAGGAACCATTTATGGTTATCCACATTGTTGCCAGCATCGCTCATGTTTGATGCGCAGTGAACAATCTTATATCAATATGTTTGCCATCTAAGGAAAAGTAGGGCAAAACTGAAAAAACTGTTATTAGTTACTTCTCGATACCAGAATTTTTAACACAATTCAATGAAACTTTGCCTACATACTCTAAACTTATCCTTGTACCATAATATCCTTTTAAATATATGATTAGTTCATCATATTTTTCTTAATTAATAATTATTTATAAAATATAAAATTATCCGGTCTTACCCTGCCGATGAGGTAAAACCGCATAAATATGTAAATCTTTCAAGAAATGAAAAGTTTGGATTTTCTTCTAAGAAGGGACAACATATTTTATTTTATAACTTTAACAAATGAATTAAATAATTCAATTATGAGTCTAATGATTTAATTTTGAACGATAAAATTATAATTATCTTCATTACAATTTGAGAAATTTCAGAAAACTAGGGCACCCACTAGTACGTTTTTTGGAAACCAATAATTTTTAAGAAAGAAATTTGTGGTAGGTTTCTGCAACAATTGAAAGAAAAACACCTTTCCCGGTAAGTTTCTACTAAATTTATAAAGAATATTTTTCTTCGAAAAAAAGTGGTGTTCAAAAAACGGATGAAGTCACAGGTCTGAAAAAGAAGTTCACCTCACTCACTTTATCATCTTTAATAAAATCATAATCATTCTTGTCCACGTAGTCTTGACTATCTCTTTTCTTCAAACATTGCTTACAGGGTCTTCAATTATTGTTTTATAGTATGACTAGCTGTTATCCGTGACGTCGTTCACATATCCTTAAAAAAAAAAAAAAAAAAAAAAAAAGATAAATCCATTTATTAAGCAAAACATTTCACTGACGATAATTTAAAACATACAACGGCGGTCAAAAGTTTCCGGCCAGTCAATTTCTTTGATTTGTTTGACAGAACATTTCAGCGAAGAAGAAGCACAATTGCTCCAAAAGTTAGGAATATGCAAATTAACTCTGACCACGTGATCATTTTCATTGGACGCTGAAGATACTTGATGCAAAGGGGAGGAATTCGAAATTCGCGTGTGCAAAAGTTTCCGGCCATTCGTCATCCGTTTGTTTTTGCTATCGGTAAAGTGTTTTTTGGCCATTTTTGTTAATTAATCAACGTGAATAACATATTTGAAATTCAAAAATGAAAAGTTGCACAATTTATTGTTCCCAAACGAGTGATTTGTTTGTCACTAAAGGGACCATCCTCTCGTGAGATTGCGGCAAAGTTGTCGATCGGAAAATTTGCTTTGAACGATATTTAAAAAATATATAAAGATGGTCGTGGCCTTCGGAACGTGCCACGGTCCGGGTAACCCGGAAAACGACTATTCTTGTGAACATAATTTTCAGGAGAAAAGCAGTTGATGACCCGCATATAAATGCCGATGCAATTCCTCGCGATTTACGGTGTTAAAATATTGCTGAAATAAGTCGGTATACCGTGTCAAGACGCTTAGGGGACGTAGGACTTTATGGAACAGTCGGAGTTAAAAACCTTTCATAAGTAAAAAAATTCAGAGGGCCCGACTGGCGTTTGCCAAGGAATACAAAGACTGGTCAAGTGAAAACTGGAAAAAAATACTATTTTCAGATGAATTGACGTTCAGTTTTTTTGGGAGTGATGACTGACATTACAACCGACAACCTAAGAACAAAACATAAGACTCGAGACAGGTTATTCCTGCAATGAAGTATGGCGGAGGACACGTTATGCTGTGGGGAGAATTTTCTGGAAAATGTGCCTGTCCGTTATTTGAAATACGCGGCAAGATGAATAGTGCAATGCATAAGGATACCTTACAAGATCATTTGCTGCCTTATTGGAGGGAAAATAGTGGTCACAACTATTTGTTTTATCATGATAACGACAAAAAGCATACATGCAAGCTCGTCAAACAATGGCTTTCACACAAAACAAATCCCGCTTTTGAAATGGACAGCCTAATCACCCGATCTGAATCCAATAGAAAATCTTTGAAACTAACTTGAAAACGTGTGTGGAATTATAAATATTCCAATTCAGCAGCATTTTCACAAAAATTGCAAGAACCGTGGAAAATACTTAACACTGACGATCTACAGCCGTTCATTGAATCGATGGCACGCTGATGCGCCGCAGTACTTATTGCTAAATGTATGAATACAAAATACTAATTATAAATGTTGTTAATCACTGTTGTTTTCTGTTATAACACCATTTTTTCTAAACTTGCAAGGTGGCCGGAAACGTTTGAGAACATGCGTTTTCTTTTGCAATTAATTTTGTCAGTTAAATTTATTAATATTTATTTTTTATTCCATAAATATGTTCTTAACTGTTATGTCAATAAAGTGTATAAGTATCACTTTGAGATTCCTATTCATATGGGTATACTTACAAATTAACCAAAAATTTTATGCTGGCCGGAAACTTTTGACCGCTACTGTATATAATTAACAAAATTATCACATTTATAGGAGACTAGCAAACCTCGCGACTTTGCTCGCGTAATAGTTGAAATATGGAAAGTGATATTTGCATGACTATTTTTTTATTAGAAGAACATTTTTGGAACAATTCAAAAATTACAAATTTAAGCCACAGTTTGACTAACTTCATTATAAAAGTGCAATAGACAGAACTGAGATTTTTAATTATTAGAAGAACGAAAACTAAATCTAAATAAATGATAAATTTAGAAGATATTTTGAGACTTTTATTCTCATTTCATACGCTCATTTCAGTATTTATTTGAAGTTTTGAATTTTTTAGAAACCATCTTAACACATTTTATCTTAAAATTAACCATCATGTCAAATTCCAAGCTTCTTTTCTAACAGTCTACCACCTCTCTGGTGTTAGTGGCACCAACATAAAATGCCGAAACAGAGTTGAAATAGAATGTCTCTAAAAATATTGAAGCAGAGACTGTCACCATTAATTTGCCAACATTAACTTTGAAATCGGTTGCTATTTCTTAATATTCTATAGAAAACGGCGCAACCAATAACTTCTGTAATCGGTTTATTATTTCCCAAGATTCCATAGAAATCGTAATTTAGGACTCTTTTAGAATGATTTCGCTCCTTCTCTTTGCTTCACACCTTTTTAATTTCGAATTTATTTTCGACTGTTCTTAGAGGACATTTATATTTTATAAGTAACTACCGTGCTATATTTAAAGTTTCTAGCCTCTTCAGTACCGCAGAAATCGCAATATAAAAAATTTTTTGCTCCTGCAACCCTCTAGAGGTTGTGGCACCTACATAAAATATAGCTTATGTTTGAGCAGGTTCTATCACCATTAATTTGCAACCATTATGTTTGAAATCGGTTTTGTATTTCATACGATTGCATACAAATCGTAATTTAGAAGGCTTTTTGCTCACTTCATCCTTTTAAATTTGATATTTTCTTTCGACAATTCTTAGAAAGCATTTGCATCGTTGAAGTAATTACCATTTCAAATTTAAAATTTTAGACATCCCCGCCTTTAACACAAAAAACGCAATTTAGACATTTTTTGCTCCTGTAACTCCCAGGTGGTAGTGACAACAACGTGAAATATAGGCTATGTTGGAGCGGGGGCTGTCACCATCAATTTGAAACCATTACTTCTGAAATCAGTTTATATTTCCTGAGATTGCGTAGAAATCGCTATTTAGAACGTTTTTAAGAACGCTTTTCGTTTATTTTCACCCCATTTAAATTTCAGGTTTTTAAGGTACTCTTCTCAGAAAGCATTTACATCTCATAAGTAATTTCCATGCCAAATTTCAAGTTGCTAGCCCCTTCAGTATCACAAATATCACAATTTAAAACTTTTTTAAAATGCAACCGTAAGGTGGTAGAGACGCCGACATGAAGTAGATCCTATATTGGAGCAAGGGCTGTTATCATCAATTTCCAACCATTACTTTTGAAATCGGTTAGGTACTTTCTGTGATTGCGTAGAAATCGCCATTTAGAACGTTTTTTAGAACACTTTTCGCGCATTTTCACCCTTTTGAAATTTCGAATTTTTTAAGAAATGTTCTTAGAGATCACTTATATCTTATAAATAACTACCATCCCAAATTTCATGGTTCTAGGCCCTTCAGTAACGGAAAAATCGCATTTTCGAACTTTTTTTGCTCCTGCACCCCCTTTGGGGGTAATGGCACCAACATAAAATGTAGCCTATGTTGGAGCAAGGGTTGTCACCATCATTTTGACACCACTATTTTTGAAATCGGTTTGGTACTTCTTGAGATTGCGCAAAAATCGCCATTTAGAACGCCCTTTTGCCCATTTTGACCCCTTTTAAATTTCGAATTTTTTAAGAAATGTTCTTAGAGATCATTTATATCTAATAAGTAATTACCATGCCAAACTCCATGTATCTGGGCCCTTCAGTAACACAAAAATCGCAATTTCGAACATTTGTTTGCTCCTGCACCCCCTTTAGGGGTAGTGGAACCGACATAAAATGTAGCCTATGTTGGAGTAAGGGTTGTCACCATCATTTTGACACCATTATTTTTTAAATCGGTTTGGTACTTCTTCAGATTGCGCAAAAATTGCCATTTAGAACGTTTTTTAGAACGCTTTTCGCGCGTTTCCACCCCTTTTTAATTTAGATTTTTTTTAAGAAATGTCCTTATAGATCATTAGTATCTTATAAGTAATTGAAATTTCAAATTTCATGTTTCTAGGCCCTTCAGTGACACAAAAATCGCATTTTTAGAACGTTTTTCCTCCTGCACCCCCTTTTGGCCAGTGGCTCGGACATAAGATATAGCCTATGTTCTAAGTTGGACTAACACCATCATTTTGATACCATTACTTTTGGAATCGGTTCGGTTGTTCCAGAGATTACCTCCTACAAATAAACAATTTTTACCGCTTTATAATATTAGTATAGATAATACAGTATTTGTTATTTATAGGAGCCTTGACATCACTCAGTCAAAAGAAAAGGCAATTTTGTGCCAGATAATATAAACAATCGTGAAAATAAAACTGCAACCAATGAAAAAAGAAGGTCCAAGTAAAATCATAAAAATCGATAAATCTCTCTTCGTAAAGCGAAGAACAATGCTGGGTACAAAACTGTATTTTAGGTGGTATTGTGAAATTTGTATATGTATGCATTGCATCCTATACGACTTTACAAAAATCTATTTAAAAAAAAAATATTTTTTAAAATAATAACATCTTTTTACTTTTTTAAAGCTAAAAGAAATGTGGAATTAAAATCCGATTGCCGAACCACTGTTTACATGTCTCCGATATACGTCGAGCTCTCGATCCTTAATTTCGATATTGGTAGAGGGAAAATAATATTTGCCCTCCTTATATTATTCCCTTTGTTGCAATCATATAAATCTTTAGGTTTTATTATAAAAAATGCAATTTTCTTTTAAAAAATAAAGTAATTTGTATTAATTTCTTTCTGAACTGAACGTCTTTAAGAATTAACACGCGTCAAAAATCGTTTTTTCTGAACTGAACGTCTTTAACAATTAACACTCGTCAAAAGTTGTTTTATCAGGCAGTCGAGTTAATTTTTAATTTTTAAGAATAAAGAAAAAACCATTTTTAGCTAATCATGACGTCATTTACCACATGGGTAAGTTTTTAGGGCATAGTATTGACATTTAGTATGTATTTTTTTTAACCTTTCTTTTTTAACTTATTTAAATTATAAATTTTAAATTAAATCTTTATGTCAAACGTGTGCAGACGTTAAATTGTCAAGTACTGATAATAATTTTCTTTAAATAATAAAAATTAATACCATAAGAAAATCTCATTTCATTTCAATATCAAAGCATAGCAGTTTTATTTTTTACATATGACGTCACACTAGCCTCTTCACTTACTCAAAATTCATGCATCTTGTATTATTAGAAATAATTTAAAATTTCGTTTTATTTCTAATATGACGTCACATTCATATATATTTTTAAATTTATTTATTTATTTAATTTTTGTTTTTTCAAGTGAAAATCTTTCAACTGAAAATTATTTACTGAGGAGAAATTATTATTCCGGATTTTTATTTTTTGGCAACGAAAAAAGAAAGATTGTTAAATATTACAGGAAAGTTGTCAATTGATTCTGTATGAAAAATAATGAAATTTTGAATTATTAAGAAAAATATTTGAATAAAATAAATGAAGCACACCCTATGTTCATTTCTTGTTTATAATCTATCTATATGTAAAGGTACAAAGGCTCACTGTACATTCATCCTTTTTAATGTTGACTTCATTCGAACTTTCGGACACACTTTCGCAATTATAATAGAGGAAAAGGTCCAAATACCGGCTACCACTTTTGTTTTCAATCTAGATCATACAATTTTCAAAATTAATAAAATAAAAAGTGACAGCAGGGTACCTTGACACGTCTTACACCTGTTTAGAGAAAAAAAATCAGTTTAAAAGGCGTTTTCTGTTTATAAGAAGCAAAATTCCGAAAGTCTTCAAATTTTGAGTTTTTAAAATGGGGTCTAAATACCGGCTACCTAAGTTTTTTTCCAAAACATCACACAAATAGAGCTAATGACAATTATTAAGCAATAAGAATATTATTTTAATAAATTGTATTGATTAATAACATTTCTTATGTACAGAAAAAATACGCAATTTTTAATAAATAAGTATTTTTGTCAAATTTCTAAAATTCTTTACGACTATCTCTCACAGTCTTCTTCCCATTATGTTTCTAATTTTGTTTTTTAACGTGTAAAACAAAAAAAAGCTTGCTGATTGAAATGAGAATTATTTTATCTGAAAAAATTAAAAGCATAATATCACTCTCTGCGTCGGTATAGTCCCTATCAGCCCACATATCGCATTCTTAACATTGAACCCAGAATCCCCTCCCCCATTCTTGTCCACAGAGAAAGCACCTATGCAGAAGTCACAAATTTATCATAGTCCTCTGTTGGATATTTCCCTTTTTCACTTTTTTAGACCTCTCTCTGCGTAATTGTTTTATCAAAATAGCTTCAAAAATTGCGTATTTAACCCCTTCGTGACGAGCGTCTTTTAAGACTTTTTATTCTTTTGTCACCGATTTTTCAAAACAAAAGTTTTTGTCTAATTTAACCGGGGAAATGCTCCGATTAAATAAGGCATAATTTACAATAAAAAATAACTGGTGGAATAATCAAGGAGGGTTAATTAGACGGAAAAAATGCATCCCCGAGGAAATCTCGGGTTGCGCAAATTTTGATTATTTTACGATGCCCAAAGAAATCTCGGGTTGAGCAGAGAGAGGGTTAAAATCAAATTTCTGCTTCTTTCGCCTGGTTTACACCGTCATTTTTTTTCTTTCTCTTCACATTTATTACAGGCAATTTTGTAGTGTCCAACAGCTCTTTTTTGGAAAGTGATCCGGTACCCAGTGTCGGTCCTGAAGAATTACGGCCATGGTTGCTTTTTTCATATTGCGAAATGGGACGGGGACTATTTCTGAACCATTTAAATTAATTTATTAATTATGGAACTATTTAAATTAATTTATTTCCCCCTCTTCAAGCAGAGCAACCGAGAGAGGTCCAAATACCGGCTAGCCGGTATTTAGACCACTCTAGGTAGCCGGTATTTAGACCACTCTAGGTAGCCGGTATTCGGACCACTGCTATGTTTAAGTTAAAGCCGGTATTACTCATTCATATAATAAAAGACCAATACTGTGCGCGTGGCAATTGACAGCTAAATATGTCTAGAAAATAACTTAATTAACAATTCAAGCCAATATACGATCAGTATATTAAAAAAAATGAGAAACACATATCTGAAAATCTTTTCATGTACCAGGTTACGTAGATTCGACACTTTTGCATTTACTATTTGTAAATGACACAGACTTCAGCGACGTACTTTTCGTAACTTTCTTCTCTCAATTAAAGTTACAAACTCTGTCTATCACCGCTAGGCTGCGCTGCGCACAGTTCTCAGAACACCTAGTAGCCGGTATTTGGATCCTAGCCGGTATTTGGACCTTCTCCTCTATTATAAGGTTGTAAAGGTACAAATACATTAATTCATCCGTTTTAACGTTGACTTCATTCAAACTTTCTGACACACTTTCGCATTTATAATATTATAAGCATTGTTAAATTTTACAGGAAAATTGTCAATTGATTCTGTATTATTAAGAAAGATATTTGAAAAAAATAAATGAAGCACAGCCTATGTTCAATTCTTATTTATAATCTATCTATATGTAAAGATACAAAGGTATTAAATGATCCGTTTTAACGCTGACTTCATTCAAGCTTTCGGACACACTTTCGCATTTATAATATGATAAGGATTTTATCTTACTTATGATATTTGTTTTTACCGCAAGGAAATGAGGGCCGTAATGAATTCATGAAATTGCACCTATAAATTCTAGCAACAGTTTCATTGTGGAAAATAAATCATTATTAAATAATCTACACACAGTAATATAAAAGGTTTCAATGTGTTTCAATCTGTTCACATTTTAAAATTTTGAAAACTAGCAAACATTAAAGCAAAACTGGTAACATAAACTTTTCAACACAGAAAACTACACAAATAGCAGTGTGGGGATGTCATATAGTCGCTTCTTCTTCTTTCCTAGAGCTAAGTATTTCAACCAATAGCCACTAGAAGCGGCTTAAATTGAGTCAAACTGAGATATCTAGTTTTTCCCGACTATACAGCTTTACCCTATTTTCCCTTACCTATTAAAAAACTATGTGAGATACGAGAGCTATTTTTACAAGGTAGAGTAATCTAAAAAGGCAATAACTTATTTAACTTTCATTGCGAATGGCCAATTTTTATGAAAGTTAGAGCCTGTAAAGTCAAAAAAAGAAGAAAAAAAAAACAACAGGCATAAGCTTACCATTTTTGTATCCGACGGAAATTTATATGGAAACGCTACCAGAACGTCCCCTATTCGACAAAAAAAGAATGATCGAATTTGGAACATCTGTTCAGAAATTATATTGGACATACGTAAAAAAATATGCGAAAAACCCTACTTTTTTTGGAATTCTATTAAAAATCTTTAGACGTTTTTAGTAAAGGAATTTAAAATAATTTATTCAAAGCTGCATTTAGAGAGAGATCTCTTGCTTCAGCAAAATAATGACAACAAACAAACAGTTAAATTACTCCAACTTCAATAATAATAATAATTATAATTATTAATAATAATAAATAAATAACTTCATATCTTCTAATCTTAGTGGCCTGAAAATTCGTGTACAAATTTAATTGGACATCATTATCAATTTGATATTATTAATCCAACAAAAATTAACAATTTATTTTATCAATGATATTAAATTATATTGAATTTTATAATATTATTATTTTATTCTACTGTCCCAGTTGCTTCCTTTTGGACACCATACGCACAGAACTCGGGGACCATGCATGAATTTATCGTCAGAGTACAGAGCATTAGGAGATGCCATACTTGAGGATTTTCAGGTAAGATGGCACAAAATGTAAAATTAAATTAAACCCGTTAACTACCGACGGTATACATGTGCCAAAAGTGAACATTCTTTAATCATCTTGCATATTCCAAATTTTGCTATTTCCAAACAATGACCTTCGTGGTAGATTTCTTTTGTAAATATATCACTGAGTATTGTTTGGATATAACGGAAGACAAAATAGTAAGGGAAAGAAAAAAAGTCACCTGGGGCCACCTTATGCTAAACCGTGAAAAAATGGCATTCTAAGATTTAAAGAAAAAACTTCCGAAGGTAATTGTGAATTTGTAATAAAATTCATTGTATATAAAATTGTTGAGCCAAAAATTATTTATATAATAATTTTCAAGAATAAATTTTTTATAGTATTTTTAATAAATGTTAAAATTTTCAAAACATTAACGCTAAAAGGACCAGGAATTTTACTCGAGTTTTATAAAAATAATTGTCACCAGAATTTTTATTCAAAACTGTTTAACTTATTTATCTAACATTTTTCTTCTTATTTGTCTTTTAAACTTATTTTATAAACAAATTTCTGGTTTGAACCGAAATATATTCATTTGGTAGGGGTCAAATGACCCCTCACGGTCCTTTTAGTGTTAAAATTTGCTGACCAGCGGGAAAATGACAAGAGTGTCTATTATTTTATTCTTCTTTAACTCAAATGATGGATATTTAAGTTTTCAGAAATCGTTATGAGTCAAAGGAATTTCTGTAAAATGAATATTATTTTCTTCTACAAATTATTATTTTAATATACTATATAGAAACATTTTAATTTTGAAATTTCTCATTTTACATCGTAAAACTAGAATCTATACCGTTATCCATTTCGTCGGTATGCTACATAATACCATATCGTTACGTAATGGTATATTTATGGTATTTATATAATTTATGGCATGTACCATACGTACCATACATACCATACGTATCTTTTAATTATTCAAATTTGCTCGCCAATACTTTAAATAATTGAAATCGATCACTAATTTTTAACCATTTGGAAAAATGGTTATTGTCCTCGTCAGCGTAGGAAATCAAAAGCATATCTGAAGCTTTTTATTGGTTTAATCCGCATTTTATTCGTGTTCTGATTGGTCTATACAGTAATCTGTATTTCCCTTTACTTTCAACAGAGATGGATTACTTATGTTGCCACTATGACAAAAAAGTAATAAAAACTACAAAAAAAAAAAAAAAAAAAAAATTAATAACTCAGAAAAAAAAATTGAGATGCAGCTTTCAAACAAATTGCATTTAAAAGTACATTTTTTTCTCTATACGACGGTGTAAAAAGTAATATTGTGGTATGTTTAGAAGTTTAAGAATGAAATTTCATTTAAAATTGGTCGTCAGATTTCTTGGACGATGGAAAAGCTTTTTCCCGAACAGCCAATGAAATGCCTGGATAATACGTAAGTTTCAAGTGGATAAGAAAGTAAGTAAGTTTCAAGAAATCTGACGGGTTGCAGGCGATTTTTGTCGCTTGCAATTTTTACATGTAATAACATTATTAATGTTTAATTCATGGCGTACGTAATGTAGGATCAACTCCGTGCGATTTTTTATGTCTTAAATTTTAGTCTTCGAAAATATCATTTTCCAAATGGTCGTTGTAATTTGTTAAATTGCTTTTTTTTTTTTTTCGTACATAGTTACTCAAAATACTATTTGTTTTTAACATGTATTTATCATTTTTATCCGTTAGAAATTAGCGTATTCCCACTACATACTTAAAATAACATTATTGTTATCAGGTTATCAATTAATACATACATGTCAGGCCATGCTTCTGTAGGATTCTATGAGTTTTGAAACGAAGTTTAAGATGTTGTTTTTGCCTAAGATTGTATCTATGAAGAAAATTGCTTTTTTTATGACAAAAAATCATGAAAAGCTCTATTAAAAAAAAATGCGTAGAAAAAAATGCTACTTAACAGAAAAAAGCGACATTATATTGAATTTTAAAAATCAGAAATGTAAAAAAATAAAATAAAATAACTGATAATACAGTCGAACCTCGTTATCCCGACACTCTAATGACCAGAAAAAAGTGTCGTCATAAGCGAAGTGTCGCGGTAACCAGAGTTGGAGAAAAATATGCTTATAAAAAAGCTGTATTTTTAATTAATTTATGACAATTTAAAATTCATAATTGTTCTTGCAGTTTTAAGCAATAAAAGATTATTGTTAAACAAAATATACACAAAAACAAAATTGAAAAGAATAAAAATCCGATTTATGATGACTTGTTTTTTATTGTTACATGCAAAATTGATGAATTAAGATTTGCTTATCCCTATATGTGCTTTTACAATTCTTTTTTTTCAATATTGCACAATGAATTGTAATCAATATTCGCTGCTTCATAAATGGATGTTAGATACTTTCTGATCGTTTCAATGCAATGGAATGGTTCGGTTTTAGTCGGATGAAAAATGCCGTGTAATCACAAGAAAGCGCCGCCTGACCAGAACAAAAAGACCGCGAGTAGACTGATATGTCTATCTGAAGCTTAAGTGGATCATTCATACTGTGTGGGTATATTTATTCAGATAAAGGATTGAAGTAAAATTTCTCATTTATCTCAATGCTTATTTTTGATTTTTTTGTGAAAAGTTTGGCTAAAACATTCTTTACCGCTGAATTTCCGTGCTTATAAGATGGATTATGAAAAATGGACAATTTTCCTAAACCGTCGGGATATCCGGAGTTGAAAATTATTCAACGACATAAAATCCGGAGTTTAATTACATTAAAATCATTTACAGAAAATAGGGACATTAAAAAACTGATGTAATAAGCGGAGTGACGAAAAAACCGAGTGTCGCGATAACGAGGTCCGACTGTATAAATAAAATTGTTATTATTTATTCCAAAGTTATACCATGAATGTTTGCGACAATTTAGAGACATTTTATTTTGAAAAAAAATGTTGACGCGGATGGTTGTATTTTTCAAACTTTTAGAAAGATGAGTTCTCAAGATTAGCAGAAATTAACGGAAAATAAAAGTTTCATTTTCTAATTTTAAGACACAGAGTTTCTCATTGCTTTCGCTGAAAAAACGCTTAAGGGTGTTGGTCAGTGAGACATCTCAAATTCCACTTTTTAATGCCAAACATAATGGCAGAAAATGCATTCCGATTTTCAAAATATCTCATCAGAAAATTAATATTTTAAATTTCTTTATTTTTGTGTGTACTCTTCTTAAAAGATGCTTTTTTTCTTTTTTAGTTTACAAAGTATTTCTAAAATATATGTTTAATGTGTTGAAATCTTACTCACAGCTTGTCAGCTTTTAATATAAAAACTTTAAAGTATTAAATAAACTTTAAAATAATAAATTAAGCATATATTTTAGAAATATTTTATACATAATTTTTAGAAAGGGCATACATCTTTAGAAATATTAATTGATTTATAATTGTTGAATTTTTGCTATAAAAGGCGTAAGACAAACAGAGTGAAAAAGTGTCTATGCCTGTATTCGAACCAGGGTCATTGGCATTTCGTCCCAATGCTCTACCACTGAGCTATACGGATGATATCTAGCCTGACATTCCTCGTCCTTATAAGTTGGAAAGGGATCTATTATCTATAATTCATCGATGCTGGAATAAATGGCAATTAGCGTGTCATGCTTGCCACAGTAGTTGTGATTCATGAAAATATTCTATCTTGTACTGCCGGTGTAGCCTTGTAGCCTTGCCAACTTGTAAGAGTGAGAAGTAATAGGGTGGATATCGTCCGGGTAACTCAGTGTTAGAGAATTGGCGCGCAATGCCAATGATCTTGGTTCGAATCTAAGACTAACACTTTTTCACTCTGTTGGTTTAATGTCTTATATAGCAAAGATTCAGCAATTATAAATCAATTACAAATATTCTGTCAACTAAATAAAAGGGAGAATTTTTTGAGGAGAATATAAATTAAAATAAATTAAAAATATTAATTTCCTGATGAGATATTTTAAAAATAAGAATGCATTTTTCGGCTATAGGTTTAGCATTATAGAGGGGCATTTACGGTAACACTGGCCAACACCCTATGGAAGCACATTAATATAGGATTGAAGACACCATTCCACTTTGTGAATTATTATATTGAAGAAACAGACGTTATAATACATTAGGATATTTACATGAGGAACTAATATACAGGGAGATAAAGTCGTCTTAAAAAGGACTGCAATGTCTCATACGTCCGCCGCAATAGCTTCATCGAATCAGATCTAAATGCAAAACATATTTCAGTTCCTCAGTCACCTCACATCATTTTCATTCCGCTGCCAACTCTATAGAAAGCTTGAACATGACGTCACATGTTCAGAAGAATCTGGCATCGCTTCATATGGCGCCCAAATATAAGGCGAATGTGGTGCTCTCCATTTGACTTATTAGACTTATTAACACTATAATGATAAAAATAAGAAAAAATCTAAATTAAAGTGAAAGACAACACGTGTTTTTAACGGCAAACGGGGAGTTCTGACGTTCCGTGTGGGCTCCAGATGAATACCAGATTAGAGCATCAGTCGTTGCTAATAGCAACGTGGCGTCAATGCAAGCCGACTATACTACTCGCGCGAAAAGCATAAGATCTGTGATGTACTTCTGACGTCGGTCGTGAGGTAATTATGGCACGGTGGCATCTGATTGGAGCATGGCCGCTCGGTGCCTTATGACAGTCAAAGTGCGGTCCCACATTAATATAAAAAAAGAAGATTTTCTAACAGTTGCTATATTTTCGATTGTGTTTGTGAAAGATTCCTTATTAGTCATTATTATTTTCATTTATTCAAAAAAAAGATTGTTATATTTAATACATATATGTATAGAATTATGTTTATTGAAAATGTATTACATTATCATACACAAGAAAAAGATCATGAAAAGTTTCACTTTAAAATTATTAAAATCGAAATTTTCTCTCTTTTTTTTTTTTTTTACGAAAATAAACATCAATTTAACATCTCCAAAAAAAAAAAAAAAAAAAAAAAAAAATCTGAAAATTTTGAAATAAAAAAATAGTGATTGATAAAATAAATTTAAAATAAATATATATATATACAAGAACTACTTGACGTATAATAAAAAAAAAAATTAGTATTTAACGGAATTTAAAAATTTAAAAATAAAAATATAGGGATTAGCGAGTAATAATTAAATTAAAAATTAATAAATGTAATTAATTTATTAATTTAAATTAATTATTATTATAATTTATTTTTATTTATTTAAATTTAAAATTAAGATATCAGTGAATTTACCAATTAATGATTAATTAAAAGTAAGTAATTAGTGAGCTTCATATTAAATTCTCTGAATAAATTTTAGAGATATTTCAATATTAGTTGCGTAACGTAGTGAGGAATATTTTAGTATATTGAGCATTTTTACATGGTACTTGGTTATAACAACTGTTCCCAAATTATGGGTCGCGACCCATTATTTAGGGCTGGTGGGTACTCTTGCGCGTATAAATTCACTTACGCAGCTGAAAATATTTACTTAAGAATAGATAGTTTTCGAAAAACTGATATTTCGTGTTGATACCGGGTCGAGAAAACTGATTAATGCGCTGTAAAAACTCTTTGGAAACGTTTCTGAAAATTAAGGGCATCAAAAGAAACTTTTGTTTCAGAAATGTTTCTAAAAATCTCGGAAATCTGTTGGCTTCAGGGGTTTCCAAAGAATGAAGATAAAGGAACGTTTTACGAAAGCTTGAGTAACACAGAAGGGGTTTTATTATATTTTGGTAAACCTGCTTGCTAGATCAAGAAACATTTATTTTTTTTACAACATTCGATGGTTCGTGAAAACCTTTAAAACGACATTTTAAACTGGATCGCTTAACAATAAAGTTTAGGAACCGCTGGACTATAAAGTTATGATGATATTTGTGAGGTAAGTCCTATAAAAATAACACAACTGATAATGACATACGTATTAACACCCAGCCTAAACTATTGGTTTTTCAAATCATAAAATCTGAGGGATAGGAGATTTTTTTAAAACTAGGAACCAACGAAGGAAAAAAATTCAAGAATATTTCAAATAAAGGCAATTTAAATATTAAAAAGCACTTATTTATCTTAACTTAAAAAGTACTTATTTGTCTTATGTTAAAAAGTAATTATTTATTTCATCTTAAGTATTTATTTATCTTATCTTATTATCTTATCTTATCTTTTTGTCTCAGTTATAATATTCTTATCTTCTTTATCATCTTATCTCAATTATCTTATCTTTATATCATTGTATGTATCTTATCTTATTTTATCTTATTTTATCTATCTTATCTTATTTTATTTTACCTTAAAAAGTACTTATTTATTTATCTGCATAAATAAAATCTGCCACTAAGGATAGTTTTATTCATTCTTGTTTTATTTTGAAAAGTATTCTACGAATAGAGATTCATGAAGAAAAAAAAAAGATACATCTTTTAAAAATAAACTAATATTTCGAAAATTACAAACTCACCAGTAAATTAAAAAAAATTATAATTAAAGAGCAGTTATTATTAAAGAAAATGTCACGATTTTATGCTTATTCTTTTTTCAAAATCATATTTGGCATTCAATGTAGGACAAATGTCTCTTTAAATTGAGTGCCTTATGGTCAAAACATTTTCCGTCAGCTATAATGTGAGAAAAAATGTTATACTAACTTTCTATAAAAACATTTAATTATAATATATTTTAACGTAATTTAAGTAAGAAATTATTACGAATTAAATGCTTAAATTATGACAATAGATTCAAATCCATTTTTTCCTTTCAAATACGTTGTTTCTATCTGAAACCTAAGCATCGGCTTCCGAAAATAGCAAAATGTAATTCTAAACTGGAGCCTTTGTCAATTGATTGTGAAATCGTTTTGTGTTCATTTAGCACTGCATATTCATGCACATAAAAAAAAAAAAAACAACTAATGCTAGTTTCTTTATAACTTTCGGAAACTCGATTGCTCGGTTTGTTTTTATTAACTAGGAAAATGGGAATTTAGTTTATGTGTCCAAATTTCAGGAAGACTTTAAAAGTTAAATATTTACTATATTTAAAAATCGTATTTACGTACTTAAAAGTATTATCCAGAATTGCACTATCGTTTCGTTAGAATCAATATTTATACTTCGTTATTCGTGATATATTAACGGGAAATATTGTTTGTGTAACATCATAATACCTATCATTTGGGATAAATGTTGGATTTTATCACTAAATTACATGTAGTAGAAAGATGTTGCATCTGCCGTCTAAAAGTTATTGTTGCTTTTGGCAACAGTGCAAGGTAAATCAAAAACTATAATTTTGTATTCGAATATTAGATGTCAAATTAATACGATATTGTATTTTATTCTCTGTAAATTCATGTTATAACCTCGTTTACTTCAACATAAAGTTTTACTTTAAATGATACTAAGACAACGAATTTTACAAAATAAGATGATGTATGCAGTATATATATGCACATTGCTTACGGTTTATTGAATTTCCAGACCAGAAAATTCTTCGGTACCAATATTTTCTTATAGGAAACCATTCCTTAAATAAGGCAAAATTTCCGTGTGTTTAACTTAGATTTATTCTTCTATAAAAAAAAAATACTGAAATTTTACTTGGAAAATTCCCCGAAACGTTAGGAACCCTGATATATATATGTATATATATATATACACTGCTCAAAACAATTAGGAGACTGGTTACATGGTTTAACAAAATTACGCAAATATTTACTGCGATAAGCAACGGAAAATAAAACATCCATAATTTAAAGCATTGTAGTAAACAGATAAAGAAAACTTCACATGTAAATTAAAGTTTATGACGTCAAAAACTGGAAAAAGGAGATAAGTACTGAATTCGGGATTTTTCAGAAACGCCTGTTTCACTGTCTCAGTCGTAAAATTCAATTGCTCAGCTTGCGTTTTGAGAAAAAGTGGCTTGAAAATGTCACAACAACATGATTTACCGGAATCCATGGCTTGGCGTGTTATCAGGACAGTTGAATTTTGGGAAACACAACGAAGTGTGGTTCACGCTGTTGGAGTCGAAAGAAGTATCAATGAAAGACTGTGGAATCGATTCCAAGACACATGGAATGGTAGACATCGACAAGTGCAAGATTGGCCATGTGCTAACACAGAAACTGATGACCGGTATATCCGGTTAACAGCTCGTCGAGACGGAACGGTCAATGCTACACAGCTGCAAACACAGTTGTTCTTGGACCCAGGACGAAGGGTGTCCAGACAAACAGTGCAAAATAGGCTTCATCAGGGTGGTCTCTATGCACGTAAGCCAATGGTCTGTATTCCGTTGACCTCAAGCAACTATGCGGCCCAAAGAACGTGGGCAACTGAACATCGAATTTGGAGGCAACGTTGTTGGAGTCAAAGTCTGTTTAGAGACGAGTCCCGATTCAGTCTGGATTGACATCCGATGTGTTTTGGCATGGAGAGAAAGGGTCACTCAAAATAATCCCACATTCGTTCCTGAAAGATTATATTATAGTCGAGGCGGGTTGATGCTACGGGCTGGAATCAGCATAGGTGGACGTACGGACCTGCATATCATTCGGCATTGCACTTTGACGATCCGAAGTTATACAGACGAGATACTGAGATATCATGTCGTATTTTATGTTGCAGTAATTTGTGATTTCTTTTTTTCCCATGCACGATAATGCCAGATAGCATGCAGCTCATCTTGTGGAGAACATTCTTAAAGTTGAAACAATACAGAATGTGGAATAGACAACATGCTATCCTGACCTGAATCCGATCGAGCATGTGTGGGATACACTCGGACGACGCATTGCAGCGAGACTGAGGCCTCATTTTATTGTCCGGGACTTGGAGATAGCAATTCTTGAGGAGTGGAATAGTACCCCCCGAAAACTTATGATAATGTCATTGAATCCATGGAAAACCGGTATGCGACAGATTTATCTATTGGAAGGGACCACACGTCTTATTAAATACTTTGCATCATTCCTAAACAATACTTTTTTGTCACTTACATATAACCAAATTGTTGCCCTAAACTATCTTTTTACATTCTACCCATCGTATCAAAGGTTTAAAGCTCTCTCGCAAATTTTTTTTGCGTCTTTTTTTTCTATATTGCGCATTGATACACATGTTACTCTCAATTTTATGCCCATGCATGGCTGTCTCGCACTGTTCTCTTCATTTTTTTGCTTGCTCCCCTAATTGTTTTGAGCAGTGTATATATATATAAACTGCAGAATTAAGAAATTTGATTTACACATCAGATAGGTTAGGAAAATAATAATATATTTTAACTTTTGAATTACCTACATACTTTAATATTTTTTATTTTCATACTTAATGCTGTTTTTCATTTCCATAGTTATGTACACATTTAATTAAATACTTACATTCATACATCATACATAATCCATGCTATATGGTACATCTCGCGTATTTACATAAATCCGTCTTACATAAAGTATCTTATATACATACATCTCACATACTATGTATCATAGTGCATACATCGTAAAATGCATGCAACGTATATTTACATTCTTACATGCAGCAATTTATCATATATATAATATATATGTTATACATTGCAAACAACAACTTACAATACTTATGTTACATACAATTAGAGTGACCAAATTTCAAAAAAGTTTAAACTTCAAATCTTTCAAATTTTTAAAATTTATAAGTTTTAAGCTTTACCGTTTTTTAAAACTTCATAATTTTATCAACTTTTTAAAACTCAGTAATTTTTTTAAGTCAAAAATCAGAGACTTATCCTGTATATTTGAACTGCGCCCAAAAATTCGTTTGGTACATAACATACAATACATAAAATCACTCCTTTTCAATAGATCAAACTAATAGTATTTAGTAGCAATTAACAAATCTTTTATCATCCTGATATATCGGGATTTTTGATAATATAAAGGGAATACGCACATTTTTGTAAAGATTTTAGACACATTTCTGATAACTTAAACATATTCCTGATAGTAACAAGAGTTATAATTTTGACATTATTTTTTTTAAACTTTCCTTATTTTACGTTTTCCTTTATAAGAGAATCCAGAAACAACCATAAAAAACCTTTTGGAAAACTTTCCTCCTTTTCTCCAAATTACCAACATTTTGGGTCTTTTCTCCTCTCATTCTTTGGGTATGCATTTTTGACCTTTTTTTCCAGTCAAACTTAAACTTTGACATTCATTTCCCTTTTCATTAATTGTGTAACTTATTTTACTCGTAGAAATATTTAAACCATGCTTTTCATACTTTTTACTAATAATCGAATAACAGTATTTCTAATCGGAGAGAGCAAATACGTAGCTTTCAATTCATTGTTTATTTTGCAGCGACATTTTAAAGCAAAGAACATTTTAAATGACGCGGGCGATAATTAAACCAAAGTCTGAACTGATGCCATATAAAATATATTTTTTTCCATTTAAATTTAAATCATAAAGAAAGTCAAAATCGTTACAAAAATGCGTGGACATCTTCTGTAATGTGTTTTTCAATAAACGAAAATAATAGTTACATTGCCACTAATAAATCACTATCTGAAGAGACTATATGGCGTATTAGCAATTTTTAATTTTTTTTTCAAAAATGTGTATTTGATATCTTTAATCGTTTGTAAAAGGTTTTTCCTTGTATCTTTCAGAGCAACTTTTCTAAAGGCTGTTGTCCTAAATCTGGCTTAAAAGAATTGTTTTTCACCTTCTGGAAAAGTTGGCCATACGAAAACGGCACTCAGCATTTGAAGCCACAAGCCATTTGGTCAGAAAACCTTGGTCTTATGAGGATGATGCCTATTGATATCGAAACTATAACGCTTCGTATAGCTATTGTGGAGGTAAAAGGAAAAAAAAAACTAACAAATTTGGCTTTGTAAAAATGTTTTTCTCAGAGTTATTTAAATAGGGTTCAAGAGTACAGGGTGTCCAAGAATTGTTGGACACTTTACAAAATTAAATTAATAACTAGTATGTTGTGGCCATCACAAAACTTTCTTCTATCTCATACATGCCAATACTTCAAAATTCACTATCTCAGTGCCAAATTAAATGGCAATCTGTGTTCATCATGAGAATTCTAAATATAGGAAATTCCGTGCATTAGTTCTCGAGGTATGACTGTCGCTGAAATCGTGTAAATCCCGCAAAATGCAGCATAGCAGCGCCACCTATTGGGTTATTTACACCAGAACCTAATTATCACCAACTTATGTCAATGTCTAACTGAATATGAAGTTTGAGGAAAATTCGCGCATTAGTTCTTGAGATAGAGGTATTGTGCAAATCATGACAAATGTAGCATAGAAGCGCCACCTGTTGAGCGATTTGCAACAACACATAATCAGCAGCAATATTAATCAAGTTATACTTAAATCTGAAGTTTGATGAAAATTCGTGCATTAGTTCTTGAGATAGAGCTATTGAGGAAATAGTTCAAAATGCAGCACAGCAGCGCCACCTATTTTGCGATTTACACCAATACGTAGTCAGCATCATTTCATATGAAGGACTAACTAAATCCGAAGTTTGATGAAAATGTGTGCATTAGTTCTTGAGATAGAGCTACTGCGAAAATAGTGTAAATCCTGCAAAATGCAGCATAGCAGCGCCACCTGTTGGACGATTTAAACCAAAACGTAAACAGCATCCATTCGTGTCAAGGACTAACGGAATCTGAAGTTTTATAAAAATCCGTGCATTAGTTCTTGAGATAGAGCTTTTGCGGAAATCCTGCAAAATGCTACATTGCAGCGCCACCTGCAGGGCGATTTACACCAAAAACTAATCAGCACCAATCTATATCAGGGACTACCTGAATATAAATTTTTATTAAATTCTGTGCATTAGTTCTTGAGATAGAGCGCCCACAAAATGTGTGTCACATACAGACAGACAGACAGACGGACGGACTGACAGACAGACAGACTCACAGACAGACATTTTGTAAAAACATGTTTTTTGGAATCTCTGACCCATAAAACGTGTAAATCCGTCGAAAACTGGAATTCGAAAATTTTCATGAAACCAATACTTTCTTCTTGTAAAGATAGAAGAAAGTAATAAGCGGTAAATAGTAACAGGATATTTGAATTAAATTTTACTAAGGGAATGTCTAAGTTTTTGTTCTGCATAATTATTTACCAAAAATACTTCATAGTTGGCACTAGATGTGTCACAAACGCAGAGAAATACCTCGTGTTGCTGTTGAACTGGAACGTGATTCTGCAAAAGTTACTGTTTGCTGCGCCCTATCTAAAATGAAAGTTATTGAACCTTTATTCTTTGCAGAAAAGAGCATAAATGGTGACATATATTTAGATTTGTTGAAAATTTTCACTATCCCTGAGATCCAAAGCTTCCGCATTCTGTGCGCAATTGCCTCAAACAACAGTTCCCCAACAGATGGATTTTTCGTGGTGGTCCAAAACTATGGCCTTCTCGATCATCAGATTTAGACCCCTTGGATTTTTTCATGTGGGGTTACGTCAAAGATATTGTCTATAAGACTACTTGTCCTAATGAAGAGGAGGTCAAACGGCAAGTCACAACTGCTATTAATTCCATCACTACTCAGATAATGTCAAATACATGGAATGAAATCGAGTATCGCTTAGACATACTACGTGCCACCAAAGGATCGCATATTGAAATCTCTTAACTTTTGTAGTTATACACAACTTAGTGACTGCATTTTATTGCTACAGTTTTTATAATTATTTTTATTTCATTTTGTAAAGTGTTCAACAATTTTCGGACACCCTGTATAATAAGTGCATTTATAATAATTGTCGGGGTACGATTCTTAATTTAATTGGTCTTTCCTATGGATTTTTATTTTCAAAAGAAATACTTGGAAATAAATTAATCTCTTTTAACGTTCAATTACAGGAGTAAAATAGTTAATTGACAATGTGTTTTAAAATACCATTATCAGTAATAATTTACAATTTTGTTGTTGAAACTAGGGGGCTCGGCCCCCTACGAGCTACGCTCGCCAACCCCCGTCCACACACCGCAGACTCTAAATGCACGCTAATTTGATCGGCTTTAAAAAGATTTCGAAAGATTGAATTATAATTTAAAAAACAGTGGCGATCTCTCTATAAACGAATTTCTATTCATTTCTCTTTGATTGGGGAATTTTAACGCCAAATCCGCTGCGGTACTACTTGATTATCCTGTCGACCAATTTCGCCAAATTATATAAATCGCCAAACCACTTGCCAAATTATACAAATTGATATAATTTTTATTTTAAATAACGAAAGAACAAATAAATTAGTACAACATTAATAAAAACACAAATAAAACGTCGAAATAAAAATAACTTGATGACGTATACACGTGTAACAACATTTCAAAATAAGCTAATATAAAAGGAATTAAGTAAAGAGAGTCTTTGTCTCCTGGTATTTTTTAACAAAGCGAAAAGAAAGTTCTTTTAAATGAGACATTTTAAATTAATTCTCAAAATATCAAATAAATGTCTAGCGCAATTTCTAAATTTAAACTTTTTTGCAATATTATTTTGTATTCATTTTATGTAATAACTATAATGTGACGTAAATATGACGTAATTTCTCCTAAGACTTCTAACGCATGTTAATGAATTTATTATTTTACAATATCCTTTCTCTTTTAAAATTCACGTGTATACTTTTTATGACGTAATTTTTAATAAGTTCCTGCTTTTTATACGTAATTATTTAATTCTAATTTGAAAGTTTTTTTCCTGTTTATAATAGTCACGTGTAAATAAATTTTTAATTTGAAGCAAACATTATTGCTTGCGCTTTTTATACAGTTGGCAACAGTTTAAATTAGTACAATTTTCTGAAATCTGTAAAAAATATCTCTCGAAATGCTGAAAATTTGAATTTAAAATTGAAATAAAACCTGAAAAAATGAGTCAAAATAAAAAAATTAATGCAATCTGCACTCCGACAAATTCTAACGCATAAAATGATCTAAAAATGATTACACTGTCATGTATAGTTTTTGCTGCTATAAAACTTTTTTAGTGGAACGATTTTGTCCAACTTTAGCATTAAATATCTCTTAAAATAATTCTTCGATTTGAAAACTGTCTGCATCAGCGTGTTTATCAAACATTTCTGTATAAAACCACCGATTTTCATATTTTTGTATGCATTATTTTTGTTAATATTAACGAAGAAAGGCCTCCAGTCACAAAAAAATCAAAACCGGCGGCGGCGGCGGCGGTGACAGCGGTAGTTACTTCTTTTTAGAATAGAGAGATTATCCTTAAAATGTTGAGCGCAATGTTTATTTGCACATTCTATGTCATTTTTTTTCACATTAAAATGATATATTTTTGACAAACCAAGTATTAATAACTAGAGAACAGGAATTCTGCTTTTTCAAAATTTAGTGTCGCCCCGGCATTTCCATTACTTCATTTTCTTCTAATGGACTGATGACTTCTGTTATTATGAAACAGCCATTATAAATGAAGTGTTAGGTAAAGATGAAAGAGCAGCCGTAGAAAGTTAGAACTCTGAAAATAAGAGTTATAACTTTTTACGGCTGCTCTTTCATTTTCACCTACCGCTTCCTTTATAATGACTGTTTCATAATAATAGAAGCTACCAGTCCATCAGAAGAAAATAACTCGGTTAAGCGGGACTCTACTGCAGTACAAAACATATTTTAATTTTAAGACTTAAAGCATATGTTTTATTTTATGTAAAATGACGTCATTCGCATCCGTTTAAGAATTCCCCATTTACGATCTACTCTTAAATATCTGCAGTAAAGCATGCATAGCACATCACTATCGCGAGTAATGCACAAATGCAGCAAAAAAGATGCCGTCATTCAAGAAAATCGACAAAAAAAAATGGCTACCTAATGATTCATAGATACTTAAAATTAAAATATAGTTTATAATAGCTCCATTGTTTTAACAGAAATGATTCGTTTATTTTTTTCAAAATAGCACGTATTTTAATTACATTTTCTTTCGGCTGTTATGAGAAAATGGCAACAAAAATATATAATTACTATTTTAGAACTATTTTTCCTTTACTTTCTACAGAAATGGAGTGCTTCCGTTGCCAATATTAAGCAAATGGCTCTAAAAGCTACAAAAAAATTAATATTTCAAAAATAAATGGAGATACAGTTTTCAAACAAAATGCATTTAAAAGAACTTTTTTTTTCCCAGTACGACGGTATAAAAATCGAAAATGCACGATGCTTAGAAGTTTAAAATAGTGCTGTTTTTATAACAATTTTACCCCACCTGATCCTATCAAGATTGCTTGGGAACTAAATACCGAGGATCCTGCGTTAGGCTGATGACCTGGCCGGGACGTATGGGACGTACGTACCTCGGGGCCCAGGGTAAAAAAAAAAAAAAAAAAAAAAAAACAGGAATGGGTACTGTCGGCCAGTTCCTTCATGGATCGTACAGCCACAGAGTTTAATTAGTTTTAGATATTTAAAAACTGGTTAACATAAAAATATTTGTTAAACTTTTCAAGGACTATCCATTTTTAAATAATGTTCCGCGATGTGCTTCTTAACACTTTCCAACGAAGTTGAAAAGAGTTTATGCATTCGATTTTTCTATCCGTCTGTCCACATTCTAACTCCCGTAAATATACTCGGATTTTCATGCATTTGATAAACGTTATTTAGGGTCACCAAGGCATGTTTGGTATTGCATATGAAGTATGGGGGATTAATAGTTCATTTACACGGACACTCAAAAGAATTCCATTATATTATGGTATATGGGGAAAATTCATTTGCAGAGTATTTTAATGAGATTGCTCTATTTCAAATGTATTGAAACTGATATAAATCACCGAATATCACGGTTAGATGACTACGATAGAATAGGGCATTCATAGCATTTGTCGTTGATTTACAGGGACATACAAAATAAATCGGTTACAGTACTTCTAGTCTTTGAACAATAATTGCTGGAAATGCGTTTTAAAATTCACTATATGCCTTTTTAAGTTTAACAAATTTTTTTGCATGTTAATCGTTATATATAAATTCTATATCTCATATGCAGGGTTGCACAAAATAATTCACGTATCATTCTCCATATTAGAGGAAATTCATGAAGGAGAATTTTCAACTGAGATATATGTATTTCTTAACTGAACTAAATTTTGGCTTGCCTGTTGTTAATAGATACAAATCTATAGACCATATACAGGGCTGCTTAAAGATTCGGACAGTTTTCCGATTGTAGATGGGAACAGCTGAAATTGGGTCTTCAAATGTGTTCTGCGTATCCATAAGGTTGAATTAGACATAATATTTTAACTTTTTAAACGGTGCGGTTTTGTTACATTATTCCGAATATGTTGGAAAGTATTTCATAATCTATACTTGACTCGTGATTTTTTTTCTTGTTTTTATTAGTAGTTGATCAATTGATATCAATTTTATATGATATGAGAAAACTGTGTTGTTTTGAATATCCCGATTTTTAACGCTTTCCAACATAGTTGAAAAGTGTTTATGAGTTCGGTTTGTATGTCTATCTGCCTATCTCTCCGTGCTCTAACTCGCGTAAATAACTCAGATTGCCATGCAATTGATATATGTTAATGAGGTTTACTATGGGATGTTCGATATTGAAAATGAAGCGCTTAGTGTTTATAGTTCATTTACAGGAACACTCAAAAGAATTCCGTTAAAATACGATGCATATGGGGGGAATCGTTTGCGGTGTATTTTAATTATGTTGCATTATTTCAAACATATTAAAAATTTATATCAATCACTGAGGTGCATTACAAGAGCCTTACTATAGAATATGGAGTTCATATAAACGGTGAAGTTTTGTTATAGTATTCTGGAAGTGTTGGAAAGTGTTTCATAATCTATGCTTGATGCATGATTTCTTGCTCTTGTCAATTTATCATTCCGATTTTTTCCACTTTTACCTATTCTGAACCTGGCAACACTACTGAACTGGCATTTTATATTAATATTGTACATATGAAATAATTTAACAGTTCGCGATTTTGAAGAAATTTAAAACTAATATTTTTTTTATAATCTATAATTTATTTTTTATGCATTCAAACAACATTTTCAAGATTTATTTAAAATTCAATTTTATTTCTTTTAGTACAGTCCGTATGTCTTACTCGATGACTCAAGGGGAGAAGTGAGCCTCAAAGAATGTGTTTTCAAGCAAATAATTGATTTTCTGAGTAACAGGCTCAATTTCAAGTAAGTCCAAATTATAGCAGTGTTGTTCTCTGAAAAAAAAAAAAAAAAAAAAAAAAAAAAAAATCCCAGCTCAACAACACGAAACTTTTTGACAGGTAACAATTTTAAGTGTAAAAACACATGCACTGTAAAAAAAAAAAAAAAAAAAAAAAAAAAAAATCTGTATTTTACAGCAAAAGGTGCTGGCAACCCTGACTGCCAACACAGTTGCTGTAAAATTTAAAAGCTGCTGTCTTGCTGTCTTTAAGAGCTCTGTGAAATGTCTCATGTCTGGGGAAAGTAGCGTTGCTATTGGCTGCTGTGACAGAAATAATTCGATTTTTACTTTACTTTTTGCTTGAATTCGCTTTCACCGCATCGGTGATTGAAAAATTACAACATAAAGTGTAAGAAAAATCACTGTGGCTTACAACAAAGGGCGCTGACAACCTGGCTGCCAACAAAGTTGCTGTAAAATTCTTTAAGAGAGTTGTACAATTTCTCAAGTCTGGGGAAAGTCGCGTTGCTATTGGTTGCGTGATGCACGTGACAGAAATTCGATTTCACGGCATCGGCGCTTTAAAAATTACAGCATAAGGCGCAGGAAAAATCACAACATTTTTTTTTACAGTGTGCATTTGCAGTTATGGCTATTGTAGAGATATATAAAAGAATATCGTTTTTTAGTTTTCGGCAAATATATTACAACTTGAGATATAACCAATTTGTTATTGATAACGACAGACTGCCAAGTTTTAAAAGTCGGCTTAAAACCCTTTTTTCCTGGAAGTGCCATTATCAAAACTGGAAAAGCTATTTGATATCCTTGTACCTAAACAAGAGTTCTTGTAAATTTCGTCCATTTGAGAATAGAAAGAAATTCCGAATGTGTCCAAAAGCAGCGAGTTTGGATTTGAAAACAACCTTCAACAACATGTAATTCTGTTCCTAAATTCTGTCATTGTTAGACTCGATTTGAATTATTTGGGAGATATTGGTGACTGATATATATATATATATATATATATATATATATATATATATATATAAAACATTATTAAACTTTTTTAAAATCCAGTTGTAAATATGTGTATCTTTTGGCTGTCCCAAATGACATTTTCTTGGCGACTTTTTCTGTAGGAGATACCCAAACTATTTAGTTTACTCGTAAAATTAAATTTAAGATCAATTTTACAATTAATTCATTGATAATATTAATTTTTAAACGAACATTCATTTTAAATATTTTACTTAATTGTCTTTTGAATATTCTAGTTCACAATTTTCTGGTAACCGTTTTGGAAGTAAAATTGTCGTTTTTATAAATATAGTATTTATCTTTCTCATGCTTTATTTTAACTAATAAAAGTTTTATATATAAAATATTTATATATATATATATATTATATTCTTATTTCCATTTTATAAAACTGCTTTGAATATATTTTTTTATTTAAATCTTTTTATTCTGTTATTGTATTTTGCTTGCGTAATTGTTCGATAACAACATTGACAATTTCATGAATTTTTATAAACGGCTACTCTGTCTCTACAAGAACCAAAAAAAAAAAAAAAAAAAAAAAAAAAAAAGGTAAACTGCGCAGACATAAAATTTTCTTATTGAATAGTTTTTCCGTGCATATAATTATGCAAAAATCCGCAAAATCAAGATCGAAGAGAAAAAGATATCTCTGCTTTCTTTAGAACTTAATATTTTGTGCATAACTTGCTACCGCTTCCTATACAGCAACCAGTAATAATGTGCTGTCATATTTAGAAATCCCTTATCCCTAACAAATGCCTTGTTATTATGACAATATGACAAGCACCAATTACAAATTTTTATGTGCTTATGATAAAATTTACAATTTATTAATCAGACCAAAGAAATATATATATGAGGCATTCTCACATAATGTTAACTTTCAGGAGTAAAAATCTGGTGAAATTAAACTTAATAAAATAAAATTTTAAACTTATAGAACAATGCCTTAATGATTCAAAATAAAGAAAAAATAGTCAGCAGCGATGATTTTTAATAATATTTCATTTAACTGAAGAACAAAATTAAACTTACGAGTTTAATTTTCCTTACCATCCCCTTGACATTTTATCTCTCTAACATTTTTTTTTCTAAATTTTTACTTAATGAATTCGCATAGTACCTATAGAACATTTAAATAAGAAATAATACAATGTAGTACTTTTAGTACAAAATATTGGTATAACATTATCTTAAAGGCTGAAACTTAGCAGTTTATATTATTTTATGCTGAATTACTTTATTTTATTGTTATTTACTTGTAACACACATGTTCCAGACATGCTAATTTATTATATATACCTACCAGGGTTCCAAAAAAAATTGTTATTTAAAATCTTTTAGTAAGAACTTCACGATTGCAAACAGAAATATAAGAGTAGGGACGGTAAGAATATCACTGGGACAGTAACGCCCTGCAGCCAGTAATTATAATTAAATGTTTAAAACACTGTTTCTCCAACTGTTGGTCACGAACATATAAAGAGAAGCTGCAGTTAATCCGAAAAAATAAAATGTTTATGTACAAGAAGTATCAGTTATTAAATAATAATAATCAAATGTTACATAAATAGTATTGATGCCAATGTAGTCTGATAAGTAAACGTAAGCATGTATTAATACACGGCTGCATTTATTTATAGCTTGAAAGCTTTTCTAGATATGGATTTACATTTGAAACTCACAGAAGTAAATTATTTTCAACTTGCTGGACAGATAATTACACTTGTTATCTCATATTTAATTTCTACCCAAAATTGTTAATTAATACCAGTTATCCAAGCAACCTCATAGTAATTGGTATATAAGTTTATATACCTTAAAATTATTTAAATGAAATAAGTGATCGTAATTAATAAAATTCTAGTAGAAGAGCTATGCGAATAATTATTTTAAAATTAAATTAAAATTCGCGTAAAATTGTAATTATCAAATTAATTAATTACAAATAAAAATTAAAAGGTTGCGTTGTGAATTATTTAGGTGATCTCTTCCACTTATGAATTAAACTCAATTTAAGCTGTAAAATAAAATGATTGCTATATGTTTCCCAGCACAACTAATTTAGTTTTTGATGCTACTATTGAAGAAAATGCTTTCCACACAGGTAAGAAATAAAAAATATATAGGATCATTGTTTTCAAAGAATCCATTACTAAGATTTCCTTAAAACAATGTAATAAAACATGATATTTACTTTTTTTATGAATGCTTAGAGGGTTTTAATACATAAAAGTTTCAAGAACGATGATTTATAACAAAATACATGTGAGCCATTCTCCGATAATTTTAACTTTCATGAATAAGAAACATGTGAAATTCAACTAAAAAAAACCCCAGCATTTTTAAACTTCCAGTTTTATACTTTCATGTTTTTGTAGCTACAATTAGAAAATGTTCTTATTGTGCATTAATGTTTAATATTGTACTATCCCAGTGAGATCCTTGCTATCCATTTAATAGTGAAATAGTACAGGGATGGTAAGGAAGGGACGGTAAAGATGGGACAGTAAGGAAAATTACCACCTATTTTTAGTCAAATCATGTTAAGACCAAGTGATAGCCACAATGTTCATTGATATTTAGCAGTTGTTATATATATTGGATTAACATCTTCAGTTCCGAAGCTAAATTAATAATACAAATGCTTATTCATTATATTTTTCAAAACCAAATGACATCTTAAATAACAGAAAAAATATCTTTTCTGAAATTGATCCTTCAGGCTCTTAGTAATTTAGGTTCAAAAATATGGATCTAAAACTACAAACCCCTTAAAAACATCAATTTAATAACCATTAACCTAAATTAATGCAATCACAAATTTAAGAGCTTTAAACAAGTAAATAATCTACAAATCTTTAAAAAATTTTATTGAAAAAGATTTAAGTTAAATACTTATGAAATTTTCTCACTTTCTTGGTCATACTGTCTTTGGGGCATTTTTAGACATTTTGCAAACTCAGATGAAAATAACATTTATTTTATGTGGGAATCAGCTTAGATGCTGCCATTTATTCGTTTGATTTGAATGCAAAAAACATTCAGCCATTAAGAAGTGATCTGAAAATGTAAAAAAATCGAACATTTTAGTTTTTATAAGAAAAAGAACGGAGGTCCCCGTATGGGAACCCAGGGACCGAAGAGGTAAAAAAAATAATAATTAATTTACCTCGAAAAGTGCAGGAATAAACCTTGGGGATGGCAAGACTGTCAATAAAGCCACAATGCTTGAAATTGATATTTAAATGCTGATTTAAATTCTGAAGTAAATTTCCTGTCAAATAATTACAGCCATTTTTCTCTAACATACTTCTTCATTATAAAAAAGTTGAAAAAATTCTTTGGCTGTATCTGGTATGATTTACTGTATAATTTTAGCCAGACAGACGGTAAGGAATCTAAAATCCAGGGACAGAGTTAAAAAAAATAATAACAACTGTAAAAATGTGTGCAGGTTAATTTTTTGCTACAAATTTCTATAAAACAATAGTCTCAGTTTCGGAAAAAAATTACGTTGAGTTACTTTTATTGAAACAATTTTATGTAGACAGCTCCAAACTTAAAAATCAGCATCAGGAACACGGGACGGTAAGGAATTTCATGGTTCATTTTAATCCCAACGTCATCCAAAACTTATTTATCTCGTTGATATTGTTTTATAATCATGCAATGGCATATTTTCCAATATAACAAATAAAAAATTTCCACGAATATGTACTAAAATAAAAATATTATTCTGGGGCTAAAAAGTCAAAATTATGTGAGAATGCCTCATATATACTATATTACCGGGTGTCATATAAAGGATTGACTGATTTCAAAATTCAATAACTCGTAAACGTTTGACAGATATTTAAAAAAATCTTGCAGGAGCGTTATGTATGATGTCAGAAGTTTTTTACCATGATTCTCGAATTTAGTTCGAGTTACAAACAACAGATGGCACTGCGAGCCATATGCGCTAAATCCAGGCCCGATTTTCGGTACTTCGGGATCCACTCAATACATTTTAATCTCTTTTTTTGGCGTGGAAGAAAAGAAAAAAAAAATCAAGCTTGAATTTAGCGCCTATTGCTCGCAGCGCCATCCATTGTTTGTAATTCGAACTAAATTCGAGAATCACGGTAAAAAACTCCTGACATCATACATAACCCTCCTGCAAGATTTTTTTAAATATCTGTCACCGTTTGCGAGTTATTGAATTTTAAAGTCAGTCAGTCCTTTTTAGGACACCCGGTATATGTCGATTTTTTTTAACTGCTGATTTTTTCCCCAAATCAGCATAAAAAAAATACATAAGAAGTGCCTTTCACTTTGAAGCGAAAAACATTCAATGCAAACTTCTGTAACCAGCAAGGTTCGGATGTTGATAAAATTTGCAATCGTTTCTTTTACGTTCGTTTACTTTCTTTTTTTTTCTCTTTTGGAAGATGTTTTTGGAGAATTTGTTGCATTTTCAGAACAATTATGTGAGTGTTCTCTACAATCTACGGTTTTTTTGTATCGCGCTACTCACTGTATTATATTTTTCAAAATGTAGACCGCTACAAGCTACCTGAAAAGAAGCGACTACTGTAGTTTTGCTACTTGTAGCGCGCTACTATCGACTACTGTTCACAACCACCATATGACGCTTGTAAGTAGTGTTGCTAGGTGTCCCGCGTAAATAAGGGCTCCAAATACTTTCGACACCAGTATTGTAAAGTAATTTTCATCTCCTTATAGGGGAGAGTAGCCGAATTTAGACCATTTCACTTATTTTCAGGTGTAACTCACTTAATTTTTGGAATATTTGCAAAAGATCATTACACAGAGTCAATCAATTAATCTACTAACTAAATAAATATTTAGATCAATTTCCTTTTCAAAATCTTAAATTTTATTTTAATTTGAAAAATTTGTCAAAAATGGTCCAAATTCAGCAACTGGTCGCCTAAGTTGGACCCCCAGTCTCCTAAATTGGACCAAATAATATCAGGTTGTTTTAATGACTAGAGGATATAACTAATTTTATTAAAAGCAAAGTTTGCGATTAATGAAACAATCAAACAAAATAACAGCTATGAAATATAATGAAATCAGATATCTGAAAATAAGAATAATTGTTTTAAATCAAATTGTATTCAAAATATAAATCAAAGTTATCAGTAATTAGGAATAGAAATTATGGAACTAATTGTCAGTTACTTGAATAGCATGTAAGGAGTGATGAAAAGCTTATACATTAATTTTGTTTATTGTTTTTGTTTTCCAGCGCACACAACATGGAACCGTATATGCCAATCTGAACACTGAATCATTTCTGCTATTTTATTTTTCTTACAAATTAGGCAAAACCAATCATCACTGTCTAGAATTATCAGACTTTTTTTTCAACAGAAGTTTTCTTTATATTATGTTTGTAGTTCTTCTCTTCCATCATTTTCTGGCTAATTGCATTACGCTTATTTTTTAAAACTCGATGCTCCAATTGCATTTGTGCTGTGAAAGCTTCCTTTTTGTCTTTTTTTTTTTTTTTTTTTTTTTTTTTTTTTTTCATTTCAAGGTTTAGTTTATATGGCGAGGACGAAAACACAACTGTTTTTTGGCTCCTTCTGTACTTTGATTTAACTGAATTTAGCAAGTGAAATAACATTTCTAATGATTTTTTGCTTTTGGGGAGGATTTGTAGCTGCAGCCTTGTTGCAGGTCAATTTCTTCACAACTTACTGTCAGCTTTTCGTTTCCTATATCTTTAACAGCTTTTGCTGTCATGGGTGTTTTTCTTCCAGACAGTTTGTCTATGTCTTTTTCAACATTTTCATCAAGGTTTGAGATTTTATGCGTTTTAATGGCAAAAAAGTATAATTCCACCCTCCAGAACTGTAAAAAGTCTTCCATCACAAATGTCCTTCAGGAGGAAAATGTTTGAATTCAACTCTGTAAATCAAATATGCCGTAGGAATAAAGAATTCAAAGAAAATAAATACAATTACATACAAGATAAAAGATATTGCAAACAAAATTTATTCCATAGACATGTAAAAATATTTTTATGTTTATATAGACCTAAACTGTATGAAAAAAAATAATCCAGATATACAAAAAAAAAAAAAAAACTTGCATGGAGATAGTAATCCATTATGAAATATAAAAAAAAAAATAGTGTACAAAGCTTACCATCCTCGAAATTCATTACTTTTCAAATTTATGATCGCACATCTGGTCCAATTTAAGCAACTTAAATTGGCCCAATTACGGCAACTGCGCCATTTTTTAAAACAGTTAATTTCAAGACTAAGAACAAAAATGAAATCAAACAAATCCGGGTGAAAAATATGCGCAATAAACAAATGAATTCACATATGCATATGAAAACATAACAACTTACCTTAGTTATAAAATATTCACTTACGTTTAGTAGGAAAAAATTAGATCAAAACAGCTACCTTTAAGTTTTTTAAATTGTCTGAAAACAGCATGTGGTAGGCGGCTGTTTCTTCTAATCATGAGTGACGTCATTCTGATGAGTAGGATTTCAGCGGTAGATGTAGTCTCTTCCTGTAATTAACGGCAGAATGGCAACGGTCTAATTAAAGCGGCGGTCCAAATATGGCTACTCTCCCCTATAGGGGCAGAATTGTCTATGCGATTAAAGATGGCGAAATAAACTATAACAGATTAGAGGTGTCCAGAACATTTGGGAGCCGTGATTTTCGCGGGACACCTAGCAACACAACTTGTAATCTAAAGGGGTAAAAGAAATAGTCTTATGAACTATTAAGGCAGTGTTGCCAGATTGGTGACTTTTTTAATTCAGATTATTTGAATGTCACCACTTTTTTAAAATAGTATAATTCGCCTTATTTTTCATAATTTTTAATCTATTTTTTAATATGCCGAATATTTCTATTTCAAAAAAGCGGTGACAATCAACAATCTGGGGACAAAAAAGCCCCCAATCTGGCAACACTGTATTGAGGGCTTTCCTTCATTTTCATAAAAATGCTTATAAAAATAATCTTAATGTAAATTTTCTTTCCCTGTTTCTTTCTAAAATACGCTCCATACCCCTTTATTTCATGTTACATTTTAAAATACAATTCTGTTTCAAATATTTTTTTCAACAACATATTTAAGTTGTTTTTGGGAAACGGAAAAATACGTCCAAACCGCTCGGAGGGTTAAAACTAAATTCTAAAAAACACTAAATGTTGAAGTTGACTTAGAACTGTACTTTAGCAAAATGACACAAATGTTCAAGAAACATGTACAGATAAAATATATACTCATAGTATAAATAAAAAAACCTCTACTTGTAAAGCTTATATTAAATATAGAATAAAAGTTATGTTTATTTGCATCTAATCGTTGTTTTTTTTCCTCTTTGTTTTTCATCGGAGGACCTCAAGTGCACCCAGTTCTTCAAGATTTACGCAAGTTTCAAAAGTTTGAGAACCACTGACTTAGAGTAACTGTCGAAAATTTTATGCCACTAATATCTAAAATCTTTAAAATAATCAACACAATAATTTTCAAAATCACTTTTAAATAAAAAAAAAAAGTATAAATCTGCGTTTTTCTTTCATTAGTTCTTATACCATTCAACTCAAAAACCGCACTGTAAAAATTTTATGGAGTAATTTAACCTATATAATGGTGTAATTTAAACTGATACAATTGGTGTAATATTACACATTAATGTAACATAACACTAGTTATATCAGTTAAATTACTCCATAAAATGGAAGCAGCAAGACTGCCACCAATGTTATGGAGTAGCGTTACATAATTTTTTTTCCAGTGCAATGTGAAATTTCTGTGTTCTTTTACAGGTATAAACTTGTTAGAGCCATAGATGATGAATGGGGTAGTAAAGTGGGACCTGGAGAATGGGACGGAGCCATAGGAATGATTCTTCGAGGAGTAAGAAATTTCTTCCACTTTGAAATAATTGCGGGTTCTGTGAACCCTAGACCATTAAGGCTAATGTCAGACGAACGTCTTTTTGCACGCTTTTTTCCCTACATATCATCCCTATACAATGCCAGGAAAAAAAGCGTGCAAAAAGACGTTCGTCTGACATTAGCCTAAGCATTCGTTTAACAGTTTACCGTAGAAGGTCTCGTTCCCCATCTATGAATTACAAAATTATCATATCAGGAGAGATTCAATGATAAGAGACATAAAAAAATTCGCAATTGAAGAAAAAGAAATTGGAACTGCGTTTTATTAGCATTTTTATTGTTAAAACCTGCAGTATTCAGGCTGATGCGAGTATCTCTCTATTCTAAAAAAAAGTAACTACCGCTGTCACCGCCGCCGGTTTTGAATTTTTTGTGACCGGAGGTATTTCTTCGTTAATATTATGAAAAATAATGCATACAAAAATATGAAAATCGGTGGTTTTATACAGAAATGTTTGATAAACACGCTGATGCAGACAGTTTTCAAATCGAAGAATTATTTTAAGAGATATTTAATGCTAAAGTTGGACAAAATCGTTCCACTAAAAAAGTTTTATAGCAGCAAAAACTATACATGGCAGTGTAATCATTTTTAGATCATTTTATGCGTTAGAATTTGCCGGAGTGCAGATTGCATTAATTTTTTTTATTTTGACTCATTTTTTGAGGTTTTATTTCTATTTTAAATTCAAATTTTCAGCATTTCTAGAGATATTTTTTACATTATTTTAGAAAATGGTATTAATTTATACTGTTGCGATATGTATAAACAGCGCAAACAATAACGTTTGCTTCAAATTAAAAATTTATTTACACGTGACTATTATAAACAGAAAAAATCATTTGGAATTAGAATTAAATAATTATGTACAAAAAGCAGGAACTTATTAAAAATTACGTCATAAAAAGTATACACGTGAATTTTAAAAGAGAAAGGATATTGTAAAATAATAAATTCATTAACATGCGTTAGAAGTCTTAAATAGGAGAAATTACGTCATATTTACGTCACATTATAGTTATTACATAAAATGAACACAAAATAATATTCCAAAACAGTTTAAATTTAGAAATTGCGCTAGACATTTATTTGATATTTTGAGAGGATCTTTTCAACTATTTTTGTTAGGAAAGCGCAAATAATATTTCATTTCTAACAAAAGTATTTTCACGTGAATATTTAAAAGAGAAAGAATAGCTTGGTAAAAATTATGTCAGATTAAAAACGATTAATTTAAAATGTCTTATTTAAAAGAACTTTCTTTTCGCTTTGTTAAAAAATACCAGGAGACAAAGACTCTGTTTACTTAATTTCTTTTATATTAGCTTATTTTGAAATGTTGTTATACGTGTTTACGTCATCAAGTTACTTTTATTTCGACGTTTTATTTGTATTTTTATTAATGTTGTACTAATTTATTTGTTCTTTCGTTATTTAAAATAAAAATTATGTCAATTTGTATAATTTGGCGAGTGGTTTGGCGATTTATATAATTTGTCGAAATTGGTCGACGGGATAATCAAGTAGTACCGCGGCGGATTTGGCGTTAAAATTCCCCAATCAAAGAGAAATGAATAGAAATTCGTTTATAGGGAGATCGCCACTGTTTTTTAAATTATAATTCAATCTTTCGAAATCTTTTTAAAGCCGATCAAATTAGCGTGCATTTAGAGTCTGCGGTGTCTGGACGGGGGTTGCCGAGCGTAGCTCGTAGGGGGCCGAGCCCCCTAGTAACTGTATAAATAACGTAAATAATTAACCCCTTGCGTTCTAGCGCTGTTAGCGCATGTATGTCACTAGCCACCAGTGTTGTTGCATCTGGCAGATTTATTATTTTTTTTAGAAATTTTGAATTCATACCACAAAAATTTAATTGGTATTTTTTTAATTTTTATTTAGTCAATATCATCCATTCTATAACACAAATATAGAGTTAAAACTTTCTGGTGAGAATTCGGAATGTCTAATTAAAAAATCATCCAGATATACGTCATTGTCGGAAATTACTACAATAGCATGACGTACGCTGTGTACATCATAAAGCACAAGAGGTTAAAATTCATATAAAAAGCACAAATAAATGTACTAAAATTACTTCCAGGTGCATATATATAATATAAAATTATTTAAAACTAGCAGGAATGACCGAGCTAAGCTCGGTCAAAATTAGCTTTGTGTTTATCTCGATATATTATTTCCACTGAATAATTCTTGCTGTTTTAGATGCAATTAGTTTGACCCTGAGACATATTGACCCAAAATAACCCACTAATCGAATTTTTTCGAACATGCGACCTAACACAATGCTATTCTCGAGCCTGAAAACGGTGGAATACAAAATTTACTGAAAATCGTTAGTCATTTTCTAGATAAAATAAGTTTAACCACGTTGATTCAAAAACCAACTAACCGAAATTTATCGAACCTGTGAGCTATTTCAATGGTCTTTTTGTACTGTGAAACGGTATAACAAAAAATATTGTCAAAATTGTTTGAACCTTTTTGAGATGCCGTTAGCTTGACCCCGACCCATTATCACCAAAATGATCCACTAATAGAATTTTCTTGAGCATGCGAGCCAGCCCAATGGTTTTATCTTGTACAGAAACGGTGTAGTACCAAGATTTATCAAAATATTTTTATCCGTTTTGCAGATACAGTTAGCTTGATCCTGATCCATTAGGGCACAAAATGACCCATTTATTGAATTTTCTTGAACATGTGACTTAACCCAATTCTCTTCTCACCCCCAGAAACAGTATAGAAATCAAATTTGGTCAAATTGTTTTGAGCATGTTTTAGATTGAATTAGCTTGACCCTGGTCCATTGTAACCCAAAATGACCCACTAATAGAATTTTGTCGAACATGTGACTTATCCCAATGGTCATCTCATAACCAGGAATGGCCGTATATTAAGACATTTTGTGAAAATGTCTTGAGCCGTTTTTTAGATATAATTAGCTTGACCGTGACCCATAATGACCACTAATCGAATTTTCTCGAACACGTAACCCATCCCAATGGTCTTTTCGTGGCCGAAACGATAGATTACAGAATTTCGTCAAAATCGTAGAACCGTTATTTAGATAAACTTACGGTGACCCAAAAATGACCCACTAATCAAATTTTCTTGAACACGTTACCCATCCCAATGGTCTTTTCGTGCCCGAAATGGTTAGATACAAAATTTAGTCAAAATCGATTCAGCCGTTCTCTAAATATAATTAGCTTGACCCTGACCCAAAATGACCCACTAATCGAATTTTCTCGAACATGTGACTCAGCCCAATGGTCTTCTCGTAATCCAAAACTGTAGAATATAGAGTTTAGTGAAAATCGTTAGAGCCGTTTTTTAGATAAAAATAGCTTGACCCACAGTGACCCAAAAATGACCCACTAATCGAATTTTCTCGAACTCGTGACCCATCCTACTGGTCTTTTCGTACCCGCAAATGGTTAGATACAAAATTTAGTCAAAATCGATTGAGCCGTTCTTTAGATATAATTAGCTTGACCTTGACCCATTATGACCCACTAATCGAATTTTCTCGAACACGAGACCCATCGCAATGGTCTTTTTGTGCCCGAAAACGGTAGGGTGCAAAATTTAATCAAAATCGTTAGAACCGTTTTCAAGATAAAATTTACACACACACACACAATTTTTGCTCGCATTATAGTATAAGATACATTAAAAATATGTTAAAAACACATTAAAATCCATTAAAAATGCAAAATATTTATTAATAATTTTTAATGGTTTTTAGCGTATTTTTTAAGATATTTTTAATGTATTTTAGATAATTTTATATTATATGCATGTACCTGCAAGTAGTTTTAGTACATTTATTTGTGATTTTTCACATTAATTTTAATTATTTAACTCAAGGTGAATTTAGCTCTGGAATTTGAACTTTCATTTATTGAATAAAGTAGATATCAAATATTTTTCTTTTAATAATACAATTTGCGACTCAAGTGATTTATGAAATTAGTTTAAGTTAAATTAATTAATTTTTAAGATCTGGGTTTCATAAAATGTTTAAATGTTTTGCTTAAAATTAAGCTTGATTCACAATTTAAATTATATTTTATTAGACTAGGGGGCTCTGCCCCCTTAGAGCTACGCTCGCCAACCCCCGTTCAGGCACACCAAAAAAAAAAAAAAAAAAAAAAAAAAAAAAAAAATCTCTCTGTAAACGGGTTTTCATTCGTTTTCCTTGGATTGGGGATTTTTAAGGCCAAATCTGCTGCTGTTAAGAGATACGATGGCTTTTTTCGTGTTTAAAAATTAGTTAAACTGGTACTTCTTAGTTATCCCGTCGACCAATTTCGCCAATTTATATAAATCGCCAAACCACTCGCCAAATTATACACATTGACATAATTTTTATTTTAAATAACGAAAGAACAAATAAATTAGTAAAACATTAATAAAAATACAAAAAAAACGTCGAATTAATGGTTTTATTGGCCATTATTGGCATTTAATCTTGCAATTAATTAATTAATGGCAACCATTATTGGTATTTAATCTTACAATTTGGCTACAGTAATTTGGTCGACGGGATAACTAAGAAGTACCGTTAAACATTTGAAAATAAGCTAATGTAAAATGAATTAAGTAAACAGTGTCATTGTCTCCCGGTATTTTTTAACAGCGCTATAAGATAGTTCTTTTAAATAATTCATTTTAAATGTATCATTTCAAATCTGACGTGATTTACACCAAAGTTTTATTTCTCTTATTAATATTCACGTGAAAATACTTTTGTTGTTAGAAGGAAATATTATTTGCGCTGTCTTCAAATTCACGATAATAGTTGAAAAGATTATCTCAAAATATCTCGCGCAAATATATTTTTCAATTTAAACTGTTTTGCTATATTTTTTGCCATTTTAAATATGACGTAATTTCCTCAAATTACAAGTTTTAACGCATAATGATGATTTTTTTTTATTTTAAGATTTCGTTTCTCTTTTTAAATTCAAGTGTAAATATGGTTCGGCACAGATGTTATTGGCGCCATTTTTTTCTGACGCCAATTTCATATACGCCACGGGTACTTAACTGGCACTAAAGTGTCGTTATTTTGCTTGATATGGTAACCCGGATGTTGTTGTTTATGCTATTGATGTTTTCGCCAAATTGGCGTCGGAAAAAAATTGCGTCAAATTGGTATATGACATCTGTGACTATGTTTCTTATGACGTAATTTTCCTGCTTTTAACATGTAATCATTTAATTCTAATTTAATTTTTTTTTTCTGTTTGTAATAGTCACGTGTAAATAAATTTTTAATTTGAAGTAAACATTATTGTTTGCGCTGTTTATACAACTGGCAACAGTTTAAATTAATAACTTTTTCTGAAATTTGTAAAACATATCACCCCGAAATGCTGAAAATTTGAATTTAAAATTGAAATAAAACCTCAACTAGTTGGATGTGCCAATCCCAAAACTTTCTTCTATCTTATACATCTTAATATTTCAAAACCTAGTTACACATGTTAATACTTCAATATTATTAGTTCAATACTATACCAACTTTGATTTTCATCTTAAATTTATGCTCAAGTCAATTAAACGGACTAAAAACGAGTTAATCTATATCATGATATTTGTTAAAATTATTAATTTTTCCTTATTCTGTCGTTATCAGCTGTTTGCGAATAGCCGGCATAGCAGGAAGCGAGTTCCCGCCGCTGCATGAGTCGCCGATGCACAATAGAACTACGAAAAATCAAGAAAAGTATACAAAAATCGCTAGCACGGAGCCCCTTTACCGCGCAATATTTCCAAATTCAAGGAGAACCTGTTGGCCAAAGCCAAAAACAAGCACAAACATTTTGGTTCAATTGTATGCATAATTTTATACGCTGTTCGATGGTACAATAATGAAAATGGCACAGAGATCGGAATTATAGCGCCCCCTTCTTTCGGAATTTTTTCAAGTTCAGGGAGGACTTGTTTGCCATAGCCAGAAACATGCACAAAAAATTTGGTTCAATTATATGGATAACTTCATACACTTTTCGATGGTACAATAATGAAAATGGTACAGACATCGCAATTATAGTGCCCCCTTCCGGCAGAATTTTTCCAAATTCAGGGAGGACCTTCGTGACATGACCAAAAATAAACATATAAAATTTGGTTCAATTCTATGCATAACTTCATAGACTTTTCGGTGGTACAATATTCAAAATGGCACAAAAATTGTACAAAAATTGCTATTACAGCGCCCTCTACGAGCGATTTTTTTACAAATTAAGGGAGGACCTCCTTGCCATAGCCAAGAACTTAAAATTTTTTTTTTGGTTCAATTCTATGCATAACTTCATACACTTTTCGATGGTGCAATATTCAAAATCGCACAAAATCGCTATTACAGCGCCCCCTAACGGCGAATTTTTAGCAAATTCATGGAGGACCTGCTTGCCATATCCAAAAACTTAAAATAAAAATTTGGTTTAATTCTATGCATAACTTCATACACTTTTGGACGGTACAATATTCAAAATCGCACAAAAATCGCTATTACAACGCCCTCTACCGGCGAATTTTTTCCAAATTCAGGGAGGACCTGCTTGCCATAGCCAAAAACTTAAAATAAAAATTTGGTTTAATTCTAGGCATAACTTCATACACTTTTGGACGGTACAATATTCAGAATCGCACGAAAATCGCTATTACAGCGCCCCCTACCGGCGAATTTTTTCCAAATTCAGGGAGGGCCTGCTTGCCATAGCCAAAAACTTAAAATAAAAATTTGGTTTAATTCTAGGCATAACTTCATACACTTTTGGACGGTACAATATTCAAAATCGCACGAAAATCGCTATTACAGCGCCCCCTACCGGCGAATTTTTTCCAAATTCAGGGAGGACCTGCTTGTCATATCCAAAAACTTAAACTAAAAATTTGGTTCAATTCTATGCATAACTCCATATACTTTTGGATGGTACAATATTCAAAATCGCACAAAAATTGTTATATCAGTGCCCCCTACCGGCGAATTTTTTCCAAATTCCGGGAGGACCTGCTTGCCATTGCCTAAAACTTATAATAAAATTTTGATTTAATTCTATACATAACTTCATACACTTTTCGATGGTGCAATATTCAAAATCGCACAAAAATCGCTATTACAGCGCCACCTAACGGCGAATTTTTAGCAAATTCATGGAGGACCTGCTTGCTATATCCAAAAACTTAAAATAAAAATTTGGTTTAATTCTATGCATTACTTCATACACTTTTGGACGGTACAATATTCAAAATCGCACAAAAATCGCTATTACAACGCCCTCTACCGGCGAATTTTTTCCAAATTCAGGGAGGACCTGCTTGCCATAGCCAAAAACTTAAAATAAAAATTTGGTTTAATTCTATGCATAACTTCATACACTTTTGGACGGTACAATATTCAAAATCGCTATTACAGCGCCCCCTACCGGCGAATTTTTTCCAAATTCAGGGAGGGCCTGCTTGCCATAGCCAAAAACTTAAAATAAAAATTTGGTTCAATTCTATGCATAACTTCATACACTTTTGGACGGTACAATATTCAAAATCGCACAAAAATCGCTATTACAGCGCCCCCTACCGGCGAATTTTTTCCAAATTCAGGGAGGGCCTGCTTGCCATAGCCAAAAACTTAAAATAAAAATTTGGTTCAATTCTATGCATAACTTCATACACTTTTCGATGGTACAATATTCAAAATCGCACAAAAAACGCATTTACAGCGCCCCCTACCGGCGATTTTTTTCCAAATTCAGGGAGGACCTTCTTGTCATATCCAAAAACTTAAACTAAAAATTTGGTTCAATTCTATGCATAACTCCATATACTTTTGGATGGTACAATATTCAAAATCGCACAAAAATTGTTATATCAGTGCCCCCTACCGGTGAATTTTTTCCAAATTCCGGGAGGACCTGCTTGCCATTGCCTAAAACTTATAATAAAATTTTGGTTTAATTCTATACATAACTTCATACACTTTTTGATGGTACAATGGCGACAGACAGACGGACAGACGGACGGACGGACAGACAGACGGACACACAGACAGACAGACATTTTCTATAAACATGTTTTTTGGAATCTCTGACCCCTAAAACATGCAAATCCGTCGAAAACCGGAAGTCGAAAAAAATTTCGATTACAATACTTTCTTCTATTGAAGATAGAAGAAAGTAAAAAATGAGTCAAATAAGAAAAATAAATGCAATCTCCACACCGGAAACTTATAACGTATAAAATGTTTTAAAAATGATTAAATTCTCATGTATAGTTTTTGCTCCAATAAAACTTTTTTAATGGAACGATTTTGTCCAACTTTAGCATTAAATATATCTTAAAATAATTCTTCGATTTGAAAACTGTTTGCATCAGCCTGTTTATCAAACATTTCTCTATAATACCACCGATTTTCATATTTTTGTATGCAACAGTTTTTTTAATATTAACGATGAAAGGCATGCTTTCATGAAAGGAATGCTTAAGCATTCAAATTGGATGCCGATCTACCCGGAATATCTACGCAGATTTTCATTGGTCCATTTCCAAATCAAAACTTTTTTTTATATATAGAAGGATATGTCATTTGGCGATTAGAAATTTTTTAAGCTTCAATAAGAATGCATTTTATTGTTTTGGAGTAGATTTTATTGAGGTGTAAAGATTTAATGATAAATTCGGTTTTACCATTCATACTACGGAAATCAAAGATCTCATTGTTTCTAAATGTATTAGTCAATGACATAGTCAAATTTTATGCTCTAATCTTTACTGTCTTTGTCAATACAACACTGTTAAAAATTTGCAGCATTCTGGCAGGTCATTCGACCGTCTTTTCCGAAAACGGTTACACAACCTGTAGTTTAACACCATTCTGACCATATTATTGGCCATATTATGGTCAGAATATAGTTAAATTATGGTTATGAAACCGTTTTTCAAAAAACGGTCGAATGACCTGCCAGAATGCTGCAAAATTTTTAACAGTGAACCCAATATGAAATCACAAATTCGAACTTAAGATGTCAAGAATGTAACAGATTATCTGGGTTTCAAATCTCCACTCTAACTGATTGGCATGATTTTTTGTTGAATGTTTTTATATGTTTGTGTTGATTTATACATAAAAAATTAGACAAAAATATGTATGTTTAATGTTATGTATATATCATCGCATTAAATTTCTTAGTATACTTTTATTTTTTTACATTTCGATTTTAACAAAATAAATAAATAAATAAACTACGGTCATTTTTCAGATTTTTTTTAATAATATATAAAGATGAAATCATTAGAACCTAGAACATGCTAGAGTGGGCGCGTGACTAAAACAGGCATTTTATGACTTGAAAAAACGTGTGAAACCTTTTTTGCACAATTTCTCCAAGATACTTTTAATATGTGGGACAATTACTGACCTTAACATATTTATAATGTTACTCTAAATTATCAGAATGTCAGATGTGAATACTAGTCCAAGCAGAAATCATATATAATTGCGCTTATGCTACAATTTCAGAAGTTGGGCCAGTGTGATAAATCCGACAAAGATACAGCCAACTAAAAGCAAGAGTGGGTAAATGTCCATTATATAAAAAAAAAAGAAAGAAAGAAAGAAAGAAAAGAAAAGAAAAAAAAAAGGAAAATCACTTAGATTTAAAAAAAGACATGAAATCCTATATTTTATTTATTTGTATTCGATACAATAATCAAATCAATTACAATAATAGGGGATTAAATATACACAAAATGATGAATCTGTTTAAGAAACTTCTCTCAATGTACTCTTTAAAATAGCCTAGATAGGAAAATTCATTTTATCTGAATTTTTTTCAAATAAATCGAGGTAAATAGCTTATCTATACTAATAGAAGAAAGTTCCGCTCTGTCTGTCTGCGATAGCTAGCGAAATCTATCTCATGTACAAGTCTGAAAATTTCGATGTGGGTAGTCCAATGCATGCCCTGATGCACCTGAGGCTCAGAATTTCTCTTTTTTGTTAATGAGTCGAGATATTAATAAAAAAAGACAAGAAACTCTCATCAAAAATACACCTCTTTCATTTCGTTAAAAGTACTCGCACATGCCCAAAACCAGATTTACACAGTGGTACGAAATTGAAGAGTTCAACAGAGGGATTTGAAGGATTTACGTTATTATTTATTAATATCGATCGGTCAAACCATTTAGTATAGTTAAAAAGGAAGATATATTCCAAAAGATCGTACTTTTACGTCTTAAATGCCACAATCAGTTAAAAAAAAAAAAAAAAAAAAAAACACCGCTGTTAACTCTTTGAAAAACAGATTTAACAAGTTGGAAATTGCTCGTCAAACGTGGCAAATGAGGTGCGTTCGTACTATAACTAGTTTTATAATTATTTTTTGCACCCCATATTATACTGAATGTATATTTTTTTGCGCTTCATAAGTGCATAGTCTGTAACATCATTAAAATGCATTTACAATATTTTTTTCCCCATTCCCCGTAATGTAACGGAAAACTTTTGGGTGTCCCTGTAATTAAACTATACATCCGATTTTCATAAAATTGGAAATGGCTCAACAAAATTTTGCAGCAATTATATATTAAAAATTTCAGACCATTCGGAAGGCTGTACAATCATTAAAATGCATTTGCTATATTTTTTTCCCATTGGCCGTAATGTAACGGAAAACTTTTGGGTGTCCCTGTAATTAAACTATACATCCGATTTTCATAAAATTGGAAATGGCTCGACAAAATTTTGCAGCTATTATATATTAAAAATTTCAGACCATTCGGAAGTCTGTAACATCATTAAAATTCACTTGCAATAATTTTTCCCATTGGCCGTAATGTAAAGAAAAACTTTTGACTGTCCCTGTAATTAAACTATACATCCGATTTTCATAAAATTGGAAATGGCTCGACAAAATTTTGCAGCAATTATATATTAAAAATTTCAGATCATTCGGTCGGGTAGTTTTTGCTCTGTTATATGCGGACGGACAGACAGACGGACGGACAGACGGACGGACAGACGGACGGACAGACAGACGGACTGAACGACGACTATAGGTGCTACGTATTTATATAATTACGAACGCACCTAAAAAGGGTCGTTTTCGCAGTTCTCTTTTTCTACCATACGGCATCGCTTCCCTAAAGCACAATTTCGAAAGTATTCGGTTTGTGCTTTAGGGTTTTTTATCGGCTAATAAAAAATACATATGTAAAGCCCAGACCTTATTCTCTTCGAAAATGTAATAGGTTTTTAAAAATACGAATTTTAACCCTTTGAAAAAAATTCGCAACCGCAGGTCACTTTGCGCCTTACGCCGCCGATCTTTCTCTACGGTAAAAGTGGCTAAAAGTTCGTATTTCAACACAATCTGTTATAGCATCTCTGCAGGCAAGATTTACATCAGCTACAAAAATTTTGAAACGTTCGGACTATTAGAGGTATTTCTTACAATATAAAATGTGTGAAAATATCGGCTTAAACACTAAAAACCGAGGTGTTTCAGAGCAGTTTCGCTCGACTTCGGCTCAAGTTTTCCCTATTAAAAATGCATACTTTTTAATGAAATTTTAAAGAAGGCTCGGATACAGTTATATTTATAAACTATGAAATTTTAGAAAAATCGGAAGATAAGAACTATTTTTTCATTGTTGTTGTTATGCTAGCAGAACCGAGCCGAAAACAAGAAAAAAAGCGAGAAGAACAAATGTCCATTTTTCAACTAGATATCGATATTATTTTCACGATTTTTTCTCACAAGGTGCATAACCATCAAATTATAACTGCTGAAAATCGCAAAGGGTCCGGACAACAAGGATTATCTTTTTAACGAAATAGACCGAACGAAAAAAATGTTTTCTTGCGAACCATTTTACCGCTAAATATTAATATTTTTTCTTGATTGTTTCACATAAGCTACGAAAACATTATGTTTTTAACTCCTAAAAATTTCAAAGAGTTTGGACAGTAACAACTATTTTTTTTTTTTTTTTAAGTATTTAAAATACAAGACGACCCCAGCTCTTCCCTCCCTTTTTCCGGCATATTTCAAAATTGCGTATCGACTTCGAAATCAAAATACTCAAAAAAGAAAATACCTAATAGAATAATTTTTCAATTAAGTTTGCAACACTGTAAACAACTTGCAAATATACGAAAATTAACGGTTTGAAAAAAAACATTCCTCGAAGTCACTTTTCGTTTTTTCAGCACATTTTGCCTTAGGATTAACATTATGCACATTTTGATAAATATAAAAAAAAAATGATTTTCATACCTAAATCTTTAAGCATTTGTACAATTACAGATTGTGAAATTTATTATATTTTTGTGAAAAATTGCATTTTTTAACGAAAGGGGAAATCCTTTTACTCAAATGAAAAAGTCTTCTTACGAACGCTTTTACCACTAAAAATGAATCCTTTTTTTAACGATTTTTTTCATTTAACAATAGAAATTAAGACGAAATAAAGCTGAAGATATAAAATCATACAAATTTAAGGTTCATTTAAGGTTATTACCAGAGGTTCGGACAACACAGGGCGGGTGAGCTGGTAAATAATATAATTCCAGAGTTAAATAGTCGACATGTTCCTATTTGTTTGTTATCCCATGAAAATTCGTGAATCTTAAACATGGTGCAAAATTAAACCAACTATTATGTTAACTTTTTATATGGGCATAAAAACAACGTGATGACAAAAAAAACATCCTTAGGCACTGAATAGTCAAACAATGCATAGTATTTAATACTTTTCATCTGTAATTTTGATTACCACTCTTCAAACTGTCGGTCGTTCTCTTCATATTTAATTTAAAAATTGCATACTTAATATGTGAAGAGAATTTAAACACCCTGGATTTTTTTCATAACTTAAAAAAAATGTACCCTCTCTTTCAAAATAAATCCTGCGGAGTCATTGCCAACAAATGTTAATCAAAGTGGTGCTATATTCTATTTCCCCCATCATGATACTGCTTGCAAATGTATGTATATTTTGAGATGATAAGGAATTCACGTGTCCATTTGCATTGTTGGATGCATTATCCTAATAAATGTACCATTAAGGCTAATGTCAGACGTCATGCTAGCGAGCATGTGTAGGGATGATAAGTAGGGAAAAAAGCGTGCAAAAAGACGTTCGTCTTACATTAGCCTAAAGATAAGTGATTAATGATTTCTGTAAAAACAATTTGTAATTCTTGCAGACGATATCTCACCATACTTGCAGATGCTTTTTGCTGTACGTACTCCGCATTTCCTGCACTTGAATGCATTATGAGATTGAATACGTATGTACTGAAAATGTTTGCCCCATTGAATGTTAATCTTTTGAATTCACTCTGAACCTGCATGTCGTTTCATCAATTCCTTTTGGATTCATTGACTCTAGATCAGCATGATAGTGGCCAGGTTTTAATTAATGTAACGCCATTCTCAGCAATATTATAATTTACAGACACGATACGTTATTATACTTTCGAATACCGATATGTTATGGGCTGTGTCTTTTTATTTTTGACATTAATTTTATTCAGAAAATAAAATAAAATATGACTTTCGAGTTGAAAGCCTGTCCTTTATTTCTTTCCTTACATTCATTCTTAATTTATTTCTATACAGCTATGCTAATAATTTTCATTTCTTTTTTCAATTTTCGTTTAATTCGACAATTTTGTATTAGTCGCTATGATCTTGCAGTTGTCTTTTCCTGCAGTTATTGATAATAATACTATTGAAATTATGAAACATAAAATCTAAAACTATTTTTCAATACACTTGGTTAGGAAGCGGATATGGTTCCTTATCTGACCTCTACTCCTTCAAGACGTGAAGCCATTGATTATAGCATACCACTGACCTATGTGAAGTACGGCATGTTAGTAGCTTTTCCAAGTGAACCATCTAGGGCTTTCTTATTTTTGAGACCTTATAAAAGAGAGGTGAGAATTTTGATATTTTGTGTTTAATACTTTGAGGCATTCATTATTGTTCAATTTTAAACAGCTGTTTAATTTTTGATGCATGTACAGGGTTGCCATAATTAAAACATCTCTACTTCGACCTCTCTACGTATTGAAGTACGCCGAGTATGATCTTCAAAATTTGTACACATGCTAGTCAAGGCATGGGGAAAATTTGAAACTACCAAATTTTCACGTGACAAGGGACTTATCTACGCACGGAATGCTGCTTAATATGGTCTCCTACATGAAGATGTAAAACCTGCAGTCTGATGACAGCTTGTTCAACTTCAGATCTTAATTAGTCGACTGAGATGCTTCTCAAAAGTAGAGTGATACCTTCTTTTAGATATGCCAAGGTTAAGAGAAGTCCTCGATAAACAACATATTTTTAAAAGTCAGTGAGTTTTTCACTGATGAAGGCTGAGCAAGTTTCGGTTGAAAACGTTTTGGTTTTTAAAAGGACTTTAATGTGTTTTTAAATGATAGTATTATGTTTGGTGTACCTTTAACACTAGAACCGCCACAACGGTCATTTTGACCGGTAAAAAGAGAAAATATTTCGATTCGAATCAGAATTTTTTTTCTAAAATAAGTTAAATATGTACCACGGAGAAATAAGTTAAATAAATTAGTTAAATAATTTTAAATAAAAATTCTGGTGTAAAATAATTTTATAATACTTGAGTAAAATTTCCGGCTGTTCTAGTGTTAAGCAATGTATTTACATTTATTTGTATCTTTATGAATTTTAAGATTTTTTAAGTATCCCTAAAAATCCCACGGATTAAGATCCAGAGAACAAAATGGACAGAATCAAAATGGCTACAAACCATAGATTTGTGGAAAGTTTTGTGCTTACAATGGCAGTTTAAGCTTATATACTGTCTTTTCAATAAGGGAAATAGAAATTTAAACGGAAAAAGTTTATTTATCGTGTGTTTGGTATTTTTATTATTATTTTTTTTTGTCTTATTTCCTATTTTCTGTTGTACAACACCATCTATCCGTGTTCCTGAAACTTTTTTTTTTTTTTTGAGTAATTCGTTTCTCCATGACTTGAATAGTACGTGCACAAAATTTTGAAGCCGTTACACTGTATTTTAACTGTTCAGCAAATTTAATATTGTGATTGTGATTATCAGTAGACATTTTACGAGTATCTTTAAAATTAAAAAATATTTCTTCATTTTATTTTATTCAATTAAAAAAGATAAGCATAAAAATACAGATTAAAAATTACCTACGAAAAAGTTAATTTTATAATAGAAACCGAAAAGTAGTAAAAGTTGCTCATTTTAATTTTATGATCCAATCACGTATTTTATTATTACATATAATCCATGTATTAAAGAAGTCCTGAAATATTTACATTTTCCTTTCACAGGTGTGGTTTCTATTCATCATATCTGTATTCGTTGTAAGTTTCATTCTACACAAAATGCATACATGGAGCTGTAAGTTCTGCAGACCTGCCAAGAAATACGTTAAAGGGTTGTCGACATTCTGCCGATGCTTTTGGTTGATATTCGGTGCAATGTTGAATCAAGGCTAGTAAAAATATAAAATGATTTGTGTAATTTTATTAAAGCTGTGCAGCACACTTTTTTCAGGTATTTACCGATTAGACTTCACATTTATTAATTGCTGAATAATCTTTTACATCAAATGTAAGCAACTTTTGCAGAAATATATTAGTGAACGAAAGGAAAAATGTTTTATGCTGCAATAAATAGATGTTGTTTTTTAAAAAAAAATAGTCATTCGTATTAATCGTTACCCCTATTTCTATTATTTTAATTTGCTTAAAATGGCTCTTATATCTATCGCATATACTGAAAGTTATTTCTAAGGTTATTATAATGTAAAAGTAAGTATATTTAGATATATTTTTTAAGATTTTAAAGATGAAGTTTAGCATTCTACTTATTTATTTAAGATTTTAAAGATGAAGTCTTCTATTCTTACTATTCTTACTCTTACTCGCTATTCTTACATTCTACTCATTTATTTATTTACTTATATAAGATGTATCTAAGTATGTTATATTCAGGGTGTCCACTCTTATCGTTGTTCAACAGCTAATTCCTAAACCGTTAGTTTTAGAAGTATAGTTCCATTTGCAAAAATGTTTGAAATGTTCATTGTCATACTAAAAACATTGAACAATAGGGCTTTTTTAAGTTACAAAATTTAACTCTTTATACGGTCTCTAGATCTGATATTTATAAAACTGTTTCCAAGTTCAAAAAATTAAAACGTTAAAAATTCCATTTTTATCTGACCAAAAAGATGAGGAGCTGTAGCCAAATACCTGTTGATTAGTGCCAAGATAGCGTACACAATATTGTACGCACTACTGTATTTGGATACAGCTCCTCACCTTTTTGCTTCCTTTTGGGAACAACGGATTTCGAGCTTATTCTATCGACGATAATTTTCAGAATTTTCAAGCTATGTTTTTGAGACTTTCACAAAAATTGCTCTATACACTTAGCTAATACATTATGCACATTATATTTTGATTACATTCGCGCATGCGTAGTGAAGCATTTTTTAGTAAACCTGCTCATTTTTCATCCAATTTTTATTATTTTTTAATTCTGATTGCAGGGTATTGTGTACAATGTTGTTTGTCATATTTTCTGAAAAGAACATTTTTTTTTATATTAAGAACTCTGGAAATTATAAGCAAAAAAACTTGGCAAAATTTAGGACTGATTTTATAAAAACCTCAATTTCTCTACTAGTATACATGTTATCGTCATAAAAATGAACACAGTTTATATTACAATAAGCCTCTTAATCATGTTCTACAGTTTGAACGCTTTTGTTACATTAGTTTTTACAGGGTTATCCAAAAGATATTCCTTCTTTTTCAATTTGTTGATGGTGACCTATGGGGTTTCGGGAAAAAAATCTTTGCGGAAATATATGACCTATACTATTCTGTTTACACACCTGGAGTTTCAGGATAATTCCTCATGTATTTGCTATGCTTTAATTTTATTGTCTAGAAATATATGTACTATACTTTAAAAAGAATAAATTTAAAATTTTAATTGTAGAATAAGGGCGTTTTAAAAATGTGCTCATTTTTTGCAATGTTGAGACCAATGATTTTCACACAGCTGGGTCGAGACCGGGCCTGAAAGTTTCGGCCGGTGCAGACTTATAGGAAGAATGAAGTCCAGTTTAGGCTCGGCCTGGGAAAAAAGAAGCTCAGCCTGGCCCACGTCTGTAGAAAAAAGTAAGGTCTGCCCCGGACCTTCAGAAAAAAGTAAAGTCCGATTCGGCCCAAGAATCGTGAATGAAAATTGGCAGACCTCTATTTTGTCATTATCAGGAAGCATGCTGTATAAAAGTTTTAAGAATTAGAAAGGGATTTAAATAAGAATAGGATGGAAAAGGGGGAGAAGGCATTGCAGTGTCCATATGATGAAATCAGGTTATTAAAACTCTGAAATTTACCATAATACTCAGTTTATTTCTCAGCTGCCACCAATGCACTTGAAATTGGTTGCAAATAAAAGTTCTTTTAAAATCCAATAAACTAAACCATTTGTATCACAAAAGCCATTTACATTATTAGTGAGAGCTATAATAAGACCTATAAAATTTCTGACTAAAATATAATTTCTAGTTTTCCTATTTTGATTCTGCATTTTTTAGTTCTTAAGCTTTAATTTAATCCAATTTATAGCTATTTTCCAATAAGTATCCGCGAACCCCATGATGGACTTGCGGAGTCTTTAAAGACTTCGCGGAGCACAAGGTTACGAACGGTTTTAGTCACTGGAATAGAAAAACTGGTCTGCTACTGAAGTAGAATTCGGTTTTCAAGATTAGAATATTAGTGCTGAGATTTGAACAATGGTATAATATTGAGATTTGAACAATAGTATAATAAAAATAATGAGTAAATAAATACAATGTTACTGATTTTGTAACATAATATTTTTCAGGTGGCGTACATCTGCCTGTGACAAATTCAGCTCGTTTAGTCCTCGCATCCTGGTGGTTAGCAGTGCTGGTGGTTATGGCTACTTTTAGTGCTAACTTAATTGCCTTTCTTGCTTTTCCAGAAGTTAGGTGGGTAGTTGAAAATTTGGAGGATTTAGTACAGCACAAAACTATAGAATTAACCATTAAGAATGATTGTCCAGTCTTGGAAGATTTTAGAGTAAGTAAATTCTGTCATTTTATTTATATTTTAAATTTAGTTTTTCTTCTAATTTCCTTTCCCTTGCTTTTATTCTCAAATCCAAAATAGTTATCGTTTGACACATTCACAAATTCCTTTTCTATTTTGAATGGATGAAATTTTCTTTGTTTATATTTAGAAATTGAGAAATAGAATAGTATTTTCCATTTTTTTATTTAAAAAAAAAAAAAGTTTCTCAGAAAAGGGTATTAAAGTTAGCGTTTTAAGCCGATATTTTGAGACGCGACAGCCCGAAAAATATCATCAAGAGGTAGAAATAAAGTTTAACTCAAGATGTAATAAAGTTATAAAATAATGAAAAAACTATTCGATTCTACATCACCCCAACTCTCATGCTTGCAAATTTCACAGTTTTACATATAGAAATGACCGCTTCAAAATGCCCGAACATTTCACATTGTTGAGCGGAGAAAGATATTTTGGAGGGAATAGCTTTAAAGCCTAAAACATTGCACTTCAAAATTTCACAACTAAATAAACAAATGGTATTATACAAATATATATTTCTTAAATGATTTCAAATTACAACAGTTGGTATATAGGAAAAGCTCTTTTAGATTTCTTTAAAGTAGCCAAATATAGAAAAAATGCTAAGTTGAATTATTGATGAAATATGTAGACGGGTGTGTGTGTGTGTGGGGGGGGGGGATGTCGAAAAATAGCTGTGATTACCAGATGTTAAATATAAATATTTTAAAACAAATTCACCGACATTTCGGCAAGACATTTAAACTTTTGATTATTGTTGATGTTTTTCCAAGTATAATTTTACATCACAGTTGAGCTGTATTTTAGATACTTTTTTTAAATTTTCGAAATTATTGCAGGAACAGTAATTTATTTACACGTACGATTCTTATTATTGGAATAATATTGTTGGCGTTTGTACTAGGATAAACAACTAGCACAAAACCAATTCAATATTGAAATTTATTGATATTCTAACAGTTCATCGTATTTAATTAAGTAGAAAATTATCAGCTTATTGATACACACAAAGTTTAAAATACTATATAATTTTTCCACAACAATATGCATCCTTGAAATTTTTCAAAATTGTATTTTATTTTATTTTAGTTTTTTTTATGGAGGTTGGTAGATTTTTATATACTTCCGTGCATATATGGAAGATTCTCGTGAAACATAACATTACCAAAATGAGAAATTTTTAAAACTGAAAATGCTTTGATGGTTAAGATAATATATATACATTGCTTTAATTTGTTTCTAAAATTTTGATGGATGCTTTCTATCAAAATAGACACTTTAAAATATCATTATCCTGTCATCTGAAAATGGGCATTTGACTATCCTGGTAGCTACATACCAGGATAATGACTGTCAGAAAAATAACATTGCAATTAAAAAAATCACATTTTCTTCATTTTTAGACTTAGCATGTTTCACATTGTATTGAGGAAAACCTTTCCTGTGTGTAAAAATATAATATTGAGTTAAAATTTATATAACATAATACAATAAAGCAAAAAAAAAAAAAAATTATATCATAAACATCTACATATCTTTTGAGTTTCAATGAATGTACTTATCCAGTCAAATAATTTTTAAATGTTGCTCCTTGAAACCGCGTTTTCAATAATTCTGTTTTAAATTATTCTAGTAAGAGTTTTTCCTTAGCTCCAGACATTGCTGTAATTGAAAAATGAACTCTCCAGTACACAAACGTTCTATTTCAATTTCTGTTGTACACTTGCAAAGTATAAAACAGCTACTTTTGAATAATGCTAATGAATTTTGAATAACTTCGCAAGATATGTTTATTGTATGGCATTATAGAAATTCTTACAATGCAAAATCTGATTCGTGACATGCCCGGAAAAAAGTTTTTTCTTACTTTTTAAAATGATAATTTCATATGTTTGCTGTAAATAAATGTAATATCGCCTGGATATATATCTGTTTGTTCTCATTTAGACATATTTATATTTATGCGTAAAAAACTCATTCACCATATCAAAAAATCTCTATTAAATATTTTTCTGGGAAATTACAGATAATCTACTGTTCTCATTCTCATCACCACCTCATTGTCTTAAATCTTGTGTAAAATTACAGAGATTAGGAAAACAGAAATTCTGTTAAATAAATAATAAAAAAAAAACCTTTTCGGGAAATTTACAGTAGACACTGTAAATTTGCATCGATAAAAATACCCAATAATGTTATTATTATAAGAATACAATTTATTTAGTTTATTTTCAAAGATAAAAATTTAATTTATTTTTCGAAATTTGAAGAATTCGATTTTTTTAGTGAATTTGAACTGCGATACCACTTAATTTTTACAATATTTATTTCTATCCGGCGCAAGATTTGATATACAGTGAAACTTCCATTTAACGAAATTACACTTAAATAATTCGTTATGAAGAAAATTCGTTAAATAGTAATCAACTCAAATTCATGAAATTTTTATAATAAAATACATCTGCATTAAATGAAAAATACACATCAAATGGAAATATTGGGAAAATGCAGGCAGTATTATATAATTCAGGCAATATAATTCAAGCAGTATATATATATATATATATATATATATATTTAATGCAATATAGACACATGAGAAAAATTTTATTAGAATAATGTCTAAAAAATCACATAATAAAGAGAGGTAAAGAAAAACTGAAGAATAGCGTAACTTTTCTCTTTTTCTCAGTATTTCAAATCCTTAAATTTTAAAATGTCTTTAATATTTCTTTGTTACAGGTTTCTTATAAAAAATACACTTTTCATAAAAAGTTTTTCCGCTTTTTTAAGTATCCGAAAAATTCATCTGTAACATTTTCGTGAAACTGGAATCCCCTTCTTCTTGTATCAAAGGCATTTTTAAATTTCTTCTTTTGAACGGAAATGATTAGATAAATAATTTCATTTTCATACAATCCGCTGAAATAAGTTCATACATACGTCGCAACAACAACCTCCCCGTTTGATTCCTGTACACGCACAAAGGTGGAATAAACTTCGTTATATAGAATGTATTTTTCGTAATATGGAGATTAATTTACATGTTAATTGTGTTCAAAGTCAAGGTTCAGCAAAAAATTTCGTTAAGTAGAAAACTTCCTTAAAGGGAAGTTCGATTGTATATATATTTTTTATTTATTGAACACATACATCTGACTTGTGTGCTTGTCATCAAAGCACGCTTATAAGTCATAGTCAATATACAAGGACGAGATAGCACAAGAAAATTTACAATACCAGAGAAATACATCCGTGGGCTCCACAAGGAGTGTGCAACGGAGCTAGCGGGAGTTGAACCCACATCCCACCTACGCTCTCAAGCGATTAGCGGTGTGTTGCCTTAACCACTCAGCCATGGTGAACCCGCAAGATTTGATAACGAGTCCTCTGGATTGGAGACGAACGCCTTATTAACTGTGCTATAGGAACTGTTACTACTGTATCGAAAGAATGCCTTTTATGATTTAGTGGGGAAATATTTTTACTTTTAATATTACCAACATTTTTTTTCTTTTTTTACATTTGAAGTCCAACGAAGTGGCGATTGCTTTGGACCCCTAACAAAGCGATATAAAGTAAGCGTCCTATCTTAAATGGGAGAGGTAACCGCAAGATTAAATGCGAGATCACATCAATCAAGGTCACACGCCATGTAGCCGACGGGGTTGAACTACAGGAATATACTTAACTGTTTTCTTCTTTATGGATAATCTATTAATTGTACATCTATGAAATAACTGCGCAAGCTCAAACGTCGTGTTTTCATTTGTTTGTAGCATTTACATTCTGTCAGCATAGAATATTCTATTAATTTTTATTCGTGATTATTTAATTTATTTATTGTAGTTACTTAAATAAAAACAGTTCTTTTTAGAACTAATATTATTTGTTAAAATGGCAAAATGTTGGCCATCGAGTAGCTGTAGTTTTCGAAATTGTAAGAAAATTATTTTCCTCGTAGAATTCATCTCTGTCCTTTTCCAAAGAATAAAACAAGTTAGTTACATGCTTTTGTTTCAATTTATATATATACTAGGGGGCTCTGTCCCCTGCAAGTTACGCTCGCCAACCCCCGTTCAGACACCGCAGAATCTAAAAACACGCTAATCTGATCGGTTTAAAAAATATTATAGAAGACTGAATTATACTGAAAAAAGCTGTGAAGATATCCCTGTAAACGGGTTTCCATTCAATATCCTTTGATTTCAAAAATTTAAGGCCGAATCAGTTGCTGTTAAGACATCCAATGGTTGTTTTCGTGTTTGATTAAAGAGGATCAGTTAAACGTTTGAAAAGAAGCTAAAATAAAAGGAATTAAGCGTACAGAGTCTTTGTCTCCCGGTATTTTAAAACAATTTCTATAACAATAGCCTAAGTCATGTGACTATCATCAACAGTTCCGGGCGAACCACTTTGCTTTTTATATTCCTGGTGCCATTTTGGTACTTTAATATTAGCCAGGTACAGGTGATAAGTCGCCAAATATTATTCTATCGCCTTTATAATAGTCCAAGTCATGTAACTGCCATAAATAAATACGCTCTGATCCCTTCGCTTTTCATATGAAAGTTTGGCCCAGATATCATATACGGCCCCATATTGGCGCGATTTTTTTCTAATTTGGGGAAAACATCAACAACATAAACAACAACATCCGGCTTATCAAATCAATCAACATAACGATACTATGGCGCCAGTTAAGTACCCGTTGCGTATATGACATTGGCGTCAGAAAAAAATAGCGCCAATATGGGACCGTATGTGGCATCTGTGCCGAAAGTTTTCCATTTCGATTTAAACAAAATCAATTTTTTTTTCCGAATAATACTACATAAAACCATTGTCGCAAAGAATTTTTGGTACTGTTACGCTAGCCGGGTGCAAATCTCGCCAATAACTATTTTTCAACTCGCCAGTTAGCATTTTTTTTTTTCGAGTGGTAAATTAAAACATGGTTTTGAAGTTGAAATTAAATGTTATCGTTTGTTACATCATTTAATATTTGGCCTGATGCCATATACGCACCCGGTTTGGCGTGATTTTTTTTTACGAAAATTTGGCAAATCCTCGTTTTCGAATACCAGTTACATATGTATTTTTGGTACTACTTAGTTATCCCGTCGACCAAAAATCTATCACCAAACTATAAGATTAAATGCCAATAATGGTTGATCGTAAATGTCACATTCATTTGACTTTAAGCAAGTTACACGTCTTTACGTCATCAAGTGATTTTTATTTCGACGTTTTATTTGTATATTTATTAATGTTCTACTATTTTCTTTGTTCTTTCGTTATTTAAAATAAAAATTATGTCAATTTGTATAATTTGGCGAGTGGTTTGGCGATTTATATAATTTGGCGAAATGGGTCGATGGAATAACTAAGTAGTACCGTATTTTTTAATTATTTTCTATTATTTTTATTTTTAAAGGAAAATAACCAAAAAATAATTAACTATAGAACAAAACAATTTATGTATTTAAAAAAAAGAAAATAAAGTAAATAAACTTTTATTATTAAATAAACAACAATAGCCGGGTTACCATGTCAACCAAAATAATGCCATTTTGGAGCCAATTAGGTACCCCGGTGCGTATATGACATCTGTGCCTAATATTTTTCTTTTCATTTCGTTTAAAAAAAATAAAGAAGTGAAAGCCATTTATTTTAAATGTTTCTGTTTGAATTAAATAAAATGATAATGAAATACAAATTGAATTATGAATAAAAGTAACATGATACATTTCTTAGCATACATTTAAGGGAGGCCAAATTTCTCACCAAATTAGTTTAAAATAGTAACCTTTTCTAAAATCTAAAAAAAATTTCGGTTTGATTAAAATTTGAGTTGCCATCATTAGAAAAATGTATATAAAATTAGAAAAAAAATTAATATTTCGAAAACTAATTCGAATTTAAAAATTCTAATACCAGTTTTGAAATCTGCGGATCAATATTGATTTTTGGTGCTAATTTCATCGCAAAGTATTCCATATTTTAGGAGAAATCGCCGTGAAACATAATCAGTTGTTTAATCAGTCGATTCTTACTTCGGTTTCATACTTCCGTTTCATAAATTCGTTTGATTAGGATTTTATATACTATATATATAGGGTAGATAAAAAAAAGATAAAATCTTATTTAATTTACAATACAAATGTTGCTGAATTAAATACGTTCGATTTTAATTATGTTTTATTAATGTAAAGAAAAATGACGCATAATAATTAGTAAGTAGTTAATATGTAAAGATAGAATTTTGTTGTCTCATTTTTTTACGGAATTCTTGATGTGCTGAAGTTATAAAAAACTATATACACGGTTGTATTCCTAATGAGAATACAGCGTTTATGAATGTTTAGAGTACGTATAGAATTTAATAATAAATAAAATATTCAATTTTAAGTCCTTTTCTTCACTTATCAACCGCAGACGATAACTTTCCAATATTCTTTTCATCGTATTGCACTCATGTTATATATAACTTAAAAATATTTCATTCATTTAATTTAAAACTCATTTCATTTTATATTCGGAATAACTTTAATTTAAAATGCATACATTAAATGTTATACTATTAAAAAAGCAAGTATTGCTCATTTATTTGTAAAAATTTTGCTAGTCTAGACAATAACTTCGATAATTTTCCTAAAATCGCCAGATTAGATTTTTTTTTTTTTTTTTTGAAACAGACAAAACCATTTAGAGAATTTCTGTTAAAAATTCCTTTACGAATTTCAGATTGTTACTCACTTATGGAAGATGAATCTTCTTTTCCAGATTTATTGCAACATATTTTTGTTACAACTTGTTTTGATAAAATTATGTGTATTTTTAAGAAAAGTCGCAATGTCATTTTAGTTTAAGGGCAAGAGGCAATAATGCTTTCGTAGCATTAGTGCTTTTCTCCCAAAATTAAAATGGTATTGCGACTATATTTTTTTTATGTACATAATTTTATCAAAACAAAATTTAATAAAAATATTTTGCAATAAATCTGGTAAACAAGATTCATCTTCCATAAGTGAGTAAATATTCAGAAAATATGCACAAGAGATACGCAGATAGTAGATATTGTGTTATATATGATGTCATACTGAAAACCCGCGTATTTGCATTATCAACCCGTCCACCAGATGGCACAGCTGTGTCAATATACTCCAGATTCCAGCATTGCCATTCTACGGTTAATATGTATGCAGTTTTGGCCTATAGCTACAATGGCTGTCGCCTCAAAGGATCCTTTATTTTATACAGAAATAATTACACAAACTAGATATACAATTTCGTCAACATGCAAGGACGAGATAGCAAAAGAAAATCTACACCACCAGGGAATTACAGATGGGAGCTCCATGAAGAGTATGCAACGGAGCCAGCAAGAGTCGAACCCACGGACCTCCTACGCTCTCAAGCGATTAGCGGCGGCGTGGTGCTTTAACCAACCACTCGGCCACGGAGACCCAATATTACCAAAATTCATGCACATGATGATTGAAACAACTGCAAAGTGACTGTCAATAAAAATCCCCTCTAACTCCGCAGAGGCTAATTTTCTTTTTCTAAGATATTATGATTTTTAATAAACAATTTGTAAACCAAATTTCTTTTTTAATATTTCGAATAAAATTGTAAAAGAATTTTTAAAAGTGCGTATTTTGAATTACAAGTTATAACAAAGATAAAAAATATCTTTAAATAAAGACATGGAAATCCTTACCGTACAGGCAATTTGTTATAAGAAAATGTAAATGTTTGTAAAATGATGACCGATAAACTCAATCGAATGCATTTAACCGAGAACTAGGGCAAATTTTCAGAGAGTCTGGATTTTTTTTCTGTGTTTTGACAGAATTCTTTTACAGTGTAGTATAAAAAGGAAGCGAAGTTCATAAGAATTATCCATCAAATTAAAATTTTGAGGAGCATTTTTTTAACACTTTTCCAACTTAGTTGAAAAGTGTTTATGAATTCGGTTTGTCTGTCCGTATGTTTATCTCACCGTGCTCTAACTCGCGTAAATATAGTACGATTGCAATAAAATGAATATATGATATTGGGGTTTACTATGGCATGTTCGGTATGGAAAATGGTGTCTGTAGCGTCTTCGGTTCATTTGCAGGGCCACTCGAAAGAATTCCGTTACATTGCGGTTATGGGCAAAAATCGTTTGCCGTGTTTTATTAAAATATTTTAAACATAGTGAAATTGGTATACATCACTGAGATGTACTACACGGTTCTTACTATAGAATATCGTGTGCATAGAACTTATCGTTTATTTACAAAGCCACCCAAAAGAATTTGGCTATAGAAGAAAATGAGCAATATTGAACGATTGAAGTTTACGAGCAATAATTGCTGGAAGTGCGTTTTCAGTTGTGGTATGCGTTTTTAAATTTAACTATTTTTAAAATATTACTTGGAGTGCATAAATTCTATACACAAGATCCCACAAAACTTCTCAACAACATCCGTTTATTGGCTAAAGATGGCCGAGTGGAAATTTTCAACCGTGCTATGCGTTTAACTGAACTAACGTTTATCATACTATGTAGAGTGGATACATATCTATAGATCATATACAGGGCTTCAAAAAACAAAAACGTATATTTTAACGACTATTCATGGCAAAGCAGCAATCGGGTTTTCAAATGCGTTATGCGTTTTCCAAATTGTTCATTTAGGCGTCATCTTTCACCTTATATCCCATTGGTTAGGGAGTTGAATTCGGAAATAATTAGGGGAAAGCTGGAATACCATAACACTATCTCGAAATCACTAACTTTTTTAAAAACATTGTCAATAGAAATGTTGTAGAGCTTAAAATTCTGAATAAAATGAGTACCTACACTTAATACTTTTGTTGAATATTAAGGTCACAATTCTACTTTAAAGTTTTAGCCCCGTGGTCAGAGGGTTGAACTCAGAATTAATTAGGGGAAAACTGGAAATCGTTTTAATACCTTCAGATTAGGTCTAAAATGAATATTGTATGTTTTCCCCCGCGTACCAAGTGAGCGTTAGGAAACATGTACGTATTTACATTCGAAAAACATGTTTTTCCTTAATATTTTTAACAATATCTCAAAATAATTAAGTCTATCAAAAACATTGTCAATGCAAATGTTGTAGAGCTTAAAATTTTGAATAAAATGAGCACCCACATTAGTATTTTTGTTCAAAATTAAGTTCGCAATTCTAATTTCAAAATTTTGCCTTAATCGCTAATCAAGAGCTTGAAGACTGGAGAGACCAAGTTACCTAAAAATATCTCAAAAGAGCTATGTCTATCAAAAAAATTGTCAGTACAAATGTTGTAGAGCTTAAAATTCTGAATAAAATGAGCATCCACATTAATATATTTGTTCAAAATTAAGGTCGCAATTCCATTTCAAAATTTTGCCTTAATCACTAATCAAGAGCTTCAAGATAGGAGAGACCAGATTAACTTAACAGTATCTCAAAACAGCAAACTATATCAAAAAATTGCCAATACAGATGTTGTAGAGCTTAAAATCTATCTATATTATAAAGGATAAACATATCTGTGCGTAACGCATACATCATTTTGCGAATGGCAACACTTTGAAATTTGAAATAAAATTTTGGTTTTACAATTTTCTCTACTGCAAATTTTTAAACTTCTAAACAGCGCACATTTTAAATTTTGACACCGTCTTATAAAGAAAAAAAAATGCTCTTTTAAATGCTATTTGTTTGAAAGCTGTATCTTAATTTATTTTTGAGATATTAATTTTTTTGTAGTTTTTAATAACATTTTTCGTATCGTGGCAACAAAAGTACCCCATTTCTATTAAAAGGCATTGAAAGTAAACGGAAAATAGTCGAAAATAGGCGATACTGTATCTTTTTGTTGCCATTTTCTCATAAAATCTGAAAAAAAAGTTGAAATTAAATATGGGATATGTTAAGAATATTGTCTGTTATTCCGTGATAATGACGTCATATGCATACTTTTCTATAGACGAAGTTTAAGACTGGATTCTAAAAGTGAATTGCTTTAGCGGATGCAAATGACGTCATTTTATAAAAAAGCGTCTATTTTAATTCTTAAACCTGAATTATGTTTCTGTAGAAGTGCGTCATTTTCACAGCACAGCTGCTTTGAAAATCTTCACAGGTGAAAATGTTTCACTTTTGAAAGTAATATAATCGAAATCATACATTGATAGAAATGTTTTACAAAAATTTATAATGTCTTTATAAAAGAGATGTGACATGCAAATAATAGCGATTTATATTACAGAAATTGATGATTCTCTGCTGGATGGATTTGCTTCGCCGAGTTAGACGAGCAAACAAATAATTCGAGGTTTAAAATAATATTATGATCCTGAAATTTTTGTCCAAAATTCTCTAGAATAATAAAATTTTAATGCTATTCTTTAGGACATTCTACTATAATTTTATCAACATAACATAATTTGCTTAATTTAATTTTTCCTAATTTTATATAATCTATATATTTAAACACAAGTGGGTTTTTTAGTCATCTTGCCTGATCTTTCTGAAGAACCAATTTTACGAATATTTTTTTAAACTGAAAGCTCTTCATTTGTAGATGTGATCGCACTATCTGTTTTATTTTTATTTATTTTTTCTTTTAAATATCCCCACTATTATAACGCCGAGCTCTTATTATAACTAATTACTCTTAACTAAGGAAGAATACATAACTTTAAGATTACTTATAGTTTATTATACACTATTTACAAAAGCCGCTCAAGAAAGCTATCAGAACAAGTCACATTTTACAACTGCGCAGAAATATTCTGGTAACATGCAATACCTTACAAACAGATTGTGTAGTGCTGCCATCTATTAATACAGATCTCAACTATTATTGAGATATGACACCCCTCCCCTCATAGTTCAAACGAACTACAGGCAATCTTGTTCTATGACTTCTTCGAACTGGAGCACTTTTCTGACAGTCCTCGTCATTGTTTTTAGTCAAACTGTCTTTTACAGTTTTGTTTGTCGTAACATCATTTTTAATACTTACATCTGTACCTGCCACATATCATGCGAAGGCTGAGATTGGCTTGGTTCTATATTATTATCATTATTAAGCTGTTCCCTTTATTTTTCCATTAATTCCCGAAAAATGGTTTTGGTTAACTCTTTCATACCTATCATAATTACTGTAATTTTTACCGCTATGTCCCATATTTTCAACTTTGTCTGACATTAGTTTATCATTTCGATTTATCTCTATAACTCTCTCTGGTATTTCATCACTTATCTCTTTATTACGTCTCAACTGATCAACGTGACGTTTACACATTACTCCATCACATCTATTTACTAAAACCCATCTACTCCCCAATAATTTCATAATTTTTCCTTTTACCCATTTCTCCCCTTTTCCAAAATTTTTAACAAAAACTAAATCATGAAGCTTATATTTGTGAAGGGGTTGCTGTATTTTAGGTTTTGATGGTAATACCAGATGAAGGGCTGTACGAACTGGCCTTCCAAACATTAATTCAGCAGGAGTTTTACCAGTCACCGAATGAGGAGTGGAATGATTTTCTAACAAAAATCGTGAAATTGACAATGTTATGTCACTTTTATCTAGCTTTTTAAGGCAATTTTTCACAGTTTGCACATACCTTTCCGCTTGTCCAATCGAAGATGGATGATAAGGTGGAACAGGCGTATGCTTAATTCCATTATTTTTAAGAAATTCCTCAAATTCATCACTTGTAAACGCGGGACCATTATCACTGACCAATTCAACAGGTAATCCAAATGTGGAAAAAATTCTCCTTAATACCTTAATTGTAGTTTTACTATCAGACCTGGGTACTACTTCTACCTCCAACCATTTAGTATAAGAATCGACTACTATTAAAAACATTTTACCTTCAAAAGGACCGGCATGATCTATATGGATCCTTTCCCAAGGCAGTTCAGATTTCCATTGCAAGGGTTCCATTTTGGGACAATCCCTCGCAAACATCTGACATCTATTACAAGAATTTACCATTTGTTCAATTTCTTTATCCATATTTGGCCACCAAACTACCCCCCTAGCTTTCGCTTTCATGCTCGATATACCCTGATGAACGGAATGTAGTAATTTTAATATATATTCACGACCTTCCTCTGGTACGATCACTTTATGCCCCCACAATAGACAATTTTCTAGACAAGAAATTTCCTCCCTTCTACGAAACTATGGTTGATATTCTTCTTGTTTAACCTTTTTCGGCCACCCATGTAATACCCACTCTAAAATTTGTTTAGTTATAGGATTATCAATTGTCCACTTTGCAATAGTTCTAGAAGTAATAGGCTAATTATCATTATTTGAAACAAACATTATTTCCGCAGGATTACTCACTATATTTACAGTTTCTGGGAGAGGTAATCTACTTAATGCGTCAGCATTTTTATTATTTTTACCCTCGCGATACTCAATTGTATAATCATAACCAGCTAACATTATGACCATCTCAGCATTCTAGGTGATAATGTATCAGGTACCTTTTTAACAGGATCAAATAATCGAATTAAAGGTTTGTGATCTGTTATAATTTTAAATTTTTTTCCAGCTAAATATTGGTGAAATTTAGTGACACCAAACATTATAGATAAAGCTTCTTTATCAATCATTGCATAATTTCTTTCAGTTTTATTTAAAGTTCTAGAAGCGTAAGCAATAGGTTTCTCTTTACCCTCAACAATGTGGCTTAAAACTGACCCTATGCCATATTCAGAAGCATCACAGTTTAAAACTATATCTTTGTTTACATCATATAATTCTAAAACAGGAGATGTACATAATAATTGTTTAACTTTTTGAAACGCTTTTTCATGTTTTTCTGACCATGTCCAGTTTACATTATTATCTAATAATCTATGTAAAGGTTCTAAAACATCTGAAATATTAGGCAGGAAGTTTCTATAATAAGAAATTAAGCCTAAAAATGAACGCAATTGTGACACATTATTTGGAATAGGAGCATTCAAAATAGCATTAACTTTTTCTGGAATAGGTCTAATTCCTTCCTGAGATATTTTATGACCTAAATAAGAAACTTCCGAAACCATAAATTTTAATTTTTCCTTATTTAATCTTATACCATGCTCAGAAAAGTATTTCAGAACACTTTCAACTCTTTCAGAATGTTCTGATTCATTACTAGCACTAATGATTACATCATCTAAAAATACACCAACATATTCAATTTTTTTTTAAATATGTTCAATTTTTCTTTGGAACATACCAGGAGCACATTTTACCCCAAATGCTAATCGTAACACATTAAACAAACCTTTATGTGTATTTATAGTCAAAATTTTGCTACTTTCAATATCTACAGGTTGTTGTAAATATGCATCTTTTAAATCAAAAACAGTAAAAAATTTACCATCTGATAATTTAGAAAATAATTCTTCCATTCTCGGAAGGGGATAATTATCACTTTCAGTATTAGAATTAACTGTTGCTCTATAATCTCCACATATTCTAACAGAACCATTAGGCTTAGGAACAATTACCATAGGACTAGCCCATTCTGAATGATCAACAGGTTTCAAAATACCCTCATTAGTTAATCGTTCCAATTCAACATCAGTAGCTTTCCTTAAAGCAAAAGGAACAGGTCGAGACTTAAGAAAAACTGGTTTTGCATCTTTTTTCAATTTTATTGACGCGGGAGTACCCTTGATTGTTCCGATCCCGTCAGCAAAAACATTAGGAAAATTTCTAATTAAATCATCTTTCGAAATGCTTTTAATCATATTTACATTAGGCCAAAATAATTTTGACGCTTTTAACCAAGTTTTTCCGATTAGATTCGGACCCTCCTCTTTAATTACCAATATTCTTAAATCAGGTATAGAATATTCATCAACAACAGCATTTACTTTTAATTCCCCCAAAACAGTTAAGGAATCTTTAGTATAAGTTTGTGGCTTAATATTAGATTTAATTAAAGGCAGCTTACCTGAGAACAGTTTATGAGCAACACTTTTACTTACGATTGTATGAGCCGCACCGCTATCAATTTCAAATTGTATATTTACACCATTTATTTTAACCGATTTTACCCACGACAGATTATTGGACTTGTCGTCCATAAAATTTAAACAATATTTTCCCTGAACAGTTTTAATTTTTCTGTTCTTAAAAGGTTTCTCACTTTTCATTCCAAATTTTCGATTTCTGCAACAAACTTTAAGATGACCTAATCAAGGGTAAAATGACATTCTGCCGATTTAAAAGGGCATAACTTGGGGTTATGATTTTTAGAACATCTATAACACAGTTTCTCAGGCGCGAATCTTTCTTCTTTAGGCTTAAGTGCATGAGTATACTTCTCTACTTTCGATTTCTCTCCTTTCGGAACACGCACTTGATTGACAGTCGTAGTATCTCCAATGTGTAGGGATTTTACTCCAGCCTCAGCACTCTCGAAAGACTCAGCTATTTCTATCGCTGTTTGGAACGTTAAGTCTCTAGAATCCAGTAATTTTTGCTGTATTTTCTCATCCTGGATCCCAAACACCAACTGATCACGGAGGCGATCATTCAGCGTATTTCCGAAATTACAATGTTCGGATAAACGATGTAAATCTCGTACGAACTCGGCTATATTTTCTCCTTGCTTCCTTAGTCGTTTCTGGAACTTAAATCGTTCCACAATTTCACTCGGGCGTGCTGAAAAATGATCTTTAGCTTTCTTTAAAAGATCCTCGTAACCGATTTCTTTCAGCGTATTCGGAACAATTATATCACGTAAAATAGCAAATGTTGTTGTTCCCACAGAACTTAATAATATGTTCTTTTTCATTTCATCATTTTTGATGCTATTTGCTGAGAAATAAAAATCAATTTTCTCGACGTAAATAGTCCAAGGAACATTTGCATTATATTCTTCCAAGCGTCCCAGAGTAATTATTTCTTTCTCGGCCATTTTCCGTGCCACTTTTTCTTTTTCTCTTTCAAAAAAAGATTTTTTTTTTTTTTTTTTCACACGAAAAAATTTTCACTGCTTTTTAGTTTGGGTTAAATTCCCATTTTCGTCGCCACTTTTATAACGTCGTTCTCTTATTATATAACTAATTACTCTTAACTAAGGAAGAATGCATAACTATAAGATTACTTATAGTTTATTATACACTATTTACAAAAGCCGCTCAAGGGCAGCTATCAGAACAAGTCACATTTTACAACTGCGCAGAAATATTCTGGTAACATGCAATACCTTACAAACAGATTGTGTAGTGCTGCCATCTATTAATACAGATCTCAACTATTATTGAGATATGACACCCACTTTTATATTTTAATTTTAAAAGCATTTTATGAAATTTCTTCAAAAGGGTGAAAATTAGATAGCTTTCATTATTGCAGACAAGAGAGAAATAATGCGGTATTTTTATCTTTATTCATGCTATTTTCTGATAAAAATTCAAAATTGTTGATAAAAATTGTTGTATAGGGTTTAGTGTCGCAAAATCCCATTAGGAGCAGAATGTTACATTAGGGGCATAATAACGGAAAATGACATACTGCTTTTGAAAACACGCATTTTTCCTCATAAATTTTCTATATTGTTTTTCCTTCTGCATGTGTACTGATACTAAGTTTCAGACATTAGGCAAAATGCTTATTTAAGTGAAAATGAAGTCATATTTAAAAGAAAATGATGATTTTCCTAGATAAAACTAAACATTTTAACACAAATGCGTCTAAAAAACATAAATTACGGAAATTTTTACTCCCCGGAATTGAGATTAGGATCTCAAGTAAAGAGTGCGTCTGTTCACATAAAAGATGTTACTGACAATCGTGACTTCAAGTTTTCAGTTAAAATGATGAAACAAAATACAAAATTTTTTTTAAATGATGAATATGGATATGATAGGTGCATATGCAAATTTTGAGAAGGTGAAAATTGCTGTTTTTCATTCCGAAATACCGAGCATAAGAGCCTGAATTGATAACCACATCCTAATAACCAATCTTTATTATATTTTACTGATTAAGTACCTATATTATAAAGAACAAACGTATCTTTGCTTAACGCTGATGTCATTTTGCGAATGGCAACATTTCACGATCAAATTTCGGTCTTGAAATTTTCGCTACTTCAATTTTTTAATATTCTGACCGTCGTACATTTTCAATTTTCGTCACATAGGAAAAAAATTTACTTTCAAATACAATTTGTTTAAAAACTGCATCTTAATTGACTGATGTATTATATTTCCTAAAATAATTTTTAAGCATGATTTTATTTTATCTTATCACGTGCCGGTTAAATACATAATAATAATAAACATTTTTCACATAGAACAACAAACATTTTTCAGCATTTGTTTCTGACTATTTTTGCATAACGAAATTAATACTTCCTTTACAAACAAATAAAAGAATAATATTAAAAAAAAACACCTATCTAACATATTTGTGAAAGACAAATTAACGAAATTAATACTTCTTTTATAAACAAATAAAAGAATAATATCGAAAAAACACAAATCTAACATATTTATAACCGTACAATTTAAATTTTCAGATCACTAAATAGGATTTTTTTTTTTTTTTTCAAATGGAATTTGTTTCCAAAGTTCATCTCAGTTTACTGATTGTCTATGGTTTTAAAAACAATTTTAAAGCATGAAATATATTTTAATTTATCTATATCGCGCGGAGCTTGATTACGAAAGATTAATTAATCCGTTTGCCCTTAAAACAAAATAAAGAGTTCATCATTTTCTTACGGGTAATATCCATTAAAAAAACTTCCCTATGAATGAATAAATAAAATAATATAAATAAAACACAAATTTAACAGACCTGTATAAGCTCTGAAATTATCAGAATATAAAAGTATGCCATAAGTAGCAAAATCTTGGTCAAATAACTCTTAGCACGCGGCTAATAAGAAAATATCGTTTTTGATAAATTAAAAAAATTTATTTGATTATATAATTCGTATTTTCCATATGAAAGATGCTTTTTTAATCTAAGTGGGCGATCTAAAAAATTTATTGCATATAAAAAAAGTATTAGTTTTCAATTTAAAAAAATGTTTTCACCTATATTCTTTAACCCGGGAAGCCCGGGTACGATCCCCTAGTATATATAAAAGCCGTTCTCTGTGTATGTCCTTTATACAAATCTTTAATTTTTGACCGATTTGCACGAAACTCGATGCACATACGTTTTAGAACGTGGAAAAGATCACTGTCTAATTTAAAAAATTATCAGACCACTATTTATCCCTTTTTTCTACCACTTCCATAATTTAACATTATAGAAATATCTCTTTTTAAATCTTTTTTAATTCAAACGTTTCTTTCCTGTTGCCAAACCCTAAAAGATGACACAATAACGTGAAAAAAATAAGGATAACGCATGTATTTTGTTTCTATTTGCCAATAAAAATTCAGATTTTCTTGCTATATTTTTGCGTGTTTGATACTGACGTCATTCTAAACAGAAAATTTACATTTTTTTGTATATAAAATAAACACTTTAACTATAAGAGCAGGAAAATAACGTAGCACCTCAATTTGAATGTTTTTTTTTTTAAATTAAAACATCTATTTTAATACAAACAGTCAAATTTCATGAAAACAATTTAACAAAAAGAAAAAAAAAGGCTAGATATGACGTCACATTCTATCAAATCTTTTCAACGCGTAATCAAACTCATTGTAAACATATGGCTCCTATATTTTGATTACTACTTCGTTTGTGTACTACAGCCCTATCTTATAGCTATACGTTATCGCTAAGTGTTGTATTGGTTTAGATTCAGTGCTAATATTTTCTGTGATTTATAGCAAAAAGAGAGCGGTTATTTACATTTTAAAAAAAAATCTTGACAGATGTCTTGATTTAAAATTTATGGAAAATGACACCATTTCATCTAATCATTGTAGATTTAATTTCAATAAAATTTCAAATTTTCCAAATAAAATTTTAGTAACTACTACCTCATTCAGATGTATTTTTTTGTATTTTCCCCCGTATTGTGAAGATATTGTATACTTCTGTTACGCGCGCCAAAGAAAACACGTATTTTAATTTTAAAAGTTAAAAAAAATACCACAATGCGTCAAAAGAACATCCTTTTTATGAATTTAAATTTCGCGAGTTCCAAAATTAAAACTAAAAGTGTGAGTTTTTTCATAAACTTCAAGTTAAGGCTGTTCATAAAGTTAAGGCTGTTCTCAAATCCAAAGAAGCTATTTTCTGACATATTTTTTAATTAATTTTTGTTCGGGTTGGGTTGATTTGTGACGGCCAATTATCTACACGAGGGATATAGGCCCAGGGGGGGAAGTGCCCTCCGTGGGGGTCTTTCTAAGGGAACCTAATCCGTATTTACGCATGGAAAATCCACGTCTCGAAGAAAACCACGAAAACTCCGAACGATTAGGCCGACGGGCGCGATTGGGTTCGAACTCAGCACCTCCCGTCTACCAGCTTTGAGAGCAGAACCTCTCGGCCACTGGTGGGGCTAATTTTTGTTCGGAAACGCCTGAAATTGACAGGAGCTCTTATTTAGAAACCATGTAATCGAAAGATAGTTTCCATTTGTTTATAAAGGTATAAGATCTTTCAGTTGGTGTTTTGAACTGAATTTCGGACGCAACAGTGCAATAAAGGATAAAAACCGGCCGTCAAGCAACCACAATTGCTCATAACTCGATAAGTAATTTATTTATGAAAAAAGGAAAAACTCATTTCAATTCCAAATCGCTTTATTAGTAAGGCCTACAAATTTTAAGCCTTTACATTTAATGAGTCAGAAAATGTGTCAGAAAGTTTCGCGTTGTTGAGCAGGGAACTGGAGAAGCACCTTAAGCATTTGCAGGTTAGTATTTTGTAATCAAGTTGCATGCCAGATAGTCGCTTAAAACATAAGTCATTCTATATTGTTTTAAACAAAGGTGCATGCCGTAATAGGTGTCAGGCACACTCATTAAAATAAGAATACCCTAGCGCACAGCCCCATTACCGAAGATAAACCCGTCAATATACTTAGAGATAAAAACAGTTCTGCATTTTTCATTCAGCTAATAAGACTAATCCTTCATAATTGGGTTCACATGATTATATAACTTTCCCCTATAATTCTATGACTAAGCAACGGAAAACAATATGTTACGCACTAAAATCTTCCCTAAAAAACTGATAGTGCAAGTCGCATGGAGATCCATTCTGAAGAATTCAAGTTATATAGTAAGGTTATTTTGAGTAGTTTGATTTGATATCTGTTAAATTCGTGTTTTATTATTTTTGGCGTTTTAATTTCGTTTGATAATTTTGTTATTGAATATCACGCGAAAGCAAACAAATTCTGAATTATTTACAATGTTTTTGAACAATTGAGTTAATCTTTTGTATTTGGGTTGCAAGCATATTTAAAAAATATGCATGCTTAAAAATTATTTTAAAACCCATAAAAAATTCGTAAATTCAGATAAACATTACAAACAAATCTCACTGAAAGTACTTTTGTTTTCTATAATACGTTGGAACAATCGAATGTACAATGTTTAGACGTTAAACTGCAATAAAAGGGAAATTTGTTGTGTTAGGTTGTTGCCACCGAAAATATGATACCAGCGTCACTCATAGACATGTCTTTTCTTTATACTATTGCATTAAGTGTAAACAGGTTCATCTTTCGTAATCGGGTTGCACTCAACTTTAAAAATATCAATGCTTAAAAATTACTTTAAAATCCATTAAAATCAGAAAACTGAGGTACAATTTTCAAACAAATTTGATTTGAGAGACCTTTTTTCTATTCGACTTTGTAAAAAATGAAATTGTGTGATGTTTAAAAGTTAGAAAAATTGCAGTAAAGGCACATTTTATGGGTTACAATTTATGGGGCACAATTTATGGGCACTGACATAGTGTTTTTACTTTATAATGTAGATAATACCATACAAACGAGAATTTCACTAAGTGCTGCGCGATTTGGAGGAATTTCTTTTTTTCGTATTGTCAGGAAAATCACATATTTTTCTTTTATACCAGCCAAAGAAAAAGTGCATTCTGTTATTAAAGCTCAGGGGTTTTACTATGGTTGCAAGATAATAACGCCATGTTTTTTTTTATTGTCTTTATAACGATTTGTGGATGGGAATGCACAAATTTCAGTTATTGTGATTGCCGTATTATTTCGTTTTAATTTATTTTACCTGGAAGGCTTCTTATAACTGACACGGGCGAAGCCGGGTAGTTCTGCTAGTTCTAAATAAAATGAATGCTCACATTAATATTTTTGTTCAAAATTAAGGTCGCAATTTCAGATATTGTTAAAAATATTAAAGAAAAACGTGTTTTTAATATGTAAATGTGTACATATTTCATAACGCTCACTTAGTACAAAGGGGAAAACATAGAATATTCATTTTAGACCTAATCTGAAGGGATTAAAACGATTTCCAGTTTTCCTCTAATTAATTCTGAGTTCAACCCTCTGACCACGGGGCTAAAACTTTAAAATAGAATTGGGACCTTAATATTCAACAAAAGTATTGAGTGTAGGTACTCATTTTATTCAGAATTTTAAGCTCTACAACATTTGTATTCACAATGTTTTTGAAAAAGTTAGTGATTTCGAGATAGTGTTATGGTATTTAAAAAAACGTGTTTTTTGACTATAAATTAATGTATAATTCCTAACACTCACCTAGTACGAGGGGGAAAACGTAGCATATTCATTCTAGACATAAACTGAAGGGATTAAAACAATTTCCAGCTTTCACGTAATTATTTCCGAATTGGGCCTTTTTTTGCTCCCTGGTCTATTACTAAACTGCGAAGTTCTGTTACAGTATTCTGAATGTGTTGGAAGGTATTTAATAATCTGTGCTGTACACACAATTTTTCGTTCTTTTTTTTCTGTTCCAGGAATCTCAGATAGAAATATACCAGAAGATTAGAAAAGTATTCTTAGAAAATCCCAAACGAGGTAAAGTGATTAAAACGCGACTTCGGAAACTTGTGGATCCAGTAGCAGAAAGCAAAACTGTTATTATAGATGATCTCAATTACTTAAATGGAATGGTGGAACGAGATTATAAAGTATCTGGTCGCTGCAGGGTGACCATTGCTCCTCCACTCTTCTCGAAGATGGTTCTCGCTTTAGCATTCAGGAGAGGATCATCGATTTTACAATTCGTGGACACAGAGTAAGTAGAAGATTCAGAAATTAATATTAACTATACTTTAATAAATTATAAGCAAAAAATACTTTTAAGCATAAACTTTTATTATAATGTACTGAAAAGAAAACTAATCAGATGTGCCAATCCCAAAACTTTCTTCATCTCGTACATGTTAATAATTCAAAATTAGCTATCACAGTGCCAAACTTATATGACAATCAATACCCATTATAAGTATTCTAAAGGTATGGGGCATTCTCACAATCTTTTGACTTTTATGTCCCTGAATAATAATTTTTATTTTAGTGCATATTCTTGTGTTGTTTTTTTTATCTCATATAGTGGGGAACATCCTGTTGCATGATTGCATAACAATATTAACGAGATAAATAAGTTTTGAACGATGTTGGGGGTCTAAATACTAGGAAAACTCCTATACCGTCCCGTGTCCCTGATGCTCATTTTTAAGTTTGGAGCTGTCTGTATAAAATTGTTTCAATAAAAGTAATTCGATGCAATTTTTTTCCTAAACTGGGACAATTGTTTAATATAAATGCGTAGCAAAAAATTAATCTGCGCACATTTTTACGGTTGATATTATTTTTTGAACTCTGTACCTGGGTTTTTCATTCTTACATACTCTTGCTAAACTTATACAGAAAATACTTCAGATGCAGCCACAGAATTTTTTTCAAGTTTTTTCTCATGCAGAAGTATGCTAGAGAAAGAATGTCTAAAATTCTTTATCGGGAAATTTACTTCAGAATTTAAATCAGCATTTGAATATCAATTTCAAGCATCGTGGCTTTATTGGTAGTCTTACCTTCCCCAAGGTTTATTCCTGCACTTTTTAAGGTATTTTTTTTTATTATTATTTAATCCAATGTAAATAACTGTTTCTAAAAATCAATGAACATTGTGGCTATCACTTAGTCTTAACATGATTTACCTAAAAATAGTGGTAATTTTCCTTACCGTCCCATACTTACCATCCTTTTTTTTTTTTTTTTTTTTTTCATTACCGTCCCTTTTTACTTTCTTCTATCTTTACAAGAAGAAAGTATTGGATTCGTGAAAATTTTCGACTTTCGGTTTTCGATGGATTTACACGTTTTAGGGGTCAGAGATTCCGAAAAACATGTTTTTACAAAATGTCTGTCTGCGATTCTGTGAGTCTGTCTGTATGTGACACAGATTTTGTGAGCGCTCTATCTCAAGAACTAATGCACATAATTTAATAAAAATTCATATTCAGTTAGTCCCTGATATAAATTGGGGCTGATTAGTTTTTGGTGTAAATCGCTCCACAGGTGGCGCTGCTATGCAACATTTTTCACGATTTCTACGATAGCTCAATCTCCAGAACTATTGCACGGTTTTCATCAAACTTCAGATTCAGTTAGTCCTTGACATGAATTGATGTTTTAAACATTTTGGTATAAATCGCTCGAAAGGTGTAGCTGCTATACTGCATTTTTTGTAATTTCTGAAATAGCTGTATCTCAAGAAGTAATGCTTGGATTTTCAACAAACTTCAGATTCAGGTATATCTGGATATGAATTAGTGCTGTTTAGTTTTTGGCGTAAATTACTCAACAGGTGGCGCTGCTATGCAGCATTCTTCAGAATTTCCACCATAGCTCTACCTCAATAACTAATGCACGAATTTTCATCAAACTTCAGATTCAGGTATACCTTGACATGAATTGAAGTTTTATAGATTTTGGTGTAAATCGCTCTACAGGTAGCGCTGCTATGTTGCATTTTTTGCAATTTCCGCAATAGCTCTATCTCAGGAATGAATGCTTGGATTTTCAACAAACTTCAGATTCAGGTAAGACCTTGATATGAATTGGTACTGTTTATGTTTTGGTGCAAATCGCTCAACAGGTGGCGCAGCAATGCTGCATTTTTCAGAATTTCCACCATAGCTCTATCTCAATAACTAATGCACGAATTTTCATCAATCTTCAGATTCAGGTATACTTTGATATCAATTAGTGTTATTTATGTTTTGATGTAATTCACTCAACAGGTGGCGCTGCTATGCTACATTTTTCAGTATTTCCGCTATAGCTCTATCTCTAGAACTAATGCACGAATTTTCGTTAAACTTAAAATTCAGGTATACTTTGATATGAATTGGTGCTAAATCCATGTAATTTCTTGTACTATTTAAATGATTTAATTGACGCGATTTATATAGAAGAAAGTTTTGTGCTGGCCACAACGTAGTAGTTTCCTATACCATCCCTTTTTTTTTCCATCCGCCCTTTCTTTAACACCCCTTTAAGACAATATTATACCAAAATTTTATACTAAAAATAGTACATTGTTATTATTTCTTATTTGAATGTCCTGTGGGTACTATGCAAATTCATTATAAGTAAAAATTTAGAGGAAAATAAAAAGTTATAATGGTAAAATGGTAAGTAAAATTAAACTCGCATTAACTTAAACCTCAGTTAAATAAAAAAAATTCGCTGCTGAACTTTTTTTCTTTATTTTGAATCATTAAGGTATTCGTCTATCAGATTAAAATGTTATTTTAGCAAGTTTAATTTCACCAGATTTTTATTCCCGAAAGTCAAAAGATTGTGGAGAATGCCCCGTATATAGGTTCGTTGAATTGGATGCATTTAACAAGGAAATAAAAGTATCGCATTGTTTTCAAACAAATCATTGAATTTCGGAACCCACCCTCTTAGATGACCGCAACCAAAATTTCAAACCTAAAGAGTATAAAATCAACACCTGTTGTTCAATATGCACCCAAGTCTAATAAGGATTTATATATGTGACAATATAACAGAATATTAAGTTTGATTAAATTGCGTGCATAGTTTTTGAGCTATAGCTTTTGCGAAAATCGTGAAAAATACAGCATAGCAGCGGCACCTGTCGTGCGATTTACGCCAAAACCTAAGCAGTAACAGCTTAAGTCACATTGTAAAAAAAATTTCGTTAAAATACGGAAATTGTACTGGCAATCGAGACGCCGGTACTATTTCCGGATTTTAACGAAATTTTTTCCGTAAATTCGAGGAAAAATTCCGTTTTTTCACAAAATTTGCGGGAAAAAAATCCGTTAAAATACGGAAATAGTACTGGCGTTTAACGGAATTTTTTTTACAGTGCAACCTCTAACTGAATCCGAAGTTTGATGAAAATCCGTGCATTAGTTCTTGAGATAGAGCTATTGCAAAAATCGTACAAAATACAGCACGGCAACGCCACCTGTTGAGCGATATACACAAAAAATCAATCAGCACCAGTTTGTATCAATGTCTAACTGAATCTAAACCTTTGTGAAGTTCCGTTCATTGGTTCTTGAGATAGAGCGCCCACAAATTTTTTGTCACAGTCAAAGTGACATACAGATTCACAGAGAGACATTTTCTAAAAACCGTCAAATCTAGTTCAGAACATTCTAAAACGTTATAAATCCATCGAAAACCGAAAGTCGAAATTTTTCACGAATCCATTACTTTCTAGTAAAAGTAGAAGAAAGTAAAAATGTTGAAATGGACTCCACAGAAATAAATACTGTTTTAACAAAGAAATAAATTATACTGCGAGTTATTTTTTTTTTTTATCAGATTGTTTTCTTAAAAAATAAAATGGTGCACAATTTTAAATCCAGATTTCTGGCAAGAAAAACAAGTCGGAAATTTTATGTCAAACGTGGCAAATGAGGTGCGTTCGTACCGAAACTAGTTTTATAAATATTCAGATCTTGGTGTAATAGCTGTTGCACTCTTATGCAATAATGCATGAATACAAAATTTATTATATTTATGTATATTAATTTGGTAATAAGGAAATAATAGGAATCCATCTTAAATAAGGACGTAAAAACCATGGCAACCTAGAATCATTACCTATCATGGGATATCATTGCATTAACTACGCAGGATAGGATTTAATAGAATGAAGAAAACTTCTATTAATATCTTTTTAAGTTTAGATTCGATTTTCATAAAATTTGAAATGACTCAACAAAATTCTGCAACGATTATATATATTAAATTTCAAACCATTCGGTTGGTTAGTTTTTGCGCTGTTATATGCGGACAGATAGACAGATTGACCAGACGACGACTATAGGTGCTACGTATTTACATAATTACGAACGCACCCAAAAAATCCATCAACATCCTCGTGAAGATCGAACCCATGCTCATTCACACACTGCGAGGAACTGAAAGATGGCACATTTACCAACCCTTCTGCACTTCAATCGAAGAACATTCGCTTATTTCTGAAGCAAACGGTTAGATTTACGTGATTAAATACATGATGGCAATTACGTAACTTTATTGGATAAATGTTTTTGACCCCTGAGAAGTGGCGGAGGCATATTTCAATTTATTTATTTACTTGTATTTTTTTTTTTTTACAGAATATTTTTTGTCACCGAAAATGCGCTTCACTACGAAAAAGTAGGCCATTTGTAACACAAGAAGTGTGTTAGAATTGGACTGCAAGATTTGTGCCAAACGGGCATTATCACTTTGGTTTTAAGCATAGTCCACCGACGATAACTTAATCCATGAGTAACGCAAACTTAGTTGAATTTATTCATTAATTAAGATATCAATTACAATTGGCAACCAGCAGAATCTAGTTTTTAATTAAACTAGGGGATCCAACTCAGACCTCCCGGCTAACAGAATATAAGCCTTTTTATAGTATATGCATATATATTAGTATAAGTTTTTAGATTGCCGACTAACAACACCAAAAAACATTTTTTTAAGTACCAATTTTACATTCAATTATAATTTTCGAAATTTATTAAAAGCGACACTTTCCTATGAGTTAATAGCTAAAGAAATCTCCAAAGATTAGATAAAATAAACGGTTAAGTGCGAGTATTACTCGCGCTCAGAGGGTTCCGTACAGTAACTAAATACACTGGTGTGCAAAAATTAAGGACGGAACAGATAAATTAGCATAAAAGGCGAAAAAGGAAACAGAACGAAATGAAAGACCAATTAGGAGATAGACCTGGAACAAATGCAGTAGGACATGCGCATATATGGCATATGACGTAAAAGAAAAAGGTTGTAAGGGGATAAAGTACAGAGGCGATGGACGTTCAGCATTTTGGTGAAATCTATTGCATGGTGTACAGTGATTTCAACAACGGTTTTTTTGCTACTATTGTGTGATATGGCCAAGAGGCAATCCAGGAGATATCATCTGGATGACCTTACACTAGGTGGCATCAATGAGAGTTTGAAAGAAGGTCGAAGTGTGACAAGTATGGCTGAAGAGTTCGGGATCGCTCACAGCATCGTTTTACGAGCCTGGAGTGCATTTCAAACGATGGGAACAACTGTACGGGCATTCAAATGTGGTCGCCCACAATCAACAACAACAGTGGAAGACCGTTATATTGTCCTACAGGCTAAAAGAAACGGGCAGCAGACAGCTGGAGAAATCGCAAGGCAGATGGCACAGACTATTGGATGTCTTACATCACGTTTTACCGTGGCTACGAGGCTGCAGAAATGTGGTCTATATGCACGACGTCTAGTACGATGTGTACCATTAACGCCTGCTCATCGGAGACGCCGGTTTCTGTGGTGCCAGGAACACAAGAACTGGACACAACAGTAGTGGGGTCGAGTACTCTTTATGTATGAGAGCCGATTTAGTCTGACGAGCGATTCTGGACGTATACACATCTGGAGAGAGCAGGGAACACGTAATCTCCTCTCCAATATCATCGAAAGGGACCGTTTTGGAGGTGCCGGAGTTTTTGTTTGAGGTGGTATCATGCCTGGTAGCCGTATGAACCTCCACGTCTTCTAAGGAGATGTCTCTGTGTCCGCTATTGTGACGAGATTCTCCTGCCTCACGTGTATCTGTTTAGAGGTGCTGTGGGTCCGGACTTTCTCTTCATGGGCAAAAATGTTCCCCCTCATAGTACAGCGGCTGTCGAAGAGCTCTTGTAGAGTGAAGATAGTCAACGTGTGGATTGTCCTGCTAAGTCACCGGACCTAAATCCCATAGAACACGCGTGGGACCTTCTCAAGAGATGCTTGGCAGCACGTTACCAGGCGCCAGCAACAATTCCGCAGCTGCAATTGACGTTACAAGAGGAATGGGACTCGTTGCCACAACAGTTAATTGCCAACCTGGTCCTCAGAATGGAAAGGCGTTGTAAATCCTGCATCGCAGTCAGGGGTGACCATATCCCCTATTAGAAACAGAATGTTTCCTGCCAGGTGCCTTTTGATGAACGTTTCTGTCTTCTCTGCAGTTGTGCCTCCAAGTGACCTTTTCAATAAAGTGCCTTTGTATCCTTTTGATTCCTTGTTTAGATGGTTTTTATCACTTGACCCATATTTTCATATCTTGGAGATCTTATGGTATGATTTCGGTCGATGTGGAAAACTTCTGCACGACGTTACATTCCAAAAACCCTCTCGCCCTTAATTTTTGCACACCAGTGTATATGGATTATAATTGTATTATTAAAAAAATCGTTGTTAAAATAATAATAAGACTTTGTAAAAAACTATACAACGTAGTGTTGGGTATAGCTGTATATACTAGAAAAGTATGAATGGGTATACCATAAAAGTTCAATGAGATATGAAGCCTCAATAATATTAAATATTGCTATTCTGTATTTCTTTTTAACACTTTCCGACAAAGTTGAAAATTGTTTATGATTTCGGTTTGTCTGTCCGCGTTCTAACTCCCGTAAATATACAAGGATTCCCTGAAATTTTTGGATGTTATTGACGTTTACCATAGCACGTTCCCTATTTCAAATGAAGTTTGTAGCATGTTTAGTTCATTTACAGGGACAGTCAAAAGTTTTCCGTTACATTACGGCCTATGGAAAAAAATTGTTTAAAATGATTTTTAATGGTGTTACACGCTTTCAAAAATAATAAAATTGATATGCATTAATGATGTGCACTAAAATATGCATTCTGCACAATATGCGGTGTAAAGAATAGTTATTATTCATATACAGGGCCATAAAGAAGAATTCCGTTAGATAATGATATAGGGGTGGAGGGAATTGTTTGCGGCGTATTTTAATTATGTTAAATTATTTCATGTATAATGAAATTGTTATACGTCGCTGAGGTTTATTATAACTTATTTCAAGTATAATACAAAGTACATAGCATTTACAGGGACACGCAAAACATTTCAGATACTATATTGTATCCGAAGTACTGTACATTAGCGATGATTGCTGGAAATACATTTTTAATTACGATATGCGCTTTTTTATGTTTCACCATATTTATACATATTATATGGTGTGTATAAATGCTATAATTCATATACAGGACTACACACAAGAATTCATAATGCTTACTGTGTATGAGTGCAAATTGCTTAAAGGCGGTTTTTAAATGAGTTGTGCATTTTTACGCTGAACTGCATTTAGTTTACTAAAAAATGTTTGTAGAATATAGATAAAATGATATACAGGGTCACGCAAAGTATTGGATAAATGACCGTCTATAAATGATAATTTCTGAAAATGTGATTTCAGTAGTTTTAAGAGTGTTTTAGTTTGAATTAAATTTTAGCTAAATAGTGGCGTGTAACATAGGTACTAGGTTAACTATAGGGTAGTACAAAATTATTCAAGTATGTTTCCATCTATTAGTATAAATTGCTGAAAGAGAAATTTCAACCTGTTCTGCGTTTTCTTGCTAAACTAAATTTCCCCATTATATAGTATATATATCAACCTACAGATCAAATACAGGGTTGTTCAAAAGAATTGGAATACATATTTGGTTATGGACGGTAACTACTGAAATCAGATTTTAAAATGTTTTATACGCTTTCTAAAATGTTTACCTAGTTATCTTATATACATTATTTCCCTAAATAATGAAGTTTTGTTAAAACCTTCAGGATGTGTTGGAAAGTGTTTAATAATCTATGCTTAACGCATGATTTTTCTTTCTTTTTTTAATCCTATCCTAATCTGTTTATGATGAACTTAATTCGGTATGGACTATAGTTTATGATTTATCGATGATTATTATGGTTTATTAATTATGGTTTATTTTGCATTTATTTGGTTGTTACAACACCAGACACTACAGTGTGTTTTGGGCACTTAATACGGTAGTTAAAGCTGTTCTCAACTGCTCTGCTCAACAAGTGCAAAACGTTTTGATATATTTACAAATTCATTTTTTAACGGAAAGGTATAAAATTGGAAGGCCTGACTATAAAAGCGATTTGGAATCGAACTATGTTTTCCATATTTTGATAAATAAATTACGTATTGAATTATAAGCGATTTTGATCACGCGACAAAAACGTTTTTCACCCTCTCTTGAGTTGTTATTCTTCTTTCGTGCGAAATTTCGGTTCAAAACGCCCATTTTGACAATATTTTCTGAAAGATCTATTGCGTTTGCAAAAAAACGAAGAACACAGTGCGATTACATAGTTTCTGAACAACAATACCTGCTATTTTCATGCATTTCCGAATAAAAATGATTTAAAACTTATGTCATAAAGTTGCCCTTTTGGATTTGAGAACAGCCTTAAACGAAAAAACGATCATACGCTCTCCTAGCTTTTTTTTCACCCGTTTCATTTGACGGGTATTTAATTCAATTTCTATCAAAATAGATTATACAATTACTTTGTATGCATTTTTATTTAGTGTATGCCCACACATAATCTTTGAACGGATGCTAAGATTTTTATAATTATTTTTGTTGGAATTGGCACGTTTCGGTAGTGGTTTCGTACCGATTTCATCAAGGTATAAAAATGCCATGTTTGTCGGCCTGACAGTTTTTAATCTTTTTTTTTTTTTTTTTTTTTTTTTGAACGATCTTGAATGTTTTTCTTTTGTTGTTGTTGTTGTTGTCTTTTTTTCTTTATATCTAACTTTCGTAAAACTCGTCCAATAACCACGAAATTTGAATAGGTACACAGGTAAGGTTTTAAGGTACACACTATTTATACGTTTTAAAAATAGTCTTCAACTCGTGCTTCGTGCGTACTTTTTTTTTTTTTTGTAGTTTTTTTTACATGCAAAGGATACACAAATTTTAATAATACAATTTTCAATTACGCATAGAAATGAATTATTTTAGCAACAATGTAATTAAAAATAAATGTTACAACAATAAAATATTACCACAAAGAACACGCTTGTGTCAAACCGCTCTCGCTAAATTATGCCAATTGGCGTGCAATAATCATATATCAGTGCAATAAATTAAGGAACAATTACTTCAAATCGGTTTTTTTTTTCTAAATATGTATTTCATAAACTGGGGTTCTTATAAATATTAAAACTGTTTTTGAAATACTTATAAATTAATCAGAAATAGTGAATAAGTGTGACAAAAGAAGAAATAGTATGAAGCGTGGTATGTTCTTTTTTTATAGCTCACAGGCTATCAAAGCCTGAGAGCTAATGTGCCCGCAGGTTCTGTATGTACGTATGTATGTATACGCGCGTACGTAACGCAATAACTCTTGACAGAAATATCTGATTTGCTTTAAAAAAAATGTCTGGATTCATTTTGATAAGGCGCTTCCCTGATTAATTTTGGGGAGGGGGGGGGGGTTCATTGGTTAAGTATAAACGGAGTTCGGGGGGGCTAAATCCTCCCTTAACTTAGATAAATGGGTTTTTCATGCAGAATTATCAAATCTGTTTCAAATTTGGCATACAGGTTAATTGTAATAAGGCGCTTCCCTGATTAGATTTGGAGGTTCATTGTTGAAGCATAAAGGAGGGAAGGGGCTAATACCCCCTAAATTTAGATAAATGGGTTTTTCTAACCGATTTGCTTCAAATTTGGTATACCGGTTTATTCTGATAAAGAGCTTCCCTGATTAGATTTGGAGATTCATTGGTTAAGTATAAAGCGGGGAACGGGGGCTAATATCCCCTTAATTTAGATAAATGTGTTTTTTTATCCGATTTGCTTCAAATTTGGTATACAGGTTTATTCTGATAAGGAGCTTCCCTGATAAGATTTGGAGGCTCATTGGTTACATATAAAGATGTGAAACAGAAGGGGTAGGGTAGGGGGTAATCCCCCACTTTCATTTATTTTTCGAGGGGTATTATTCTTTGAAATAAGAGTATAATATAGAATTAGTGTGGATAGTCAGTGAGCTCAATGCCATCAGTTTAACTGGGCATTTTTCTTTTTTATTTAATATGTTTGAAAAATCACTTTAATTCATCTTTCATTTTAGAATAGCCCACATGCAAGAGAGTGGAATTTTGACACACTGGAAAGCTAGATACAGCCCACTAAGGGATGAATGCTTTGATTTTGATCCCGATTTGCATGGACAAAGCGAGATAATATTGGAAGATTTGCAAGGTCCATTTTACTTACTCGTTATTGGACTCATTTCTGGGTTAATAATTTTACATTTTGAGTTTAAATTGATTAAACTTAAAAAGAATTGTAAAAAACATTCCAAAAGAAAACTGACTGAAAAAGAAAACCTAACTGTGTATTGGAAATAAAATATACTTTTACAAGAGAAGCTATCAGACCTGTCAAAGAGAATAGTCAATAAACTTTCAGAAGTGAATAAGCATGTGAACAAAACCTTAGGTGCAATGTGTAGCCTTTCGTAGTCATCCGCGACCTCCCCAATAGGGCGCGTAATTTAGATCCCCGCCCACAATATTCGCTATCATATATTTTGAGATTAACTAATACAACTTCCAAATTAATGCACATAAAATGAGAATAAAATACTGTTGGCAATGCATGGGTTAAATACCTACAATTACAACGCCAAATTAATGCACATAAAATGAGAATAAAATACTGTTGGCAATGCATGGGTTAAATACCTACAATTACAACGCCAAATTTTAATAAGTATGTAAGTGTAGAAATATTCTGTATAAATTTCTCTAATTTTCTCATATCTCACTCTAATTATTTGCTCGGGGTATGCACATCCACTTTGGCCATTGGAATGCCGTCTCCCACTACATACCATATCACATAGTCAGTGTTTTAGAATACCTCATGTCTTACAGGTACATTATTTGCCAATTTATGGTTGCTAATATTGCCATCGGACGCACGCATTACATGACCTATTCGAAGGGTAGCGGACGATTGCGAAATGCCACACGTTGTACCTGTGGTTTTGTTCGCCTCTAAACGTTTCGTGAATATTCTCGTCGGCAGGTCCGATAGCTTCCCTTGTTAGTATTAGCAGTTATAAAGTGTGTGTTATTATATTATAAATTACACCTCTGGGCACTTCTAGAAATTCAATGTATGTAATGATATATAACGTCCTAAGAAGCATATATATTGTAAACCATTTAAGCAAATGGCTGTTAAAAACATTTTTAAGTTAAAAGGCACTTGTGGCTCAAAATTTTTCTATAAATTAATAAATAAATAAAAGCTGGAGGAAAAACAGAATCATATTGAATTTACTATAACATGAAAGTAACACATCTATTCCTATTTTCCGCGGAGTTCATGCGAAATGGAAACAAACATTAATTCAGATAAATTATTTAAACTAACTCTTTTTATAACAAAATTTATTGTTAAAGTCTGACACCAGAAAACATTGCACTGTTTTCAAAACACAGAATATTATTTTTGATTATTTTTATTAAAAAAACATATATACAATAAACATATACATAAAATGTTTTTTTCTTTTTGCACATTCGGCAGCATAAATTTGCCATATTTCATTAAAAATATACTTCACTTTATTTTAAAAACTCCGAATTGCCCAAAATGTTAAAACACAGTGTTTATTTTTTTTTTTTCAACAATAAAAAAACGAAAAAAAAATATTTGCACTTTGCTGATTAGAAAAATTGCATTGAATATATATGTAAGATTATAGAGTTTTTTTCACAGTGATGAATTTTCCTGGAATCTTGCCCCAAACTATTCTTTTTCTACTTTTCTGAGTCTTTTTCGAGATCAAACTATTAGTCAAAACTGAGAATCGCGTTTGTTTTAAATAACTGGGTCTCCGAATTTTATAAAATGTTGAGTTCACGGGTATAATAAAGTGTAATTTTATTAATCTCAGTGCAAAATTAAAGGCATTTCGTGCATTTTTGAGTAAAATAGAGCGCTTTGATTAAATTTGATTTAAATTTTGATTAAATAGAGCGCTTTTAAAAAAAGCAATTAACGATATTCATGCTGTAGAGGTGATATTATAGTTTATTTATTGCCTTTATTATTTATTCGAGGTATGGTGGCATATTAAACTTTCCCCAGAAATTATGGCTTATTAGATATGAAATTATGGGAGGACTTTTCTTCAGGAAAGAATGACACTGTTATTTGCTAGTTTTGACCGGAATTTTAAGGGATATTGCCAGTGAGTGTTAGTAGCAGCACTAGTTTACTGTTACTAGACGGGCATGTGTGCGCTCACAAACATTATTGCGCGCAATTATAGGAAAAAAATACTGAAAAGACAAATTATTTTACAAAGCCAGATGTTATATTAGCCCGCATCGCATAAATAAAACTTTTTAACAATAATTAAATTTCTTGAAGTATACATTATATTAAATTATTGAGCACAGGCATTTTTTGAAATATTTAATTTTCATATAAAGGGAAAATCTCATTCAGATTATTAAAAATCAATTTACAATATTTAAATGAATTTTTACTAAATGTTTTGCTTAAAAAATACGATTTACGAGTATTAGTTAATTCCTGTAACTTAATTTAAAAAGGATCACGCTTACACAAAGAATTTTGACTGAAATGTAACAAGATTATTTTCTGTTTCCATTCCAAATTAAAAATATTGCATGATTCGTCCAACATGCAATGGAATGTAAAAAAAATATGCATTGATTTCTAGCGATATATCCATGCCAGATTCATTATTATAATTTACATAAGCTATGTTTGTTTTTGTTGTTGTTGTTGTTTCCACAGAGTTTGGTCAATGCGCACTAGATGCGGAGATGTAAGAACTCACAAAATCTTACACTGTGTGACTAATTTTCTAGCGAAAGTGCTTAGACAGTTTATCACAAATTCAATGTCATGTGTTTATAATAACATTTCTAATATCCTAATGCAAATCTATTATTTCAATTTTCTTTTGTAATTATAAAGGAATGACTATTAAAATAACCATACCTCATACTCTAAAATCGAATATCAGAAATGCGAGTGTAATACAGAAACTTTCAGGACACACATTTTTTTTTTAAATTTCAGGACAATTTTTGAATTATTTGGCAAACTAACCGGAATACAAGGCAAGAACTGCATTTAAAAAAAAAAAAAATAAATAAAAAAAAAATAAAACTATTCTTTACGTATACATTGAGAATAAGGAATGACAATGACCAAGCTGAAAAAAAAATTTCTTACCCTTCTTCATAGACAACAATTCTCTATTTGCAGAAGAAAGGGAGTAAAAGACAAATAATAATTTGAGGAGTAGTATGTAGATCAGGACTGTCCAACGCGGCGCCCGCGGAAGCCATGGCGCCCTTTGAAAGTTTTCTTGGCGTCCTATTGAAGGTTTCCTTTCTCTCACTAGTATTTTTTAAAAATAAAATTTCCTTTTAAAGAATGCTTTATTAAAAATCCTTGATATTTGCTTGAGAGGTATTTTTAAAACCTCTGCAAATGTATTTCATGCATCAAAAATGAAAATGTACTTTAAAAAAATAATCATATCTTATTGCGTGTCTTCATTAGTTTATAATTATTCTTTATAACATATTTTGTGGAAATTATGACGATAGGATTTGGTAAAAGTTCGCAATAACTTTTTTAATAACTTAAAAAGTAAAATGTAGAAAAATAACCGCACCCCCTTCCTTCCTTTGTGCATTGTTATTGTTCGTCTTTATTGTTATTGTTATTGATGTTGTTACACTGGCCCATTGGCTGTTTTATACGACGGAAAAAGGGCTGTCATTTTCTCCCTCAGATCTTTGAAATTTTCGGTAATTTTAATCATCTTGTATTAAAAAAAAAATGTATAAAAATGTGCGAAATTATTCCCATGAATGAAAGCTCTTCCAGGCTCTCTCTTTGGAACCACCCATGGATTGGTCACTATATCATGCCTGTCTTTGTTTTTGTACTTCTCATAACGGCAAATTTGCACCTCCAAAATAAATCAAGGAGTATTTTTGCGTCCCAAAAATCCCTAACAATATCGCTGAATACAATTTTATTTCAATAATAAGCAAGATTTAATTTTCTGGCTCCTTCCAATTAAAATATTTTTGAGATACTCCCTCGCAGAAAAATGTATAATTCGAAATTTACAACGATTTGCAGTTATTCTGAAAGGTTTATTTATTTATTTATTTTTACATGGATCTTCAGATGCAAGGGGGCCTTATGTCTTTAAAGCAAAATGCATTTTCACATATGTATTGCTACTAATACTGTGATGCGTTTTGATGCATGTTTTGAGCCAAGTAATAACGGCGCCCTTCATTGTTTGCCAAGAGCTGAGATGCGCCCCTGATTAGCGAAAGGTTGGACAGGCCTGATTTATTTATTACTATGGGAAAATCCTAATAGGAGAGAAAATCTTTTAAAATTTTGGCTAATCAAAGGGGAGCATCAATTTTGGAGAGAGAGAAAGAGAGTAATTTAGACGACAGATTATTTATTGACTTTTACTAAAATACAGTAAATAGGATAGAAAAAAAAATATTCTTTTAAAATTTTAAATTTTATGTCAAAAAAGGAAACAAAAAAAAAAAAAGCAGATGAAATGTGGGTATGGAATTTATATGATAATTTATTTATTGTTGAAACAACGTAGTAAATAAAGCAGAAGATTGTAAAAACACCAAAGATTTTAAAATGCATGTACTCACAGGTTTGGGAGAGCAAGAAAAGGAAAAAAGTGAAAATTTGGGAGAATACAGATAAAATGTTTGAAAGTAGAATTCTGCCGAAACATCCAGTATTCTCGCGCCTGTGATGTTAGCCGTCGTACAAAATTTATTGATTCCAGCCATAATTAGATTCCCAGATATAATTCTCATCCCTTGGTGAAGGGGGGGGGGGGGGGAAGAAAGCAAAAATCTAAAAGTTTGTCTAATTTCTCTTTTTCCAATTGTCTAATCCAAGTGCCCACCAAATAATAGTTGTCATCAGTTTCTATAAATCCCAAGACCTTATATTTAATCATTCAGTGACATAATTAATATAGTATATTTTATGTTATTGAATGTATTTTTATTTAAAAAAAAGAAAAAAGTGTGTTTTAAAGTTTTGAAATGGATGCTCAAAAGAATCCTTCGGTGAAATTGCTGGAATTTCCTAGTAGCAACTGTTGCACAGTCGCGGCATGAAACGTTGTTCCCATCTTTTATTATACGCTTTCCACCAGAAAGCAAAATAGTTATTCTGCTCTAAACTGATAAAAATGTTCGTTCTGGTACAATACGGTATAAGAAATGCATTTTACCACAGTTTGCACAAGTCTTGAAACCCTGTGATCACCCAATTCGGTGACTTTAAATACTAGTATTTAACTCGATAACAGAAGGCTCTCAAAATACTAGAAATTTCAGAACAAATTGCCATTTTTAAGGACATTTCAAGATAACTTTTTTTAAAAGATAAGTACAATTCCTGGAAATTGGAATAAATTTGACGACAAAATACTAAAAAACAAAATATTCCTGAACCGAGTTTCCCACAAAATATGCAATTACCAGTAATTTTTACATGAAGTACTGAGAAATCATCGCATTAAGTAAACTGACAAGAATAAATAACATACTGATTACTGATTCAGCACAAATGTTTTTAGTTATGCGCTGAAAAAAAAATGTTTTGTCAATTCACAAAATATATGAACTGGAGCGAGAAAGTCTTAAAGCTTTAAAAAATGCTATAAATTTAAAACTTTTTAAGCTCTTCCATTATTGAATATAAAAATTCATAAATTATATCACATTCTTAAAACTCATATTTTGTAATACCAGATTGACCCTCTAAACGTGAACTCTGTCCCCAATTTTCGGGCACATCTATTCACTTTACATTTGCGAATCAAATATGGCATCATAATAATATTATGAAATCATACAGGTTTGGGAGGCGGTCAGAGAATATCAACACCTGGATCTCACTTCGGACTGATCGCGGTCTGACACTGTATATTTTTATCTAAAATTTTGTTAAAACAACAACACATTTCTTTCGGTATAAGCAATTCATAAACAACATCTCCCAATTTTCAGAATATATTTTCTTCTTCTTCTTCTTAGATCTTAAAACAGATCTAACATTCAACAGTGCATTGTCCTTCAAAATAATATCACATGTCGATTTTTTTCTTTTCAAGTTCCAAGTTTATATACAGTATCCAATTCTATCTGTAATTCAAATAAGATTTTAAATCCGGATGAAATGTACACCATCATTTTATTACTTTGTTGGCACGCACAATTCTATTGGTGGCTCCGACTCTTTACTTAAAATGGCTTGGAAGAGAACTACTCCGAAGCAAAAAGCCCCGAGAGCGGCAATGCATATTCCATAGCAGACTAGAAAACGACTTTTCGTCTCCTTGAGCATAGGATCCCTTTTCAACATCACTTTGATCAGACATATTCCTGAAAAGGAAATTTTAAATATGAGTAATTCAAAAACATAATAAATTACCACATTTGGCAGCGCATAAGATTCCTTTTTATGCCTAGAACAGCTTGAAAAGATTGTTATCTTTATGCGCTGACTAATGTGTGAAATATGTATTATAAAAAAAATAAAATATATAAAAGAAAAGAAAAACAAATGCATAAAATTAACGGCTCGAGAAATACCTACTATTGATGTTACTATTTATTATATATATATATATGTGTGTGTGTGTGTGTGTGTGTGTGTGTGTGTATGGAAGTCATTTAATTTTAAAAACTCGTAAGCAGTAGATTATCGATTATCCGACAATCACGGGACCAAGAGTATGTCAGAAAACCGAAATCGTCGAATAATCGGGAGAACATTATTAGATGTATTTCCTAATAGTACAAGCGTTAAAGTATAATTAAAATTACTACAAATACAATAAATAGCTACTATCATAAAGTAAAATATCTTAAGTAAAATAAACTAGTCGGATGGGGCAATCCCAAAACTTTCTTCTACCTCATAAATGTAAATACTTCAAAATTCACTATCACAGTGCCAAAATTAATTGGCAATCTATGCCCATAGTGAAGATTGTAAAGAATGAAATTCCGTGCATTAATTTTTGAGATATGACTATCACTAAAATCGTGTAAATCATTCAAAGTGCATCATAACAACGTCACTTGTGGGTGATTAACACTAAAACCTAATCAGCAACAACTTTTGTCAATGTCTAACTAAATCTTAAGTTAAATGAAAATTCGTGCATTAGCTCTTGATATAGAGCTATTGCGGAAAAATACAGCATAGCAGCGCAAACTGTTGGGCGATTTATACCAAAAGATAAGCAGTACCAATTCACGTCAAGTAACTGAATCTGAAGTTTGATGAAAATCCGTGCTTTAATTCTTGAGATAGAGCTATTGCGGAAATCTTGAAAAATGCAGCATAGCAGCGCCACCTCCTCGGTGATTCACAACAAAATGCAAAAATCATGTAAAGGACTAACTTAACCTGAAGTTTGATAGAAATCCGTGCATTAGTTCTTGAGATAGAGCTATTGTGGTAATTGTAAAAGATGCTGCATAGCAGCGCCACCTGTTGAGCGATTTACTACAAAACATACATAGTACCAATTCTTATCAAGGATTAACTGAATCTGAAGTTTGATGAAAATCCGTGGATTAATTCTTGAGATAGAGCTATTGCAGAAATCGTGAAAATGCAGCATGGTAGCGCCACTTGTTGGACTATTCACACCAAAATGCAAAAATATCAATTCATGTAAAGGTCTAACCAAATCTGAAGTTTGATTGAAATCCGTGCTTTAGTTCTTGAGATAGAGATATTGCGGTAATTATGAAAGATGCAGCATAGCAGCGTCACCTGTTGAGCGATTTACTCCAAAAACTAATCAGCATCAATTTATATCAGATATTAACTGAATATAAATTTTTATTAAATTCCGTGCATTAATTCTTGACATAGAACGGCCACAAAATTTGTGTCACACACAGACAGACGGATAGACAGATTCACAGACTAGAGGTCTGCACGGGCCCAGGCTTGGCCCGCGGCCCGTACCCGGCCCGGCGGAATGAAGGCGAATTTTCCAACGGGCCGGGCCGGTATAATTAGGACAATTTTTTCAACTGGCCGGGCCGGGTCAACAGACAAAGTAAACGGGTCGGGCCGGGCCGGCAAAAAAATTGAACGGGCCTGCAGGGCCGGGCCGGGTCGATAAAAAAAATTAATCGGACCTATCGGCCCGATATAAGAATTCAAGCGAAGCAGATAAAATACGAGCCATTTTCAATGAACATGATTTTCTCGAGAAGTATAAATGTGCGTCACGAGCCGATGCGAGTTTAACAACATCAATAGAGATATGTAACATGTCCATCGTAGAGATCGGCATCGTACAGTTACAAGATGTCTGACTACGGGTTTAATTTTTTTTCAGCAGGCTCGTGCCGGGACGGAACTGGTCTTAATCGATCTCAGGATGTGTAGGACAGGCATTATGTTTTGTAAAAGTATTAATAGTGATAACGAACTTCTGTTAACAGTATCTTTGGAAATATACCTTAAGGGGTTCTTATATTCACTGCTCAACAATGCGAAACTTTCAAACACATTTTCTGACTCATTTTTAACTATAAGGGCATAAAATTCACAGGTCTGACTATTGAAGGCATTTGGAAACGAATAGCTTTCTCCATATTTGATAAGTTACTTACACAGATAACAGAGATTCTTGTCATGTGACTGTACGTTTTTCTGCTTTCCTGTGCTATCGCTTCCGAAAATTCGATTCATAACGCTAACTTCGGCAGTATTTTCAGAGAAAGATATATTACTTTTATCTATGAAAAAGAAGGCATTTACATAGTTTCTGAATAAGAATACCTGCCAATCTTACGCGTTTCCGAAAAGAAATGAATTCTCAAATATGTCGAAATGTAACTTCTTTCGATTTGAGAAAAGCCTTAAAAATGAGAGAAATATTTTCGCAAATCTACTTTTTATCATACAGCTTCAAAAGTATCATGTTTTTAATCCTTTATTCTGAACTACATTAACATTTTAATGAATCCTTATTGGAATTTCGAAATGTCTGTAGAGACGATGACTAAAACACGGTGTAATCGTTAATGTTTACTATTGTGTGTTTTCTGCTTTGCGAACACATAGTAATCTAAAATATATTGTAAGATTTTCAAATAAATATGTACATAGTATTCATTAAAAGAATCTTAATTGTATGTCGAGAAAAAACGAATTTTTTTTGTAGAAATTGAATCGGGTCGGGCCTGTTTTCACTAATTTTTGTACGGGCCGGGCCGGGCTAGGGCCGAACTTTCAATTTTTACACCGGGCCGGGCCAAGATAGCTTTCGCTCGGTCCGGCCCCGGAAATTCCGGCCCGTGCAGACCTCTATAGCAGCGCAAACTGTTGGGCGATTTATACCAAAAGATAAGCAGTACCAATTCACGTCAAGTAACTGAATCTGAAGTTTGATGAAAATCCGTGCTTTAATTCTTGAGACAGAGCTATTGCGGAAATCTTGAAAAATGCAGCATAGCAGCGCCACCTCCTCGGTGATTCACAACAAAATGCAAAAATCATGTAAAGGACTAACTTAACCTGAAGTTTGATAGAAATCCGTGCATTAGTTCTTGAGATAGAGCTATTGTGGTAATTGTAAAAGATGCTGCATAGCAGCGCCACCTGTTGAGCGATTTACTCCAAAACATACATAGTACCAATTCTTATCAAGGATTAACTGAATCTGAAGTTTGATGAAAATCCGTGGATTAATTCTTGAGATAGAGCTATTGCAGAAATCGTGAAAATGTAGCATAGTAGCACCACTTGTTGGACTATTCACACCAAAATGCAAAAATATCAATTCATGTAAAGGTCTAACCAAATCTGAAGTTTGATTGAAATCCGTGCTTTAGTTCTTGAGATAGAGATATTGCGGTAATTATGAAAGATGCAGCATAGCAGCGTCACCTGTTGAGCGATTTACTCCAAAAAAACTAATCAGCATCAATTTATATCAGATGTTAACGGAATATAAATTTTTATTAAATTCCGTGCATTAATTCTTGAGATAGAACGGCCACAAAATTTGTGTCACACACAGACAGACGGACAGACATACTCACAGACAGACATTTTGTAAAAACATATTTTTGGAATCTCTGATCCCTAAAACGTGTGAATCCGTCGAAAAAAGTAAGTCGAAAATTTTCACGAATCCAATACTTTCTTCTTGTAAAGATAGTCCTTGTCTTGTAAAGAGTCCCGGCATGGAATCTTTTTCACTAGGTTGGCCTTTGCGCCTTTTAAGCAAAGAATTTGAAATTTGATATTTATTTGAAATATTGTATGCAAGGCGAAAGTCTCTCTCTGGAAAAATTTCCAAATATTAATATAGATTCAATCGATGCTGGATTTAATTATGAGTCTGTGCTTGCCCCATGTCGGTGGCTCACGGAAAATATTCCATCTTGTGCTGCGTTTGTAGCCTTGCCAACCTGTAATAGTGAGAAATTCCAGTTTGGGTACCGTTCCTTGTGGTTTAGTCGGTAGAACGTCAGTGCGCTATACTGATGGCCCGGGTTCGAGTCCCGGCATCGAATTTTTTTCACTAGGTTGGCCTTTGCGCCTTTTAAGCAAATAATTTGAAATTTGATTTTCATTTGAAAAAAAAAAAAAAAAAAAAAGATAGAAGAAAGTAATAATTGTTGCCATAAAATAAATATTATAAATTAATATAAACCATGTAAATAAATAAATTCTGAAAATAGATAAATTCTGTAATTGGGTCCTTTTTAATTTTTTGTTAACAGAAACCATTTTTAAGACGAATCGGAATTAGACGTGTCGGACATGTTTATTAGTCGGAATTCACTAGAATTTCTAAAATGTATCGGTTAATACACTCAAAGTTAAACACATTTAAATTATTACAAACACAAAATTTTGTGTTATTTTATAAATCGCTAATGTATTAAAATGATTTAACAATATTTTAATACTTTTCAAGCATTTTTACCGTATTTGAAGATTTGTATAATTGAGTATAAAGTATAAATACAAAATTTTTTCTAGAATTATATTGCCTCAAACAATCTTAGAATAGTTGCGCTCGTGTTGATGACCTAATATGTGAGGGTGTCGGTTAACAGAGTGAGTCGCATAATCGAGCATAGGATAATAAGTAGTCTACTGTGTATTTTAATATACATATATATGAGAACCTGATTACGGTAGGACTCCCACTGCTTAGGGCTCCCACTTTTGAAAGGCCTAAAAAATGTTAGGGCTTAAGTTACTTTCTCTAATTGTAGAGTCATTTGAGACCTGAATACATGTTTTACATAATACTCAAAATAGAGTTTACTCATTTTTTTGTTCATTCTATTCCCAAATACAGACAATTACTTTTTACCTTAACATGTAGATGAATTTATACCAAGAATCAAGATAATTTATGAAAAATTAATAAAAACTTTTGAGTTTACGAATGAGAAGACTATAAATCTAAAAGTATGATATAAATTTATTGGCTCGATCACAATATCAAGTTATAAGATAGATAAAAGGATTTCTAATGTTCCAGGAAGGAGAGGAATTGTGGAGAAGACCATAGAAGACTAATAAGAGGCTAATAAGCGAAGACTATAAATCTACCAGATGTGCTTCATATAAATTTGTTGGGTCGATCACAATATCGAGTTATAAGATAGATAAAAGAATTTCTACAGTTCCAGGAAGGAGAGGAATTGTGGAAAAGACCATAGAAGACTAATGAGAGAAGACTATAAATCTACAAACGTGCCTTATACAAATTTGATTGCTCGATCACAATATAGAGTTATAAGATAGATAAAATGATTTCTACTGTTCCGGGAAGAAGAGGAATTGTAGAAAAGACCATAGAAGACTAATAAGGGAAGACTATAAATCTACAAATGTGCCTTATATAAATTTGTTGGTTCGATCACAATATCGAGTTATAAGACAGATAAACGGATTTCTACTGCTTCGGAGAGGACAGAATTTATGGAGCTTCGGGGAGGGGGGGGGGAGATGGCATTTCTAGACCTTTAATAAGTCTAGAATCTCAAAATTTCCAGGTGGAAGACATTTCGATGCTCTGGGAGTGTAAATGTTCTTTCGAGGCACCCCTAAGTGTATCACATGTCACAAATATTGAAGAAAATATTTATTCCGGTAAAAACAAAATTCTTAATACTAATAATTTTGCTATGTTATTAAACGTATTCCTACAATACTCATACTATCTATTTACCTGGATAAATAAATATATTAGCTGATGCAACTGATCCTAAGTATTTGATGACAATTCCAATGCCACCTGTAGAAATAGCCAGCAGCAAAGAAGACCCAAACCAGATGCTGGCGCAAATGTAACGCCGGATACGTTCGGTGGCTACGAATTCTGCTGGTTTCAGACCACGTAACTCAGCATATATTCCAGAAGCTGCATCCCTTGAAATACAAAATTTGGATTTAATATCAAAACGAAATGCGTTTAAACTCCAAGATTACATAATATTTAAAATATTTTATTCCTTAATAATAATGTAGCATAACATAATGTAATAATATATATCAAAAACATACACTAATGCTTAAAAGTTTAGGATTATAAGACAATTTAGTAGAGATCTTACATTATCGGATGCGTATTTAATTCACTTTTTCAACAGACATTGAATTTTGAACAAATTTTAATTAGGTGTGTGATTTTTTAACAAAAAATTAAAGCATGATGTAAGTAATAATCTTATAAATTCGCGAATAATTTAAGATCCTCTCCTCACTGTCGGAAAAGCTTCTGCAAACTCGCTTGTACAGCAAAGCTTGTGCTACAATCAAAACTTGACAAAATTAGAACACTTATGCTCGAATTCACCATCTACCTCAACCATAGAAAATCAGCGTCGTTTTTTTTTTTACATTTTTCTATCCCCTAAAGTTTGTAGATTGTCTGTGTATACTGATTTGGCCGAATTCGAAGTCCTTTCATGGTTATTTAGTGCTTTAGCACCACGCGTTCTTAGGTTTGCATTGTTTTGAAGCACTATAAACGCATTTTACGAAATCGACTTTTTTCAAATTTGGTGGGATCAGAACACAAAAACCATTAAACCTACCTTGCTAATTTTTTTTAATTAAAGGTTATATAATTTATTGGAGCTTGGACCACTTTCAGACATTTTTCTAAAAAAAATAAATATTTTTTAGAAGCACGCCAAAGTGCGAAAAAAAGAGGTCAGAAATAGACCTTTTTTTCAAATCGTTGCTACTTTATTGGTTTTCAACTTTTTGACCTTAAATTGATTGAAGCTCCAGACAATATTATCTACTTTCATAATCCTTACAGTAAATTGATTTCAAAGGACTCTGGCGATATATCGGATCCCGCTAGATCGGAAGTGCACGGCGTGCACGCTAGGCCATCGCGTCCACCGACGTAACTCGAGCCACATCATCACTCTTTTTTTTTTTTTTTTTTTTTTTTTTTTTTTTTTTTTTTTTTAATGTTTTTCAAACTATTACAAAGCAGATGCAGAAAACCCGGACCTAAAAATCTTCATTCCTATTCCAGAAAAAGTTGTTAAAAGGCACCTTTTTTCGGGCTTCTACAGGCAAAACCCACCTTAATCTGATTAAACTTCGTCGCAATCAGATCCATTCATTTTAATCTGGAATTTCATTTGAACTTTTGACACAGGTTCTCTAGGTTGAGGTAGATAATGAATACGAGCATTAATTAGTAAATCAATTGCTCAGATTTTACACTGAAAAAAATGGGTTCTCAAAATTGAGTAAAAAGTACTCAATTTTAAGTACGTCTGAATCGTTATGTACCGCTCCCTTGAACTTACAAATTAAAGTAAAAATCTATTGACATATATTTTCGGCTCAAAATTATTAACAAAAAACGTTTAATTGATTATTTATTAAGAAAAATAGCAAAATTATTATCAAGATACCCAAATTGAATATTTTTATGACAAGAGCATTATTTGCAACACTTTTAAGACATTTTAAAATACTTTGCATAATTTAATATTTACATTAATAAACATCATTTATGCCTCCATGAATGAAATAAACCATTACAGAGTACAAAATTATCGCTTTGTTTGGGTTTGATAACATGTGATGTTTCAAAATTGAGAAATCGTAGGTTCATTTTTGATCCAAGCATACTCAATTTCACTGTAAAAAAAAATGGTAACTTTCCATGTAAAATCCAGGAACGTTTCGCCTTTTATCAGGTTTTCAGAATAATTTAGCTCTTTCCTGTGAAATTCTGGTTTTCTTATCTGAAACGTTCCTGAACAAAAGTTGGAAACAGCAAAACGCTGCGGCCGCCATTTATTATTTTTTTTTCCTATAATCCGTTGCTCGCGCGCGAGTGTCGAAAACGAATTCCTTAAATGAATGTAAAAAAATCAATATGGAATGCAAATAAATCAATAGACGATCCTTTACGTCTCTATTGTCAAGATTCAGATGAAAATACAATACCTCTGTGACATCACTAAGAGATTATCTCTCGTACTTGTCTGTGAAATCTTTAACGAGCAGACTGTGTAAAAAAAAATACACCTATTATTTGGATCTGCATTAACCAGGGGACAATCAAATATGATTCTCACCTATTTTGATTAATTTAAAGTATGTTTTAGAGTTCTTATCTCTAATTATTCTTGTGAAAGGATTTCTTCAAATGGGCCTTAGATTTTCAGAAATTAGATGCCGAGTTCGTAGCATACGTTTCAAATACCCATTAGTTTGCAACTCTCAACGTGTCTTTCGTGGTGTGGACGCAGAAAGCTTGCACGCCACCCGTACGGCCCGGGTTCGATGCTACCTCTTGACTTTTTTTTTCTTTTTTAATTAATTTTATATTTTAACACTTTACTACAATTTGATTTAAATTTGACATATATTTGACACTTTGAATTGCTGCAAATTTGAATTTTTTTTTTTTTCGGAAAAAATATACAATTACGTTTAGGTTTTTTTTTCATGAAAATTTATATGTATTTTATCTAACTTGTAAACTAACATAATCACTGACGAAAATCCAAAATATTTTATGTCTAGATTTTTTTTCTAATTATTATTTACATTTATATATTTTTAAATTTTAAGCAAAGTTCAGAAACAATATATCACATATATATTTACTTTATTGAATTTTAACTGAAAATTTATTTTTTCGTGTAAATTATAAATAATAATTTTGATGTCAATTTCAAAATATTTTTTCATTCTAACAAATAATGATAATAAAGCGAAAATTGTCAACTGGAAATGTAAAAATCGTCTGCGGATCCCGCATGCTGTGAAATGTCAGTAATGTCATAATGAAGGGAACGAACATCCAGAGTGAATTATGTCAGCCAAGTATCGGTCCGGATAGCCTAACAGGTAAGGCATTGGCACGGCACGCCAAGTATCCAGGTTCGATCCCTGGTCTGGACATTTTTCGCTCTTGTGCTACTCCAGCCTTGAATATGTCAGTAATGTTTTGCTGTCAACAGAAATATTCCTGGTATTTCGCAGGAAACTTACTGGCATTTCTGTAGAAAGTTTTTAACATATACACTAAAGTACCAGTCATTTTCAAGAAATGTTTCTTGGAAATAATGGGCAACTCAGCTGCCCATTTTTTCCCAGGAACGTTGCGGAATATTTTTTACAGTGTTGATATGAGTACATCTATTTACTCATTATTGAGTTCTTCATTTTTTTCAGTGTAAAAATGGATGACAGTTATTGTTATGTCTCACAATGTAATTCTTGGAAGTCTGAAGTTCCCCGAAAAAAATTTCATAGATTTCCGATAATAAATGCTTTTTGTATTAAATCCAGTTCTTAAAATATCAGAAAGTACAATTTAACTATCATCCTGTAGATAATGTTTTATCCAACTAGTTTACAAGTACAACCTATAGTTAGTGTTTTATCTAACTGGTTCTAAATGTAAAAGTATCCGTATATATATATAAAAAAAAAAATACGAACGCGCAATAAAATATATTAATCTCAGGTATCCCATGTAAAAAAAAAATCATTTCAAAATATTAATATGAGAGCGGTAAATCTGGAAACAACGCTCCCATAGGATTAACATTAGCGTTGGTGTTTCTCCGCGTGGTCTCTTAAAGAATCCGCAAAGTTATCACACTGTAGCGCATGACCAGCGACGAACATGTTAATAGATAAACATCACAATTCAAAATATAAATATACTTCAGCATCGAGTTGAAAACAATAATATTATTTCATTTTATAAAACTGGTGCATAGTGAAATTAAATGCTTTTGATGTTTTCCGAAGTTGATGTGAATTTGATTGACAAAATAATGAATTTATAAAATGCAACTACTTCTGTAATACTTTCTTGTACTACTTGTGTGACTTCTTTACTGATAATTACTTTTATATATAAAAAGGCATGACGACTCTTTTATTCACACATACACACATACATATATATCTATATATATGTTACAGGAGGTATGAATGAAAACATTAAAATTTAAGTTAACATTGCGAGTTCAAAACTTTACATCAATATAATTCCTAAACTTCTTTACAGAATAACTTCTAGTTGATGTTACAAGTAAAAATTTACCATATAATTCAAACATGATTTCGAATTTAGTTGTTATTGAAAATTTTAATGTTTTTCTCCGCTACAATATTTGGACGGCACACTGACCCACGCGGTAATGTTATTCTAGATATAGAACCATGCGAGTTTTTTTGTTTTCGCTTAAGACAGAATTTTCTTGAAAATTTTTCAGGGATCAGCTGATTAGATAAAGAGTTTTTTTGAGCCCAATTTGTGAAATATGGGAAAAAAAAATTCTCATTATGCTGATGATTAAGATTGGAATATTCGATATTTATTTATTTAGAGTTACGACAGTTCAATCAGTGAAACGCTGATTGACTCTTTAGAAAACATATTGAAAAGGAACAAAAAATGTGCAATGAAATCTCTTTGATAATGAATAAGATGACGTCTTTGATTATACAGATATTGAATTCGTTTTTTTAGAGGTAAGGAGAAAAAAATCTATCTAGATAACCGCCAAACTCTCTATTGGCTGTTATCTAGATATATATATAGATCTATCTTATCAATAACAGCACTCGTTTAAGGAATCATTTTAGAAATTAAAAACTTTCCATTACTTTAGAGAAGCAATTCTTTTAAATTAGAATCACTAATATACATACAATGAAAAGTCTTAAACTCTTGTCATCCATCAAGTTATTTGAGCTGGTTAAAATCGAACAAGTAAAATGGTTCTCCATTCCGAAAACCTATGACTAAGAGCGTAATTTAGCTAAAAGAAGTCACAAAACCCAAGAGAATTTCTAATGAAATTTAGATTATAAGATAAAGTAACAGTACAGAGCTGTTTTTTTTTATTCTACTTAACTAATGTTTAAATTCACTTACTCGGTACGAATACTCTGATGAAATAGCGTCATCTCAAGATGTTAATCAATAGAACATAGCATCTAATATTTTTCAAAATTACAATAAATGTCATATAATTTATTACAATAATGTTTTGGAATGAAGAAATTATTTCGGTGATGAGAGCCACCAACCAAACATTGCTGTTCAGTTCATGCTAAAAATGCACGAAACACTTTAGAGAAAGAACTTGTTGATAAATTACTTTATAAAAATAATTCTTTTAAAGAAATAATCTCAATCTTTTAAAGTAAATAGGCTTTGTATTTTACATTCTTTAACAACGTGCAATACAGCAAACAACTAAAATATGTTTGATGCTAGATTTACGAAGCAGAACAGAATATGCTCTTTAATTCCAAGTTTTTTTTAAATTATTATTGGAGGAGAAATTAACTTTTGCCGACACATCGTCTCAATCATATTCCAAACAGTCTTTTTCGGGCAACATCAAAATATTAACTTCCCTTTCATGAACTCTAAAACTAGTAAATCTGCAGATCAGGAACCTCAACGTCATCTTTGCAAGTCATTGTTTTTTAACACTCATTGCGTAATATTCAACTTCCTACAAATCGCTTTTTAAAGTTTTCAAATTACATAAATATTTATAAGCATACAAGATACTTCGTAAAGTTTCAGAAATTAAAAGTGTTAAACAAGTGGTTATACATTGACGTTCTGAAATTCTGATGAGCTACTTATTCTGGTAACTTTTTAAATCAAAAATTGCATTTCTTCAGGGGGCTCTGCCCCCCTGAACACCCCGTAATCTATTTGAATTTGCATTCGTAATTTTTTATTGATTGTGCGGATGGTTATAGTATATCTTAGATTTTTTTACGCAGTGATTTATAAGGATAAGCATAAGTTTTCATTTTTATAAATTAATAAAATTTAAATTTAAAATAAAATATTCATGTTAACCGTACACAGACAATAAATCTTGAAGTGACGCCAAAAATGTAACCCTAAAATCCGCTACATTCAGCACAACACAACGACGTGCTTAAATAATAATAATAATAATAATAATAATATTTTTAGTAATACAGTTTTTAATTCATAACACAATGAAATGCTACCTTAGAATGCTTATTGCTTAAATATAAGCAGATCATTTTCATTTTACAGAAAAAATGCACGGATGAAGTCAAAGAATTCGGTCCCTGTTCCACGTGCTTGTTTTGTTTGGACCGAATGAGGGCATTTAAATCTGAGCAATAACGCACATCGTATTGCAAACTGTTTTTACGGCATACTGCATCTCCATCTATCTCTTTCCTCCATGAATAATAGTTAATTTTATTTTACCCAAGAACTTTTTACTCCAGCATCTTTGTTTTCGATAAAAGACGTCTAATTCACCTGCTATGCGTATTTACTCAAAACTTTTCATCTTGTTATATTAAGAAATACTCGAGAGTTTTCTTTTTATTTCCTATATGCGGCCATATTAATTTTTCTATTCTTAATTTTATTTTTCATTTTCCTGTTTCACGACAAAACATTTCGATTGAAAATTGTTTAAAAGAAAATATTATTCCGGGTTTTGATTTTCTTGGCAACAATTAAAGAAATATTGGTAAATGTTATGGGAAAATGTTACGTTATTATCTATAAAAATAATGAACTTTTGTACTTTTAAGCAAAATATTTGAATAAAATAAATGAAATATTGCCTATTTTTATTTCTGGGCTAAAATCCATCTATATGCAAAGATACAAATGCATTAATTCATCCATTTTGACGTTGTCTTTACGCAAACATTATACACGCAATTATACTAGTATTATTAGGACCAAATACGTTGCTAGGCAACAGATGAAAGAAAAGGAAATAAATGAAATATGCATTATGTCAAATTGATAAAACAAAATCCTTTATATTATTGGAAAACATGCATAAAATTCCCCCCAATATTATAAACCTAATTAAAAAAATCTCGCAAATACATTGACAAAATTTCAAACTAATTGGAATAATTTAATAATCTTATTTAAAAATTTCAGCATAAAAAATTTACCATTTAAATCCATTTTTCATATGAGCCATTTCTTTCAACAAATGAAAATCTGAAAATCGTCTGACTTTCCATAGAAAAGCACTATAGAGCAAAATAAAATGTTCCATATTTCCCGAACGATTGAACCAAATTTAACCAAAAACTATACAGCTAAGTCCGGGTACCTCATCAACATGCCCAGTGAATTTCAAGCCGATCGGATGCTTTTTGCGGCAGTTATCGCGGAACAGACAGACACTAACAGAAACCAAAACTTTTCGTGTCTCCACAGTAAGCCTTCACTGACGTTTCGGCAGTTATTTCATGTTTAAAAGAGCTTTGTAATTCTGTCAAAGTAATTTTATTTTTACATGACACCATCACAAGTTTTGTTCAAATAATCTACAATTTTAATTTTCATCGACAGTTATTTAATTCACAAGGTGTTTTTGTCTCCTTCAAATAAAGAAAAAATTAACTGATATTTCTTCAAACTGAAATAATCTGTCTGCCACCGTTAGGTGGGATAACATATTAGTCTAAACAGTGGTTCAACGCAGAGCAGACATCAAACAAAGACGTTATTTTTTAGACATTAAATATTACGCTACTAAGACACAGATTAGATTTACTTAATAAACAAATGAGAAAACGAGACCTCACAAACAAAAATTCAACTATAAAAATCGGAGCCTCTGTTACAATACCGTTTTTGTAGTGCTTTTGTAGTGCCACTGTCAGCTTTTTATTAAGTTACGCATTAGAAGAAAATTTATTAAAATGAATTATACTTAATTCACTTCCCTTTTTCCTAAAACAAATCCGAGGTCTCAACTCGACTCTTTCGTAGCGAGCTGGAGATACCGAAAAATGCTGATTTGTTAGATTTTTTAAACAATATTTATTGAACGATCATTATGTAGCAACTTATTTCCTACGATAACAAAACTGTTTAAAATAAGTAATGTTTTTAAAAAGAATAAATTTATACCGACATAGTTAATTTTAGATGCATCTACAAAAAAAAGTTTTGTATTTTGCTATCTATACATTCATTTTGTAATTTTACAACACATCAAACAAGAAACTTTTTATAATATTTTCTTGCGAGTGCTAAACACAAATAAAATAAAAATCCACTTACCTTCCACATAGAGCCAAAATTGGGTATGTCACGATCATCTTGATTATTAGTGCCCCAACACCAACTGTTACAAATGGATCACTAGCATCATACATTTTCATTATATTGTGTGAGACTGCAGGACCAAACGTGAGGTAGCCAAAACAACCAATAACAGAGTAAAGAATAAATAAAAAGGACATAGACAAAATACTGGAACGGACAAAATTACACAGGTTGCGATCACGCATACATGAATACACTGGTACCACTACTTCTTGGCACTGAAAAAAAAAGCACAATTACACTATTACAGATTACAGAAAACAGAAAACAATGACAAACTATTATTTTATTTGAGCAGTATAAATATATTTAATTTGAGACAGTAAAAAAAAGCGAAAAGTTTATAAATAGTTTTCTTATGATTATGCCACAAGCAGAAACAGAAATAAATTTATTTCCACTAATCCGCGCTATGTAACTAAACGTGTTTGAAAACTTAACAGGTAATTGAAAACTTGATAAAACAGAGCAAAGGTTCCTTTGCCTTGGTGTTAATTTATCTTTTGTTAAAAAGCAGTTCTTGACTCTTCCAAATAGATCAGCTGCCTTGGCAAAAGAGGTTATGAATTAAAACCCGAACTTCTAAAGTAAAAAATGAAACAGCAACCTCATTTTACTAAATTTTCCAAACCACATGACATTGTGTAAGGCCGTGATCACTATAACGTATGTATAAGTGCTTCGCACCCATAAAATCAATAAAACAAAATCCATTGGATTCAGCAACCTCGTTGTATATCAGAAATGCAGGAAATTTAGTAATGCTACGATCACTGTAATTTATGTATGTCCACTTCGCACCCATAAAACAAAAGAAAAAATCGCTGGATGTAGCGACTTCGCTGTATAGGAATCTGAAAAATACCTGAAATTACGCTATGCAACGATCGCTATAACGCAAGTATACGCGCTTCGTGCTCAAAAGAAAATCATTGGGTGCAGCAATATTGATGTACAGAAATCTGAAAAATATATAAAATTTAGTAATGACTTGATCACTATAATGTTAACTATCGTAAACGTTCAACTTCTAATAATGGCAAAAATTCGTTTTCACTTTCCACTCCGAAATGTATTGCCGAGATTTCATGCTGGATGCAAGAGAAATCCATCAGAGACACTGGACTAGTTCTTTCTATGAACTTCCAAGGCAGTTGATCCCTTTTCTCTGAATATTAGAGCAGCTAATTGCAGTAAAACATTTGTTTCTACATAATGGACATAATGAGTTACTTCATACAGAGAATCAAACCAAGGAAATGTGCTACATTTTGCCCTGAAAAATTAGTCTTAACTAGACTTAGCAATTTAATTATAAAATTTGACATCTTTTTTATGTCTTTATAAATGCTTCTTACAAGAGAGTATTCATTAGCAGTTTTCTCACTAATTTTAGCGTTTGAGGAATCTAGATCAATGGATATCGTATAATCTGTGTTTAAGTTTGAGAATAACTTTTAATAATTTGTTTTAGGCACGATTTTCTAAAAACAAATATTATTTAAAGATCTAGATATTTATCGTGCAATGTTCTTGCTCCATATTTTCGAGAAGACTTAGCAAAAATATTAAAAATGGGAGCTTTCTGTAGTGATCGTAGATTCATAGGTGAAAGCAAAGAGAAGTCGACGAGAAAGGATCATGTCTAAGAATCAAAATATTAAAAAATAATTTAACATTAGGCGGTTAAAGCTATTCAATTCGTAAGCTTCTTCGCTGAATGGGTTCAAATTTGGTAACAAAAGTTACAGTTAATCCTAGAATGAACAGATAAAGGGAAATTTGAGTGTTAGTATTGAAAATTTTAAGGTTTGCTACTATTATCATTATAAAGATGGACCCCGAAGCTTCTATTTGTAATATAAATTTAAAGAAGAGATAATTTCCAATCTAATGATTATTTTTGTTGTTCTCGAGAATCATTTTATAGTTAAAATACATGAGTCTCTCTCTCTCTCTCTCTTTCGGGATGTGAGGCTACTTGTAAAAGCGTCTACCGGATTCCAGCTTTTTTCGAGACTCATTTTTCATTCTCTGTCGTGACACTCGCGCAGTTAACTAGATGTTATTCGGCCATCAACTACTATTCAAAATTACAGTGCCAGTAGTCCATGTTCATTGAAATACTGAAGGTGAAAATAATATATTCTGTTTCGTGCGACTGATTAGAGCTTAATTTGCGCCGAAGATCAGCCCCGCTACTTCTTTGTTTTTAGTGATTATTTAAATATTTGCCGGAATTCATCCGAACTCATAAATACAGAGTTCCGGAGCCCTGCGGAACAGCGCTTCCGAAATACCAAAGCCTAAATAACTTTTCCTGTACCTTATACCTTAAATTATCTTTCCTATCTCCAAACCATAGCGTTCTTTCCTACCAAGGCGCTAAACATATGTGCCGTAGCGTGTCGAACACGAAAAGAATACTACCATCTAGCACTCGTAAATGTTGACAATGGTTTTTTTTCACACGTCGACGAGTATTGTCATAATTAACCGCAAACACATCTTCCGTTTTTACTAGTGGTCGTGATATGTTTACTCTCTGTATTTTGTTCGTGTTTGTAAAATAGTCTTTCTGATCAACTTATTAGCTCCACGCGTGCTTAATTTGCACAGAAGCTCCCAGGAACGCAGCTCCTGTACTTCTTCATTTTTAGTGAATATTTAAATATTAGTCGGAACCCACCAGTGTTTATAAATACTGCTCACCTAAGGACTGTGTGCTGTGTTTTGCTAGTTCATACAAAGAAATCCTTGGCGAATAGGGTTTTCTGAAAATTTCCCACTCCTGATTTTAATATTTTTACTTTGTTCATTTATTAGATTTTATTATGTATAAATGAATATAGGTATGGTCAATATATATATATATATATATATATTTTAATTTTGAAAGAGAAATTGCTTTAAATTTTGTGAATAATGTATGAAATATAAATATGTATATATGTAATAATAAAGTAATGATTCCAGTGGGAATGTCCTAGAGGATGGCAAAGAAATTGACCCGATCGCCGGTCCCGGAGCCAACAGCGTAGATTTTGGGAGATTACATTGGCGTAAGTTTAGCCAGCATCTCAAATTGCCAAAATTCCTCGTTTTTCGCGCGTGTTCTGGGTAATATGGTGAAGATTCTAATATTTTCCAGCAGAGGGCAGAATTGTTAATTTGGGAGGAACATTTAATTTAATTGGTTCATTAAGTTTTGATTGATCTGTGGTCAAGGCCCGCACAATGCCCAGGGACTGTGACGTATCAGCCCTACCCACAGATGCCTGCAAAAAGCGCTTAGATTAGCAGTTTCACTTTTAAGAATCGTCCTAAAATAATCTCTGAAAGTAATAAGATGTATTGCTGGGAAACAAAGTTACAAGGGGTAAAACTGGTTTTAGAATGAGATTTAAAATTAGGAGAAAGAAACTTCGGATTTTAATTTAAATTTGGAATTTTAAAGGCTTTTTATCCTTTCATATATATAATAAAATATATGGAATGGAGAAGAGAGGGTTAGATTAAGATTTTACGGCAGAAAAATTAGAGCTCCGATACTTTTTATTGTTAAAAATGAATCCCTGCGACTGATACTAATATTTCGAAGCAAAGCATTTTTTTTTCAATATATTTTTGAAAGAAAATGTGGCATAGAAATAAATTCAAATTCTTAAACTGGGTAGGGTTGTATTTAGAACAGTTTTAAAAATACGAAATTGAATGAAAACTAGTTATAAAAGTACTTAGAAGACCTCACCTGATAGCCAAGGCCCAACACTGGTAACATAGCTAACATGGTAGTAATATCATCTGGCCTGCGTAAATAATATACTATATAAATTTTTTTGGCAATATTAAAATAAAATTATAAAAACAAATAAAAATTAGAAAAGTATTGTATAAATAAGTATCAATTCGAGAAAATATTTTGTTTGTAAATAAAAATTTACTCTATTAGTAAAGACAATTTATTACAATAGTTGATATATACTTACCTTGTTTTAAGAGTAGGAGGTTTCACTTTAAGCGTATAATATCCATAAACAGTTAAAAACACCGGATACACCATGGCAAAAATTCCCACAGTTCTAGAAAGGAAAAAGAATTTTTTATAAATAATTAATCAATATAAATCTTAAACACATGTAAACACATGTGTTTACATGTAAATATGTGTAAATACATGTAAATACAATGTAAATATAAATCTTTTCAAATAGCTGTACATAGCTAAAGTTTTTTAAAAATACATACTTCAAAATTAAATGAAAAGTGAGGGGGAGAGAGAGGAGAGTAACAAAATAGTTTAGTTACTCATCTATCTTTCTCTTTACGAAGGTGGATTAGTATTTCAGTATGTATCGACGTAGTTTCAACTGTGTTTCTTAAAGGTTACCTTTATTTTTACTCCAATCCAAGGTTATTAAATAATAATACGCCTCTCTAAATAACAGACAGCGCTGCCATCTCAAATATCACAAAATGTGGGCTATCGTCGTTTTAATTAATTAATTTGGTTAATTTCTTGTCGTACGGCGATGAAATTTGTTTTGCCTTATACATACTAATTACATAATTTAAACGGCTTCACCGGTTAAATAAGTAGCTTTTAATTATATTAAAAAATAAAGGCCAGATGAAGATTGTTGCCGTTATGCATTTCCATGTCGAATAAGTCGTTGGTTCCATAGCAAATAAGTCGAATCGACAGTGATCAATCGGACATATTTTTGAGCTTGAAAGAATTTTAATCAATTTTAAATTTTTTTTAAATCGTAAAATAAGATAGTTACATTTCGTTATAAATATATATGACAAAACTATAGTTAAAACAAACTAAAACTGACAAAATATTTAAATAAAACTTACTTAAACAAATTCAATATGAAACATTTTTTCCTTAAGAAGTCACTTCAGTCACGGGAAGAAAGGAAAACGCTAATGTTAAGTCTAATTTGGACATTGTTTTCAAATTTCTCGCTTTGTTTTTAGTAATTTTTTTTTTTTTTTTTTTTTTTTTTTTTTTTTGCATAGTATAGTTGATGACGATCTACAACCGGACTAGTTTTTACTTTTCGATTTTGGTTTCCGATTTTTTTTAAAAATTACTTTCACTTTCAGAACCGGTTCCAACCAGTTTTGAAGTTGAAACTATCTTAATAAAAAAAAAAAAAAAAAAAAAAAAAAAACTATAACCTTTTATCGAAAAGTAAAAACTAGCCCGGTTGCAGATTGTCCTCAATTATCCTATGCAACAAAAAAAAATCATTGAAAAATATTAAAATCAAAGCGAGAAATTTGAAAATAATGCGACCATAGACTTAACATTGGCGTTTTCCTTTCTACCCGTGACTGAAGTGGGCTCTTAAAGAGTATTTGACAAAAAAGCGTATTTTTCTAAATTTTATTCCATCGCCAACCGGTGATAAATCGCCAAATAAACGAAATTTTCATTATTTTTTACGGACGCTATGTCGAGGTTCCGCGGGATTTTTTAAAATAAACATGAGAATTATCCTCATGAGAAGAGCATTCTGTAATTTTTTCAAATTTTTCTGACTATGCGCCTACGGAGACCTTCCTTGTCAGTAGCAAAGAGAGTATATTTACACGAGTCAGAGCATGGACAGACAGACCTCAGACAGACAAACCGAATTCATAAACACTTTTCAACTATGTTGGAAAGCGTTAAACAAATTAATGTTAAAAATAAGATAGTAACTATAAAATATAGACCACAAATACCCTTGCAAATTTTTTCTCTAACTAGACCATGGAACCGTGGATCGCAATCAAGAAAGTATGTCAAAAATTCATGGAGCCCCACTCCAACCCAAACGTTGATTTTCCAGAATAATTTTAACAATAACGGATATATTTTAACGAAATGTGTAACAGACATTTTGCTTCCTATGAGATTTGACGACATCATTGCAAAGGCCGGAAGTGTGCAGAAAGTTTATGGCAAAAGACGTACTATGCAGCCAAGTTTCGAAACATGAAGCCGTCCCACACAGCATTTTTAGTTTGCAGAAAATTTTCAGAAGTCTTGCTTTGAAAACCTGCAACGTTGCAGCAAGCTCAGCATGACAAGACTGAAAGTTCATAACAAGACTGCAGCAAGATAATGCAAACACCGAAGTCACCACATTTTCAACTTGCAGCTAACTTGTCGTGCAAGTTAAATTTGTGCTGTATCAAATTTATTGCAAATTAACTGCAAGCAAGTAATCAAAAATGCTGCAAATTTACTGCAAAGTAGTAAACTTTCCATGAAACATTAACTGTTTACAACTGTTACACTGTAAGTTTAACTCCTTTGAAGGGGTCCATAGACCTGATCAAGTCTATTGATGCATCGTTTTTACCACCATAAACAAGTTAAGGTACAAGTTTGTACTTTTCAATTCGAGCCCTTTTTTGGTATTTGATAAGCATAGCGTTTAAAAAAAGCGGTGCCAACCGAATAAAATTTCTGCAATTTCTGCGTATCTGCTGATTGTATATTCTCTCAACAGAGGGATTTTTGCTTTCGTCACTTTCGTCACAGTCTTACCATCAGTTTCATAACAAACTATTCATGCAAGTGGGTGATGGTATATCTTGCGGTTAATTTGCTGCGAATTTCTCAATTTAAATTTGTCACGGCAAGATAATATGAAAAAAAATCAAACTTGCTGCTAATGTTCATGCTATTTGGGTCACGTTGAGTGTTGTTTTGATGCAAACAGTAACCCCTTCCAGTTTCTGTTATGATACCGTCCTATTTTATAAAAATCAAAGTATGCCTTTTAAAAATTTCGTAGCAATATCTTAATTTTTGTAAACATTATTAACGAAAATCTGGTTTCAGCTTGACGACGAATGAATAAAGTACACTGACTGAATAAGTAAATTGCGACTCCGGATTCTACTGCAAAAATTGTCTTGAGATGCACTATCATTCCATTTATTTTATTCGTTCAGAGTTCAAATTCACCATATATAACGCTACGTGCTTTATAAAGCATCTTACTTTATACTGACACAATACTTTATAAGAAGTAAAGTTCTTATAATCAATCATTAAGTTCAAACAATATAGAGTTTCTAAGAATTACACAATTACAGAAAAAATAGTATAGACACATCCAAAGCTAATTGCCAGGAAAATATACACATCATAGTTCGGGAAGATATAAATAAAGTAAAATAAAATAGTTAATAGTATTTGATTTTGTAATTTTTCCCTTTCTTAAATTTTTATTTAGTTACACAGTATACAGATATAAAAGAATTTTCATTATATTTACGCTTTGAAATCATAAAAAAAATTATTACTATTGTAACATGTGCTTGATTTTCTGATCACTTACCCTATGTGTCCAAGAAAATCTACTCTTTTACAGAAACATGTTGGGAGTATAAATAATACGGAAGTAGCTGCAATTGTAAATCGCCTGTCTAAGTACCATTTATCGCAAAAGTGAGGTCCAAAGATTGTGTGAAATACTAAATGAAAAACACAAAATTATGAGTTAACAATTATACTATAAGAATAATACATTTCTAATTTTATTTTTATCTTTTAAATTTTCTTATAAGAAAGATATACGACTAAGCAGCTATTTTTTAAAACAAATATGTTTCAAAATCAGTACTCAGGGGCTCCAACTAGGCTAGGTCTGTTTAAGGTTACAACACAATGTTGTGGTTAAAATTTCATTAAGACTTAATTTAAATAAAATGATTGATTAAAGAACTGTTATTAAAAATTTCCAATCAGGCTCATGCTGGGTGTTTTGAGAGAGCGTTGGATAGGAGACGATGAGGGCGCTATCACACTAAATTGTATACCATCGTGAAGGGCGTCTCCGGCAGAGGGTGCTGAAGGATACATCCCCATGTCCCTATGGTCCAGACGCGCCTGTGTGCCATGATACTACAAAGTTTTTAAACATTTTAGAAACTTTTTTATGCTTTTGAAACAAGTTTGGTATTTGTTTCCATTCAATTAACCCATTGATGTGACTAGTTGGCACAGCAACTCGCTGTGTTGCATTTAAATTTCATGAGATCTTACGATTTTTTTGTTGGAAGTGTAAATCTACCTAGTTTTATTATACATTTCGACAAAACTATAGCATTAATTTGATTGAATACTGAATTTCAAGAAATAAATAATATTATAATGGTAGTTAAAAGTTTATTAAAATAAAATGCCCCTTTTCAAAATAAATTTGTAAAAAGCTTTGCGTTCTTTTAAGATTTGACTTTTCATTTCGAAACTGCTGAAACCCACATGAGAAAAATTTGACGAAATTGGATAAAAATGGCGTCATTTGGCGAACTTAGAAGAAACATTTCAGATTTGTGAATTAAAATAAATGTTTAACAAATGACATTTTTCTTGCTTAGTCAATCTGCCTATAGTGGTTTTGTGAAAAAATTTAAGCGAGTCATTTTTAAAAAAACGATGTTTGAAAATCGGTATTTCTGTATTTCTTGTTTAAATTTACTTGCTCTAAATATAGGTCAATAATTCTATAGATACTTGCAAAAAACTTAAATTTGTTTTTGTTCAGCCTCCTTGGTTAAATATTAGTAATAAAAAAACTACGATCTAAGGTGAATGTATAAAATTATGTTTTATTCCTTAGTTTTTATTTCTTAGCCCTTCGTTATATTTCATGCTATAGAAATTTAAAAGGGTAAAAAAGAGGGAAAGCAAGACAGACAATGTAAAGTAGAACGGAGAATTTATTTTAAAATACACTTAACATCTTTTTTTTCACATTTATTTGTTTTTCATCTGTAATTTTCATTTTTATTTATTTCTTTTTTAATCACAAAAAAATGGTTACCTTTCTCTCTTTTTTTTTAATTTTTTATTTTGGTTATAGCTTTTTAAAAATTTTAACTCTAATTTTAAAAGTGCTTAAGACTCGTAATGCGTAAAATGATATGCAGTTTTCAAACAAATTATATTTGGTAGTACATCCCCCTTCGTATTCGACGGTGTAAAGTTTGAAATTTTTGAAATTACATAGATTTTAATTCTTTGTTTTATTTATTTTATTTTATTGTCCATTTTATAAATTTGTTATTGAATATTCGCTGGAGACATTTTTATTATTGAAACTATTTATATTGTTTGAAGTGATAATATATTATTATTCTTCCATAATAGAATATGCACTTGATAAAGATAGATTTAAAAGAATTCTTGCTTGAAAATTAATTTAAAAGCCGTAAACACTTAGTAAATTGAGATACAGTTTTCAAACAAATTGCATTTGAAAGTACATTTTTTTCCCTACACGATGGTGTAAAAATTGAATATGTGTGGTGTTTAGAAGTTTAAAAAATGGCAATAGCCAAAAATTGCAAAACCGAAATTTCATCGTCTAGTGTTGCCATTCGCAAAATGCCGTCAGCGTTACTCACCGATAAGTTTGTCCTTTATAATCTATAATAATAAAGAAAGAAGTTTGTGTGTGAGTGAATGAGTGAGTGTGTCGACGGTGTTCTGAAGAGACCACTGCACGTGGAGCTACAAAATTTGAGGAAAAGGTATGTCTATATATGAAGTTTTGTACCTCGAAGCCCGATTTTCGAGTTTTTGATTAGAATTTTTTTTTTATTTAATTTTTTATGCGATTTTTAGCGTTTTTTTTATGTTTCGAGGCGATTTTTCCATATAAGTGAGAAGAATATGGTTTCTTTCTTTTAACCCAATGTAGTAAATTTTGTTCTCTTTTCAAAAAAGTTTATTCGGAATTCGTGCAGCGATTTTTGGATTTTTAGCAAATTTTTTATGCAGTTATTGAACAGCATTTAATGCATTTAATAAGGAGGTTACCGTAGAGGGACACAGTTCTGTCGCCAAACGCCGCCAAGTTTATCGCCAAATTTGGCGACCAAAATGAGTCGCCAACTTGGCGATATCTCTAATATTTCGCCAAATTCCCTTAGACTTCCATTGTAAACCAATATGGATTACTTGCTTACAGAAAATGAACAAATTGAAATATTTTAATGCAACAAAAACTAATATTAACTTAAGGGATTATATTAATTATATTTAAGGGAATTCAAGTAAATTAAATTGTGAATAAAAGTAACATGATACAATGCTTAGATTATTGTATTTTATTGATATTTTCGACGAAAGGGTTGCCAGTGGTCATTTTGGTGAAAATTATAGTTGATAAATGAATTGAAATGGCTATATCCGTTAGAAAATAATGTAAACAACTCGCAAATTAAAAGAGAATAACTGTTATTTGTTTAATTAAAAAAAAGAATCAAAAACCTTTTTAATGCGAGATAAAATTTATAAAATGAAAATATTTAATTTAAATATATATGAAAGGAATGTTTATAAAACTTAAAAAATAAATTAGTATGAAAGAAGCAATTGATACATTATTTGGCGATTTTTCGCTTCGCCAGGTTAATAAAAATGTGCCTGAAAAAACTTGAAGAAATAAAATTTAAGTAACAGTCTTTTAGTCCTTCTTTATTTTTTATTCAATTTAATTATCATTTTTATGTAATTTCCCCATCGTACGTCTTACAGGAAAAAGGCTTTATTTGTGAGTTACATGCTAATTAATTATTACCTTGGTCGCCAAACAATGCAATTTTAAGCCACAAAGGCAGAAGCGTGAAATAAGCCAGGCGAAGGTCGCAATAATTTTTTTTTAAGTATAGGAGAACATTTCGGAGTAAATCTTTATATTCAAATGTAAATTATATAAAAAGGAGTTAAAATTATAACTATGTAGTCAAGTATTTAAATTTTAATGTAAAAATGTGCCATATACACACATATTTTATAATCTTCGATAATCAAGCCACCACCAAATGACATATTTACTATATTACTAGCGAACTTGCCCGGCGTTGCCCGGGTACGTCAAAAAACAGCAGGAATTACGAAAAAGCTCTGAAAATCACAATAAGATATCGCGAAAAAATTTTAAATCGCTTCTCAAATTTTGAAAAGAGAAAATATATATATATATTATGTTCGAAGATTGCAAGTTGATTCCTTTCACTAATGTGGAAAAATAGTAGCAAATCGCTAAAATACACTAAAAATCACATACAAAATTCCCGAAAAATTCGAAAATTGCTATACGAAATCCGAATACACTTTATTGAAATGAGGGCAGAATGTACTTTAGGTCAAAAAATTGCAGCAGATCGCGAAGAAACATAAAAATCGCATTAAAAATCCCATAAAGTTCAAAAATCACGAAAGTTAAAATTTACTATAATTGGATAAAAGTTTCAAATCTAATTCCTTTCATCTGTGGACCCTCTTAAAATTTATGTTTTGGAAATCATGCTAAGCATTAGATCATGTTACTTTTATTCGTAATTAATTTACTTGGACTCCCTTAAATATAATTAATATAATCCCTTAAGTTAATATTAGTTTTTGTTCCATTAAAATATCTCAATTTCTTGATTTTCTGTAAGCATGTAAACCCAATTGTTTTACAGTGGAAATCTATCAGAATTTAACGAAATATCAGAGATATCGCCAAGTTGGCGTCACTTTTGGCGACTCATTTTGGTCGCCAAATTTGGCGATATACCGCCAAGTTGGCGACAAACTTGGCTGCATTTGCGACAGAACTATGTCCCTCTACGGTAACCTCCTGATAGGTATGGACATGCATTACATGCTGTTCAATAATCGCATAAAAAATTCGCTAAAAATTCAAAAATCGCTGCACGAATTCCGAATAAACTTTTTTGAAAAGAGAACAAAATTTACTATATTGGGTTAAACGAAAGAAACCGCATTCTTTTCCATAATGTAGAAAAAACGAATTAATATAATCCCTTAAGTTAATATCAGTTTTTGTTACATTAAAATATCTCAATTTGTTGATTTTCTGTAAGAAAGTAATCCATATTGGTTTACAATGGAAGCCTATGGGAATTTGACGAAATATTAGAGGTATCGCCAAGTTGGCGTCACTTTTGGTGACTCATTTTGGTCGCCAAATTTGGCGATATACCACCAAGTTGGAGACAAACTTGGCTGGATTTGGAGACAGAACTATGTCCCTCTATGGTAACCTTCCTGATAGGTATGGAAATACATTAAATGCTGTTCAATAATTGCATAAAAAATTCGCTAAAAATTCAAAAATCGCTGCACGAATTCCGAATACACTTTTTTGAAAAGAGAACAAAATTTACTATATTGGGTTAAAGAAAGAAACCGTATTCTTCTCACTTATATGGAAAAATCGCCTCAAAACGTAAAAAATCGCTAAAAATCGCATAAAAAATTAAATTAAAAAAATCTAATCAAAAAATCGAAAATCGGGCTTCGAGGTGCAAAACTTCATATATAGATGTACCTTTTCCCCAAATTTTGTAACTCTACGTGCAATGGTCTCTTCAGAACACCGTCGACACACTCACTCACTCACACACAAACTTCTTTCTTTATTATTATAGAAGATTGAAAGTTTTGTTGGCACAGATGTCATATACGCTCCATGCTACAAAATGGGCTCCAAAATGGCGTTATTTTACCTGACATGGTAACTCGGCTATTGTTGTTTATTTATTAATAAGTTGTTTATTTACTTTTATTTTCTTTTTTACAGTTATATAAACTGTTTTGTTCTATAGACATTAATTAAACTTTTTATTATTTATTGCTATTTCCTTTTAAAATAATCTATAATAATAAAGAAAGAAGTTTGTGTGTGTGTGTGAGTGAGTGAGTGAGTGTGTCGACGGTGTTCTGAAGAGACCACTGCACGTAGAGCTACAAAATTTGGGGAAAAGGTACCAAAAGGCTTGTCTATATATGAAGTTTTGCACCTCGAAGCCCGATTTTCGATTTTTTGATTAGATTTTTTTATTTAATTTTTTATGCGATTTTTAGCGTTTTTTTATGTTTCGAGGCGATTTTTCCATATAAGTGAGAAGAATATGGTTTCTTTCTTTTAACCCAATGTAGTAAATTTTGTTCTCTTTTCAAAAAAGTTTATTCGGAATTCGTACAGCGATTTTTGAATTTTTAGCGAATTTTTTATGCAATTATTGAACAGCATTTGATGCATTTAATAAGGAGGTTATCGCGTAGAGGGACACAGTTCTGTCGCCAAACACCGCCAAGTTTATCGCCAACTTGGCGGTATATCGCCAAATTTGGCGACCAAAATGAGTCGCCAAAAGTGACACCAACTTGGCGATATCTCTAATATTTCGCCAAATTCCCATAGACTTCCATTGTAAACCAATATGGATTACTTGCTTACAGAAAATGAACAAATTGAAATATTTTAATGCAACAAAAACTAATATTAACTTAAGGGATTATATTAATTATATTTAAGGGAATCCAAGTAAATTAAATTGTGAATAAAGGTAACATGATACAATGCTTAGATTATTGTATTTTATTGATATTTTCGACGAAAGTGTTGCCAGTGGTCATTTTGGTGAAAATTATAGTTGATAAATGAATTGAAATGGCTATATCCGTTAGAAAATAATGTAAACAACTCGCAAATTAAAAGAAAATAACTGTTATTTGTTTAATTAAAAAAAAAAGACTCCAAAACCTTTTTAATGCGAGATAAAATTTATAAAATGAAAATATTTAATTTAAATATGAAAGGAATGTTTATAAAACTTAAAAAATAAATTAGTATGAAAGAAGCAATTGATACATTATTTGGCGATTTTTCACTTCGCCAGGTTAATAAAAATGTGCCTGAAAAAACTTGAAGAAATAAAATTTAAGTAACAGTCTTTTAGTCCTTCTTTATTTTTTTATTCAATTTAATTATCATTTTTATGTAATTTCCCCATCGTACGTCTTACAGGAGAAAGGCTTTATTTGTGAGTTACATGCTAATTAATTATTACCTTGGTCGCCAAACAATGCAATTTTAAGCCACAAAGGCCACTGGCGTGAAATAAGCCAGGCGAAGGTCGCAATAATTTTTTTTTAAGTATAGGAGAACATTTCGGAGTAAATCTTTATATTCAAATGTAAATTATATAAAAAGGTGTTAAAATTATAACTATGTAGTCAAGTATTTAAATTTTAATGTAAAAATGTGCCATATACACACATATTTTAATAATCTTCGATAATCAAGCCACCACCAAATGACATATTTACTATATTATTGAAAGTTTTGTTGGCACAGGTGTCATATACGCTCCATGGTACAAAATGGGCTCCGAAATGGCGTTATTTTGCCTGACATGGTAACTCGGCTATTGTTGTTTATTTGTTAATAAGTTGTTTATTTACTTTCATTTTCTTTTTTACAGTTATATAAACTGTTTTGTTCTATAGACATTAATTAAACTTTTTATTATTTATTGCTATTTCCTTTTAAAATAATAGAAAATAATTTAAATATATATGTGTAACTGGTATTCAAAAACGATGTTTTCACCAATTTGGCGTGAAAAAAAATCGCGCCAAACCCGGTACGTATCTATGCCTAATAGTTATTTACATTATTGTGATTACTTAGTATCAGGCAACAGATTGAAGAATATTTGGTATATTTTTGATATATGGGCTTTGGTGTGTTAGAGAAAATGGCCTTGGCGAGTGAAGTGAATTTTACGTATATTTACTGGCAAACTATTTATTTTTCATATACATATAAGCATTTTTTTTCAATATTTATTTTATTTATTTATATAAAGAAGAGCTATTTATCTACCTTTAAATACGAACAAAAATAATTTGTGGTTCTACCTGATTATCCCGTAGACCAAAAAAAATATCGCCAAACTATAAGATTAAATGCCAATAATGGGTGATCGTAAATGTCAAATTTACTTGATATTAAACACTTTACACATGTTTGTTACATCATCAGGTGATTTTTAATTCGATATTTACGTTTCTTTGCGATCTGCTGCAATTTTTTGACATTCCATTTTTGACCTATAATACTAAAGTAATTTCTACCTTCATTTCAATAAAGTTTATTCGGATTTCGTATAACAATTTTCGAATTTTTCGGGTATTTTGTATGTGAATTTTAGTGTATTTTAGCGATTTTCTACCAATTTTCCACATTAGTGAAAGACGTTGATAGAAGTTGAATCAACTTTCAAACTTCGAGCACAATATATAATTTTTTTTTCTCTTTTCGAAATTTGTGCAGCGATTTAAAATTTTTTCGCAATATCTTATTGTGATTTTCAGAGGTTTTTCGCGATTCGTTCAGTTTTTTTATGTACCCGGGCAACGCCGAGCAAGTTAGCTAGTATGGATATATAGATAAATGGATAAGAAATACCTTTTGTTAACAAAATATATATTTCCAGTTCTTTCACCTTTTATTTGATGTTTTCTGCAAAAATGCAAACGTGTCTACTACTGGAACAGATAAGTGGTTACAACTGGATTTTGCGTGCGCACTACTTGTACATTTTAAGCTTTCCGAAAAAATTTATTTTGCGCGGGTAAATGTTTATAGCAGCAATTTTTACAGCACAATCGCCTGGAGAAAAACTGATTTGATATACCGAACACTCGCTGTTGTCACTAAAAATAAGATCTATACCACTGGTTCCCAACCTTTTGTGTCCGAAGCATCTCTAAAATGACTATGCAACCCCCCCCCCCCCCTCACCTCCTTAACTTATATTTCTTGGTATTTAAAAGAGATATAAATATCATATGTAGGGAGCTTAAAAGAACTTAACAATAACAAGCTATTTTGCATTTTCTTAGCTTGTCAAACCGGTAATTTTTCTGTCACAAATATGTTTTTAACATACTAACTCTATAAAAGCAATGAGATCATACGAAATCGCTCTTTTCATATAAAGAGTTTTGTTGATTCTTGCCAACTTATTGAATGGTTTTTATACATTTTAATAGCTCATTAAGAACTAGTGAAATATTTTTGAGCACACTAAGATTTCTATTAAATAACATAAATATGATTTTACACAAGAACAAAAAGCATTTTTTCCCCACCAAAATTCCAGTGTATAGTCCGATTTTAAATTTTAATGTATATTTCATGATATATATTTATTTGCTGTGTATGAGACTTTAACTAGAGTCATAAGAAATTTTCTATTTGAACAATTGATTTTGAAAGTGGATCATGTCCATTTTATGTTATTGCTCGATGATCACTTTGAAAATAAACGCATTTGAAATATCATCGAACAAATTAAAGGACTAGTAATAAATTTATACTGATATTTAAAGATATTTATTGTAAACTGATTAAAAGCATAATTTTTTTGTTAATTATAATAAGATTTAGCTTTAACTAACAATGGTGTTTTTCAAGAAATGAACTTGACCCATTTTAAAAATTAATGGCACATTTACCCATTTTCTTTTCTGATGCATATCTGGCATTTATGTATTTTATAAAGTTTGTAGTACCAGGTTCAACTATTTCATATATTTTTATATTAAGTGTGTTCAAGACAGTTAGTTTAAGATACACTCTTAAGTAGTTTAACGTATAAATTTTTCTTCATATGACATACTCGTACAGTAGAACAAATGTCTTATTCAAGAAATATTCACAAATGAACAATTTGAAAAATTATAAAGTACAATAATAACCCGAAGAATTATAAAGCTTTTTAAATAAATAATACTTGATGTTTTAAAAATGCTTAAAAGATTTTTCATATATTTATTCATGTATAGCTTCTATTTTCGCCTTTTGATTGCTAATTTTTGTAAATTCAATACATATCTTTTTTAAAAAAATCACCCTCGTGTGGGATGTACGCTTTACGTTGGAAACCACCGATCTATAAGCTAAAAATGCGTAAAATATGTTCTTAAAATCTTCACTACTGCTATAATCTTATTCTGTTATAAATGAATTTTCATATGATGAAGAAAGCATTTAAAGCATTTTTGCAACTGGAACTGTACTTTTAAAACTAATGGTTTAGGAATTAGCTATTGGTCAACGATAAAAAGAGACACCCAGTAGAGGTCTGTACGGGCCAAAATTTCCAGGCACTGGCTCGGCCCGATTCACAGAAAAAAAATTCGGCATGACCCGGCCCGATACAAAAATTAAAAGTTCGGCCCGAGCCCGACCCGGCTCGTAGAAAATAAAATATTGGCCCTGCCCGCCCACCCCGGTAAAAAACTTAAAAATTCAGTCCGAGCCGGCCCGACCCTGAAAAAAGTTAAAATCTCGGCCCGAGTGAATTTCTACAATGCATTGATTTTTACGTCGATTTGGTTAAAAATTTGTCTCGTACGAGGAGTTCTGACCAAAAGAATTTATCTTAACTTTTTTTTATGGTTATAATCTTCATCTTTATAGAAGTGCCGCAGGCTGCGATATTTATTTTTTTAATGAATCTCTATATCTTGTATGTAAATGTTTCAGTTATCATTAACATTGTTAATCCATATTCCATGTATTGAAGTGTTAAAAATCTGAAAAATGCTATACAGTAAAATCTTTTAAGACTCAATTACATAGAAAATAAAAAAAAATACGTTATAGACAAGTTCCCTAAATAGAAAGTGTAAATATATTATATATTCTTTTCTTACGTATTTGTATATTAATTTTGCATGAATCAACACGTTTTTCAGTTTAAAACAGGGTTCCGCCATAGGCAGGTTCTTATTCACACGTTTTACTAATTTTTTTTAGCTATATTTTAATAAGCGTATAAATCTACTATTCTTTAAAATGAATAAATTTTAGTTTATAAGTGTGGAATAATAAAGATTTAAAAATGTGTACATTTTTTGCAAAAATTTTTGAGCCAGCCTAATTTTACTGACCTTTGAATGGACCAGGCCACGCTGTGACAATGATTTTCATACGGGATGCACTGTAAAAAAAAAATGGTAACTTTCCATGTAAAATCCAGGAACGTTTCGCCTTTTATCAGGTTTTCAGAATAATTTAGCTCTTTCCTGTGAAATTCTGGTTTTCTTATCTGAAACGTTCCTGAACAAAAGTTGGAAACAGCAAAACGCTGCGGCCGCCATTTATTATTTTTTTTTCCTATAATCCGTTGCTCGCGCGCGAGTGTCGAAAACGAATTCCTTAAATGAATGTAAAAAAATCAATATGGAATGCAAATAAATCAATAGACGATCCTTTACGTCTCTATTGTCAAGATTCAGATGAAAATACAATACCTCTGTGACATCACTAAGAGATTATCTCTCGTACTTGTCTGTGAAATCTTTAACGAGCAGACTGTGTAAAAAAAAATACACCTATTATTTGGATCTGCATTAACCAGGGGACAATCAAATATGATTCTCACCTATTTTGATTAATTTAAAGTATGTTTTAGAGTTCTTATCTCTAATTATTCTTGTGAAAGGATTTCTTCAAATGGGCCTTAGATTTTCAGAAATTAGATGCCGAGTTCGTAGCATACGTTTCAAATACCCATTAGTTTGCAGCTCTCAACGTGTCTTTCGTGGTGTGGACGCAGAAAGCTTGCACGCCACCCGTACGGCCCGGGTTCGATGCTACCTCTTGACTTTTTTTTTCTTTTTTAATTAATTTTATATTTTAACACTTTACTACAATTTGATTTAAATTTGACATATATTTGACACTTTGAATTGCTGCAAATTTGAATTTTTTTTTTTTCGGAAAAAATATACAATTACGTTTAGGTTTTTTTTTCATGAAAATTTATATGTATTTTATCTAACTTGTAAACTAACATAATCACTGACGAAAATCCAAAATATTTTATGTCTAGATTTTTTTTCTAATTATTATTTACATTTATATATTTTTAAATTTTAAGCAAAGTTCAGAAACAATATATCACATATATATTTACTTTATTGAATTTTAACTGAAAATTTATTTTTTCGTGTAAATTATAAATAATAATTTTGATGTCAATTTCAAAATATTTTTTCATTCTAACAAATAATGATAATAAAGCGAAAATTGTCAACTGGAAATGTAAAAATCGTCTGCGGATCCCGCATGCTGTGAAATGTCAGTAATGTCATAATGAAGGGAACGAACATCCAGAGTGAATTATGTCAGCCAAGTATCGGTCCGGATAGCCTAACAGGTAAGGCATTGGCACGGCACGCCAAGTATCCAGGTTCGATCCCTGGTCTGGACATTTTTCGCTCTTGTGCTACTCCAGCCTTGAATATGTCAGTAATGTTTTGCTGTCAACAGAAATATTCCTGGTATTTCGCAGGAAACTTACTGGCATTTCTGTAGAAAGTTTTTAACATATACACTAAAGTACCAGTCATTTTCAAGAAATGTTTCTTGGAAATAATGGGCAACTCAGCTGCCCATTTTTTCCCAGGAACGTTGCGGAATATTTTTTACAGTGTGGGTCAAAACTAGGACTGAAAATTTTGAGCCGTGAAAATTGGGAAAGAAACCAGTCCCGGCTCTGTACAGAAAAAATAAATCTGGCCCGGCCCGGCCCGAGTGCCGTGAATGAAAATAGGCCCGAGCCGTGCAGATCTCTAATACCTAGTATGTAAAAAAATTCCCGTTTGATGCATGAAATTCCCACATAAGGACAATAATTAAAAGCATAAAAAAATTAATAAATATTGTGGCTTCACTACCAAGGAAGATCCCCATAAGTGCCTACTTGATTAAAAAAAAATTTTTTTTTTAATACTTCCTTCCGTGGATATACATAATTCTAGAAAAAAAAAAGTTTTGAGGTGGAATTTCCTTATTACCTTAAAAAAATTATGACAATTTCTTTATTTAACGAAACGTCGCTCTGTTGGCAACTTATTATTAAGACTCAGTGAATTTTCTAAAAAATATAGTTTCCTACGTTTAATATATTATCAGTCAGAACAGAAATATAATTAAAAAATATTTTTTACTAAAAAACACATTTTATTTAAGCTTCTTTTTTATATTTCAGTTGATTGTAAAATTAAAATATTTCAGTTAAGTGCTTTAAGATCATCTGAAGTGACTTTATTTATCATTGAAACGTACTTAAACTGTGTTATTAGTTACATTTTAATTAAATTACATATTTTATTCCTTTAAAAAACAGTTTACATTCAGAAGCGTTTCTCAAATTCTGGGTCTTAAATGGAGCCAACATAATATTCACCAAATTGTATGGAGTATTATATACATATATGTATATGTATAAGTATATAGTATATGTATATTTTTAACTTCATTTATTAATCCCGCAAACTTTCCAAATAAAATTTCGAATTAAATATTTATATGATGAAACCCCCAGTAACTGACATCTTAAGGATCTATCTTGTTCAAATCACTATTACAAAGCTTTAAATCTATTTTATACTTATCTTTGTTTTTGAAAAGATAGTAGAAATGCATTAAAAAATTATTGTTGACAAAATTTAAAAAAATTATATTTTTTATTACTAAAATATTTTTTTTTATAAATATGGTCAATAACTCTAATAACTGACACCATCCCTATTTTGAAAAAACAGTATCTGACTCAAAGTGAAGCAGTTAAGACAAATAAGTTACCAATAGATGACATTAATTTGAAGAATTTTACAAGAAAATGTTTATTTCAGTTAGATTTTTGTTGAAGTGTCAGTTACTGGTTAGGTGTCAATAACTGGGGGTTCCACCCCATATTTAAAAACTAGTCGTTGGGGGCCACCGTAATACTTACCCATCATGGATATAGATAATATAAAATATGAAAATAAAACATGTGATATTTGCTAAGTTGTACCGTGTTACTTTTATTCATAATTTAATTTATTTGGACTTTCTTAAATATAATTAATATAACCCCTTAAGCTAATATTACTTTTTGTTGCATTAAAATATCTCAATTTGTTGATTTTCTGTAAGCAAGTTAAAGCTATTGATTTACAATGGAAGTCTATGGGAATTTGGCGAAATATTAGAGGCACCGCCAATTTGGCGTCACTTTTGGCGACTCATTTTGGTTGCCAAATTTGGCGATATACCGCCAAGTTGGTGTCAGAACAGGGTCCCCCCTATGGTAAACCCCTTATAGGTATGGAGAGGCATTAAATGCTTGACATTTACGATAAGCCATTATTGGCATTTAATCTTATAGTTTGGCGATAGTTCTTTGGTCGGCGGGATAATCAAGTAGTACCGAATTGCGTAAAAGAAACATCCTTATAACTCGAAAAATTATAATCCTATTAACTAACAGTTTACTGCGTCGGATTAAGCGTCTCATTTCCAATTAAAATATATCTTTGAATTGAAATTTGAAGGAGATACAGGGTCATGAAAAATCAAAGAGTGTGAAAATAGAATTACAAATTTCTCGGCAACTAATTATCCGATCGAGTTCATTCAGGATGCAAAATTAATGCTTCTTTATTGTCTTTTATATTCATTCCTTCAAATAAACAATTTCGAAACTTTTTGTATACCTTTTATTAGAACGAATATTTCAAGCGTCCGAAAAAAATAGTTCTGGATAATCGAGGTTACTGATATTCAATAGGCTTCTTCCCATTATTACTCCCTAAGTACACACCGAATTTCAAGTCTCTATCTCAATTTGTTCGGGAGATAGAGCGTTTACAGACACACACACATACAGACGGACGGACAATTTTTTTTTCTAAAAATATGTTTTTTCGGAATCTCCAGTGTCTGAAACGTGTAAATCCGTCAAAATTTTTTTTTCGATTTTTAAAACGATTACAAGACTTACCCTATACTACGTATAATGGGTAAGTATAAAAGGAAAAACTTTATTCGTCTTTAGCTCAAAGAATAATTGATTAACCCAATTCTTTCTAATCAGAGTCTAAGAAACACATCTTGCTTTATTCATTAATAAATAATTTATTCCACAGTAAACCATGAATACATATTTGAGCTACTTACAACTGTCCATCTGATCACCAATGATAATGAGAGAAGCTACACACACACAATAGAGCGTCAAAGCTATGGACACAGCAGCCAGCTGTTGCCCTTTTTTGCCACACATCGATAACAAGACATCGTGATATGTTTGGTCACCATTAACATCGGAACAATAAGCGAGAATAAGCATAGTGCTCATCATCAAAACTACCATAAACTACAATAGAGAAAAGAACATTTAGAACATTCAAAATGATACTTTGTATATTTTATAGTGTCAGTAAGAAATTAAAGCAATATAAAGAAATTCCATAGTTTAAAGACAATACTTTCTATTAATAACAGTACTATAAAATTAATTAAATAATATTTTAATTGAAAATTTGTTTTGTTGAAAAACTAGTATTACTATTATCTTAAAAAATCAAAGACAAAATTTAATTGGATAATTATACACTTTTTATAACAACAACAAAAAAAAACACGACTTCAATTACTTGATTTTATATTAAATTCAAAAATTTGTCAAGGACCTTTGGCCCGGCCTGTATTACTGTACAAATCTATCCACCGTAAAAATACAGTTCTTCAAATGAAGCCAGTGTACCGCAGAAATCTTGGGTGAATTTAAATGATTTACAATTTCGATTTTCTCTAATTGATTGTTTACGTCCTAAAAGTTTTTAACGATTAAAATACTGCTTTTTGGTTTTCCTAATAACAATCCTAGACACAAAACCGTATAAGAGGGCGGAAAATCCCCAGGTAGCAACTTTCTCGGTAAACTGTTAGCGTTATGTCACTTGGTGAAAATAGTTGAAAATGAAATAGTTTAAAGATATTTATTTGTAAATGAAAATCAAATTTCAAATTAATTGCTCAAAAGGCGCGAAGGCCAACCTAGTGAAAAAGATTCCATGCCGGAACTCGAACCCGGGCCATCAGTATAGCGTACTGACATTCTACCGACTAAACAACATGGAACGATACCCAGCCTGGAACTTCTCACTATTACAGGTTGGCAAGGCTACAAACGCAGCGCAAGATGGAATATTTTTCCGTGAGCCACCGACATGGGGGCAAACATGAAACATAATTAAATCCAGCATCGATTGAAACTATATCAATACTTGGAAATTTTTCCAGAGAGAAACATTCGCCTTGCATACTATATTGTAAATGAAAATCAAATTTCAAATTAATTGCTTAAAATGCGCAAAGGCAACCTAGTGAAACAGATTCCATGCCGGGTCTCGAACCCGGGCCATCAGTATAGCGCACTGACATTCTACCGACTAAACCACGTGGAACTTCTCACTATTACAGGTTGGCAAGGCTGCAAACGCATCGCAAGAGGGAGTATTTTTCCGTGAGTTACCGACGTGGGGCAAACACGAAACTTAATTAAATCCAGCATCGATTGAAACTATATTAATACTTTGAAATTTTTTCCAGAGAGTTTCGTGTTTGCCTCATATCTGTGGCTCACGGAAAAATATTCGATCTTGCTCTGCGTTTGTAGCCTTGCCAACCTGTAATAGTGAGAAGTTTCAGGCTGGGTATCGTTCCATGTGGTTTAGTCGGTAGAATGTCGGTGCGCTATACTGATGGCATGGGTTAGAGTCCAGGCATGGAATCTTTTTCACTAGGTTGGCCTTTGCGCCTTATGAGCAATTAATTTGAAATTTGATTTTCATTTACAATATAGTATGCAAGACAAATGTTTCTCACTGGAAAAATTTCCAAGTATTAAGATATTTATTTACTTATTTTTGTCAAATTTCTAAAAAAATAATGAATCAATTTCGATTAAATTTAAACGGGACCAATTCGAACGTATCCTCTTTCAATTAAAAAAAAAATACATTAATCGGCCGTGTAGCTTCGGAGCGATCGGTGAATATACATTAAAAGAAAGATACACGTCGAATTGAGAAACTCCTCCTTTTTTTTAAGTCGGTTAAAAATTACTATATTTTTCTGATAAAACATTTCTTATAAAGTATAAAATAAAGCAATTAAGAGTGTTTAAATCTATTTAATTAAAAAAAACCGCATCATTTTAAAAACTCCTAATAGCAATGCACTGTATACTTCTAGCATCTACTTGAAATAATTTAAATAGAGTTTTCACACTTTACAAATTACAGCATATATTATCGATGATGTCACAAGAACAAGATAAAGAATGACCCTCTATCAGATCAATTATATTTTATTTACTTACAATTTGAATTCCAGTTGCAAAATATATTCCTCCAGCTTGGTTATATGCAGCCGGAAAATTGAGAAGTCCTATGCCTAGTGCGGTATTTACGATAAGGAAAGACGCTGTAAGCCATGATGCTCCTGCAATTGAAAATTAATTCAGGGTCAGGATTGGAGAATTATTATAATGAAAATTAAATTAAAAAAAAAGTCCATCTGATGTGTGGAATATTGAATTTCTACAGGGTGGTTCAGAACTATATGTCAAAAATGTAAAAGACAGGTAGAGGGGAAATAAATAAGCAGATTTCGTATAGGAATGTGGGTGCGGAAATGTAACGTTGAGGAAGTAGAGTGTGCTGTTGAGTTAGGCGAATGAAAGCGCTTGCATGACTTGAATCGTCATTTCCCGCACAGATTTCGAGCAACATACATCGCTACACCAACACAGAGCTTGCTGTCATGCATTTCATGTATGGGGCTGCGCAAGGAAATGGCTCACACCCAATGCACGTCCAGCAGCTCTCGAGCTTGTCGAAGGACTATTCTCTACTGTGCGTAATACTGCTTCTTCCACTGCAATGAATTCTGTGATATCTTTCAGTGCCCGCATCACGCCTTGAAGCACAAAATAATCCACTCGCGCACAACTCCCGACGAAGACGCTCAAATGTTTGAAGATCCAGCAGATTCCTACCCTGGAATATTTCCATGTACAACCTTTGAGTAACCGCTCCATTTCCTTGTGCAGCCCGATACATGAAATGCATGTCGGCAAGCTTCGCATTGGTGTAACGATGCATGTTGCTCACAATCCGAGTGGAGAATGACGATTCAAGTCAGCGAAGCACTTTCATCCGTTAACTAAACAGCGCCCTCTACTGCCTCAACGCTGCATTTCCGCACTCACATACTTATACAAAGTCTGCTTATTTAGGTCCCCTCTACCTGCCTTTACTTTTTGGCATATGGTTCTGAACCACCCTGTGTATAGAAATCTATCATATAGATAACAAACGAAGTCACTATCATTTCGTATTTGGATTTAAAGTTTCGAATCATACTTCAATAAGTTTCCATATTGAATGAAAAAAAAAATACTAAATACAAAAATAATCATACAGAACATTAAACTGCTATTTATGAATACAGCTCCAGCATCAGAAACTTGGTATCGATTGAATATATTTTTATAAAATAATAGACCGGGAGGCGACAAAACAAACCATCACCTCATCAAGTTGACGGCTGAAATTCCAGGATTAGTTAAAACTCGATTTCCATATTAAAATACAACTGGTCTGCCAAGTCATATCTTGGTGAAAAACACCTGCAAACCCGATTTTAGTGGTTGATTGATAGGTTAGGTTTACCATTGTCTTTTCCTACTCCCAGCCCTCCATGCTTTCATACTTTTGAATTCAGAGAAACACAATGATAAACCTACCGATCAATCACTAAAATCGGGTCTGCAAGTGTTTTCCACCAAGATATGACTTGAGATTTGCATTTTAATATGCTAATAGAGTTCTGTCTAATCCTGAAATTTCAGCCGTCAACTCGAGAAGGTGATGGTCTGTGCCTCTCCCGTTCTATAAGGTACTGTGAAATATTTTCAGTGGAAAAGGTTTAAAAAATATATATGCCAAAATCTGAAGAAAGATTTAGTTTTCGATAATATCTTCACAAAGACTGTATTAATCAGACCGTATACATTATATACAACTTAAATTTCTAATAAAAAGCTTAAAAAACAATGAAATCTACTTTCAATTAACAACATTATATTTAGTTTTTAGTTTGAATAGTCGTACTTAAGGGGTCGCTGCACTGAAACTTCCCGATCGCGAAATCCCATGTTTAGTCCAGGCAATAGAGACCGTATAGGGGCTCTGCCTAGCAAAATTCATGGTAGTTCTGTAAAAAGGCTTACTATATGTTTTTGGGTCGCTAAATCCGAATTTTTAAACTTCCCACCAAAATTTCCCCCGGCAACCCCACCCCCCCAAATTTTGGTATTATGCCCCAAAAAAGGTTTTTATTTAAAAAATCAATTTTTTTTATTGTTTTAGAGAAAAAGTATCTAGAAATTCAGAAAGTAGACAAAATTTGCAACAAATTAGATATCTGACATTATGACTTAGGATGAAGGGGAAGGGGGGGATCTGCCTCGGAACATGCGCTCGGCGCTGCGTGAACTAAGTTACGCAATTCCACTTAACCACTCACACGTTTACATTCGCCCTCCCATCTCCCCTCCGAACTTTCTCTATAAGGTTTACTTCAAGTTTTTTGGGTCGCTGAATCCGAATTTTTAACTTCCCCTCCAAAATTCCCCCCCCCCGAACCCCCCCCCCCCCAAATAGTTGTTTTTAACTTAAATTTCTTATTGTTTTAGGGGAAAAGCATTACAAAATTCAGAAATTAGACAAAATTTGCAACAAATAGGATACATGACATTATGAAGTAGGATGAACGGGGAGGGAGAGGGCTGCCTCGGAACATACACTGCGGCGCTACGTGCACTAAGTTATGAAGTCCAAGTAATAGGGGATTTTACCTGGCAAAATTAATACTAGTTCTGGATTTCGACTCACTTTAGGTTTTTTTGGGTCGCTGAATCCAAATTTCTAACTTCCCACCAAAATTTCACCCGGCAACCCCCCCCCCCCCCCAAAAAAAAATGATTTTTTGAAAAAATTTGGTTTTTGAGAAAAGCGCGCGGGAAATTTTCCGAGGCGGTCCCCTCTCTCCCCGTTTATCCTACATCATAATGACATATATCCTATTTGTTGAAAATTTTGTCTAGTTTCTGAATTTTGTAATGCTTTTCCCCTAAAACAATAAGAAATTTAAGTTAATAACAACTATTTTGGGTGGTTTCGGAGGGAAAATTTTGGGGGGAAGTTAAAAATTCGGATTCAGCGACCCAAAAACCTTAAAATAAACCTTATAAGGAAATTCGGAGGGGAGATGGGAGGGCGAATGTAAACGTGTGAGTGGTTCAGTGGAATTGCGCAACTTAGTCCACGCAGCACCGCGCGCATGTTCCGAGGCAGATCCCCCCTTCCCCTTCATCTTAAGTCATAATGTCATATATCTAATTCGTTGCAAATTTTGTCTACTTTCTGAATTTCTAGATACTTTTCCCCCAAAACAATAAAAAAAATTGATTTTTTTAATAAAAACCTTTTTGGGGGTCTTTTTACCAAAATTTGGGGGGGGGGTTGTCGGGGGAAATTTTGGTGGGAAGTCACAAATTCGGATTCAGCGACCCAAAAACATAAAGTAAGCCGATTTCCAGAACTACCATTAATTTTGCTAGGTAAAATTCCCTATTGCCTGGACTAGTTAGCATATGGGAAAACTTTGAAGCGCGACTACTCATTACCTAATATAATTATTAAAATACCGTTTTCACCATCAGAAAGCAGACGTCAGATGCCGATGATGTACGTTTTTAAAAATTGTCTATTTAAATTTTAAGTATTTTTAAGGAGATGATAAAATTTAATCAAATGGAAATTTCAAAGTTTATAGGGATTTTTTATGTACTTAAAATTTACGGTGATAACTTTTAAAAACGTACATCATCGGCATCTGGCGTGTACTTTCTGATGGTGAAAACGTCTTTTAATTACTATAAAGGTATATTAGGTAATGAGCCATCGCGCTTCAAAGTTTTCCTATAGGCTAACATGGGATTTCGTGATCGGGGAGTTTCGGTGCAGCGGAGCCTTAATATTCGCAAAGTCCACGTTTTATAAACAAAGATATTGACTTTTTCGCTCTTTATTTGCAGGTATTAAAATCCCAGAAGTTGAAGCTGGTATATACTTTTATGAGAATTATTAAAGTGTATAACAATAACGTACAAAAACCGGAAGATCTAAAAACTCAAGAAAAACATAAGGATTTGATTTCTGATTGGGAATTCTCCCATGCTTAAATAAAATTCTATGTTTGGTCATTTTTAAAACATCATTTGAAAAATTAATCAGACTAATCCCTAAATACGTTTTTCTAATTATTCAGTTTTTACAGTCACCTCCCGTTATTGTGGACATCCAAGAGAGATAATTTTTCGTCCACGCTAAAAGAAGTCCGCATCAAACGATGTAAACATGTAAGTGTCAATATCTGAAAACCGGACAATTTCATGCCAAAATTTTTATTTTTTTAAATTAATGTACCAACTACCACTTACAATTATATATTATGATACATGTTTTGTCATTTAAAGGCTGTAGTGTTTTGAGATCAAGGATGTATATTTTATGCGTAGGATGAACTTTTATGGAAGAAAGTGCCTGTTAACATCACAACCAGTGTTTAATAATTGGGACTGAGATGGTGGGGACTGAGGTGATGTTTTTGTCTTAACAGCTGCACAGCCATTTTGTTGAATCATTTTGCACACATGTAAATCATTAAATATGCCTTATGACATTTGTATGTTACATAAATAAAGTTGCAATAAGCTTTTTTTTAATATAAATAAAACGTTAAATATGGGGGCATGAATGATGCTATAAAAAATACACATCCCTATTAAAAAAAAAAAAAACTAAAAATTCCTAAAAATGAAACAAAGAGAAGAACAACTTATCTTCATCCATGGTGGCTAGGTGAACTTTAGTTGCTGTTGCAATGGAAATAATTCTTCCAGCGCCACCTAGTATATGTTAACCTAAATGTGTGTTTAGAGGGACTGAAATGATGGTCAACCTCAGGGACAAATATATTTACTACAATATTTTAATATACAATCTATACAACTAAAGGATAATTATATTTTCCATACTGTATATATACCGGGTGTCCCAAAAATGACTGATGGATTTTAAAACACAATAACTTGCAAACGGTGACAGATATTTAAAAAATTCTTGCAGGAGGGTTATGTATGATGTCAGGAGTTTTTTTTACTGTGATTCTTGATTTTAGTTCAAATTTCAAACAATAGATGGCGCTGACAGCGATTAGCGCTCAGTCGAGACGTCACTCAGCATTGATGCAAAGAAAGGAGATTAAGGCTATGAAGTGGATCTCATTCGCCAGTACAATTTTGCTCGTAGGGCCCGATTCCGAACTCATTCGATATGATTTCAATGGAATGCGTTGTTGCTATGGAAACTGGAAACAATAAATTCTTTGATAGTGGAATGCAGTGTTAAGAACTGGGCATGAATTTAAGAAGCAGTATTCGAGTTTGCAGTCGATTTTACATTGATGATGTTTTATTATCCTGGATTAAATTACTTTTTATGGCCCGATTTAAAGAATATTTTATGAATCGTATTTTAAAACTAGGTGAAGAGATTTAGTATTTTTTGTTGTTAAAAATTTCATAACTTCTGTTACATTCTAAGAAATTTCAGATATTTTAAGGTAGTTCGTCAGTAGTTAATTCAGTCAGTAGTTAATCATAAATGCTAGTTAATTAAAATTTTGTTTGACAGTTTGATATTAAAATATTGTATTACATGCAGCTTCATCTTGATGTTTAATAAATAAGACTAGTAAATATTTTTTATCTACATCCGTTTTAAGTTGTAAAAACGTGTTAAAAGAAATCTTGGAGTTTGAATTTTTACGCTTTGGTAACTCTTTCTACACACAAATGCTAATATGCATATGTTTTTAATAATAAAGATATCAATGATATTTAATGTGATAAACTAAGTTCAAATTAAATTTGACAAGAGTCTAAAACTTAGTATTTTAATTATTGAAGGCCACAAACAAATTTTTATTGAAATTTTTATCTTAATATAAATTAAGGCCATATTTCTAATAGAACTTTTTGTTGGAATGCAATTGTAATTTTAAAACTTTTTAGTTTATATATATATTTTAAAAAAATTTCATGAATCGTAATAATCAGGGCTTGGCAAATGCGGTCGGTTATTTCTTACTCGACGACCAAGATTTTTAATCTGGCGGTTTTTGTAGTGTTAACGAAATAACAAAGTGTAAACGGCATTTTCTATATCATGCACAGAAAACGACATTCTTTGCTGCTCTAGCCAGCTAGCATGTCATGTCATGTGATTAGAATGTGGGGAGAGGGTGGGTCGTTCTTACGGGTTGATACAACAATCAAAGGACTGATTTAATACAACATTCTAAGGATTGTTTTAATACAACAATGAAATCGCTCAGGATAAATACCTCCCCCCTCCAAAAAAATGTCCTTCTGATTTTCAGTAGAATTTTCTCCCATTTGCTATAGATGATAATTCAAACACTAATCAAAAGGGCTAAACAAGGTGACTTCTAATATCTGTTTTTAAGTAGTTATTTTGAACAACAATATACTATTAACCATTTTCACGATTATTATTCAACATTCATAAAAACCTGCTGATGAACTTCCTTGAAAGATTTAAAATTTCTTTGAATGTAACAAAAGTTATGAAATTTTTAACAACAAAAAATACTAAATGTCTTTACCTAGTTTTAAAATACGATGCATAAAATATTCTTTAAATCAGACCATAAAAAGTAATTTAATCCAGTAAAATAAAATTTCTTCAATGTAAAATCGCCTGCAAACTCGAATACTGCTCCTTAAATTCATGCCCAGCTCTTAACACTGTATTCCACTATCGAAGAATTTGTTGTTTCCATAGCAACAAAGCATTCCATTGAAATCATATCGAATGAGTTCAGAATCGGGCCCTAAGAGCAAAATTGTACTGGTGAATCAGACCCAGTCCATAGCCTTAATCACCTTCCTTCGCATCAATGATGAGTGACGTCAGTTTCGACCTCGACTCAGCATCAATCGCTGTCAGCGCCATCTATTGTTTGAAATTCGAACTAAAATGAAGAATCACAGTAAAAAACTGCTGACATCATACATAACCCTCCTGCAAGAATTTTTTAAATATCTGTCACCGTTTGCAAGTTATTGAATTTTAAAATCCATCAGTCATTTTTGGGACACCCGGTATATAAGTATAAAGTATGTAATAGTAAAAGTTAATAATATTTATATAAATTTTTACAGTATAAATTTAATATTGGATATTTGTACCTGGGGATAGGGACTGAAATGATGATTTCGTTTGTTTAAATATTAAAGTTAATTATTTATACATCATTATATGTCCGGTTATCATTGGTAATTGTTATAGCAAATGTTACAATATATTACATTTTTCAGTTTTTGATTTTACTATAATTAATGAAATAGTATTGGCAGTGGACGCAAATTGTCCAATTTTCTGATACTGACCGGCAAATGTTATAAAATAATCATTTGCATTGAATTTACTGAATACAGTTTTTTAAAATTATTAAATAGTTCAGAACTTTATGCTAAAAGAAACATAGTTCTTCTACTTTAGTATATTTTGTGTAAAAATCAAGTTAATGACAATATTGTTAATAGGAAAGTACTAATATTACTCAGGACAAACAAAATATACAAACTAGAAAACAGGACTTCTGCTTTTTCAGAATTTAGTGTCGCCTCCGATGAAAATAAATAAATATATATATATGTTAAGATTTAGAATAGAATTGTTAGATTATTCTAACATTGGAAGGCTTTACTAGTGAACGAAATAACTGATTGTTATGTTACCAGTAGTGCAATGTTGAAAATGCAGTGCTAGCTGTCTCGATAGTAGTTGTGGATCACATACAGCAATAATAGAAGTGGTCAGAACAGGTAATTCGAACATGTTTTATTAGTATAACAATTTGTTAATTGCAGTAGTCGAGTGAAGACTATGGAGTACGTCGTTCCGTGAAGTTTCCCCAGAATGAATTGAAACGACACATAAGATCAGCTCAGCACTTTATTAGAACATCTTTCAAATGGCGCAGTTTCCACCAAGATTATTTATTTGCCATCTCTCCGTAGTAGTAATTAGGTCTAAACAAAGTTCCAGATAATCGAATAAAAGGACGGTGACCAGGGGATGGATGTAAACTGGAAAATCGACTCAAATCTTTCAAAATCTGCTGAAACACGGCGAATATCAACTTTTTGTTCCTCACGTGTAAGAATACTAATATGACGTAGATCGCGCTCTCAACCAATGAATAAATAAGAATGTCACTTCATATAAAGAGTGCGGACAGAGCACGCGGATGAATCTGAAGGGAAAAAGAATAACCTCAGAAATGCGCGGGAAAGTAAAAATGGAAGCTAAAAGAATATTCTCAAAAGAAAAATCACGGAAATGGAACATTTAATTTAAAAATACTAAAAGCGTAATATTTAAGCGATTAAGACAAGTGAGACATTAAATTAAAGGGAATTAAACAGAGTTAACGATAGAGATTATTTAAGGATAAGGATTTAGTGAAAATAAAGTAGTAATTTAGAATAAGATAAGGAAATCGCGGAATTAGATCTAATAATGTAACATATATATAGATAGATAGATAGTACAAAGCATAATTCAGTTTGAAGACATAAAACACATGCTTCTACTTTATATAAAATGACATCATTTGCATCCGCTGAAGAATTCCATATTTACGATCCAGTCTTAAACATCATTTCCAGAAAAGTATGCGTAGGACGTCACTATCGCAGAATAATACACAAATCCAGCAAGTGATCTCGTCATTCAAGAAACTCGACAAAAAAAAGCATTTAATGATTTATATGTTTCTAACATTAATATGGATACATAAATTTAAATATAGTTTATAATAACTGCATGTTTTATCAGAAATCATAAATTTATATTTTTTCAATATAGCACGTATTTTAATTACAATTTTTTTTCAGTTGTTATGGTAAAATGGCAACGAAAAGATATAATAATCTACTATTTTCAAACTCTTTTTCCTTTACTTTCCAGAGAAATGGAGAACTTCAACTGCCAACATAAAAAAATTCCTTAAAAAAAAAAAAATAATAATACTATCTCAAAAATAAATTAAGATGCAGTTTTCAAACAAACTGCATTTAAAAGTACTTTATTTTCCGATAGGAAGGTATAAAAATTGAAAATGTGCTATGCTTAGAAGTTTAAAAAATTACAGTGGAGATTATCCCGTACAGTGATACATTTGCTTTGTTTTACGGCTGGTTTATATAATGGAACGTTATTTTTTAGAGACGACACTTTAATAGCTGGCCGAAAGATACATTTTAATAGCTGGCATATTGGGGGCGAATAAATTGCTGGTCTTCCATAAGTTAAATATATTTAAATCATTAAGTCACTTTTCTTTGCGATAGTGAACTGTGAAACACTGATTCACTGAACAAGTGATCTTTTACCGCATTATTTTCTTTTTTGCGACACACTCCAAAATTTGGTCTGTTTCTGTTACATCAGATTTTGTTTGGTAATATCGGCGAACAGCCGGCAGCATTGTTTGAATCGCTCACATTGTCGGCTGTGGAATGTTATTTTTTTCTTTATCAATGTCACCAACAGTTTCTTGATATCACAATAAAATATGTGGTACCAAAATTTCTTTTTGAAAAGTAGTGTACAAAACCAGTGGCGCCAACTTTCGAAAAATATTGGGTGGAATCAAAACCCACCACTCATATACACAAATTTTTCAGTAAATTTTTCCGGGATAGTTTCATTTTTCTAAGAAAACAGTACAATTTCCTTAATTGACATTATGAGATTATAAATACGTATAAATCCAGTAAGTTTTCCATGAATTTTACGGAATATTTCTGCATTGTTATCAAAACAGTACAAATTCCATAAATAATGTTCAGAAATAATTGCTATGTTTGAAAAATGAAGTAATTAATTGTTGCATGTACTTGTCTTACAGTGATATTATTTTCAATAAAGCCTCAATATTGACTAAATGTGGCTCTATATTGAAAATACATCCAATGTCCAATGATTTCTCAGCGACTAAAGAGTGTTGATTCTTTACCAGTGTTTTCAAGTAAAACCGATAAATGTTGTGGCGCCATCTATGTACCTAAATTTAAATAATTCGTTATAGTATTTGCTAAAATAAAAAGCTTTAAAATAGTTTTTTTTTTTTTTTAATTTTACGATATTTAAAAAAATTTAAATCTTATTAGCTCTTTTTAAGTTTGAGACAGTTGAAAAGGAAGTGTTACAGTTTATTTTTCAGTATTATTTTAAAACAATGTTTGACTTATTTATAGCAAGCTATTATTATTATTTTTAAATCGCTGCAGGATATTTTAAAATGAAAAAATCTATTAATAATTTTAATATATTTTAATCTAGTCACTTTAACAGATTCGCACATAAAACATAAAACATAGCTGAAATATAATAACGAAATTATTATAAAATTGATTTTTATCTAAGTTACAATAAGCAATAAAGGAAATTTATTTTAATATAATGTAGTAATTTCCTTTATTTGAGTTTACAGTAGATCATCACACAAATAATTTTTTAAAGTACATGTTTGAAATAAATATGTTGGTAATCTTGCAGAAATAAATGAATATATAAATAAAAAAATAAAAATAATATTACAATAAATTTTTAAAATCTCGCAAAAAAGAAGAAATTATTACTTACAGCTAGCGGCATTGTGTAGGGATAATACGTAAGTAAAAAAGCGTGCAAAAAGACGTCCGTCTGACATTAGCCTAAGAACTCTGCAAATTATACGCAAAAAACTTGGCGAAATTTGGGACTGTTGTTATAAAAACCTTAATTTGTCTACGGGTATGCATGCTATCCTCATAAAAATGAACACAGTATATTACAATAAGTCACTTATTAATAATTTCGAGTTTGAACGTTTTTTCTACATTAGTTTTTACAGGGTTATCCAAAAGATTAGCATTGTGTAGGGATAATACATGAGTAAAAAGGCGTGCAAAAAGACGTCCGTCTGACACTAGCCTTAATATAAAAAAAGTTATTTTTAGAAAATATGACAAACAACATTGTACATAATACCCTGTAATCAGAATTAAAAAATAATAAAAATTGGATGTAAAATGAGCAGGTTTACTAAAAAATATTTCCCTGCGCATGCGCGAATGCAATCAAAATATAATATGCATAATGTATTAGCTAAGTATATAGAGCAACTTTTGTGAAAGTCTCAAATTCATAGCTTGAAAAATCTGAAAATTATCGTCGATAGAATAAGCTCGAAATCCGTTGTTCCCAAAAAGAAACAAAAAGATGAGGGATTGTATCAAATATCTGTTGATTAGTGCTAAGATAGCGTACACAATATTGCACGTACTACTATATTTGGATACAACCCCTCATCTTTTTGCTTCCTTTTGTGAACAACGGATTTGGAGCTTATTCTATCGACGATAATTTTCAGAATTTTCCAATTATGATTTTGAGACTTTCACAAAAGTTGCTCCATACACTTAGCTAATACATTATGCACATTATATTTTGATTGCATACGCGCATGCGCAGTGGTACATTTTTTAGTAAACCTGCTCATTTTTCATCCAATTTTTATTTTATTTTTATTCTGATTGCAGAGTATTGTGTACAATGTTGTTTGTCATATTTTCAGAAAAGAACTTTTTTCTATTAAGAGCTCTGCAAATTCTAAGCAAAAAAACTTAGCGAAATTTGGGACTGTTTTTATAAAAAGCTTAATTCCTCTACGATTATACATGCTATCCTCATAAAAATGAACTCAGTATATTACAATAAGCCACTTATTAATAATCTTGAGTTTGAACGCTTTTGCTACATTAGTTTTTACAGAGTTATCCAAAAAGATATTCTTTCTTTTTTTAATTTGTTGACGGTCCCCTATGCGGTTTCGGGATAAATCTTCGCTGAAATATATGGCCTATACACTATATGGCCAAAGGTGACCGGTCACTTGCGATTTTAGACGTTTTGTTAAATATCTGGAAAATACATGAGGAATTAACCTGAAACTGCAGGTTTGTAAACAATATAGTATAGGTCATATATTTCCGCGAAGATTATTTCCTGAAACCCCATAGAGGACCGTCAACAAATTGAAAAAGAACGAATATCTTTCGGATAACCCTGTAAAAACTAATGCAGCAAAAGCGTTCAAACACGAGATTATTAATCAGTGGCTTACTGTAATATACTGTGTTCATTTGTATGAAGATAGCATGTATACTCGTAGAGAAATTAAAGCTTTTATAAAAACAGCCCCAAATTTCGCCAAGTTTTTTGCTTATAATTTGCACAGTTCTTAATATAAAAAAAAGTTCTTTTCAGAAAATATGACAAACAATATTGTACATAATACTTTGCAATCAGAATTAAAAACAATAAAAGTTGGATGAAAAATGGGCAGGTTTACTAAAAAATGTTTCACTGCGCATGCGCGAACGCAATCAAAATATAATGTGCATAATATATTAGCTAAGTATATAGAGCAACTTCTGTGAAAGTCTCAAAATCATAGCTTCAAAATTCTGAAAATAATCGTTGATAGAATAAGCTCGAAATCCGTTGATCCCACAAACAAGCAAAAAGATCAGGATTTGTATCAAATATCTGTTGATTAGTGCTAAGATAGCGTACACAATATTGCACGTACTACTATATTTGGATACAACCCCTGATCTTTTTGCTTGTTTTGGGGAACAACGGATTTCGAGCTTATTCTATCGGCGATTATTTTCAGAATTTTCAAGCTATGATTTTGAGACTTTCACAGAAGTTGCTCTATATACTTAGCAAATACATTATGTACATTATATTTTGATTGCGTTCGTGCATGCGCAGTAAAACATTTTTTAGTAAACCTGCTCATTTTTCATTCAACTTTTATTATTTTTTAATTCTGATTGCAAAGTATTGTGTACAATATTGTTTTCATATTTTCTGAAAAGAACTTTTTTTTATATTAAGAACTGTGCAAATTATAAGCAAAAAACTTGGCGAAATTTGTGGCTGTTTTTATAAAAACCTTAATTTCTCTACAAGTATACATGCTACCTAAATACAGATGAACACAGTATATTACAATAAGCCACTTATTAATAATCTCGTGTTTGAACGCTTTTGCTATATTAGTTTTTACAGGGTTATCCGAAAGATATTCGTTCTTTTTCATTTTGTGGACGGTCCTCTATAGGGTTTCAGGAAAAAATCTTCGCGGAAATATATGACCTATACTATACTGTTTACACACCTACAGTTTCAGGTTTATTCCTCATGCATTTTTCTAGATATTTAACAAAACATCTAAAATCGCAAGTGACCGGTCACCTTTGGCCATATAGTGTATATGCTTGCATTAATCCTACCTTTACATGTCAAAAATATTCTCCACTTAAAGGTATTCCAAAAGAAATATTTCACTTCATTCAACAACAAAAACTTTCTGATAAATTCACAGAGTCACCTCTATACATAAAACGAATGAAATTTGTAAACTTGACTTCTAAAGTGAGTTGAAATCGAATAGCGTTTTTCGTTTACAAAAAAATATTCATTATATTACATCTCGCTTGATTGCTGCCACTTGACGACCATTCCTGAGTTGGTGCATGCTGAAAATTGACTCAAAACTCTTTGGCAGCATTTTCTGAAAGATCCTTTAACCACAAAAATGGAAAGTGCTGAATAATAACAACTGCAAATTTAGTTCATTTACGAAGAAAAATTAATTCCCGAATAAGCAGGAAATTTCATTTTTTGAGAAAAAATTGATTGTACATCTTTTAGGATGAAGGGAGGGGGATGCAGATTGTGGTTTAGGCTCCTATGTTTGTTATTACTATCTTTACAGTATTTCGAACAAAATAATTTTCTGGACGTCACCGAAATAATTTCTTTTCAGCGAATGAAAAATAAATAAGCGCGAAAATATAATAATGAAAATCGGGTGTTCTGGAAGAGCAAATTATTGGTTGGGCTCGGGCCCCAGGCCCATGTGAGTTGGCGCAACTGTACAAAACGAGAATCTTTAGATTCTTCACAGTTAATTGCGAAAAATAACATAGATCCGCCTTATCCGATGAGTAGTACCCATTAAGCGATGTCGTTAACATAAAGTTCAAATAGAAAATGATGGAGTGAACGAAATTATCCTCATTAGCAGGGAATAATGTTTTAAGCTGAGACGAAATTAGCGAGAGTCCACTGCATATACTTAACTTCTAATGGGATTTGACGTAAAATGTTCAAGTTATTTGATAAAGATGTATTTTGTCATTACGAGAGGTCTTCATCTTGAGGTATTCATGGAAAAAACTGGCTGTTCTAAGCTTTTATCCTGTGTTATTCAAACAAGAATTTATTTGCGTTGGAACCCGCTAAACTAAACCTAGAGCTTATCAAGATAAACATAACACAAATATGAGGAAATAGAATCCAAGAATAAGATTGGAGGTTCGATTCTACGCGACTGAAAAGTGATACTCCTTAAGCTTTTCAAGGTTTTTCATGCATGGAAACAGAAATTAGAGCATTTTTTCTCTGAAAATTCCCCCTAAAGGCATTGTTTACAGACATTATAGCATAACAAAAATTGGCCAAAATCTAATAAAATTTACATTTTCATTTCCCTAATTGGATCACTTTTCAACATACTGTTTACTTAGAACAGCAGTTTAGGAATATCTATATTGTAAAGCTAAACCACATAAGTGAGTAACGCTGACATCATACTAATGGTGGCCAAAACCTATCCAATAAATTTCGCTTTTATTTCAAATATTTTTAACCTTTTACTGATGTTACCGGTCTCTCAGACCGCGACTTTTTCCAATTTTTATAGTTTAACTTGCAATTTTTCAGTTTAACTACAAACACTACTGAAATTTTGTTCCGTTTGGAACTTTAGTACTATCACCAGAGACTTTTGAATAGGTGAATTTTAATGATAACAGCCACCCTTGTGCAAAATGTTTAGTACAAAAACACCATCCTATGAGTTAATTGTGCCTTTTATTCATCTTTCGTTACAGCGGTCTCACCGATCGCTTCACACTAGTTATGTGACAATTTCTGTGACATCAGTTAAAGGTTAACTTCTAAACAAGGACAATTTAAATGTTTACACCGCCGAATAGAAAAAAAAATGTTTGTTGAACTGCAGTTTGTTGGAAAATGGTATCTCGATTTACTGATTTTTAGGGTTCCGTACTTAAAAAGTAAAAAGGAACCATTATAAAATCACTCCTTTGTCACTCTCTGAACAACCCTCTGAGCGCGAGTATCACTCGCACTTGACCGTTTATTTATGGTTTTTAACACTATTTCTACCGATGTCAAATGACACCTTATTAAAGTTTCGATTTATATTTATTTTGCTCGTAGTTTTATAATGTAATAAGCATAAAAAAGTATTCAATGTATTAAAAATAATTTGTCATTGTTTCAATCTAAAATTTCCAAATGAAAAATCATAAATCGAAATTTTTTAAAAGGTGTCATTTGAAACCGGTAAAAATAGTGTTAAAATAATTTTCAAACATGATTTTATAAAACCTATCTCTATCGCGTGCAGTCCGATTACGAACGATTAATCCGTTCGGACTCAAAACATTATAAACCGTTCCGCATAATGTTTCTGGATAATATTCCATAACGAAATAAACACCATCAGTAAATGAAAAAATATTCACATAATATAATTAAAACACAAATGTAACAGACATATAATCGAACTACGCGCTTAAACCACTGAAATTATCAAAATCGAAAAGGCTGATGTAAGGTAACGAAATCATTGGCGATTTCTTCGGATTATTAACCTCTGGCACGCGGTTAATACGAAAATATCACTTTCAGTAAATCGTAAAACTTTATTCATGACTGATATTTTTCATATAAAAATGCTGTTTGGTGTTGTTAATGGGCATGATCCTCGTGATGGGCATAGACTGTCATTTAACTTTGGTGCTGTGATAGCGAATTTTAAAGTATTAACATGTATGAGATACAAGAAAGTTCTAGATCGGCACATCCGATTAGTTTAAATCAGTCTTTGATCTTCTAAGTTTTGAGTATTGACGTGTTTCACCTTAGAGCAACTGAGCTGTTCAACTCCCCGTTTTCTTCTTGTTTGTGATATGTTGCTTTGTGATAAAATCAGGAAATTCTATGAACTGAAAATTTCCATCCCCACATTTTTTAACACTACAGTTAAACATAAGGTAAAGAGAAATTTACACATTTCACATTTAATACTCAAGAAAATAGCAACAATGTTTGGTAAATAGAAAGTCTCTTAACACAGTAGAATTTAAAAGTAATGAATAGTGTGCTGACAACCTAAAAATAAGGTTAAATGTATCCACTTCTGAACAGAGTCGAAATATCCCCCCCTCCCCCACCCCACAAAAAACAAGAAATTATCACATATATCATATATATATATATATATATATATATATAACCTTTTTTTTCTCTGAAAGTAGTTTTAGTTTATTACTTTTTGTTTTCTTTATTTCATTATAAGGTTTAGTCAATATTCAACTGAATTTATTTTTAGATCTGAAACCAAAAATTCCCCAAAATGGGAAAAGGTCACCTGAGAGTAGAATGTATGCAAATTTTACGACTGGAAATTTAGAAGAATGTTTAAGGGGTCTTAGGACTCTTAAAATTGGAAAAAATAAAAAAAAAAACCTTTTCAACATTTAATATCTTAAAATGTATCTGATTTTAAAAGACAATTTTTATTGGAATGGAAGGTATAAGTATGTTCTTTTATTTCATATATTTGAAAAATTGCAAGATGCAGAATTATTATTTATAGGGGGCTCCAAACTGTCCGACATTTGACGAGCAGAAAATTGGTATAGCAGCTTACGCACAGGATTACAAAATAAATTTTGCGACTAGAATGAACATTTTGGTGCCTACTTATGCTTCAAATTATAACAATTACCCTGAATCTAAATAAATTTGCATTTAAAGCATTTTTATATGTTTAATACAAAATTGTATTTAGTTAATATAAAATTTTGAAAATTTCAACAGTGTAATCGCCTTTAAAAAATTTTCAACGATAAAAAGGAAATTTTATGTTCAATTTATGCAGACTAACATGAAACATTTTTTTTTTCTTTTTGAAAATTTCATGAAAAAACATTCAGAATTTTTTGAGATATCCTGCGCGTTATGCCCAAAAACGTCATTTGGAGGAAAATGACTTTATAGTTTCGGAAACGCTGCTTCAGCTATTGAGCTGGTATAATTCTAAAAGCCATAACTTCTGTTCTAATGGGAATTCCAAGTAAACAGTTATATCAAAATGTTCAGAAAAGATAGAAGTATAACATCTCAAAAAATTAAAATTTTGAAAATGTTGAAGCTTTAAGAGTCCTGAGACCCCTGAAATGTTGTAAGGTCATGAGAAAGGCATGAGAGCTACATATTAGCCTTTTATAAAATTAAGTACGTCTATGGATATTTTTCCCTATTAGTAGAGTGATATAAAGGAAAATCACTCAATCGACACTAATGAAATTTTTCTTTCTTTTTTTTTTCAGCTCCAATGTAAAATAACTTTCTCATGTGTTATTTTCTGTTTTTAGGGTGATTTAGAACGACATAAAGGGCTGATAAAATATTTCATTTCATTACACAATTTACAATGTATTTTTGATGCAATATCTAAACCACTTCAACAGCAGCCCCGAGATAAGTCGGGGATAACAAGACTGTTTCCCTACTTCTGAAGTTTAAATAAACATTCTCACAAATAAAATGGCTATATATGTCATTTCCAAATTCTACGTTCTGATTCAGCCTTTCGCCCATTCAAATGGGTCATTTCATTACTAAAAAGAAAAGTGCTCATTTAAACTTATGGCATTGAGCTTACAGGCCATTCACATTAATTGTATATTATACTCTTATTTCAAATAACAATGCACCTCAAAAATCAAATTAAAGGCGGATTAGCCCCATCTTTATACTTAGCCAACGAGCCGACAAATCTCATCAGGGAAGCGGCTTATCAGAATAAACCGGTATACCAAATTTGAAGAAAATCGGATAGAAAAATCCATATATCGAAATTAAGGGGTATTAGCCCTCCGTTCCCCCCTTTATACTTAACAAATGAACCTCCAAATCTAATCAGAGAAGCGCCTTATCAGAATAACCCGCTATACTAAATGGGGAGCAAATAGGATAGAAAACCCCCATTTATCTGAATTAAGGGGGTAATAGCCCCCGTTCCCCCTTTATACTTAACCAATGAACCGCCAAATCTAATCAGGGAAGCGCCTTATAAAAATTAACCGGTATACCAAATTTGAAACAAATCTTATAATTCTACACGAAAAACTCATTTATCTAAATTAAGGGGATTAGCCCACCGTTCCCCCCTTTATACTTAACCAATGAACTTTTAAAACTAATCAGGAAAGCGCCTTATCAAAATGAACCTAGAAAAAATATTTGAAGCAAATCGAATATTTATATCAAGAGTTAATCCGTTACGTGCATACATACATACGTACATACAGAACCTGCGGGTACATTAGCTCGTAGGCTTTGAAAGCCTGTGAGCTAAGAAGTAGTCAGATGTGCGAATGCCAAAACTTTCTTCTATCTCATACATGTTAATACTTTGAAATTCGCCGCCTATCACAGTACCAAAATTGAATGATGAAGGTTCTAAGGCGAACGAACAGACGAACAGAACGGTCATACGAACGTCTTTTTGAACGCTTTTTTCGCTCTTACACCATCCCTACACCTTCGCTAGCATGTGTACGGATGGTGTAAGAGCGAAAAAAGCGTGCAAAAAGACGTTCGTCTCTCATTAGCCTAAAAGTATAGTTTAGTTGAATTGCATGCTTTTGAAAAGAAGATGAAGCATGGCATTAATTCCAACAAATCATTAGATTTCGGCACTCACCCTCTTAGATGTTTGCAACCAAAAGAGGATAAAAGCGAAAACTTTGTACAGTCCTTTATACACCTAAACATTATAAGGATCTATTTATGTTAAAGTGTAACAGAATATCAAGTTTTATTAAATTCCGTGCATTAGTTTTTGAGATATAGCTATCGCGAAAATCGTGAAAAATGCAGCATAGCAGCGCCACCTATTATATGATTTACACGGAAACCTAATCAGCCCCAACTTATGTCAAGCTCTAACAGAATATGAAGTTTAATTTAATTCCGTGGATTAGTTCTTGAAATCTGGCTATCGCTAAAATAGTGTAAATCCTAAAAAATGCAGCATAGTAGTGAAACCTGTTGAGTGATTTACACCAGAACCTAATCAGCAACAGCTTATGTCAACGTTAAATTGAATCTGAAGTTTAATGAAAATCCGTGCATGCATTATATCTTGAGATAGGTCTATTTTGGAAGTTGTGAAAAATTTATACCAAAACTTATTCAGTAACAACTTATATGAACGTCTGACTGAATCTGAAGTTTAATGAAAATTATTTCTTAAGGTAGATCTATTACAGAAGTTGTGAAAAATACAGCATAGCAGCGCCATCTGTTGGGCGACTTACACCAAAAACAAACCAAATAAGCACCAATTTATAGCAAGGCATATTACCACAGGGACAATTGCATCTAACATAATAAGAAACAACTGCATCTAACATAACAAGGAACAATTGCATCTAAAGTTTTATTAAATTACGTGCAAGTTCTTCAGATAGAGCACCCACAATTTTTTGTCACATATAGCCAGATAGATTTACAGAACCACAGATTTTCTAAAAATAGGTCAAATCGTTTTGAGGACTTTCTAAAACGTATAAATCCGTCGAAAACAGGAAGTCGAATTTTTTCACGAATTTAGTATTTTCTTCTTGTAAAGATAGAAGAAAGTAAAAATAGCTTGGGTTCAAGTAACCTAAACTCGGGCATTTCTTGAACCCAAATTTAAATAATTACCACATATTAGAAGTCTGCACGGTCCGGGCCGGCGGAATGAAGGCGAATTTTCAAACGGGCTGGGCCGGCAGAATTAGGACAATTTTTTCAACGGGCCGGACCGGGCCGACAGACAAAATAAACGGGCCGGGCCGGTAAGAAAATTAATCGGGCCTATCGGCCTGATATAAGAATTTAAGCGAAGCAGATAAAATACGAGCCTTTTTTAAGGAATATGATTTTCTCGAGAAGTATAAATGTGCGTACGAGCCGATGCGAGTTTAACAACATCAATACAGAAATGTAACATGTCCATCGTAGAGATCGGCATCGTACAGTTACAAGATGTCTGAGTCCGAGTTTAATTTTTTTTCAGCAGACTCGTGCCGGGACGGAACTGGTCTTAATCGATCTCAGGATGTGTAGAACAGTCATTGTGTTTTGTAGTATTAATAGTGATAATGAACTTCTCTTAACAGTATCTTTGGAAATATACCTTAACCCCCTGACCGCCGAGCCAAAGGGTAAAATTGTAATGTTGTTTCCTCCTAATTTTTTTAAATACTAAAAAATGATGATTTTTCCAACATGATATAATTTTTTTTATTATGTATAGGCATATAGGCCTTAAGAGTATTAATGATAACTTATTAAAAAAAAAAAAAATGGATTATATCTGTAGAATTATATTAATTTAAATAATGCTTCTACTGCAGTAAAACCTACAGCTTAGTGAACGGATATATCAGTTCGCGGCAGTGAGAAGGTTAAGGTGGTTCTCATATTCACTGCTCAACAATGCGAAGCTTTCAGACACATTTTCTGACAAAATTTTTAACTATAAAGGCATAAAATAGACAGGCCTGCCTGCCTGTTGAAGGAATTTGGAAGCGAATAGCTTTTTCCATATTTGATAAATTACTTACAGAGACAACAGAGATTCCTGTCACGTGACTGTACGTTTTTCTCCTTTCCTGTGCTATCGCTTCCGGAATTTCGATTCAAAACGCTAACTTTGACAGTATTTTCAGAAAGATATATTGCTTTTATCTATGAAAAAAAAACGACATTTCATAGCTTCTGAATAAGAAAACCTGCCAATCTTACGCGTTTCCGAAAAGAAAAGAATTCATAAATGTGTCGAAATGTAGCTCCTTTGGATTTGAGAAAAGCCTTAAAAATGAGAGAAATATTTTCACAAATCTACTTTTTATTATACAGCTTCAAAAGTTATCATGTTTTTAATCCTTTATTCTGAACTACATTAATCTTTTAATGAATCCTTTTTACATTTTGAAATGTCTGTAGACACGATGACTAAAACACTGTAAGTAATCGTTAATGTTTACTATTGTGTGTTTTCTGTTTTGCGAACATCATAATAATGTAAAATATACTGTAAAATGTTCCCATAAATATGTATGTAGCATTCATTAAAAGAATCTTAACTGTATGTTGAGAAAAAACGGATTTTTTTTTTTTTTTTTTTGTAGAAATTGTGTCGGGCTGGGCCGAGAACTGTAAAAATGCAAACGGGCCGGGCCAAAATAGCTTTCGTTCGGGCCGGTCCGGCCCGTGCAGACCTCTACCACATATATAAAAAATTGTTGTTCCAAAATAGGTCAAAAGTCTTTGAAAAATATTGCAAATGTAGTAAGAATTCGGTTCTCTACAATTAATGTTTTTAGGCTATATTTTATATAAATGTAGTAAAAGTAACCCGATTTTACGGTATTTCAACTATGTTTTAAAAGCAGATGAACTAACACTATAAGCTACCTTGCTTTTGCAGCAACTGAAAATATGTTTTTCTGCCAATGTAGGATATATCTAAAAATCAGGTATATCTGCTTTTTGGTAGTAAGCCATGTAATTTATATATATGGTACATTAATTTCTTAACAATAAGATTTTATACAGAGATTAAGAATTTTCTTTATGACTTTTAAATAACCTAACGTCCATTTTTATGAATATTTTCACTGTACAAAGTCAATATGTTTAAACGAAATATCCGTTATGCAGGCTAAAGTATTGAAATAAATACTTCAAGATTTTAAATAGTTCCATGCCATAGGATATCTCAAGTATTAAAAGAAAATATTGATTTGCTATACGTAAAATTCATCTATTCCAGGTGAAAAATTCATCTATTCCGCGTGAACAATTCATCATTTTCAGCAGTTTACCAGGTAACAATAAAAAAGATGAGTGGATTTCCAATTCGTAACATAGCTCATATCTGAATTTAATATTGCTCCTCTGTTATTTTACAGCTATTGTTACCATTCTGTTAGACGTTCTTGGTTATTACGAAGTAGGGGAGACCGGGGTTAGTTGTGTCAGAGGCAAGTTGTGCCATCGAGCTTCCTGACTGAGCAAGTAGGTTCCAGCACCTGTCGCGTCATGTGAGTGAAGAGGTTGATTGTCTAAGTGTGCTGCGTATGTTTTGAAGTATAGCGTTGCGTTGCTTTGGAGATAAAAATATTTATCTTCTTTTCTAACGTAAAAGTAAATTTTGCGACCTACGTTGGAATCGTCATTGCCACTAGCGATACTGAGATATGTAAACTTCCCTAACATTATTTAAATACTTATATTTTGAGCTGTTATTCTATGTATTTAATTTGTTAATCATGCCAAAATTTCGGAAATTAATGAATAAAGTTCAAAATGGCGTAACGCGGGGCTAGTTGTGACGAAACCTAAGAGGCACGTTGTGACAGTGTCACTACTTACCCCAGCATAATTTTTAATGGAGGTTTTTATATTTCAGGAAAAATGGTGCGAAATTACAAGAGGCGTACTGAAAGAGCTAAAGCTACTTTAGTAGATTATGATAGAGCTGCAATAGAAGTAATATCCGGAAGGCGCAGTTTAAGGAAAGCCCAAGAACAGTTCAATAATGGTGAGATTGCAAGACCGTCTTCAGAAGCAAGAAATCTCATTGAATTAGATTATTCTATGACAATTGATAATAGCAATGTGTCAGTGGTAAGTCTTACAGAATTAAGACCACTCCCTAAAGCAGGACATCGAGAAGGCAAGCGATCTATTCGTAAATGTTTGAAATCTGCCATTCTAACAAGCACAACTGTAAAAGAGAAAATTCGAGCAGAACAAAAAGCAAAAGAACGCAGAAAACAAATTGAAGAAGAAAAAGCAGAAAAGAAACTGTATGGAAAGGCCAAATAGTTCATAAAAAAAATTACACCTAGGTTATTGAAAAAAGGGAGAAGCAAGTATTGGATAGCTCTGAAGACGACGAAAATTGTTTATGTCTAGTTTGCTTGGAGCAATACAAAATTTCTAAACCCGGAGAAGACTGGGTGCAATGCATGACATGTAAAAAATGGGCGCATTTCAAATGTACCAAAAATTAACATTATTATATTTGTATTAACTGCAAATCAGACGCTGAAACAAGCGATGACAATGCGTGATTAAAAATATAGGATATAGGCCTACACGTTGTACTAGGATACCGAGTCAAAGATCAATATCGCCAAAGATTAGTGTTGGCTTACATTTTATTTCTTTCCTGATTAAGACAGTTTTTTTTCTTTTCATTGTTAAGTGTCTCTAAAAGTATCTTTGTAAAGGACTAAGAGTTTACAAGTGTTAACAATTTAACTATTTTATTTTAATATGATTTACAATATTATTAAAACATGAAAGTGTTTTATTGTGTTAAGAACGTGATAAATGAATAAATTTCTCATTCTTGATTTAATATATCCCATTTAATCGCCTTTCTTATATAATTTGTATATGTTACAATGTACTTGTATGTGTCATTTATGTGTCACATTGTGCCCCAAGCTTGTCACAACTTGCCCCGTAGCGGGGGTTAATAGTGACAAATTTCGAGGTCACGCAGAATTCATTTTGTGTTATGAAAAACGTTAATAATGTTAGTAGTAGTTTTATAAATATGTTACGTAAGATATACTCTAATTATATGATACACTAAATGTTTCGCTTCAGTTCAAATTTTACGGCTAATATCAAAAATGTCGAAAATGTCACTACTAGCCCCGATCTCCCCTATTTCATTTTTTAACCTCTCTTTGCAATTTGAAGATAACTTCATAAATCGGCTCATTTTAAAATAATTAATAATTCTGAAATTAATTACTGGAATATCACAATTTGCATTTAGCCTCATTCAAAGATGTAGAATTCTTTTAATTTGTAAAATTTTTATATTACTATTGGCTAATTTAAAGTTAGGATTTATGTTAATATGAAAATAGCCTTCGAAGCAAATTAATATGCATATATGCAACCGTTATAAGACAAGACAGATACATCATACACAAATGGGGGAATAAAAATCATAAATTGAAATATGAACACACGCATACATATCTATAGAGAGTTGGTTGGTTGGTTGTATTTTGACGGCCGATTATCTACACTAGGGATATAGGCCTGAAGGAGGAGTGCCCTTCGTGGGGGTCTTTCTAAGGGAACCTAACCCGTATTTACGCATCTCGTTAAACTCGTATTTTCCTTCATAACTGTAACGAAAATGAAGGCATTTTATAGAAATCATCAACAGAATAATTTTGATTTATTTGAAATGCACATAGCATCAAAAGAAGTACTGAAATTCCACTGTAATTTTGTCAGTGACACCCTATGCATTACATTTCGAATTTGGAAATGAATAGCTCAGTGTAGTCTCAGTGTGTCAGTGCATACAGAGTATGTCTGAAATTATGGTCACAACTGCAACGGTTGATAATATATGGCAAGACAAACAATATTTGCATAGAAACAGTGTTCGTAAGCCTCTTATTCATTCAAAAGTATAGATTGTCTTACTACAAGCTAAACTCGTATTTTCCTTCATAACTGTAACGATAATGAAGGCATTTTATAGAAATCATCAACAGAATAATTTTGATTTCTTTGAAATGTATATAAAATCAAAAGAAGTGCTGAAATTCAATTGTAATTTTGTCAGTGACACCCTATGCACTATATTTCGAATTTGGAAATGAATAGCTCAGTGTTGTTTGAACATGGATGTTGGTCCTTTCTAGCATTTCTTGTGATTTCACCACATTTTACAGAAATTAGAGTAAAAGTGCTATTACACGAGGCGTCAAAGTTGCCTCTAATTCCGAGCGAGTCAATGTTAACTATGGCTTCAAGAGAGTCGCTCGTATAGCTTGCAACTATTTTGTGTCAGAGCGATTTTGGCGACTGAAACGAAGCGAGTCGTCTGTAACAGCCAATCAAATGCTTGAAAAACTGACGATGGAAAAGCCTTTTCCCGAACAGCCAATGAAATGCTTAGAAAACGAAAAAAGTTGTGCGTTAGTTGCGGCAATTTTTGTCGCTTGAAATATTTACGTGTAATAGTACTTTAAGACCGTTGAAGAACATGCTAAAATATCTTCATTTCTGTTGCAGTTATAAACGAAAATCGAGGTTCGACTTGGTGTGAAGCACACTACTTTTGATTTAATAAGAGAATTTCGACCATGGTTTCCTACAGAAAACCGATTTGTCATGTATTATCCCTGTTACGGCGTAAATGCCCTCAAATTTATTTGTTTATAATTTAACTCTGATTATCTTTCATATTGCGAAATATAATTATAAAACTGATTTCTTTTGACAGAAAAAATCTAATCTGTTTATCTAAATTGTTTATAACCCTGAATCAATATTTATGAGTAACATTATGATTTCAAGGTCATGTAATATAGATTTATTTACTTTATAATAATTTTGAATTGATGGTGATTTATTAGTTTTATAATTACTTGGATGTCATTTAAATGAATATTATAGCTATTTAGAAGATTTATAACTGCATATTGTAATTTTTATTTTGATGTTTATTTTATATAATATGTATCATTTTTAAAATGGTCAGTCTTGACTCTGTAACCAAGCAGAGAACATGTAACATGCCCTGACTCTGTAATCAGAGATGCCAATTGTTAAATCATGGCTCTGTTTAATACAGAGTGTATAATGGAAGTCCTGACTCTGCAACCAAGCAGAGAACATTTTTTTTTTTGTATTGGCTCTGTTAAATACGGAGAATTACTATTATGGAACAATTATTAACTTCTAATGATGAATAGAATTTACATACTATTTCAGTTTTATTTAATAAACTATTTAATCTAATTGCTCTCCCATCTCACTTGGATTTTGAAAATTTATTTGTCAGATGAATTTCGGCGCCAACATTTATTTTTGGTGCCGAAACCCGGGAAACATTTTTTGGAAAGAATAGTGAGCTATTGTGAAAGAGATTTGTGATTAACAACTGTGATTTATCTTTCAACATGTGATTAGTGTGTGATTTATCTTTCAACCTGTGATTAGTGTGGAATTATTATTGTGCCGTTTGGATTACGACCTGACATCTATATTACCTGGAATTAACAGGTAAGAAAATATTTTTTTCATTATATATGAATTGTTCTTTTAAAAATAAGAATTATTCTTTATTTAAAATGGAAAATCTTGAAAAGCTGAAAGCAAAACGTTCTGTTGAACGAACGAGTTTCACGAAATTTATTACAAAATTAGAAACATTATTAAATGATGACATTGATAATACGAAAACCGATGAATTATTAGAGCTTCAAGAAATATTCCTCTTAAAAGAAACGGCTTTCCAAAGTTTGAATCGTGATATTGAAGCTCAAATATCCGACTTAAAAGAATATGAAAAGGACATTGCTAATAGTGAAAAGTACACTGACCAATTGATCAGTGCTAAATTTAAAATTAAAAATAGATTAAGAAAATGTAAAAAGGATAATGTTTCTATGATAGCAACTAGTCGTGTAAATTCATTGAATGGTTCTGCTAGTGGAACAGAAACGAGTTCTGCCATGAAATTGCCTAAATTAAATGTTCCAAAATTTTCTGGTGAAATCGAAGAATGGGTCGAATTTTTTAACTGTTTTGAAACATCGATACACCAGAATAAATCACTATCTAAGATAGAAAAATTCGCTTATCTAAAATCCTTGTTATGTAATCGGGCCTATAATGTGGTAGAAGGGTTTCCTTTGGCAGAACAAAATTATGATACTTGTATTGATTTATTAAAGGACCGTTTTGGTAAGGTTGATGTTATTATTAATAAACACATGACTAATTTATTAAATATGGAACCAGTTAAAAATTGTTCAAATTTAAATGCATTAAGAAGATTGCATGACATGTGCGAAGTTAATATTAGAAGTTTAAGAAATTTGGGGGTAACATCCAGTTCTTATGGACAATTGCTAAATCCTATTTTGCTAAAGCTATTGCCCCATGAATTAGTGATTAAATATCATAGAAAACGTGATACTAGCAAAGAGTCAGATGTAACCGATCTAATTGCCTTTCTGAAATGTGAAATAGAATGTAGAGAAAAGGCTTTGTCAATGACAAGTTCTAAAAATGATGCATCCTCTTCTTTTGTACATAAAAATAAAACTGAATTTCGTGAAAAGAAAACATCAAATAAATATCAACATGCTAATACCTTAAATGCCACTATTAAAGTTTTTTGTGTATTTTGCAAAGGTAATGATCATTTATCTTCCGAGTGTAAAAATTTAGCTGATGATAAGAAAAGATTAATGTTACGTAAGGAGGGTAGATGTTACAAATGCTTTTTGAAATCGCATTTATCTTCGCAATGCCGCATAAAATTAAAGCCATGTCTAAATTGTAAAAGCACTGAACATAACAAATTATTTTGCTTTAAGAAAAGTTTGAAACCAGAAATTAATGAAAATCAAAATTAAACAGTTGTATCTAATTCTCATTGTAATTTTAGAAATTCTAAGCATGCTGTTTTATTGCAAACATGTTGTGTAACTGCTCAAGGTAATTCTAAATCAAAGGTAGTTCGATTATTACTTGATTCTGCAAGCGAAAAAAGCTTCATAACAAAAGCATTAGCTCGTGAATTAAATTTGCCTGTTTTAAGAAAAGAACATTTAACTGTATTCGCTTTTGGCATGGATCAAGGTCGCGAAGAAGAATATGATGTTTTTAAAATTAAATTGCGAAGTAAAATGAATTATCATCGTTTTATAGATGTTGAGGTGTTAGCTACCGATTTGATAAGTGCAACAACATTGAAGGTTCCCAATTCTGACCCTCTAGTTATAAAATACATTGAAAGTAAAAGATGGAGGTTAGCCGACCCTACGCCCGAGGAATCCGAAGTACAAATTTTACTTGGAGCTGATTATTTCTGGAATGTTCAGAGAGGTGTCGTTGAAGAAATTAATGACCATTTATATGTAGCTAATACACTTTTTGGGTACACAATAGTGGGAAAAATAAACTCTAAAGGTAACGAAACAGTTAATGCTCATCTTGTATCTGTTAATGAAATAGAAAATTTTGATTTGCAAAAGTTTTGGAAACTAGAGTCTTTGGGTATTTGTGATAGTAAAAATGAATTATTTTCACAAAAGGATTTAGATGCTCTTGATTTATTTAATGATAATTTAAATTTTGTAAATGGAAGATATGAAACTAAACTTTTGTGGAAAGTAAATAAAAATGAATTGGAATCCAATTTTGGTGTAGCTAAACATAGACTTTGGGGATTAAAATCAAAATTGTGCAAAAATGAATGGTTACTTAAGGAATATGAGAAAATATTAAATGAACAATGTGGTTTGGGTATAATTGAAGAATGTGAGTTTAATAAAGATGAAATAAACACGTATTACATGCCTCACAGACCAGTAATAAGGGAAGATAAATCGACAACTAAAGTAAGAATTGTTTTTGATGCGTCATCCAAAGATAAGGGGGCAAAATCGTTAAACGAGTGCTTATTTCCTGGGCCCAATTTAAATCCTAACATATTGGACATTATTTTAAAATTCCGTCTCCACAAAATTGCTTTCTCGGCAGATATAGAAAAAGCATTCTTGCAAATCCAGATACATGAAGAAGATAGAAATTTTTTGAGGTTCCTGTGGTTTGACAATATCACTAGTAACAATCCCATTTTGAAGGTTTTTCGCATGACCCGTGTAACTTTTGGCGTAACAACTTCACCCTTTTTCCTTTCTGCAACCATCAAACATCACATTGAGGGGTATAAAGATTTGTTTGGAAAAATAGTTAATATGCTGGATACTTCCTTATACGTTGATGACCTGTTTCATGGAGCTGATTCAGTAAACGAAGCTTTTGTTTTATCAAACGGTGCAGAGAAGATATTGAGTGAGGCCAATATGAAACTCAGAAAATTTAAAACCAATTCTTCCGATTTAAAATTTTTATGGAAGGAACATGGAATAAACTTTGAGGAAGACACTCTTGAACAAAATCTTTCGAAGGTATTGGGAATTATATGGATAACAGAAAGTGACACCTTGAAAATAGACATACAACCACTTTTGGTAGAATTTGACCATAAAATTATTACCAAACGTATTGTTTTACAAACTGTGGCAAAAATTTATGATCCTATTGGACTCATTTCCCCTTTCGTGATAAGAATTAAATTTTTAATGCAAGAACTCTGGGAACATGGAATTGACTGGGATTCTACATTACCAGATTCTTTAAGTGGAAAATTCCGAAAATGGCATAATGAAATAAAAGACTTGGTAAATTTTGAAATTCTTAGAAAATATTTTGTAACTATCTCAAAATTAAATCCTGAAACCGTTCAACTTTTCATATTTTCTGATGCTAGTTTAAAGGGGTATGGGTCAGTGGCTTATCTACGCGATTCTTCTTCTTGTGAAACTTCATTTGTAATAGCAAAGTCGAGAGTAGCGCCTCTCAAGAAAATTACATTGCCGCGCCTCGAACTTCTTGGAGCACTTACGGCTGCAAGATTAGCGAATTATTTAAAGGAAATATTTAAAATTGTGAATGAAAATATATTTTGTCTAAGTGACTCCCAAATTACCTTGCACTGGATTAAAGGAAGTGCTAACAACTGGAAGCCCTTTGTGGCAAACCGCGTACGCGAAATTCAGGAACTTGTTGCTCCTGTACAATGGAAATTTTGTAAAGGAAAGGAAAATCCTGCAGATGTTCTCTCTCGTGGTTGCTCTGCATCTGAATTGATTAATAACGAGGTATGGTTACATGGTCCTAGCTGGCTGAAGGAAGAATCGTTACCAGTATTTCCCCCTGAAACTCAACCTAATCTACCTGATGAAGAGGTCTTGCAAGAACAACGTAAAACGCTTGTTTGCTCCATATCCCAAAATATTCCAGAATTTGAGCTTTTATTTAAATTTTCATCCTGGACTAAATTAAAACGAATTACGGCTTGGTGCCTCAGATTCATCAAAAATAGTACATGCCCATCTGAACGAGTCTATGGTTTTTTGACTGTTCCAGAACTTGAAAGGGCAACAAATGCTATTGTGAAATTAATTCAAAACCATGAATTCGGAGACGAACTGAAAATTCTAAAGTCCAGAAAGATCCTAAATTCTAAAAGCAAACTCCTTCCTTTACATCCATTTCTTGACGAAAATGGTATTCTTCGTGTTGGAGGTAGGCTAAAAAATGCAAACTTGTCTGAATATCAAAAACATCAAATCATTCTCCCTAAAAGGCATCATGTTACAGACTTGATAATAAAGTATTTTCATGAGAAACATCTTCATAGCGGGACTCAATTGACAATTTCAGCAATTCGACAAAAATTTTGGATAATTAATGCTAAAGAAGCTGTGAAAAGAGAAATAGGGAAATGTATGAAATGTTTCCGAAATTCATCACACCTTTCATCTCAGTTGATGGGAAATCTGCCATCAGCACGCGTGACACAAGCTCGAGTATTTTCAAGAGTAGGAGTCGACTTAGCCGGCCCCTTTTTGATCAAACCTCGTAAGGGACGTGGTGTGAAACCCTTTAAACATTATGTTTGTCTGTATGTTTGTTTCGTAACAAAAGCTATCCATCTTGAATTAGTCACTGATCTTACAACTGAAACCTTTCTAGCCTCATTGAAAAGATTCGTGGCTCGACGTGGAAAACCTCTAGAAATATTTTCCGACAGAGGTACAAATTTTGTAGGGGCAGACCGCGAAATAAAGAGAATGATGTCTCAAATTGCTTCTGATGAAAAATTGCACAAGTATCTTATTGACGAAATGATAGTATGGAAATTCAACCCACCTTCCGCCCCTCACTTTGGAGGCCTTTGGGAAGCGGGAATAAAACAAATGAAAAATCATTTGAAGAGAACAATTGGTGATCCGATTTTAACTTATGAAGAATTTTTGACCTTAATTGCACAAATTGAGTCATGCTTAAATTCAAGACCGCTTGTCGCTGAGTCTTCTGATCCAAATGACTTTACGGCTCTGACGCCAGGACATTTTATTATAGGAGCACCCTTGACCTCCTTACCTGAGCCTGATATCTTCTCTACCTATGTAACTCCTTTGGAACGTTGGAAATTGCTACAAAAGATTTTCCAAAGTTTTTGGAAAAGGTGGTCGTCAGACTATCTCTCACAATTGCAGCAACGTACAAAGTGGTTTAGAAGCAACCCGAACTTAAAAATCAATGACTTGGTGTTGATAAAGGAAGAAAACCAGCCCCCATTAAGGTGGAAATTGGGCAGAATAATTGAACTATGTCCTGGTAATGATAACATTGTTCGTGTAGTAAAAATAAAGACTTCTACTGGTGAACTGAAACGCCCAATCACAAAACTGTCTCTTCTACCGATGGACTAGAACTTGACTTTATTTTAACTAACTTTATTTATTTTTTTTTTTTTACATGTCTAATTTTTGTAATTTTCTGAACTATTTTGTATATTAATGTTTTTTTCTATTTTTAGTTGTTCCAGAAACTGTTTTTTATAGAAGTAGTAGGATTTAATTGCATTTCATTTTAGTTATACTTAACATTTAAGGTAATATTTTAAATTTGTATTTAATATTTGATTATTTAGTATGTGATAGTGGAAATTTGGTAAGTTATAATTGTTTGATGAACTCCGTTCATGGAGGCGGAGGATGTTACGGCGTAAATGCCCTCAAATTTATTTGTTTATAATTTAACTCTGATTATCTTTCATATTGCGAAATATAATTATAAAACTGATTTCTTTTGACAGAAAAAATCTAATCTGTTTATCTAAATTGTTTATAACCCTGAATCAATATTTATGAGTAACATTATGATTTCAAGGTCATCTAATATAGATTTATTTACTTTATAATAATTTTGAATTGATGGTGATTTATTAGTTTTATAATTACTTGGATGTCATTTAAATGAATATTATAGCTATTTAGAAGATTTATAACTGCATATTGTAATTTTTATTTTGATGTTTATTTTATATAATATGTATCATTTTTAAAATGGTCAGTCTTGACTCTGTAACCAAGCAGAGAACATGTAACATGCCCTGACTCTGTAATCAGAGATGCCAATTGTTAAATCATGGCTCTGTTTAATACAGAGTGTATAATGGAAGTCCTGACTCTGCAACCAAGCAGAGAACATTTTTTTTTTTGTATTGGCTCTGTTAAATACGGAGAATTACTATTATGGAACAATTATTAACTTCTAATGATGAATAGAATTTACATACTATTTCAGTTTTATTTAATAAACTATTTAATCTAATTGCTCTCCCATCTCACTTGGATTTTGAAAATTTATTTGTCAGATGAATTTCGGCGCCAACAATCCCTTTTACAGTTCTGACTAGCATTTCAGCTATATCTTCTATATATAAAAAAAAACTAACCCTAGTATAACTCTTTTTCTTTTATCCATCACTAGCTGCGTGGCAACCCGTTGTGTTGCATTTAAATTGCATGAGGTCTTTCGACTGTTTGAAGGGGGAAAGAAAACCAGTTTCGTTATGCATTTCGAGATTTTAGCCCTAACAACTCCAAATAAATCGTAATTTAGAATGCTTTCTGCTCATTTCACTCCTTTAATTTCGAATTTTTTAGAAAATAGCCTTAGAGAGCATGATGGTACTTTTAAGACGTAAGTCTTAAAAGTACCATCATGCAAAATTTCAAGTTTCATGACGCAGCAGTAAGATAGAAACATTTTTTAAAACATTTTTTGTTCTTGAATCTTTTACATTTCGAATTTTTTAGAATTTATTCTATTGCGAGTATTTACATCTTAAAAATAATAGTCATGTCGAGTTTCAATTTTCAAGTCTTAACAATTCCAAATTAATAGTAATATAGAGCGTTTTTAGAACATTTTTTTTATTTTTTGAGCTAATCTCACCCTTTTAAATTTCGAATTTTTTTAGAAGCCATTCTTCGGTAACATTTACAGCTTAAAATTAACTACCATGCCAAATTTTATCTTTTTAGCCCACTAGGGGGCTCGGCCCCCTACGAGCTACGCTCGCCAACCCCCGTCCAGACACCGCAGACTCTAAATGCACGCTAATGTGATCGGCTTTAAAAAGATTTCGAAAGATTGAATTATAATTTAAACAAGCAATATAAAAATTTAATTTTTAAAGTCAATTCCTACTTAGCCACCAAAGAAAAATTTAATATAATCCCTTCAGCTAATATTAATTTTTGTTGCATTAAAATATCTCAATTTGTTGATTTTCTATAAGCAAGTAGGTTTACAATGGAATTCTATGGGAATTTGGCGAAATATTAGAAATATCGCCAAGTTGGCGTCCCTTTTGGCGACTTATTTTGGACGCCAAATTTGGCGATATATCGCCAAGTTGGCGACAAACTTGGCGGTATTTGGCGACAGAACAGGATCCCCCCTATGGTAATCCCTTATTGAAAATATTTTCATTGACCTTCGATAACCAATAGCCGCCATTTTGTTTCCCATGCAAAACTAAAATTAATTAATTAAAATTTAATTAATTAATTAATATTTGAAAAAACTGTATTGACATCAATTGTCATCCAGTACAAGCTCAAAAAAAATTATTTCAACTTGATAGGATGAATAATGAGTATTTTATTAACGATTGAAAATTTGAACAAGATAAATATATAAATAAATATATAAATAAACAAATATAGGGAGAGTGTGAACTAATAGTAGGAATTGAAAAAAACAGTGGCGATCTCCCTATAAACGGATTTCTATTCATTTCTCTTTGATTGGGGAAATTTTAACGCCAAATCCGCTGCGGTACTACTTGATTTTCCCGTCGGCTAATTTCGCCAAATTACATAAATCGCCAAATCACTCGCCAAATTATACAAATTGACATAATTTTTATTTTAAATAACGAAAGAACAAATAAATTAGTATAACGTTAATAAAAATACAAATAAAACGTCGAAATAAAAATAACTTGATGACGTAGACACGTGTAACAACATTTCAAAATAAGCTAATATAAAAGGAATTAAGTAAACAGAATCTTTGTCTCCCGGTATTTTTAAACAAAGCGAAAAGAAAGTTCTTTTAAATGAGACATTTTAAATTAATCGTTTTTAATCTGACGTAATTTTGACCAAACTATTCTTTCTCTTTTTAATATTCACGTGAAAATACTTGTGTTAGAAATAAAATATTATTTGCGCTTTCCTAAGAAAAATAGTTGAAAAGTATCCACTCAAAATATCAAATAAATGTCTAGCGCAATTTGTAAATTTAAACCGTTTTGCAATATTGTATTTTGTGTTCATTTTATGTAACAACTGTAATGTGATGTAAATATGACGTAATTTCTCCTATTTAAGACTTCTAACACATGTTAATAAATTTATTATTTTACAAATTCCTTTCTCCCTTAAAATTCACGTGTAATTATAGTTTTTATGGCGTAATTTTTAATAAGTTCCTGCTTTTTGTACATAATTATTTAATTCTAATTCCAAATGTTTTTTTTTCTGTTTATAATAGTCACGTGTAAATAAATTTTTAATTTATTACACGCGTATAAATATATATATATATATATATATACTAGAAAGGTAGCCCGTCAAAAATGACGGAAATTTAGATATAAAGATATATACAACTCATGTGCAAGAATATGAGTTTTCTCGCTTGTTCCGCAGTGATAGATGAAAATAACACATTTTAAGAAAACACATTTATGAAAAACTGTGTACAGTAATCTGCACAGTTTGGTTCCAAGTGTTATGCAGATTTAAGGATTTTTGCGGTCATGTCTATTTAGTCTTTGTTTACATTTTTTAAAATTCATATATTGGAGAATTTAGATTGTTGAGCCTTAAAAATAAATGAATAACACACTTGAAGTAAGGTTAAAAACTATTAAATTATCGTATACGATTTCATGAAATGGTATTATATGGTATTATATGTGTGTGCTTCACGATCTTGGTTACGACGGTGGCGAAATTGGCTGCAACTTGTCATAATCCTAATAGTGTGGGCCGCTATAACAAAAAAGTAACCAGTTTTTAGTAAAATTTCTGATATAAAGTAGCTTTCAAAAACGTGTGTAAAATTGCAGGCCGTTCTCGTGTTATGTCAGTCCTAGGAGTAATATTTCTAACACTGAAGATTTTCCATGTATATATGGAATTTAGAAAAGCTTCTCCAAAAGAAAGGTCCTGAAATGACATTGTAATTCCTCTAACTTCAAAGTTTAATCGGGCCCTGATGTTGAGTACTGAAATCTAATAAATACAGTTATTTTGAATATTACAACAGAATTAAACAGTTAAACTTATTTAACTTAAACCCGCTGTTACTTCCCGATGTTATTTTTTAGTATTAAGAAAGAAAATTATTTAAAATTTTCAAATCATGCATTTATGATTTTTTTCCGTCTTTAATAACTAAATAATGAAAAAATAGGCTTTTGTTCTGAGCTCATAAATATGACAATAAAATAATGTAACTAAGAGACATTGCAAAATTAAATCTTTGTGATTACAAACCTTAAACAAACGATACCGCCACCATTTTACCTACTATGACGTCATTAGAATATTGCCCATTGATTGTTGGAGAACTTACTTTGTGAATGATTGCCTCAATGATTTAATATTTTTGACGTTTCACGATGAATGACTCACTTGTGTTTGTTTAGGTTTATGGAATGAGATAATAAGCTGTGAAACTAATTTCAATTGAAGTTATCCAAGGATATATGTATTTTTAATCGAAATTAAAAACAATGATTTGATCTCGAAATAAAAAGTTTTAGTTTGTATAATTTGTTATTTCTGTTAATTATTTATTTAAGTACTTTTCCATTATAGCGCATTTTTAAAAAAAGCTTGGCGCGATTCGGGCATCAGAAAGTGAGATATGTTGCGAAAATATATAAACAGCTATGAAAACAAATCTAATGAACTTTTATCTTTGTTTATATATGCACTTATATGCATAAAAAAATCGTTTCTAAATATGTATAATTTTTTTATATACAAATTACGGCCCAGATTTCAGATATGAACCGGGATACCTAACTGGCGCCAAAATGGTGTTATTTTGCCTGCTATGGTAACCCGGCTATTGTTTTTTATTTATTAATAATTGTTTATTTACTTTTATTTTCTGTCTTTTAATTATATGAACTGCTTTGTTCTATAGTTATTATTCAAACTTTTATTTATTTATAGTTATTTCCTTTTCAAAATGATAGCAAATAATTGAAAAATATATAAGTAACTGGTATTCGAAAGCGAGATTTCTGCCAAATTGGCGTCATAGAAAAATCACGCCAATCCCCATGCGTATATGACATCTGTGCAAAAATTACTTCTGTTTCTTTATAAAAATGGGTAAAAAGCTTTTTTTATATTAAATTATCGGCACAGATGTCATATACGCCCATATTGGCGCGATTTTTTTTTGACGCCGATGTCATATACGCACCGGGTACTTAACTGGCGCCAAAGTGTCGTCATTTTGCTTGTAATGGTAACCCGAATGTTGTTTATGCTGTTGATGTTTTCGCGAAATTGGCGTCGGAAAAAAATCGCGCCAATATGTCATCTGTGCTAAATTGTATACATATGGAAAAAATTGCTTGTGAGTATGAAGCAGTAAATAGGTTGCCAGAAAACACGTTGGAAAACTTCTTTCTCGCCAAGAAACTTTTCTCCGAAATATTGTACATAAGCAAATCATTGCTTATGTACAATAATAGGCACAGATGTCATATTCTCCCCATATTGGCGCGATTTTTTTCGGTTGCCAATTTGGCGAAAACATCAACAGCATAAACAACATAATTCGGGTTACCACATCAAGCAAAATAACGACACTTTGGCGCCAGTTAAGTACCCGTTGCGTATATGACATTGGCGTCAGAAAAAAGTCGCGCCAATATGGGGCGAATAGGACATCTGTGCCAAATAATTGCTAGAAATGCATTTTTAATTATGATATGCGCTTTTATGTTTCACTACATTTATGCATACTATACTGTGTATAAATGCTACAGTTCATATGCAGGGCTACACAAAAGAATTCGTAAGGGTTACTGAGTATGAGCGTAAATTGCTTAAAGGTGGTTTTTAAAGGAGTTATGCATTTTTACGCTGAACTGCATTTAGTTTCCGAAGAAATGTTTGTGGAATATAGATAAAATGATATACATGGTTACGCAAAGAATTGGATACATAACCGTCTATGGATGATAATATCTGGAAATGTGATTTCAGTAGTTTTAAGAGTAGTTTAAATTAAATTTTAGCTAAATAGTGGCATGTAATAACGGTACTCTTGGCTATGGACTGTAACTGCTGAAATCAATTTTTAAATTTTTTTATGCGTTTTCTACAATGTTTACTTAGTTATCTTGGTACTTCTTAGTTATCCCGTCGACCACATTACTGTCGCCAATTTGTAAGATTAATTGCCAATAATGGTTGCCATTAATTAATTAATTAAATGCCAATAACGGCCAATAAAACCATTAATTCGACGTTTTATTTGTATTTTTATTAATGTTTTACTATTGATTTGGCGATTTATATAATTTGGCGAAATTGGTCGACGGGATATCTAAGAAGTAACGTTATCTTATTTACCTTATTTCCCTAAATAACGAAGTTTTGTTAAAGCATGCAGGATGTGTTGGAAAGTGTTTCATATTCTATGCTTAACGCATGATTTTTCTTTCATCATTAGTCTTATTTTGCATTTATTTTATTCTTAATTATATTGCTTATACTGCTTCATAGAAACTTATAGAAACATTATAGAAACTTTGGCACAGTTGTCATATACGTTATCATATATTGGCGCGATTTTTTTCCGACGCCAATTTGGCAAAAACATCAACAGCATAAACAACAACATCTGGATTACCATATCAAGCAAAATTACGACACTTTGGCGCCAGTTAAGTACCCGTTGTGTATATGACATTGGCGTCAGAAAAAAATCGCGCCAATATGGGGCGTATATGACATCTGTGCCGAAACTTTAATATCTAATGTTTAAACTCTTCGCTCCACTCCCCTTGCATATAGTACAAACTATAACACGGATAGCGCAAAATAATAGACAGTTTGGTACTTTCCCACTGTAGGTCCTTTGGCATTTTTTTAAAAAAGCTTGGTGTAATTTGGGCATCAGAAAAAAAATCGCGCCAATATGGGGCGCTATGGCATCTGCGCCGAAACTTTAATATCTAATGTTTAAACTCTTCGCTCCACTCCCCTTGCATATAGTACAAACTATAAGACGGATAGCGCAAAATAATAGACAGTTTGGTACTTTTCCACCGTAGGGCCTTTGGCATTTTTTTAAAAAAAGCTTGGTGTAATTTGGGCATCAGAAAGTGAGATTTGGGTACTTTTCCGTTATGCGGACACTTTTGTCGCCAAGCGTAATAGTTGGCGCAAAATCGTGAATTGAAGCATTTGAAAAATAAAAGAAAAACCATTGTCGATACTAAAGTGAGCATTTAAAAAATATAACATTTGAAAATTCCAGACTTTTACGAACTATTTCATCAAATAACAAATATATACATAAAATAAGTGAACAAATAACTGCTATAAAATAAAGCAATAAAATAAAACTCATATTAAACTGCTGGCATAAAATTACAAATATCTTTTAGCATTCTGAAATAATTGGCGCATTAGCATACATTTTGGCATGGTGTCCGTATAACGGAAAAATATCGAGATTTGTTGTCAAATCATATAAACAGCTATGAAAACAAATTTGATGAGCGTTTTTGTTTGTTTTATATGTATATTATTGATGTTTTTATGTACAAATTACATCTGTTTCTGTATAAAATTAGAGAAACGGCTTTTTTATGTTAAATAAATCGTATAAATATCGAAAAAAATGCGTGTGTATATAAAATGAAACAGTGATTAGGTTCCCGGAAAATATGTTACCAAACTTCCTTTTTCGCCAAGGCACCTATACTGGAAAAGTACTTAAAACACATTAAAATCGCGTAGTTAGGAGCTCACACAGTACACCGTTGTCTATTGGCGGTTATTTTATTAGTAGCATCGGGAGGAAGATGTAAAGATGTACTTTAAATTCTCACCCATAGATTTCGAAAAAACATCTTAAAAGAGTGGAGTTTAAATTAAATTTCGGTGACCTCCATTATGAAAGATTAATGGTTTTAAATGGGAATTTCGCCAAATTAGCCAGCTATCGCAAGTTGACGAACATTTGGCGCTACTCTGGTAACCCTGCATTAATATTTTTCAACAATTACTCATTTCAATGAGGCGGTCCTACCGGAATAGTGAGGGACACACAGAGACTTGGATTTTATATAAATAGATATATATATTAAGCAAACATTATTGTTTCCGCTGTTTATACAGTTGGCAACAGTTTAAATTAATATCACTTTCTAAAATCAGTAAAAAATATCTCTCGAAATGCTGAAAACTTGAATTTAAAATAGATATAAAATCTCGAAAAATGAGTCAAATTAAAAAAATAAATCAATTCTGCACACCGGGAAATTATAACGTATAAAATGAACTAAAAATTATTAAATTCCGATGTATAGTTTTTGCTACTATAAAACTTTTTTAGAGGAACGATTTTGTCCAACTTTAGCATTAAATATCTCTTAAAATAATTCTTCGATTTGAAAACTGTCTGCATCAGCGTGTTTATCAAACATTTCTGTATAACACTACCGATTTTCAAATTTTTGTATGCATTATTTTTCTTAATATTAACGAAGAAAGACCTTCGGTCACAAAAAATTCAAAACCGGCGGCGGTGACAGCGGTAGTTACTTTTTTTTAGAATAGAGAGAAACACTCTAAAAAATAAATGTGTAAATTAGTCACTTTTATATAAATATATGTGTAAATTTGTAAAATTATACTTTTATTGTAAAATTTACTCTCTTGTCGTAAAAAATTACATGTACAGGGTTCATACAGAGTTGGGAAGAAAAAATCCAAGGAGTACCCAAAAAATCCAAGGAGTCCAAAAAATTTTAAGGTATTGCCATTTTTTTTTTTTTTTTTTTTTTTTTTTTTTTGTCGATGTTTTTATGCGCTGCATTGTTATGTGGTATGCACACTCCAATTTTTAATGCCCAATTTGGAGAGAAAAACATTACAAAAACAAATTTTACTCTATTAGAATCTAATTGTGGGTGCTAAAATTGCACAGTATTCACAATATATTGCTTATTGATTTCGTAAGTTTAAATACAAAATTGACTATCTACTTTTTTATACAGTGACCAATGGTCATGTCACAGGGGTGATTCTGAGTTAAAAAAAAAAAAATCTAAAATTCAGAGCAAATCTTCTGAAAAGTTACACCAAAGAGGGGGGGGGGAGGGGGGCTTCTACTCCCGACACTAGCTATGTGTTTTCTCCGTGGTTCTTTGACGAAATTCGCGTTTTTTCGCGATCTTTTGAAGAAATTTGGGGAGTTTTTCGTGATCTTTTGACAAAATTTGTAGTTTTTTCGCGATCTTTTGACGAAATTTGTGGGTTTTTATGCGCTCTTTTGACGAAATTTGTGTTTTTTTTCGCGATCTTTTGATGAAATTTGTGGGTTTTTATGCGCTCTTTTGACGAAATTTGTGTTTTTTTCCTCGATCTTTTGACGAAATTTGCCGTTTTTTCGCGATCTTCTTACGAAATTTGCCGTTTTTCCGCGATCTTCTTACGAAATTTGCCGTTTTTCCACGATCTTTCAACAAAATTTTTGGGTTTTCGCGATCTTTCGACGAAATTTATGGGGGTTTTGCGATCTTTTGACGAAATTTGTGGGTTTTTTTCGCAATCTTTTGACCAACTTTACGGGGTTTTTCGATTATTCTTTGACGAAATTTGCGTTTTTTCGCGATTCTTTGACGAAATTGGCGATTTTTCTGCAAACGATTGACAAAATTTATTTTTTTTCGGCGACCATATGTCCGAATTTTCGGATTGGTGACCGATTTTTTTAAATTTTCGGAAATGAATGCCTTACATTTTCGGAAAATTCGGACTAGAATCACTCCTAGGTCATATAAATAGAGATTAGTCAAACCTCAAACACTTATTATGTACATCACATACATGATACATCTTTAAAAAAATTTTAAACGACAAAAAAAAAAAAAAAAAAAAAAAAAAAAAAAAAAAAATGCTAAATGCAACATACAAGAAAAAATATAACAAGTTTTGAATTTATTCTTTTAGAACAGCGATAATCGCTTTTTTTAAAGGTGAAATTTTGACAATTTCGCATTTTTTTCGCGATCTTATGATGAAATTCGCGATCTTCTGGGGGAAATTCGCGTTTTTTTTTTGCGACCTTCCGGGAACGATTTTTTCGCGATCTTTTAATGGAATTCGCGTTTTATTTTGATTGTTTAACGAATCTGACTTTTTTTCACGATCTTTTGATGGAAACCGCGTGTTTTTTGCGATCCTTTGACGAAATTTGCGTGTTTTTCGCGATCCTTTGACAAAATTCGCGTGTTTTTTCGTTATCTTCTGGGGAAATTCACGTTTTTTCGCGATCTTCTGGGGACGCGTTTTATTTCGATCGTTTGACGAAACTAACGTTTTTTTTCGCGATCTTTTGATGGGAACCATGTGTTTTTCACGATCCTTTGAGGAAAATCGTGTGTTTTCAAGATCTGTTGAGGAAATTCGCATTTTTTTGCGATTTTTTGAGGAAATTCGCGTTTTATAAGATCTTTTGAGGAAATCTGCTTTTTTTCTCGATCTTTAACGAAATTCGCGTTTTTTCGTGATCTTTTGAGTAAATTCGCGTTTTTTCGCTGTCTTTTAAGAAACTCGCGTCTTTTTAAGAAATCCAAGTTTTCCCGCGATCTGTTGGAGAAATTCATGTTTTTCATGATCCTTTGACAAAATTTACGAATTTTTTCCGCGATCGATTGACGAAATTTGACGGTATTTTTTTGGAACATATTTGCGAAAAATGCAATTTTTCCGAGATTCTTGGCTAAATGCCAAACATTGATAAAATTTAAAATAAAGGTCGGCTAACAGTGTCGAAAAACGGACTTTACGGACCTAATAATTGAAAAACAGGCCTAGTGGGAGCCCTGCTATTAAGATTACCCTACCCAATCAATGTTGTGCTTCAGATGAATGACGTGCATAAAGGATTTACCGTGCGATTTTCAATCACGATTTTTTTTCCCTCGGCAGCAATATAGCTTGCGTTCGAGGCCGCAATAGAATATAAGGAGTTTCTAAGTAGTGGTTTGCTTATCTAAGTAGTTCTAAGTACTACTTGGGAATGTTTTCATTTCTAAGGAGTTTCCAAGGAGTCTAAGGAGTCTGTGCGAACCCTGCATGTATTTATGTGTGGTTTATCGGCTTAATGGAAGTGTGTAATTTGTTATCCTTTTATAAATCTCAAACAAGTGTGTAAACGTAGAAAATTGCACGGATTTACCCGAATTGGTGCGTTGATGTAAATTTAAAATTTTGCATTAACACAAATATCTGTGCATTTGGCATATTACACCGAAATATGTGTAAGAATATTACACAGATATATGCCTAAGAAGAACAGAATATTACATATAAATATGTGTACGAATTTTATACAGCTACATGTGTAAGAACAGAATATTACACAGAAATATGTGTGCTTATGTGAACACGATAAATATCGATACTTAAAAACTTGGGTTGTGTAATAGTAGCTGAATGGTCAAGGTGGTGCTTTGGAAAGTTGCAGTTCCTCAGTTCGTATCTCGGTTCGGTGAATATTGCTGGTTCACTGTAGACTGCATTAAACAGAGAATTTCTCCTCTTGATGTAGATCAGTGGTTCCCAAAGTGGGGCCTACGCCCCACAGGGGGGAAATATGACTTTTCAGGGGGGCAATTTCAGATTTCTTATTAAGAAATTTTCTGTCATTTTTTTTTTTCCTAATGAAGGTAGTATCGTATTCTTAAAATAGAAATAATAGATGACAAAATTAAAAAATAACTGAATAAAAGTTAATTTTCGAAACCTTTCCATTTCAAAGTTCAAAATACACTTACACCAGAATAATTATCTGAATTTCTTTTACATATTTGGATATATTTTATATATTAAAAAAATCTTGCTAATTTTTTTACTTTTAATATTATTTTAGTAAAACATCTCTTTTTTGTACTATTTATTTAAAAAAAAAAAAAAAACTTCTATTCATAGTGCAATATGCTTCATGAAGGAGCTTTACATATTAAATTTTGTAGGATACATCTAAAATTGACTATTTTGACATGGTTAATCTAAAAAATGTTTTGAATTATTTAAATGAGGTACTACTTTTATGAAATTAATAAATCCCATGCGCATCGCGGAAGGAAATGGCTAGAAAGTAAACTTCTTATGGCTCTTCTGCAGACTACATATGCAGTATATAAACATACTTCATGACATATGCATTTTAAAATTTGAAATCGAACAAAATATGGTGGTCAAATAATAATAATGGGAAAAAGAAAGTCCACTATCAAAGAAGTACGTGATGAGGGGAAAGAAAAATAATTACTTAAAATGGATAAAAGCGCGAATCTGGAAATGTTACTTGTGAATTATGTTATTCATACAGTCTCGGTGATAAACAACAATCACTTGTTCTTAATGAAGTACATGCTAAAATCCATTATAAAGTGTATCAATTCTATCAGATATAATACCAAATGTGCAAGAAATTTTACGAAGATAAAAATGTAGGCTATTTATCACTTTTAAATCTGAGGTAAGTTGGCTAGAAACAATAAAACTTTTGCAGATGTAAATGCGAAAATCCATGGACTCATTACATTCATTCAATAAATGTTGAAAACATACTTGTAATAAAAAAACATGACTTTGATAAATAAAAGAATGTGAAATCACTTATCAAAGTTTATGCTATTTTCGAATCCTTCCGGGAAAATATAGTTTATTTTTTATGTAATAAGATTTATATGATATAGAAGGGAGTCATCATGCTTTTAGAGAGGCTTAGGTGGGGCGTGGCCAAAAAAAGGTTGAGAACCACTGATGTAGATGTATCTTTGAAAACTCGTGACTGAAATTGATAGAAAAAAATCCAACAAAATACGTAAATAGTACTGGCGTCACAATTTCTGTGTTTTAACGAAATTTTATTTTACAGTGTATTTGTTTAAAATTTAGATTAAAGAGGTTCTATACATAAACTGTGCGTACGATTTTAGGACTTCAAAGCAACTCTAACAGAGAGATGGCATGCAGTAAACGTAATTTCAGACGATCGTGTTTCTTTCTTTAGGTTACACTATTTTGTGGTCTTAAAAAAAAATCTGCTGGAAAGATAACAAGCACTCCAAGCACATGAAGTTGTTCTTCACGCATTCTTTTTTTTTTCCATCCATTAAAAATATTTAATTCAAAATCTTCATATCAATCTATAAGGTTATGTACTACGGGCACAAAATCCATCGTTTTTTTTTTACATTGCACATATATATGTGTACCCACGTGCAATTTACTCGTTAAACTGCTGTTTCAGAGTTATCTGATAACTTTGCACCTTAAGCACCTTAATGTGTTATAATCAAAATACGTAGAACAATGTGTATTTTGAAATTGACACACCAAGCGTGTATTTGGCATTTTACACGCCACTTTATACATATAAACACTGTAAAAAAACGGACTAAAAAACGGAGATTCTGCTGGCAATAGAGACGCCACTATTATTTCCGTATTTTAACGGAACGCCCCCCCCCCCCATAAATTCCCGAAAAACGGAAAATTTTCTGTAATTTATGAAGAAACATTTCCGTAAAAATACGGGTTTCTGTAGGGAAAATTCCGTTAAAATACGGAAATAGTACTGGCGTCTGGGATGCCAGTTGAATCTCCGCTTTTTAGTCCTTTTTTTTACAGTGAAACGTTTTTGTATCATCAGTATATCTGTTTTAATGTGTATTTTTACGCATTTATTTTTCAGAATGAACAGTGTTGCAAAAATCGGAATTTTTGAACATTTTTTATTCCCGTACCCTTTTACATTTTCGAATTTTATAGAAATTGTTCTATGCAAAGTATCAGCCCCTTCAAATTTAAAGTTTTTAGCCCTTACAGTTCCAAATAAATCGTAATTTGAAACATTTTTAGAAACTTTTTCCGCTTATTTCACCATTTAAATGTCGAAATATTTAGAAACAGTTCTTTGGGAACATTTACATCTTCACTACACAAAATTTCAAGTTCCTAACAATATCATAAAAGCCGCAATTTTAGAACCTTTTTTACTCCTGCACCCGTTGAGGGGTTTTGCACTAACATAAAATATAGCCTGCGTTCGAGCAAAGATGATTACCAGCATTTTGCTACCATTATTTTAAAAATCGGCTAGATAGTTACAGAGATCACCCAATCCAAATAAACGCACAAACATTAATTCTTTATAATGTTAGTATAGATTAGAAGTCCCATTAAAATCTTTGGTAATTCAACAAAAGGGAGGAAGGGGGGAGGCGAGAGAAAGAATTAGAGAGATACAATTTTTTTAAGGTCTAGGAGAGAAGTTACATGCCCCAAAAGAAAACAGCCAATCGTTATGGTGAAACATTGAAGAATATTTTTTTTTTTTTTTTTTTTTTTGTCTTGGACCCTTTCTAGAACTCAATTTTTGTTGCATGCCGACAAATCAGGAAGAGAAGATTTCGAAAGTAAGATTTTTCTAATTCTTTTGTTCGCTCTAGTTGGGCCTCTTTCCGAAGTATCATAAGACCAAAACGTAAAATCTAGAATAAGGATATTTAATTTCACGGTCGAAAAGAAATAAAGCAAAAGATGCGAAAGTGGAATAGACGGTGATTAACCTGCTGAAGATGGCTGTGTAATTTTACCTTTACATATTCATGAATCATTATCGTTATTCTCCGTTTCAATCCGGAACGCAATTGGTCTCACGTGTAAAGGTAGAAATAAATAAAGATTAAATTTTGCATCATATAAAGTCTGTTTATCATCGTCTAGCAGGCTAGACAGAGATTTCGAAAGATTTTATTCAAAAGAATAAGATCAAACAGGTCACATGAAAGTCATCGTGAAAGTTGAAAACCAAATTAATCATTGAAACTGAATTTATTTCACGATCAGTCATTATGATTTTCATAAGGAAACACATATGTAATAAATAAATAAATATTGTAACGTTGAGAAACATGTTTTTTCTTTATAATCTATTTCTTGTCTTATGCTATTTCAGAAAGTTAGAAATGCGAAAAAAGTCCACTTCTCCAGAAAAATTTTTCCAGGATTCTTGTAATAACATCTCTTTTAAATCAGCAAAAGAAACAAATATTTCAGAAAGTTAGTAATGGAAAAAAAAAAATCCACTTCTCCAGAAAATTTTCTCCGAGATTCTTTTAACAACATCCGCAAAGGAAGCAAATGTACCGAATGAAAAAAAATAAACATTGTGACTTTGAGAACCATATTTTTTTTATAATCATCATAATCTTTATAATGATTATAATTCAATTTCTTTGTAATCATCGTAAGATATTATAATTTATAATATCTTATGATATTTTGGAAAGTGAGTAATGGAAAAAAAATACATTTCTCCACTAGCGAACTTGCCCGGCGTTGCCCGGGTACGTCAAAAAACAGCAGGAATTGCGAAAAAGTTCTGGAAATCACAATAAGATATCGCGAGAAAATTTTAAATCGCTGCACAAATTTCGAAAAGAGAAAAAAAAATTATATATTGTGTTCGAAGATTGCAAGTTGATTCCTTTCACTAATGTGGAAAAATGGTAGCAAATCACTAAAATACACTAAAAATCTCATACAAAATTCCCGAAATTTGAAAATTGCTATACGAAGTCCGAATAAACTTTATTGAAATGAGGGCAGAATGTACTTTAGGTCAAAAGTGGATTGCCAAAAAATTGCAGCAGATAGCGAAGAAACGTAAAAATCGAATTAAAAATCTCAAAAAGTTCAAAAACCACGAAAGTCAAAATTTACTATAATTGGATAAAAGTTTCAAATCTAATTCCTTCGACCTGCGGGCTCTCTTAAAATTTATGTTTGGGAAAACATGCTAAGCATTGTTTGATGTTACTTTTATTCATAATTTAATTTACTTGGATTGACTTAAATGCAATTAATATAATCCCTTAAGTTAATATTAGTTTTTGTTGCATTAAAATATCTCAATTTGTTGATTTTCTCTAAGCAAGTAATCCTTATTGTTTTACAATGGAAGTCTATGGTAATTTGGCGAAATATTAGAGATATCGCCAAGTTGGCGTCACTTTTGGTAACTAAATTTGGTCGCCAAATTTGGATCGAGTTATATATAGATATCGCCAAGTTGGCAACAAACTTGGCGGTATTTGGCGACAGAGCTGTGTCCCCCATACGGCAACACCGTTATAGGTATGAAGATACATTAACTGCTGTTCAATAATCGCATAAAGAAATCGCTAAAAATTCAAAAATCGCTGTACGAATTCCGAATAAGCTTTTTTTGAAAAGAGAACAAAATTTACTATATTGGGTTAAAAGAAAGAAACCGTATTCTTTTCACTAATGTGGAAAAATCGCCTCGTCGTCGACACACTCACTCACACACACACACACACAAACTTCTTTCCTTATTATTATAGATAACATTTTCTTCGAGATTCTTGTAACATCTCTTTTAAATCAACAAAAGATACAAATGTGTTGAATGAAACAAAATAAACATTATGACTTTGAGAAACCTATTTTCTTTATAATATGCTTTTTGTCTCATGATACAGGGTGTCCAGCGAATAAGACCCTGATTTCAAAATTAAATATCTCAAAAACAAAGATCAATAGAATTGTGCGGTAAACGGTTTGTTTATTAGCTAAGCTGTAAAAATGTTATACAGAAGTTTCAAAAATTAGTTGCAAAAACCACTAACAGATGGCGCTGTAATCGCAATGCCTATAAATTGTGTTTTGAAGTCCAGAGCACTAACGTCTCATTCTTAGATGGCTTCCTATGGAAGAACGAAAATTAAGAAAGACCTCTTTTTCGTTGGGGTGATGTGCAGAAGTGGAAACATCTGGTCACAGAATTATTGCATCAGCTTCAATTTTAGAGAATGTCCATCAATAGAATTTTCAATAAAAAGTTTAGCAATCATTATATAACTTATTAAAATATTTTATTTGGGTAATGTGCAGAAGCGGAGCCATGTGTTGACAAAATTCAGATTTGTTTAAATTTTTTTTATAAGCTACTTCGGTCCGGATACCAGTATCTCTATGGTATGTCTTTTCTCTCTTAATTGGTAGATCGTGGAATCGAATCCAAGTAGAGGAGGATTTGAAAAAAAATGGAAATCTTTACTTTTTAATATTTATTTAAACTGTGAAAAAAGTTTAAATAAAAAAAAATCCAAAGTTTCTGGTTTTAAAATTTAATTAAGCTAAAAGAAACCCCTTTTTTAAAAATCATTGAGCATTTATAATAATGATTCATAAATCATTTTTTTTTAAGTTGTAGAGAATAGTTTGAATGAAAAAATACAAAGTTTCTATTTTTAAAAACTTAATTAAGTTAAAAAAATAATTTTAATTTTAAAAACTCGTTTTTATTTTTTTTTTATCATTGAGCAATGTGTGAATATGGCGCAGCTGCTAGCGATAGGATCCGAAGTATTGGAAAGGAATATAGCATCCAAAATATTTTTGCTTTGACGTTGATGATATGACTTATCATTAATTCCTTTTTAAAAAGAAATAATTTAATGCATAATTTCTGTCTTTAAAACTTTGTTTACAAAGAAAAGAAATATATGTGTTGTGCTAAAACCAAAGTATTATGCCGTGCTTTAAAAATAAATGAAAAGTGCAAAATTACTTTTTTATTTATAATAATTCAGGTATAAACAATAATACCAAAATATGATGCCGTGATTTATAAATTTAAAAAATAAATAAAAAGTACAAAATTATTTTTCTAAATATATGCATTTTGACGTAAACAATTATATGGCATTAAAAATTGAATTTAATAAAATATTTTAATAAGTTCTTATATAATGATTTCTAAACTTTTTATTGAAAATTCTATTAACTGAAATTTTCTAAAATTAAAGCTGATGCAATAATTCTGTGACCACATGTCTCTACTTCTGCACATCACACCAATGAAATTGTGGACTTTCCCAATATTCGTTCCTCCGTAGGGAGCCATCTAGGAATAAGACGCTAGTGCTCAGGACTTCGAAGCATAGTTTACAAGTATTGCGATTACAGCACTATCTGTTAACGGTTTTTGCAACTAAATTATGAAACTTTTGTATAACATTTTTACAGTTTAGCTAATAAACAAACCGTTTACCGCATAATTCTATTGATCTTTGTTTTTGGATATTTAATTTTGAAATCAGGGTCTTATTCGCTGGACACCCTGTATTTCAGTTCTCCGAGATTTCTTGTAACAACATCTATTTTGAATCAACAAAAGAAGCGAATATGTTGAATGAAAAAAAAATGTGACTTTGTGAAACAAATTTTCTTTATAATCTGCTTTTGTCTTATGATATTTCAGAAAATTAATGATGGAAACAAAATTCCACTTCTCTAGAAAATATTCTCCGAAATTCATGTAATAACTATATATCCTAAAACAGTTAAAGTTCTATGTTTTCAATTTATTTTTTACGGTTTTATTATTGTAGTGAGATCTCGCAAATGATTTTTAATACAACGTTTTTGAACCGATTTCATTCGAGCATACCTTGTAAAATTTAGCATAGTTGACTGTATAGAATTTTATCGATTTTTGTTGAAACATTTCAGTGTTCTCTTTCCTGGTCATGGACCTCCTCGTGTTAATCATAACCATGTCATATCAGAGAAATTTAGGAGGCGTATAAATACATCCATGGTCGTATGAATGAATTAAAAACTCTTTGCTAACTTTGCCCTACCCTTGTTGGTAGACACTATACCAATTAGTGAAGATACTCGGCAATTAACTGTTCCCAAGCAATAGTTGTGTTTCTTGTTTTATATTTGACAAGGAAACAGTCGCACATACCTATGGTGAGTACGGTTTTTATTTTATCGCCAATATCTCCAAATTTTGATCATCACATTATTTAATCGCAGACAAGCTTCACAAACTCTGCGATAAAATAAGCCGAAGATTAATATTCCAAAATAGTAATGGCAAATATGGAAACCGTACGCATCCAAGATATGTTACATAACCCCCAACTTTTGTACGTTTTTGCGTAGAATGCTTTAGTTAATCGACATCTGCAATTAAATAAAAAAAATTACTGTTAAATTTTAGTGGTTGGAAAAAAGCGCAAATATGGCTGCTATGTATGTCATATCCTGCTTGACTGTTCCCGGGTAAATGGAAGAGAGATAAGGCGTTAATAAAAATTTTTAATTCTAATATTTAAATTTAAGATTATACCAAGTTAATCAATTTATTTTAAATTAATTATAAGAGTGATTGCCATGTGTGATTTATATACAAATAATAATAAATAACTTACGTCTTTAACTTGTATTCATGAATTCCAAATAATTAACCAATTTATCTATATTATAATTATAATTAAATTACATAATTATTAACTAGTATATAATTTTCATGAATAATTTTAACTAAAAAACTTAATATTAATTAAGTTTTTATTATTTATATTTATATATAAATCCCTTTTGAATATAAATAATAATAAATAACTTACGTCTTTAACTTTTATTCATTAATTCCAAATAATTAACCAATTTATCTATATTATAATTACAATTAAATTACATAATTGTCAGAGCACAGCTCCGGCTTCCCTGCAAAAATTACACTTATTATTAACACGATAGCGTCCAAAATATTTGTCGCATCGACACAAAAAATGAGCTGGACGTCGGTAGTGCCAAAATCTCGGTGCGTATTGAAAATCATAAATATTCGTCAACCCTAACAGCCTGAAATGTCGGCTCAAAATTTTCCCATAGAGATAACATTGCGAGTTTAAATCTATATATTTTAAAGATAAGGCTTTCTTTTTTTAGTCATATACCTTGAGCTTTTATCTGAACCAATTTTAATAATTCTTTTTTTTTTAATTAAAGCTGTTTGTTTGTAGATTTGACCGCACTAGCTATTTTTTTTAATATTCCCATTTTTGTATTTAAAATTTAAAAGTTTTCTGTGAATTTGTTTCAAAATGGTAGAAATTGGATTACTTCCATTGTTGTTGCTACGAGCCGTTAATTCCCAAATTGGCTCAGCCGAACTTAGCAATCTGATTGTTCGTTAATATTAATATTTTAGATTATTTTACTATGATTTTGATCAAATTTAACAAAATAAATCAATTTAAGTCATTATAATTGCTTTCTATTTTACATTACACTACTTCATAAGAAAATAAGTACAATTTTCTACTATATAAATATCAGTTTTAGCCAATCAGGTTGCTGAGCTCGGCTGGCCAATTTGGGAATTAACGGCTCGTGTTGTTGCTTATCTTTATTGATGCCATTTTCTCATAAAATTTAAAATAAACTTTCTGAAAAAACTGAACAGAAAATGACGTCACGCTTTAAAAAAATACTCATGTTTTCCGTACAGAAAAGCTGTTATAATTCAATTCTTTTTCATTCATTGAGTTTGAGACGCTTGGTGAAATGCTTCAATGAGGGAAAATGACATCATATTTAAATGAAAACGATCATTTTCTCTGATAAAAGTAAAACTTTCTGGAATTTTACTTGCCGATACGGAGATTAGAATCACAAGTCGAGGGTGCGAATGTTCACATGCAATGTCGTAGTTGACAAACTTGATTTCAAGTTTAGAAATATATGTATTAATCACATATTGCGCATTACAATATTTTTGAAATGGGGAATGTAAATATAAGAGATGCGTATTAGGCCGGGAGCCGGCAGCACAGACAATCACCTCATCGAGTTCACGGATGAAATTCTAGGGTTAGTTAAATCTTGATTCACATATTAAAACGCAATCGGTCTGCCAAGTCATATCTTGGTGGAAAATACCTGAAAACCCGATTTTAGCGGCTGACTCGTAGGTTTACCATTGTGTTTTCCTGCTCCCAGTCCTCCATGTTTTCGTACACTGTTAAAAATATGGGGCATTTTCTGCATCGTCACTCCATCGCTTTTATAGGAAATTGTAATTTGACTATATTATGGGGCATTCTCATTGGTCGGAACAAAAACATTCTATAAAAGTGGTGGAGTGAGTATGCAGCAATTGCTGCATATTTTTAACAGCGTGCCTTTTGGTGCAGGAAAACCCAATGGTAAACTTACGAGTCAGCCACTAAAATCGGGTTTTCAGGTGTTTTCGACCAAGATATGACTTGGCAAACCGATTGAGTTTTAATATGCGAATCAAGATTTAACTAATACTAGAATTTCATCCGTGAACTCGATGAGGTGATTGTCTGTACTGCCGGCTCCCGGCCTATATGATAATTTTTAGACGATGAAAATAACGTTAAGTTTAGATTTAATGCGAAAAATAATCCCATGATTGACTTAAGGTGAAATCATTTTTTCTGATTTTCAATCGGTAATTTTAAACATAACAGCCTCAATGGGTAATTTCATCAAAATTACTTATCTTGATTAGGTATAATAATACAGTTTAATTTTTTAATACTTTGAACAGTCGAAGAGTATGGAATTAGTATTTTGGTAACTTTAAGTTAAAAATAATATTTGTTTTAAGAGACTAAGTACTAACTATGTATGAGTTCGTTTTTAAACAATTTCTTTCGTCGAAATTCGACGAGATTCATCCCGTTATTATTTAAAACATTAGCTCCATTGTTCTAAATTATGCACTTTAACCTCATATGGATCATTATGGAGTCGAATGTTGAAGTCGATGTTGACACATTGGTGATCTGAGATATAGATTGACCCCCACCTCCCTTTCAGAAGTTTTACTTTCTACGTACGTAACGACCACTATTTTTTTTTCTTTTTTTGCGAACTTTTTATTGTCTTTAAGCTTCTAAATCGCAATTCATTTTGAATGAAAAGAAATCGAATACGGAAAATACGATTTTGGGCATTGGTCGAACGGCTACGAGTGATACTCAATGAAATCGAACAAAATATAATGTCATGTATGTATTACTTATATGTATGTATTCTTATGTATGTATGTTTGTATTCAGACGAATTTATGTTTCTATTTTCGTAATCGGGTTTGTAGACAATTTCATAATTTACTGAGCGTTGTTTGATGCGCAAATTTAACAATTTGGTAGCGGTCTCAGTTGCTGAAGATTACTCAATTTTTTTTAATTCATCATAAGTGAATGTGTTGCAACTGAAATGCAAGTGAACATTCTGAGGTGAATGAGATAAGTATTTTTTGTCAAGATGGACACAAGAAAACGGAAATATGTAGATTACAAAATAAAAAATTCCTGTACGGGTTGGAAAAGGTAGCTTCCCTATTTCTTGGTTTTAAGATTTTAGCTAATTTTACTGGAGAACACAATGCAAAGAACCCGATTAGAGAAGAATCATCAGTACTGAATTTCAATGGAAATTTCGCCAAATCAGTCAGCTACAGCCAAATTGGCTTAATTTATGGCGACATATTTTTGGTCGCCAAAGTTCGCGATATTTCGCCAAATGTTGCGAAGCTTAGCGAGAAATTCGACGTTAATGGATATGACTATATAATTTTATGCTTATGATCGGGAAAATGGATACAGCAATGAAAGATAATTCGTGATATATCATGTTCACTAAAGGTCATAAATCAATCCGTGATTATTTATTTATTTTTTTTATCTGTTGCCTAGATTTAGTGTACATATTTTTATATGTGTAACGTTATACACAGAAGTTTCGAAAATGCCGGTTTAAAAGAAAGCAATTCAAATGTAAAGAGCTATTCAGCACAATTCTATGTGGAAAAGTCGCATAAGAATAACCCAGATGCGTTCCCAGTATTTGCAGAATAACGATATAACAACAACTCGGATGAATAAAGGTATCAAGTTTGATAGAGGAGTATAGCAGACTACCTATGTGTGTGTGTTACATACGTGTTACAAGCCTTTACCTGTTACCATATTAAATAAGTTTGGGCTGTGCCAGACAAACAAGTCTTTGAAGGAGCTTTGAAATTTTCTGCCGCTAACTCGATGGATCAAGTTCCAATCTTTGATTGTCTCAAAGATCGGGGCTATATTAAACAAATCAAAATCGCTCAAATACATCCGGTGGTAATTCTTTATCTTTACCATAGATTCTCTTATCCAGTGGTCTCTCTTTACTTTTAACATTTCTGAATTATTCTAAAGAACAAAAAATTACGCTGCATGAAAATTTTGATAATTCTGACATCAGATTTACAGATGAGCAGCAGAAGATACTTCAGTTATGCACTGAACAGCTTTTGTCTTTGAAAACAAAAGTTACAACTTCCTCTAAGTCAACTTTTATTATTGGAAATGGAAGAGCTGGAAAATGTACGATAAACAAAGAAATTAGTAAAACAATCATAGAGCAATTAGGATCAGAAGCTATCAGAAGCTTTTGGCCCCAACAGGTACTGCTGCATTTAATGTCAAAGACAAGGCAATTCACTCAGCGCTTAAAGAACCAACGTGTTTTAAATAGTTCGCTAATTTAAAAAGTCAGCACTAAATCTACAGCTCAGCATGGATCCAGTGTTATTTCTCATTAATGGCAAAATTTTAATGATAGGATGTCGTCTTATGACTGACTTTGAAAAAGATATCGCGAAGGTAAAATAGATATCCTTGGTTTTGTTGTGGTTGAGTTTAAATCCTTGGACGTATTAGGTAGTTACATCGCGGAAAAGACATCCCTCTAATATAAGAGACATTCTATAAAAGTCATTTTGGTTCTTCTCGGACAAAAAATGCTTAAGCTTTTAAAAAATGTTTCACATTAACAAACTCATTGAGACAAAACGGCGATGAGCAGACATAGTTCCGAAAGACTCTTAACTCACTTTGGGTGTGTCAAGTTTTAGACTACCTCTCACCCCTTATGCAACGACGCAAAGATATACTGCTTTCGGCTGACTTGAATGATTTGAAGATGCCATATGTCTTTTTTTCAAAACCAAGCAAGTTAAAGAATATAGTCAAGAAGTACTTCTTAAATCAAAGACGGGGACCAATGACAAGAATTTTAGCAGATCCAATGATTAAATAGCAAGATGGAGTGAAGATGATCACGCGTCTGAATTTAAGGCTGGACTTTCCTCAGCAGCTGGACACAGGTTTATGCATTATGCTACAAACCAATATCTGGACGGAGTGAGTATAGGTAAACGGTGCACTAAGTACGATAAAAGATATTGCCTATGACCCTCGATTTCAACCTCGAGGCTTGCCACAGGCTATAATAGTTCATTTTGTTGAGTATCATGTGCCATTTCTAACTGAAAGAATTTTTTTTATCAAACCTATTTGTAAATATTTCTCACGAAGTTAGTTACCTTTAACTGTTGCATACCTTGCCACCATACACAAATCCCAGAGTTTAACTTTGCCAAAAACTGATGGGGGCATTCATCTAAAGGTGTTGTCACACAAAACAACTTATGTCACTTTTACTGTAGTTTGTCATTTAGAGGAAGTTCTAATGGAAGAGATTTTCGTTAAGGAGAGGCTTTACCAAATTAGAAGTATGGGAGCACTTGCTGACAGTTTAGCATTTGTGCATTACCCGAGGCAACTGACGCCTGAATTAAACACTTTAAAATGAAGTATCGACGATTGTTATTTCAAACTTACTTTTATACTATTAAACAGTAATCTAGAAAATAAAACATTTTTTTTAATAATATCTTTTAAGTTTACGCGCCTCCATGCTCCGACATTTCGGCCTGACGGATACTAGTTATTAACTAGTATATAATTTGCATGAATAATTTTAACTAAAAAACTTAATATTAATTAAGTTTTTATTATTTATATTTATATATAAATCCCATTTTAATATAAACTAGTTGGATGTGCCAGTCACAAAACTTTCTTCTATCTCATGTCAATATTTTATTTTAATTAGTTTTATTAGTATTTTTATTAGAATTATGCATAACTTCATACACTTTTCGATGGTACAATATTGAAAATTGCACAAAAATCGCTATTACAGCGTCCCCTTCCGGCGGAATTTTTCCAAATTCAGGGAGGACCTTCTTGCAATGGCCAAAAACATACACAAAAAATTGGATCAATTCTATACATAATTTCATATACTTTTCGATGGTACAATATTCAAAATGCACAAAAATCGCTATTACAGCGCATCCTACTGGCGGATTTTTTCCAAATTCAGGGAGGACCTTCTTGCCGTGGCCAAAAACATACACAAAATATTTGGTTCAATTCTATGCATAACTTCATACAATTTTTGATGGTACAGTGGCGACACACGGACAGACAGACAGACATTTTCTATAAACATGTTTTTTGTGATCTTTGACCCCTAAAACGTGTAAATCCGTCGAAAATCGAAATCGAAAAAAATTTTGATTACAATACTTTCTTCTATCGAAGATAGAAGAAAGTAATAATAACTCAGAAAACATAAATTTAATAAAAAACTGGTTGGATGTGACAATCCCAAAACGTTCTTCTATCTCATATATTTTAATATTTCAAAAAGTTGTTACAAATGTCAATATTTTATTTTTATTAGATCAATGCTATATCAAATTTGACTTTCATCTTAAATTTCTGTTTCAGTCAATTAATCGGTGTAAAAACGAGTTAATCTCGATCACGATATTTATTAAAATCAATAGTTTTCCGTTATACTGTTGTACAATGGCTGTTCGCGAATAGTCGTCTAATCAGCGTGGGAAGTTCCCGTCGCTTCATCAGCCTCCGGTGTACAATATTACTACGAAAAATCAAGAAAATTACACAAAAATCGCTATTATGGTGCTCCCTTTCGGTAAATATTTCCAAATTCAGGGAGGACCTTTTTACCATGGGCAAAAGCATACATAAAAAATTTGGTTCAATTCTATGCATAACTTCATACACTTTTCAATGTTGAAAATTGTACAAGAATCACTATGACAGCGCCCCCTACCGGCGAAATTTTTCGAAATTCAGGGAGGACCTTCTTGCCATGACCAAAAATTATACAAAAAATTTTATTCAATTCTATGCATAACTTCATACCATTTCCGATGGTACAATATTCAAAATGGCACAAAAATCGCTATTACAGCACCCCCTTCCATAGAATTCTTTCCAAATTAATGAAGGACCTGTTTGCCAACGTCAAAAAGTTTTAAAAAAATTTGGTTCAATTCTATGCATAACTTCATACACTTTCCGATGGTACAATATTGAAAATTGCACAAAAATTGCTATTACAGCACCTCCTCTGGTGATCGCTATTGCAACGCCTCCTACCGGCGGAATTTTTCCAAATTCAGGGAGGACCTTCTTGCCATGACCAAAAACCTACACAAAAAAATTTATTCAATTCTATGCTTAACTTCATACACTTTCCGATGATACAATATTCAGACTGTCACAAAAATCGCTATTACAGTGCCCCTACCGGCATAATTTTTACAAATTCAAGGAGAACCTTCATGCCATGACCAAAAACCTACACAAAAAATTTGATTCAGTTCTATGCATAACTTCATACACTTTCCAATGGTACAATATTCAAAATGGCACAAAAATCGCTATTACAGAGCCCTCTTTCGGCGAATTTTTTCCTAATTAATGAAGGCCTTCTTGCCATAGCCAAAAACTTTTTAAAAAATTGGTTCAATTCTATGCATAACTACATACATTTTTCGATGGTACAATATTTAAAATTGCACAAAAATCGCTATTACAGCGCCTCCTTCTGACGATTGCTATTACAGCGCCCCCTACCGGCGGATTTTTTCCAAATTCAGGGAGGACCTTTCTGCCATGACCAAAAACCTACACAAAAATTTTTATTCAATTCTATGCATAACTTCATTCACTTTCCGATGATACAATATTCAAAATGGAACATAAATCGCTATTACAACGCCCCCTTCCGGCCTTCGATTCCTTTTTCCAAATTCAGGGATGACCTTCCTGCCATGACTAAAAACCTACACAAAAATCGCTATTACAGCGCCCCCTTTCGTCGGATTTTTCCTAAATTAATGAAGGACTTGCTTGCCATGGCCAAAAACCTACACAAAAATCGCTATTACAGCGCCCCCTTTCGGCGGATTTTTCCTAAATTAATGAAGGACCTGCTTGCCATAGCCAAAAACTATTCTATGCATAACTTCATACACTTTTTGATGGTACAATAGCGACAGACAGACGGACAGACAAACACTTTCTATAAACATGTTTTTTGGAATATTTGACCCCTAAAACGTGTAAATCCGTCGAAAACTGGAAGTCGAAAAAAAATTTTGATTACAATACTTTCTTCCATTGAAGATAGAAGAAAGTAAAAATATATTAGTAATCATCGTGTAAAAGAAATAACACACCAATTACTACAGTTTTTTACGGTTAATTGACCAAATTAATTTCAAGTATATATTTTTTACAATAAATACTAACTATATATATATGTGTGTGTGTGTGTGTGTGTAAAGCCATACAAACGACGAAACCAATCTCCTCTAATTTTTTATATATTTTTGTATATAAATATCAAACTATTTAAATTAATTTATTATGGAATTTACCATGCAGTTTGCACAGCAATATAGTTTAGTTTGAATACTGACAGATTTAATGTTTTTATTTTTATTCTTATATAAATATTTTATTAAAACATTTTATTAACATATATATTTTATTCTGTATAGGTAATTAAGCAAAATATTTTTATATACAGGTTTATGTAAGCATGGTTTAATGCATAAATATATTTACTCTAAAAGGGCAATAAATTCTTTTATCATAATTGTCAAATATTAATTTATTTGTTTTATTAAGCTTTGTATGCCTGAGTATGTGCGTATCTGGTTGTGTACATTAGTAATATGAATATCCTATGCTAATATATGTTTAAGGAATAATTTATCTAACAAATATCATGAATCCTTTTTCTACTTTTCATCTTCTATTTATTTTCACATGATAGCTAAAAAAAAGAAATGCATGCTTTTTATAATTTTCTGGTGTTTTCACGTTCACTGGGTTACACAAATACCCAGCATCACTTTGTGTAACTAACCTACAAAAAAATAGGTCGCACTTTTATCCAAGATATCAGGATATTTTAATCTGTAAATTTTAGATATTAGATTATTATTCTTTTTGAGTTCTTTATCTTCCTTGATGAAGAAATTTTGGAAAATATTTATCCGCAGAGTAACATGCGCTTTATTTATTCGAAGAAAGTTAACTCAAATTGTTTGATTAAATCAGGCGAAAATTTCTTTACAAAACTTATAACTACGTCTGAGATCCACAATTTAGTTGCTGGAAATCCTTGTTTTAAATGCTTCAGTCAGAGAAATAGTTAAAGAAAATAGTTTCGTCGGAAGGGAAAATTTAAAGAAAATAGGAACAGATGACAGAACAAAATAAATTGAAGAAAAATATGTTTGTTTTAAACCAGACAATTAAAAAAAAATTTTTTTGATATAGTACATGAAATTTGCATGTGGTTGTAATTTGCTAATGCAGGTCTTTCAAATTTTATGCGCACGGAAAAATTAGCACAACAACTGAATGAAATTTTCGCCCGCATCACTCAATAATATCGATCGGTTTGCTACATTCACGTCAGCTTTTAAGTAAGAAAAAAAAATGCTTCAACTTGAATTAAATTATTAAAAATTCAATTTTAAAATAAAAGAAATTCAATTATTAATATAATTAAAAGGTTTTTCATTGCTATTTTTTTTTATCTTGTTATTTTACAATGCGCACAATGCATCGTTAACTTAAGGAACATCAATTAGCAAAAGCTATAAAATTCTTAAGGAGGAAAAAATACGAGTAATGATCGATTATATTAAACGTAGGGATAAAAAAAAAACAGCCAAGAACTGGAAAAATAACAAGTTTTGATTTATAAAAAACGCAAGGAAATCTGTTCATTCGTCGCCTAGGTATTTTGAATGCCATCTTAAAAAACATTGTTTCGAGAAGATCATGTTTAAAGTTTTGTAACATGTGTACTCGTGTACTTTGCGACAAGATTCGTTATATCTTCGGCATATGTTTAAATTTTTAAACCAGATTTAAGAGAACACTTACGGTGGTATAACAAATATTCAGAAAATATAAAAAATAAATAAAAATGCCCTATTTGAAGCCGAAAAATTGTCATAATCTCTTAAAACAGCCGAAGTTCTGGCATTGAAACGTCGTCAACTCGCTCTTTTGTCGATCCATATGCCATATCTCTCAACCAAACAGATGTTGTCATCTTCCCTTTATTAATGGAACCATAAATTTAGCTTAGAGGGGAGTTAGAAAGTCTTATAACTACCACGTTAAAGTAATGTACCTTTTCTCAGAAACTACCAAATATATTCATTTGAAATTTTTCATATGCATAATATAAATAATTCCTAATAAAGTGAAGTCAAATTTATAAACAGATATTATTTAGCTATTCTTAGAAAAAGTCTGGAATAAAAGCCCCTTTTAAATAACAAAAAAAAATGCATTTTTCCAAAGAAAAACATTTTTATAAAAATTTTATACATATGTAATTAATAAAAGTTTACTTCAGATTGATCTGGGATATGTGTAAAATATTCAGCAAAAATTACAGACAATAATATGTAGTAGTTTCTGTAAAAAGGTACCTCAAAGTTCGAAAAACAACATTTTGAGAAAATAAGAGTTTAAAGTTCACGTATGTAAAGCTTAAGTATGATGTAAACAAACTGAAATACTAAAAAATTTTTAACTTCTCGCAGTCATAAAAACAGAAATAATATATCATTCAAAAGGGAAAAAATAAAGTATTCATAATATTAAATAAAAAATAATAATAATTGTAATTTAATAGATTACAACGACCATTTGGAATTTATTTCGTCCACCAAATTCCGTCGCATTCTCTTCAACAACAGATCGCAAAGATCAAATTTCAGACGACCAAAACTTTCATCGATAAACTCTCCAAATCCCGATTCGAGAAGAAAAACAGTTTACAAATCGAAAGTAGTTCCACCGAATCATCCACAGATTGTGACAAATTACCTACGTTGAGCTCAATTTTTCCCGGTTAGAATCGACCGATTGTAAAACGCCGTGGATAGTGGATTGGAGCCCCTCGAAACACGGCCTTTTACTATCAATCGATTAAACATTAGATTTTTTTCCTTTTTTGCGTTCGTCTTTTATTCTGTAATCGATTTTCATGGGCTACATAATCAGTTGAAGACCTCGATTTTCATGGCCTACATAATCAGTTGAAGACCTCGATTTTCATGGCCTCCATAATGAGTTGAAGACCTCGATTTTTGCTTTGCAAGACGATTTTCATTTCGGCGTCGCTCTTTGGCTTTGGATTTTTCCATATCTGATCATTTGCGCCTACCCATTTTGTAACTTTTTCAATTTTTAACGATTTTATGCCTTTCGATTACCTATTCAAACAATTTTTAACGATTTTATGCCTTTCTATTACCTATTCAAATAAAAATTCTTCTAAAAGTAAAGAACATCGTTGAATTTCGTTAAAAAAAAAAAATAAAATGCTAGCATCATTTGGCCCCATCCTCGACCGAAAACAACAACCATTTCCAAATGGTTAGAAAAAAAAATTTCACAAATTTGACTTCCAACTGCCATTAAGTGGAAATCTAGGTGATAAGTAATAGTATTTTCAGGAGCTTTGGCAATAAGCGTACAGGACTGTTGATCTCGATTGAAACGCAATGTGCCATCAAACATTAAACATGTACCTTAATTTAATCTGCTGAATGTAGTTAGCCATACATCCCTACAAATGGAAATAAAAATGATCATTATAAAACTAATCGAACCTCTGCTTCAAATCTGTAGGAATTAAAAGGTAGAGGGGAAGCGTTAGAAAAAAAAACTCACGTTTGGGGCTTTAGATGTGGCGAAAGAATTCGACACTTGCACAGGGCCGACCTTTGAAGGGGCTTTAAAATTTAAAGAAGTTTTTACTTTAAATGTGCCCAGGTGCCATAATTCTGGGGTTCCTAAATTATTTTGACGGATGAAAAAAAACACTTCAATCTTATTGAAGGAGGGGGCACCGTGTATATGTCATCCGCCGCAGCACTACACTTTATGGCTGACCTTCGGGTGTTAATGTTTGGATAGAGATTTTTTTTTTTTTTAACTAACTTTGAAGAAAGGGGGTTATTTAATACGACAATATAGGATTTCTCATTTTCACGCAATGTTAAAAAGCGGTGTAGGTTATATAATTTAAAAAGTTGTAAACATTTACTGTAAAATTTAAATAAACGATTTGTTTATCATGTTTTTATCAACACCTTTCCTAAGCATCGCTTATCGAATTATGAATCTTAGAACGTGATATGCGTAATCCTTGCTTGTTCTAGATTTTCTTTATCAACTTCAAATGAAATAGAGCATGTTCCATGTTTAAATAAAGCCTGTAGATCACCGATAAATGAGCATATGCCAAAAGTGTGTGTGTCAAGTGCGTGTGTTGGTGGTTTGGTTATGGGTTTCGAGATTACTGTCACTCTTCACAATGTGACATGAATTAAAGAAAAGTTTATTATATCATAATATTAAAATATTTATTTGCTTAAAAGACGTTATAAAAACACATTAAAAGTAAATTAAAACTCTTTATTTACATGTTTCATCTCATTTTCTGAGTCGTCGTCAGAATGTATAATAGAAAATTACAAATGCATAATGAAAAATGGAAAAAATCATCGAAAATAAACAAGTAATCATGTAACGTGCCCTATATTTTCGCGATTGCTCGTGTTCCCTCTATGTCGCGATGCCGTAATTTATCCAACCATTCAACCCATAAATTCGGGATACGAAAAGATAATGTACCGTTACAAACTCTTGAACCTCTTAAATAACTTTCAATGGACTCTCTTATGAATAATTGTAGATAAAAATTAGACCTTCGTTAAAAAGTATATTAATGTTCTCTATTTGATTTAGCCGGGATAAAGCAGTATTACCTCTATTGTATTTTATGTCCGCTATATGTTCTTTACATCTGATATTGAATTTTCGTTGGGTTATACCTATATAATGATTTTTGATCCCTCCCTCCCTAATAAATGGAATCATATAAACTCTTGAGAGGTCATCTCTATTAATCGGATCAATTTTAGTATTTAAAAGCATCTTTAATTTCGGAGGCGGCTTCGCGATCAAACATAAGCCAAAATTTCTTAAATGATTTTTTATATGTTCAAAGAAACCCGGAATGCTTTTAAAGATGCTTTTAAATACTAAAATTGATCCGATTAATAGAGATGACTTCTCAGGAGTTTATATGATTCCATTTATTAGGGAGGGAGGAATCAAAAATCATTATATACGTATAACCCAACGAAAATTCAATATCAGATGTAAAGAACATGATTACTTGTTTATTTTCGATGATTTTTTCCATTTTTCATTATACATTTGTAATTTTCTATTATACATTCTGACGACGACTCAGAAAATGAGTTGAAACATGTAAATAAAGAGTTTTTAATTTACTTTTAATGTGTTTTTATAACGTCTTTTAAGCAAATAAATATTTTAATATTATGATATGATTAGAAATGGACGTAATTTTGACTTACTACTCGCACTTATTTACATTTGAAAAGTTTATTATAAAAAGAAAAAAGTTTTCCTTTTATAATTATGTAAAAATTACTTTCACAGTCTCAGAAAGACTGCAGAACAATTGTTTTCAAATCTCATAATTTGGATTATTAATTGAACCGCTTTCGGATAAATTTATTTTATTTTTCCTCTTAAACGGTAGTAGCATCAATAGATGCCTGCAGAAAATTCTACGTTACTCAACATCAAACATTTCATTCCAAAGAAAATGTTGCCTAGCACTCTGATCATGATAATGCTTCATTCAATAATTTAGTTTAAAAACTATTTCATAATTTTCTTAATTTGTTTCTTACTTCCGGACACATGGTACTATAATCATGATAAAAATCCTATAGAAATTTTGGTATATCGGACATTTACTTTATGAGGTTCCCTAAATTCGTGTTAGCTATTTTTAAAACGATTTCGTATGTATGCGTGTATAATTAGCAGTTTCTTACATTTTTAAGCGCCCAAAACTCTTTTGGAATGGCAACAAAAAATATATAATTGCTATTTTTCAACTATTTTCCCTTTACTTTCTATATAAATGGAGTACTTGAGTTGCCAAAATTAAACAAATGGTGCTAAAAAGTACAAAAAAATTAATATTTCAAAAATAAATGGAGGTACAGTTTTCAAACAAATTGCATTTAAAAGTACTTTTTTTTCCAATACGACGGCATAAAAATTGAAAATGTGTGATGCTGAGAAATTAAAAAAAAAAAAAAAACAGTGGCACTCCGGGAGTGCCAATAGAAGTGAAAACTTCAACAATTACGGGTGTGTTTTTTTAATCGTCAGGAAATGTTTTATTGTGCAGGAAATACTTTTAAATGTAGTGTTTTTTTATTCATTATTATACAATAACATACACCATAACGCAAAAATAACACGAATTTTAAAAACAAGAGAGATTTTCTGCTAAACTTAACCGATATTTGATCGAATAGTTCACTTTTGCCGCCAACTATTGACATAAATAACAACTGTTGAATAAAGATAATTTTATTTTGCTAGAGCAAGGTAGTTTTATTTTAGCAAGAGTCACGAGACTTAGCTAATTTTTACATGAGATGTTTTTGATGAGATTTCCTTTTTCAAACTCTTGTACGTGTATTTCGGGAACCAATAGCGCACAGGCAAGCATGCGGCGCGCTTGCCTGTAAATTGTTGTGATTGATTAAGCAATCAATAACAATTAATTGCCCGCCCTCCTCATACCGAACTATGCACAATACATGTACATACTTATATACAGAGGTGTCGGTTACAATAACAGTATCACGAGTTCAATGGTTTTTCCCATCTCAAAAAATGCCAAACGCGCCCAAAGAAGCTTTCACTTCAATAATGAAAGTATCAAGTATTTGTCTTTAACAATAAACACTACTACAACGAAAATGTAAATTTTGTGTGTGTTCCTGTGTAAACGCCGGGAGAAAAAGTGAGTTTTAGCTTCATTCTTCTTTTGCGGATTGAGCTGAAGAGGGAAAAGTTCCTGTCATTCACGGCTTGGCGCGCTAGTGTCTATGTGCCAAAATGCTAGCATGTCGGTTACGTAACAGTGTCTCCAAATCAGTGGTTTTTCTCCATCTCAAAAAAAGCTCAACGCGCCTAAAAAAGTTTTCACTTCAAAAATTGCTATAGAGAATTTAATCGTACAATGATACATCTGCTTTGTTTATTGCTGGCTTCTGTAAGGTAACGTTATTTTTTGGAGACAAAATAAGCTAGGAGAAAGAAATAGCATACCGTACAGGGGGCTAAGAACTCCATATTCTACAGTAAACATTTTGTAGTGTAGCTCAGCAAGACACATCAATTTTATTATATTTAAAATAACATAACATTTTAAAAATCTACTGCAAAAGATTTTTCACCATTGGCCATAATGTAACAGAATTATTTTGTATGTCCCTGTAAATGAATGATAAATGCTATGCATCCCATCATCTACAGAAATAATATTGAATTGCACCTCAATGTATATCAATTTCAGCATGTTTTATGTAGTGTAACTTTATTAAAATACGCTGCCTACGATTTCCCCCATAGAGGATAATGTAACAGTATTTTGTGTGTACCTGTAAACAAACTATAGTGTTACACATTAGATTTTCAACAGGAAATGTCCGATTGTGAAACCCAATAACATATACAGTAAACTCTGTGTAAGACGGAAATCGGTTTAACTTGGAAAGATTTTCAAGTCCATGCGAATCCATAGATACAGAGTAAAATTTTTCTAAGGCAGAATATTGTCTACTGCGGAAAATTTTCTCGGTCCGAATCGATTCCGCCTTAGACAGAGTTCACTGTATCAAGTTCGTGGCTCTTCGAGTACCTATTTATGCGAGTTAAGACGGATAAACGGAAGTCAAACACTTTTCTTTTATAAATTTCTGCGCAACCATATATCTTTAAACAATCAAATTATATTTACACAGACACAAATCAACTTCATTAAAATACATAACAAACAATTTTTCATCATGTACCATAATATACCATTCTTTTACGTGCCCCTGTAAATAAACTACAAATGCTACACAGTCCATTTTCAATACAGAAATTCATATGGTAAATCTCAATAACGTATACCAAGATCATGGTAATCCAAGTATAGTTGCGCGATTTAGAGCACGGATTGACAGACAGACGGCCAAAAATACCCACTTTTAAACTACGTTGGAAATTATTAAAATGCAAGTTTTATTATATTAAAGTAAATGTAAAATATCTCTAAAAATGGTTTTCGGTTGTGAAAAGTCAAAATTCCATGCAAATATGACTGGCAAACTAAAGTTAACGTGACCACTCAACAAAATTTATTTTTCCAACTAGGCTCATAACCGTTCTCAAGCTAGCAACACTGTTTAATAAATAAGAAAAGTGCCCAGTTAAACTGATGGCATTGAGCTCACAGGCTATTTACACTAATTGTATATTATACTCTTCTTTCAAAGAATATCCCTCGAAAAATAAATTAAAGGGGGATTAGCCCCCGTTTCTCCCCTTTATACTTAATCAATGAACCTCCAAATCTATTCAGGGAAGAGCCTTATCAGAATAAACTGGTATACCAATTTGAAACAAATCGGAAAATTCTGCATGAAAAACCAATTTATCTAAATTAAGGAGAAGGGTTAGCCCCCCGTCCCTCCCCTTTATACTTAACCAATGAGCCCCCAAAACTTATCAGGGAAGCACTCAGGCTACGATAGCCTGAATTCCGAAAACTAATTCAAAATTCCTGAGTTACGGCATGCACATTCGCTAGACATTATTGACTAATCCTAAAGAAGCTCTTGAGCAATTTTGGCTGTTGAAGTATAATTTTTTGAAGAAAACAATTCCTGACGATTTATAATTTTAGTAACGCTCTCCTGCGAACAATAAACATATTACCAAACTAAATATTTAGAAAAGCAGCCTTCGCAACTTAAAAGAAAAGTTAGTTTTAAGCGCTGTTACAAAATACAGAAATTGTTTTTGTGACAGAGATAAAGATAACAGTGGATTCAAGGTTAAAAATAAAATATAAATATACATTGTCCCTTTCCTTTATTTATTTTTTTTTTTCGGTACCACGATATTTCATAATTGCGTTGGAATAGTTAGTTTCGCTTAAAAAACTACATCAAGCCGACAACTTATCGGTTTTAAGTTGTTTTTTATTAAATCATAAAAACCATTTTGTTCAAGCTCGACGATTTGGCATTTTTTCAACTGAGTGCAAAAGTGTCTACGCCGAGAATCGAACCCAAGACCTCTAGCTTAAATTACCAATTCTCCGCCTGTTGATTTACCTGGACCGACAGCTGGCCGACACAGTAAACTCAGACAGCCTTTTGGCAATAGCATTTGGTAACTTAATAGCTATATTGTTAGCAATTAAAGCCAGAGGTTCAACTCTTAAGTTTTATTCCCACCCTGGACACCTTTTCACTCAGTTGGGAAAATGTCAATTCCATATAATAACTTTTTAAAATCATGATAAAGTTAAAAGTAATAAAAAGGTTAGTTGATACATAAGAAAAGGAAACAGTGCACAGAAAATTACATTACATAGAAAAGGCAAACAAACATTTCATGAAATAGTTTTTTCTGGTTCAAATTATATTTGACTCGTAGAAACTTTTGGATTGCGAGAATGTGAAATTTTGGAAAAAAGTAATGCACTATTATTAAAGTAGATGTTTTTGTAGGAGTAGAATTTTATTTATTAAATGACACTATAAGGAAAATTCTTACTATGTTTCTTTGGCACATAACCATTAAAATACGAACAAAATGAAACAGCTGTAGTTAACTGATCATAAAACTAATATGGCTGATCACATTGTATGTAGGTGATTTTCCGGAAATGAGCGCGAAGTCTATCTGTACAAAAGTCATTTTAATTTGAAATATGCTAACAAAAAATCAGAAGCGTATGGTTGAATTACCAGTAACAGTTTTTCTTTGTATAAAACTTTCAATGCAAGGAGTAATGTGTACAAGAGATGATGCGGGCTCGGATGGACTCGGGCTTCTTCTTTTTGAAACTGAAAAGTTTGTTTATTCACGTATAGAAAAGATAAAAAGAACTTTTTCCTCCTCTTAAAAATTACGTATTCCAGTTCAAGTCATTTTAATACTATTTTGATCCAAATTAAGGGGAAAGAGAAATCTTCTTTTTGTCTATTCTGGTATTGGAATGATATTTTAAAAGAAAATTTTCTATTTTGTAGATTTATGTCCGGCATTGATGGCGACGATCTGTTGATATGGCGCCAATGGAAAGAGGCGTAAACAATGAATTTGTTTTTAAATAAATTTTCGTTTATGACAATGGGTTACTTTTTAATTGGATTTTTTTTTATTAGAGATCTAACGCGAAAAGAATACTTTCTTCTGTTTTTAGTGAACCATTAGCCTGAGGTTTACGAATTTTTTAGTCCTACTGCGTACGAGTCATAATCGCTCTTGATAACTTGAATAACTTGAAAATAACTTGAGTGATTCTTGCATCTATTTTTCATCACGTACTCTGTTTATGCTGAGACTCTGCTCTGCACATTTACGAAGTTTTTTTTATTCGTAAGTAGGCCATGTATTGTTATTCCGTTAGAAAGAAATCGAACAGTATTTTCTGTTTTCGCATAAAAGCATCCGATCCTTCACATAACGGTATAAAATTTTTTATTTAAGCTGATTTCCAGGGACACGACAATCACAAAAAATTATTAGGAAGGAATCGATTATAATTTAAGATGTACCCCTTTTATATTAAATTGAAATGCTCTGTTTGATTCTTCATCATATAAATAGTAATTTCTGTCAATTTCATGCATTAAATCATAAAACACACTTCGTTAATGTATCCATCAGATTTGCTTGTTAAGGGAGAAAAAATATGAGAATTCTTTTAAGTATAAAGTGAAGTACATTTTTATTTGACACCAAATTTTTCTTTTCAAAATATGCAATGTAAATTTTCATAAAATTAATTGTGTGCCAGAGATTAACACATATTTCTATGTAAGAAAATCTTAAAAAATGAGATATTTCTTTGAAAATATTTTTAAATATTATGGAATTTTTTTTCTATTCCATACTTTCGGTATCGGGCTCGGCCTCGGGCTCGGATGGGTTCGGATTTAAAATTGCAGATCTCGGGCAGGCCCGAGATCCGAAGGAAGACTCGTAATTCATCTTTAATGTCTATCAAAAATGTATTAAAAATTATTTACACAGTGGTTTCGAAATAACACACCACCCCAAGCTATCGTACCACCTTCTAAATACGAGAGGTAGAGGAGACCGGGGCTAGTTGACTACAGTAGGCGCAGTCCTCATAAATCGCCTGTTTGTGGATAGATTGAGCAACCAGTCACAGAGCACCTTTCTTATTGCTTTTTATAATCCTCATTGTAGTTTTGCAGCGTTACCTACGTGCAGTGGACATTTATTACGATTTTTCTGTTTTTTGCACTCATAAGTAATTTTTTGTTGCTTCATTCTTTTCTAATTTCTAATACTTATCTTAATAATTGCGATTTAACTTGTGCAGTTTTTCTTAGTGTATGATTAACTGTACCTATCCCATATGCAATTTACTTGGATTATTTATGCTTAGAGGATTAAGTGTCCCTTTTGTGAAGAAATTCATTAATGGGGTTAGTAGGCGCATTGAACACGGGGCAAGTTGGCTCGGTGTTTGGTGTGTGATGGTAGCTTGAAAAACAGCAAACGACGAGAAAAGTGGTCTCAATGCAAGATTTGGGGCACACGAGGCTTGCCCAAACAGAGACACTCGATTTTTTATTTGTGGCAACTGTAACACTGATGATGATATAGAGTAGGATAGAAGTTGCTCAATGTTAATGTTTTATTCATTATTTTTATGTCTGTATAATTTAGAATTTACATTGTACGGCTAAAACGCCTTTGTTTAAACTTACTTGTAATAATAAAATTGATTTCGCTTTACTGCGTGTCTTATTTCAGCTTCATTATAATTTTTATAAAGCGTGTGCCAACTTACCCCATAGATATAAGCAACTTGCCCCGTGACGGCGTAGGTTGGCGCACAATTTTCCTTTTACTTTAGGCTTCCGCTAAACATAAACTACAAAAGCTACAAACTCAAAACTCCTGGTATTTATAGCCCAGTGCCTGTTCTTTAAAAGTACAGTTAAAGTTTTTAAAAAAATTAAACAAAAAATTAATAAAAATCAATAACTAAAAATTGCGCCTACTAGCCCCGGTCTCCCCTACAGTCCTGGAAAAAAAAGTAAACACCCAATACTAACTCCTCAATAAATTATCGTAGAAAAAAGTTACTTGTACCGAACGATTGGAAATAAAGTCTACTTTTAAAGGATGTATATAAAGTTTGCTTAGGGGCCATCTGCATATTAAAATGAACCCAAACTTCATTTTTTTCAATGGCAATGCCCTAATTTAACAAGATATTGCAAATCTTCGGTTCAAACTATGCCTAGACACCAAATTTCAAGTCATTTGAATGATAAGTTTTTTAATTATAAACATTCAAAATTTAGTGCTTCTAATGTTAAATTACATTTTCATACTTTTATTAATATCTCCTGAAATTATACTCCTAATGTGCTAATTTTTTGTGTAGCAATAATACTGAAATACCCAAACAAAAATACGTCGAATTTGGAATGTTTATAATTTCATGAAATGAATTATGAATTACGAAATTAATATTAAAAAAAATTATGAATTGCAACCTACAATTTTTTTGATGGATTTAGATTTATTAAGTCCAACTTTATGGAAATCCAAAATTTCACATTTTTCTTCCAAGTACTTTTCAAATTATGCTTAAAAAACCGCAAAATGATGGTTTAAGGGGCCGTCTATGGTAGAAGTGACAGATATTTTGAAATTTCTTATGCTATCCTGTAATCTAGCAGTCTTCAATAACTGCTTTAGTGGGTCTAAAGGTGCCTTGATCAAGAAGGGGGTTTTCGAGTACCGAATTTCAATTTGGATACAGCCCCTAAAATATGCTCGTTTTAAAACAATTAATCTCTCGGAAACTTACCGTACGAATTGCATAAAAATTTGTTTTTAGGCCAATTGAAGGATGTGTAGTTCATTATGTTGTCAGAATTGTGCACTTCTATTGAAAAAAGCAAAGTTAAGGTTCGTTTTAATATGTAGATGGCCACCCTTCTTAAACAAATTTTATATACATCATTTAAAATTAGACTTTATTACTAATCGTGTAATACCAGTAACTTTCTTCCACGATAATTTTTTGCAGCGATAGTAAGGAGTGTTTACTCTTTTTTTTTTCCACGACGGTACCATTCGACTAGGAAATGTGTTACTTCCAAAATATGAATGCAATTTTTGAAATAATACATATTAAAAATTGTACCAACTGTCCTTTTTTAAATAGTAACACACAATATGACACTTTATTTTAGTGCCTTGAATCAAAGCGCCTGGAAAAAAATATATATAACTTACATGTACTTTTTTTTTACATTTCTTTTATAGAGTTATAAAAGAAAATACGTTGGGGACTTATCCATAAATTTCTAGAAATCAAATTAAAATCTTACAAGAACAATTACCCACGCCATTCAACTTCTTATCATAAAAATTATATAGTAAGTTGTAAATTTAAAACAAACTCGCTTAATATGACAGAAAATTATATAAAACATTTCCTGTGACTCTCTCCTGTCTAGCCTTTCAGAAAGCAAGGGCGCACCTCTTGGCAAACAATGAAGGCCCCATCATTCACATGACTTAAAAAAACGTACGATAATGTTATTTCACAGCAATACACTACACATACACACGGGGCCGAAACTAAATAGAGAGGGTGTAGAGAGGGGAATGTGCCCCGGGCACCAGAACGAAGGGGCGCCAAATGAAGATTTTTCGCACATCTATGTTTAGCACGGCATTGTTAAAATCATCCTGACTGGCGTATGACAAAGCATAGAATAATCTAAAGATGGTATGGCATAATGATCCCGTATAAAGCAGAATTTTTTTCGATTCTTTTCGATTCCGTTTTCAAGATTTTAATCAATCAATATTTGACAAAGCCAAGGGCGGATCCAGCTCACCATTTAGAGGGGGGTCATGGATTTCCTTTGTGTGTGTGTGTGTGTGTGTGTGGGAGGGGATCATATCTCGTTATGAGAATTTTTTATATTGAAAGCTATACCCAAATCCAAACTAACTACTTTTCTGATACTTTCGTGAAGTCATTTTCATTCGTAAATACAAAAAATTTGCATTAATATTCGTAAAAATATAAAATTTACCGATTTTATTCAGAATACCAAGAAATTAAAGAGTTTCCCATTTTCTTATATAGGCAACGATTCATTCAGAAAATGTCAAAGTTAGCATTTTTAGCCAAGTTTTACGAGTTGACAGCCACAGAAATATCGTCGCAAGAGAACGATTGACGGTCACTTTCGGAGATTCAGTTTAAAAAGTCTGACAATTGTCAACGAGTAAATATGGCAAAAATTTGTACTAAATTTTAGAGGTAACTAAACCGTACACATTGGCAGCTGTGTGATTCTATTGGTGTCATGAAAATCACAGGTGTAGCCTCTTCTTTCTGCTCAAAGTATTAAATAATTTATTTCAATCGAACTTATACCTTTGGAATGGGTCATTTTCTTCTGATGGACTGATGGCCTTCATTATTGTGAAACAGCCATTATAAATGAAGTGTTGGGTGAAGATGAAAGAGCAGCCGCAAAAAAGTTTGAACTCTGATTTTCTGGTAAAAAAAATGGCTTATGGCCATTTTTTTCCCCCATTCTGACCAGTAAATCAGAGTTCTAACTTTTTACGACTGCTCTTTGATCTTTACCTAACACTTCATTTATAATGGAAGCCATCAGTTTACCAGAAGAAAATAACTCGGTTAAAATTCTCTTTGTAAATATACTTTGTAGAAGAGGCGGGGGTGGGCGCCAAAATCCATGTTTGCCCACGGGTGCAAAAAAGGCTAGTTTCGGCCCTGCATATAACCCGTCCTATACGAAGGAAATGCATCTATCTCGCAGAGGTAGACATAAAGCTTCTATGATTCAGGAGCTCCATGTAAAACAATTTTTAGATAAAACATAAATAGTAGTAAATTTCGAAATATACATTCTTTTGCAGTGGACCTATCTCAAAAATGTTTGTAGGAGGAAATGCCAGAAAATTTAATCTCGTCCATAATAAAAGACATGGGAATCAGAGACAGTGTTACTTTTTTTTTGGAACGTAAAATACTCCTTGACTTATTTTAGAGGCATGAATTTAGTGTTCGTTTTCAAACCTACAAAGACAAAAACAGGCTCGATGATGACCAATCGATGAGTAGTTCTAGAAAAATGTCCTAGAAAATCTTTCATTGGCAGAAATCATTTTACATGGTTTTATTGAATTTTCTAACCAAAATGAGAAAAACTATCTAAAATTTCAAATATCTGGAATGGAAAATTAAATCTCTTTAATCCTCCTATAAAACACACAATGGGTATAACAAAATGTTAAATTTTTATGCACGGAGCAGAAATTGGGGGAGAAATAATTATCATTCTAAATTTTACTTCTTAACATATTAAAAAAATTATTTACAATTATTATCAATTTTAATCATCATAATTACACTATTAAAGATACACATATATTAAGAAGACTTTAAACCGAATTAATACAATAAACCCAACTGGAGTGAAAAATTAGGCAGAGCCAGGACTCGAACCTGGGTCCACAGCGTACCGTGTTGTTGAGCTACCCTGGCCAATGTCCAAGCTCGGCAATTTCTCACTATAAAACCACGTTGGAGAACGTCACCGTCCATCTATCAGGTATCACAGGATGACGCGATAACGGTGAATAAATTTCTCTTTCAATGATCCACAATATGTATTTAAAAGCACATAAATTAACGTCTGAATTCCATTTTTTAACACTGTTCAACAAAGTTGAAAATTTGTTATGATTTCGGTTTGTTTGTCCGTCTGTTCGTATGGCCGTCTGTCCGCGCTCTAACTTTTGTAAATATACTCGGATTGTCCTGAAATTTTTGGATGTTATTGACGCTTGCCATAGCACAATCTCTACTTCAAATGAAGTTTGTAGCATGTTATTTACAGAGACAGACAAAAGTATTCCGTTACATTGCGGCCAATGGGAAAAAATCGTTTCAAATGAATTTTAAAGATGTTACACCCTATCAAACATAATAAAATTGATATGTATTTGCGAAGTGAACTAAAACATGCATTCTGTAGAATATATGGTGCAAAGAATAGTTATTATTCATTTACAGGGCCACACAATTTTCCGTTACATAATGGTAGGGGCTAGGGGGAATTGTTTGCGGCGTGCTTTAAATACGTTAAACTATTTCATATATAATGAAATTGATGTACGTCGCTGAGACTTACTATAAGTTATTTCATGTATAATACGAATTGCATAGCATTTACAGGGACACACAAAAGATTTCAGATAGTATATTCTATCCGAAGTACTGTATGTTAGCGATGATGGCAGGAAATACATTTTTAATTATGATATGCGCTTTTAAGTTTCTATATATTTATGCAAATCATATGGCATGTATAAATGCTATAGTTGATATACAGAGCTACACAAAAGAATTCGTAAAGATTACTGAGCATGAGCGTAAATTGCTTAAAGGTGGTTTTTAAATGAGTTATGCATTTCTACGCTGAACTGCATTTAGTTTACTAAGAAATGTTTCTAGAATATAGATAAAATGATATACAGGGACACCCAAAGAATTAGATACATGGCCGTCTATGGATGATAATTTCTGAAAATGTGATTTTAGTAGTTTTAAGAATGTTTTATTTTGGATTAAATTTCAGCTAAATAGTAGAGCAGACCGGGGCTAGTTGGCCATAGGGGCATGTTGGCCCTGTCGCGATATTTTTTTAACTTTGCGTTAGATGACATTGTCAGTCCAGCCAATTATGTGTTGCTTCGCTTTCCTCCTCCAACATCAGCACCATTGATGTCAGAGCGTCCGTTAAAGAATTATTGAGAATTTTCAAAATTTTGAAAAGGTGAGTAAATTTCCTCTCTTATAAATAATCATTTTTTATTTGTTTGCAGATTATATTTTAGATTTTGATATATAATATTTTTATAATATATAATTTAGATTTTGATATATAATTCAGAAAAATAATTGTTCGTAGTTATTGTAGGGCATGTGTTTTTAATTGAAATACTTTCAGAATAATTCCTTACAGTCATGAAAAACAAAAATGACGATACGGGGTTAGTTGGCCCATTTGACACGGTGCATGTTGGCCTGCCGGGGGATTTCGTAGGAATTTGGCTCTGGGGTATTGGAATTTTGATAGTTTTAATGAATTATTTTAATAAACATTTATTATTATTTTAATTATATTATTATTAATTAATAGTAAGGAATTATTTTATTAATTGAATTCCTGGTTATTCCAGTCAATCTTTTTGAAAAATGGAATTATAATGTTGTTTATCTCCTCCCCAAATTAAATCAGCAGCTCCTATTGTGCAAAAACATTTATAACTTTCATAATTATAGAAAAATCCCTGTTCGCTTGGCCTACAGGCGCAGGTAGATTTCGAAGTTAAGTACTAATTTCACCAGAATTTAACGGATTAAAGGAAATGTGATTTTTTTTCATATACAATCCCCCCCCCCCCCCCCCCCTCACACACACACACACTTTTTTTTGTTTTTAATTTCTTTTTTCTGTAAGAGTTGCTCCCATCAAAAGCTTGTCAATACAAATGTTGTAGATAATAAGAGGATTTGTGATAAATTTAAGTGAATTTGATATCGTGTGAATTGGTGAATTATCGTGTGAAGTTATGAATTTTTTTCTTCTGAAAACCCCATTTTTTGCACTCCTTCAAGCCATTTTTAATTATATCAAAAATCTGTCATGTATAATTTTTTGGCTCTTTTCCTAGAAATTTTGAAAACTTTAAACTGATTGGATATGTTATCGTGTCCATAGAAAATTAAAAAAAATATATAGATAGATAAGTTTTGAACTGGGGGGTGGTTTTGGGCTCTAGGCGTCATGATCGGTGTAGGTCTGCAAAAGTTTTTCAAAAATTCCAACATATGCAAGATTGCTGCAATAGGTAGTGTTTCTTACGAAATCTACCTAAAAGTTCGGCCTTCTAGTGTTACATGCTACTGCTAAAAGTAACAAATATAACAATCAAAATCTACCCGACTCTGATATTTCTCAATTATTAATCAAATCTCCTTGTTCCCCCGTCCTGAGAAGAGTTTGCCACAAATAATGCTTTAATAAAATCACATTTTATGAAGTGAAAACCTCTTACCTGGGTAATTATTCGTTGAAACTAAATAATCCTTTCTGTCTTCATAATACATAAAAAGGGCAGTTTCAGGAAACAATTTTTAAATTATCAAAAAATATCTTTTCTTTTAAGAGACATGTTGTCCCTTCCACAGACAGAGTAGAACTACACTTCCTGAATCGTTAATAAAGATCAGCAGTTCAAACAAAAAATATAAAAAAATGATATCATCCAACATAAATATACCAAGCATATTGCTATATCCTAACTTATTAGATTATCTAAATCTCATTATACCAATAATCAATCATGAATGTAATCAATAATATGTATATTTCATGATAAACAAACTGGTTTTTTTTTATACTTGATTAGGAATTAAAGTTTTATATAAACGAAAATCATCATTATTTCAAAGAAGATTACCCATTACCCAAAGCATCATGAAGCAATATTACATTTTACTGACAGAAATTTGAAGGAAATGATGCGTTAGAAAAACATAATAAACGAAAGAAAAGAATTATTGCACTTTACAGATGTAAAGAGACCTTGATACAATTTATTTATCATCTGGTGTTTATAATAAATCACCTAATTAAGGATGAATGATTTCTTAAATTACTGTACTCTAAGATTTACGGTGTTTTAACACCAAGCATGCCTTTATTAAAATTTGTTAGTGTTCCGTAATGTATTAAAGACTTTTTTGTTATGAGAAAATAAAATCAATTATTAAAGCAATTTTTGGTCGAAGTTAATAATTTGAATAACTCACAGTTTTAATATTTAAAAATTTTATTTTAATTTAGGAGGCTATATTGTGTTTTCGTTCGCAAGATATAAAAATTAAGATTTGGTAAAATTTTTATCTCTTCTTAAACTTCTACACTATCAGAACATTAAACAGTGACGTGGGCCAACTTACCCCGCAATCGGGGCAGGTTGGCCCAAGTGACTTGCTGTCGATTTGAGCTTCTAAACTAATACTTATAGTTAATATTTTCAAGTTTTACTATTGTGACTACTTCCTGAAAGTACACTGATAGTGGTAACATAAAGAGAAATTTAAAAATATTGAATTGTATTTTTTTTTAAATTATTAAAAGAAAAAGTGGGCCAACTAACCCCTGTCTACCCTACCATGTAATAAAGGTACTAGGAAAATTACAGGGCTGAACGAAAGTATTCAAGTATGTCTCTATCTATTAGAATAAATTGCTGAAAGCGAAAATTTCAACCTGTTATGCGTTTTGTTACTAAACTAAATTTTCGCATTATATAGTATATATATATCAACTTACAGATGAAATACAGGACTGTTCAAAAGAATCGGAATACATATTTGTCTATGGACGGTAACTGCTGGAATCAGTTTTGCAAATGTTTTATCTGTTTTCTAAAATATTTAGTACTTACCTATCTTATTTAACTTATTTATCTAAATAACGATGTTTTGTTAAAGATTTGAGGAAGTGTTGGAAAGTGTTTCATAATGTATGCTTAACGCATGATTTTTCTTTCTTGTTATTATTATTATTATTATTAAAGGTACAGATACATTAGGACAGACTTTAAACACAATTAATACAATAAACCCAACTGGAGTGAAAAACTGGAGATTTTAAATATATATTGTTGATCGTTGAAAAAAAATTTATTCATCGTTATTGCGTCATTCTGTGATATCTAATAGATGGACGGTGACGTTCCCCAACGTGGTTTTATTGTGAGAAATTGCCGAGCTAGGACATAGGCCAGGGTAGCTTAGTGATTAGAGCAACAGCACGGTACGCTGTAGACCCAGATTCGAGTCCTGGCCCTGGCTAATTTTTCACTCCAGTTCGGTTAATAGTATTAATTGGGTTTAAAGTCTGTCATAATATATATGTACCTTTAATAATAAAAAATTGGAATTCAGACGTTAATTTATGTGCTTTTAAATATAATTACACTATACAAAATTTTATGAAAAATAACTACAAACTGTGAAAATACGCATGATCAAAGTTTTAAAGTAAAAATAATTTAAAATCTGTAATTTCCATAAAAAGACAAAAAACTGTTGGATTTTTCGTCACTAAAAAAGAGAGAGGGAGGGGGGGGGGGTCTGAAGATAAAATGTCAATAAAACGTGGGAAGAATGGTAAAGGCATTGAATTTGATTATCGATAGAACAAATCAGTTTTTTTTTTTTGTTGTTGTTGTTGCTAATTCATTTTTACTTTAAATTACTTTATTTTGATACTTTAATTTTAAAAAGTATATTTTTGGTTTTTAAAGCGCGAAATACACTTTCAGAGGTTTTAGAAACATTTTGAAAGAAAATATTAATTATTTTAAAGAAAACATCCTATAAAATGGAACTCTATTTTATTACTTTCTTCTATCTTTACAAGAAGAACGTATTGGATTTGTGAAAATTTTCAACTTCCGGTTTTCGATGGATTTATACGTTTTAGAAGGTCCTGAACACGATTTGACGGCTTTTAGAAAATGTCTGTCTGTCTGTATGTGACAAAAAATTTGTGGGCTCTCTATCTCATGAAGAAATGAACGGAATTTAATAAAACTTTAGATTCAGTTTTTCCCTGATACAAGTTGTTGCTGATTAGTTTTTAGTGTAAATCCCCCAACAGGTGGCGCTGCTATGTTGTATTTTTAACGATTTCCGCAATAGCTCTATTTGGTGAACTAATGCACGGATTCTTATCAAACTTCAGATTCAGTTAGTCCTTGATATGAATTGGTGCCGATTACGTTTTGGTGTAAATCACCCAACAGGTGGCACTGCATTTTGAAGGATTTACACGATTTTAGCGATAGTCATATCTCAAGAACTAATGCACTTAATTTCATATCTTTAGAGTTCTCATGATGGGCATAGATTATCATTTAATTTTGGCACTGTGATAGCGAATTTTGAAGTATTAACGTGTATGAGATAGAAGAAAGTTTTGGATTGGCACATTCGACTAGTTGGCATGCTTAAAATGGGGTATTCGAACATCTGAGTAAATATTTTTCAAATCGTAAATGTTGAGTCCCAAAGGATTAACTCGAATTTTTTCCTCAAATGTGCTATTAAAAATCTGGATGCGCATGATACACGAAAAAAATACGGTAAATTTAGCGGAGAATAAAGAATCTAGTGTTACTCAACTTCCAGTAACTGTTAACGTGCTTTTCATAAAAAAAGAAATTTTATCACCTAGTTCTAACCCCATTCATATAGGCCAGACTTGAGTTCTCTAATTTCTCTCACGTGAGTTTTCTCTTTCGCCACCTGCCTTCAGATGTCACTTTCGGACTCACAAGTAAACTCATTCCGACTATCTTTCCTCGCTTTGTTTAAGTTGTTATTCAGATTTGTCTTAAAATGAGCACAAAAGACGAAAAAAAGAAAAACGTAGAAAGCATTGCAAGGTATCCAATTACTTGTGTCAGCTGTTAGATTACAAAAGACTCTTCAATAGATATTTGGAATTCGTTGAACTCGGCGGAACTGCAGATAGATTAATTCCACGTTCCAAATAGCTACCCGACTCCATTATTAATTTAGAAAATATAAATTAGGGGAGACTGGGGATGGAAGGGACAAGGGATGAAAGGGACACTCAAATTTTGAGGACGAAAATAAAATGCAGAAATTTTCAACTTTGGCTCAATCGATGGCGATACTTGTTCTGTCTTTTATAATCCTTAAAACTGACTTCAGAAATTGTAGCGTTGTAGGAGGTGAAAGCAAAACTTCTTTTTGATATAAAAAAGTAAATTTTGATCTTGCTTTTCTTTTTTTCTCTAAAAAATTAATATTGTGTTTAGCATTATAATATTTATGTTATTTAGCACTATAAAGTATGCACTTTATATGAATACCGGTATATTTTGTTAGCTAAAATACTGTCATGCATGAATACATTTTTTAGTTAGCTAGGTGGGTATGGGGTTGAAAGGGACAGTAACTGAGGGGTTGAAAGGGACATGTCCCTTTCACACTATTTAATATGAGTGAAAGGATTATATTTTAATCTAAATTAATGAAATATGACAAAAATGCGACGGGTACAATGTTTGGCGATTTATCACCTGTGCCCGACTAACATAAAAATACCGAGTTCTTGATTTCTCTATCAGAATCTTACGATTTGGCGAAGAGGCGAAGGATTGAGCAAGTAAATTAAATTATGAATAAAAGTAACATGAACAATGCCTGGCATACATTTAAGGGAGACCAAACTGGTCGCCACGGGCGGCTAGTTATTTAAAAAACCGTAATAACTCAGTCAATTAAGATACAATTTTCAAACAAATTGCATTTGAAAGTAGATATTTTTCTCTATTTGACGGTGTAAAAATTGAAAATGTGCGATATTTGGAAACTTAAAAAATTGCTGACATAGCACGCATTATAATTTCATTTTTTTTTTCAGTTTTTATGAGAAAATGGCAACAAAAAGTACAGTAATATATTATTTTCTTTCCTCCGTGATTATTTTCCCTTTACTTTCAACAGAAATGGAGTACTTCAGTTGCCACAATTACACAAAAATGTATTAAAAACTACAAAAAAAAAATAGTATCTCAAAATTAAATTGAGATACAGCTTTCAAACCAATTGCATTAAAATGTACATTTTTTTCCTTATACGACGGTGTAAAAATTTTAAATGTGCGATGTTTAGAAGTTTAAAATTTTGCAGTAAAGAAACTTGCAAAACCAAAAGTTTATTTCAAATTTCAAAGTGTTGCCATTCGCAAAATGACGTATGCGTTACGCACAGATACGTTTGTCCTTTATAATAGATAGATATTGAAATTTACATATATATATCACTACTACAAGGTACTTACTCTAGAATCTGGTATGCATATAATTTATAGTTCATTTACAGGGACACACTAAAGTATTTGGCTACAGTACTGACAATGAAGAATATTTGATGGAAGTGCCTTTTCAGTTGTGGTACGCGTTTTAAAATTTAACTATTTTTGGATGTTGCTTGGTACGTATAAATTCTATAGATCATATTCAGGACTTCACAAAAGATCTCAAGTATATTTCCGTTTATTGATGAAAATTGCTGAATAGAAAATTTCAACTGTGCTACTATGCTATAAATTTAAGTATACTAACTTTTAGCACACTATGTAGTATACATACAAATATACAGATCATATACAGGGCTGCACAAAAAGTTCGTATAGTTTTCCGACTATTGATAGTAATTGCAGAAATTAGGTTTTCAGTTTTCTAAATTGTTTAATTAGACATCTTTCACTTTAAAAAAATTCAAAGTTTTATTACAGTATTCTGAATCCGTTGGAAAGTGCTACATAATCTATACTGGACGCATGATTTTTCGTTCTTGTTTAATTATTATCCGGATAACTGTCAAAAAATGAAAAATCTGAGTTGCAGGTGAATTCGGAAAATCATCATCCAAATTTTCACACCTCTAAGCATAGTAGATTTTTCTAGACATCGCCAACAGACAGACACGCACATACACAGACAAAAACTTTATGTTATTAACATAGATGTTACGCTAAAAGGTGAATAAAGAAATAAATAATCATGTGGTTATGACTATTGCAAGAATTGCTTTTTAAAAGCGACTTGATATTTTGCACAATAGTTTTCTATTTCTCTTGAATCAGACAAGAACATGTATGCTCTTCCCGAAGTTAGAAACACAGTTTTGCAGAGATATCTTTAACCCTTTATCTACTGACGGTACTTGTTATAAGTACCGTTAAAATAAATTGCTATAAAATTCATTTAATACATTGATTAATAGTAATACAGTTTAAAATGAGTTATAGATGCATTATTTTATCTTGTTCCAAAAATATTTTTAAAAGGATGATTTCTTTTGCCTTTGCATCTTTTCAGCTTTCTTTCTTGACGTTCGGGGGGGGGGGGGAGATTTCAATTCGGAAATATTTCTATATTTCTATTGTAAGAACCTTATATTTGTACTGCTCCTAATTTTACAAAATGCTAAGAAAAATATTTAAAATAAAAAAATTGAGTAGGATTATAAATATTGTACAAAATCCCTATAAATTCAAATTTAATTAATCCTCCTGAATCCTTCTAGAGTCCTTCTAAAATTTATTAAATGATTATGTAAATCTTCTAACTTAGTTTCAAAAATTCACGACAAATGCTTTAGAAGATAAAATTTTCATAAATTCATAATTCAGTTCATAAAGGGTTAAATCTTTTACAGAGGAAAATATCTAAAAGCATTTGTTTCTACCTTTGAGAAATACATGTATGCTCTTCCCTCGTGAGGGGTGAAGCAATCTGTAAAAGCTCTCAAAACTAACCTCTTACTGAATTTTGGACTTTTTAAGTTTTATAATTGATTTTGCATCTTTTTTCCCTTTTTACATTACATTGTATAAAGCAGCTTTTTGCAAGTTTGCTTACTTTGAATTTTTAAAAAAGAGTACAGTCACACAGAGCTTAATTTCTAACTAAAAAGAGTACTGGAGCTCTAATTTTCTGCAGTACTAAAAACCTTAGTGTAACCCCCTCCACCCCCATCGAAATTTTAAAGCAATTTGTTCTCCAGAAATATATATATACATACACGCACTCTTATGTATATTTTTTCTTTGACTATATCTTTATTCATTTAAACATACACTAGAAGATAGCCCGTCAGAATAACCTGTTTGCATTTTCAAAAGAATGATATAGCATTGCATTATAAAAAGAATTATGAAGTAATAAATTTTATCTTATCTTGCCAAAGTAACTTAAACTGAAGTTATCTCAGAATATACAGGGTGATTCATAAAAGATGGGCAGAACTTTAAGGGGTTATAGTACACTTAAAGACAAATAATATTAAATAGGAGACTAAGGGTCCCAGACGTATTCCCAAGGAGATAGGGGGCATTAAAGTTTAGGGTCCGAAATTTCAAATGATTATAAAACATGGAAAAATTGGTCGATTTGTTTGCGGCTTTTGCAAAAAATTTTCTTTATGCCAGTATTTTCTTGAAATAAAATTTTAAAGTTCAATTTCAAAAAATGCCGATAGGGGGCGCTTTAGACTTTGGAGTAACAAACAACTATTTTTTAACGTTATTTTTTTTATTTCTTTAAATGATTTTGAAAGCTTAGACTTAAACTTAAATTTTGATCTAAAAATCTGAGTCCTAACGAGTAGTTAAGTAGCATAAACTGAAATTTGAAATTTGAAACCCTTCTCCCCCCAGAACAAAAATCAGTTATTCCCGATCTTTGTGTCGTAGATTAGGCTCTAACTACTGCCGCGTTTTGCTAAAATTATTCTTTATGCCAGTATTTTCTTAAAAATAAATTTTAAAGAAAATTTTCAAAAAATTCCGATAGAGGGCGCTTTAGACTTTGGAGTAACGAACAACTATTTTATACCGTTATTTTTTGTGTCTCATTAAATGCTTTCTAAAGCTTAGACTTAAACTTAAATTTTCAGCTCAAAATCTGAATCGCTGAGCGTGGTTCAGTAGCGAGGGGAGGGGGTTCAAATTTCAACTTCTGAACATAGTTCAGTTTGCACTACTTAACCATGCCCAACGATTCTGTGCTGTGATACGAGGCAAAAATACAACTTTCGTCAAGGACTGCATAGTCGGAATTCACTCATAAAGGCACTGGCACAGTTGGAAACGTCGCTCATGCAAACGTTAAAGCTCCATTCCTGACGCTAGTCACCGGGTGAAGAAGGAAACAGAAAGTATACAAATGTCAAATGGGGAAGAAGAAGAACACGTATGCAAAATTTCAACACGATTCAGGCATAAAAACCACTGAACGGTGAGTCAAGTGTAAGTCGCTGTAGTAATGAATCGGAAGATGGTGCCCTTCACGAATAAGGAAAAGGCTGAGATGCATTTAATTTACGGAGCGGCAGATGGAAATGGTGCAGAGGCACAACGAATGTACGGAGAGCGATTTTCCAACAAGCGGTTGCCTAACCGCAAAACTTTTGAGCGCTTGCACAGACAGTTGTGTGAGACGGGATCATTTCTCGCTTCCCGGTCGAATGCAGGTCGTGCAAAAAAGGACGAATCAGTAGTTGTTGCAGAAGCCATTCTGGATGTAGTAGCGGCGCAGCCAAGTACAAGTACACGAACAGTGGCTAGGCAGGTGGATACCTCACAGTCCATGACTTGGAGGGTACTGAAGGATGAACATTTGCTCCCGTTTCATGCGCAACGAGTCCAGAAACTGTCTCCAGGGGATTATCCAACTCGTATTGAATTCGCCCGCTGGTTTCTGCAGCAGAACGCGCTAAATCCACATTTTGGACGAACTGTGCTTTTCACCGATGAATGTACCTTCACACGTGAAGGTACATTTAACACACACAATGCACATGTATGGGCGGATGTCAATCCACATGCTACGTATCCACATGCTCATCAGAGACGCTTTTCCCTCAATGTTTGGGCAGGAATCCTCGGAGACCACCTAATCGGACCGTACCTTCTTCCTGAACGCCTCAACGGTAAAACATACCTCACATTTCTGCAACATGTGCTGCCAGACCTGTTAAACGTTGTTCCTCCACGCATCCGGCGGGTCATGTGGTTCCAGCACGATGGAGCGCCAGCCCATTACGTACGAGACGTCCGCAACTATCTGGACATCACATTTCCGAACAGATGGATTGGTCGAGGTAGTCCTGTTGCTTGGCCTGCTCGCTCGCCAGATCTTTCACCCCTCGATTTCTTTTTTTGGGGACGATTGAAGGCTCTTATGTATGAGACACCCATTGAATCCCCCGAGGAACTGGTCGCCAGACTTTCCGCCGCTGTAGGGGAAGTGCTCGAAAAGCCTGATGTTTTCGCGAATGTTCGCCGTTCCATTCTTCGCCGTTGTTCTGCGTGCATAACCTCTGGTGGTCACAATTTTGAACATTTATTGTAATTACATGTTAATAAATATGCTTTGGTAACATAATCCTAATTTGTGTCTTTTTACCTCGTATCACAGCACACAATGTGTGGACATGGTAAACTGAACTGTGCTCAGGAGTAGAAATTTCAAACCCCTCTCCCCAGAAACTTAACCACGTCTAACGATTCAGATTTTGGGCTGAAAATTTAAGTCTAAGCTTTAGAAAGCATTTAATGAGACACAAAAAATAACGGTATAAAATAGTTGTCCGTTACTCCAAAGTCTAAAGCGCCCTCTATCGGAATTTTTTGAAAATTTTCTTTAAAATTTATTTTCAAGAAAATACTGACATAAAGAATAATTTTAGCAAAACGCGGCAGTAGTTAGAGCCTAATCTACGACACAAAGATCGGGAATAACTGTTTTTTGTTCTGGGGGGAGAAGGGTTTCAAATTTCAAATTTCAATTTACGCTACTTAACTACTCGTTAGGACTCAGATTTTTAGATCAAAATTTAAGTTTAAGTCTAAGCTTTCGAAATCATTTAAAGAAATACAAAAAATAACGTTAAAAAATAGTTGTTTGTTACTCCAAAGTCTAAAGCGCCCCCTATCGGCATTTTTTGAAATTGAACTTTAAAATTTTTTTTCAAGAAAATACTGGCATAAAGAAAATTTTTTGCAAAAACCGCAAACGAATCGACCAATTTTTCCATGTTTTATAATCATTTGAAATTTCGGACCCTAAACTTTAATGCCCCCTATCTCCTTGGGAATACGTCTGGGACCCTTAGTCTCCTATTTAATATTATTTGTCTTTAAGTGTACTATAACCCCTTAAAGTTCTGCCCATCTTTTATGAATCACCCTGTATACATAATTGAATGTAAGTCATCTCTCAAATGTTAATTTATTTTGAATAATCTTTCTAAAAATGTAACTTTTATGAAGTTTTATTCGAAAAAAAATTTTTGAATAAAAATGGCCGAATGGAATACGATAAAGCGAAGTGGGATCCGGATGAGTTCACTTCGGAAGCGTTATACATTTAGCGCTATTATATATATAATTGCTTGACAATTGCTAAGGAACAGAGGCATTTTTTAAAAATAAATAATCACAGGCAATGATTGGAGAAATGAAACTAAGTTTATATGTAACAGAGGTAGAGTGTTATATTTATCATGCAAAATGGTACAAATCGCCCCACACAGAAAAGTGGGATTGAAAAAAAAAAGAATAACTGTCTCCTTTGAAAATTTTCGTAGTCGCAATAAAAGGTCTTTCCAGACGGAAGGAGGAGAGATATCAGTCTCTCAGTAAGGAATATGCCATCCTCGTACACAAGTGAACATTTTGCATCTGTTATTCATGCTGTCTACTAAACTATTGAAGAGTCCTTGGAGGATATTTCCCTACTCCTCTCTCAAGGCGTTTTTCAGTTCTTGCATGTTTCTGGGAGGGCGATTTTTTTCAGAGACACGTCTGCCAAAAGCTCCCATCCATGCTCTACAAGATTTAAGTCTGAAGAATAAGCTGGCCATTCCATACGTTCAATATTTTCCCTTTCTAGTATATCCGATACTTCAGCGGTCCTGTGTGGACGCGAATCGTCGTCCATAAACAGAAAGTCTGGACCTGCCGCCCCCCTAAAAAGACGAACATCATCCATAATAATCTCTTCGCAATACCTCTGTGATGTAACGGTGCCTCGCTCATAGATGTGAAACGTGTTCTGCCATTGTGCATAGTGCTAGCCCACACTATCACGCCTTGGCCATATCGATCTCTTTCATAAACATTCTGTAGTGCGTGACGTGTTCCCCTCTCTCTTCAAACTCACTAGTGACCAGAATAACTTGTCAAAGTGAGGCGGAATTCATTGGAGAACTTTACTCTGGATTACTGTTGCTGACCCCAACCAATATGTTCCTTACACCAACATAATCTTTCTCGACGATGGCGTAGTTTAAGTGGGATACATTGAACAGGCTTCCGTGCATACAAAACAACCTTATTTAATCACCGATAAATGGTTATACAGATACACGTGTATCGATAGCGGTTGCAAAGTCTGCAGCTATCTGACTAGTAGTGAGGTTTCTGTTGCTTTTTCCCTCTAGGGATACATATCAATCCACTTGAGGTGTGGTGTTTCTTCCACGACCATCGGCATGCTTTCGCATAGCATTTCCACCTTCAGTGGCCTTTCTCAATCGCGATATGACACTTTTTGACACTCCCATTACTGTGGCCACAGTATTGACACTTTGACCTGCTTCGAGCAGTCCAACTGCACGTCCACGATTGTAAGCACTCAAATGATGTTTGGCAGGCATTTTTCACTTAATTATTCACGCACCATACGAAATTTAACAGAGATAAGTTCAACATTCTACGGCACTATTTTCTTCAAACACCTAACTACAAGAATTTTTGAACGAATAATCTTTCGTGCACTGCCTTGTATGCAGATAACAGGTCATGCCTTACTACGCCGTCTACATTTAATTTTATTATGGTTGGCTGGCTGTTAGGAACGCTACGTTTCAAAAACCAGTTGTTCCTTAGCAATTGTCAAGCAGTGCAATAAAATCTAATAAGTGAACAGAGAAAAAAGATTAAAATCAGGGAGTAGGGAATTTTCAGAAAATGCTATTCGCCAAGAATTTCGTTGTATCAACTAGCAAAACAGAACGCACAGGGCTTCGGTGAGCAATATTTATAAACCCATGTGGGTTCCGGCTGTTATTTTAATATTCACTAAAAATAAATAAGTACTGGAGTTGCATGCATTGCTGTAAGCTTCAGTGCAAATTAAGTACAGCGTGGAGTTTATAAGTTGATCAGTAAGAATATTTTACAAACACGAACAAAAAGCATCGAATAAACATAAAACAACTAGGATTAAAAATGACAGATACGGTTACGGTTAATTCTGGAATTCCTCTTCGCCGTTTCGGGGATTCAGTATTTTGGAAGGACTGTTCCACAGAAATCTGAAGCGCAGTATTTATGAGCTCCGGTGAATTCTGATCAATATTTAAATAATCACTGAAGCAAAGAAATATCGCAGATGAGCTCTGGTTATCTCCAGCGCAAATTAGGCACTGCAGTCACCATAACTAAATTATGAAAAAAATATTTGCATGCTTAAACAACATAATAACAAAAAAAAAAGGATATTTTTTTAACTACCGTGTTTTTCTGTGTATAAACTGACCTCAAAATTCGAGAGAAATAATACATCTTTATGTTTGAGTATCAGTAGTTTCGAAAAGTTTTCTTAGAATTTTTTAATCTCAGAATTCGTTATTAATTTCTACGTTTAGGGTAATATACCGGGTGTCCCAAAAATGACTGATGGATTTTAAAATTCAATAACTTGCAAACAGTGACATATATTAAAAAAATTCTTGCAGGAGTGTTATGTAAGATGTCAGGAGTTTTTATGCTGCAATTCTCAGTTTTAGTTACAAATAGCATCAATAGATGGCGTTGCAAGAAATAACCGTTAAATCCAGGCTCGATTTTTCGGCCTTTCTCTTCTTCCATGCGAAAAAAGGAGATTAAATTGTTTTGAATGGATCCCGAAGTACCAAAAATCCGGTCTGGGCTGAGCACCTATTGCTCTCAGCGCCATCTATTGCTAGACAATTGTTCCTTAATTTACGAAAATATAATATAACAACGAATGAAAATATACAATAATCTTCTCCGAGTTACTCGTAATTCCAAAAAGCGTTTCTGAGTAGTTTTTATCGTGTATTAATCAGTATTTTCCAACAGGTACATCGTTTTAAACACTTTCCAACATAATTCAAAAGGATTTATGAATTCGGTTTGTCTGTCTGACTCTCTGTCTGTTTGTCCGTGCTCTAACTCGCGTAAATATAGTCAGACTGCCAGAAAATTGATATATGTTATTGGTGTATACTATGATATGTTCGGTATTGAAAATGAAGTGTGTAGTATGTACGTCTAATTTACAGAGACATTCAAAAGAATTCTGTTACATTACAGATTACAGCCCATGGGGAAATATCGTTTGTGGTGTATTTTAATGATATTACATTATTTTAAATACATTTAAATTTTTATATAACACTGAGTTGTACTACAAAGTGCTTACTGTAGAATCTGGTGTACATGTAATTTATCGTTCATTTACAGGGGTATGCAAAAGTATTTGGCTACACTACTGTTATATGAAGAATAATTGCCGTAATGCGTTTTCGATTGTGATAAACGTTTCAAAAATTAACTATCATTTCATATTACTGGGTGTGTATCTATCTATATTATAAAGGTCAAACATATCTGTGCGTAACGCATACGTCATTTTGCGAATGGCAACACTTTGAAATTTGAAATGAAATTTTGGTTTTGCAATGTTCTTTACTGCAAAATTTTAAACTTCTAAACATCGCACATTTTAAATTTTTACACCGTCATATAAGGAAAAAAATGCACTTTTTAATGCAATTTGTTTGAAAGCTGTATCTCAATTTAATTTGGAGATATTAATTTTTTGTAGTTTTTAATACATTTTTTGTAATTGTGGCAACTGAAGTACTCCATTTCTGTTGAAAGTAGAGGGGAAATAATTACGGTGGAAAGAAAATAATATATTACTGTACTTTTTGTTGCCATTTTCTCATAAAAATTGAAAAAAAAAAATGAAATAAAAATTGAAATTATAATGCGTGCTATGTCAGCGATTTTTTAAGTTTCCAAATATCGCACATTTTCAATTTTTACGCCATCAAATAGAGAAAAAAATCTACTTTTCAAATGCAATTCGCTTGAAAATTGTATCTTAATTGACTGAGCTATTACGGTTTTTAAAATAACTAACCTCCCGTGGCGACCAGTTTGGTCTCCCTTAAATGTATGCTAAGCATTGTATCATGTTACTTTTTTCATCATTTAATTTACTTGCTCAGTCCTTCGCCAAATCGGAAGATTCTGATAGAGAAGTCAAGAACTCGGTATTTTTATGTTAGTCGGGCACAGGTGATAAATCGCCAAACATTGTACCCGTCACATTTTTTCATATTTCATTAATTTAGATTAAAATATAATCCTTTCACTCATTTTAAAATGGATAACTTTAATTTAAAACTGAAACATTTCAAATTCATGAATTTCACTTTAAAAAAATTCTTTAAAAAAAAAAGCAAAAAGCAAAGAATAAATACCATAAACCATTTAATTTCAACATCAAAGTATTGTTTTAATTTACTTTTCGAAAAATAAAAAATGCTGCTGGCGAGTTAAAAAATGCCATTGGCGAGAATTGCGCCCAGCTAACATAAAAATACGAACTTTTTGCGCTCATAGCAACTTTTATGTAGTTTTATTCGAAAAAAATATTTTGATGAAATAGGTTGCCAGAAAATATGTTGCCAAATTTCTTTTCTCGCCATGGACCTTTTCTCTATTTCGCGAAGTACCTATACTGGAAAAATACCTTTATTTATTTATTTGTTTATTGTATTTTAAATGAGATGAATAAAAGACGGCACAGATGTCATATACGCACCACGTTGGCGCGATTTTTTTCTGACGTCAATGTCATATACGCACCGGGGTACTTAACTGGCGCCAAAGTGTCGTTATTTTGCTTGATATCGTTACCCGGATGTTGTTGTTTATTTATAAATAAATTGTTTATTTACTTTTTTTTAATTACATAAATTGTTTTGATCTATAGTTATTAATTAAACTTTTTCTATGTATTGTTATTCCCTTTTTAAAAATATTACACAATAACCAATGAGATGCGTTTCATTCAGGTGTTGCGATTAAACAATTAACAAATGATCGCGATTTCTGCGCCACATACGATAGCATAATTATCTATCACGTGTAGCTCGATTACGAAAGACTAATCCGTTTGCCCTTAAAACAATGTAAAAAGTTCGGCATTTGTTTCCGTCTAATGTTCTATAACAAAATTAAAACTTCCTCTATAGAAAAATAAATAAAATAATGTAAATAAGAAACAAATTTAAGAGACATGTGATTGAACTACGCGCTTAAAGCACTGAAATGATCGGAAAGACTGCCGCAAGTTTCAAAATCTTGGGCTAATAACTCCTGGCATGCGGTGACATGTGAAAGTATCGCTTTTAATAAATTTTAAAACTTTATTTGATTGCATAATTGATATATTTCAGATAAAAATTCTTTTTGATGTTAGTGGGCAATCCAAAATATACATAATTACAAAAAAAAAAATGGTTTTCACCTATACTCTGTAACCCGAGGAGCTCGGGTTCGATCCCCTAGTATATATAAAAGCCGTTCTCTGTGTGTATGTCCTTTATACAAATCTTCAATTTTTGACCGATTTGCACGAAACTTCATGTACATACGTTTTAAAACGTGGAAAAGATCACTGTCTACTTTAAAAAAAATTATCAGACCACTATTTATCCCTTTTTTCTACCACTTCCATAATTTAACATTATAGAAATATCTCTTTTTAAATCTTTTTTATTTCAAACGTTTCTTTCCTGTTGCCACACCCTAAAAAATGACACAATAATGTGAAAAAAATAAAGATAACGCGTGTATTTTGTTTCTGTTGCCAATAAAAATTCAGATTTTCTTGCTATATTTTTGCGTGTTTGATATTGACGTCATTCTAAAGAGAAAGTTCACATTTTTTTGTATATAAAATAAAAACTTTAACTAGGACTTCAGAGGGATTAGTCTGAGCGATATTACTGAGAACATAGATTTAATAATAACATGTGGAAGCAAAGAAAATGAGATGTTATCTTTAATTGTCCATATGCAGCGAAAAATTGAAATGATGAAAATAAACGAATTGTATAATTACAGAATCTTATATATAAATTCGTATACACTGTTTAAAAAAATGGTAAATCAAACCATTCAAGACAGCCATGCATGGATATAAAATTGAAAGTACGCAATATATTAAAAGTAAAATAGAAAATGAAACACTAATTTACTTATATCAGAATTTTAACTATATAAAATGATGTCAAGAGCATAATCAGACGCTCCGCACCAATTTGAGTAACTTTAAATGACAAATATATGATGTTTAAAAAGAATGGACTATACTTTATATGGTGTGTGCTCCCCCGGAATAGTTAATATTGTACAATATCTGTGATACAATATTGTACAATTTCCACGGATGCAATGAGGTTGTCGATAACATTTAAGGAATTCTCTTCTCAAAATCTAATATAGTGTCAAAGTACCGAATACATCAAAAGTGGCATGCAATGCTTCGTTAGAGTGTGTTTTAGATATGCTCGATCGGATTTAAATGATGAGTGTATGCTGGCCACTAAATACGCTGTATTGTTTTGTTTTCAAACATATTCTGCACAAGTTGAGCTGTATTTAGCATGTATTAAATAAAAGAAATCGGCAATGATTACAACATAAAGTATGACACAAGATCTGAATATATCGTCTGCATAACTTTTGAGCTGTCAAAGTGTCATTTGAAGTAATTTACAAATCCATACATATTTATTCAGCAAATCATGCAAGCTAACACACGCCAATATGAACCCAATTACAAAATTTCACCAGAATAAGTTAATATATAAAAAATCTACTAATGATAATTGAGAATATGACCTTATGATAAAATGTCTAGAAAAATGAATCGGATAAAAAATTCATATCACATTTAAAACGGCACTTCCCTCTGTTAGTGGCCTTGGCGAGAGAGAGAAAAGCCTAGAGAGGGAACACTTTAACAAGTACTTTCGGGCAACCTACTCACTGTTTCATACAGGTCTTTATTCAATATTTACACAATTTATTTAATGCTAGGTGGGTATCTATCAGTTTTGTTGCATTTAAATCGCATGTTTTGCGGAGGAAATGCAGCATTATGAAATATTTAAAGTTGCTGTACCTAATAATTCCAAATTAATGGTAATTGAGATCGCTTTCCGTTAATTTCATCTTTTTAAATTTAAAATTTTTTAGAAACCATTCATAGCGACAATTTTATATTTTAAAAGTATCCCAAAGCAAAATTTCAAGATTTTGGGCTCAGCAGTAACAGAGAAATAGAAAATTTTTGAAAGTTTTTTGTTTCTGCACTGTTTTATATAGCGACATTTTTAGAAATTGTTCTATTGCGAGAATTTACGTCGTGATAAATACAGCCATGTCAATTTTCATGTTTATATTCCTAACAGTTCCATGTTCTTCGTTACTTAGATCATCTTTAGATCTTTTTTCGCTTTATTTAGTCTTTCTATTTTTTAGAATTTGTTCTACAACGAGCATTTACATCTTATTTATTACTACCATGCCAAAGTTCTAGTTTCTAACCCCAACAGTATGCCAAGAATTTCAGTATTCCAAATAAATCATAGTTTAGAACCTTTCTAGAAATTTATACGTTTATCCGTCAAATTGAACCTTTTAGAGAGCGTTCATTAAGAGTATTCACATCTTAAAAGTAACTACCGCACCAAATTTAAAGTTTCTAACCCAATCAATACCGCAGAAATCACAATTTTAGAACTTTTTTGCTCCTGCAGCGATGTAGGTTCTTGCACTGACATAAAATAGTCTTTTTTTCAGAGCAGAGATGGCCACCAACATTTTTTTAAGTTGGCTATGCAGTTTCAGAGATAACACCTCACAAACGTACAAGCATTAATAATATTATATACTTTATAATATTATAACGCTTTATAATATTAGCATTAGATGTACAGATACAAAAGCCATTTATTTGTTACAAACTAAAGTGCCGGCGTTGCCCAGAATTTTGAAGGATGTTTGTTCTGAAAAATCAATTTCAAAATTTAACATACAACACAAAACAAACATTAAAAAAAGCAGTCGAAATGTTGTTGAATGAATCATATGAAAACGCTATATAAAAATGTATAAATGTATATAACAGACGCAAAGGAATACAGCTATAAATGAACTTATTTCAATTTATAATTGGAGCAATAATGTTAAAATACGCCAATATTTCCCTAATCGGGTTTTTATCATGCTTCAATGCATTTTTCACACTCATATGACGCTATACTATATCGACCATGCCCTTTATATTTCCAATATGACGTAATATTTTCCTCGTTCACGTGGAAACCTTGAAATAGAAAAGTTCTGAAGTTATATTCACTTTCATTTAAATTCGTCAAACCATTTATTTCATTTTCATATTTCACTTGAATATCTTGCAATAGAAAAGTTATCACGTAATAGTCACCTTTTTCTTTAAATTCGGCAAACTATTTATTTCATTTTCATTTTTCACGTGGAAATCTTGCAGTAGAAAATTAATTGTTGTAGTAATAATTTTATTGTGTTTTTCAATTGTTGGCAACTGCTATAACAAAAAATGTTTAAATTTGATAAGAAATTGCTGTTAAATTGGTGGTTTTTTATTAATTAAAAATTAACTATAAGTTATTTCGATTCCGGATTACTTTAGTTGTATCGGCCATGTTTTAATACACATGTACGTATCTCTTCACAATTTTGGCTTTCAAATTGTGGATTTTTTATAGAATTACAAACAGACAGATAGACAAGTTTTCATTTTTATATATCTCTCTATTCTATAAAAAGTAACTAACGCTGTCACCGCTGCCGCCGCCGGTTTTGAATTTTTTGTGACCGGAGGTCTTTCTTCGTTAATATTAAGAAAACTATTGCATACAAATATATGAAAATCGGTGGTATTATAGCGAAATGTTTGATCAACACACTAATGCATACAGTTTTCAAATCGAAGAATTATTTTAAGAGATATTTAATGCTAAAGTTGGACAAAATCGTTCCAATAAAAAAAAATTATAAGAGCAAAAGCTATACATGGGAATTTAATCATTTTTAGATCATTTTATTCAATAGAAGATCCCGGTCTTCAGATTTCATTATTTTTTTTAATTTGACTCATTTTTTGAGGTTTTATTTCTATTATAAATTCAAATATTCAGCATTTTGAGAGATATTTTTTACATATTTTAGAAAATGGTATTAATTTAAACTGTTGCCAACTGTGTAAACAGCGCAAACAATAATGTTTGCTTCAAATAAAAAAAATTATTTACACGTTACTATTATAAACAGAAAAAACCTTCAAATTGGAATTAAATAATTAGGTATAAAAAGCAGGCACTTATTGGAAATTACGCCATAAAAACTATATTTACATGTGAATTTTAAAAGAGAGGGGATATTGTAAAATAAATTCATTAACATGCGTTAGAAATCTGAAATAGAACAAATTACGTCACAATACACTTATTATGCAAAATGAACAAAAAATAGTATTTCAAAACAGTTTAAATTTAAAAATTGCGCGAGACAAAATATTAGAGGTTAAATATTAGATTTTCTCAAAATTTTATTATTTGTCGTTCGATGTGAGGTGTTCAGCTATAAGTATGCAAATTTTCGTTTCCAACATAATTAGGGGCTGAGTTAGAAAAATTGCTTTAAATACACAAGTTAGAGCCCAGAAGGTTAAATAATAGACTTTTTCAAAATTTTATTATTTGTCGTTTGATGTGAGGTGTTCAGCTATAAGTATGCAAAATTTCATGTCTCCAATTTAATTAGGGGCTGAGTTAGAATAATTGCTTAAAATACAGAAGTTAGAGCCTAGAGGGTTAAATATTAGATCTTTTTCAAAATTTTATTATTTGTCGTTTGATGTGAGGTGTTCAGCTATAAGTATGCAAAATGTCATGTCTCCAACTTAATTAGGGGCTGAGTTAGAAAAATTGCTTAAAATACACAAGTTAGAGCCCAGAGGGTTAAATAATACACTTTTTCAAAATTTTATTATTTGTCGTTTGATGTGAGGTGTTCAGCTATAAGTATGCAAAATGGCAAAATGGCATGTCTCCAACTTAATTAGCGGCTGAGTTAGAAAAATTGCTTAAAATACACAAGTTAGAGCCTAGAGGGTTAAATATTAGACCTTTTTCAAAAGTTTATTATTTGTCGTTTGATGTGAGGTGTTCAGCTATAAGTATGCAAAATTTCATGTCTCCAACTTAATTAGGGGCTGAGTTAGAAAAATTGCTTAAAATACAGAAGTTAGAGACTGGAGGGTTAAATATGACTTTTTCAAAATTTTATGATTTATCGTGTTATCGCAAGTGTTCAGCTATAAGTATGCAAACTTTCAAGTCTCCAACTTAGTTAGGGGATGAGTTAGAAAAATTGCTTAAAATACATATGTTAGAGCCCAGAGGGTTAAATATCAGACATTTTTCAAAATTTTATTATTTGTCGTTTGATGTGAGGATTTCAGCTATAAGTATGCGAAATTTCATGTCTCCAACTTAATTAGGGGCTGAGTTAGAAAATTTGTTTAAAATACATAAGTTAGAGCCCAGAGGGTTAAATAATAGACTTTTTCAAAATTTTATAATTTGTCGTTTGATGTGAGGTGTTCAGCTATAAGTGTGCAAAATGGCAAAATGTCATGTCTCCAACTTAATTAGGGACTGAGTTAGAAAAATTGCTTAAAATACAGAAGTTAGAGACCGGAGGGTTAAATATGACTTTTTCAAAATTTTATGATTTATCGTATTATCGCAAGTGTTCAGCTATAAGTATGCAAACTTTCATGTCTCCAACTTAATTAGGGGCTGAGTTAGAAAAATTGCTTTAAATACACAAGTTAGAGCCCAAAGGGTTAAATATTAGACCTTTTTCAAAATTTTATTATTTGTCGTTTGATGTGAGATGTTCAGCTATAAGTATGCAAAATTTCATGTCTCCAACTTAATTAAATTAGGGTCTGAGTTAGAAAAATTGCTTAAAATACACAAGTTAGAGCCCAGAGGGTTAAATATTAGACTTTTTCAAAATTTTATTATTTGCCGTTTGATGTGTGGTCTTCAGCTATAAGTATGCAAATTTTCAAGTCTCCGACATATATAGTTTCTGAGAACGGGCTCTGTGACAGACGGACAAACAGACTGACAAAGGAGTGAGACAGGTAGGGTTTCGTTAAATGAACGAAACTCTAAAAACATGCTGCGGATGACTGTAACAACATCCTAAAATTACATTATCATCAGCGATCTACCAATCCCGAATTTAGTTTATATTCGTTTCGTATATTCTTATTCTTCTGTGCGGCCCTTTAAAATAACTATCAATATTATATACAGTAAAACCTCTGAATAGCGGACACCCCGAGAATGCAGAATTTGTCCTCTATTTAGAGGTGACCGCTACTGAGAGTAAAAAATGTACAGTCATTTAAGGGTCGGTAATCGAAAAAATGCCCGCTAAATAGAGGTGTCCACTAATCGGGTGTCTCCGTTATGGAGGTTTTACTGCATAATAATATCATCCTTTACAAGAAAATTGCATGCTGTATGATAGACAGACAGACATCCAGAGAAAGATAACCTCCCGGATCAATAAACACTCATGTCTTTTGTTTTAATCATCCACAACTGTATGTCATACAACATGCCAGATTTCATACAACAGGCTAAAAACGGTCACCGTGGTACGTAATACTGTATTATTATTTGTTTGCCCACCAAAACTGGTTGCCACGGGTTGTTGCAAGGTTTGTGATCACGTGGTTGAAACTGATCTATTCAATATTACTGCGTGCGTATTTTTTTTTTTTTTTTTTTTGCTCCATGTGTTCAAACCAGTTGTCTACGAAAACATCAACCGGTGAAAGCGAGGGTGAAAGTGACGCACACCAAATTTCTGTGACGTATGCAGATAAACTGTGCTTTTTTAGAAGTTTTTTCTATATAATTTTTAAACGGTTTGGAACTTATTTTTCATAGTAGGTGCATTCAGTAGGCGAGCCTCATAGGTACCTTCTGGTGCAATCAGAAACGAAATCCGACAAATATTTTTTGAGTTATGCTTGACGAAAGGTTTTTATTAGGCCTTTTTTTTAGTAGGACATGGCGTTAATATCCATCCTAGTAGTAAAGTGTCCGGACAGTAATATTTCGCTGAGTATTAGCCTTCGCTTCGCTCAGACAATTATAAGAGCGGGAAAATAACGTAGCACCTCAATTTAGTGATGGGCGATTCTGGAAAATTCATGAATCGATTAAAATCGACATCGTATAAAACTGAATCGATCACAATAAGAATCGATTCCCAAATTCTAGAATCGATATTTCGATAGTCACAGATTCGCACAGATAAGCTCAAAAATACTAATTTCAAAACTTAGCGAATCAGCAGAGCCGTAGCGACCACCTCCCATACCTCACATTTAGAGGGTAGACAAAGTCAGGGGCCCAGTCGTAAGCCCAGACCTTTGAGTCAAATAATAAAGTTTTTAACTTTTAAATTATTTGTTTTAAGATGTAATTTTACTAATATTGTAATTTAGATTTTATTTAAATTTATTTTTTAAGAAAGATCTCGGTTAAATACAAGTTGGAAATTGCGCGTCAAACGTGGCAAATGTGGTGCGCTCGTACTATAACAGTGCACTTCATAAGTGCATATCAATTTCATTCTGTTCGAAAGTCTGTAACATCCTTAAAATGCACTTGAAATAATTTTTTCCATTGGCCGTAATGTAACGGAAAACTTTTGACTGTCCCTGTAATTAAATCATTGTGATTTTCTTCCAGCCTGAATTAAAATTTAAATTTTCAGGGACATAATTCACGTTACCATAAGAACCGATTTAGTATTCTTACAATTTGAGTTTAATAATGTAACTAGCAAAGTTTATTAAAGTTCTTTAATTAAAAAAAAAAAAAAAAAAAAAAAAAAAAAAAAAAAAAAAAAAAAAAATCGTCGAGACAAGACGTGAAAATTTAGTTTTCTCCGAAGAAATAAAAATAAATTAATTTTACTGTCTTAGAAGGATAGTAAACGTACATGTATATTGCTTGGAAATCTTTAACATTATAGCTAGTAACTAGCAGGTTCCCCCTAATATGAAATCTCGAAGCGAACGAACCGCGAACCGGGTTCCCGCTGCCTACAGCACCGTATAGGTGTACCCCCCCCCCCCCACTTTGCCCACCGGGTCGGAAAAACGCGCTCACCTCCCCCCCCCCCCCCAATTTTTGACATTCATCATTTAAAAATTTTTTATTATGTGTTATAAACTATCTTAAAATTTCAAACAAATCGCCCTGTTATATTTTCTAATTTTGTTCTGCCCCTCCCCTCTATCCCCCCCCCCCGAAATGTGACGCGCCATTCTTTTTTATAATTTTTTATCATGTGTTATAAACAATCTTAAAGTTTAAAACAGATCGCATTGTTAGATTTCCTAATTTTAACAAAATCACGTTATGTTAGTTCCAGATTCCACCACCAGGGTGCGCACTCTATTCCTAACAAAACTGTGAACGAAACTCCGTTAAACAACCTATCAGTAGATATATTACTCAAGAGTGTGGCAATCTTGATCAAAAATTTAAGCTATTTGCCGAAATTACTATTCGGAAATAGTGGTAACTAAACTTTTGACTTTTTTATATTTAATAAGTAGCATTTATCTCAGGACTCCATCAAAAAACACCACCTAAAACGGTAAGGAACGCTAAGGTTTAAAAAAAATTCCAGCGCCCCCCCCCCCCCCTCCTCTCGAAATTTTCGCACCATTCTTTTTTAAACTTTTTCTTATGTGTTATAAACTATCTTAAAGTTTCGAACAGATCGCCTTGTTAGATTTTCTACTTTAAATGAAATCGCGGTCTGTTAGTTCTATATTCCACCACCAGGGAGCGCAGTCTATTCAAAACAAAAGTGTATCTAATCTAAACTCCTTTATACAACCTATCCGAAGATACATTAGTCTAAGGGGTGGTAGTCTTAAGCAAGAATTCAAGATATTTGTGAAATTACTATTCGAAAATAGTGGTATGAACACTTATAAAATTTTTGATATTGAAAAGGTAGTAATTATCTCAGCCCGCCGTCAAAGAACCGCACGCTAAACGATAGAAAACGTTAATGCTGTTATAAAAAATCACGTGACTGCCTTTAAAAAAAGCATTTAATAGAAATAAACCAATTAGTGAAATAATAATTAATATCTCAGCTTGTAATTAAGATAATATTTTTTCGAATTTCTGAAAGGAGAATTTTTTTTTTTTTTTGCATCGCCCTGTCGAAGTTTCGAATTTTTACGCCCCTTACATTCTAAGATGTGGTCCCCTTTTAAAACAGTACAATATTCTCGGGAATCACTTTGTTTAAATTGTTAAATACATTATTTGAAAAAAAAAAGGTTTTAAAGCATTTTAGCACGTATTTTCATACCTACACGCTTGAAAAAAATTAATAACATACAGGGGATCCTTTAGTTTCGGAAAGCTCCGAAATTTCATAAAATTCAAAGTATCATAAATCAGTAAGTTTGGTTGTAAACGACTGGAATTTTTATAATACAACTTACACAAACACTTTGACAAACTTGTGAAATACCGCTTAACTAACGAGAACCTTGAATCACGTGGCTTTAAACCAAGAATGATAAGTTTAAAATCGAAAAGAGACGAAATTTGTTATTACCATTCATAAATAGTGCTCACCAAGAGCTGCAGATATAATATCAGTGTTTAGTTGGTAAACAAATGACTCGGGAAGAATGTCAAAAAAGGTCCCATTGAAATAGGGCCATAATTAAGAAAATTGGGATGGGGGGGGGGGATGTATTGGTGACGAACTGGAAAAGTACAGCTTAATAAACTAGTAACCCAAATAACTTGGCTCCTAAACTAAAAATATGACAATTTAACCTAGAAAGAAAAAGGCTCTTATGCGAAATTTGACAGCAGTTCTGCCTTTAAAACAGTAAATCCGAAAGAATAAATATATATTCCTTTGAAATTACTGTCAAAAATATCAATACAAAAGTTGGAGCACGATTGACCCTAACCAAAAAGAAGGAAGGCTAGAGACAGAAAATAAAAGATCACATTAAAAGCTTTCCAACGATATGTTATACGATATGGTTTGGAAGAAACAAAAAATACCCCCTCTCCCCACCCCGAGGGAGCAGGTAATCCCCAAACGGTCGGAGGGGCGACCTCAAAAGTATTTTTGGTCAAGGTTTCAAAATGTGGCTTTATAATAAAATAGAACAAGAATTGGACATTTTAAAAATTGCATGCAAGTTTTGAAAGGCCCTGTAAATTAAGATTAGCGAGGAAAAGGGGAGAGGGGGGATGAGAGATTAGAAGGGACGAACTTGAAAAATACAATATAATAAACTAGTAACCTGAATAACTAGGCTTCTAAACAAAAGTATAACGATTTAACCTAGTGTTGAATTCAGGGAGTAGCCCGGGAGGACATCCCTCCCAGGACATTGAAATGTCCCTCCCGTAAATTTTGAGATTTTATGCTTTTTAATGGACAAATGTGCACCCCCCCCCCATTACGGAACTCTGAAATACACCCCTCCGCCCCCAATCCCGACCGGAGTCGCATAGATCCCTCCCTGAGAAAAATACCTGCATTCAACACTGATTTAACCTAGAAAGTAAAAAAAAAAGGCTCTTATACAAAATTTTACAGCAATTCTGGCACTAAAACAGCAAAATTGGAAGAATTGATTCAACCCGAATCGTGGATCGACCGCGATGCGATTTGAATTGAAGTAAATCAAAACATAATGATTCGACATTGCATCTAAAGAATTGAAGTAAATCAAAAAAATAACGATTCTGAAGATCGCATCTGAAGATCGACATCGGCATCGAATCTGAACTGAATCGATTCACCCTTTTCTGATCCAAGGGCAGAATCGATGCGTTCATCTTTTCTTGCTTTCTTTTGTCTTTAGAAAAATAAAGTGTTGTTTTCGTGAAAATTTTCGACTTCCGGTTTCTAAGGATTTATAGTTTTAGAACTTCTTGTCTGGAATACGATTTGACTATTTTTATAATTTTTTTGTCTGTCAGTCTGTCTATTTGTTTGTCTCTGACAAAAAAAATTGTGAGCGGTCTATTTCAAGAACTAATGCATGGAATCTGTTGAAACTTTAGATTCAGTTAGACCTTCATATAAATTGGTGCTGATTACTTTTTGGTGAAAATCGCTCAACAGGTGGCACTGCTATGCTGCATTTTTCATGATTTCCGCAAGATTGCTATCTCAAGAACTAATGCACGAATATTCACCAAACTTCAGATTCAGTTTGACGTTGACATAAGTTGTTGAAGATTAGGTTTTGATGTAAATCTACCAGCAGGTGGCGCTGCTATGCTGCATTTTCCCCGATTTTCGCAATAGCTCTATCTCAAGAACTAATACACGGATTTTCATAAAACCACATTCAGTTAGACGTTGGCATAAATTGCTGCTTATTAGGTTTCGGTGTAAATCGCCCAACAGGGGGCGTTGCTATGCTGATTTTATCAGCAGAGTTGAATTCAGACATTTTTCTCCGGGAGGGACAGTTCAGAGGGGGAGGGGATTGGACTTTTGTACATTTTAATGTACAAAAAGCATAAAATCTCAAACTTTCTGGGGGCATTTGAATGTTGCGGGGGGGTGGGGAGGGGAGAGGAATGTTACCCTCCCGGGCCATCCCCTGAATTCAACTCGTTTTTCAGGATTTAAATAACTTTAAGGATAATATCTCAAGAACTAATGAACGAAATTTCATCAATTTTTAATGTACAAAAACGTATTGAATTCAGGGGGTGGCCCGGGGGGTGACGTTCTCCTCCCCCCGAAATACTCAAATGCCCCCCAGAAAGTTTGAGATTTTATGCTTTGTTGCGGGGGGAGGAATGTCACCCACCCGGGCCACCCCCTGAATTCAACACATTTTTCAGGATTTAAACAATTTTAGGCATAATATCTCAAGAACTAATGAACGAAATTTCATCAAACTTAATCTTCTGTTAGACAATGCCATAAGTTATCCATGATTAGGTTTTTGTGTAAATTATATAACAAATTGTGCTTCCATGCTGCTTTTATCAACAGTGTTGAATTCAGACATTTTTCTCCGGGGGGGGGGGGGGATGGACTTTCGTCCATTAAGCATAAAATCTCAAATCTCCCTAGGGGACATTTCAATGTTCCGGGGAGGGGGGGGGGTTACACCCGTACCAGCCCCTGAATTCAACACTGTTTTTCAGGGTTTACACAATGTTTGCGATAACATCTCAAGAAGTAATGAACGAAATTTCATCAAACTTAATATTCTGTTAGTCATTGACGTAAGTTGTTTCTGAGTCTTTCGTGCTAATCATGTAATAGACTGCGTTGCTATACCGCTTTTTTCATGATATTCATGATAGCCATATCTCAAAACTAATGCACGGAATTTAATCAAACTTCATATTCTGTTACACTGTCGTATAAATAGATCCTTATTAGGCTTGGGTGTATACTACCCAACAGGTGTCGCTTTTATGCCCTTTGAACTGGGATTTTCCGTTGCGGACATCTAAGAGGGTGTGGGCCGAAATTCAATGATTTGTTAGGGAAATGGGATTCTTATATATATTTTTTAAATACATATATTTCAACGAACCTATACTTTTGGATCCTCATGATGGGTATAGGTTATTTAAATTTGACACTGTGATAGCGAATTTTGAAGTTTTAACATTTATGAGACAGAAGAAAGTTTTGGGATTGGACATCCAACTACTTGACCTTAAATTTTTGAAGGAAAATGAAAATGATATGACCTTTAGAGACATCGATTAAAAAATTTATAGTATCGATTAAATCGAGTTGGCCATAGTATCGATTAAATCGATTAAAAAAATCGAAATCGCCCATCACTACCTCAATTTGAATTTTTTTTTTAATTAAAATATCTATTTTAATACAAACAGTCAAATTTCATGAAAACAATTTAAGAAAAAGAAAAAAAGGCATCTAGATATGACGTCACATTCTATCAAATCTTTTCAACGCGTAATCAAACTCATTGTAAACATATGGCTCCTATATTTTGCTTACTACTTCGATTGTATACTACAGCCATATCTTATAGCTGTACGTTATCGCTAAGAATTGTATTGGTTTAGATTCAGTGCTAACATTTTCTGTGATTTATAGCAAAAAGAGATCGGTTATATACATTTTCAAAAAAATTCTTGACAGATGTCTTGATTTAAAATTTATGGAAAATGACATCATTTCATCTAATCATTGTAGATTTAATTTCAATAAAATTTCAAATTTTCCAAATAAAATTTTAGTAACTACTACCTCATTTGGATGTATTTTTTTGCATTTTCCCCCGTATTGGGGAAGATATTGTATACTTCTGTTACGCGCGCCAAAGAAAACATGTATTTTAATTAAAAAAATTACCACAATGTGTCAAAAGAACATCCTTCTTCTGAATTTAAATTTCTTGAGTTCCAAAATTAAAACTAAAAATTTTAGTTTTTTCATAAACGTCAAGTTAAGGCTGTTCTCAAATCCAAAGGAGCTATTTTCTGGCATATTTTTTAATTAATTTTTGTTCGGAAACGCATGAAATTGACAGGAGTTCTTTTTTAGAAACTATGTAATCGAAAGATAGTTTCCATATGTTGGTAAAGGTATAAGATCTTTCAGTTGGTGTTTTGAACTGAATTTCGGACGCAACAGTGCAATAAAGGATAAAAACCGGCCGTCACGCAACTACAATGGCTCATAACTCGATAAGTAATTTATTTATAAAAAAAGGAAAAACTCATTTCAATTCCAAATCACTTTAATAGTCACGGCTACAAATTTTAAGCCTTTACGTTTAATGAGTCAGAAAATATGTCAGAAAGTTTCGCGTTGTTGAGCAGGGAACTGGAGAAGCGCCTTAAGCATTATTGCAGGTTAGTATTTTGTAATCAAGTTGCATACCAGATAGTCGCTTAAAACGTAAGTCATTCTATATTGTTTTAAACAAAGGTGCATGCCATAATAGGTGTCAGGCACACTCATTAAAATAAGAATACCCTAGCGAACAGTCCTATTACTGAAGATAAACCCGTCAATATACTTAGAGATAAAATAGTTCTGCATTTTTCATTCAGCTAATAAGACTAATCCTTCATAATTGGGTTCACATGATTATATAACTTTCCCCTATAATTCTATGACTAAGCAACGGAAAACAATATGTTACGCACTAAAATCTTCCCTAAAAAACTAATAGTGCGAGTCGCATGGAAATCCGGTCTGAAGAATTCAAGCTATATGTACCCGGAACGAAATTCCCATTTGAATTTTATATACTTATCAGGTTATTTTGAGTAGTTTGATTTGATATCTGTTAAATTCGTGTTTTATTTTATTTTATTTTTGGCGTTTTAATTTCGTTTACCAATTTAGTTATTGAATATTACGAGAAAGCAAACAAATTCTGAATTATTTACAATGTGTTTGAACATTTGAGTTAATCTTTTGTATTTGGATTGCAAGCATATTTAAAAAATATGCATGCTTAAAAATTATTTTGAAACCCATAAAACATTCGTAAATTGAGATAAACATTAAAAACAATTATTACTAAAAGTACTTTTGTTTTCTATAATACGTTGGAACAATCGAATGTACAATGTTTTGACGTTAAACTGCAGTAAAAGGGAAATTTGTTGTGTTAGGTTGTTGCCACTGAAAATATGATACCAGCGTTACTCATAGACATGTCTTTTCTTTATACTATTGCATTAAGTGTAAACAGGTTCATCTTTCGTAATCGGGTTGCACTCAACTTTAAAAATATCCATGCTTAAAAATTACTTTAAAATCCATTAAAATCAGAAAACTGAGGTACAACTTTCAAACAAATTTCATTTGAGAGAACTTTTTTCTATTGGACATTGTAAAAAATGAAATTGTGTGATGTTTAAAAGTTAGAAACATTGCAATAAAGGCACATTTTATGGGTCACAATTTATGGGCACTGACATAGTGTTTTTACTTTATAATGTAGATAATACCATACAAACGAGAATTTCACTAAGTGCTGCGCGATTTGGAGGAATTTTTTTTTTTCGTATTGTCAGGAAAATCACATATTTTTCTCTTACACCCGTCAAAGAAAACGTGCATTCTGTTATTAAAGCTCAGGGATTTTACTATGGTTGCAAGACAATAACGCCGTGTTTTTATTATCTTTATAACGATATGTGGATGGGAATGCACAAATTTCATTTATTGTGATTGCCGTATTATTTCATTTTAATTTATTTTACCTGGAAGACTTCTTATAATTGACACGGGCGAAGCCGGGTAGTTCTGCTGGTAAATTATACATATCATTTTTATTAATTTTTATCGACAGAAATCGCTGTCTTTTGTAATGTCCGTATTATACTTATACTTATCCTATACCATCTCTTCAGGCATTATTGTCATAGTAGCTACACTATATGGCCAAAGGTGACCGGCCACTTGCGATTTTTGACGTTTTCTTAAATATCTAGAAAAATAAATGAGGAATTATCCTGAAACTCCAGGTGTGTAAACAGAATAGTACAGGTCATATATTTCCGTGAAGATTTTTTCCCGAAACTCCATACGGGACCGTCAACAAATTGAAAAAGAACGAATATCTTTTGGACAACCCTGTAAAAACTAATGTAGCAAAAGTTTTCAAACTGTAGATTATGATTAAGTGCCTTATTGTAACAAATTGTGTTCGTTTTTATGAAAATAGCATGTATATTCGTAGATAAATTAAAGTTTTTATAAAAAGAGTCCCAAATTTTGCCAAGTTGTTTTGCTTATAATTTGTAGAGTTCTTAATATAAAAAAAAGTTATTTTCAGAAAATATGACAAATAACATTGTACACAATACCCTGCAATCAAAATGAAAAAATAATAAAAATTGTAGGAAAAATGAGCAGTTTTACTAAATAATGATTCACTGCGCATGCCCGAATGTAAACAAAATATAATTCGCATAATGTGTTAGCTAAATGTATAGAGCAACTTTTGTGAAAATCTCAAAAATATAGTTTGAAAAGACTGAAAATTATCGTTTATAGAATAAGCTCAAAATCCGTTATTCCAAAAAGGAAGCAAAAAGATGTAGGACTGTATCCAAATACAGTAGTACGTGCAATATTGTGTATGCTATACTGGCACTAATCAATGGATATATGGATGCAACCCCTCATCTTTTTGCTTCATTTTGAGCTTATTCTATATACATTTAGCGAACACATTATGTAAATTATATTTTGTTTACATTCGGGCATACGCAGTGAATCATTATTTAGTAAAACTGCTCATTTTTCATACAATTTTTATTATTTTTTCATTCTGATTGCAGGTATTGTGTACAATGTTCTTTGTCATATTTTCTGAAAAGAACTTTTTTTTATATTAAGAACTCTACAAATTATAAGCAAAAAACTTGGCAAAATTTGGGATTCTTTTCATAAAAACTTTAATTTCTCTACGAATATACATGCTATTTTCTAAAAATGAACACAATTTAGTACAATAAGGCACTTAATCATAATCTGCAGTTTGAAAGCTTTTTCTACATTAGTTTTTACAGGATTGTCCAAAAGATATTCGTTCTTTTTCAATTTGTTGACGGCCCCCTATGGGGTTTCGGGAAAAAATCTTCACGGAATATATGACCTATACTATACTGCTTACACACCTGGAGTTTCAGGTTAATTCCTCATGTATTTTTCAACATATTTAACAAAACGTCTAAAATCGCAAGTGGCCGGTCACCTTTGGCCATATAAGTGTATCACAGTATAGACAGTTTTCCATTATCTGTTATTACAGTTATATGAAAAAACCATAACACAGTTATTTTTTCATTTAAAAAATTCTTTATCTTGTTTGTTTTCTTTTACGTTAAAATCAATTTCTATAAGACATATTTCGTTATTTTTTTTAAAAAACTTATATTCTAACAGGTTTAAAGTACGCTGATATTATGTGCAATGCATCGTCTATACTTTCCAGCTCCTTTCCAAAACAAAAAAGAAAAAACGCTTTCACCCCTCTCCGAAGTCTGCCTCAGTTTAAAATGATGTTGTTTTGCAGTTCGCATGAGATCTTATACCTTCCCCTCTTTTCCCTCTTCTCTCTTTCGTTTTTCCCATTCTTCCAACATTCTCCGCCAACGAGTGTCGATAGTTGAATGTGTAATGTCGTTGCATTATTATTTTTTTAAGCTGATTTCTATGGCTTCTCTCATTAATGTGTTACGGAGGTTTTCGTAATAGGCTATTTTTCTATTTTAATTGACTGTGTTTTCAAGGGTTTTTTATATTTGCTGTTGAAAGGGCCGTTGCTTGGCTATTGTATTTTAGATCGCGAATATGTTCTTTATATCTTTCATTAATTTTCCTCTTAGTCATCCCTATGAATGCTATTTCTGTATTTTCGATATTCGAAGGTTTATTTCTGTAGACCCCCCCCCCCCCGCTGTTTGCAATTCCTCGTGTTTTTCGGCTTCGTTTCTAATCATTTTAAATAGGAAGGGGCTGGGTGTGATCGGAACTTGTTTTCCAAGTTTAGTTATTTCATGTTTTATTTTTAGTGATAATCCATTCATAAATGTCAGTGTGTGTGTGGGGGGGGGGGGGTATAATCTTGTTTATTTTGTCCGGCTGGATCCAGTCAATTCTCTCTTTAGCTTTTCTGATTAGTTTATATATTGTTTTTCGTGATGGCCAGCATTAAGTCCTATTTTTTCAATAATTTTCAATTCTTCATTAAATAATCTTTCCGTTGAACATCTATATAATGCTCTATAAATATATGTATTTAAGGCTGCAAGTTTATAGTTTATGGGTGTATTTGTTTTGCTTGGAATTATAGCTAGGTTGGCAGTAGGTTTTCTATAAATTGTTATATAATTGTTCGTTTACTCGCCAAATGAAGCATTTTGTCGCGATTTGGCGCAATGGCGAGCGGCAGCGAGAACCCTGCTCTAAACTGGCAAAAAGAAAGTTACCAAAAGCAACGTGCCATGAAATTGAAAGTAGTAGTTTAAAAAAGATAAGATATAAGATGTAAAGAGCAAAGATTGTTCTGTAGGTTCAAACAGAAAAATTAAGGGTTGCGTATTGGAGACTTCTTTGAAAGATACCACACGATGGAGAACTATAAAATATAATTTTTACACAAAATTTAAACATATTAGTGTGTTACATATATCTAAAGTTTAGAAAAGAGTTAATAAATGTTGGTTTTTCTTCATGATCTTGCATATTATGTATTACTGTTCGTTCAACAAAAATTAATTCTGACCAGCATGACACCTATGTATAAACTTAATACGACCGTGAAAGGTTAATACGCAATAAAAACTAGTAGGCAAAGTTATCTAAAATCAGTGGCAGTAGAAGAAAATTTGTTTTTCAAGAATGCTTCTTTAAATTTCGAAAATATATTGGTTTCTAAGGTTTCTAAAGATAAAGAACTTGTTTCGAAATGGTGGGTAACTAGGAAGAGTTTATTGTATAAGGTGTCCACAGTTAAGCGGCACTATTTTAAAGTTGCCTATTACAAACGAAACTAGAGTTCATAAATTTGTGAAATTTTGTGAAAGACATAATAAAGAGATGAGAACAGAATCGTTTTGGGGGGGGGGGGGCGATTCCGAGTGACATATAATCAACGTAGTCATAATTTCTGTTGCTCAGATCATTCCTTGCAGTTAATTTTTAAATGAATATGAAATAATTAATGCGATTTGAAAATGTTACAGACTTTCTATTATCCGACGTCCGATTAACCGAAACACTCGGTTATCCAACACTCTTATTATATAATCCCGCCCTCTCAAAATATGGTTTATTGTTACTTATTAGGTCGTAAAATTAAAAACGTTATAACAGAATTTATTTATTAAATGTCTTATTTTTTTTCTTTTTCTTTTTACTCTTGTACTATGGTAATTATTTATCTTTTTTTTTTGTTCTTTTAGTTATAGTGAACAACATTAATAACATAAGCCTGCGATGATTGTGTTTTTTAACTTTTGGTAATTGATTTTGATGTATTTTTTAGCACTGGATACGAAAATGACCTTCATTTTTAACCATCACGTCACGATTTTCGCAAATCGTAAATTTCAAAGTTAAAAAGTAAAACTAGAAAACAGGAATTCTGCTTTTCAGAATTTAGTGTCGCCCTCGATGACAAAAAAATATATTTATATAAATATAGATACAGTAGAGTCCCGATTATCCGAGTTAATCGAACTTATACCTTTGGAATGGATCATTTTCTTCTGATGGACTGATGGCTTCCATTATTATGAAACAGTCGTTATAAATGAAGTGTTATGTGAAGATGAAAGAGCAGTCGTAAAAAGTTAGAACTCTGATTTTCTGGTCAGAATGGGGGGGGGGGGGGAATGGCTATAATTTTTTTTGGAAAAAAAATGGAAGCCATCAGTCCATCAGAAGAAAATAACTCTGTGAAAGCGGAAACTCCGATAATCGGGACTCTACTCTAGTTCAGTTTTAAGACTTATAACATGCGATTTTATTTTACATAAAGTGATGCCATCCACATCCGCTGAAGAATTCATCATTTGCGATCCAGTGTTAAACAACATCTACAGTAAAGTACGCTTAAGACGTCACTATCGCTGAATAATACACACACACACAAAAAAAAAGAGATTTCGTCATTCAAAAAGCTCGACAAAAAATCGGCCATCTAAAGATTCACAAGCCTTCATTTGTTTGTATTATCATTATAGATATTTAAAACGAAATTTAGTTTCTAAAAGCTCCCTGTTTTATCAGAAATCTTTCATTTATATTTTTTGAAAATAGCACGTATTTTAACTTTTTTTTTCAGTCTTTATGGGAAAATGGCAACAAAAAGATATAATTGCTATTTTTCTTTCACTTTCTACAGAAATGGAGTTCTTCCGTTGCCAATATTAAGCAAATGGCTCTAAAAACTACAAAAAAAAAAAAAAAAAAAAATTTCAAAAATAAATGGAGATGCAGTTTTCAAACAAATTGCATTATAAAGTACCTTTTTTTTTTTAATATGACGGTATAAACATTGAAAATGTGCGATGCTTAGAAGTTTAAAAAATTGCTATAGAGTATTTAATCGTACTGCTTTGTTTCACGGCTGGTTTCTGTAAGGTAACGTCAGTGGCGTAGCTACATATTCTGCGCCCTGGAGCAAGTGAAGTTTGTGCGCCCTCTTGTCACTCGAAAAAGTTCTACGCAATTTTGTTATGATGCTTAAAATTTATATACTATTGTTAATTCGATTCAAAATCTTACTTTTATTTGAAAGTCAAAGTATTTTAACAACTATTAACTACAAATAATTAAAAATAAATTATAAATAGTAAAATGAATTATAATTCTATAAGTATGGAGTGCCTAACAATATTTTCCGCGAATTGGGCAGGATTTTTGTTTTAAATGCGCCAATGGGACTGTACCTTTAATATCTGTTTTTCTTTTCAAGGGTTTCAAAGAATTATGGAATACTAATAGAAAAACACTATTGGCAAGTTTTTTGAATTTTTTTTCTTTTTTTACTTTTTACACATGGATGAAACATGTTTTCATTGCCAGAAAATACTGGAATTCCATAAAATTCAAAGTATATCATAACTCGGTAAGTTTTAGTTGTAAAAAAATGATATTTTTATTATTTTACCTATTAAAGCACAGAGAATATTTTTCTAAATATAACGTATAGATCTAAAAAACCGAATAAAAATGTAAACATCGTAACTTTTAAAAAATAACTACTTTAACATAAATTACTTTTAAAAGGATGAACAACTTTTTTACTATTGGAACTATATTTCCACAGCTGATGGTTTAGAAATTTTGCCAATGGACAACGATGAAAATTGACACCGAGATTCTCCCTGGCTTTTGACTAATCTGAGTAATTTGGTTAATCGCTAAATAAAAATTAGCCAATTTCAAATAATTCGTCGTGAAACATTAAAAGTATCAAGACACAAATAATGAATTACACAGAAAAGGTTTAATCGTACAATAACATCATTGAGAGAGTTGCCGAAAGAAAAAATAAAACATTGCTTGCAATTTGGCGACTTCAATCTTTAGTTTTCTCGGCAAATGAAACATTTTGGCGCAGTGGCGATTGGCAGCGAGAACCCTGATTGACACCCTCATATATTTGACCCCAGATTTTACTTTCAATACATACAATATAAGGAACGAAATAGGGAAGCATTGTAATAACATATAAAAAAATTAAAATAATGGTATGTTTAATTTTTTCAAATAAATCTATTGTCACAATTTTTACAATGATTCAATATCAAGGTTCGCACACTCCTTGGAATTTCCAAGGACTCTGGCACCACTATTAATGATAAGAAAATTTACATTTAGTTTTTAAAGCACAGAATTCGCAAACCCAGCATTTATCCACAGATTTTTCAATATTTTTCGACAGTGAAATACTTTGAAAATTCTGTTAAAATTTAGTGGTAAAACTGTGCGAACCCTGAATATGTATGTGTGTGCATGTATGCGTGTATGTTAGAATTTGTGAGAGGTTAGAACACGTTAGAATTGAGCACGATTTGGTGTGTTTTTGATAATTGTCAGTAGGTATGTTATAAATCTGTCGCAAAAATTGTATTAATTTTCAAAAATATCACCCGACGAGTTTGGTATCTAAACTAATTTTTAACCATGATGAACATTTTCTCTTATATCTCTATTAAATTATTTTTATTGCTCAGGTTCATCTTATATCTATACAACAACGTTTCACCACGCAGACAGTGGCGTCTCGAAAAGAGGTTCACAATCACTTTACTACCATAGATGTCATAACAAAAATTTCTCCTTGATGAAAATCGTACGATTAAAACAGATCAAAGTTTATATACTAATATTCTCATAGAAAAGTTATTGTGAACTACTGAAGAGCCACTACTGCACATAGGGTTTGACTCAGTCAATGTCAAATAATCAGATCTTGGATTTTTGAAGGGCACAACATTTTAGAAACTCGTTATTTTACCATCTTGCTAATCGAAACCAATAACATACACTACCATTCCATTTTTTCTTTCTGGGAATGCTCCCAATTTCAGATACAGTTCCGAAATTGAAAGTGTCTTTAGAAATAAAAAAAAAATTAAACAGTATAACCTCCTCCGACCCGAAGGTAAAATAACACTGCGAATACATATTCATTGATTTTGCACATACAAAAAGACACCATAGATGACAGAAGGAGTCCTTTTTCTGAAATTGACACTTTAGGGGACGAGTAATTTAGGTTCACAAATACCTATTCAGCAGTGTGGGAAGAGAAAACTGCACCTGGGGAAAAGTTTCAATTTGTCCCCCTCCCACACACACACAACCTTTCCCAACTTTTCTTTGTGACAGGTGTCACAAAATTAAAAAGTTCAGAAACAGAAACAAATTTTACTAAATATAATTTTCGCGTTTATTTTGAAACTATAGGCTTAAAATTTTAATTCAGAAATTTCAAAAAACTAAATAACATAAGAGAAAATTGCACTTATATTTTGGCAAAGGGGATCTGGAAAATGGGTGTAGAAAAAATGTATCTAAAAGTACAGTATAACAGTTTGGAACCCTTTTATATTCCAAGAAAGAAACCCCATGCTATTTTAAGTATATGTTTTTGTCACAGGCACGGGCTCAGAAAAGAGAAGGTTAAGAAAACAGATTAAGACAAAGACCCAAAACAAGTTTTGAAAAGAAAGAAGTTCTTATTCATAAATTTGTATTTCGGTCTAGGGGGGGTGGGGGTGTGGGTGGTATTAAAGGACGATGCAATAACTTTGATACGAAAAATGTACGTACTTCCATTGGGAAAAAATTCCCAATATGTAAATGTACATTTTTTTAAAGAAGGAAAAAAAGGTTTGTTGTATAAATTTGATGCCCCCTCAATTTTCACGCCCGGGGAGACTGCCCCTTCGCCCCCCCCCCCCCACTTCGCACGGCCGTGTACCTATTTAAAATTACTAACACCCTTAAAATATCAATAACCTAAATTACGTAGTAACAAATTGAAGGCCTTTAATTGGTTGAATGATCCACAAATTCTGAAATTTTTTTATTGTAAAGTGTTTAAGTTAATTAATTATTAAATTTTCTTACCTTCTTGGACTGCTAAATTGGAATATCTGGAATGCATTTTGCAAACTCAGATGGTAATAACACTTATCTTATGAGAAAATAGCATAAATGCTACCATTTATCAGTTTTTATCCAAAGCCAAAAACATTCAACTATATAAAAGTAAAGTAAAAATGCAAAATAAAAAAAAATATATATATATATATATATATATATATATATATATATCAAATTAGTTTATATCCTCCTCGGTTCGGAAGTATCACATGTAATACTTCAGAATCGAGGAGGATAAAGATAACCGTTTAGACATCGACCTCCTACATTCTATGTAAAATAGATTTTTATACAGTAAACTCTGTCTAAAGCTTTATGCAAGACAGCTTTCCATCTTATATAGATCCCGCCTTAGGCAGGACGCAGAATGTACTATATTAAAAAGGAAAAAAAATCCCCAGCAACAGGGTATAATCGAAGGGGGGCAAAAAGAACCTTCAAAAGGCACCCGCGTTTAACACTCCTGTTCTAATGTATATACAAAATAGCTGACCACCGTTCTGATTTTCACATTTATGAATAATATTGAAACAGTCCAGTTTTCATATTAAAATGTTATTTTTAACAAAAACCAAATGTTTAACGTACCTTTTCCCTTGCCGAATATATTCTTTATAAATATTTTTGTGTATCAAGCGCAAAAATGAATATAATGAAGATTTACGTAGGGGAAATTACAATCACAGCATTGTGTGAATACATGTAGCCTACACATTTCAAACAAATACTTAATAAATGATTTTACAAAAAACTAAATTAAAAAAATAAATATATATATATTGAAATTTTGGTGACGCTCTTTGGTGCCAGACAGGCTGAAAATTCTTGGAGCTGATCATGTCGCCATTGATAACAGACAAAATTACAGAATATACATTAGATTTTTAAAGATTTAAATTGTCCTCTGAAACAAAAAAAACTCTGAAAAAAAAATTCAATTATTCTGCTTTGCAAAGAGAAAAAAAAAATCCTTAATAAAAAAAAATGCTTCAAAAAAGTGAATTTTTTTTTAAAATTATTAAATAATTTCAGACTGTAGAAATTTAATGCTTGTAGCAAATTTTGTAACTATTAGCTTGACCTGATAAAGGGCGCACCAACCCGCAGGTCGATTGGCCGGCGTTCCAGTCTCGGGCTGCCACAATATGACTTAATTTAGTAAAATCATATATATATATATATATATATATTATTTATAGGCCTTGTTTTACCACAGGACGGAATGAAAATTTGTTGAAAATTATGTCATTAGAAAAATGTTTGAGCTTTATGAATTAAAGTGCATGTTTTCTTTAAAACACGAAGTCTTTTTAACTAGTGGAAATATGTCACCTTTGATTAAATTTGGATCTAGGTTTTTATTCAATGCTATATATACTATTTTAAACACACAGTATTTCTGTAAACTGTTCGGAAAGTTGAGTGGAGAAGCTCCAGATTTTTTTTTTTTCATTTTATAATTCGAAAACTCATTTACTAATAGTATGTGATATCAGATGATGGGTCGGGGGAGAAGGCAGAGCCTGATTACGGCCTAAGCAAACTCACATTACTATTTTCGAAAAATATGTTTTGCCTTATTTAATCTAAAATTATGTGGTTAAATAAGGTTTAATGTGGAAAAATACTTTTCGAAATGAGTGGCGAAAATTAGCACAGTCCATAATCAGGTCCTAAGGAACACTGAATTTGATATTTAGCCTTTTCTCTCGTTTTAAAGGAAAATGTTTATCAGTTCTGCATTTGTGATTTGCCACATTTTCAAAATCTCAAACGCACAAAATTTAATTTGCCGTCCCGTCCCACCCTACTCCTTCTAAATTTTGTCGTCGTGGACTGATGTGGAATATGCCTAAATCCGGCCCTATTGTTGTTTTGTACATATTTAGTTTCCACAAAACAAAAACAAAAAACTTCAAAATTTTCGTTTTCTTGGCTTTTTGTTTCTAAAATTCTCCATAATTTTCTTCAATTTGTCAAACTATTTTTTTTATATTATTCATATCGTAAAATAAATAAATTGCTGTTGCATTGTAAATATAGATTTCTCAGTGGTGACTTCTTTGGCTACCATTTTTCCGTACGGTTATCCCCATGACAATTTTCTAAAACACTTTCAATAGAAATGTACCAGGAAGATTATTGTTTGGAAATAGTGATAGCCAATAAAGGGACCCTATAAGTAACTTTTGATTACTTTAAGATTTGAAAATCTTCAACTGCCATCTACGGAAAAGTTACAAAAAAATCAGCCATGCGGAAAAAGTGTTGGAGAAGTTACTTGAGGGCTGCAATAGGGTATCAATTAAAATTAAAACTTTGCGAAAAGAAGTCATTTCTTTTAACTGTGTATGAAAACATGGTTTAAACCAAAATAGTTGAGGTTAAACACAAGGTAAAATAACATAAGGAATATGCGGAATGCAACAAGATTCATATATAATGTCTGATTTAATGAAAAAAATCTTCAAATATTTTTGCAAATTTTTATTTCGCTCTTTCAAATTTTGCGCCCTTAGGATTCATGCGCCTGGAGCAGTTTGCTCCAACTGCTCCTCGGTAGCTACGCCCCTGGGTAACGTTATTTTTTGGAGATGTCACAAAATAAGCTGGGAGAAAGAAATAGCATACCGTACCGGGGGCTAAAAATAGCGAAAATCTCTCAAAGCAATTTGTAAGTACAGCAACAAAAGAAGGTAAATGTTTTAAATACATCTGCCACAAATTTCCCAGCTTTATCAACCGCCAAAATAAAAGAGGATACCGAGATGAACCCCATAGAGAAGATTAAAAGAAAAGTGCGAAGCAGAGCATGAGCGGTTCAAAGAAACTTCCACGCATGGAATAAAATTATAAGGATTTTAAATACACAATATTTTACATGTTTAACTGTAAAAATCCATAGTATAAGCAAAAAAACGAATAAGTTATTATGAAAAAAAGTTACGTCTATTTTACAGCAGCAGATTTTCGCAATATTTCGACTATTTAAAAATTTGCGATTTGTGAAAAATCCTGACGTGATGGTATGGTAAAAAAATGAAGGTCATTTTTGGATTCAGCACTAAAAAATACATAAGAACCAATTACCGTAGCTAAAAAACATAACAATCACATCTATTTTTTAATATCAGATTTCTGGAAGAGAGTAATCTCTGAAAAAGGATCGCCTTCAAATTTCTGAAAGCGATCCTTGAAAATCAAAATGTGTCATCCAAGTGGTGTTTATACCTTTTCATAGGCGCGAATCGCCCCCCCCCCCTCCCTTGGTTAAAAAAATATAAATCCATCGATTATCGCGAATTGCGGCAAATGGTTACCGAAAAAAATCGATTTCATCAATCGTTCGCAGGTCAAAGGATCTCGCAAAAAAACCGCGAATTTCGTCAAAGGCTCGCGCAAAACGCGAATTTCGTCAAAGAAGCGCGGAAAAACGCGAATTTCGTCAAAGTGTCGCAGAAAAAAACGCGAATATCGTTAAAAGATCGGAGAAAACACGCGGATTTCGTCAAAGGATCGCTAAAAAAACGCGAATTTTGTCAAAGAATCGCAGAAAAAAAAGCTAATTTCGCCAAAGGATTGCAGAAAAAACGCGAATTTCGCCAAACAATTGCGAAAAAACGCTAATTTCGCCAAACAATTATGGAAAAAACACTAATTTTCGCGAAAGAATCGTACAAAAAACGCTAATTTCGCAAATTTCGTCAACAGATCTCAGAAAAATGCGAATTTTGCCAAAGAATCGCGAAAAAAATACGCGAATTTCGTCAAAGGGACGCACAAAAGACGCACAATTAACACCAGGAGGAGCGCATCCACGGGGGGTGGTTCGATCGGGGAGGTCGCCCCCCCATGATATAAATCCAACGCTTTTAACGGCAGTTTTCGCGGAACACACAGACAAGCAAACGAAAACCAAACACTTTTCGGGTATCAATGGTAAAGCTCTCTGACGTTTCGGCAATTAGTGAACAAAATAGGATTATGTCCAGTCAAAAGGCATATGGCGACATAATTTTTGACACTATGGGTCGAGGTGGGGGACGATGCCACTTCGTGTACTTTTTGTTGAATCTCTACAACATAAATTGACAACGTTATATGCGGATCCCTTTAAAGTGTTGAAACTTTTTCGTTCATTCAAAGAAGCTACAATTCTAATTTCTGTATAACAATATTTTTGAGGCGTGCTTTATTGTTTGAGAAAAGAATGGGATTCATACAATTTCCAAAGAAAGAAAGAAACAAGAAAAAGTCCTTCCGGCTAGTGCCGGGAGGAAGAGGTAGCTTTCATATTCCTTATTTTTAAAAAGCTAACTTATATTATTCAAACACACGAAGCTCAATTAAGTGGAAACCAAATGTAGGAGATTCAATACTAATTTTTATCAATACTAAATCATTATGAATGATAATTTCGCAAAATTAGTCAGCTTTATCCAAGCTGCTTTTATTTAAAGTAACTTATATTTCGCTGCCAAATTCGGCGATTTCTTAAAGTGCCTGCCATTTTAAGACAACATGGTGGATGAGGCTAACCAGTGAACTTGGTCGAGACCTTAGTAATTGCTGTGCACATGCTCACTCACATCGGAATCGGTTGATACATACGAGTGCTGTCGCAGGCAAAAAATCAGATTTTTCAAAATGTCACCCACGTTAGAAATTGAAACTGCTATATCTGAGCCATTTTTTAAGATAAAGACAAACAAAAAATGCTCCTGAATCCTTATATCAAGGTCAAATACAAGAAAGAAACCTTTTTCAATTTCTAATTTTTTTGCACCTCACTTTAAATATATGTATTTTTTAATTTAATGGCCGCCATTTTGAAACAAGATGGCTGATGAAGCTGGCCAGCGAACTTGGTCGAGATATTGATGTATACTATCCACATGCCTTCTTCCATCGAAATAGGCGAATACGTGGTATCGCTAGACAAATACAAGATCGTTTCAAAGTGTTAGCCATGATAGAAATTCAAAGTGCTATAATTCAACCACTTTTTAAGATATAAACAAAAGAACAAATTTTCAGAAACAAAAACTGCTCCAGAATCTTTGTATCAAGGCCAAACACATAAAAAAAATCTTTTTCATTTTCCAATTTTTTAATACCTCATTTTAAATTTTAAATTACATTTTTTTTTTTAAATGGCAACCCTTTTGAAACAAGATGGCGAATGAAGCTGGCCAACAAACAAGAAAATATTGAATTCGTGAAAATTTTCGAATTCCGGTTTTCGACGGACTTGCATGTTTATGGGGCAGAGATTCCGAAAAACATGTTTTTACAAAAATGTCTGTCTGTCTGTACACTATGACGCAAAAGTTTAGACAATGAAGAAATTCTTACATACTTTGAAAAATATTTATTCGATTTTCAAATCACTGCTTGAAATTAATGTGCTGTACATATAAACAATATTTATAACAAAGAAAAGTGGAATTGTGCATATTGCAATAAATTAAATGGTAACAAAAATAAACTGCTGTCTCAAAAGTTTAGACACAAATTAAATAAAATCGAAATAAACAATTTTTAAAACCTGGTTGCGCATCCATGCTTATGTATTACGTCATATACACGAGATTGCATGGAAGAAACTAAATCTTGCATAGTTTGTGGATCGATATCGTACCATGCATTCTCAATAGATGTCTTAAGTTCCTTTTCAGAAGAGTATTGTCTAGCGTTGCTATAAACTTTGCGACACATGATGCTCCAAAGGTTTTCTATAGGGTTAAGATCTGGGCTACATGCTGGCCAGTCGAGAACTCTTATATTATGGGAATTAAACCAAGATTTTGAATGTTTTGCAGTGTGAATTGAAGCATTGTCTTGCTGAAATGCCCACTGAGGACCCCCTAGAAGCTCAGCAAATGGCAGTAGGTTTTCTTCTAATGTCTGTGTATAATGCTGTGAAGTTTGACGACCACTGGTGAAGGTCAGAGATACTTGTCCATTACGCAAAAGGCTGCCCAAACCATCACCGAGCCCCCTCCTTGTCTGCGACTAAAAAAACGTCGAGGTTCCTTCCGCAAGTCATGCCAATACGATAAACACCCATCTGGACCATCCAGATTCCACTTTTTTTCATCGCTAAATATGATTGACTGCCATTTCTCTCCATATGACATATGCTTTCGAGCCCACATAAGTCTTTGTAACTTATGATATGGTTTCAGAGCTGGTTTCTTCTGCATTTTGCTATAAACGATTGTTCCTTTTTCCAAAATTCGTCTACGAATCGTATCCTTTGATACAGAGAGTCCCGATGAGCTTTGAACTCCACGTACGCTCATTTGTTGAGTACTCGCTAGTCTTTGTATCAGGCGATCCTCTCGTACATTTGTCACACGTGGCCTCCCAGACCGACATTTTGCTTTATATTCGGAACAACTCGATAAAACTCGATAAATAGATTTTTTTGACCTATTAATAATAGCAAAAATTTCAGAAACGCTCTTCCCTTCACCTTTCAACTGCCAAATCCTTGAAACATCATTCACTTGAATTTCTTTAGCTCTCGGCATGTCGACTATGAAGCGCAATCGTTTGCAGAACTTAAGTACTCCAAATTTGTGACATCATCGATTCTAAATTTGCATATGCCAGCGAATATTCAAAGAAATTTAGAATAGTGTCTAAACTTTTGCGACAAGCACATTTGAATTTTTATGAAAAAAATTAGTATTATAGCAAATAAAACGACTGTCTTTTGTACATAGCATTTTAAATCAGTTTTTGAATATATTTACAGGTTTTTGTAATTCTGACGTCATAATTCTACATTTTAAAGCTGAATGACGTCATTGTCTAAACTTTTGCGTCATAGTGTATGTATGTATGTATGTGACACAAATTTCGTAAGGCGCCCTATCCCAAGAAAAAATGAACGGAATTTAACTAAATTTTAGATTCAGTTAGCCCCTGATATAAATTGGTGCCAAGTACTTTTTGGTGTAAATCACCCAACAAGTGGCGCTGCTATGTTGCATTTTTCACGATTATATCACGAGTATTTCTATCTCAAGATCTAAAGCACGAATTTTCATCAAACTTCAGATTCAGTTAGTCCTTGATATACATTGATGCTGTTTAGTTTTTTGGTGTAAATCGTCCAACATGTGGCGCTCCTATGCAGAATTTTTTATGATTTCCGCAATAGCTCTATCTCAAAAACTGATGTACGGATTTTCATCGAACTTCAGATTCAGTTAGACGTTGACATAAGGTTGCTGATTGCGCTTTGGTGTAAATCACCTAACAGGTAGCGTTGCTATGCTGCATTTTTCAGAATTCAGACGATTTTAGCGATTATCATATCTCAAGAATTAATGCATGGAATTTCATATCTTTAGAATTTTCATGATGAGCATAGGTTGTCATTTAAATTTGGCACTGTGATAACGAATTCTGCAGTATTAATGTGTATGAGATAGAAGAAAGTTTTGAGATTGTCACAACTGACTAGTTTTAATTGGAAACTCTGATATATTTTTTACATTTAATATATCTTTTAGATTTCACATTAACATAGAAAAAGAAAAATCATTTTTATATGAAAAATAGCAATTATGTATTCAAATAAAATTTTGAATTATTTTAAAAGCAATGCTTTCGTATTGGCATCTGTGACAGCGTTTCTGTCCCATACCTATAATTTTTATTCAAAATTAATTTAAAAACATAATTTTTACTTTTAAAATCACATTATCCTCCCCCCCCCCTCTTTCTTATGCTGAAATATGTAATTAAATTCATTTTACCATGATTTAACAGCGGAAGAAATCGCCGAAGATCGCTATTTACAGCAGCATTTTTGATTCTGATAATTTCACTGCTTTAACCTCTTAGTTCGATTTCATTTCTTAAATTTGTTTTTTTATTTATATTTTAGTTATTTATTGATGAAGTTTTAATTTTGTTATGGAAAATAAGCCGGAAGCAAATGCTGATCTATTTATATTAATTTAAGTGCAAGCAGATTTATCTTTCATAATCGTCTGCACGCAATAGAGGGTTTTTTTTTATTATCATTATTCATGCTTGAAAATTATTTTTAAAACCATACAAAAAATTAGTAAATCGCGATATAATTTTCAAACAAATTACATTTGAAAGTATGTTTTATTCCCTATTCAACGGTGTAAAAATTGAAAATGTTCAATGTTAAGGGGGTCCGGAGCTAAAAATTCTCAAAAAATGCAATTTTTTTTTTATTATTATTGGCTTAAAAAATATATACTGAGTTTTTAGCGTTAAATACCGCAAATCGCAAGCTTTTATCTTCATTAGATCCAGAGATATAACACTTTTTGCCTTGAGAAGCGATGCATCAGTTGCCCGCTGAAGTGAACTTCAGCTCCATTTATCTCAGAATGAATTTTTTCACAATTTGTCAACTTTAAAAGAATATATCTAAAGTTCCTTGCAAGATATATGTATGAAATTTTTAACGGAGATTTTATGCTATATTTCCAACAAATTGTCTTCAGGATTTTTAAGTTTGAGTGATAATTGTGAAAATATGCTAATTAATGCAAAACTCATTCATAAAAAAACTACATTTTTTTACTTAAATTTTTTTAATAAAATTCCTAATCAATATTTTAAGAAATCCTGAAGACAAATTAAAATGACACATTTTATGTACACAAAAGTGTAAAAATTTTGTAAATCGAGTAAGTACTTCCAGAGTTACATCAAAAATTAAATATGTTTAAAATTTTACAATTTAAATTTAAAAAAATATATTTAAAATTTTTCAGATTTTTTTACATGCAATATTCTTATTATATTAAAAGATATTTCAGAAAAAAATTTCATAACAAAATCTCTATAAATAAAAAAAATAGGATTTTGAGCCCCGGGCCCCTTAACCCTTAAATGCCGGGTGTTGCTTTTTGGCAACACACCCAATTTAGGCTCTAAAATACTATTAGAATAATATTGAAGCTATAATGCCTAATGTTGCCAATAAAATACATTCTGAAAATATTATTAAATCGATTTTCAACCTGTAGATAGCAGCACTTGTGCTGTTTAAGAATAAAGATAGATTTATTTTTTCAATTGTTGCTACTTGTTCTTTTTGTTTTGTTTGGAAGCTTGCGAAATACCCTATTTTGTTCTGCAGTGAGCAAGTAAAATTTATTTCTTATTATAGTTCCTAAAATTCTTGTTTTTTTTTTTAATATTATCGAATTTTATAAAGGAAAATTATTTTTTTAATTAAAGACCAGTATTGCCGATTAGTAACAAATTGTTTTTTAGCCGTAAACCATACTTAAAACAAAATATGATTTTTTTTAAGTATTTTTCCCATGACTTATTTAAAAAATGAAAGCCAAAAAACATTATTGCAATGATTTTTGTAAAATCAGGCATTTAAGGGTTAAGAAGAGTAAAAAATTGCAGTAAAAGCGAAATTTAAACGTCTGGTGTTGCCAACGACTAAATGACGTCAGTGTTACGCCCGGGTGCATTTTTCGTTTATAATATAGATAAGCAGTTGTTTAAATTCATGCAAACAGAAAGCTGGTGAATATCGGAAGCGATAATTAGAGAAAAGTGGATCACTCATTTTGTGAGGAGAAAGCGCACGAATCTTGAAAGACCGAAGAATTTCGGCTGGATTAAACTGGAAGAAACCAGATTAAGCTTGAGAGTATGTCAGAAGGTCGTTGGAAAACGAAACAAACAGAAAGAGAAAGGTTATTTTTAATTGATAACGCAGAACCTAAACAATGATTTCATACAGTGTTTGTTATTTTTATCATGTCTGTCTTTTTTTTTTTTCTGTCTTGTTCGTGAATGTTTTTATAAATGAATGCGGAAGCGATTGCTAAAATATTAAAAAGTGAGAATTTGCGAAACAAACTGGAGAATTTTTCGTTTTGCATATAAATTTTATTGCATTACAAAAGTAAGCTGGGGTCATTACTAATCTGTAAAATATTTCTATACTAATCTGAATTCTGTGAAAGATAACATGCAGAACACGTGCCTCCTATAGGCCAAAATAACGTCTTTCTGTCATTCCAAAACTACGCGCGATTTATTTATTTATTTATTTATTTTTACAGCATATATTTATATTTATGTTATTACTTTAGTCTTGCTGCTCATTTTAAAAAGCAACAATAAACAATTTTCATTCAAAATTATATATATAAAAAAAAAAAATACGTTTCATTCTTAACACCTTTTTTATTCAGTATGCAGGACACGAATTTTAACTATAATCCAGCGTAAATCGTTTTGTTGAACCTCAGTGCTGTAATTGCAAACTAAAATCAGGCGGCATACGCTGTAGGCAGAGGGTGTAGGCTCGGGCAGTATTTCTCAATCTATTTTACCCCATGGCATACTTAAACCCATGTCAACTCAAACCCGTAAACTTACACGGCACAACAAATTATGACCAATTACAATTGTGGTTTAGAAATCTTGCTGTGATGCATTTTATATGGGCTGTTTTGGTGTAAAATTCCAAGATATTTTCATTAAACTTCGGAATTTTTGAGGTACTAAGTCTTCTTAATTATTTTTCATTAATTATTTTATTACAACAAGAGATTCCTCAAAAAAGTGTTATGTACCCCAATTTCTATAAATATCTGAAAAACTATATATATATACATACAATTTATTGACAATTAAAAATTTTAAAGCTATTAATTAGTTTTTTTTAATGCTTCATACTTTTTATTTCGGAATATTTTCTGGAGACCTTGCTAATTTCTTGCATTTATGCGAATTATTTTTCATTTTATTATTTAAAAGGGCTGTTTTTTATGTGTATGTATTTTTTTATACAACAGACAATTAATTAATAATAATAATAATAATAATAATAAACTAGCACGAAACGTAATTTTCATTACAAATTCCCACCGTAATAGACTTTATTAATAATTTGAAGATCTTAATAAACCAACATTCCATAACGGATGCACAGATTTGTTGTAGCGTGTATCAAGATTGTTCCTTAGGCAAATTTACAATTGTTAACAAAATTTTAAACACCGAGAACTTATAAAATTAGGTACGAAAATCACTTAAAATGATCCAAGCTAAGCTAAAAATTGATAAGGGTGATAAAAAAAATACACTTAAAAGGCATATAAATACTTTTATTCAGATCGACATATGATTCATCGCTCAAACGGCAACATTCTCAAGATCTTTGTTGATACAAATATTTTCGCTTTTTTTTTTTTCTTTTTTTTTTTTTTAATTTAATGTCAAAATTATGTAGCAAAGAACCTTTACAGATTGATTTTTTTTTTAAATAGCAGAATAATTTATCCATCAAGATTTTATTTACCATCTATTATCCGGGAATCTTTAGAGATCTTTTTACGCAGTGAGAATAATTGCAACGATTCAGCCTCCATTGAGTTGCCTAAAATTTGGAGAGAGATGCTCTGCAGAATAAGAAACAATAGTAGACGTAATTCACGATCACAAATATCCATTTTTATTTTGTTTTATTTTATGTTTCACTTGTTTTTCATTATGCATGTGGTCTCCGGATTTTATTTACCAATTTCTTGGTTTTAAAATTTTTTTCGAAAATGTCACCGTTTGAGCGATGAAACATATGACGATCTGAATAAAGGTATTTATATGCTTTTTAAGTGTATTTTTAATCACTTTTAGCAATTTTTAGCTTAGTTTCACATGGAATTTTTTTAACTTTATACAATGCATAGTACTAGTTTTCTAGTTGTTCTAGTAAATCTAGTTTTTATAAAATGTCTCATGATAAAAATATTAGACTTAAAAACAGTTTAAATCGTGCAATGTTTCTAATAATTCTATTTAAGCGGGACTTATTACCTTTAACTGATGTGACAAAAATTATCGAATAACAACTATGAAACGATCTGTGAGACTGCTCCATTGAAAGATGAATACAAGGCGCGATTAACTCATAGGATGGTGTTTTTGTACTAAACTTTTTGTACAGGGCTGTTGTAATTAAAATTCACCTATTCAAAAGTCTCTTTTGATAGTACTAAAGTTCCAAATGAACCAAAACTTCGGTAGTGTTTGTAGTTAAACTGAAAGTTACAAGTTAAACTATAAAAATTGAAAAAAGCAGCAATCTGTGAGACAGGTAATATCAGTTAAAGGAAAGAGCAAAGAGAATCTCAGGGTCTGATATTATGTTGCCCTCCCCCCCCCCCCTTCCTTTTTCTTACACTTTCACTCAAAAAATTTAACATTTTCTATCGCTTAGAATACATATCGCACCCTTGTTTAAAAAATGGCACACCTTAAAATTGGATTTTTTGAGTTATGGCTGCCATTCTTCTCGGTTTACGCCTCTACCAATCACCTAAAGTACCCGATAGTGCACTGAAAATCCAGCCACCAGGCAGCTGTTGTGTTTGCGAGATGACCATTGACCCTTCCGCAGCCTGAAAAAATGTTTTCGCATTTCCTGAAAAACGGAATTTTTTGAGTTATGTCACTTTCGAAACAAAGGTGCGATATACTATTTTCATTGCTTAACTCTACGAAGTATGAAAACGCATATTCTACCAAATATATATCAATACTATATAATATAACACCAGTCAAAAATGACGGAATGTTGATCTACGTTTCATTTTCATAGACTTCATACAAACAAACGTGAAGGTTTCATTACTGAAAAGTTTGTACTGTAGAAAAGTACAGTCGTGGAAAAAAAAAGTAAACACCAACTACTAACTCCTCGACAAATTATCGTAGAAGAAAGTTACTGCTACCGAACGATTGGAAATAAAGTCTACTTTTAAATGATGTATATAAAATATACTTAGGTGCCAACTACATATTAAAACGAATCCAAACTTCATTTTTTTCAATGGCAATACCCAATTTTAACAAGATATTTCAAATTTTCAGTTCAAACTATGCCTTGTCCAGTCATCAAATTTCAAGTCATTTGAATGATAAGTGTTTGAATTATAAACATTCAAAATTGAGTGCTTCTAATGTTAAATTACATTTTCATATTTTTATTAATATCTTCCGAAATTATACTCATCATTTGCTAATTTTTTGTGCAGCAATAATACTAAAATACCCAAACATAAATACACTGAATTTGCAATTTTTATAATTGTATGATATGAATTATGAAATTAATATTCGAAAAAAATATGAATTGCAACCCACAATTTTTTTGATGGATTTAGATTTATTAAGTCCTGCTTTATGGAAATCCAAAATTTCACATTTTTCTTCCAAGTAGTTTCAAATTATGCTTAAAAAACGACAAAATGATGGTTTAAGGGGCCGTCTATAACAGAAGTGACTAGATATTTTGAAATTCCTTATACTATCCTGTAATCTAGCAGTCTTCAATGACTGCTTGAGTGGCGCTTAAGATGCATTGATTCTCTCGCTCAACAATCGAGTATCGAACTTGAATTTGGGTACAGCCCCTAAAATACGGCCGTTTTAAAACAATTAATTTCTAGGAAACTTATCGTACGAATTGCATAAAAATTTGTTTTTAGGCTAATTGAAGGGTGTGGAGTTCATTTATGCTGTAAGAATTCTGTACTGCTATTGAAAAAAACAAAGTTATGGTTTGATTTAATATATAGATGGCCTCCTAAGCAAATTTTATATACACCCTTTAAAAATAGACTTTATTACCAATCATGTGGTACCAATCACTTTCTTCTACGATAAATTTTGCAAAGTTAGTAAGGGGCGTTTACGTTTTTTTTTTTTTTCCACGACTGTACATATTAAAAATCACAAATGATTTCTACAAATACAAATGATCAGGATATTTGTTTTACACTTTATTTCTGAAATAATTCAACTACCTAAAGTCCCCGATCAAATCTTCAGAATTAAGAAGTGAAAAATCAGCGAAAATTACGTCATGTTCATACAATCATATCAATTTTTCTCCTTAGTTTCATTAATGTAAAAATACATAATTTATAAAAGCATATCGTCACCGGCGCAAACTTTTCAAACATACTTTATCTGCGTAATTTTATGCTTAACCACAATATATTCAAATAAAAATATGTGTTCTATTTAATTGTGATAAAAAAAAAAAAAAAAAATAAGTGTCCAGTTAAACTGGTGGCATTGAGCTCACAGACTATTCACACTAATTGTATATTATACTCTTTTTTCAAAGAATAATACCCTCGAAAAATAAATTAAGGGGGATATTAGCCCCCAGTTCTCCCCTTTATATTTAACCAATGAACTTCTAAATCTAATCAGGGAAGCGCCTTATCAGAATAAGCCGGTATACCAAATTTGAAGCAAATGGGGTAGGAAAACCCGTTTAACTAAATTAAGGGGTATCAGCCCCCCCGTTTCCCCCTTTAGACTTAAACAATAGACCTTCAAATCTAATCATGGAAACGCCTTATCAGATTTAACAGGTATACCAAATTTGAAAAAAATCTGATAATTCTGCATTAAAAACCCATTTATCTAAGTTAAGGGGGATTAGCCCCGTCCCCCCCCCCTTTATACTTAACCAATGAACCTCCAAAACTAATCAGGGAAGCGCCTTAACAGAATGAACTAGAAAAAAAAATTGAAGCAAATCGGATATTTCTATCAAGAATCATCGCGTTATGTACGTACAAACATACATACAGAATCGGCGGGCACATTAGCTCTCAGGCTTTGATAGCCTGTGAGCTAAAAACTATATAAAGTCATAATGCATAAAGATAAAATGTCCAAAAAGCCACATGTCTGAATATTTCTTTATTTCTCTTTATCTGAAACAATAGAAATAATCTGACTGCCACCATTTTGAAGAAATTTCATAAAAAAAACTTTTACAATAAAATTAAAATTAAAATATAAAATAGAAATATTTTTAAAAATAGCTATATCTACCCTATATATATAAAATCCTAATGAATCGAATTGAAACGAATTTATGTAACGATTCTATGAAACGACTGATTAAACAACTGATTACGTTTCACGGCGATTTCTCCTAAAATATGGAATACTTTGCGATGAAATTAACACCAAAAATCCGAATTGATCCACAGATCTCAAAACTGGTATTAGAATTTTAAAATTAGAATTAGTTTTCGAAATATTAATTTTTTTCTAATTTTAACTACTTTTTTTCTAATGATGGCAGCTCCAATTTTAAATCATAACAGATATTTTTTTTTCATATTTTAGAAAAGGTTATTTTAAATTAATTTGGCGATGAGTTTGGCCTCCCTTAAATGTATGCTAAGAAATGTATCATGTTACTTTTATTCAGAATTCAATTTGCATTTCATTATCATTTTATTTAATACAAAACTTTCATTTAAAATTGAAACCTTTAAAATAAATGGCTTTTACTTTATTCTTTTTTTTAAACGAAACGAAAAGAAAAATATTAGACACAGATGTCATATACGCAACGGGGTACCTAATTGGCGCCAAAATGGCGTTATTTTGCCTGACATGGTAACCCGGCTATTGTTGCTTATTTATTAATAAATGTTTATTTGAATTTATTTTCTTTTTATTTACAAAAAATGTTATAAATTGTTTTGTTCTATAGTTATTAATTAATGTTTTTATTTATTTATTGTTATTTCATTTTAAAAATAACAGAAAATAATTTAAAAATACATATGCAACAGGTATTTGAAAACGAGGTTTACGCCAAATTGTCGTAAAAAAAAAATCACGCCAAACCCGGTGCGTATGTGACAATGCAACAAATCATGAGATTTAATTTCCACTTCAAAGCAACGTTTTAATGTTATTACTTCTCCCGTCGACCAATTTTGCCAAATTATATAAATAGCCAAATTATACAAATTGACATATTTTTTTTTAATAACAAAAGAACAAATAAATTAGTATAACATTAATAAAAATAAAAATAAAACGTCGAAATAAAAATCACTTGATGGCGTGAACATGTGTAACTTCCTTAAAGTCAAGTGAATGTGATATTTAAGATCAACCATTATTGGCATTTAATCTTATAGTTTGGCGACAGATTTTTGGTCGATGGGATAACCAAGTAGCACTGTTTTAATTTACCACTCGAAAAATAAAAAAATGCTAACTGGCGAGTTAAAAAAAAAGGCTATTGGCGAGATTTTCACCCGGCTAACATAAAAGTACCAGGAATTCTTTGTGATCATGGCAACTTTTATGTAGTTTTATTCGAAAAAATAATTTTGATTCTTTAATCAAAATGGAAACCTTTCTTATGAAAAGCAAAGGAATCAGCCCGTTGTGTATGGCAGTTACATAACTTGGACTATTATAATATAAACGAAATAATGGGGATAGAATAATATTCGGCGACTTATCACACCTGTGGCTAGCTAACATTAAAGTACCAAAATGGCCGCCTGGAATATAAAAAGCGAAGGGATCCGCCTGGAGCTGTTGATGATAGTCACATGACTTAGGCTATTATTATAGAGATTGTTTTCAATTTTAAAAACAGCGCAAAGAATAATATTTCCTAACGATTAAAAATTTATTTTCACGTGACTATTAAAAACAGAAAAGAAAAACTTTAAAATTACTATTAAATGAGTACGTGTTAAAGGCAGGAAAATATTGAAAATTATGTTCTGAAAATTGTATTTACACGTGAATATTAAAAGGGAAAGGAAACTTTAAAATAATAAATACATTAATATGTGTTTAACCCTTTCACGGACAAGGCACTTCTATTCGTAAAATCTTGAAATCAGTAAATGGCACCAGAATTTACAAACAAATTTCGAAATACAAAAATGCTTTTGTTCACTTACTTAATAAAAGGGAAATTTTCATCCCAATATTCTGATGCTAATGTGGCATTTAAGAATTAAAATTAAGTGGTCCAAAAATGAACCACCGCCCTTGAAGGGGTTAAAGCAGCAAATTTTAGTAATTGTATTATGTCAATCGTTTTATAACGCTGTTAAAAAATACCGAGAGACAAAGACTCTGTTTACTTAATTCATTTTATTTTAGCTTCTTTTCAAATGTTTAACTGATCTTCTTTAACCAAACACGAAAATAACGATTGGTCTTAACAGCAACTGATTCTACCTTAATTTTTTGCAATCAAAGGGAATTGAATGGAAACCCGTTTACAGAGAGATCGCTACAGGTTTTTTCAGTATAATTCAATCTTCTCTAATCTTTTTAAAACCGATCAGATTAGCGTGCTTTTAGATTTTACAGTGTCTGAACGGGGATTAGCGTAGCTTGCAGGGGGCAGAGACCCCTAGTAAAACTAATAAAGTCATAAGGCATAAAGATAAAATGTCCAAAAAGCCACGTGTCTGAATATTTTTCTTTATTTCTCTTTTATCTGAAACAATGGGAGCAATCCGATTGCCAACATTTTGAACAAATTTTATTTTAAAAAAAATTAAATTAAATTAAAATATAAAAATAGAAATAGAAATATTTTTAAAAAAATAGCTAGTGCGAGCACATCTACAAACTAACAGCTTTCATTTACAAAAATAATTAAGATGAGCTAAGCGATTCCTCTACTAGGCTACACAAATTACATTTTCTCTGACACTTAACAAATAAATAAAAAGAAAAAAAAACTATTCAGTATTTTGACTTGAAATTAAGTATAAAAATAACTTATTATCTGTATATTTGCACAATATTATTTTTTTTACAGAATAACCTGAAAAAAATGTTTTATTTTAATTAATTTATTTTGCATGTTTTTCCATTACGGACGCATTTTTTGCAAATAAAAAATGAAACACGTATATTTTGAGAAGAAAAAATAAATCATGGAGTTAGTAATTATAGATAGAATCATGATTAATTAAATAAATAAAATATATTTTCATTATTCCGCCAAAATATCTCAAAAACTGTTTTTTCACAATTTATTCTTATTATGTGAAATCATTTACGCAGACGATACTTACGCATTTTAAAAGAATTATATTACGATTTTTTTTTGTAAAGTGGCTACAAAAGAATTGTAAACAAATAAAATTAATTGTTAAATTCGTTATATAAAGTGTTATTCGAATTTGAAGGTTGAATAATAATAAGTTAATAATTCTTAGTATCAACAAGAGCAGATTTCCAATGTTTTTCCGGAAAATAGGATTTTGAAGAAGTAACTTTCTACAAGCTCTCTTCGAATATATTATTCTAAGATTGTTATCAAAGATTATTTGATGGGAATTACAAAGATTGGAAACATACCTATTTCAAACCATTTGAGAAAACACTGAGGCTATTGGAAAATGTAAAAATATTTTAAAAAGAGCTTTTAGTTGAAAATTTAAAAATATTTTGTAAAATTTAGCTTCGAAAATATTTTTATTTATACCAGTCTTATATCATAAATAAAAAATTCCGAGGAAATTCTTAGTTATTTGGCTGAATTTACATTTCTAAAATTAAAATGCGGTAAAACATAAAATAGTCCAGGCAATAGAGACCGTATGGGGACTCTACCTAGCAAAATTAATGGTAGTACTGGAAATCGGCTTTCTAGATGTTTTTTGGGTCGCTGAATCCGAATTTGTAACTTCCCACCAAACTTTCCCCCGGCAACCCCCCCCCCCCCCAAATTTTGGTAAAAAGCCCCCCCCCCCCTAAAAAGGTTTTTATTAAAAAATTCCATTTTTTTATTGTTTTAGGGGAAAAGTAGCTAGAAATTCCGAAAGTAGACAAAATTTGCAACAAATTAGATATATGACATTATGACTTAGGATGAAGGGGAAGGGGGGGATCTGCCTTGGAACATGCGCCGCAGTGCTGCGTGGACTAAGTTGCGCAATTCCACTTAACCACTCACACGTTTACATTAGCCCTCCCATCTACATTAGCCCTCCAAACCTTCTCTATAAGGTTTACTTTAAGTTTTTTGGGTCGCTGAATCCGAATTTTTAACTTACCCCAAAATTCCCCCCCTTCCCCCCAAATAGATGTTTATAACTTAAATTTCTTATTGTTTTAGGGGAAAAGCATTACGAAATTCAGAAACTAGACAAAATTTGCAACAAATAGGATATATGACATTATGACGTAGGATAAACGGGGAGAGAGGGGGCTGCCTCGGAACATTCCCCGCGCGCTTTTCTCAAAAACCAATTTTTTCAAAAAATCAATTTTTTGGGGGGTTGCCGGGTGAAATTTTGGTGGGAAGTTACAAATTCGGATTCAGCGACCCAAAAAACATCTAGAAAGTCGATTTCCAGTACTACCATTAATTTTGCCAGATAAAATCCCCTATTGCCTGGATTTCATCATTTAGTGCACGTAGCGCCGCAGTGCATGTTCCGAGGCAGCCCTCACCCTCCCCGTTCATCCTAATTCATAATGCCATATATCCTATTTGTTGCAAATTTTGTCTAGTTTCTGAATTTCGTAATGCTTTTCCCCTAAAATAATAAGAAATTTAAATTAAAAACAACTATTTGGGGGGGGGGCTCGGGGGGGGGGGGGGGGAATTTTTGGGAGAAAGTTAAAAATTCGGATCCAGCGACCCAAAAATCTTAAAGTAAACCTTATAGAGAAAGTTCGGAGGGGAGATGGGAATGGCTAATGTAAACGTGTGAGTGGTTAAGTGGAATTGCGCAACTTAGTTTACGCAACACCGCGCGCATGTTCCGAGGCAGATCCCCCCTTCCCCTTCATCCTAAGTCATAATGTCATATATCTAATTTGTTGGAAATTTTGTCTACTTTCTGAATTTCTAGATACTTTTTCTCTAAAACAATATTTTTTTAATAAAAACCTTTTTTGGGGCTTTTTACTAAAATTTGGGGACGTTGCCGGGGGAAATTTTGGTGGGAAGTTACAAATTCGGATTCAGCGACCCAAAAAAACATCTAGAAAGCCGATTTCCAGTACTACCATTAATTTTGCTAGGTAAAATTCCCTATTGCCTGGACTAAAAATAACGTTTTTGCTTAATGAAGATGCAAAAATAATATTGTTACTTTCAAATATTTATCTTATTAAATAATGATTCGCGAATCCAAACAAAACATGTCTTTTGCTATATATAGCAGAATCGTTCCAGTAGAAAGCTCAGGGTAGATGACTAAAAAAACAGTCTTGTGTTTTAAATATATAGATGTCAAGGTTCGCCCCAGAATAGTTACCGACATTTTCCTAAACTTCAATTTTATATAAGTAGATTTTTTTTTTTTTAACTTTCTTCTATCTTTACAAGAAGAAAGTATTCGATTCGTGAAAATTTTCGAATTCCGGTTTTCGACGGATTTACACGTTTTAGGGGTCAGAGATCCCGAAAAACATGTTTTTACAAAATGTTGGTCTGTGAGTCTGTCTGTATGTGTGTCTGTGTGTGACACAAATTTTGTGGGCGCTCTATCTCAAGAACTAATGCACGGAATTTAATAAAAATTTATATTCAGTTCGTCCCTGATATAAATTGAGGCTGATTACTTTTTGGTGTAAATCACCCAACAGGTGGCGCTGCTATGCTGCATTTTTCACGATTATCGCAGTATCTCTATCTCAAGATCTAAAGCACGGATTTTAATCAAACTTCAGATTCAGTTATCAAGTTGACTTAAGTTGTTGCTTATTAGGTTTTGGTATATATAGCCCAACAGGTGGCGCTTCTATGCAGAATTTTTTAAGATTTTCGCCATAGCTCTACTCAAAAACTAATGCACGGATTTTAACAAAACTTCAGATTCAGTTAGAAGTTGACATAAGTTGTTGCTGATTAGATTTTGGTGTAAATCATTTAACCGGCTGCATTTTTCAGAAATTATTAACATGTATGAGATAGAAAAAAGTTTTGGGATTGCCACATCCGACTAGTTATATTTTGACAAGTTAATAAAATACAACCAATAATGCTTATTTTTGATCGATTTAGCTCATTTCGGACTCCACCGTCCCTTAAAAAATATCCAAAATATGTCTAGAGAAAACAAGAATAATGTTGAGTTTGACAAAAATTTACCAAATGAAAGCTTTTTGTGGCTGCGGAAGCGAGCCAGAAAATGAGGCGGTCCGGTTAATAATTGTTTTTTATTATTATTATTTATAAATATTTTCTAATGTATATTCATCTATATATAGGGGAGAGTGGTAATGAATGGGCCATTAACAAAATATGAAAAAGTATTTGCATAAAATAATTTTAGATGCCACCAATAGATGAAGCTATTTGTTCAACAAAACTCATCAAATTTTCCATTTATTGGGAGAAGCCATTTTCCCACTAGATTAGGATGGTCAAGAATCTGATTGAAAAGTAAATTTTTTCCCTTTTCAGTGAAATAAATAAACTAAAAAGTATCTATTATTTCATTGCAAATATGTGTATTAGCAAGTCTTTGCATATCTGTAAACTAATTTTAGGATGTATTTAGATGTTATTTGAATTTAATATACTAAAAAAAAACCTGAATATATTCCAGAAGTATAGGTGGGGCTGAATGGGCCACTATATCATGGTCATGAATGGGCGACCTTTGCCCTGATCATGAAAATATGTTTTTTTTTTCTTTTTTCTGATTTTCTCTTTAATATGAAACATAACTGGCTGTAATGGATTTAGATTAAATTACTGTCTAGTTAAAATAGGTTTATAGTGATGTCTAAAAAATAATTTGCACATTTTCACCCTAAGAAATATTAGTTATTTATTAGAAACATCAGTTAAATTGTATGAATGATAATAGGTGGACTGTCCACAGTTGTTGACCACACCTACCAGTTTTTTTCCATTTGATATAAAACTAGAATAATTGTTTATATTCTGAAACTGATGAGTAGAATAAATAATACCATAAATTTACACTAAATTGTCAATTAATAGGCAGTTCCAACCCTTTTACAACCATGTCGTTTAATATTAATTTTGTAAAATATTAATTTTGAAAAATATAAATTTTGTTAAATCATAATGTGTATTATCTATTTTTATGTATATTTTATGTTCTTTCTTTCTTATCTCATTATTTTGTCATTTTTCTGCTACAATTATGTGATTTAATAATATCACTTTTGATGTTCATAAATTTTGATAAGCATTGTGCATTACCTACTATTTCAGTATGCTTTGATCATATCAAGTACCATTCATTTTGTCATATTTGGTGAACAAAAGATTAATTCCACATTTTTTCATTTAATCATTTAGTGGCCCATTCATTACCTTCAATGGCTTATTCAGCCCCATGGGTGGGGATGAATGGAACAAATTTCTATATTTTTATTTTCTATTATCATTCATTATAGACATTTTTTAATCCAATTTTTATGACTTTTTTATATAACCAAATAAGTAAAGTAACTGAAGAGCCAATTCTGAACCGAAAAAATTATTAGAAAAAATTACAAAAATTAAAAACCAAAAATTGGCCCATTCATTACCACTCTTCCCTACCTTTTAAATGTAAATTCTTAAAAAAGTATATAATTTGATTTTTTTTTAATTTTTCATTTTAAATTTTAGCCATGTTAAAAATTTAATATATCATCTAAAAGTATAACACTTTTCGCTTGCTTTTTTTCCTTTTTTTTATTACAGAAAAGGGTAAACATTAATCTTCTTTCGGCACTTACAGACGTATTTATTGTTTTTTAATATTTCTTTAATTATTTTTTAAGTCTTTTTAGCTGCGTTCGTAATTATGTAAATACGTAGCACCTATAGTCGTCGTTTAGTCCGTCTGTCCGTCCGCCCGCCCGCATATAACAGCGCAAAAACTACCCAACCGAATTGTTTGAAATTTAAAATATATAATTGTTGCATTATTTTCTCGCGTCATTTCAAATTTTATGAAAATCGGATGTATAGTTTAATTACAGGGACAGCCAAAAGTTTTCCGTTACATTGCGGCCAATGGAAAAAAAGTATTTCAAGTGCATTTTAATTAGAGCTGTACCGAGTACTCGGTAAATACTCGGTACTCGGCCTACTCGGCCAATACCGAGTAGTTGTAAGAATTTCATTTTTTAAGCTTATGAATTTATAACTGATTTGTAAAAAGTTATTCGAATATCAATGGATAATGTATGCAATAATTCATAAAACTATTTACTCGGTATTTAACAATATGTCTACAAAATATAAAAAAAGTTAAGAACAAAAACCCTCATAAAATAATTCCAGATTAAAACTTAGTTTCACATTTATACAAATAAAAATAAGTTTTTTTTTTTTAAATATATAGGAAAACAGAAAAGATTATTATTTTGGATAAGAAAATGAAAGTGCAATAAAAAAATTCATAATTAAATTTATTATATTTCAAATTATGGTGCAAAAACACCAAACGTTCTACATTATCAGTAAACAGGGCATTTCTTTTACTACTGTAAATTTGACCTGCCCCTGAAAATATACGTTCATAATAAGCAGTATTGAAGGTGCACATAAGAATTTTTTTGCAAGGTTGCACATAATCGGAAATCCCCCCCCCCCCCCCATGCAAATGGAGTGTCAATGTTACATAAGTCTTCTGTTAAGAAAGCCTGTATCTCTTTTTGTACTTCTCTTTTTATTTTTCTCTTTTTATTTTTAATCAAAAGAAAATGAGGTACGGTTACAAAATAAATATGAAATGTTTTGCATTATTCCATGAATTGTTACAGTAACCAATAAACATTTTTATTTTTGATAGACAGATTTCAGGTATCAGAATAAATTGGAAGGTTGAAGAATGTTTTAGTATTATATTGGTTAATAATTGTACTTGTTATGTGACAATTCTCCATTTTTTACTACTGTTTTGAATTGTCAAAAATTGTCTTTAAAAGGTGTACAAATAAATTTCAAATTTAATTAGTTAATTTATATATACTATAATGTATATTATATATATGTACACACAGGTTATTTTTTAATATTGTTTTATTTTCAACTTTGTGTTCCATGATTAATTATCGGTTTAATGTGTTTGATTGTCCCACAATCATATTTTTTTAGCCCTTTTTTATGGCTAATATGAAAATAAACCACATACTATATTTGTGATCTTTAGGTAATTGGGAATTTAAGAATCTGACAATCTTCTATAAACATCCATTTTTTTTCAATGTTCATTTTATTAATTTATTACTTTTTATATTTAATAGTAATTATTAAAGTTTTTAATATTTTTATTATATATAATTTATTTTATGTTATAGCATATAGCTATATGCTATATATTATCAATGTTATAAAATTATTTAATTTCTCAGAGTAGATTAAATGGGTAAGGTAATAGAATATATTGAAAGCCTTTTATTAACATTTGTATTTATTTAATTTTTTGTGAATAATGATATATAGTATGGTATTATTTATATATTAGGATTTGTGTGGTAATGCAGCTGATATATTTTAAATTCATTAGCTTTTATTAAGTTCATCTTGTGACATTTGAATAATAATAATAGTATTAAAATAACATACTAGATGGCAGCACCAAAATTTTGACTTTTGATGCTTCTATTAGAGTAATAATTTTAATTTTTTACACCAGGTGGTATTGAACGCTGAATATTGGCAATATTGTAAAATAGAAATTAAATAATTTAAAAGTGTTTTTAGGTATTTTAAATAATGTAATTATTTTCTATTTATATTATATTAATTGAATTTATCACGGTATTTCAAAATGAATTAACTGAATCCATAGGTTTTAATTTCTGTGTTAACTTAACTGTTTAATTCACCTTAATCTTTTCGTGCTTTTGGATACCATGTGCAGGAGGATAATTTGAAAACAACTGGGATTTTATTCGGTATGTTGTGTAATATTTCTATTTTTTATGCTATAAATTAAATATTTAAAAGGTTGTATTGTTTTTTTTCCATTTCATGCCATTTGATATCATTCTGTTTTCATCTTGAAATTATTCTCTTGGTCATATTGGTTGTTTGAGTACAGGAGAAAAAAAATTTCAGCTTTTAGCTTTTTTTTTCTCACAGAAAACAACCGATTTGCTTATATCATTGAATTCTGTACTCTTGAAAACATAATTCAATGTATAAGTTTTTCAATTATTTTTATCGGTATCCATATTCTTCTTTTTTTCTTCCATATTAATTCTTGTAATAAAGTATAAGGCACTTTATTTTATGCATACAGTTGTATAGTATAGGTTTGTGGTATCCATTTTTATTGTCATTTCATTCACAATATTTCGGTTTTTGATGGTGGTCGGTAATGTTTAATTAATGGTTATATAATAAATTTGAAATCGCAAATATATGAAGAAATTGATAAAGTTCTAAAGATGATTTAGAAATGAACATATGAAACCAGTATGTAAAATAAGAAACTATGAATGACTCACAGAATCATCAGATGAGCTTGTGAGTTCATTCATAGAAGATGCGTTATTTCATCCAATTTTTCGGCATTAAGCCTAAAATGACAAAATTTAGCTCCTTATAACGCAAACATTACAGAAAATAGATTGGAACTGGATTAATAACAATAATGTGTAGAGTTGCCATCTTAAGTCCAAAAAATAAATAAATAAATAAAAGGAATGAAAATGATTGAAGAAATCAAGAAAAGACTTAGATTAACTTTTAGTTAAATTAGAATGAAAAAATAGGAATAAACTTAATAAGTACTGAGTGAATACAAAATAAAATAAAGAAAAGGAATAAATTAATACAAATAAATAAAGGAAGAAATAAAGAATTATATAAAAATAAATAAAAGGGCAATTGATTAAATTAATGTTTTAAAGACAAAAATTTATAATATAAAAAAATGAGAATATAAATAACATTTAAAAAGATGAGGAATATTTGAGATAGTAAAATTTAGCCTTGTATTATGTAAATAAATGTGAAAATTAAAAAAGCAATGAGGAATATTGAGATAGTAAAATATATCCTTAAATGATGATGCAATATGTGAAAATTTATTATGTTAAATGCATTATACGCCATTTTTTTTCATTATTATTATATGTCCATACAATATATAAGCATATATACATACACTTATACACGCTCACACACATAAAAACATATAAGGTTTTAAACTTTTTTTAGCATTCCCGACCTCAACCCTCCATAATGGTATTTTTATTTTTTATGTTTTTTATGTTTTAAGTGTATAATGTATGGAAAAACATACACATACACCAAAACTTTTTTTTCTTTTATAAGAATATATATATATATTATATATACACATACATATAATTTTTTATGTGTATGATTTTTATAATTTTTTCAGCAATCTACATCCCACCCTCCATAATAGTGTTTTCGATTTTTTAGTTTTTTTAAACATATTAAATGCCTATACTGGTAAGAAGTAGAAAAAAATGAATATTAAGATTTGAGCCATGCAGATATAAAAGAGATGGGATAATTATAAGACAATGCTAATTGCTTTAATTTAAAAATGTTAGGCTGTAAGAATTGGGAGGAACATAAACGTTTGATACGAAGACTATGATTAAGCAGAATATTTCTATATACTGAAATATGCAAGCAGGAATTAAAAGTTCGTAAAATTAATTACATTAAATGAAAATTCATTGCGTTTATCATAAATGTTGAATGTTAGGGTATTATTAGGGAGAATATTAATTTTAACAACCATAAAATTGATACTAGAATTATTTGAAAAGGCAGTACTAAGTTCTAGATTAGAAGGGTACTTTACAGGAAGAGATATAGAATTATTATCTGTAACAGAAAGAATAATTATATCATCTATGTACCTGTAGAGCAATAAATTATTATTAATAAATTTACGTTCATAAAAGTAAAGATATAAATCAGATAACATGCTTGATGAAGCAGCTCCTTGAGGTATGCCTTGTATTTGAATAAAAAAAGCATTGTCTTGGAATATAAAATCATGAAATAGTAGAAAGTTAGTCAAAGATGTGAAGTAGTCAGTATCAATGTTATCAGGTAAATTTAATAAAGGAAGATATTCTATAAATAATGAATTGATAATAGAATGCAAGTCTTTTAGAATGATATTATTAAATAGGTCTTTGAAATCTAAAGTAATAATATTATTGACATTTGTTAATGGCTTTATATATATATATATATATATATATTACCATTAATTAAACATAACCTGCCACCGTCAATTATTATGAATTACAGCTGTAAGTATTAAAAAAATATTATAAGAATTATTATGGAAGAAAAAAGAAAAAAGTGGACACCGACAAAAATTGAAAAGCCTATACATTGAATTACGCTATCGAGGGCACAGAATTCAATGATATAAGCAAAATGGTTGTTTTCTGTGGGAAAAATAAGCTAAAGCTAAAATTAATTTTCCCCTGTGCCCGAACAACCACTAAAATCAAGTGAATTGATTAAAAATGAAAGCAGAATAGAAACAAATAATATGAAATGGAAGAATCAATAAAACGTATTTAAATATTTATAGGATATAAAATAGAAATAATAAACACCATACCGATTAATATTTCAGTATTTTACAAAAATCCATGTGCACATGTCTTCCAGTATATCAAAAAGATTAAGGTGAATAAAACAGTTAAGAAATCACAGTAAATGATACCAAAGGATGCAGTTAATACATTTTGAAATAAAATTTGAAATACCTTGTAAAACAAATTTAATCTAATATAAAATAAATAGATATTAATTACATTATTTAAAATGCACTATTAAATTAATAGATAACAGTTTAACAATATCGTCAAAATTTAGCTAAAAATACACCCTGGTGTATAAATTATAACTGAAATGGAGCTAGAAAAATTAAAAATAGAGCAATCTGAAAGATACAATTTTAGTGCTGCCATCTATTAATAATTATATTAAACATCTATCGCAAGATAAAAATTTGCAAGCTTTTGAATGTAAATAACTGTTTAAACAGCAAAACCAAACAAATCCTTATACATAGAGAATTATAGAACAACCACTAAAATCAAGTGAATTGATTAAAAATGAAAGCAGAATAGAAACAAATAATATGAAATGGAAGAATCAATAAAACGTATTTAAATATTTATAGGATATAAAATAGAAATAATAAACACCATACCGATTAATATTTCAGTATTTTACAAAAATTCATGTGCACATGTCTTCCAGTATATCAAAAAGATTAAGGTGAATAAAACAGTTAAAAAATCACAGTAAATGATACCAAAGGATGCAGTTAATACATTTTGAAATAAAATTTGAAATACCTTGTAAAACAAATTTAATCTAATATAAAATAAATAGATATTAATTACATTATTTAAAATGCACTATTAAATTAATAGATAACAGTTTAACAATATCGTCAAAATTTAGCTAAAAATACACCCTGGTGTATAAATTATAACTGAAATGGAGCTAGAAAAATTAAAAATTAGAGCAATCTGAAAGATACAATTTTAGTGCTGCCATCTATTAATAATTATATTAAACATCTATCGCAAGATAAAAATTTGCAAGCTTTTTAATGTAAATAACTGTTTAAACAGCAAAACCAAACAAATCCTTATATATAGAGAATTATAAACCTAATATAAATCACACAAAGTATTTAAAACTATTGTTAATAAAATTTAAAAGCATACAATATGTTCTATTAGCTAAATTATTTAAACTAAACTAAGAGTTTAAATAATGTTAGAACATAGATAATATATAGCATATATCTATATGCTATAAAACAAAATAAATTCAGTAATAATTAATATAAATAATTATTAAAAATTATTTTTTAATGAATTATATATAAGATATTTATAAAATGAACAGGAAATAACAAACATGTGGAAGTATATAGAAGGTTAAATAATACTTAAAATCCCATTACTTAAAACGCACAAATATAGAATGTGGATTATTTTCAGACATCCATAAAAATCCATAACGTATGAATATGGGACATTCAATAACATTAAACTAAGAGTGGCATACTATTAGTAATTAATATGATATTGTCCTTAGTAAATTAAAATTTAATAACAAATAATTGTAAATTAGATTAATGAATAATTAAGCTAATTATAATATTAATGAAAATCTCCAACTTACATATAAAATATCAAATCAACATCCACATAAAATACATAACAAAAAAAATAGTAATAATACAAGAGCCCCGCTTTTTTTTTTTTTTTTTTTTATAATAAATAATTAACCATTGCGTATTATCCAGACAACACCACCCTCCTCCGTACTCTAACATCTACCCACCCAACCAACCTATAATATTTTTTTATATTATTTTACAATTTTTAATTTTTTATAGATATTTTTTTTATTTTATAATTTTTTTGTAATTTTGTTTACGCATGTGTTAATTTGTGTTTATAGATCATGTAAGAAAAGTACTAATTGTATATTAATGAATATATGAATTTTTTTGGAAAACCATGATTTAATGCATCATAAATTAGTTTTTTAATATTATTGTTAATTAGAGGAGAAGAACATAAACATTTTATTCTATATAAATGATTAAGTATTATATTACGAAATACAGAATGATGTAGACAAGATTTAAAATTTGTAAATGTATTAACTGTGAATTTAAATTCTTTACGTTTGTCATACAAATCTGTGATTGTTTTATTGTCTTTTATTGTAATTTTAAGATCTAAGAAGTTAATTGTATTGTTAGATAAAAGGTTTTCCGTTAATTCCAAATTAGTGGGATAATCAACTGGAAATCGAGTAATTGCAGATTGATCAGTTTCAATTAAAATGATGTCATCAATATAACGATATAAATGTAGATTATTATTAGTAAAATTGCGTTCATAATGAGATAAGTATAAGTCTGAGAGTAAACTGGAAGTACAACCGCCTTGTGGTATACCGACATGCTGTAAATATAAAGTATTATCTTGCAATATATAATTATTATAGATAATGAAGTTAGTTAAAGATTTAAAATATGCAATATCTATATAAGATGGTAATTCCAGTTTTTTATAATACTTTTTAAATAATGCATTTATAATTTTATGTAAATCTAATAGGTCTATATTATTAAAAAGATCTTTGAAGTCATATGTCGTTATATTACAAACAGAATGAAGATTTTTTAAAATCTTAACAAGTTGATAGCTTTTTTTTATACAATGTGTATTATCATTGTTTGTAGTAAGTTCATATATTTGATTAAGAATTTTTAAGAGAAGTGTATTGGCTTTATTATTATATGTATTACAACCAATAGTAACAGTCCTAAATTTAATAGGAGTTTTATGAAATTTGGGAATAAGAACTAAATATGGATAATTAAAATTAGTAGATAAAATATTTAAAAGTTTATAATAACTTCGAATTTTACGATTATTTACAATAACATTTTCATTAGTTTTTTGAAAAGACTTATTAGAAGAAATAGAATTTGTAAGAAGTTGGTGATAATATGATTTACATATAATAGCATAATTGTTAGGAGATTTGTCTACATATGTAATAACGAAGTTTTTTTGTAATTTAGTAATTTGTTGGAAATAATGCTGTGTATTAATAGAAACCAAATCAGCAATATTATTTTTTAAAGCCATAGTTAATTTTTCAATTACTAATATCTTCCATTGATTAAAATATTCAATAGGCTTATTATAAGAGATAGAAATTTTATAAATAAAAATATCAATATCATATGTAAACTGTTTGATAATAGATTTAACATTAAATTTAGATGGAAGTCTATATTTAGTACCATAACCCATTAGTTGTTTCAATTTAAAATCATGAACAATATCAAGATTTCCAGTGATTATATGTCCATGATCATTGTTTATGTATTTTTTTAGAGTGGGGTCTTTGCAGTTACACAGAAAAGTACTTGCAGCAGATGTATTTTTTGAAAATGTATTATAGTTAAAAAATTTTCTCCCAATTGTATTCGGATATTTAAAGGTTTTTGATATATGAAGATTATTGATAGGAAAAAAACAATTTTTATCATTAATTATAGAATTGATATTAATTTTATTAAAAATGTGATTTGAAAAAGTAATTATCATTTGAGTATTCATGTTCTGAATTTTGTGTTTTTTTTGTATATTAATATTTAAAAGATTAACCCTACTCATAATAAGGTCAAAGTAAATATCAGAGAAATGTTTAGAGAAAGATTTACTTAGAAAGACATTTAAATGTTGTACCAGCTGTTTCTTTTTAATAGCAAAGATGTTTTTACGAATTAACAACCAGTTATAATTCTCTAAGTAATTTCGTTGAAGATCATTAATTTGTTTTATATATATATATATATATATATACAGATATATTTATTTATATGTACACACAAGCTCACATTATGTGCACATCAGTGTTTTTTTTTCTTATTACACAACTACTCGGTATTCGGTACTCGACCGAGTAGTCAGTGGCCGAGTACTCGGTACTCGGCAACTCGGCCAAAGTACTACTCGGTGCAACACTAATTTTAATGATGTTACAGCCTTTCGAACAGAATGAAATTGATATGCACTTATGAAGTGCACTAAAATATACATTCAGTACAATATGCAGTGCAAAAAATATTTATAAAACTAGTTATAGTACGAACGCACCTCATTTGCCACGTTTGACATATAATTTCCAACCTGTTAGTATTTTTAAAAGTATTTTCAAAATTTTCTACCAAAATAAATAAAAACTAGTATGTTGTGGCCATCACAAAACTTTCTTCTATATAAATCACGTCAATTAAATCATTTAAATAGTACAAGAAATTACATGAATTTAGCACCAATTCATATCAAAGTATATCTGAATTTAAAGTTGGATGAAAATTCGTACATTAGTTCTTGAGATAGAGCTATAGCGGGAATTCTGAAAAAATGTAGCATAGCAGCGCCACCTGTTGAGCGATTTACACTAAAAATAAACAGCACTAAATGATATCAAGGTATACCTGAATCTGAAGTTTGTTGAAAATCTAAGCGTTAGTTCTTGAGATAAAGCTATTGCGGAAATCGCAAAATATACAGCATAGCAGCGCCACCTGTTGAGCGATTTACACCAAAAATTAAACAGCACTAATTTACACGTCAATTCATGTCAAGGACTAACTAAATCTGAAGTTTGGTGAAAATCCGTGCAATAGTTCTTGAGATACAGCTCTTGCGAAAATCGTGAAAATGCAGCACAGCAGCGCCACCTGTTGGGCGATTTACACCAAAAATTAAACAGCACTAATTTATATCAAGGAAAAACGAAATCTGAAGTTTGATGAAAATTCGTGCATTTTTTCTTGAGTTAGAGCTATTGCGATAATCATGAATAATGCAGCATAGCAGCGCCACCTGTCGGGCGATTTTCACAAAAAAGTAATCAGCACCAAACTATATCCTGGACTAACTGAATCTGAAGTTTTATGAAAATCCGTGCAGTAGTTCTTGAGATATAGCTATTGCAGAAATCGTGAAAAATGCCGCATAGCAGCGCCACCTGTTGGGCGAATTTCACCAAAAACTAATCAGGTCTAGTTTATATCAAGGTATAACTAAATAATAAGTTTTGTGAAATTCTGTGCATTAGTTCTTGAGATAGAGCGCCCATAAAATTTTTGTCACATACAGACTCACAGACAGAGTGACAGAGTGACAGAGTGACAGACAGACTCACAGACAGACATTTTCTAAAAACCATCAAATCGTGTTCTGGGCATTCTAAAACGTGTAAATCCGTCGAAAACCGGAAGTCGAAAATTTTCACGAATCCAATACTTTCTTCTTGTAAAGATAGAAGAAAGTAAAAACCTCATATTTTTAGAATTTTGATACTTGGCTACCAGTTTTAACTAGTATGTTGTGGTCATCACAAAACTTTCTTCTATATAAATCACGTCAATTAAATCCTTTAAATAGTACAAGAAATAACAACGATTTAGCACCAATTCATATCAAAGTATATCTGAATTTAAAGTTGGATGAAAATTCGTACATTAGTTCTTGAGATAGAGCTATAGCGGAAATTCTGAAAAAATGTAGCATAGCAGCGCCACCTGTTGAGCGATTTACACTAAAAGTAAACATCACTAAACTATACTAAGGTATACCTGAATCTGAAGTTTGTTGAAAATCCAAGCATTAGTTCTTGAGAAAAAGCTATTGCGGAAAGCGCAAAAAATACAGCATAGCAGCGCCACCTGTGGAGCGATTTACACCAAAAATTAAACAGCACTAATTTATACGTCAATTCATGTCAAGGACTAACTAAATCTGAAGTTTGAGGAAAATCCGTGCAATAGTTCTTGAGATACAGCTCTTGTGGAAATCGTGAAAAATGCAGCACAGCAGCGCCACCTATTGGGCGATTTACACCAAAAATTAAACAGCTCTAATTTATATCAGGGACTAACTGAATCTGAAGTTTGATGAAAATTCGTGCATTTTTTCTTGAGTTAGAGGTATTGCGATAATCATGAACAATGCACCATACCAGCGCCACCTGTTGGGCGATTTTCACAAAAAAGTAATCAGCACCAAACTATATCTTGGACTAACTGAATCTGAAGTTTTATCAAAATCCGTGCAGTAGTTCTTGAGATATAGCTATTGCAGAAATCGTGAAAAATGCCGCATAGCAGCGCCACCTGTTGGGCGATTTTCACCAAAAACTAATCAGGTTCAGTTTATATCAAGGTCTAACTAAATATGAAGTTTTGTGAAATTCCGTGCATTATTTCTTGAGATAGAGCGCCCACAAAATTTTTGTCACATACAGACTCACAGACAGAGTGACGGAGTGACAGAGTGACAGAGTGACAGAGTGACAGACAGACTCACAGACAGACATTTTCTAAAAACCATCAAATCGTGTTCTGGGCATTCTAAAACGTATAAATCCGTTGAAAACCGGAAGTCGAAATTTTTCACGAATCCAATACTTTCTTCTTGTAAAGATAGAAGAAAGTAAAAAGACAAACGAAAGAATATATAACTGCAAAACATTGCACGAAGTTTCATAACTTTATCTCTCATGAAAATTTAGGTAACTAGGGGGCTCGGCCCCCTACGAGCTACGCTCGCCAACCCCCCGTTCAGACACTGCAGTCTCTAAAAGCACGCTAATTTGATCGGCTTTAATTGAATTTTTTTGGAAGATTGAATTATAATTAAAAAAAACAAAGGCGATCGCCCTATAAACGGGTTTCTATTCATTTCTCTTTGATTGGGGAATTTTACGGAAAAATCAGCTGCTGTTAAAAGATACAATGGCATTTCAAAATCATCTAATATAAAATGAATTAAGTAAACAGAGTCTTTGTCTCCCGGTATTTTTTAACAAAGCGAAACGAAAGTCCTTTTAAATAAAACATTTTAAATATATCGTTTTTAATCTGACGTAATTTTCACCAAACTTTTCTTTCCCTTTTTAATATTCACGTGAAAATGCTTTTATTAGAAATGAAATATTATTTGCGCTGTCAAAAAAAAAAAAAAAAAAAAAAAAAAATAGTTGAAAAGTTCATCTCAAAATATCAAGTAAATGTCTCGCGCTATTTTTAAATTTAAACTACTATTTTGCAATATTATTTTTTGTTCATTTTACGTAATAAGTGTAATGTGACGTAAATGTGATGTAATTTCTCCTATTTAAGACTTCTAACGCATGTTAATGAATTTATTACTTTACAATATCCTTTCTCTGTTAAAATTCACGTGTAATTATAGATGAAGTAATTTTCAATAAGTTCCTGCTTTTTATACGTAATTATTTAATTCTAATTTGAAAGTTTTTCTTTTCTGTTTATAATAGTCACGCGTAAATAAATTTTTAATTTGAAGCAAACATTATTGTTTCCGTTGTTTATACAGTTTGGCAACAGGTTAAATTAGTACAATTTTCTGAAATAAGTAAAAAAATATCTCTCGAAATGCTGAAAATTTGAATTTAAAATAGAAATGAAACCTCGAAAAATGAGTCAAATTAAAAAAATAAATTATTTCTGCACACCGGGAAATTATAACTATAAAATGATCTAAAAAGTATTAAATTCCGATGTATAGTTTTTGCTCCTATAAAACTTTTTTAATGGAACGATTTTGTCCAACTTTAGCATTAAATATCTCTTAAAATAATTCTTCGATTTGAAAACTGTCTACATCAGCGTGTTTATCAAACATTTCTGTATAATACTACCAATTTTCATATTTTTGTATGCATTATTTTTCTTAATATTAACGAAGAAAGACCTCCGGTCACAAAAAATTCAAAACCGGCGGCGGCGGCGGCGGCGGCGGTGACAGCGGGAGTTACTTTTTTTTAGAATAGAGAGATATATCAATTTAAATATGACAATTTATGAAAAAATACGTTCTGAGATAAATGTATTTAAATCCTGGAAGAAGGCACATCAACTATAGACAGTATAAAATAATTAACATAATTAGATCAAAAGAAACAATTATCGCATTTACAAACGGTTTGTGTCATTTTATTTTAAAAATTATAGATTATAGTTAAAGTTAAAAATTAAATTATAATTTTTCCGAGATGTTCCTGTACCACACCTCCTTAAAATGAAATGTACGGGAGAGGAACAACGCAAAAAAAAGAGAGCCAAAACGTAAGAGAGGAAGAGAGAGTTGGGATGAAAGTGATGTGATGCATACAAATTTAGACCACTGTCGACGCATCAGTTATTACCCGACTGAAAAAAGGGTTATGTGTTTCACGCGTATCTGTGTATGTGGATTTCTTTATACCCTGGAAACATCCCAACGGCTGGATGGATTTTAATGAATGAGGTCTCTATCAATTCGTCTTAACGGCCCGATGGTTATAGGCTAGGTTTTGTTTTTATAAATTCAAAATGTCAGCCGTAAAATACAAAATGGCGGTAGAGACGAAAAAAAAATTTACGCACCTTATTGAGTGGCATATCATTGGATAGGTCTTTCAAAAGGAAGACGATGTTTCATTGACTATTTTACAGTCAGAAGCTCCGTTAAAATATTATACAACCTGGAAGTTGTGTATGTAGGATCTCTAGTTTTACTGCAACTCTAACCATCATAGACATGTATAGACCTCATCAAAACAGTGTTTATAGATAGTAACTAACAATTAAACACAACTTAAAAGTCATCAATACAAGTAAATAGAAAAAATAGGTAAGTAATATAAACAAGTAATATAAAAATAAATTAAGTCAATTCCTACTTATTAGGTCAATAAGAGGATTTTTTTTCTCCCATTCTTCTTTCCTCCTGAGTGGCGCTTAAAATGCCTTGATCAAGAAGAGGGCTCTCTCGATTATTGAAAATTAATTTAATTTAATTAATGAATTAATATTTGAAAAAGAACTGGATTAACATCAAGTGTCATCCGCTACAAGTTTTAAAAAATTTATTTGAGCTTGATTGGATGAATAATAAGTATTTTATTAACTATTGAAAATTTGAACAAGATATATATAGCGAGGGTGTGAGCTAATAGTAGGAATTGAAAAAAATAGTTTCACATTGATGAGAAATAATTAATTAGTTTGCTTTTTACGCAGTCGGGTTTTTTGATTTTTTAAATTTAATTGTTTATTTGTGCACAGTAAAGTAAATAAAAGTAAAGTTCAATTTTCTACTTAAGAATAATTAGTTAGCATGTAATATATAAAGAAACTAGTATGTTGTGGCCATCACAAAACTTTCTTCTATATAAATCACGTCAATTAAATCGTTTAAATAGTACCAATTCATATCACAATATATCTGAATTTGAAGTTTGGTGAAAATTCGTGCATTAGTTCTTGTATAGAGCTATAGCGGAAATTCTGAAAAATGTAGTATAGCAGCGCCACCTGTTGAGCGATTTACACCAAAACATAAACAGCACTAATTTATATCATGGTATACCTGAATCTGAAGTTTGATGAAAATTCATGCATTAGTTATTGAGATACAGCTGTGGCGGAAATTCTGAAAAATGCAGCATAGCAGCACCACCTGTTGAGCGATTTGCACCAAAACATAAACAGCACTAATTTATATCATGGTATACCTGAATCTGAAGTTTGTTGAAAATCCCAGCATTAGTTCTTGAGATAGAGCTATTGCGGAAATTGCAAAAAATGCCCAATAGCAGCGCCACCTGTTGAACGATTTACACCAAAATCTATAAAATGTCTATTCACGTCAAGGACTAACTGAATCTGAAGTTTCATGAAAATCCGTGCATTAGTTCTTGAGATAGAGCCATTGCGGAAATCGTAAAAAATCCAGCATAGCAGCGCCACCTGTTGAGCGATTTACACCAAAAACTAATCAGCATCAATTTGTATCAGGGACTAACTGAATATGAATTTTTATTAAATTCCGTGCATTAGTTCTTGAGATAGAGCGCCCACAAAATTTGTGTCACACACAGACACACGGACAGACAGACAGACAGACAGACTCACAGACAGACATTTTGTAAAAGCATCTTTTTCGGGTTCTCTGACCCCTAAAACGTGCAAATCCGTCAAAAACCGGAATTCGAAAATTTTCATGAATCCAATACTTTCTTCTTGTAAAGATAGAAGAAAGTAAAAATTAAGTGTAAAGTAAAATCTGTTAAGACCGAAAAAAATTCAGCTTTAGATATACTGTTAACATTTTTGTTTACTTTTTATGCTATTTGTAGTATATTACACAAGCCTGGAGATAGTTCTATTTTTAAGCTTTTAATAATTGGTTTTTATGTATTTTTAGCACTGGATCCGAAAATGACCTTCATTTTTAACCATCATGTCAGGATCTTTTGCAAATCAAACATTTCAAAGAAAAAAAAAAAAAAAAAAAAAAAAAAAAACAGCAAAATTTGATACTATAAAATAGAGGTGATGGTTGGTGTTTTTCACTTTTAATATTTGATTTTTATGTATTTTTTAACGTTGAATCCTAAAATGACCTTCATTTTTAATCATCACGTCAGAATGTTTTGGCAAATCGTAATTTTCAAAGAGTCAAAAAATAGCGAAAATCTCTCAAAGCCTTACCAATACAAGGCAAATGTTTTAAATACATCTGTGACAAATTCTCAGCCTTAACAACCACCAAAATAAAAGAAAACGCCGAGATGAACACCATTGAGAATATAAAAGGAAAAGCGCAAGGCAGAACATGAGCGGTATAAAGAAACTTCCGCACATGAAATAAAATTGTAAGGATTTTAAAGACACAATATTTTACACGTTTAGCTGTAAAAATGCATATCATATAAGCCAAAAGATTAATAAACTATTATGAAAAAATAAGTTTTACATCTATTTTATAGTATCAGATTTTCGCAATGCTCTGACTTTTTAAAAATTTAAAAATTTGCGATTTGCGAAAACATAAAACTCAATTATCAAAAGCTAAAAAACATGGCACAACCGAAATTTTGCAGGCTAGTATTATTATTTAAGTTTATTTGTAGACTTTTAGATATATTTTTAGCCTTAGCAATTAACATCGTCCATCAAAATTGTATTATGTTTTCTTCATCTGAACCCGAACAACGAAATTTCCCGTTTAAAGCAGGTTCCGTTTTCATACGTATTGCTATATTTTAATATATCATGTTTTTCCAAATTTCGTTCTGTATAAGAAAAGTAACTAGCTTCGATAGTAATAATTTTATAAAATCTCTTCATCAGGCGAAGTCATTATGTGAATAGCAGAGAGAAAGAAAGCTCTTTAATAAAAAAAAATAATGCATTTAAATACATTTTTATACACAATTTTTCCAAATTTCATTGGCTTAGAAAAAACAGATAGGCAATAGATAATTTCGTCAGATAAAGAATACTTTTGGTCTAATGAACGACAGTTGGGCTAGCCTATCCCCTATATAAGGGATATGAAAAACTGAATATGTTTTAAATTATATTTCTCCAAATCCTATTGCTCTAGAAAAGGAACTAATACCGAGAGCAATAACTTTATAGTTATGTCCGGAAAAATGTCCGGCGAAAAATGTCCGGACCAGGATCCTGGTCCGGACATTTTTCGCCCAGTTGGAAATTTACATCTAATATGATTTGTTTACCAATTAGAATAATTGTGTTAATATTAATCTAGTGTAACTTTATAGTTAGTTCTCTTTATCAGGCAAAGTGCACTTGCATTCTCGTGAACTGAAGAGTGCAAATCTTCTTGTCCAATAGATCGTGACGATATCAATGAAATTATTGATGATAAATATAGTCCATCGCTTTAATGTATTCTAGAGTTTAAAGAAGTTATCACAACAATTTAAAGAATATTGTGTAAAAAATATTGCTTTTTTTAACATAGGAATAGCTTATATAGATAGTATTTCATTGCGTAAACAAGGAAAGAGTTATAGGAATCAACAAATACCTCTCACTGCATTATAAAGGCATGCTTCTTCTTCTTCTTTTTTAATGGGTTATTCTTTTGAAAGTGCATATTTATATAAACGGGAGTATTTATTTCATGTACAACATTATAATAATAATAATAATAAATCAAACTTTTCTTAATCGGATGATTTCTTTCAAATGCTTAGGTTCAACTCAATGGAAAAGACTATGGCATATTTGATAGTTATTAATGATAATTATTATAATTAACAATGAATATAGCAATAAATAGAAAAAAAATTATAAAGTTAATAAAAAACTTTAAAAGATTGTCACTTAATTGAATAAACACGTTACCCAACATAAAATTAAGGTGATCAATGGCAATAAAGTCCCATCTCTTAGATGCTAACTCTCAGATCTTATCTAGAATTTGAAATTTTCTCACTTTTTAAATCAAAACAGTTCTTTTTAATTTGAAATAGACAAAAGATTTTTTTATACGTTTTTATAAGTTAAGAAAAAATTATTTCTGTCAATTTCATATCTTAATATTTAAAAGAAAAAGGTTTATTTCGTTATTTTATTTAACTTATTTAAATACTAAATAATATATAGTTTTAAGAATCGATATCTGTACTTCTGCATATTGTACAGCATTTTCTATCAATTATTGTGTAACTAAATAAATAAAAACTTGCATTTAAAGCATTTAAATGAAATGTGAAGCCAATAAATTTAATTCTAAATCTGTAATAAGAATTTTAACATATATAAAATATCTCTAATATCCCAAGTGTACAGATTTGGGTTAATTTAACATAATAAAAAAATTTATTAATTTTTTCTCTACAAATATTTGACAATTATTATAAAGCTGAAGTTCTCAGTACACTGCTATTATGCAACTTATGTGTAATTATACGATGGTTTCGTTTAAACAGAAACTTTTTGTTAATTAACATATTATTCATAATATTAACAATTAAATTACAAATCTTAATGCAATCTCAACTAGAATAATTTAAAATATTGATAAAATAGTATAAATAATCATAAATATTTCTGACAGTTCCATGACAAGTTTTGTAATGGAATTCAGTAAAAAATAAAAATTATAATTTCTACAATTAAAAAAAAAAAAATCCATATCAACAAATGGGACGTAATATTTGTAATTTAAAATAAAAGAAATACATATATAAATACAAAATGAGATATTATTACACATAGATATTGCGTTTAAACGGCAAATGTAAATTTATATAATGGAAACAGAAATTCGAATGTTATTATTACCTTTATTTTTTTTCTTTTCCTTTATATCTTTTTCTAAAAGAGGTTGAGATTCGAGTTCTTCGCTGACTTCCATGATCGTCGTAGGATTATTTTTACTATCTTCATATTTTCCATAACTGTATACATCTTTAGACAAGCTTTGCCACAAAATCGTAGTAGATAAATCTGTGCTAGACATTTTAATTTTTATTTAAATTATCACTCTAGTAACACAAATTACATCTAGGTTATCGTTCACAAAGTTTTTAGTAACTGGAGCAATATTGTTTATTTGTAAAACGATCGGTAAAAGATAGTTAATATAAATACTACCAATAAAAATATATCGCTACTTGTCAGCCTATTTTCATATTATCGACGATAGTTTTTATGCTATCAAATAAAACACTAAGACAGACCGATAAAAATCTTTAACCTGAATGGAACATGGGACATTGGGAAATTAAGCGAAACTTGGTCAGAAGGACGTAAAATGTTCCCCTAATTCTTCCTATCTGATTACTGAAAGAAATCGGAGAATTTCCGCCGTGCGTATTTTCTCCTGATGAATGACCAACGTGCTTTTGCGATGAAAATTAAAACTTCGGCTATCAGCCGGCTCTACTGCTTTACTTTGGCCTTGTTTAATCTAACCTTCAAACCGGACTTCGAAGGTATCACGTGATTTTTCCCGCTTTCGACGTCATTTCGAAAAAATGACAACAAACAGACATGATGTTGTTATCAAAATATTAAATCTCATATAGAGACAATCGCAAATATTGTCAACATGGAAAAAAAGTTATGTGAATTGAAATTTTCATTAAAAAATGCATTCGTGTAGATGCTGACTGACACAGATATTGATTACATTGTTTCTCTACAGATTTTCAAATAATAAATATATATATATAAATAATTTTCTCTCTAAAAATCCCTAAACTAGAGACTGAAGTTGAACAATCACTGAGTTAAAAATGCATTCGTGAATATGCTGTCTGATACAGATATTGATTACATTGTTTTTATATAGATTTTCAACACTAAATAATAAATATATATATAAAAAAAAATTTCTCACTAAAAATCTCTAAACTAGAGACTGAAGTTGAGCAATCACTGGGTTAAAAATGAATTCGTGAAGATGCTGTTTGACACAGATATTGATCACATTATTTCCATATAGATTTTCAAATAATAAATAAATATATATATATATATATATATATATATATATATATATATATAAACAATTTTCTCACTAAAAACATCTAAACTAAAGGCTGAAGTTGAACGATCACTGGGTTAAAAATGCATTCGTGAAGATGTTGTCTGACACAGATATCGATTACATTGTTTCTATGTAGATTTTCAACACTAAATAATAAATATATATATATAAATAATTTTCTCATTAAAAAACACTAAACAAGAGACTGAAGTTGAGCAATTACTAGTAACCAGAAAACGGATTATGTAATTAAAATTTTAAAACTTCTGTAGAACCATCATTTATAATATGGATATAAGAATGGATTCGAGGAAAAGTCGTGGTAATCATCGCCCTCCTTCCCAAATGGTGAAACTACAAAACAGAGAGGGAAAATACATGCTAATTATTATTTTTTTTTTTTTTTTTAAGTTTCATTAATCGCAACTAGGTAAGTGAAAAAGCAAAATATAACAGGGAACATGTGGTTTCAAAGACCACATTTATTTATGGGTCCAATAAAGTTTCTTTATTTAATTAGTGACAAATTGCAGAAATGTGTAATTTGAACATTCACCTTATAACAAAAGAAAAAAATCAGTTTTCAAAGAATTCTTCACACAGAAGACATTTTAAACCCTGGACTGAATGACATAGCGATGCTTTTGTCGGTAAGTAATTTTAGTAATAAGGGGGTAGTAAATATTGCAGTAAGTATTGCTTTAAGTATCGGAATTAAGTATTACAGTATGTTTTGGATTGCAGTAAATATTGGAGGTATTGTCAGTAAGTATTGCAGTAACAAGAAGGAGCACACGAGAGATAGCGGTACAGGGTTAAAATGTGATAGCTTCATAAAAAGTTATCAGTAGACTTAGTCTACCCAGCGCCTGTTTCAGAAACCGCATTTCCCTCAGTTACTGCGCCTTTCTTCCTCTAATTCAAGAACTGGATATGCCCCTGGGGACACCAAAAAAAATCCCTAAAAATGTCATAAGTATCGATTTGAATACGGCCCTAGGAACATTGAAAAAACTCTCCAAAAATGTCAGGAGTACAGACAGGACCGGTCATAAGGAAAAGGCTAATTTAGGAAGGAGGGGGTGTTGCAGAAGGTGCAATGCACCCAGGCTTATAGAGGTTCCTAAAAAGACTAAAATGATTTTTTTTATCTTTTGCAAAATAATAATAATAATAATAATAATAACGTCCTTATAAGATTTTCCGTCTCATTCCTAAGTTCTATGCTTATAAGAGAACCTTCAGTGAAACTGCAGTTAATCTTTAACTGATGCTACTGGTCTCATAGGCCGCTGCTTTTTTCAATTTTTATAATTTAACTTGTAATTTTCAGTTTAACTACAAACACTACCCAAATTTTGTTGCGTTTGGAACTTTGGTATTATCAGCAGAGACTTTTGAATAGGTGAATTTTAATTATAATAATCCCGTACAAATAGTTAAGTACATAAAACACCATAGTTCTTGCACCCGGCTCTATCTCTTTAAGGGAAGGCTGGCTCTGTGTATTGAAGCCGTTACTAAATTTTACAAAATAAATTGACATCTATAGAGAGTGTGAAGGGGGGGAGGGGCTAATTGCATTTTAAACTATTCGGAGGGGGGGATCTAAATTTTATACAAACACAAAAAAATAATCCTATATTGCTATAAACAAATGCAGATGATACAGATACCTTGAGAAAAAGTTAAACTACAATCCAAAAATGTTGGCGAAGCAGACTTAGTAGCATCAGTAATCCATGTTACTCATAAAACATTTGCAACGGCCCCAGTAGCAATGAGAGAATTCCTAAATGTGCTACTTAGGGCATTTAAACTTTAGTTCGAACATTCCAGTTTTTTAAGTAGTTCAACTAAAAATAATTATTTAACAAAATTTTATAAAGAGCTGAAAAAAGCTGTTTGTCAATGTGTTGTGGAGCCTTTTTCTTCGACTAGAAGGCTCTGCCCCTTAAGAGCTACGCTCGCCAACCCCCGTTCAGGCACCGCAGACTCTAAAAGCACGCTAATTTGATCGGCTTTAAAAAGATTTCGGAAGATTGAATTATAATTTAAAAAACAGTGACGATCTCCCTGTAAACAGATTTTTATTAATTTCTCTTTGATTGGGAAATTTTAAGGCCAAATTAGATGCTGTTAAAAGATACAATGGCAGTTTTCGTCTTTGATTAAATAAAATCAGTTAACCATTCCAAAATAAGCTAATATAAAATGAATTAAGTAAACAGAGTCTTTGTTTCCCGGTATTTTTTAACAAAGCGAAAAGAAAGTTCTTTTAAATAAGACATTTTAAATGTATCGTTTTTAATCTGATGTAATTTCACCAAACTTTTCTTTCTAATTTTAATATTCACGTGAAAATACTTTCGTTCGAAATGAAATATTATTTGCGCTGTCCTAACAAAAATAGTTGAAAAGATCATCTCAAAATATCAAATAAATGTCTCGCGAAAATTTTTAAATTTAAACTGTTTTGCAATATTATTTTTTGTTCATTATACGTAATAAGTATAATGTGACGCAAAAGTGACGTAATTTCTCCTATTTAAGACTTCTGACGCATGTTAATGAATTTATTATTTTACAATATCATTTCTCTTTTAAAATTCACGTCTAAATATAGTTTTTATGACGTAATTTTCAATAAGTTCCTTCTTTTTATACGTAATTATTTAATTATAATTTGAAGGGGTTTTTTCTGTTTATAATAGTCACGTGTAAATAATTTTTTTAATTTCAAACAAACATTATTGTTTGCGCTGTTTATACAGTTGGCAACAGTTTAAATTAATACCATTTTTTAAATATGTAAAAAATATCTCTCGAAATGCTGAAAATTTGAATTTAAAATAGAAATAAAACCTCAACAAATGAGAAAAATTAAAAAAATAAGTGCAGTCTGCACACCGGGAATTTCTAACGTATAAAATGATCTAAAAATGATTAAATTCCCGTGTGTAGTTTTTGCTCCTATAAAACTTTTTTAATAGAACGATTTTGCCCGAATTTAGCATTAAATATCTCTTTAAATAATTCTTCGATTTGAAAACTGTCTGCATCAGCGTATTTATCAAACATTTCTCTATAATACCACCAATTTTTATATTTTTCTATGCCATATTTTTCTTAATATTAACGAAGAAAGACCTCCAGTCACAAAAAATTCAAAACCGGCGGCGGCGGTGACAGCGTTAGTTCCTTTTTAGGGTTCCGTACTTAAAAAGTAAAAACGGAACCATTATAAGATCACTCCTGTGTCTGTCTGTCACAGCCATTTTACTCGTAAACTATGGAACGTGGAAAGTTCAAATTCGGGGAAGTAATAAACACCACTGACCCACATACTTTCAGATTAATAAACATTCATAAATGTATTTAGTAAAAAAGTAGAGGGGCTAATTATGCTACTTGAAAAAAAAAATCTTTTCTTTGCATATCATGTGGGGTATCCTGTGAAAGCTTTTATAACGCTGAACTCAAAAATACATTCCTTTTAATTTTAGGTATTATATTTTCAAAGATATTGTTGAAAATGTAGCGGAAAAATATGTTCCCAGCATCTAATTCCGAATCTACTGAAACTAAAATTATGAAAAAATTAGAGGTAGTAGACGTTAATGTAAACTTTACCGGAAAGTTATAGCGATCACCCTAGGTCACATAGTTTTTGAGTAATTAGCATTTTTCTGTTATACACAAATTTCGATTTACGGGCATTCTGAAAAATTGTTGAGCATCGCTGAATATACCTATCGTTGCAGAAGAATAAAAGCATTATTGATAATGGTTTTCGAAAAAAATCATCGGTAATTAGCCGAGATATTAACCCTTAAAGGTACGGTCAGTTTGGACATATATAAGGACAGGGGCGGCGTACTCTATGCCTAGTTAACAACTTTTAATGCTATATATGTGTAATGTAATGTCCAGTAATAGTATAAAAGCAATAAACGTCAAATTGTTAAAAACATACTAATTTAAGGGGTCTCGGGACTCTAAAAAGTGGAAAAAATGAAAAAAAGACCATTTTCAACATTTAATGTCTTAAAATGTATGTGATTTTAAAACACAATTTTAATTGGGATAAAAAATTGCAAGACGCAGAATTAGTATTTATAGGGGCTCGAAACTGTTAGACATTTGTCGAACAAAAAATTGGCATAACAGTTTACGCGCAGGATTACAAAATAAATATTGCAACTAGAATGAAAATTTTGGTGCTTACTTATACTTCAGATTGTAATAATTTCCCTGAACTTAAATAAATTTGTATTTAAAGCATTTTTGTATTTTTAATGCAATGTTGCATTTAGCTAATACAAAATTTTGAAAATTTCAACAGTAAAATTGCCTAAAAAATATTTTTTTGAACAATAAAAAGGAAATTTTAGGTTCAGTTTATACAGACTAACATTAAATATATGCTTTGAAAATTTCATGAAAAAATAGTCAGAAGTTTTTGAGGTATCCTGCGCGTTATGCCCAAAAAACGCCATTTGGAAAATAATGACTTTAAAGTTTCGGAAACGCCGCTTCAGCTATTGAGCGGGTATAATTCTAAAAGCCAAAACTTCTGTTCTAATGGGAATTTCAAAGAAACAATTATATCAAAATATTCAGAAAAGATAGGAGTTTAACATATAAAAAAATTAAAATTTCTTAAATTTTGAAGCTTTAAGAGTCCTGCGACCACTTAATCCTTTCCGACACGGAGTAATTCTATTTATAAACTTATGAAATAATGAACTGACACCAGAATTTATAAACGAATTTATCAAAAAATGCGAAATTGCTTATTTTCACGTACATGATAAAAGGAAAATTTTAATTAAATATTCTTGGTGCCGTTTGTCTGTTTTGGAATTAAAATTAGGTGTCCGTTTTTTAAGGGCATCGCCCTTGAAAGATATAATTAGAATGAATCGCATAAATACTGTGGGATTCGCGATAGTTTGCATTGATTGTATCTCTCAATACGCCTCGAGTGACTTTAAAAGTTAATTAAACACCTATCTAGAGAAACGCGGCGCTGACCAAGGCGGCGTTGCAACTTTGAGACCTCAATTCGAAGCGCGCTTAGCACAATGCCAAATTTAAACTTTGAACAAAGGTTTTGTTTTAGCTACACTGTAGAAATAAAGGTTATTAATACGCTGAATTTAGTTTCATGAAATGCCAAATGAAGTTTAACTATGCACTGCTTTTATTGTCAGTACCGAATTAAGTTCATCATAAACAGATTAGGATAATATTAAAAAAAGAGTTATACGAATAGCTATATTTGATATTATTTAGGTTCCATATCTCTTTGAACTTTCATGGTATACCGATTTACACTTTTCTAATATATACAGTTATACCCAACCCTACGTTGTATGGTTTTTTACAAAGTCTTAGTATTCTTTTTGTAACTTTTTTTTAATACAGTTACAAATTCATATATTTATTCTACGGAACCCTCTGTACGCGAGTAATGCTCGCACTTGACCGTTTATTTTAGAATAGAGAGATAAAATCCAAAGTAATCTTATAATCAGTCTAAATTTAAACCTAATAAAGGGTTCCCACTAAAATCTTGCCCAACCCCATTAGCTTCAGAATAAAGATAACTATAGTCCTGGATTTAGCTATAGTCCTGTAGACATGATTTTCTTTCAGGGATAATAATAATAAGCTCGACGCAACAGTGGTTGATCGGTAGCCTCAGGGCCTTCAAGCCTTTTCCTTCCGCGCTTTTCGGTGTCTTTAATTTGTGCTATTTCCCTTTTAAATTTGTCCGGTTTTAATTTTTGATTTTTTTTTCTCAATCTGGCTTCCCCAAAGAGTCGGAATAAGAGTAGAATAAAGGGCTGCGGACGGTAAGAGGTTTTAGGTTTTATCTCTCTATTTAAAAAAAAAAGGGTAACTAACGCTGTCTCCGCCGCTGACGATGAATTTTTTGTGACTTGAGGTCTTTCTTCATTAATATTAAGAAAAATACTGCATATAAAAATGTGAAAATTGGTGATATTATTGAGAAATGTTTGATAAACACGCTGATGCAGACAGTTTTTCAATCGAAGAATTATTTTAAGAGATATTTAATGTTAAAGTTAGTCAAAATCGTTTCATTTAAAAAGTTTTACAGGAGCAAAAGCTATACATAGGAATTTAATTATTTTTAGACAATTTTATACATTAGAAGTTAACGGTGTGCAAACTGCATTTATTTTTTTTTTATTTGATTCATTTTTTGATGTTTTATTTCCATTTTAAATTCAAATTTTCAGCATTTCGAGAGATATTTTTTACATATTTTAGAAAAGGGTATCTCTCTATTCTAAAAAAAGTAACTAACGCTGTCATCGCCGCTATTAATGAGTTTTTTGTGACCGGGGTCTTTCTTCGTTAATATTAAGAAAACTGCTTCATAAAAAAATAGGAAAATCGGTGGCGGTATAGAGAAATCTTTGATAAACACGCTAATTCAGACAGTTTTTAAATCGAATAATTGTTTAAAGAGATATTTAGTGCTAAAGTTGATCAAAATCGTTCCATTAAAAAAGTTTTATAGGAGTAAAAACTGTACATACGAACTTAATCATTTTTAGATCATTTTATACATTAGACGTTCTGGGTGTGCAGACTGCATTTATTTATCTTTTTATTTGACTAATTTTTTATAAATTTATTTTCATTTTAAATTTAAATTTTCATCATTTCGAGAGATATTTTTTACATATTTTAGAAAAGGGTATTATTTTTAATTGTTGTCAATTTTAAAAACAGCGCAAAGAATAATATTTCCTTCAAATTAAAAATTTATTTACATGTGGCTATTATAAACAGAAAAAAAACTTTCAAATTAGAATTATGTGATTAAGTGCTAAAAGCAGGAAAATTTGAAAATTACGTCATAAAAACTATATTTACACGTGAATTTGAAAAGAGAAAGAAAATTTTTAAATAATAAATTTATTAATATGCGTTAACCTTTATCTACTGTAGGTACTTATAAGTACCATTAAAATAACTTTTATAAAATTCATTTAATACATCGATTAGGAGTAATACAGTTTAGAATGAGTTGTAGATTCATTACTTTATCGTGTTCGAAAAGCATTATTTGTTTCACAAAACAAAACTATTTTTAAAAGGATGATTTATTTTGCCTTTGCATCTTTTCAGCTTTCTTGGCGTTGGGGGGGGGGGGGGGGGTTAATTTGGAAATATTTCTATATTTCTATTGTAAGAACATCATATTTGTACATTTTCTAATTCTACAAAATACTAATAAAAATATTTAAAAAAAAATTGTGTGGGGTTATAAATATTGCACAAAATCCCTATAAATTCAAATTTAATTAATCCTTCTAAATCCTTCAATCCCTCTAAAATTTGTTAAAAGATTATGTAAATCTTCTAACGTAGTTTCAAAAATTCACGAAAATGTTTTAGAAGATAAAATTTTCATAATTCAGTACATAAAGAGTTAAAAGTCGTAAATGGGAGAAATTACATAACATTTAAAATGGCCAAATAATAATATCGACAGTTTAAATTTAAAATTCTATTTGCGCGAGACATTTATTTAATATTTTGAGATAATCTTTTCAACTATTGTTGTGAATTTTAAGACAGCCCAAATAATATTTCTTTTCTAACAACAAAAGAATTTTCACGTGAATATTAAAAAGTCCTTCCGGCCAGTGCCGGGAGGAAGAGGTAGCTTTCAAATACCTTATTTTAAAAAAGCCAACTTATATTATTCAAACACACGAAGCTCAATTTAGTGGAAACCGAATATAGGAGATTCAATACTAATTTTTATCAATACTAAATCATTATGAATGAGAATTTCACGAAATTAGTCAGCTTTATCCAAGCTGCTTTTATTTAAAGTAACTTATATTTGGCTGAGATGTTGATGTATACTATCCACATGCTTTCTCACATGAAAATAGGCGAATACGTGTGTTATCGCGTGACAAATACAAGATCGTTTCAAAATGTTAGCCATACTAGAAATTCAAAGTGCTATAATTCAACCATTTTTTAAGATATAAACAAAAGAACAAATTTTCAGAAACAAAATCTACTCCAGAATCTTTGTATCAAGGCCAAACACATAAAAAAATCTTTTTCATTTTCCAATTTTTTAATACTTCATTTTAAATTTTAAATTTAATTTTTTTTTAAATGGCAACCCTTTTGAAACAAGATGGCGAATGAAGCTAGCCAACGAACTCGGTCGAGACATTGGTATGTACTATGTACAGACCAAGTAACATCCAAATCGGTTCATAAATACGCTTGTTATCGCGTGACAAAAATCAGGTCGTTTTAAAATGTCAGCCACAATAGAAATTCAAAACGCTATAACTCAGCCATTTGTTTAGATATAGATGAAACAAAAACTGTTCCGGGATCTTTGTATTAAGGTCAAACACATACAAAAAAAATCTTTTTCATTTTCCAATATTTTGGTATCTCATTTTAAATTTTAAATTTTTAAAAAATTTTTAAATGGCCGCCATTTTGAAACAAGATGGCGGATGAAGCTGGCCAACGAACTCGGTCGAGATATTTGTATGTACTATGTACACAATAAAGTACATCCAAATCGGTTCATAAATACGCCTGTTATCACGTGACAAATATCAGGACGTTTCAAAATGTCAGCCACGCTAGAAATTCAAAATGCTATAACTCAGCCATTTTTTGAGATATAAACGAAACAAAAACTGCTCCCGAATCTTTGTATCAAGGTCAAATACATAAAAAAAAATATTTTTTCAATTTTCAGTTTTTTGGTACCACATTTCAAATTTAAATTTTTCTTAAAAATTTAAATGGCTGCCATTTTTAAACAAGATGGCGAATGAAGCTGGCCAACGAACTCGGTCGAGACATTGGTATGTATTATGTAAAAACGAAGTTACATCCAAATCGGTTCATAAATACGCCTTTTATCGCGTGACAAAATTCAGGACGTTTCAAAATGTCAGCCACGCTAGAAATTCAAAATACTATAACTCAGCCATTTTTTAAGATATAGACGAAACAAAAACTGCTCCGAAATCTTTGTATAAAGGTCAAATACATAAGAAAAAAATATTTTTCCATTTTCAATTCTTTGGTACCACATTTCAAATTTCAAATTTTTAAGAAAATTTTAAATGGCCGCCATTTTGAAACAAAATGGCGGATGAAGCTGGCCAACGAGCTCGGTCGAGACATTGGTATGTACTATGTACATACCGAATTACATCCAAATCGGTTCATAAATTCGAGAGTTACAGTATGACAAAGGTCAGATATATATATATATATATATATTACATATATATACATATATATATATGTCAACTTTTGAACGGAGGGTGGTTTCGGGGTCTGGGGGTCATGATCGATGAAAATATACCAAAATTTTTTGAAATCGCTTTCCTCCGAACGGCTGCAATAGGTAGCTTTTTGTAATGAAAGCTACCTAAAAGAGAAAGAAAACTTTGATGAAAATTATGTCAGATTTAAAACGATACAATTAAAATGTCCTATTGAAATGAACTTTCTTATATCGTTGCTAAAAAAATACCGGGAGACAAAGAGTCTGTTTACTTAATTTATTTTACATTAGCTTATTTTCAACTGTTTAACTGATTTTTTTTTTAATCAAAGACGAAAACAGTCATTGTATCTCTTAACAGTAGCTGGTTTTGGCCTTAAAAATCCCCAATCAAAGGAAAACGAATGGAAACCCGTTTACAGGGAGATCGCCATTGTTTTCTTTAATTATAATTCAATTTTCCGAAATCGTTTTAAAGCCGATCAAAGTAGCGGGCTTTAAGAGTCTGTGGTGTCTGGTCGAGGGTTGGTGAGCGTAGCTCGTAGTTGGCAGAGCTCCCTAGTTCTTTTAAATTGTTGCCAATTTTAAAAAGTCCTTCCGGCCAGTGCCGGGAGGAAGAGGTAGCTTTCATAATCCTTATTTAAAAAAAGCCAAATTATATCATTCAAACACACGAAGCTCAATTTAGTGGAAACCGAATATAGGAGATTCAATACTAATTTTTATCAATATAATGAATGAGAATTTCGCGAAGTTAGTCAGCTTTATCCAAGCTGCTTTTCTTTGAAGTAACATATATTTGGCTGCCAAATTCGGCAATTTCTTAAAGTGCCTGTCATTTTAAGACAACATGGTGGATGAGGCTAAGCAGTGAACTCGGTCGAGACCTTAGTAATTGCTGTGCACATGCTCACTCACATCGGAATCGGTTAATATATAGGAGTGCTGTCGCATGCAAAAAATCAGATTTTTCAAAATGTCACCCACAATAGAAATTGAAACTGCTATATCTGAGCCATTTTTTAAGGTAAAGACAAACAAAAAATGCTCCTGAATTCTTATATCAAGGTCAAATACTTAAGAAAGAAACCCTTTTCAATTTCTAATTTTTTTGCACCTCACTTTAAATATATATATATATATTTTAATTTAATGGTCGCCATTTTGAAACAAGATGGCTGATGAATCTGGCCAGCGAACTTGGTCGAGGTGTTGATGTATACTATCCACATGCCTTCTTACATCGAAATAGGCGAATACGTGTGTTATCGCGTGACAAATACAAGATCGTTTCAAAATGTTAGCCATGCTAGAAATTCAAAGTGCTATAAATCAACCATTTTTTAAGATATAAACAAAAGAACAAATTTTCAGAAACAAAAACTGCTCCGGAATCTTTGTATCAAGGTCAAACACATAAAAAAATCTTTTTCATTTTCCAATTGTTTAATACCTCATTTTGAATTTTAAATTTAATTTTTTTTAAATGGCAACCCTTTTGAAACAAGATGGCGAATGAAGCTGGCCAACGAACTCGGTCGAGACATTGGTATGTACTATGTACAGACCAAGTTACATCCAAATAGGTTCATAATTACGCCTGTTGTCGCGTGACAAAAATCAGGTCGTTTTAAAATGTCAGCCACAAGATAAATTCAAAATGCTATTACTCAGCCATTTTTATTAGATATAGACGAAAGAAAAACTGTTCCGGAATCTTTGTATTAAGGTAAAACACATACAAAAAAAATCTTTTTCACTTTCCAATTTTTTTTGGTATCTCATTTAAATTTTTTAATTTTTTTAATGGCCGCCATTTTGAAACAAGATGGCGGATGAAGCCGGCCGACGAACTCGGTCGAGATATTTGTATGTACTATGTACACACCAAGGTACATCCAAGTCGGTTCATAAATACGCCTGTTATTACGTGAGAAAAATCAGGACGTTTCAAAATGTCAGCCACGCTAGAAATTCAAAATGCTATAACTCAGCCATTTCTTAAGATATAGACGAAACAAAAACTGCTCCCGAATCTTTTTATCAAGGTCAAACACATAAAAAGAAAATATTTTTTCAATTTTTAATTTTTCGGTACCACATTTCAAATTTAAATATTTCTTAAAAATTTAAATGGCCACCATTTTTAAACAAGATGGCAGATGAAGCTGACCAACGAACCCGGTCGAGACATTGGTATGTACTATGTATAAACGAAGTTACATCCAAATCGGTTCATAAATACGCCTTTTATCGCGTGACAAAATTCAGGACGTTTCAAAATGTCAGCCACGCTAGAAATTCAAAATGCTATAACTCAGCCATTTTTTAAGATATAGACGAAACAAAAACTGCTTCGGAATCTTTGTATAAAGGTCAAATACATAAGAAAAAAATATTTTTCCATTTTTAATTTTTTGGTACCACATTTCAAGTTTTAAAATTTTTTAAAAATTTTAAATGGCCGCCATTTTGAAACAAAATGGCGGATGAAGCTGGCCAACGAACTCGGTCGAGACATTGGTATGTACTATGTACACACCAAATTTCATCGAAATCGGTTCATAATTACGGGAGTTACAGTGTGACATAGGTCAGATATATATATATATATATATATATATATATATATATATATATATATATATATATATCAATTTTGAACGGAGGGTGGTTTCGGGGTCTGGGGGTCATGATCGATGAAAATATACCAAAATTTTTTGAAATCGCTTTCCTCCGAACGGCTGCAATAGGTAGCTTTTTTGTAAAGAAAGCTACCTAAAACAGGACAAAGAATTATATTTCCTTCAAATAAAAAAACTATTTACGCGTGGCTATTATAAACAGAAAAAAAAACTTTCAAATTAGAATTAAATGATTGCGTGTTAAAAGCAGGAAAATGTTGAAAATTATGTCATAAGAACTATATTTACACTTGAATTTTAAAAGAGAAAGAAAATTTTAAATTAAAAAAATTCATTACTATGCGTTAAAAGTCGTAAATGGAAGAAATTACGTCATATTTAAAATGGCCAAATAATAATGCAAAACAGTTAAATTTAAAAATACATTTGCGCAAGACATTTATTTTATATTTAGAGATACTCTTTTCAACTATTGTTGTGAGTTCTAAGACAGCGCAAATAATATTTCCTTTCTAACAACAAAATTATTTTCACGTGAATATTAATAAGAGAAATTAAACTTTGGTTAAAATTACGTCAGATTTAAAACGATACATTTAAAATGACTTATTTAAAAGAATTTTCTTATAGCGTTGTTAAGAAATATCGGGATACAATGACTTTGTTTACTTAATTCATTTTGCATTAGCTTATTTTCAAATATTTAACTTTTTTTTTCTTTTTTTATCAAAGACGAAAACAGCCATTGTATCTCTTAACAGCAGCTGATTTAGTCTTAAAAATCCCCAATCAAAGGAAAACGAATGGAAATCCGTTTACAGAGACCGTCCACTGTTTTCTTAAATTATAATTCAATCTGTTTAAAGCCGATCAAATTAGCGTGCTTTTAGAATCTGGGGCGTCTGAACGGGGGTTGGCGAGCGTAGCTCGTAGGGGACAGAGAGCCCCATAGTACCCATAGTATTCTAAAAAAAAAGTAACTAACGTTGTCACCGTTGCCGTAAATGAATTTTTTGTGACCGGGGGTCGTTCTTTGCTAATATTATGAAAACTACTGCATACAAAAATTATAGTATTATATTATAGTATTATAGGTAGTATAGAGGTCTGCATGGGCCCGGGCCCCGCGGGCCGGGACCTACGGAATGAAGGCGAGTTTTCGAACGGGCCGAGCCGGCAGAATTAGGACATTTTTTTCAACGGGCCGGGCCGACAGATAAAATAAACGGGCCGAGCAGATAAAAAAAATTAATCGGGCCTATCGGCCCGATATAAGAATTCAAGCGAAGCAGATAAAATACGAGCCATTTTCAATTAATAGGATTTTCTCGAGAAGTATAAATGTGCGTCACGAGCCGATGCGAGTTTAACAACATCAATACAGATATGTAACATGTCCATCGTAGAGATCGGCATCGTACAGTTACAAGATGTCTGATTACGGGTTTAATTTTTTTTTCAGCAGACTCGCGCCGGGACGGAACTGGTCTTAATCGATCTCAGGATGTGTAGGACGGGTATTATGTTTTGTAAAAATATTAATAGTGATAATGAACTTCTGTTAACAGTATCTTTGTAAATATACCTTAAGGGGTTCTCATATTCATTGCTCAACAATGCGAAACTTTCAAACACATTTTCTGACTCATTTTTAACTATAAAGGCATAAAATTCACAGGCCTGACTATTGAAGGCATTTGGAAACGAATAGCTTTCTCCATATTTGATAAATTACTTACAGAGATAACAGATTCTTGTCATGTGACTGTACGTTTTTCTCCTTTCCTGTGCTATCGCTTCCGGAAATTCGACTCATAACGCTAACTTTGGCAGTATTTTCAGAGAAAGATATATTGCTTTTATCTATGAAAAAGACGGCATTTACATAGTTTCTGAATAAGAATACCTGCCAATCTTACGCGTTTCCGAAAAGAAATGAATTCTCAAATGTGTCGAAATGTAACTTCTTTCGATTTGAGAAAAGCCTTAAAAATGAGAGAAATATTTTCGCAAATCTACTTTTTATCATACAGCTTCAAAAGGTATCATGTTTTTAATCCTTTATTCTGAACTACATTAACTTTTTAATGAATCCTTATTGGAATTTCGAAATGTCTGTAGAGACGATGACTAAAACACTGTGTAATCGTTAATGTTTACTATTGTGTGTTTTCTGCTTTGCGAACTCATACACTATGACGCAAAAGTTTAGACAATGAAGAAATTCTTACATACTTTGAAAAATATTTATTCAATTTTCAAATCACTGCTTGAAATTAATGTGCTGTACATATAAACAATATTTATAACAAAGAAAAGTGGAATTGTGCATATTGCAATAAATTAAATGGTAACAAAAATAAATTGCTGTCTCAAAAGTTTAGACACAAATTAAATAAAATCGAAATAAACAATTTTTAAAACCTGGTTGCGCATCCATGCTTATGTATTACGTCATATACACAAGATTGCATGGAAGAAACTAAATCTTGCATAGTTTGTGGATCGATATCGTACCATGCATTCTCAATAGATGTCTTAAGTTCCTTTTCAGAAGAGTATTGTCTAGCGTTGCTATAAACTTTGCGACACATGATGCTTCAAAGGTTTTCTATAGGGTTAAGATCTGGGCTACATGCTGGCCAGTCGAGAACTCTTATATTCTGGGAATTAAACCAAGATTTTGAATGTTTTGCAGTGTGAATTGAAGCATTGTCTTGCTGAAATTCCCACTGAGGACCCCCTAGAAGCTCAGCAAATGGCAGTAGGTTTTCTTCTAATGTCTGTGTATAATGCTGTGAAGTTTGACGACCACTGGTGAAGGTCAGAGATACTTGTCCATTATAGCAAAAGGCTGCCCAAACCATCACCGAGCCCCCTCCTTGTCTGCGACTAAAAAAACGTCGAGGTTCCTTCCGCAAGTCATGCCAATACGATAAACAACCATCTGGACCATCCAGATTCCACTTTTTTTCATCGCTAAATATGACTGACTGCCATTTCTCTCCATATGACATATGCTTTCGAGCCCACATAAGTCTTTGTAACTTATGATGTGGTTTCAGAGCTGGTTTCTTCTGCATTTTGCTATAAACGATTGTTCCTTTTTTCAAAATTCGTCTACGAATCGTATCCTTTGATACAGAGAGTCCCGATGAGCTTTGAACTCCACGTACGCTCATTTGTTGAGTACTCGCTAGTCTTTGTATGAGGCGATCCTCTCGTACATTTGTCACACGTGGCCTCCCAGACCGACATTTTGCTTTATATTCGGAACCACTCGATAAAACTCGATAAATAGATTTTTTTGACCTATTAATAATAGCAGAAATTTCAGAAACGCTCTTCCCTCCACCTTTCAACTGCCAAATCCTTGAAACCTCATTCACTTGAATTTCTTTAGCTCTCGGCATGTCGACTATGAAGCGCAATCGTTTGCAGAACTTAAGTACTCCAAATTTGTGACATCATCGATTCTAAATTTGCATATGCCAGCGAATATTCAAAGAAATTTAGAATAGTGTCTAAACTTTTGCGACAAGCACATTTGAATTTTTATGAAAAAAATTAGTATTATAGCAAATAAAACGACTGTCTTTTGTACATAGCATTTTAAATCAGTTTTTGAATATATTTACAGGTTTTTGTAATTCTGACGTCATAATTCTACATTTTAAAGCTGAATGACGTCATTGTCTAAACTTTTGCGTCATAGTGTAGTAATCTAAAATATACTGTAAAATTTCCCCATAAATATGTACGTAGTATTCATTAAAAGGATCTTAATTGTATGTCGAGAAAAAACGGATTTTTTTTGTAGAAATTGAATCGGGCCGGGCCAGGGCTGTTTTCACTAATTTTTGTACGGGCCGGGCCGAGCCGGGCCTGTTTTCCCTAATTTTTGTGCGGGCCGGGCCGGGCCGAGAACTGTAAAAATGCAAACGGGCCGGGCCGGGCCGGGCTCGGGCCGAACTTTCAATTTTTACACCGGGCCGGGCCAAGGTAGCTTTCGTTCGGGCCGGGCCCGGGCCCGGAAATTCCGGACCGTGCAGACCTCTAAGGTAGTATTATAGAGAAATGTTTGATAAACACGCTGAAGCAGGTCTGTTTTAAATCGAGTAATTAGAGTAATTATTTTAAGAGCTATTAATCGTTAAAGTCTGTCAAAATCGTTCCATTAAAAAGTTTTATAGGAGCAAAAACTATACATAGGAATTTAATCATTTTCTTATCAGTACATACATTAGACGCTCTCGGTGTGCAGACTGCATTTATATTTTTTAATTTACCTCATTTTTTGAGGGTTTATTTCCATTTTAAGTTCAAACTTTCAGCACAAAAATTATACATATGAATTTATTTTTTTTTTTTTCTAGCCATATACTATACTTCATAAACTTGTGGTGTGTAGACTGCGTTTATTTTTTTTAACTTGACTATATTTTTAGGGTTTCGTTTTCAAGTTTGTATTCAAATTTTCATCATTTCAAGAGATAGTTTTTTTCATATTTAGAAAAAAGGTCATTTTTTTTATTGATGCCAATTTGTAAAACAGCGCAAAGAATTATAATTCCTCTCAGACAAAAAATGTATTTACATGTGAATGTTAAAAACAGAAATGAAAGTTTAAAATAATAATTAAATAATCACGTATTAAAAGCAGAAAATAGGGAAAATTACGTCATAAAAATTGTATTTCAAAGGGAATATTAAAAAAGTAAGAAAACCTTACAATAATTAAATTATTACACGCAAAAAGCATTTTATTGTGATAATTACGTCATATGTAAAATGCTCAAATATTAAATATCTTCATATGTAAAATGTCTTAAATAATGAAATTATTACGTGCGAAAAACTTTTAATTGTGAAAATTAGTTCATATTTAAAAAGCTTAAATAATAATTTTCCCAAACACTTTTAAATTGAATAATATATTTACACGTTAATCTTAAAAGAGGAAACAAAACTTTAAAATAATTAGATTATTACATGCAAAACCCATTAATGGTTAAAATTACGTCATGTATTAAACCGATACATTTAAAACTATTTTCTTATGGACAATATTCATGTGACGTAACATTGGGAATCATATGGTTGTAAAAATAACGCGGCTAGCATATTTGTTTATATATTTCATCACTTGATGCAGCAAAATACAGGTAAATGCATGCGCTAAAATGCATTCGATTTATTTTGTACGAATTACTGTTGGAAATAATATTAGAAATTTTGTATATACTTATTAATTCAAATAAATAATTTATATTTTAAAAATAACTTTAAAATATGCTTGTTTGTGCATTAAAATAGAGAAAAAAAATTATGCATAAGCTATATCTGTCCCTGAAAATATCTAAAACTCGATCCAAACATAAAATCTATCCTATTAAAATCCGTGCGAATATCTATGTAACCTCGGAAACCATAATCAGCAGAGTTATTTATTTCTAATACAGAATGTAACTGTAACAATACTATCGACCCTATTAAAATCCGTGCGCGTATCTATGTAACCCCAAAAACTCGGAAACCACAGGACGCAGGGATACGAAATTTGGCACACGAGTAGTAGAGATGATTTCGGACTCACTTTTCGAAGCCCGGGCCCGCCCGAGCCCGACGATTTTAAATCCGAGCCCGCCCGATCCCGAAACATTTTTTCGTCATTAGAGCCCGAGCCCGCCCGAGCCCGATACCGAAAATGTAAACCGAAAAAAAAAGTTTAATAAAAATTACCTAAAAGTTGTTCTAAATGAAATATCTCATCCCTAGCACATAATTAGTTTTATGACATTTACATTTAATCTCATCAAAAGATAAGTCCCTAAAAAGATTCTCATATTTTGCCATATTTCGTCTAGATTGTCAAATAATAAAATAAAATAAAATAAAATAAAATAAAATAAAATAAACGATCCAATTTTAAAATATTCTACTATTTTGGTGCCTTAGCGTGAATGATATAAATCTGCAAATATTGCAAATTTCTTTTAAAATAGCTGTGATGTTGTAACGTTAATCAATCATCACATATAATTATACCTAATTTAAAACCAAAATTGTCCTTTTACAAATATATTTAACTGAAACTTCATTCCCATTAAAAACATTCTCATTACACATTAATGTCCGCTTTATCTCTTATACAGCTAATAAATATTCCTTTCAATGTTTACCAAATTATCAACTGTTAACAAAATAAAGAAAAATAAACTTTCTCACGCTCGTTAACGAACAGTAAAGTTAAATGCTTTTATTTCCGTTCACCAATAAATAAAAATATTTTTTTATCATTTTCTTTTCTTTTTTGCAATAACCTAAACAGTTACTGATACTTCGCTTTCATCATTCTTATGAAAATAACATCAAAATGATTTCTTATGGAAAATGCAATTTTCAACCCAGGTGTCGCGTCGTAAGCGATAACAGACAGATGCCTCATTTATTTATTGAAACCACAGGAAACTGAAAGATTAATGATTATTATGAAAGGAATAATTAAATTACTTTTACAAGAATAACAGCTTTTTAACAGAGATAAAAATCAGGAATACTGAATTTATTTTAGAAACATAAATAAATTTTAGATATTAACACACCTTAAAAAGCATTAACAGAATAATATAGGGAACACAAGAAATTTTGATGATTATATATTAATATATTACTTTTTATATTTTTAAAAAAGTTTTTTTTCCCATACGGGAATAAATAAAATTTTCAGGTTAAAAAAAATGAGCCCGAGCCCGTCCGAGCCCGAAGTCTGGTATGAAAATCGAGACCGAGCCCGTGTCGGGCCCGGGCTGAGTCCGTCTCATCTCTAACGGGTAGCTGGTAGGAGGTCCATGAACGATTGGGGTAAAAATTAGAAACTTTTAAATAGATTTTTTTTAATTTTATGTTTTTGGCGAACTTTTGCCTTTTTTATGTTCAACCCGTAATCGTGCGAGTTCTAACCAGCTGTAAATGTTTACTACAATGTGAGATATACATATTACGTACGCCACGCTGCAATACTAAGAAGCTATAGTGTGTATTACAATAATTCTTTTACCTCGCATGCAAATAATTACAGATTAATTAATTGCGCTTATTATTACACTTTTAAAAAAAATAAAGAGAAACCTTTTATCACAAACATCAACAAAACTTTTTATTCTATTTATTACCTTATTCCAAAGATATCGTTTTATCGTCTGCTGCCATAGCAACATGATAAATTAAATTTCAATAATAGAATGCACAGTAGTAGAAAATATTTTTTCGAAATCAAATAGTCATTGAAGAACTAAACACTTTAACATGGAATTTTTTTATTCTCTACCGTGCGTAGAACTCGTTAAACAGCTAGTATATGAGTAAAATTTCAAAACACGATGTTTTTCAAAACCGTGGTTCTGAATGTTATTTCCAAGCAAACGGAGATATTTAACCTCGAACCCAAAGGAAGGATATTGTCCATAGATTCGTTATAAAAATCCGAGAGGCACGACATTTTTAACCTAGCTATTTTAAACAAACTGATTTTCAAATGTGTTATTGATCTTACTTATCAATCACAAAAACAGACGTAATCTGTCGCGACACTGGTGGATGAGGCCATGGTAACCGAAAAATGCCCCATTCAAACGGAAAAGCATTTCGACCCGATTATAGAATATAGTTGCCTATCGTGATAACATCATTCAATTATCTGTAATCGGGTAATCTTTTTAAAACAGGATACATTACGATGCATTTAGAGGTTGCGAAGTCTGAACGGGGTTTGGTGAGCGTAGCTTGCAGGGGGCAGGTCCCCCTAGTATAGTAAAACTCGCTAAATCGGAAGAGCCCGGTGAAAATTTCCATTTTAGACCTTTTTTTAAATCTTAACAGATGCAATTAAATGGTATTTATTTCAACGGAAAATGGAACTCAAGGAATTTTTCCGTTTAAGGCAAGATTCCGTTATCCACAAAAAATACGGTGCTTGAAGGATGAAATTGAGCTGGCGTAAATGAGAAAATTTTTATAAAAATCAGCATTTATTTTTTTCTACAAAGATGTTAAACCCATAGAATTATACAAAAACGAGAAGGAAGTCAAGGAACCGGATTAGCTCTGAAGCGCGCAGGGGCTGACGGGATTCTACGAAGATGAACTGCTTGCAACCCCCCTAACGTTGTTGCAACCCCCCCTAACGCTAAGTGATAACTTCCACCTTACTATCCAATGGGCTTTGTTACCAGGGATGTAGTGGAGGGTATACGCGGGTATACGCCGTATACCCTCTGGATTTTTTTAAGGAGTACCGTATACCCTCTGTTTCTCATGAAAACTACAGTATATACAATCTAGGGTATACTCTATGCCTTGAGCGTATACCCTCTGCTTAGAGCGAATACCCTCTGTCTTTTTTACGACTACATCCCTGTTTGTTACTATCACCCCTTTTGCCGCAAGGGACTTTACCCGTGTGACGTCAGGCGCGGGTAACCAGAAGAAAACTACCAATAAGCGTGAAGAAAATTTCAACACTGCTTCCCCTTCGTCCAATAAAGAGTCATTTTCGGTGGGTATATTCTCGCAGAGGCATGGCCGTTGCCATTCGTGGGTAAAGTCCAGTGCTTATGGGGATTAACGAACGAGAAATTATTCGGTGGCAAACAGCAGGCAGGGAAGATGCAATGCAAAGATATGCTTGCCTTCCTTCTCTAAACCCAACACCAAAATACGATGGTTACATGCACAGACTATTAGAAACTTAGAACAAGATAATAATCCGTGGTTACATGGTTGTTGAGCTGCTAGGAATAATTCTCGATCTGGAGTCGGATCCTAGTCACTGAGGGAGAAGACTGTGTTGTTCCCAGTCTCCGGTAACTACGCGTATTTAACCAAAAATGAATATCTCGCCGACGCAGAAAGTATTTGACTCAAAAACCTGGCCAAAAATGCAAACATTAAAATTGCATCATCAATTGTAAAAAGCATATTTTTTAATAGCTGACAAATTGGCGCGTCGATCTATGTCTATTTCAGGAGCCTGAGCCATATCTGGTGGCGGCTAGCCTCAGTTGAAGAGGAAACTTCTTTGAAAGAAGACATGAGTTTTTGTTGCTTTTTGGCGTTGTTGTTATTTTTAAATGTATTTTTTTTTCCTTTTTTTTGTGACTGAATGAATTATTGAACTGAAATTAAATAAGGCTTACGTGTTTAAGAAAGGTCAGAGCTTGGTCAGAGAGCTGAAGTGTTAAATTATATGTTAATTTAAATAACTTAGATTTTGATATAATTAAAAAAAAACATTAAGTTTGTAAAAGAGTTATTTTTAAAGCATTTTTGGCTCTAGTTTAAACATATCGAAAGCTTTTTAAAAGTGTGTCGGGCTTTGTCGGCCCATTTTTGAACTATAATCGTATTGGTTATAGTTTCGAATGCCAATTTCACAAAAAAAATCCGCATATTGTTGCCATTAGTATATCTACCCTATATATAAAATCCTAATGAAACGGATATTATGAAACGAATTTATGTAACGATTCTATGAAACGACTGATTAAACAACTGATTATGTTTCAGGGTGATTTCTCCTAAAATACGGAATACTTTGCGATGAAATTAACATCAAAAATCCGTATTGATCCGAGGATCTCAAAACTGGTATTAGAATTTTTAAATTCGAATTAGTTTTCGAAATATTAATTTTTTTTTCTAATTTTATATACTTTTCTCTAATGATGGCAACTCAAATTTTAATCATAACAGATAAATTTTTTTTTCAGATTTTAGAAAAGGCTACTATTTTAAACTAATTTGGCGACCAGTTTGGCCTCCCTTAAACGTATGCTAAGAAATGTATCATGTTACTTTTATTCATAATTCAATTTGTATTTCATTATCATTTTATTTAATACAAACTGAACCATTCAAAATAAATGGCTTTCACTTCTTTCTTCTTTTTTTTTTTAACGAAACGAAAAGAAAAATATTAGGCACAGATGTCATATACGCACCGGGGTACCTAATTGGCGCCAAAATGGCATTATTTTGGTTGACATGGTAACCCGACTATTGTTGTTTATTTAATAATAAATGTTTATTTACCTTTATTTTCTTTTTTTAAATTACATAAATTGTTTTGTTCTATAGTTAATTATGTTTTGGGTTATTTTCTTTTAAAAATAATAGAAAATAATTAAAAAATACGGTTCTACTTAGTTATTCGGTCGACCTACTTCGCCAAATTATATAAATCGCCAAACCACTCGCCAAATTATACAAATTGACGTAATTTTTATTTTAAATAACGAAAGAACAAATAAAAGACTATAACATTAATAAATATACAAATAAAACGTCGAAATAAAAATTACTTGATGACGTAAAGGCGTGTAACTTCCTTAAAGTCAAGTGAATGTGACATTTACGATCAACCATTATTGGCATTTAATCTTATACTAGATTAACTTTCACACAATTATTCTAATTGGTAAACAAATCATATTAGATGTAAATTTCCAACTGGGCGAAAAATGTATCCTGGTCCGGACATTTTTCGCCCAGTTGGAAATTTACATCTAATATTTAATCTTATAGTTTGGTGATAGATTTTTGGTCGACGGGATAACTAAGTAGTACCAAAAAATATATATGTAACTGGTATTCGAAAACGAGGTTTTCGCCAAATTTTCGTAAAAAAAAAAAATCACGCCAAACCCGGTGCGTATGTGACATCTAGCCAAATATTAAATGATGTAACAAACCATGACATTAAATTTCAACTTCAAAGCAATGTTTTAATTTACCACTCGGAAAAAAAAAATGCTAACTGGCGAGTTGAAAAAAAGCTATTGGCGAGATTTGCACTCGGCTAGCGTAACAGTACCAAGAATTCTTTGTGACCATGGCAACTTTTATGTAGTTTTATTCGAAATTTTTTTATTTTTTATTTTTTAATCAAAATGGAAAACTTTCGGCACAGATGTCATATACGGACCCATATTGGCGCGATTTTTTTCTGACGCCAATGTCATATACACAACGGGTACTTAACTGGCGCCATAGTATCGTCATTTTGCTTGGTTTGGTCAGCCGGATGTTGTTGTTTATGCTATTGATGTTTTCCCCAAATTATTGTCGGGAAAAAATCGCGCCAATATGGGGCCGTATATGATATCTGGGCCAAACTTTCATATGAAAAGCGAAGGGATCTGAGTGTATTTATTTATGGCAGTTACATAATTTGGACTATTATAATATAGATGAAATGATGGCGATAGAATGATATTTGGCGACTTATCACCTGTACCCGACTAGCATTAAAGTACCAAAATGGCACCTGGAATATAAAAAGCGAAGTGGTTCGCCCGAAACTGTTGATGATAGTCACATGACTTAGGCTATTGTTATAGAAATTGTTTTAAAATACCGGGAGACAAAGACTCTGTACACTTAATTCATTTTATTTTAGCTTCTTTTCAAATGTTTAACTGATCCTCTTTAATCAAACACGAAAACAACCATTGGATGTTTTAACAGCAACTGATTCGACCTTAAATTTTTGCAATCAAAGGGAACTGAATGGAAACCCGGTTACAGGGACTGCATCTGCACAGCTTTTTTCAGTATAATTCAATCTTCTCTAATATTTTTAAAACCGATCAGATTAGCGTGTTTTTAGATTCTGCGGTGTCTGATCGGGGGGTTGGCGAGCATAGCTTGCAGGGGCAGAGCCCCCTAGTATATATACAGTGAATTCTCGATAAGTCGAATATTCGGTTAAGTCGAAGTTTACACGAAGTCCCGGCCTCTTTATTACAATTCAATATTAAACTTTCTCGTTCTGTCGCAGTCTACATCTTTTAAGTCGATTTTTTTTCCCGATTGAGAAAAAACAGTAATTCGTCTAATTTCTTAATTTTTCAGCCACAGCTCAAAAATACTGGCACTTTCTGTTAGTTAAACCTTTTCTGCACTTCTTCGCCGTCTTTGAAAGGCGCTATTTTTATTTCCTACATCAGACAGTGTGGAGCCTGTGCGAGTTGGAATTTCAGCTGAAATCGTCCCATCCCCCCACCCCCCACCCCATTCATTTCTCTTTTACGCATTCCCTTTTCTCAACATCTATTCTTTGGAAGCAGAGCAGGTGGCTAAGTGAATTCTAATTGGTCAAATTTCCCATGCTTTTATGCAAGGATTTTTTTTTCGATTCTATTGAGATTTCATTGAAGTTTATTACTTTAATGTTGAGTCTTGTCATTTTAGTGTTTATTGCTTTCACATCGTGATACGTTTTCTGTTGGGTCTTTCAAAATGTCGAAGCGGAAATTACACATTCTTACTTTAGAACAAAAAGTAAATTTGATAAAAGATATTGAAGACAATCCTAATTTAAAGAAAAAAAATATAGCCTTGAAATATGGTATTCCTCCCAACACGCTATCTACTATACTGAAAGATAAGGAAAGCATTTTCAAAAGACATAAGTCAAGTGTGAACCCAAAGTACAAAAGGATGAAGACGTGTGCCTTCCCAGATATTGAAACAGCCCTCGTAAAATGGTTTACATATTACAGGACACAGAAGAGTGTAATTCCTTTAAGTAATACGATGTTATGAGAGAAAGCTTTGGATTTCGCAAAATTATTGAATGTGGAAGGCTTCACTGCAAGAACGGGGTGGCTTGAAAAGTTTAAAGCCAGACACAACATCGTGTTTCTGACATTACACGGTGAAGCAAAAGATGTGTCCGATGCACTGTGTGATGAATGGAAGACAGTTTCATTACCTGAACTTCTTGCAGGTTATAGCGCGGACGACGTTTTCAACATGGATGAAATGGGGCTTTTTTACAAATGTTTTCCTAACAAGACGATGATGTTTAAGGAAGAATCATGTTCCGGTGGAAAGCTAAGTAAAGAACGTTTAACTGTCCTTGTCGGAGCAAATGCTTCTGGAACAGAAAAAATACCTTTACTGCACTGTTAAAAATATCGTGAAAAATTACCTCTGTTTTTAAAGGCTATCTATTTTCTGACCAATGAGAACGCTTCATAAGTCTTAATATAGCGTTCTCATTGGTCAGAAAATAGATAGCCTTTAAAAACAGAGGTAATTTTTCACGATATTTTTAACAGTGTGGTCATCGGTAAATACAAAAATTCTCGCTGTTTCAGACATAAAAAGTCACTTCCCGTACAGTACAGATCTAATCACAAAGCTTGGATGGCGCCAATATTGTTCGATGAATACATCAGAAATTTGGATGTAGTGTTTCATGCAAAAAAGCGTAAAGTGTTGATCTTCGTTGATCAGTGTACTGCTCACAGTCAACTTTTGAACTTGAAATTTATCAAGTTAGAATTTTTCCCTTCTGACACAACATCTAAGCTACAACCAGTAGACCAGGGAATAATTAAATGTTTAAAGCATTCCTACAGAAAACGTCTAGTGCGGAAGGCAATCGAGGATGACAAAAATGGAATAAATCAAAAGTGTGATGTGTTAGAAGCAATTAGACTAATTTCGAGTGCCTGAAACAACGATGTGAAACAAATCACTATCAAAAATTGCTTCAGTAGATGTGTCTTCTTTGCAAGCAATGCGGACTCATGTGTTGTGAATGAAAGTCTACAAGATCAAGTTATTTCTGAAGATGACGATACTGAGTTTTTGAATATTGACGAAAGTGTTGCAGTTTGCGGAGAACTTAGTGATTCAGATATAGTTGAAGCAATAAAAAATTAGAAGAACGATCCTGAATCTGAAGAAGATGACGAGGAAGTAAATTGCGTTTTACTACCAAATAATCAAGAAGCACATGCGGCACTGACACTACAGCAATATCTCGAAAGTAGAGACGGTGTGGACGATTCTCTTTTCCTTTGTTTACAAAATGTGAGCGACTTTCTAACCAGTGAAAGACAAAAAAGTTCCTTCAAGCAGTCATCATTAACAAGTTTTTTTCCCAAAATTTGAGTTTCTAAGTACCTTATATAATGTACTATTAAATTATATTTTTCTTTAGTGCTCATTTTGCCAGACTTCGTTAATACAGTATAATTTCAATTCCTATCTATAAGATTGAATTATTTTTTATATTTTTTCTGTGTGTATGTATTTAAGGATTTTCGATAAGTCGAACTTACGATATCTCGAATATTTTTGCCGGTCCCTTCGAATTCGACTTATCGAGAATTCACTGTACATATATATATTTTTTTTTTTTTTGGGGGGGGGGGGGATTACTTAAATACCACCTTTTGCGGCAACCAAATTGAAGAGATAAAAACTATATTTTTACTCTTGTGTTGCAGGTTTTTAGCTTACAGGATATTAACTGAGAGCTTTTACCCCTACAGATTCTGTATGTATGTATGTACGTATGTAGATACGTACACAACTCGATATCTCTTGATAGAAATATCAGATCGGCTTCAAATTGTAAATACTTATTTACTGAAAAAAGTTTCCCTAATTCGATTCGGGGGCTCATAGGTGGAAAATAAGGTGAGAAAGGAGAGAATTAAAGAAGTCTGGAGTAGACGCAGAAATGATTAAAAGGTTGTAAATAATAGTGGAACTCATAATAAATGGATATCGCATTGACGAAAAAAAATCCCAAACATGTGCTCATGAAACAGAAAAACTGTATCTGAACCGTTACGATTGGCACCCCATGACTCCAACAATACACAAGGTTTTGATTCATAGTGCCACTGTAATTAAGAAAGCAACCGTACCTATTAGCCAATGATCAGAGCAGCTGCCGAGGCCTGAAACAAACATTTTAGACTGTACCGTACAAGGTACTCAAGAAAGTGCAATAGAGAAGTTTGCTACAGAGTTGTCCCAAATTGGCTTCTTTTAAGCAGTGATCCTTTTATGAGCAGCTCTATACAAACACCAAGAGAAAAGAGCAAGCCATACTGTAGCGAGACCCTACAACTTCTTCTTCCAGCTAGGTCTGATGGTAGTCCTGATCCAAGAAGAGATTGATGAAGAAGATGAAAAATAGAGTTCTAAAGAATCAGATTGAAACTGGTAATCTGGTAATCTATTAAATACACTGAAAAACCAGCATCTCTATACTATAGAGACTGGACTTTATCAAATGTAAATAATATTTATTAAATGTAATAATTATTATTAAAGTAAATTAAATGTAAACAATAAATCTTATATATGGTAAAATTAAATATATTTAATTAAATCATAGTAGTAAATAAAACAATCTACCAACAATTACTTTTCTCTTATAAACAGTAAACATTTAAGGCTGCTAGTCACTTAACTTCCAAATTCCCTTCACTAAAGTTAAGTCTATGAGTATGTGATGTATTCGTATTTTTAAAATATCTACTTAGTAAATTAATATTTTACCTTATTTTTTCTTTGTACTCTTCTTAAAAGAAGTCTCTTTTTGTTTTCTTAGTTGTCAAAATAGTTATAAAATATATAATATACTTGCTTTTATGCGAAGTATTAAAATCTTACTTACACTTCGTCAGCTTTTAAGATATAAAATATATAATTAAGCTATGGATTTTTATGTATACTACATAGTATGCTAAAAGTTAGTTCAATGAAACGCATAGCAGTGCTATTATTATGGGGTTCATTGGTTAAGTATAAAGGGGGACTCGGGGTCTAACCCCCTTAATTTAGATAAATGGGTTTTTTCAGCAGAATTACCCGATTTGCCTCAAATTTTGTAAATCGGTTCATTCTGATAAGGTACTTTTACTAGTTTTGGGGGTTCATTGGTTAAGTATAAAGGAGGAAGGGGGCTATCGCCCCCCCCCCTCTTAATTTAGATAAATGGGCTTTCTGTCCGATTTGCTTTAAACTTAGTATTACCAGTTTATTCTGATAAGGCTCTTTCCTGATGAGATTTGGAGGCTGATTGGTTAACTACAAGGATGGGAAACAGGGGAGTGGGGGCTAATCGCTTTAATTTATTTTTCGAGGGCATTGTTCTTGGAAATAAGAGTATAATATACAATCAGTGTGAATAGCCTGTGAGTTCAATGACATCAGTTTAACTGGACACTTTTCTTTTTATTTATCATCCCCCTCCGATGAAAAAAGATTAGACGATGACAAAGAAAAGACAATGAAAAAGAAATTAGACGATGAAAAAGAAAAGACAATGAAAAAGAAACTGGAATTATTATATTTTCCATTCAATTCAAATCTTTCCTGTTAGATGAAGAATAACCAGATTCAATTGTTCTTAGGGGATTATCTTCAACGAAAACTTCACTGATTAAAACATCGGTAGAGATGGAAGGTTACAATAATGTAACCGTTGCGCAACTCTATAGGGGATCAGTCACCAACAAAAAAATTATGCCCTTATTTTGGTTAGCATTCATAAAATGCAAGAAGTTGCTATAGATAAAATTTTCTCAATTACTGACTACTTCGAAACCCGAGTTAGTTTGAAGTTTATAGTAGAAAAAAGGCCCCGCGCAGTATTGCAATTGTCAGGACTTTATTCACAGTGAATCGGCGTGTAATCTTCCGCCCCGTTGCCTTAAATGCGCAGGGGATCACATAACGAAAGATTGCCAAAAAACGTTCGATGAGCCCCGGCTCTGTCTTCGCCGTTCAGGTACTCAACCGGCAAACTTCCGAAATTACCTCAAGTTCCGAAAACTTCAGACAAAAAAAGCAACGGTAGCGATAAAAAAATAATATTCAAAATTTTAATTAAAAAAAACTATTCCAAAGACCAAAGACGATTAGCTTCTGAATGCCTACATGGGGAGTACGTAATGCCCATGTTTACTTCTTATCTACGTGGGAACAGTCTATGCAGGAAGTATCAGAATTTCAGTACAGATATAAAGTTCATCTGGCAGCAGACTGCGGTGGGGTGTAGCTGATGGTGACAGCTATATGAAGATGAGCTTTGTCAAACAGTCAACATTGTGAGCAAAACAATCGGGGGAGGGGGGAAGGACTAATCAGAATCATACATTTATCTTTTCTAATATGATGCTAACAAATAGTAATAAGATATATGACGTAAACAATTTTGTAAAAGAAACACTGTGCAAACAATTTAATTTAAGAATCAATTATAATATATTTTTTTAAGTATTACAAAGTTAAAACAGTTAGGAAAGTTAACCTGACCCGGTGCCAAAAGCAAGGCAGGAAGACGTCAAGAGACAGAATTAATGTAAATATGCCAAATGGTAATGAAAAAGCAATAACATTAATTTCAGAATTTGGAATTACACAACGAAGCGTTTAAGGTGGCTCTCTCCTCCTTATTTTGGAAGGCGGTGCATATCTATTCATCTCTGTTTAAGATGGTAAGCGGTCTTTTCCTACCTCTAGCACTAAGTACACTGAAAGGTGTGATGGACCGTAACGCTTCGTTGGGTATAAGAGCCCGATCTCTGTGAAAAATTTGTGCAAGCTTTTTTATAACTTGCGAGATGGGCCTAATATTGAGATCTGCATGGAGGACGTTGTTCCGAACAAACAATGTCGCTTTAAAAAATCCTACGTAAAAGAGAGTTTTGGAAAATTTAAAGTTTTCTCATCTGAGTTTCACAGACCGAACACCAAACAACTGATCTGTAAGTCATGGTTGATCTGATGAAGGATTTGTATAGTAATAATTTATTTGAGAGTGACAAAACGGCTGTGATAAGTCAATAAAGATTTAAGGGAGCACTGGCTTTGGTAGACTTTACTAGTATGTCTTGAATCTGCCTGTCCCAGGTTAATTTAAAGTTTGGATAAATACCTAGATATTTATATTTCGTGACCCAATGTATAAAGTCACCATTAAGAGAGAGATTAACGTCTGGGGGATAGAGCTGGTGGAGAAAATGATGTCGGCACTTTTAGATGCGTTGACTTTAATACGCCATTTTCTAAGCCGGATATAAAGGGCTAAAAGATAAGCTTGGAGTCTAGTAAATATGATGTTTAATGAACTATTACTAGTCAGTATGGCTGTGTCGTCCGCATATAATGCTAAGAGGACATCAGGAATACAACGATGAATCTATCTATCTATCTATATTATAAAGGACAAACATATCTGTGCGTAACGTATACGTCATTTTGCGAATGGCAAAAATTTGAAATTTGAAATGAAATTTCTGTTTTGCAATTTTCGCTACTGCAAATTTTTAAATTTCTAAACATCACACATTTTTAATTTTTACATCGTCGTGTACGGGAAAAAATTACTTTTAAATGCAATTTGTTTGAAAGCTGTATCCCAATTTGTTTTTGAGATATTAATTTTTTTGTAGTTTTTAATACCTTTTTTGTAATCGTGGCAACCGAAGTAGTAATCCATTTATATTAAAGTAAAGTGAAAATCGTAGATTACTGTACCTTTTTGTTGCCATTTTCTCATAAAAACTGGAAAAAATTGAAATTAAAATACGTGCTATGTCAAAAATATCGTTTGTTATAAAACCCGATGAATTTTGGTTTTATTTTGTTTTTATTTATCAATTAAATTATTTTTAGTTTATTTCAAACTTACTTTATTATCGATACAATACTTTCTCTTTACAAAAATGTATTTTAAAGAACATTTGTGTGACTTATTTTCTCCGGTTTTACTTAAATCGTATCAAATAGCTGAAAGAATGCAATCGATCAGTTTCAACTGACGTCACCGCTCTAATCACACGACCTCTAGCGAAAAACTTGGGGGGCAAACAAATAACATTGGTAGTTTTCTTTGACTCGTACTTTCACATCAGGCGCCGTAAATCACATTGCTGTTGCTTTTGTTGTGAAACATTTCACTTTATAAATCTGAGCCTACATTTCAAAGTTTTTGTGAGCGATTATTTACATTGTGATGTAATATCTGTTATCTATTTTCTAACATTTTAGTTAAAATAAGGATAATTATTTTACTATAAACATAACTTCTTTAAAAAACACACAAAACATTTATTTAGACAATCACATTACAGCAACTACGAATACACATCTCAAAACCCTAATCACAACATAAAAACTATCGTCGAACATCTCACGTTTTTCGTCTGAACCAAAAAAAAATAAATACATGGAGTCAGGAAAAAATGTCTATTGTCCAAGAGTTTATCTTATGAAAAAATAATTTAAATATTGTCATGTGACTTTACTTACAAATCCCTCCTTTCGCATGTCAATAATCCTCAGTAATTCCGAGACTTGTAATATGTTTTTTCATGACATCATAACTCAAATTCTTAGTCATTATATCTGCTTCCAGTTCAGGCGAATTTACATATTTTGTTTCAATTTCTCCTTTCGCTCTTTCATCTTTTACAAAATGATATTTTCTACCTATATGTTTGTTGCGATTATTCACTCTTGGGTTTTTAATCCAATCAATTACAGATTGACTATCAGTACTGATTTCTATTGGACGCTTCAACATTTCTTCCTGGCTTAACTCTTCCAAGAGACCCATTAACCATTTTCCTTCACAAACAGCATCACATAAACTTAAAAGTTCAGATTCCATTGTAGAAAGCGCAACCAGTTTCTGTTTATTACTTTTCCATTCAATCAGTGATTCTCCTATCTTTACGATATATCCACCAAATGATTTTGAATCCCGTGTAGTACACCAGCTAGCATCAGAACAAAGTGATAATTGGCCCTTTTTATTTTTAATTCGAAGTTTGTAGTTTTTAGTGCCTTGAATGTACCGTAAAACTCTCTTCACTGCCTGTAAATGAATTTCTCTAGGATCTTTTGCATATTGAGACAAATTACTTAAAGTGAAAGCTAAATCTGGCCTTGTTCCTCTTACTAGATATCCTATACTTCCAAGCATTTCCAGATATAGTGTTTCATCAATTTTATTTTCATTTTCATATTCATCTAATTTTATTCCAGAAACACCAGGGGTTTTCACACTTTTACAATTTTCCATATCAAATCTTTCTAAGATTTTTTCTGCATACTTAGCTTGTCCTAGCAAAAATTCTCCATTATTTTCTTCAATATCAATACCAAGGAATTTAATGTTTTTCTTCAGCTCTTTAATTTTTGCTTCTTTATTCAATTTTTGTATCAATTTATTTATTAATTCTTCGGATTCACTAACGATTATTCCATCATCGACATACATTCCAACTGCAATAAATTTATTATCATTTTTATTAAAAAACACACATGGATCTGCTTTGCATGGCTGTAACCCAATTTTATCAAATATATTAACTAATTTTTCATACCAGCATCTTCCTGCTTCTGGCAACCCATATAAATTTCCTGTTACCAATAATATTTTCCCTCCTTCAATTTGTAGACCTTCAGGCGGATTCATATAAATTGCAGTTTCTAGATCTGCATTCAGATATGCTGTTTCTACGTCGAAAAATCTAGTTTTGTAACCTTTCATCGCTGCGACTGCCAATAAAGTTCTAAATGATTCAGTTTTCATTACAGGACTATACGATTCTTGATAATTTGTTCCAAATTTAAGTCTTGATCCGTCGGCTACTAATCTTGCTTTATATTTTACATCTTCACCGCTTTCTTTTACAGTAAAAATCCATTTGCTTCTCAGTGCCTTCACATCTTTTGGCTTGTCAACGATTTTCCACGTTTTGTGTTCTTCTAATGAGTGTAATTCCTTTTTGATTGCTTCTATCCATTTATCCTTATCTCTAGAATTTAATACATCATTGTAATTCTTTGGAACTTCCTCGTGCACTAGATTCGCTAAATACTTTGGATTGGGTTTCCTAATTCGTGATGATCTTCTAGGTTCTTCAAACAACTTATTCTCATTAGTTTCTTTTTCTTGCTGTTCCTTGTTTTCATCAATTATATGATTTACTTCAGGTTCTTCTGTCGCAGAATCATTCAAATCATCTGACAACGCAATTGCTTCCTTTTTCTGATTTAACTCTTCTTCATTTTCATCGGAATTATTATCTTCTTGTTCATCTATTACATTTTTATTATTGGTAATGTTGATGTATTCAAATTCATCAGTCATTTCTTCCTTGTTAGCTATATCTTCATATCCCATTTTTTCTTCTATAAATACTACATCTCTGCTTTCACGTATTCTCTTTTCTTTTAAATCATACAATCTGTATGCTCGCCGATCTCTTGAATATCCGATAAACACTGCTGGTTTTGCTCTTACATCAAATTTCTTTTTATTGATATCATCGTTGCGATAAAAAGCTTTACATCCAAATACTCTCATATGCTTTACTGTTGGTTTATTATTTGACCATAATTCTAATGGCGTTTTCTTTCTCGTAGCTGTTGGAGTAACATTATGTATATAAGCAGCTGTTGATACTGCTTCGGCCCAAAAGGATAAAGGTAGTTTTGCTTCTATCAGCAATGTTCTTGCAGTATTAATAACAGTCCGATTAGCCCTTTCTGCAATCCCGTTACTTTGTGGACTATGAATTGTGGTTCTTTCATTCTGTATGCCCTTCCTTTTGTAATAATTCACGATCTCTTCATTAGTAAATTCACCACCATTATCTGATCTAACCGCTTTTACTTTCTTGCCGGTTTCATTTTCTCTTCTCTCTATTATATTTATAATTCTTTCTTTTGCTTCATCTTTACTTCTTAAAAAATCTACAAAATATCTTCTACTATATTCATCTACTACCATTAGCATGTACTTACTCCCTCCCAATGAGTGTACTTTCATTGGTCCACATAAATCAACATGTAATCTTTCTAAAATGCGTGTTGTTCTTTCTACCACATGATTAAATGGTGTTCTTGTTAATTTCCCTTGAATACATATTTCACATTTTGTTTCTTCACCATTCATCTTTTCTAATCCCCTTACAAGATTTTCTCTCGACATTCTTTGTAAGTATACGTAATTTATATGCCCAAGTCTTCTATGCCATAATTCTTTCTTTGATTCATTTGTCTGTAAACAAGATTCATTTCTGTCTTCATCTGTTTCTCGTACAGCTAAGTTTATTTTAAATGTATTATCTTCGAATGTTCCTTTAGCTATTAATTCGCCTGTATTCTTTTCATAAATGGCTGCTCCTTCATTATCAAATATCACATATTTTCCTTTTCTGACTAAACTTGGAACTGACATTAAATTTTCTCTTAAATTAGGTACGCAAAGAACTTCTGTAAGTTTTATTTTTGTTTCGCCACTTTTCTTATCGTAAGACGTAACATGAACATTTCCACGATATTTCGCTTGTATTGATCGCTCGCTGTCAGCAGTTGCAATTTCTACATCTTCAGGTTTTCTTTCTACAACAATATCTTCTTTATGCGTCATATGCGAAGTGCAAGCTGAATCTAACATCCAGGTTATTTCCCTATTATTTTCAGATTCTTTACACTCATTTCTATTGAATTCATTTGACTGCAATGCATGTTCATTTGTAAAACATGTATATTCTTTTGCCTTCTTGTTTGAAACATTATTATTCTTATTATAATTCTTATTATTGCGTGAGTATTCTCTTACATCTTGAACTTTATTACTATAATAATTTTGAAAATTTTTCTTAGGTGAATACTCCCTATCATTACGCGAGTGTGTCATATTCGATTTACTATAACAATTCCGCGCTATATGATTTGGCTTTCCGCAAGCAAAACATAAAACCTGTTTCTTTTCATTAGCCCTAAATGCTTTAGACTCGTTTTCTCGAAATTTATCATATTTTCTTTCATATCTCAACAAAGTTTCTCGCATTACTTCATAAGTTATATTTGGGTTTGATGATATCGCAGTTGTTACTTCGCTATATTTCTTTGGGAGCCCTTCTATAATAAATCCTATTAATTCGCATTCATCAATTTCCGTACCCAATTCTAATATTTCATTAGCTATCCCTTGAGCTCTTATCAAATATTCTTCTATTGTTTCTCTTTCGTTTTTCTCTATTCTCGCAAGATTAATTTTTAACTGAATTCTTCTCTGATTTTCAATTCCCGCATAACGCTTTTTCAGTAATTGCCATAAATCCTTAGCTTTTTTAATCCCTCTAACAGCCATCATTTGTTCTGCGGACAACGTCAATATAATTATACCGTAAACTTCATCATTCTTTTCTAACCATGTTTTATGCGCTTTCAAACTATCGGGATCCCCTTCATTTTTTACCGGTTCATCATTTTCGATAACATCAAATAAATGTTTTGATTTAATCAAAGCTTCAACTCGCATACTCCATAATGTATAATTTTTACTTGTTAACGGCTCTATTCTAGGAATTCCAAACATATTGGATTCACACATAATTAAAATACTTTATCTTCCAAACTATTTTTAAATGCATATAAAATTCTTACCTCTTAAATTTTTTCTATTGGCGGTTAGTCCAATGGAACAAATTCTTAACTTGTATTAGGCCTAGTTCATACAATTCATATTTATTTACTCTTCTTACTTGTACACTCAAAATATAAAATTCGCTTTAAAACCACGCTCTGCTACCAAATTGTTATCTATTTTCTAACATTTTAGTTAAAATAAGGATAATTATTTTACTATAAACATAACTTCTTTAAAAAACACACAAAACATTTATTTAGACAATCACATTACAGCAACTACGAATACACATCTCAAAACCCTAATCACAACATAAAAACTATCGTCGAACATCTCACGTTTTTCGTCTGAACCAAAAAAAAATAAATACATGGAGTCAGGAAAAAATGTCTATTGTCCAAGAGTTTATCTTATGAAAAAATAATTTAAATATTGTCATGTGACTTTACTTACAATATCTTACTGCAGGTGTTATCACGTAAATTATCACATTTATTCGCATCACCATGCCAGCGACTTGTTGTGTAAAAATGTGCGGTAATCGTTCGAACAAGGAACATAGGAACAGATGTCATATTCGCCCCATATTGGCGCGATTTTTTTCGGTTGCCAATTTGGCGAAAACATCAACAGCATAAACAACATAATCCGGGTTACCACATCAAGGCCTTTGGCGCAAGTTAAGTACCCGTTGTCTATATGATATTGGCGACAGAAAAAAATCGCGCCAATATGGGGCGAATATGACATCTGTACCGGAACATAATATAATAAATCCTATTATAGATTACCAGGTATTCCAAAGACAGATAACATTATGAGAAAAAAGTTGTGTGAAGAAAGGCGACAGAGATGGTTGTCATCGCAATATTGTGTGAATTAATTTTACGATTTTTATTATGAATTAAATCACAATCACATGGGATTTGTTATTAATTCATGCACAGAAATGTATGCTTACTTTTCGAATAACAAGATGAAAAATCTCCGATTTTCAAAGAATGCACTTCTCTTACCCAGTTGCAGTCAAATTGTTTATAAGATTCAAGGCTTTTATAACACCTGAAGTCTTTCTCAGTATAAAAACTTTGGGAACAGATGTCATATTCGCCCCATATTGGCGCGATTTTTTTCGGTTGCCAATTTGGCGAAAACATCAACAGCATAAACAACGTAATCCGGGTTACCACATCAAGCCCTTTGGCGCAAGTTAAGTACCCGTTGCTTATATGATATTGGCGACAGAAAAAAATCGCGCCAATATGGGGCGAATATGACATCTGTACCAAACTTTGCCCATAAACTAAATAGTTTACGATGTCAAAATAACTAACGTCGGGTAAATCCGCTACATATTTCTTAAAATCATTTTTTTTCACATTTTTTTTTCAAACTGTATGGATCTAGACCGAAAATAACACAAATTTTGGAAGCATGTCGTTCCTTAGCTTTAGTATCATTCACTTCTTGGCACAGATGTCATATACGCACCATATTGGCACGATTTTTTTCTGATGCCAATCCGGCAAAAACATCAACAGCATAAACAACAATATCCTGGTTACCATATCAAGCAAAATATCGACACTTTGGCGCCAGTTAAGTACCCGTTGTGTATATAACATTGGCGTCAGAAAAAAATCGCGCCAATATGATCCATATATCACATCTGTGCCCAATTCTTCTTAATATTTTGAAGACATTTTATTTCGTTAAGCTTAAAAACTTGAATTCCACATCTACACTGATAGTTTTTCTTCAATACAAGCCTTGCAGAACTTATTTCCAACTGATAAGATTTTGTATAACATATATTCTAACTTGAGACTGTTGAGTGGTAAAGTTATTTCGGTACTTTTCGGTTAGCCGGACGCCAGTGTTATATATATATGTATACATATAGCTTCTATATATGTATAAATATGCATATATATGTATATATAGATATACATACATATGTATATATAACCAAGGCATACTTAGATACTACTACAGGCAGACTGATTTGGGTTTAATGTATGAAGTCCCTCGCCAGAGGACTCTGATACCCTGCCCAAAATTGAAATTTGACTCTGACCGTAACTTCAACGACGAGAACCAATCACAACGCACTGGGCAGGGTTCAGAGTTGTTTACATTTTTTTCTCCTCGATCGTACAGATGTGATTCAAAAAGAGTTTAATAAAAAATATTAAGGAACAGATGTCATATTCGCCCCATATTGGCGCGATTTTTTTCTGACTCTAATCATCAAATTAAAAAAAAAAAAAAACATTATCATTTTAATAATTATCGGAATAATAAATTTAAATGAAGTTAATTCAAAATTATTTTTATCGGATGATTGTAATATTACTAGATGAAAATCATTCATAACATCTAATCTAATGTCATTATTAGGAAGAGTTAAATTAAAAACTTTTCTGTCGCGAACGGTTTGTTACACATGATAAATAAAAAAAAAAAGTATTTCTACCTTTTAAAAAATTAAGTTTGATAACAAATCTGTTGATCTTTCATCATTATGTTTATATTATTGCTAATAAAATCAATTTAATGTCTATGAGTTTGTGTGCTTGTATGTTTATTTTTAATGTTTTATTTCAAGTTTAGTTTAAGTGTATTGTAATGCAGAAAGTAAATCAAGAAAGTGAACATTTGTTTTAACACTTCGTTTAAAAATTTGTATTTTATTTAAAAAGGTGGGGGGATCTGATTATCTTCTGCCATCAGATTTTGTCATGTTTATTGCAGGGAGGGGGGGGGGGGGAATAATAGATACATGCTGTTATAATTTAATTAAATATGCAATTAATACTTGGATTTTAGTTTTTTTTTTATCTTTTTAAACAAAATTATTAAACTAATATGTAAAACAAAAACAGTAGCTATTTTAACATCAAAATGCCTTTAAGTAAAACTGATGTGGAATTGTTCAATAACTAAAAAGGAATATCTAATTTTCATCAACTCAGGTTATTGGAGCAATTTTAATTTTTTTGTTTAAATGCTATTACAAAAAAAGAAAATATTCTGAAAGTACTGCTTTTAGCTAAAGTTAAAAGATTATTTATTGCTTAACCAAATTTTTTTTATATTTAAGGTGGATTGAAATGTCTTAGCTTTCGTAACTTTGAGGTATACTTGTAAAAAATTTGACATTAAGCAAACAAATAAAATAAAATTCAATTTTTATATCCAATTATAAATCAATGATTAAGGTGGTTGTCAAGTTTCCCTGTTCAACAATGTAAAACTTAGACTCATTTTAAATGTTAAGGTATAAAACTGGCAGACATGGCTATTGACATAGTTTGTAATCAACACTTTTTCCTTTTTTTTTTTTTTTTATGATTTACTTAACAAGATATAAGTAATTTTGGTCATATGACAACATGTTTTATACTACTTAGTTATCCCGTCAATCAATTTAGCCAAACCATACAAATTTACATAATTTTTATTTTAAATAACAAAAGAACAAATAAATTAGTATAGAATTAATAAAAATACAAATAAAATGTCGAAATAAAAATCACTTGATGACGTAAATATGTGTAACTTGCTTAAAGTCGACATTTACGATCAACCATTATTGGCATTTGGCCTTATAGTTTGCCGATAGATTTTTTTCCAATGGGATAGCTAAGTAGTATCCATGTTTTTCGCACATTGACAGGTGAGGAATGTGGTATACAGGCATTATAATGCACGTTTACAAAATTCCCCACCTGTCATTGTGCAAAAAACATGTCATGTGACCAGAAAAGAATGGTTTTCTTTTAAAAACTAAGTATAAATAGTTTTTAAAAGAAAATCATGTCTAATTCCATGGCTGCATGATTTTTCAAAAATATTTCCATTGCAATTTACGTTAGGCACCAAATTTGATTTTATAATTCATACTACCTTTTGTACTTTTATAATTACCATATCAAGAAGTGGGATAAAAATCAAATCCCAAGATTTCATCTTAACATATATAAACTAAATTGAGTTAAACAAAGGAGTAAAAAGTGAATAAATCAAAATTTTAAAGGTCTTATTTAATGAAAAAAAATATATTTATTTCACTTTTGTATTTATTTGTTTGAGATATATGTTTTAAGCATTCATTTTGCACTACATAACTTTAACCTAAAAATAACCATCTTATTATGTTAAATAAAATGGTGAAGGGAGGTGTGTATGAAATTTATCGTAAACAGAAAAAAAATAGTATTCTTCTTTTCATAAAAAATAAACTAAACAGGTTGGCACAGATGTCATACATGCCCGACATTGGTGCGATTTTTTTCCGATGCCAATTTGGCGAAAACCTCATTACCATATCAAGCAAAATAACGACACTTTGGCGCCAGTTAAGTACCCAGTGCGTATATGACACTGGCGTCAGAAAAAAATCACGCCAATATGGGGCATATATGGCATCTGTGCCAACAGGTTTTTATGTACCTCAATTATCATCACTTTATCTATTTCAAAAGAATTAATCAGATGCATGACCTTTTTCGTACTTGTTAGTTATCCCATCGACCAATTTCGCCAAATTATATAAATCGTCAAATTATACAAATTGATATAATTTTTATTTTAAATAACGAAAGAACAAATAAATTAGTAAAACATTAAAAAAAAATACAAATAAAAAGTCGAGTTAATGGTATTATTGGCATTTAATCTTAAAATTAATTAATGGCAAACATTATTGGCATTTAATCTTACAATTTGGCGACAGAATTTGGCCGACGGGATAACTAAGTACCAAAAATACAAATAAAACATCGAAATAAAAATCACTTGATGACGTAAACATGTCTTGTCAAGTGAATGTGACATTTACGATCAACCATTATTGGCCTTTAATCTTACTATTTGGCGACAGTATAACTAACAAGTACCCATTTTTTATTAACTGTAATCTGATATAAAAATTCTTAAAAGTATCAAAGGAGATGGGTAGATAAATGTTTATTTTCAGCTGTCTGATAGATAAAAGAAAAATTAGTGCCTGACACAGGACCACTGGAGGAAAAGAGTGGCTATCTAAAAATATCGACTTGCAACCGTCTTTCCTACAAGAAGATAACAAAATTTTCAGTACTACTTGATTATCCCATCGACCAATTTCAGCAAATTATACAAATTGCTAAACTATTCGTTAAATTATACAAGCTAACATAATTTTCATTTTAAATAACAAATAAATTAGTAAAGCATTAATAAAAATCCTTATAAAAAATCTAATTAAAAATCACCCGATGACGTAACAAACATGCGTATCATGTTTAATGTCAGGTGAATGTAACATTTACAATCAACCATTACTGGCATTTAATCATATAGTTCAGAGATAATTTTTTGGTCGACGGGATAATCAAGTAATGCCTTATTTTCTTACATTTCATCTATACTTCCACTTTTGCTCGTTGCAATGTGTTAATAATTTAACATTTATGTGGTATATTTAATTTTAAATTAGTAGAGTTGTCTGTGGTAATTCCTGGTCAAAAATCAACAACATCCAATTATTATAAAAACCATTAAAGATATTGTTCCCAGTTTTGGCATGGAATAAGAACCCTTTGATGCCTGTACTGTAGTATGATAAAATGTTTGCTTAAATACATATGCACTTATAATTGAAATAATTATAATTTTTAAGTGATCAGGAATTGCACCAGAATTATTCCTGGTCACTTCTGGGGTAATAATCGACCAGCATCCTTTTTTATGTAAATGAAGTGGTAAAAAATTTTTTTATGACTGAGTATTAAAATAATTAGAATCAATCTTGAAACGTTCGTCTCATAATTGTGGAAAAATAACACAGACCGTGTTTTGGGTGTACAAATTAATTTGACCGCATTTGATGTGGAAAAGACTTTTACATTTTATATTACATTAACTTGCCGAAGAATTTTTTTATAACATTTATAAACAGTATTTATTGCTTCTTCATCCACTGTGAATGAATTAATACCTTGCAAATTTATTTGTTCATAAAACATATACTAAATGTTTATGTAATTATAGGGAAATATAGTTTTCAAAATATACATTTTTTTTAGCCTTAAAATTATGATTTTCCTTAACCATCTTTTAAAAAGCTTTAATTGTAGGGTAATGTTGATTAAGAAACATTGGCATGTTCTTCAGAAATTGAGTGAGGTTGGGACTGGGTTGATTTTTTAAGTTTTATAATGAGTAGAATTGAGCCAGGTTGGATCTAGGGATGGGATGAATAGTGATTTGGCTGAATATTTGGCCAAATTTTAGGTCAAACACCGAATTTTTTCCAATAAAGAAAATAACTTTTGATTATATAAATACAGTGGTGGGGCATTTCTAGAAAATCTTACTAGCCAACGATTTATTTCACCAGCTAGTAAAATGCAACGTATGGTTACAATACAATATTACTATAATGCATTTTCATATTTTTTTCCCCTGTAAAATTAAGAAATATAAACAAGAGATGAAAGTTTAATATAAAACAGAACTTAGTACCATGTTTATATCCCAGTAATTAAGAAAGCTGAAAAATATAGCTAACTACTAAAAAAAAAAAAGTTTTTTCATATCTCTATAGTTTGTAGTTTTCAAAGACTACCTAAAAATTCACTTGCCCTGTCAGAAAATTCAGTCGTCAGTGGTGAGTAAAATGATGCATTTCCCCACCCCTGTATATATATAGAATTTTAAATTTTAAAGTGGAAAAAGAATTAAAAACAAATTTATGTTCTATTATCTGTTTACATTTTTGAATAACTTGTTTTTGTAATATTTCAACTTCTAATAAAATAACTTTTACTACATCTAAATTATAATATCATAACTTTATCTACAGGAAAGTAATGCATAAACATTTTATCTAAAAAAAGAATTCATTAATCATTACTACTCTTAAATGTACTTTTTAAATTTATTTTTAAATTTGAAAAACTTATTTTAGCCCAAAAAATTACAAAATTGCATTTTATCCTTTTATTGTAAGATATATCAAATTGATTTACAGTAAGTCAGAATAATAAGATATTTCCATTAAAATATAAAGAATTTATTTAACTTTTACTATCAAATGATACTTTTATCCTTTCTTGCATTCAAAATCAATAATATTCTTACACTCTCTCTCTCATAATTCATGCGGCGATATTTTCTGAAATAACCTTTAATCAAGTAAATTTTATTGTGGAGGGTTTGTGTCCCTAATGATAAATAAATTTGAAAGAATGAGTCTGTTCTGCACAAATTACATTAAAGCAAAAGGTATGGTTAACGTAGAATATGTATGTTAACAAAGTCTTTGACATTGGAATCAGCACATACAATATTCCACTTATTCAATAAGCATTGAACTTTGAAGGGGGGGGGGGGGGTGCATTGAGACCTATAGCGGCAATTCAATAAACATTAAAAACATACCCAGAAACTGATAAGAACATGAATGAAAGAATATGTAAATAAAAATATATATACATAATAATGTTACATATTAAATCCAATAATCATGCAAATAATTATTTTAAAGTGAAAACTATAGAATTAAAATATTATTTTGCTCAATATTTTTAAAATTTATATTTAAATATTTATAAAACAATCTTCATAAATCAGGTTGCGCCATCTAGTGACTATCTAGTTTGACACTAGTTCTGTTTTCAGATGTACAGTTGTACTTGGAATAGTGATATTTGATATTCCATCTTGAAAATGAATCTTAGCTAATGCACCTAGTGAATAAATTTTTACATTTCTTACTTCATAGAAAACAGAAAGTAAGTTATTATGAATTTCATAAGGGCCTTTTTATATGTGCATGGAATTTGCAGATGGTGATGAATAATCAAGTGTTTTTCTTTTTTCTATTAGAGTTTTTACATCTTGAGTTGTAACATATCATTCTCTATTTAAGACATTTCCCTGACAATTAAAAACTTATAGGAAATACAGAAAGGCTGTATATTTTTTAGTATCTGAATAACTGTGCATTTTTTGCAAGAACGAAAATGACTTCATGAATGTCCCAGAAAGCAGCCAATTTAGATTTTAAAAAAAATTGCAAAAAACGGAAAAGAAACTTTTTTCCTGAATTTATTTGACAAGATAGCTTTCAATATTCAGTGGCATTTTAGCAATATTCGGCTGAAGCATTCGACCAACAAACCTTCAATATTCAGCAAAAGGGCCGAATACCGAATATTTGTCCCATTAAAAACAAAAATATGGCATAGTCGACAAAATTAGAAGAACTGCACAAAAATAACATAGGACAGTCCTAAAATGGCATAATGTATGCACATCATTAAATGTACAATCGTAGAAGTGTAAATATTTCTTTTTAAATTAATATTTTGATATATAGACTCCTTCAAAAAAAGACAAAACAAACTCATAGCAATACACTTTTATTTTTACTGAGCATATTAATGAGAGTTCTATTTTTGGTAAATTTTTACTTTGAATAAAATACCAAACAGGATGTCATTCAGTCAAGTAGTTTTAAAAATATGCAGGCAGGCCAATACAGGTTTTTTTTTTTTTCTTGGGGCTCTTAAATTTTGTGAAAAATAACATTTTGTCACAAAAGATGAAATACAGTTTCTCAAATTAGAACCAAACATTTATTAATAACAACTTCTTTAAATCCTTCAACTAAAGTTTTCAATTCTGGTGAGCTTATTTTGTTTAATTATTAAACATTTTAATAAAAATAATCAATGAAAAGTATGTTTTATGGAATGGAATTTTGTGAAGGGGCCTGTTGAAATTATTGAAAAGAAATTTGCGAAGAGGCGTGTTTTATTGAAAGGAATTTTATGAAGGAGCCTGTTTTATTAAATGGATTTTTGTGAAGGGGCCCTAAATAGGCCTCTCATAAAAAATATATATACAATTTTTACATATGAAAACAAGTAATTTCCACAATGAAAATAACTTATACAAAAATATTTTATATGAATTTTATTTCACAATAAAAAAACGCTGCACATATGAAATGTACTGAACTGATCAAATACTATAAATATTTTTTTTTTCATCATCAAGGTGGTTCTACAACAAAAAAAAAAAAAAAAATCGCTGAATATCAAACTTTGACACATATTCTGGCTCATTTTTAAACAAAGTTTTGGTTATTGAGAGGATTTGTAATTGAACACTTTCTTTTGTTATTTTTCAATAAATGAATTTTATCTCGATTAATAGCAATTATTGTCTCAGGACAGCAGATGTTTTCCCTTCCCCACACTAATGTGTCTGAAACCTCTTTAAAATGTCTACTTTGGCAGTACTTTCTAAAAAACTCTAGTTTTTACAAAAAATGAAAAAAGAGTTTGTTTACATAGTTTCTTATGATAATTTTAAAATTCCTGACTCAACAACACAAAACTTTCTGAGCCATTTATAAATGTGAAGGCATAAAATTGATGAGTTTGACTATTGAAGCAGTTTTTTTTTCATTCCTTGATAAATAAATTACTTTTCAAATTGTAAGTGATTCTTGTTGTGGGGCAACAGGTTTTCATGTGCTATCTTTCGATAATTCACTTCAGAACACCCACTTTGAGTGTATTTCCAGAATGATCTGCTTTTATCAAAACAAGGTTAAAATGACATTCGATTACTATAGTTTCTGAATAACATCTTCCACTTTCAAGTGTTCTTGAGCAAAAATGAATTCAGTAAAGTAGCTCCTTTAAATTTTAAGAACAGCTTTAATAACAGCACTTGTCAATTTGATATGTTTGTGAACAAAAATGTATCAGAAAGTAACCAGTTTGGACTTGAGGTTTAATTAACTTAAAATATATCTGATCACCTGATTTTTCATAAGATAATTCTGAATATTTTTCAAAAGAAAAAAAAAACAATGTATTTGGATATGAATGAGAGTTGGAGATGGGCGATTCTAGAAAAATCAAGTATCAATAAACATAAACATCACATAAAACAACATCTATCACAATAAGAATTGATTCTTAACTTCTAGTATCAGATGTTCTATAATCAATACTTTCATATTCACACACAGATCCGCTTAAAAACAGTAATTACAAAACTTGGCGATCAAGTGGCAGGAAATTTGATCATAAATAGTGATAATGGGGACGGTGATAAATAGATACTTCCAGCATTAATTTCATAGCAATTTATATTCTTTCGATTTTATTATTTTAACGGCAGCGCTGCTGTCAAATGTTGTATATTAGTTTTTTTCGTTCCAGATTAAATATATTTTTAGCTTAGAAGCCTAGTTATTTAGGTGACTAGTTTATTAAGTTGCATTTTTCAAGTTTGTCCCCCCCCCCCCTCCAAGAAATCAGAACCTTCTTAATTATGTTTTTGACGTTCTTCCCAAGTCATTTGGCTACCAACTAAACATTGATATTATATCTGCTACACTTAGTGGCAGATCTATGAATTATAATCAACATTTTTGGCTTATTTCCAGTTCAAGTTTGAATAAACTAGTAACCTAAATAATTAGGCTTCTAAACTAAATATGTAATTATTTAACATGGAAAAAATCCTGTAATACAAAACTAGATAACAGTTCTAACGCTAAAACAATAAAATCTAAAGAAAAATATATACAGTATACTCCCTCAAATCTACAACCCTTCAACGCAGATGTAAACAATGAAACTTTCAGTTCAGATGTAGGGGCAAATTTACAGAATTTTTTGGTTTTATATCATCCCATATGTATTTTAATATGTAATTCTTGATAATATGACTGAACTCATGGTTTTCATGAAGAGAGTATAAATTTATTTATATATATATATAAAAAAAAATGCTGATATTACTGATAAGCACAATATTTTTATCAAATATATTTATTTATTAATCAAGCTTTTTTGGTTATTAAAACTGGCTAAACCTAATGCAGCAGAAAATTGACAATACTTCAAGAAACTTTAACACAGAAATTTAAATAATCAATCACTTGACATCGTTAGATGCTCATTAGAAACAAACAAACAATTAAACATACAACAACTACACTGGTCGCAAATATAGTACTCCATCTCATAAGCAGGGGATATATAAATAGCTGTTTGAAGAAAAGCCCAACTCTGCTAACTTCCTCTTGGGAATAACATTTGTCATTGAAATGATTCCATGAATGTAGAATTTAAAAACATTTTACCATATGCGAGCCCCCCCCCCCCCCCAAATGATATTGTGCTTTCTCTAGATTCAGAGATTAATCGGGTCCTGTACACATACCATTTTTTTTATACATGCCACATTTTCAAATAAGACATTTACTTAGACTGCGTTTTACGACAAGTTATTTATTTCAAAATAAAATTTAGATATTTAAAATTTGATATTTATAAAATATAAAACTTTTATGAATAAAATGTTAAGTGCGGACATTCAAAAGCAGAAAATATTGCTTTTAATCATCTAATCCTGCCATGCTCAACCTTTTTTTCAAACGGGCCACAAACATATATTTGTGATGCTAGCTAGGCCACAACATACTTGAAAAAAACATAACCAAGTTAATATTATCAGTGTGGTTGAACGTTTGTAGCAGAAGGAATGTCATAAAAAATTTTAACACCACTATTTCCAAACAATAAATTTCATGGTAAATTTTCAGTACAAATGTTGAAAAAATAGGCCGCGAAATGTTTTGTTTGGAAAGAATAGCGTAAAAATGTTTTGATGCCTAGCGTAAAAATGATTTGATGCCTTTTTTTTCCACGAGAAACATTCAACCCTAAAAAACAGTATTAGCTATATAATAAAATGTAATAATATACCAATGCAAAATAACTTTTTATTATTTGTTTTTTACTGTACAAATATATACAGCAAATTAAATTAATATTTAACAATGTTTGATAAGTGTTGGAGATTAACATACATAGGACATGTAAAAAGAACTTTTCACTAAGAAAATGGCATTCAAGATGTTTTAGTATAATTTTAAATAACAGAACAGATTGTGTCTTCCCACAAAAATATGTAAAACAACAGTGAACATCTTAAATACCATATTTTATGGAAGAAACGCCGCGGCGTTTACAACTTTGAAAAGTGCGGCGTTTACGATTTTTTTTTTTTTTTTTTCGTGTACGTAAAATTTGGATAAAATAAAAATTCCTCAAGATTGTTTTCAAGTCTCCTGCTTAACAATGCAAAACTTTCTGACTTTGCCGATAATGAAAACTGTGACATTTCTGATGATGATACCGAACCATACAGGTGAACAAAGAAAATTTATAACTTTTCCACTCAGATATTGACGACTCAGATTTTGAGGGTTTCAAATAGAAACTAAAGAAGTCCTAAAGTGTATACGACGTAAAAAGCGTACTAAGTTGTGCGGACCACTTAAAAAAATGGGGAGCGATTAAGGAGAGGGGTCCGTGTCCCGCGCTCTGGATGGTTTTAAAAGCAATTGACGTTTCCTTATTTTAAAAATTACATAAAAATTTTAAAACATTTAAATATTTTGAATAAAATTGTAGAATCTTAAGTTATTAAAAAGAAGGTACCCTACACTGTCCAGAAAACTTTGATTAAAGTTAAGTCAATGAAACACTGTTGACAAAAATAGAGATCCCACAGGTGCAGCATTTACGGCAGGTGCGGTGATTATGATATTTTAAAGCTTATTCAGAACAATTTTGAGGAGTGTGGCGCTTCTTCCATAAAATACGGTACTTTTTATGCATTAATTTAATTAATATTATAAATATGGATTAATGAGTGTGTTTCTTGCTGCACATTGAATGCTGCTGGACCACATGTGGCCCGCAGGTTGAGTATGGCTGATCGAGTGTATGCTTAATTTGTAGCTATTGTTATATTTAAATTTTGTTTCCAAGAATGAACTCTAGATTGACAGGAGTGAGACAAATAGTCTTTAGTCAAATGAAACCCTAAAAATTATTGTCAACCTGATCAAACTCGATACAAGACTCTAAAGGGGAAAAAAACCTCACAAAAATTTTCGTACACAGCCTTGCATTTGTTAGGGACAACTCTGCAGAAAAGTACTCACATTTATTTATTTATTTTTGAGGAAATTTAAGCATATTAAAGGATTACACAAAAAAAATCTATTTTTTCTTACAGAATGCTTTAGCTAGATGTATACTCTAATAAAATTTTTTGTGCATACAAACAGAAACAAATAAATTACCTACTGGGCCCATAGGCTACACTTTTTTGGAGACCACCTCCTTTAAATTGATATATTTTAGTGTTTTCTGGGATTAAAAACAGAAAGAAGTATTTATATTGCAGGTAAATATTTAAATTTCATAACATTCAAAATGTGATAATTTGGTATTTTTCTAGAATTATTAGGACGTAGAGGCCATATAAAAAATAAAATTTCTCATTTTAATATTCATACAGCCCATCATAAAACAAAAGCTGTATGTGATTTGTATGCCTTTTTTTGCAATTGAAAGAACGTTTCTCTCATCAGTATTTTAAACGATAATCGCCATAGCCTCTATTTTGAATCAACTAGTATGATGCAATTCTGAGAATCTTTTGCATAATGTTTTTTTTTTTTTTTTTTTCAGAATAGATTTACAGTAAATAAGTTTAAAAATTCATATATTTTCACATAAACATTTATATAGAATCTCTAACCTTAAAAGAACTTTCTTAGTTGAACAATGAATTTTAATAGAATAAATGGACATGGTTCGATGATCACTCAGGATGCGAAAAATAGGGAAAATGCTTGATTAAACTTTAACAGTTTCTTTAAAAGATATCATTTGTAGAGATGCTGTGACTACAAAAGCTGTATCTGTATATATCCAATGTGTATGTACAAACTGGAAACTAAAAAATTGTAAGGATCCAATATTTTCTTCTTATGAATATCAAAAATTAAAAGGGGAGCAGCATTTGGAATCTATCATGTATATGTTAATTATGTACAAGACTCAATAAGTGAGTGAAACAAATAATATTCTTCATCATTTCTCTTTTACATAAAATATTAGCCTGATAGGAAGAAAAAAAACCTGAAAGAAAATCTTAACACAGACTCTCCTTTCCTTCCGGGCGCCAGGCTTCAACCTAGTCAGCCTAATGGATAATCTGCCTCTGCATGCAAATATCAAATAAGTTTGTTTAATCTTTAACTACTGAAACAGAAAATTTCGCAAAGTTACTGTAAGCAGATTACTAAGATAGAACGAACGTTAAATAAAAAGTTTGATTAACTCCCTGAAGGGAAGAGTTCCATATCCTGTTCTGTATGGTGCGATTGGCGAAGGAATACAAAATGGCACCAAAAGGCTATTTTAGCATCTTATCAATTTTTTTAAGATGTCAGAAAAACATGGTTTTTAAATTTTTATAAGCATATATTTTTATATTATAAACAATGTATTATTTTTATATATGTTATGCACTCAATTATATATATGCACACATATAAATACAAATTATATACACATTTATATATACATAACTTTGTACTTATATATATTTATAATTTTATATATTTATTTTACATCTGAAACTAAGCTCATTAATGTTATATACATATTAACATAAAAAAAATGCACAATATATATATATATATTTACTCAATATTACATTTACAGAAAAATATCATTTTAAAAAAAATCTCAGAAAATTATGAATTTAAAAAAAATTAATTATAAAAAAATATGTATTCAAAATTATTAGTTATCCACCAGTAGCATTCAAGTAATAAAAATAGCAACCCCAAATGCTGAAAATCACAACAATCACATTGAAAAATTCATTGCCAAAAAAAAGAACGCCAAGAAAACCAGAACAGTATATGGAACTCTTCCCTCATTGAATACTGTTTTTGATCTCAACTCTGCACTAATACTAATTATTAAGTAACAAAATAAACTAACATGAAAATAATGAAAATTGCTTCGATAACACAGAATATTGCAACGATATTTAAATCCGTGATCACCATTTCTTTCTCTGATTAGAAATAAGAACATTTAATGTTTAAAGAAGATCGGCTTTTTTTTTTATTATTCGGGCGATATCAAAAACAAACATTTTACGGTAACAGTAAATTCGTCAAAAAAAATCTGCTTCAAGCCAGTTATGAGGACTGTAGTTTGATAAAAATCAAATTTTAATTTTAAAACATGTGTATGAAACACAAGCTATTTTTATATAAATACGGGACATTCAAAAAAGAATTTCATGAATGAACCGAACGATCAAGTAAACAATAAGTAATTTAGCTTATCTTAAAAGTATGGTGTAACGCTAAAATGCTACAATCTGAGTAAAATACCCTTTTAAATTTTAGGAAATTGAAGAATATAAGTGTTTAATTTATTATTTTGAAAATACGATCAACGATTCTAACTCCGACAATGAGAAACAAGCCGCTTTCTGGGCAGGGTATAAATGTAAACAAAGAGCACGTTGCGATGTTTTGGTTCAGGGTTTGAAGCTGAATCCGGCTTCACTTTTTCGACGGTTTTCGGCGAAATTGGTGGGCCGTATGTATCTAGTAGGCTATGATATAACACTGGCGCCCGGCTAACCGAAAAGTACCGTTATTTCTATGGGTTGGATTAAATCTCATATTGGCCTTGCTGGTAACGAAAGGGCTGACTTTCTGGCAAAGTGTGTTATTCTGGATGATGAATTTGATGAGAGGTTGCATATTCCAATCTCTGTTTCCTTCGTCAAGCGTTTTTATAAGAGTAACATTATCACGAGGTGGACTAATGATTGGAAAATTAGTGAAAAGGGTAGGGATACCTTCCTCATCTTGCGTTCACCGGACGTTTCTTATTTGTGTTATTCAAGGGTAGTAACCTATTTCATTTCCTCGCATGGTGCTTTTCCAGTGTATTTATTTAAGATTGGCAAGCGACCAACAGATAAGTGTGATTGCGGTAACGTCGGCGACGTTAAGCATTTTATTTTCGGCAAGTGTCCTCTGATGCCTCTGTTCTTTAACTTTGTGCGAAATAGAACTCTGTCTTGGAATTTGCAATATGTTCTCTTGCTGAGATCGAATTATTATAAACTGACAGTTATTTATAATGAACTGAATAAATTGTATTCATTCATAAAGTACAGATTTTGATTATTTTGGTGTAATTAAGGAATTTTTGGTGGACTTTTGCCGGACTGTTATCCACATAGTGCTTTGCTAATCTTTCTGCCTTCACGCATTTTTGAGTTGTTTCTGGACTTTCAGGGCCTGATGGTCTTTTGTAACTTGAATTGTCCTAAAATGTGTTATTGGCTTAATGTTTTATCTTGTCTTGATTATTAGTGTAAATCGTACTTTTATACAGTCATTTGTAACTGAAAATAACTTAAAATTTTGTTTTTCAGTTTCACTCAGTCTTAGTTTTAGTTTTAGCTTTATTTTTATTTTATAGTAACTAGGGTTACAGTCATATGTTAAAACTTGTACATGACTTTAATTTTTGTATTTTATTTATTAGGCAGAGTGTGCCATATTTTTGTGACTTTTTAGTTTTATTATTTGTCGCTGTTTCCGGGTCTGTTTCGGCGGCTGGGGTTGAGTTAGATGGTGGAGGAAGTTTTTCTGCCAGGGATTCAGGGCCTTTGCCATTATTTGGTTGGCTCCCTGGTAGAGTGATCAAGCTTAAAAACTTGCACTAAATTAGATGGCAAAAAATAGAGAAAGAAAAATTCACTAAACGAAAACAAAGTATCGGTCCGGATAGCCTAACAGGTAAGGCATTGGCACGGCACGCCAAGTATCCAGGTTCGATCCCTGGTCTGGACATTTTTCGCTCTGTTGGAATAAACTTCAACTGTGCTACTCCAGCCTTGAATATGATTTAATCCAGTTGGAAAAAATATTTGTTCCCTTCATTATGACCTAGTGGCATGGTATACAGGAGTTTCCGTGTTAAAGTAGCTTCATCATGTAAATGCTATAGTTATAGCTCGGATGAATGAAACTAGCGCTGCAGTTCGCAGCCAAGTCCAACTAATAAGAGTGAATTATGTCAGCCAGGTATCGGTCCGGATAGCCTAACAGGTAAGGCATTGGCACGGCACGCCAAGTATCCAGGTTCGATCCCTGGTCTGGACATTTTTCGCTCTGTTGGAATAAACTTCAACTGTGCTACTCCAGCCTTGAATATGAATATGAAAACAAAGTAGTTCGTCTTGCGACTGAAGTAGAATAGGAGTATAGTGATCACGTGGTTGAAACTGATCTATTGATTTTGAAAAAATATAAATGGATTATTTCCGATAAAACATGGAGCTATTATAAACAAACAAATGAAGACATATGAACCATTAGATACCTGATTTGCTTTTTGAATGTCGATATTGATTTTTGCTGGGTTTGTGTATCATTCACGATAATGACGTCATATGCAAACTTTTCTATAGATGTTGTTTAACACCGGATCGTAAAACTAGAATACGTTAGCAGATGCAAATGACGTCATTTTACATAAAAAGTGTGTAGTATTTTAATTCTTAAAATTGAAATATGTTTAGTAGAAGTGTGTCATTTTCACCCCAGCTGCTACGAAATTCTTCGCATGTGAAAATACTTCACTTTTGAAAATAACATAACACACACTGCTAAAACGCAAAGTTAAACAAAACTTTAGGCAAGCTTAAAACAAAAAAATTAAGAGTCTATTTATACAAGAGCCGTAATATACAGTGTGCATGCTCAGATCGAAAGTCTTTGTCCAAAAAAATAGAGATTGATATTACAGAACTTGATGATTCTCGCCTGGATAAAATCGCTTCGCCAAGTTAGACAAGCAAACAAAAAAAGATCTTGTCAATAATTCGAGATTTAAAATAATATCAGGTTCCCCAAGTTTTTGCTCCACAAAATCCCATTAGTCACATGCTGCACCAAAATATTTTTAACCGAAAATGAGGTACTGCTTTTGAAATACGCATTTTTCCTCATAAAGTTTCCATATTTTTTTTCTTCTGCATTTTTGTACTGATGCTCATCTGTACTGAAGTTTGAGACGCTAGGCGAAATGCTTAAGTAAGTGAATATGACCTCATATTTAAAAGAAAACGGTAATTTTCTTAGATAAAACTAAACATTTTAACAAAAATGCATCTAAAAAGCATAAACTACGATAATTTTTACTCTCCGGTACTGAGATTAAAATCTGAAGTTAAGAGTGCGACTATTCACATGCAAAGATGCTGTTGGCAATCGTGACTTCAAGTTTTGAGTTAAAATGATTTTAAAATTATCAAATTAAAATACCAATTTTTAAAAAATGGTGTATACGGATATGAGAGGTGTGTATGTAAAATTTGAGAAGGTGAAAATGATGTCGGGTTTAGATTTCACAGGGAAAATATTCGATGATCGTGTCATAATGAAATAAATTTTGTTGTTGAAGTGAAAACTTCTTTAGGCGCGTTGAGCTTTTTTTGAGATGGAGAAAAACCACTGATTTGGAAACACTGTTACGTAACCGACATGCTAGCATTTTGGCACATAGACACTAGCGCGCCAAGCGGTGAATGACAGGAACTTTTCTCTCTTCAGCTCAATCCGCAAAAGAAGAACGAAGCTAATACTCACTTTTTCTCCCGGCGTTCACACAGGAACACATACAAAATTTACATTTTCGTTGCAGTACGCTGTTGTGTTTATTGTTAAAGACAAATACTTGATATTTTCATTATTGAAGTGAAAGTTTCTTTGGGCGCGTTTGGCATTTTTTGAGATGGGAAAAACCATTGAACTCGTGATACTGTTATTGTAACCGACACCTCTGTATATAAGTATGTACATGTATTGTGCATAGTTCGGTATGAAGAGGGCGGGCAATTAATTTTTATTGATTGCTTAATCAATAACAACAATTTACAGGCAAGCCCGCCGCATGCTTGCCTGTGCGCTATTGGTTCCCGAAATACACGTACAAGAGTTAGAAAAAGGAAATCTCATCAAAAACATCACATAGCCAAGTCTCGTGACTCTTGCTAAAATAAAACTACCTTGCTCTAGCAAAATAAAATTATCTTTATTCACCAGTTGTTATTTATGTCAATAGTTGGCGGCAAAAGTGAACTATTCGATCAAATATCGGGTAAGTTTAGCAGAAAAACTCTCGTTTTTAAAATTCGTGTTATTTTTGCGTTATGGTGTATGTCTATGGTGTATGTTATTGTATAATAATGAATAAAAAAACACTACATTTAAAAGTATTTCCTGCACAATAAAACATTTCCTGACGATTAAAAAAACACACACGTAATTGTTGAAGTTTTCACTTCTATTGGCACTCAAGGAGTACCACTGTTTTTTTTTTGTTTGTTTTTTTTTTGTTTTTTTTTTCCATTCCGGAATACCAAACATAAGAGCCTCAATTGATAACTTCATCATAATAACTGATCTTTATTATATTTTACTGATTACGTGTACGATTAAAGTTTAATTTTAATAATTTGAACAACTGAGTTTCATAGAAATAGTAATTTGTTAACTTTAGGTTTAAATAATGTTTGGTTGAGAGTTAGACTAACCAGTATAAGATTCAAATAGATGCATTTTTTATTGTAACTAATTTTGTAGGTTTGTTATAAATTAATTAAACAGTTCCTTCTTAAACATTTTCTTTCGTCGAAATTCGACGGGTAGCACCTTGTATCATTAATGTAGAGGTTGAACAACCAGGTGCTGATTAAACTTCCCTGCGAGACACCAGCCTCGATAATGCGAAAAGAGGATAAAGAGTTATTAACTTTAACACATTAGGTCCTACCCTTAAGTTATTTTCAGAAAATAAGAATAAGTTGTGGAGGAACCTTGAGCAGAATTATCTTATAAATAAGTCGATAATGCCAAGCCCAGTCGAAAGTTTTAGCTATGCCTATGAATACAACTCCTGTTGTATAAAACCCTCATGAACGAGTTGAGTTATGTTACTCTCCAAAGCTAGTGTCGAGTCGAGTGTTTTAGCCAGAACCCAAAGTGCTCTGGTATAATAATTGAATCGGAAGTAGCGAACTCTTTCAGACGGCTCGCGAGTATGTATTCATAGACCTTAGACAAGATAAGAAGGAAACAGGTCTGAATCTAGAGGGGAATGAATGTCCTTTCCCGGTTTTGGGATCGGGATAATCGGAGCCTTCTCCCATCTATCAAGAAATATAGTTAGATTTAGTATACAATTAATTAGAATTGTAAGAAAAAATATAAAATTAAGTGGAAGGTGCAAGAGCATACTGGTAGAGATGCGGTCGAGGCCTGGTGATTTGTTCTTTTTGAGATTACCGATGTAACAAAACACCTCTGAGGTTGTAGCAGGGTTGAGAGAGATATTATGAGTAGTGTTTAAGAAGTGTTCAACATCAGTCAGGGCTTGAATTGCAGGGCGGGATTCGCGCCCAAAATTTTCAAATCCTGCCCAAAAGAATAATGTGGGCGGGAGGGACCCTCCCGCCCACGTCCTAAAAATTTCACCCTTTTCTGGAAATTTTTCCATTTTGAAACTACGATCAACTCTTGCGAACGCCTTGCGAATTTCGTGATATTTTCGCGCAGACGATTGACACATTTTGCGAGTGTTTTGAGTGTGTGAGCGAAAGATCGTTGAAATTCACAATTTTTCCCGCGACCGATAGACAAATTTCACATTTTTTTCCCCCGAAATCGGTTGACGTTTCGCGTTATTTTCCGCGAGCAATTGGCGATTTCTGAGGTGATTCTTTTCCGAATTTTCGGAAAAATTTAAGGCATTCAGTTTTGAAAATTATGAAAAATAAGTCATCAATTCGGAAATAAGAAAAATATAACAGAAAATATTGCGAATTTCGACAAATGATCGTAGAAAAACGCGAATTCCGTCACATGATCGCGAATAAAACACAAATTTTGGCAAAAGATCGCGGGAAAAAACGCGAAATTCATCAAAGGAACGCGAAAAAACGCAAATTTCGGTAAAGGATCGCGGAAACAAAAACGAGAGTTTCGGCAAAGGATTGCAGAAATAACGCAAATTTTGGTAAAGGATCGCGAAAACAAAAACGAGAGTTTTGGCAAAGGATCGCGGAAAAAACGAAAATTTCGTCAAAGGGTCGCGGAATAAATGCATTTATTCAAAGGATCGCAGAATAAACGCAAATTTAGTCAAAGGGTCGCTGGAAAAAAACGCGAATTTATTCAAAAGGCCGCTGGAAAAAACGCGAATTTTATCAAAAGATTGCAAAAAAAGCAAATTTTATCTAAAGATCGCAAAAGACTCGCAAATTTTATCTAAAGATCGCAAAAAAATAGCAAATTTTATCAAAGGATCGTGGGAAAACGTGAATTTCGTCAAAGGATCCCGGAAGAACGCGAATTTCGTAAAAGGATCGCGGTAAAAACGCGAATTTCGTCAAAAGGTCGCGGAAAAACGCGAATTTCGTCAAAGGATCGCGGTAAAAACGCGAATTTTTCAAAGAATCATATGATTGCAAAACATAATTAAAGTTAATGTCTTTCATAATGAGAGGATTAGACCTCCCTGCTGTAAATTATATGCTCTCTCTCCCCATACAAATACTTTTTCTCGCTAAAATTTCAGGTATTTTTTCAGAAAAACTAAGGGGCTCGGCCCCCTACGAGCTACGCTCGCCAACCCCCGTCCAGACACCGTAGACTCTAAATGCACGCTAATTTGATCGTCTTTAAAAAGATTTCGAAAGATTGAATTATAATTTAAAAAACAGTGGCGATCTCTCTATAAACGGATTTCTATTCATTTCTCTTTGATTGGAGAATTTTAACGCCAAATCCGTTGCGGTGCTACTTGATTATCCCGTCGACCAATTTCGCCAAATTATATAAATCGCCAAACCACTCGCCAAATTATACAAATTGACATAATTTTTATTTTTAATAACGAAAAAACAAATAAATTAGTACAACATTAATAAAAATACAAATAAAACGTCGAAATAAAAATAACTTGATGACGTAGACACGTGTAACAACATTTCAAAATAAGCTAATATAAAAGGAATTAAGTAAACAGAATCTTTGTCTCCCGGTATTTTTTAACAAAGCGAAAAGAAAGTTCTTTTAAATGAGACATTTTAAATTAATCGTTTTTAATCTGACGTAATTTTGACCAAACTATTCTTTCTCTTTTTAATATTCACGTGAAAATACTTGTGTTAGAAATGAAATATTATTTGCGCTTTCCTAACAAAAATAGTTGAAAAGTATCCTCTTAAAATATCAAATAAATGTCTAGCGAAATTTCTAAATTTAAACCGTTTTGCAATATTATTTTGTGTTCATTTTATGTAATAACTGTAAAGTGACGTAAATATGACGTAATTTTTCCTATTTAAGACTTATAACGCATGTTAATAAATTTATTGTTTTACAAATTCCTTTCTCTCTTAAAATTCACGTGTAATTATAGTTTTTATGACGTAATTTTTAATAAGTTCCTGCTTTCTGTACATAATTATTTAATTCTAATTCCAAATAGTTTTTTTCTGTTTATAATAGTCACGTGTAAATAAATTTTTAATTTATTTACACGTATAAATATTTTTTTTTTGAAGCAAACATTATTGTTTCCGCTGTTTATACAGTTGGCAACAGTTTAAATTAATATCACTTTCTAAAATCTCTCTATTCTAAAAAAAAGTAACTACCGCTGTCGCGGCCGCCGCCGCCGGTTTTGAATTTTTTGTGACAGGAGGTCTTTCTTCGTTAATATTAAGAAAAATAATGCATACAAAAATATGAAAATCGGTAGTATGATACAGAAATGTTTGATAAACACGCTGATGCAGACAGTTTTCAAATCGAAGAATTATTTTAAGAGATTGTAGTATTTCTCTAATAATTAAATTTCTCTAATACATTTATTTTAATGCGCGTGCATCTTACAATCTCATCGCTCCATGGATGAAGGAAACGATATTTTTAAAAGTTGAGAATTTATACCAGTTTCATGGCAACAAACGATATCTGATGCTGATATTTATTATTCTTCATGTTCTATTTGTTCGTTTTGTGAGTGTTTTATTAAATGTTGTGGTGTGATTAAAAAATGGCTTATTTATTTAATATAAATACGCAGACAAGCGCCAAATTGGTGACCCGTACTGGAGCACGTTAAAAGACTGTAATAAGTGAGTAATATTTCTTTTATTTTGGAAAATGTCAGAAGTTAGCGCTGTTCGTATCCCACCATATAACTTTAATGATGTCGGTCTTTGGTTCGCCATGTGTGAACATTCATTTGAATTAGCTCATCCAAAGGCCATAACAGAAAGTCGAACTAAATTTAATTATATTTCGGCTAACTTACCTCCAAATGCCGCATCTGTTGTACGGGATTTAATTATCAAACCGTCCGATAATACACCATATGAGGATTTAAAAAAGGAATTAATAAAACGGACAAGCGACTCGTCAAAATCTGAAATAAGGAAATTGTTAGCTGGTGAACAGCTCGGTGATAGTAAACCCAGTGATCTTTTAAGAGTAATGCAAAGAAGAGCTGAGTCCCACAATGTATCCGATGAATTGATGTTGGAATTATTTATTTCGCATTTACCGTCATATGTACAGAGCATTTTAGCATCTATCTCACCGTTATCACTTGATAAAGCAGCCGAAGTTGCTGACCGAATTTTGGAATATAATCCCACCGCAATAAATGCTGTTTCAGTACCATCAAATGCTAATTCAGAGATTTCATGTGAAATTAAAAAACTGAATGATCGAATTAAACAACTGGAATTACGTAGGTCACGAAGCCCTTTTCGTCGGCGTTCCTTTGGGAGGAATCGTAGCATTTCAAAAGATTCCAGACAGCAATGTTGGTATCACGAAAAATTTGGCGAAAAGGCCAAGAAATGCTCCGAACCTTGTTCATTTTCAAAAAACACAGACGGCGAGGTGTAGCGGCAACAGCCACCTTGCATAAAATATCTCGTCGCCTCTTTTTAAAGGATCGAAAGACCAATATAAATTATTTATGCGACACAGGCTCCGACATCAGTATTATTCCAGCGTCATTTTCCCACAAGAAAAATACCCCTTTTATGACCCTAACTGCTGCGAATACCTCAAGAATCAATGTTTATGGAGAAAAGCTTTTGACACTTGATTTCAATCTCAGAAAAACTTTTCGCTTTCCCTTTTTAATAGGTGATGTAAGCACTCCAATTATCGGCGCAGATTTCCTATATCATTTTAATCTAATTCCAGATCTTCGTAATAAAAAGTTAGTGGATAATGTTACAAATTTAGCTACTCCCGGTCATATACATACACAGAGCAGATAGCGTACAATGCCCAGTGTTCATAAAATATAGAGAATCTTTGATCCCAAGGCGTAGCTAAGGGCGGTATATTCATCCCTGTGTCAATCTCTGGAGTTAATTTCTTACAGATCAATCTACACCACTGTTCCGATGCCAACGATGCTATGGTCAACTATGCTATTTCTAACAATATAAATATTATCGCGTGTCAAGATCCTTACGTTGTGCAGGGTGTTGTACAGGGAATTCCACCTGATTGGCCTTCTTTTCATTCTTCTAATAACAATGCAATTATCTTTATAACTAACAAGGAATATGCTGTTATAAATAGTCTGGTTTTGAGTAATAGTGTTACTATATCATTAAATATTTTAAATAGTATAATTTATATCTGTTCTCAATACTCCTCACCTTCCGGAAACTTGGATAAAGACCTGACTGACCTTGGCAATCACTTTCATAATTTTGATGACATCCTTATTGCTGGTGACCTCAACGTTCCACTGTTACAATTTGGTTACACCAGACAGACTGTCCGTTCAGAGATTCTCTTGGAACATCTTGCCGAAAAGAACCTAAGCATAGTAAACGACCCAGATGCGCCTCACTCTTTCGTACAAGGACCGTTAAAAGGTAGGCCGGATCTCACATTGGCGGGAGTAAATGTCTGTGAAAAATTTATCAACTGGTCTGTGGACAATATTACATTTTCGTTTAGCGATCACCGCTATATTACGTTTACGCTTGACTATGTTCCAGATTTGAAACAGAATATTAGATTTAAAACAAAAAATAAAAGTTTTGCAAAGTTTAATAACAAGATTAAAAGTATTGAAAATACTCTTTTGAATGATCTAATATTAGTCCAGAACAGTAACCAGTTAGAAAGACATATTAATGATACTATGAGTAAGATTGATGATATCTCTTCGGAATGCTTTCGCAAAGGATCACTATCATATAAGCCAGTAATCAGATGGTATACAGACAGTTTAAGAATTCAAAGAAACAAGGTAACTGCAAGCTATAAAAGACATAGAAAGAATCCAGAGAATACTCAACTACTTTATCTTTATAAAAAATACAGAAACGATTATAAGAAAAATGTGAAGTCGGCCAAGAGGAAGAGTTGGATTGTTTACTATGAGAAAACAAATGAAGCCTACGGAAGGTTACATAATTATATTTCGGGAAAGAACCTAAAACATAATGATTTGATTTTTACACGCTTAGAGGACTCGGCCACCTTTGACTCATACAACGAAGTAGCCCAAGATTTAATGAAAGAACATTTTTCAACAGATTCTGTTCCGGAAGACATCTATGAATTTATATCTGATACAGTGCATAGTGTTCCAGACTTTAATAGCCCAGTGACAAGCAGAGAACTTAAATACGCTCTTAATATGCAAGACAATAATAAAGCTCCAGGATACGATTTATTCGATGCACTAATAGTTAAAAATCTTTGCCGTACTGCTAATATTTACGTAAGAAGATTATTTACAACTTGCTTACAGCTTGGACATTTTCCCCAGCAGTGGAAAATGGGAATTGCCATCTTTTTTAGAAAACGGAATAAAGACGGACGTACCACAAGATCATACAGACCAATAACATTATTGCCAATTATAGGAAAAATTTTAGAGAGAATTATTAAAATTAGAATTGTCCCGGAACTGGAAAATAGTGGATACTGGGATGAAGCACAGCACGGCTTCCGTGAAGGTCACAGCACAATTACAGCACTAAAGGATCTGAAAATGTTAATTAACAGGAAATTAAGAGAATACAAGTACGTTACAATGGCATCGATCGATATTCAAGCCGCTTTTGATGCGGTTAGCTGGCAGATATTGGCTAGGATTATTGATAATTTACCTATCAGAAATTATTTAAAAGATATCTTAAAAAATTATATTTCAAATCGTAAAATAGGCTTTAATTTCTCTAACGGAATACGGTGGTATAATATATATAAAGGATGTCCACAAGGTAGTTGCATCGGCCCGTTGCTCTGGCTTTTTATAGCTGATTTTCTGATAAAAAGATTCAAGACTTACTTTGAAGAATTGCTCTCATACGCAGATGACTTTGTAATAATTGGATATGGAGACACAAGAAACGCACTAGAAGAAAACCTAAATAATAAATTAGCTTACTTTTACAATTTATGCCAAGAATTGCATCTTACCATAAGTATACAGAAATGTCTATGCATAATGTTTGGCAGGTACAATCTGGAAAACAGGCGTCCTATATTCAAAATACAAAATATATCAATACCAGTCAGAGACTCACTTACATATTTGGGGTTCGTGCTAGATGGAAAATTCAATTGGATAAATCACTTAGAACACATACGTGAGAAGATAAGGAATTATACGCTGGCAATTAAGAAAACTACAAAGAGAGATAAGGGTCTAAGTGCAGCAATAAGAAAAATTTGGTATCAGCAAATTTTAGAAAAACAAATTACATACGGATCAGAAATCTGGTATAACGATCTTAAATCTCATGCATTAAGGAAATTAAGTTCGTGCCAAAGGATTGGACTCATATCTATTGCCTCTACATATAGAACAGTCTCAACAGATGCACTCTGCACTATTAGTGGAATAGCACCATTACATATCCAACTAAAATACAATAGTATGAAATATAATACCATCTTTAATGATAATAAAATTAAAATTGGCGAAGATATAATTTGCAGAGATAATATAATGAAAAACCTCACAACTAATAGTTTTCCATACTATAATAGTTTATTAAATCTTTATTTTACTGAAGAGAACGATGAGAAATTTATTGCTAAGAATATTCCTGTTATCTATACAGACGGATCAAAGATGGGCAACAGTGTCGGTGCAGCATTTACAGTATACGTAGATTCTAATTTCATTTTCGATTCTAAGATTAATCTTCATGCACAGAACTCAGTCTATCAGGCCGAGCTAGTAGCAATAAAACACGCAGTAACATGGTTTATCAATTCAAGTTTTCATAGAGTAATAATTTTTACAGATAGTAAAGCATCTTACTTGGTGTTACAGAGGACCTTTCCGATCAACGTGATTGTTAAAGATATATTTGATAATTTGATACAAAACGCTAATAAACTCCTGACAAGAGGCTGGATCAAAGCTCATGCTGGTAACCCAGGTAATGAGCGCGCAGATGAATTAGCTAAAAGTGCCACTTTGGTTAATCAAGCAGACGAACAAGACATACAGAATTTCCCAGTTTCACTCGTTAAGCAGTACTGTAAAGAAAAAGTGCTGATGGACTGGCAAGAATATTGGAAGAACTCTGTAAAAGGAAGAGAGACTTATGACATTTTGGAAAAGGTAGACACCAAGTTTGTGTGCTCAAAACAAGTTATCCAATATTTCCTGACCTCTCATGGGAGCTTTCCGGAATTTTTATTTAAAATAGGCAAAAGATCTAATCCAAATTGTGATTGTGGTATGCGCGGTGACATAAAACATTATCTTTTTGGCAGATGCCCGCTCGTCCAATACTTCTTCCATTTCGACAACTCTATTACTGTAAGTGCGAATATTAAAAGAGTTCTTTTTAATCCAGATAACTACAATAAACTGTGCAATATTTACAACTCATTAAATGCTCACTTCTCGTTTATAAAATATAAGTTTAACTCTAAGTTACATCTACTAAATTATAGAGCTGTATGTTTCATTATGTATTACATTATTATTAATTGGTCATCTTCTCACCCTTTACGTATGAATATACGGTATCTTTTATGTACTACAAGTTGGATACACGAACTATCCTTTTAATATGATTGATCTTAGTTAAGCTGGATATAAGGACTATCCTTTTATTTAGACAGTTTTAAAGACTACAATATTAGTTCTTCTCAATTAACTTCTTACGTGTCTCCATTTCTGACAGTGTGTTATTAAGTATAAGTGTAGGCATGTTATTCATGGAGTTGGCAATGCTCTTTGTCTTGTTGTAATAGTAGTGGCTAGACAGAACTCTTGATGGTAGTTTGTGTTGTGAGAAGATAAGAGTGGCTAATCACTTTATAAAATCAAATGGCGTTATTACTTGACTATTGGAATAACTTGTTAACAGCAGTTTAGCTTAATCAAGTTACAGGTTAGTGTCTTTAAGAAGTACAGAAAATAAGGCACAGTATTATGGAAAAACTGGAAAAAGAACAGCACAAAATCTTAGGATTAGAGCAAGTATTCCTCAGTTCACCTGATGGAGTTTTTATCACAATATATATAGGACGGAGCTGCTTATTTCCCTCATACTATCTTTACCTGTGATACTGTTAGATATCATTTGTTAACTTAGATACTGAACTAGTCATTTCCTATTCAATGTATATTTCTACAGGTTTTTCTTGAAGCTACGCGGATTTTGTAGAATGGTATTTACCCATGGAATGCAAACATTATAGATACCTTGCAGTGAGGATCTCCAGTGTTTTCTAACGTGCTCTTCTATTATCTCATCTATGCTGATCTGCTTAATATATCGATTATCAATGTATATCATTATATACTGCTGTTGACTGATATTAACAGTTCTAATTAATATTAATTTTATTTTTAAAACACCTGTGCTAAAACTTTGACATTAATGGTGCTGTACAATGTTGAATGTGAAAGGAACTTTTGACAGTGACTTGAACTTTGTGGTGCTTATTGGATGAGATGGTATCTATCGGGTCTAAGTGACTCTAAAACTGAGAAAACGTTTCTTTTTATGACTTTTTATAGACAATGATATTGCTTAGAGACATTCGAACTTTTAGCATAGATACTGCAAAGATTTCTTGACACATATTATTATGAGTCTATAGATCTAAGTGACTTTAGAACTGTGTATTCATTTACATATTGACTCTTAATATACAATGACATTGTTGAGAGACATTTGAACTATTTGCAGAAATTCTGCAAAGACTTTTGACACACATTTTCATTTACAGGTGTTGTGGGTTATCTTAAACCCTCATTGCTATATCCTTAACTCGTCTGTGAAGTTGTGAGTAAACTTAAACTCTTGTTTTGTTATTATTTTTTATTGTTATTTTGTCAAAGCGAGATGCTTTTTTTTAACCATTAGGTGTATGCTTTTTTTGTAATTTTTCTAAGTTTAAAAAAAAAATGCCGCTGATTTGCCCGTTTCCTTGGTAAGGAGGAACTGGGTGGTGGAGGGGTTTTCCTGCCAGGACAATTAGTCCATAAACCTAGCGGTTGGCGTCCTGGCCAGGTGACAGTGACAGTCATATACATACAGCATCTGTTCATTCTATCAAAACTGTTTCGGGAAATAGTATTTATCATAAATTACTACTTAAATTTCCAGATATAACTAAACCTCCTCGTGCTGATCAACAAATAAAGCATTCAATATTTCACCATATAGAAACTACCGGATCTCCTGTCCACGCCAAACCAAGAAGATTAGCTCCAGACAGATTAAAAACAGCCAAAGCCGAATTTCAGCAAATGCTTGATCTTGGTCACATTCGGCCATCCAAAAGCAATTACGCTTCACCACTTTATATGGTTCCTAAAAAACATTCTACAGATTGGAGACCTGTCGGAGATTACCGAGCACTTAATGCACAAACAGTAAAAGATAATTATAGCATTCCAAATATTTTAGACTTTACTTCGAACCTTCATGGTACAAAAATATACTCCCACCTTGATCTCATAAAAGCTTACCACCAAATACCAATTCATCCAGATGATGTACATAAAAGTGCCATTATTACACCGTTTGGCTTATTTGAGAGTACAAGAATGCAATTCGGCCTTTGCAACGCATCTGCTACATTTCAACGGCTCATGGATCAAATTACACGAGATCTTCCATTTTTGTATGTTTTCATTGATGACATCCTGGTAGCATCTCGCACACCAGAAGAACATCTCGAGCATCTGAAAATCATATTTCAGCGCTTGCAAGAATACGGATTAAGCTTAAAACCATCAAAATGCATTTTCGACGTATCATCCATAGATTTTCTAGGTTTTAAGGTATCTGAATTTGGCATGGAGCCCCTACCAGATCGTGTTGATTGCACTTTAAAATTCCCTCAACCTACTACTCTTACACAGTTAAGACGATTTCTTGGGTTATTTAATTATTACCGTCGATGTATATCAAAAGCTGCTCACATATTGGCTCCATTAAATAAATTCTTGGAAGGAATAAAGAATTCAAAAAAGTCTAGAAGACGCTCTGAAAAAAATTCACACGACTCAATTCAATGGACTGTGGAGGCTGAGCAGGCTTTTAATGACGCCAAACAAGCTTTAGCCAATGCAACTCTCCTACGACATCCCATTTCCGGCGCAAAGTTAAGCCTTTGGATTGACGCAAGCGACAAAGCCGTTGGCGGTTCTCTTATGCAGCTTAATAAAAAGTATTGGGAACCCATTGCTTTTTTATCAATCAAGCTTTCAAAAGTCAGCAGAAATGGTCTACATACGACAGAGAACTCTTGGCAATGTATACATCAGTAAAGCGTTTTCGGCATATGCTCGAAGGAAGGAACTTTATCATATATACAGACCAAAAGCCTCTCATATATGCCTTCAAACAAAATCCAGACAAATGCAGCCCGCGCCAATGGCGGCATCTAGATTACATATCTCAGTTTAGTACAGATGTACTTCACGTAAGCGGCGCCAACAATACAGTTGCTGATGTTTTATCTCGAATTGAAGTAGATCAAATCCCCAGCTCATTTTTAGACTTTGAGGAGTTTGCAAAAGCTCAAGAAGATGATGTAGATCTACGCAATTTGCAAAATGATAACAAATCTTCTCTTGTGTTTAAAAGCAAGGCATCTCCAATGTCTGCCACAGAACTGATATGTGATGTATCAACAGGTTCTCCAAGACCATTCGTACCAGCGAATTTTCGTAGAACGGTATTTGAACACTTCCATAATTTAGCTCATCCTGGTGTTGCAGCATCTTTAAATCTTATTGCATCACGATATGTATGGCCCAATATACAGCAAAATGTGAAAGAATGGGTCAATAGTTGTAGTGCTTGCCAACGTTCTAAAGTACACAGACACACGAAAACAAGTCTAGGTACTTTCGCATTACCCGATGCAAGATTTTCACACATTCACATAGATTTGATAGGTCCATTACCTCCATCAGACGGAAATGTATACTGTTTAACAATAATAGATCGATTTACAAGATGGCCAGAGGTGATACCTTTAAAAGATATAACTGCAGAATCAGTTTGCCGTGCCATTTTTGACGGATGGATATCTAGATTCGGTTGCCCCATCATAATAACAACCGACAAAGGTAGGCAATTTGAATCAAATCTGTTCAAAGAACTGACAAGATTTCTGGGCACAAACCGCATACGTACGACAGCATTTCATCCTCAAGCAAATGGTTTAGTTGAACGTTCCACAGAGTCTTAAAGAGCGCATTAAAGGCTCATGAGCATAGTAAGTGGACCGAGAGTTTGCCTGCAGTTCTACTTGGTATACGAGCTGCTGTGAAACCTGATATAAAAGCTTCAAGTGCTGAGTTAGTTTATGGCATTTCACTCACACTACCAGCTGAAATGTGTTCAGAAATCCCATCTTTGGTATCTTGCGACAATAATTTCATCCAACAATTGAAAGAGAGAATGAATAGTTTAAAACCTTCATATACATCTGCTCACGGACACTCAAAAATTTTTGTTCACTCTAAATTGAAGGATTGCACGCATGTGTTTCTCCGATTAGATAAAGTCCTTCCATCCTTATCTCAACCTTATTCTGGCCCTCATGAAGTTCTATCGAGAAATGACAAGCACATAACCATAATCCTAAATGGAAAGAAAAGTTGTGTTTCACTTGATAGAGTTAAACCTGCATTTGTGTTCAGTGATTTACCAAGTAATACAGATAATCCTGAAGCTAAAAGTTTTCCAGTAGATAGCCAGCCAGTAAAATCAGAAGAACCAACTACCAAATCAGGTAGACGAGTAAGATTTCCTAAAAGACTGATAACTGAAATAAACTGTACTTCATACAATTGATTTTTTTTATAAATACTAGGGGGCTCGGCCCCCTACGAGCTACGCTCGCCAACCCCCGTCCAGACACCGCAGGCTCTAAATGCACGCTAATTTGATCGGCTTTAAAAAGATTTCGAAAGATTGAATTATAATTTAAAAAACAGTGGCGATCTCCCTATAAACGAATTTCTATTCATTTCTCTTTGATTGGGGAATTTTAACGCCAAATCCGCTGCGGTACTACTTCATTATCCCGTCGACCCATTTCGCCAAATTATATAAATCGCCAAACCACTCGCCAAATTATACAAATTGACATAATTTTTATTTTAAATAATGAAAGAACAAATAAATTCGTACAACATTAATAATAATACAAAGAAAACGTCGAAATAAAAATAACTTGATGACGTAGACACGTGTAACAACATTTCAAAATAAGCTAATATAAAAGGAATTAAGTAAACAAAGTCTTTGTCTCCTGGTATTTTTTAACAAAGCGAAAAGAAAGTTCTTTTAAATGAGACATTTTAAATTAATCGTTTTTAATCTGACGTAATTTTTACCAAGCTATTCTTTCTCTTTTAAATAATCGCGTGAAAGTACTTTTGTTAGCAATGAAATATTATTTGCGGTTTCCTAACAAAAATAGTTGAAAATATCCTCTCAAAATATTAAATAAATGTCTAGCGCAATTTCTAAATTTAAACTTTTTTGCAATATTATTTTGTGTTCATTTTATGTAATAACTATAATGTGACGTAAATATGACGTAATTTCTCCTAAGACTTTTAACGCATGTTAATGAATTTATTATTTTACAATATCCTTTCTCTTTTAAAATTCACGTGTGTACTTTTTATGACGCAATTTTTAATAAGTTCCCGCTTTTTATACATAATTATTTAATTCTAATTTGAAAGTTTTTTTCCTGTTTATAATAGTCACGTGTAAATAAATTTTTAATTTGAAGCAAACTTTATTGCTTGCGCTTTTTATACAGTTGGCAACAGTTTAAATTAGTACAATTTTCTGAAATCTGTAAAAAATATCTCTAGAAATGCTGAAAATTTGAATTTAAAATAGAAATAAAACCTGAAAAAATGAGTCAAAATAAAAAAATTAATGCAATCTGCACTCCGGCAAATTCTAACGCATAAAATGATCTAAAAATGATTACACTGCCATGTATAGTTTTTGCTGCTATAAAACTTTTTTAGTGGAACGATTTTGTCCAACTTTAGCATTAAATATCTCTTAAAATAATTCTTCGATTTGAAAACTGTCTGCATCAGCGTGTTTATCAAACATTTCTGTATAAAACCACTGATTTTCATATTTTTGTATGCATTATTTTTCTCAATATTAACGAAGAAAGACCTCCGGTCACAAAAAATTCAAAACCGGCGGCGGCGGCGGCGGCGGCGGTGACAGCGGTAGTTACTTTTTTTTAGAATAGAGAGATATTGTGTTATTTACATGCATCTTGTATTTTCACATTGTTTCTTTTGTTGTATCGTTCCTTCGTCACTGGGGGGATACTCATGTAGTATTTCTCTAATAATTAAATTTCTCTAATACATTTATTTTGATGCGCGTGCATCTTACAATCTCATCGCTCCATGGATGAAGGAAACGATATTTTTAAAAGTTGAGAATTTATACCAGTTGCATTGCAACAAACGATATCTGATGCTGATATTTATTATTCTTCATGTTCTGTTTGTTCGTTTTGTGAGTGTTTTATTAAATGTTGTGGTGTGACTCAAAAATGGCTTATTTATTTAATATAAATACGCAGACAAGCGCCAAAAGATATTTAATGCTAAAGTTGGACAAAATCGTTCCACTAAAAAAGTTTTATAGGAGCAAAAACTATTCATAGGAATTTAATCATTTTTAGATCATTTTATACGTTTGAAGTTCCCGGTGTGCAGACTGTTTTTCTTTTTTTAATTTGACTAATTTTTTGAGGTTTTATTTCTATTTTAAATTCAAATTTTCAGCATTTCTAGAGATATTTTTTACAGATTTTAGAAAGTGATATTAATTTAAACTGTTGCCAACTGTATAAACAGTGGAAACAATAATGTTTGCTTCAAAAAAAAAATATTTATACTTTTAAATAAATTAAAAATTTATTTACACGTGACTATTATATACAGAAAAAAACATTTGGAATTAGAATTAAATAATTATGTACAAAAAGCAGGAACTTATTAAAAATTACGTCATAAAAACTATAATTACACGTGAATTTTAAGAGAGAAAGGAATTTGTAAAATAATAAATTTATTAACATGCGTTAGAAGTCTTAAATAGGAGAAATTACGTCATATTTACGTCACATTACAATTATTACATAAAATGAATATAAAATAATATTGCAAAAAGGTTTAAATTCAGAAATTGCGCTAGACATTTATTTGATATTTTCAGCGGATACTTTTCAACTATTTTTGTTAAGAAAGCGCAAATAATATTTATTTCTAACACAAGTATTTTCACGCGAATATTAAAAAGAGAAATAATAGTTTGGTCAAAATTACGTCAGATTAAAAACGATTAATTTAAAAAGTCTTATTTAAAAGAACTTTCTTTTCGTATGTGTGTTTATTATTAACTTTCTTTTCGCTTTGTTAAAAAATACCGGGAGACAAAGACTCTGTTTACTTAATTCCTTTTACATTAGCTTATTTTGAAATGTTGTTACACGTGTCTATGTCAAAGACGAAAACAGCGATTGACATATGTATTTTTGGTACTACTTAGTTATCCCGTCGACCAAAAATCTATTATTCGCCAAACTATAAGATTAAATGCCAATAATGGTTGATCGTAAATGTCACATTAACTTGACTTTAAGCAAGTTACACGTGTCTACGTCATCAAGTTATTTTTATTTCGACGTTTTATTTGTATTTTTATTAATGCTGCACTAATTTATTTGTTCTTTCGTTATTTAAAATAAAAATTATGTCAGTTTGTATAATTGGCGAGTGGTTTGGCGATTTATATAATTTGGCGAAATTGGTCGACGGGTTCATCAAGTAGTACCGCAGCGGATTTGGCCTTAAAATTCCCCATTCAAAGAGAAATGACTAGAAATCCGTTTATAGGGAGATCGCCACTGTTTTTTAAATTATAATTCAATCTCCCGAAATCTTTTTAAAGCCGATCAAATTAGCGTACTTTTAGAGCCTGCGGTGTCTGAACGGGGGTTGACAAGCGTAGCTCGTAGGGGGCAGAGCCCCCTAGTCTGTTAAAAATATCTCTAGAAATGCTGAAAATCTGAATTTAAAATAGAAATAAAACCTCAAAAAATTAGTCAAAATAAAAAAATTAATGCCATCTGCACTTTGGCAAATTCTAACGCATAAAATGATCTAAAAATGATTAAATTTCTATGAACAGTTTTTGCTCCTATAAAACTTTTTTACTGGAACGATTTTGTTCAACTTTAGCATTAAATATCTCTTAAAATAATTCTTCGATCTGAAAACTGTCTGCATCAGCGTGTTTATCAAACATTTCTGTATAAAACCACCGAATTTCATATTTTTGTATGCATTATTTTTCTTAATATTAACGAAGAAAGACCTCCGGTCACAAAAAATTCAAAACCGGTGACGGTGACAGCGGTAGTTACTTTTTTTTAGAATAGAGAGATTCACAATCACCCCTGATAAAATCTAAATTCAAAATTTCATTTAAAAACCCCATTATTAAAGACCCATAACATTTGGTTGAAAGTTGAAAAATAGACTGTGTAAAAGCTTGACTTTCTTCCTTTTTTAAATAAAAAACATTTTACATAATTATTCTGAGTTGTCGATTTAAATTGCTTCAATGGTAATTTGTCATGTCTGTATTAATGCAGTTCTTTAAATAGCACGTAAAATAACAGTGGGTTTTAAAGATTTTTTTCTCTCTCCCAAATAGCTCAACTCCCCTCCATTTATAAATGTTGGTAGGAAGACATCCACTCCTAAGAAAAATTGAATTTCAAGCCCTGTTAGTGTTAACAATGTAGACCATCCTGGGATAGACATCTTGGTTGTGTGTGAACTAGCTTTTAAAACTGTCAGCAATGAGCTCAGCCTCGTCAGAGAAGGTCATACCATTGGGGCCGTTTAAAGCTGGAATGTGTGTTCGTCTCCTACGAGTGCAGGCCGTTGCCGACCAAATTGTGTTGACAACAGTCGATAATGACTCAATGTAAGTGTTCCAGTGTATAATACTAAACTCATTGATTGCAGCAGAAACCTGTTGGTTTTTTCTATTAAGCTCAGTTTTCAAGACAGGGTCAGTAATCGTCAGCTAGTCCCGTCTTAAATGATTTCTTTCTCTTTTCAAATCCCTGATGTGTTGAGGTTGTCGAAATGCATCAACCACCCTCTGCCTGGATTTCGCAACTTTTGGAAAGCATTTTGGAGAGAGTCTCCAAATGCCTGAATAGTAGAAGTTACGTCCTCGGCAGAGTGAATCTTCGTGGGCGGTATGTACATGTTTTCGACAACATGCCCAAAGTCCTCCCAGTTGACTGAGAAGGCCTGTGGGATATCAAGTTGAAATTCGCCCACTTCGAATCTAAGCACAACCGGGAGATGATCCGACAAAAGATCATTCACTGTTTGAATGGCGTGTGGGAAGGAAAAATTTCGGGTGATGGCAAAATCGATGATGGAGTGATAACTCAAACGAGTGGACTCAAGGGCGTTATAATTTGCGCGTGATTTTGATCCGTCCACCTGCGAACTTTATAAGCAGATCTATTGGAATATCGAGAGCCCCATGAAAAATGATGAGCATTAAAATCACCCGCAGTTATGAAATTTGGAAAAGCACGGGTTAGATTTGAGAGGTCCTGATCAAGCAGACGAAGATTGCTAGAATGGGGATTGTAAATAGCTGCAACCAAAAGCTAGAAAATGGTGGGAAAATCTAAAACAATGGGAATGGCCTTAGTGTGGTGCAATTGGGGGATTTTAACAAGGGAAGCATTGAGACCATTTTTAACATACACAGCAGTGCGACCACTAAGACGGCCACCAACTGTTGTTGGTCTGTCTACATGGAAAAACACAAAGTTGGCAGACCTTGACAGAGTTACCCTGGAACTTAGTCTCAGAGACCCACATGATATCTAAATCATTACTAATAATAAAATCCTTAAACTCAGAGGCTTGCTTTTTAAGCCCATTCGCATTCCATATGCCAATAGTGAGAGAATTCAAACTCCTTGAGGCTGGAAATTTGCCAAAAAGGGGGTTAGATCGAACAGCGTGCAATTTAGGAACAAAAAAATATTACTCAGAATAATTCCTGAAATTTGCATATAATATAAAAATCAGGTCTATTTCCGTAGGTGCGTTACGGAGTTCCGGTAAGGATTTTATGAAGACTTGGAGAACGATTTGTTTTCAGTATGTCTTCTCAAATTTAAAAATTTCGTTAAGAAAATCGGCGTCCGAACCTGCACCAATTTTGGGGCCGTTGTAATTTGTTTAGGTTTACAGGCAGTAATTTGGGGGGGGGGGGGGAGGGGATTTCAGCGACAGTGCCTGATGCAATTTTCGCAAAGGAAAGTGCATCATCAACTTCCCTTGAAGGAAGAATTTTCCTCGGATTTTGCTTGTTAGATAAAGATTTAACATTTTTTTGTGTGATCGCCCGGGGTTTTGGGACACAGTTGGTAGTTTGCATTGTGTTCAGGGGAACAGCCTGTTTGCACATTTGCAGGGGTCTTCAAACGGCTAGGTGCAGCCAATAAAAAGGTGTTCAGCGGCACACTTAACGCACCGCAATCTGCACGCCGAAGCCGAGTGAAAAACCCCTGGCAACGATGGCACTGTTGGGTGCCTTTGCGACCTCTGTACTTTTCGAACTGCACTTTCATTTCCAGAATCTCAGTGACCTAGAAAAGTTTAGCAGGATCAGCCAATTTGGGAATTCGGAAAAGGAACAGGGGTAATAGAACCTAGTTCTTGGTATTACTCCTAAAAAGCTGTTACTTTTAAATGATTTCTAATCCTCGTAGTCACCATCTACTTCAACCTAGGAAACCTGGGTAGAACGCTCAAATAAAATTGCCGATTAACCCTTTATGTACTGAATTATGAATTCATGAAAATTATATCTTCTAAAGCCTTTTTCGAGAATTGTTTAGACTACATTAGGAGATTTACACAATTATTTAATAAATTTTAGAAGGTTTGAGAAGGATTAATTAAATTTGAATTTATAGGGATTTTGTGCGATATTTATAACCCCACTAAAATCTTTTATTTTAAATATTTTTCTTAGTATTTTGTAGAATTAGGAAATGTACAAATATAATGTTCTTACAATAGAAATATTTCCGAATTGAAAAATCCCCCTCCCCCACAACGCCAAGAAAGCTGAAAAGATGCAAACGCAAAAGAAATCATCATTTTAAAAATATTTTTGTTTTGTGTAACCAATAATGCTTTTGGAACAAGATAAAGTAATGTATCTATAACTCATTCTAAACTGTATTACAAATAATCGATGTATAAAATGAATTTTATAACAAGTTATTTTAATGGTATTTATGAGTACCATCAGTAGATAAAGGGTTAACCTGATTGGACCTGATCGCGATCGAAGTCCAATCATACTAATTATGAATACCATTTGAGCGTTCGACTCAGGTTTTTTAGGTTGAAGTAGATGGTGAGTACAAGCGTAAATTTTCCAAATCAATATAATCTTTAGTCTGATCGATTTTGGTATTTTTGGGTGATCCCCCTAAGAACAAATTTTTGGTTTTTGTTTTCCTTTTTCTAGTAAGAAGCTTTAGGAAAAAAGTTTTTCTTGCTGAAATATCTGCTCTGCTGTAATTGACGATATTCAATTTCGTTATCCACGTTTATTTTAATCCATTTGCTTTTGATTTCTGATCTAATGGTTGGGGCTTTCAAGCTTTCATCCTTAAGATGAATCAGCAGATGTGCCAAATTTTCAATCGCTTCGATGAAAAGGGGGGATATTTTTTTCTTTTTTGGGTGACTGCGCTGGTCCCAGCAACAGAATTTGTACTGGTCCCAGTTACAGTTAAATTTTCCTTAGCTTTTTTTATTAACATGGCTTTGACAACTTTTGGCGATTCGAGCGCTTATATCATATGTAAACGAGCGTCAAATTCAAGGCAGATATTGACATCTTTTTCAGCAATGGACTTTACCCATGTGACGTCAGCCGCGGGTAAACAGAATAGAAACACCAATAGGCGTGAAGAACATTTTAACACTGCTCCCCCTTCGTCCAATAAACAGTCTTTTTCGGAGGGTTTTTCCCCTCAGAGGCGTGGCTGTTGCCATTCGTGGGTAAAGTCCATACAAAGATCATCGCTCAAATAAATGATTATAGCACATGCATTTTGCGGTAATCTATAGAGATATTGACTAGAGGAAGGAACTCATGTAATGATACATTATCATGCCATATTCCGCACATCTGGTTTAGTCTCCTTGATGTTAATGGCGTATGGACTTTACCCATGTGACGTCACCGCGGGTAAACAGAAGAAAAACACCAATAGGCATGAAGAACATTTTAACACTTCTCCCCATTCGTCCAATAAACAGTCTTTTTCGGAGAGTTTTTCCCCACAGAGGCGTGGCTGAGGCCATTCGCGGATAAAATCCATGTGATTTAGAATGATCTACGTCACTCCATGGACTCATCCTTTCCTCCCTCCCCACTTTTTTCAATTTTGGTTTCGCCCTGAAATATTTCAACCAGTGTGCATTCTGGAGGTTTCCTAATTTTTTCTCACTTTGCCCCTTGATGATGACCAGTGTTTGGTCGAAAGCGCTCGGGACTCCGGCGAATTATTTTATATTTAACATCTGTAAATTGGTTTTAATGTCTTAAAGCCTTTTAATTGTTTTTACACCCATTTTAGTAATAAAACTATGATTAATTTAATGTATTCATGTTTTTAATTAAGAACTATTTAATCGGCACTTTAGCTAAAGGGACAATTAATTTTCCTGTACCGAAGGCTGCAATCAGCGCCGTTTTCAGTTCCATTAGATTTTCAAATTAAGATAAATTTGAATTTGTCATATAACACAGAACACAAATCTATATATTTAAATATCACATGAAGTCTGAAATTGTGTCAAAAAATAATCATTCTGAACAAATTAAAAATACATGTAATTCAATGTGCTTGCATGGGATTTTTCCGAAGCGAGAAGTTATATCTTTTCTCCACCAGCAGGCGCAGTCGAGCGCTTGAATCGTAAAAATCCTTGGGGTATAGCGACTAGAATACATAGTGTGGAAATCGGCTATCTCTGTAATACTTAAAAAAAAGTGCTAAAATATTGTATCCCTTAAATATGCAACGATGCTACTGCAATATGCAGATCGCAGCGACTTCTGCAGGATATTTTCTACAAAAGCAAGGTTTTGCTAGTCTATACAATGTAATACTAATAATAAGAAAATCCCGCAGATGTCGCTGCGATCGACACTTGGCATTTTAGCAGTATGGTCGCACGTTTAAGGGATAAAATGGTTATGGTCATGAACATAGAATAGAGATCTCTATTCTATGTTCATGGTTATGGTACAACCTTAAGTTGTTTAATGAGTTTGACAAATGGCAACAGTATTATCTTAGCAACGGGGAATTCCCTTTTCTTGTGCGTAAACAGTGGAAACACGAGGTTTTTATTACCGTCCAGAAAAGAAGAATTTGATTTTAAATATGGGGAAAGACGCACTTATTGACCAGGAACAAACCCATGTAAGTTATTTTCAATTATATCCTTATTTTGAATGAGTCAAAATGATATTTTTGTTAGTATCACTGATTGTTTTGCTAATAATAATTTCCGAAGGTTTTAGATGTTATTTTCGTAGCAGAATTTTCAGTTTTATAATGCCAATTTATCTATAGACTGAAACTTCTAATCCAAAGATATGGTAATTCTGATTATTTAATTTATTCATGAATATCCTTAAATATTTCTGTATTTGTCACTGTGTCTAAATGAATTGTGTGTGTAGTACGAAAGGCTATTCTATTATTGGTTCTTACGTATTATCCGGACCATGTAGATAGATCGACAAAAATGGTTGTCAATCGCCAATTATGTTTATCGTTGTTAATGTCAATCGTTTTCAAAATGTTATGTACATTTAATATACATAACATTGTTAAAAATGGTAAATAATATAAAGGCAAGCTAAAACAGTATAGATTTATTCAATATACATAACATCAAATTGATGGCTTTTAGCAATAAATAATGTTAACGATGCACATACAGGTATTTGAGTTATCTACGCGGCCAAAATTATTTTATGTTATATATCTATTCTAAAGGATACAATTGAAAGAAAAAATACATTTATTAAATTTATAAAGACGATTTATTAAAATAAAATAGAAACTTTATTTTAAAAAACTAATATTCATCTTCGCCACTCTCTGATGAATCATCTCGAACATTAGGCTTCGCAGGCAAAAGAAGAGCAATTGTCTCTGGCAAAAAGGAGCTCATCCTTCTTCCTTTTACTTTTCTCATGCTACTTGAGAGTCTGATGTTAAAAGTAGCTGATTAAGAATGTCTTTGTTGCAATTTTCCCTTGAGAATTTTCGCGCGAAGTCTTGGCGGTATAGCCTAAAATGTTTATTACGCGCTTCTGCGGCCTCTTCTGAAAGCTGCCCAATGGGCAATAATGCGTTTTTAATGATAATTGCACCATGGATTAATATTTTGTGCATTGTTGGAGTCATTGGATGCCACCCGTACAAATCTACATATAAGCGAGCAGTATCCAATGCATATTTTTTGTATTTTTCGGGATCAATTATATGTCCGCTTGAAATTGTCTCCAATATGACTTTTAAGCGGTATATAAGGTCATAACTAATGCCTGTTATGTCAGAAGCCAATTTCGGGTCTTCAAAAATCCTTCTACTTGTATTACCGTCATTGGTATTGCCAAAATTTGTCTTTGGCATATCTACAAGTAAACCGGTTTCTTCGCGAAATCTTTTCTGGATTTCGAGTTTTTTTTCCAATTCAATTTTTTTCTCTGCTTCAGTCTTCCGCTCTCTATATTTTTTTACTGGCAACTTATAAGCCAAATGAAGAATGCTTTCAAAAAGTCTGATTCTGGCGTGTAAAATTGAAAGGCCAAACTCTATAGCTTCAGAATTAATTTCGTTTTGAATATCAATTTTGTTGAAGTCCTTAGAGGTTGCACCACATATGTAGCATCGACTTGTGGATTTTGTGCCAGTCGCAGCGTTGCAGACCTTGCCATCTACCATTGTCATGATGAAGACGTGACTGACTAAGAACCTGTTTCCATTTAAATTAACCTCTGTGGCGTTTAGTGACATCGCAGAATTTTTTATAAAGTTAATTTCTTCCTCCGTAACATCAGTATTTTCTTTCACAAACGAAATCTTATAGGACGGCAAAATCGAGGTGAAGAAGGTGTTGGGTTTTCCCATAATAGCTTTTCATTTTCACTACCAGAAACTAATCGTAAAGGGACGAAACTACTTTGGAATATGTTCGCATCTGTGTCGGCATCATTTACAAATTTCTGTTTAAATTGTGATTGTTGTGAGCCATCACAACCCCATTTTGAAATTAACTTTAAACTCTCTCGTTCTTGCTCTTTCACTGTTGTTAGAACCTCTTTTAGAAACATAGATAAACGCTTAACTGTATGGTCAACCAAGGGTTGTAAATCAGCTTCGGCGTAAGTACTAGTTACTCTGCATGACTCTGGGGGCGGATAGCATTCTTGTTTCGCTTTTTGTAACAAGGTATAACAAGGAAAGAATTTCTTGTTGGTGTTCCTCACTATTTCGTATTGTCGACGAGTTAAATCAGCTTCCACGAACATGGACAATGCTTGTGTTGGTGTGAGTGAGTCAGTTTTTTCGCTTTCTGATTTAGAAAAAGCCCTTTTATATTTTGTTGCACGTTTCGGACTACTGATGATTTCTTTGAGTATTTCAGAAGCATCTCGCTTTCCAGATTTCCGCAATTCGACCTGAGCAGCATGAATGATAACATCTTTTTCTAGAGAAGATCGCACGTCTTCTGTTTTCCTCCTCTTAGTTCTCTCACTCGATTCTGTAAATAATTTAGATGGTCGTCCAGGCCGAGGTTGTGGTATGACAGGTATCTCAAATGTTCCTTCTAGCCAAGAATGATTGTTTTTGAGAAGTACATCTTCCTTCTTATGAGATTTTAACCATTTCTGCTTAATTTGCGATTTAAAGTGTGCGAAATTGCGTTTTAAGCTCTCAATTTGGTCTTTGTAAGCTTCCCCTGATATTAGTTGATTTTTTAAGAAATTTAATTTATCTTCTAAATTGGACAAGTCAAAGCTCTGCATTCGATCAAACAAATATTTACGGGTCACAATCCTAACTCCCGAAGCACCCTGTGAACCTACAATAAAAATATTTTCTTTTAGAACACTATTTACGATAGTCAATTTTTTTTTTATATTTGGTAAAAAAAAGATCAAAGATCAAGACAATACACATCCGCGCTTTTCCGCGGCAGTTTCTTTGATTTTTCACTACTCAAGGCTTCAAACTTTCGATTCAGATAGAAATTATAACAGGATGTGACTTGATAGTACAACAAACACTCGATTAAATAAAATATTTTAGAAATAATCTCACTCTAATATGAGGGTACCTTCAAACAGGGTTGGGTTTTTGACGTCAAAAACTGGTTTTTGACATGACAAGCGTCAAAAACTGGTTTAAACTGTCATAAACGGGTTTAAACCGTCGAAAACTGCCAAATACATGTAACACGCTAAAACATTTTAACAATAGATAAACATTAAATAAGTCAATGATTTATGTGATCTTTTATTGAAATTTAATAATTTAAAAAATATATTATTTGCAATAATTTTTGGATTTTTCAACCAGAAGAAAATAATTTTGTACAATTAAATAATCCGGATCAATTTTACCCCACAGCATGCTGCAGCACACCATGTGTTTAGCACATTTATTTACACCCAAAAGATTTTTGAGTTTAGAGTGTATGAAGCATTAGAAATAGTCTGTCTCTTGATTGATGCTGAGCTAGTAGGACTTGATAGCAAAAGCATTGCTAGATGAGCAAGTTTTGAAGCAGGCTCAAAAAGCTGTTGCATTTAGTGATACCTTTCCACCAAACAATGGAGTCCTCCCTATAGAACTGAAATAAGAAGACTGGAAAGGGGATTCTTTAGCTTCATACACAATCAGTATGGGTAAGCATCCATAAACTCTCTCCGTAGCTCAAGCGCGAGCTGAATCAACTGATACAGCAGTCAACCCTTTCCCCTGATGGTTGGGATGCAAAGTATAAGGCAAACAATGGTATGGTTTCATAATTTGATCCCTTCTATTATGCACTTTTTCAATATGGGCTTACAGGAATTTTCTTTTAGATGACCGAGCCAATTTTGTTCAGTTTTAAAATCAAAAACATTTTTATATATTGAAAGAAAGCATGTTTTAAAAAGATTTTGACTTTAAGCTTTTTTTTTTTAATTACTTCTCTTATTTTGTAAATGTTTAAAATTAATAATCCAATTTCAATTTTGAATGGAATGGTTATTGCCTAGACTAGAATAACATTGATGCACATTATCTATCTTGTTATATATGCAAAAAAATCTACACTTTTCTAAGTTTTTTTTTCCCCATAAAAAAAGCTAGCTAATGCTTTAAGCTCTCAAAAGTAAGCAAAATTAAAACGATTTTAAGTAAGAGAAAAAATGTACAGCTCAGGTGAGCTTAATGTCTACTTTTTAGAAAAACACAATTTTACAAAAAATAAAATAAAATAAAAATAAATAAAAATTTTACCCTGTTAAAAAGTTGTACTTAACAATAATACTTTACTATGTACTAATTACTGATATACAGTAAGAGTGAATTTAAAATATTACATGTAATGTTGTCATGTGTGACATTTAATTTGAATTTTTACAGATTAATTTAGTATTTGAGGTTTTTGACATGACGGTTTAAACTATGGTTTAAACTCGACATAAACTGACACATGTCAAAAACCTGCCAACCCTGTAATTATTACTAATACTATATACTAATTATACAATGAGGAATTTGCACACATGGGGGATTTGATCATTTATATATTTTTCTGATAGTTCCACATCCACAGTTTTCAAAAATGTTCTCAAAAACGCGAAAAAAATATCTATACTATTAAATAATTAGTCCTAAAAGTAAGCTAAAATCACGTCGCTCCAAATCGGGGCGTGACTTACTATGACGTCACAGTTCACGACAGGCAAGCGGAACGGAAAAAAAAGAGATACTAAGCTTTGGAAATAAAGGTTCGAAATTTTTAAACTACTGATTTTTCAAATTTGGTTCTTTCGCATCTGGATGTTATTTTGTACGTTGATTTATAAAATGTCAATTTGAAAAAAAAAATGAACGCTAAGTTTATGAAAAAATCGATTTTTAAACTCATTAAAAGTCTTTTCACATAGAGAGAGTTGACGGGATATTGTTAAAATTAGGAAAAATAAAGAACTGATCGCTTTTAAACTTTGACGTTGTTTTTAATGCATAATAAAGATTTTATAAATTTAAGAAGAGTTGATTTTTGGTGGTGGGGGGGGGGGGGTCTCTTTTTTTTCTTCAGATCAACTGTTTATTGCGTTTTAAATGCGATTTTTCATTTAACACTCAAATAAATATTATTTTTTAACATTAGATATTTGAAAGAGTGGGAAATGCAGAGGGAGGGGAGAGTCATCCGGGGAGGAGCTATTTTCTAAATTTTGAGTACACGCCTCATGTGACAAATCGTTAGAAAGGTGTATGAAAACTTATTCATATTATGCACTTCCGATGCCCCCCCCCCCCCCACTTCGCCCGCTGGGGGCACTTTTGTAAATTTTTAGGTTTTTTACAAGAATTTGCAGTGTGTGTGCAGCACGTGGTGCTATACGATGCCGCAGGCAGCGTTGATGTGGTTCGCGGTTTTTTTTTTCTAAAGATCATGCAGCACTGTCGAAGCACGCCTGCTACACGGTGTCATAGGCAGCGGGACCTAAAGTATTTTTATGTTGAAAAGTAAAAATTTAATATTAAAATATTTTTGAGTAGTTTCAATATTTTTACGTTTTATAATCTCTATTAAGACATGACAAAATATTGTTTCAAAACAGATCCTTTATTTTTTAAACCTAGTCCCTAACTTAATAAAAATGTACACTTACGCAATAAAATTTTTATTTACTTCCTGAATAAAAACTAACATATTTGTGTGTATCATATCTTAGACGTTTCTACGTTTTACCTATTTAATCATCAATAAAACAGGGTTATTGCTTATTAATCTTTACAGATACAATATACGTATGAAATCTACTACAGTGTGTTTTTGTTTGTTTTTAAATACGAATGAGTACATTATAAATATGAATGCTTTTTTTTTTTTCTCTTGAGTAACTATTTATCCAATCAGTTAATGTTCTAAAATAGTAATATTTAAACAAAATCAAACATAAAGTTACTGAAAAATGATCTTCACAAGATCAAAGAGATGATGTATTAGATAAATTAGGATTTTTCTTGTCATCTCTCTTCATAGCTATAGTCCATGATTTTCTAATGGCAGGGTCTTTTGGCACACTGAAAAACAACTTTTCGCTAGAAGTTACTGGTTGTATTAGTGCAGAGTGGTACAATACAGTACAGTAAAACCTCCTTAAAGCGACCACGTTTCATTCTAACAAAAATTGATCGTTTCGAGAGGTGGCCTCTTAATGGAGGTCATGTTTAAATCTAGATTTTAATTGTTGAAAAAAAGTAGAAATAATGTTACTAGAATTTATTTTTCGTATTAGGAAAAAATATAAAAATTTAAGTATCAAAATAAAAGTTAATTATATAAGTTAATTACTGTAGTGTTTAAAAATGAATATATTGACGTTTGCTTTGGTTTTACGGTTTTATCTTTCATAACTTTTATTTCCAAGTCCTTTCAAAGTTCAGTAAATAAATGCAATTTTTTTTTTTTTTTTTTTTTTTTTTTTTTTTTGGACGGGAACAAATAATGATATTTTCATTAATTTATCTATTTCTTTGAGAGTTTCCTAACAGAATAGGGTAGGGGAGTTTATTGATCGTCATTCTTAATTCGTCATCAGAGTTAACTTCATTGTCTAAAAAGGCATAAAGGGGTTTAAACACTTAAAAGTTACCTGAATAAAAAAAAAGAAATCTAAACTTAGTTTAGAAGTTTAAAGCCCCTCGGAATTATTTTTCTAATAAAACATTCTTCAAGTGACAGGAAAAAACGGAATCTGTTTCCTTTCATTTTCTTCAAAGAAATTGGTCACTCATGGAGAGAGGTCAGCTGGGATGGTCTCTGAATGGAAGTAAAATTAGTATTGAGCCTATGGGAATCAGTTTCGTTCAATGAAAAAATGATCGTTCAAGGAGGTGGTCGCTTAATGGAGGTGGTCACACAGAGAGGTTTCACTGTATTTATAATATGACTTTGTGTTCTCAGTCATAATAATTTTAGAAACAGCAATATTTAAAATGAACAAGTTGAAAAGCGACACACGTAAAGAATAACAGTCGTTTGTTATCATGAACTGTGACGTCAGATGTATTACGGAGCGTTTTCGGGATACGGTAAATAGTGCGGTATTAAAACAATCATAAATCAGTAATAAAAGCTCAAAATAAAAAAAATATGCAGGGTATCCTTCTTATTTTTTCATGTACTATTGTTTCGTGATAAAGTTAGAAAACATGCAAATTCTCCATTACAGTAATAGTGAATTTTAAATATTACATCTAATGTGTGACATTTAATGTGAAATTTTACAGATCACTGTAAGTATTTGAGGTTTTTGACAAGGGGTTTTTGACATGATGGTTTAAACCGCAGTTTAAACTGTCAAAAACTGACATGTGTCAAAAACCTGCCAACCCTGCCTTCAAAGTACAACAACTAAATTTCATAATGATAAAACAACAAAAAAATATATTAAAGTTTTGCATTATTACCTGTTGTATCAGGATCCATCACAAACACTTTCAAAATAAACGTAAAATAATAAATATTTCACTTCAAAGTTGATGTTTTTACACGAACGTCGAGAACAGACACAAACAACAAGTTGAACGATCGAATTCCGACTAAAGATAAACGAGACTCGTGCGCGGGAGAAAGATTGAAGGGGCTGGATATTGTCCTTGAAACTGTCTTCTAACCCAGGCTGTCGTTCTTTTTAACCACCTTAGTACTTTAATAAATTGACTTTTGGCCGCGTAGAACGCTCAAATACCCCTATGTGCGATGGTAGTATTATTTCCGGTGATTTGAGTGCCCACTAGGGCACAGATGTCATATACGCATAACATTGGCGCGATTTTTTTCTGACGCCAATGTCATATACGCACCAGGGTACTTAACTGACGCCAAAGTGTCGTTATTTTGCTTGATATGGTAACCCGAACGTTGTTGTTTATTTATTAATAACTTGTTTATTTACTTTTATTTTCTTTTTTTAAATTATATTAAATTGTTTTGTTCTATAGTTATTAATGAAACTTTTTTTTAATTTACTGTTATTCCCTTTTTAAAAATATATATGTAACTGGTATTCAAAAACAAGGTTTTCGCCAAGTTGGCATCAGAAAAAAATCATGCCAATGTAGTGCGTATATGACATATATAGGGCTGAATCCATATCAACTCAGGCAGGGGGGTTACCTTCATAGTCTCAGAAGTTTTTGAATTGAACATATGTTAAAATTTAAGAAAAAGTAAGATACTTGTATATTTTCATTTTGCCCAAAAAAATTCCTGGCCCGAGATACAGGCCGCCAAAGATGACATCACCGGCATCCTTTCTCATTCGCGATTTTCGATAAAAATTTTAAAGTGCTCTATCTCTAGAACGGTGCAAGATATTTTGTTGCAGTTTATTTTATTTTAAAGATAATATTCTTCTGTTTAAAATGATATACCCAATTTTGAAAAATGTATTCAACTTTTCTTGTGGCAGCCTTTTGAAAAAAAAAATTTTTTTTCAAAAAAATTTTTTTTTTTGGAAATGCCAATCCCAAAAATTTTGATTTTTTTGCTGTTGATCAATACCATTGGGAACTACCTTCACTGTACAGGAGAACTTCCACTTTTGAGTTTAACAAATTTTAGAAACGTTTAAAAAATTCAGAGACGTTTACAGGAACTGTATATATACAATTCCAGTAAAAGTCACTGAATTTTTGCTTATTTGTATCATATTTGTAAGGATAAGCCTACTATATATCCTAAACAAGTTAGAAATAGCAATATCAAATGTGGCAAATGAGGTGCGTGCATACTATAACTAGTTTTATAAATATTCAGATCTTGGTGTAATAAGTGTTACACCTCTTGGGCAAAAGGCATGAATACAAAATTTATTATGATTCCACATATTAAATTCAGTAATACGGAAGTAATATGAATTCATCTTAAAAGGACTTAATCGCCATGGCAACCTAGAATCATTACCTATCATGGTATATCATTGAATCAATTATGTATTATAGGATTTTTAAATAGAATGAAGAAAACTTTTATTAATGTGTTTTATGTTTTAATTTGATTTTCATAGCATTTGAAGTGATACATACTTTATTTTCAATACCGAACATAGTAAAACAATCTCAATAACATATATCAATTACACAGCAATACAAATTATATTAATACAAGTTAGAGTTCAGACAGATGGGCAGACAAATCGAATCCATAAAGACTTTTAACTATGTTGGAAATTGTTAAAAGCACATAAATAGGTCGGAATTTGACTTTTAGAAATTTATGTCAATAGACGGAAGCATACTTGAATACTTTCATACAACCCTGTATTTTACCTACTATCTTTATATACATGCCACTATTTAGATAATATTTAATTAAGATTAAAACATCCTTAAAACCAGTGAAATCACACTTCCAGAGATTATCATCCATAGACGGCCATGTATCTAATTCTTTGCGTGGACCTGTATATCCTTTTATCTATATTCTCCAAACATATCTTAGTATACTAAATGTAGTTCAGTGTAAAAATGCATAACTCATTTAAAAATCACCTTTAAGCTACTTTCATTCATACTCAGTAAACCCTTAAGATTTCTTTTGTGTAGCCCTGTATATGATCTACAGCATTTATGCATACAACGTAATATGGAAAAATTTAGTTAAACTTAAAAACTCAAACACAACTAAAAATGCACTTCCAGCAATACCCTTATGATTTCTTTTGTGTAGCCCTGTATATGATTTACAGCCTTGATACACACAACGTAATATGGAAATATTTAATAAAACTTAAAAACTCATATTGCAACTAAAAATGCACCTCTAGCAATCATTGCTAATGTACAGTATTTCCAATAAGGTAAAGTATCTGAAATCTTTTGTGTGTCCCTGTAAACACTATGCACTTTCTATGACACAGGAAGTAATTTTTTGTAAACCTCTGCAATAAAGTATGTATCACTTCAAATGCTATGAAAATCAAATTAAAACATAAGACATTAATAAAAGTTTTCTTCATTCTATTTAAAAATCCTATAATACATAATTGATTCAATGATATACCATGATAGGCAATGATTCTAAGCTGCCATGGCGATTAAGTCCTTTTAAGATGGATTCATATTACTTCGGTATTACTGAATTTAATATATGGAATTACAGTAAATTTTGTATTCATGCCTTTTTGCCCAAGAGTGTAACACTTATTGCACCAAGATCTGAATATTTATAAAACTAGTTAATACTACGCACGCACCTCATTTACCACATTTGATATTGCAATTTCTAACTTGCTTAGGATATATAGTAAGCTTATCCTTACAAATATGATACAAATAAGCAAAAATTCAGTGACTTTTACTGGAACTGTATATATACAGTTCCTGTAAAATTCGCTGACTTTTTTAAATGTTTCTAAAATTTGTTAAACTCAAAAGTGGAAGTTCTCCTTTACAGTGAAGATAGTTCCCAATGGTATTGATCAACAGCAAAAAAATCAAAATTTTTAGGAGTGGCATTTTCAAAAGGTTGCCACAAGAAAAGTTGAATACATTTTTCAAAATTGGGTATATCATTTTAAACAGAAGAATATTATCTTTAAAATAAAAAAACCCGCAACAAAATATCTTGCACCGTTCTAGAGATAGAGCACTTTAAAATTTTTATCGAAAATGGCGAATTGGAAATGGTGCCCGGGATGCCATCTTTGGAGACCTGTATCTCGGCCCAGGAATTTTTTTGGGCAAAACCAAAATATACAAGTATCTTATTTTTTATTGAATTTTAACATATGTTCAATTCAAAAACTTCTGAGACTATGAAAGTAAGTTTTTTCTTTGGCTGCCTGAATTGACATGGATCATACCTAACACTTAATTAGTCATTTTCTAGTAATGGACACCCCTTGTAGACATTGCTAAAAATGCAATTTCAGTAACTAATGTTTATATAGTGCATAAAATATTTTTACTTAACTGCAAACCTAAATAATCAAGTTTGATTTTTAAATTATACTTACCAAAATGTAATAAACACCAAAATTTTTATAAATAGCTGCTTTTAAGTTATTTTATATGATTAATAAAACTTTAATATTTTATTCTTTTTTAAAATGTATATGTATCTTGCATGTTTTATACTATGGCAGACCTGCCAACTGCTACGAAAAAATCGTAGTTGCTACGATTTGGACCTATAAACTACGATGCTACGAAAATCGGTCTCAAACTACGATTTTTTTGTGGAAAGAAAACATGAATTTCGCCAAAGGATCGTGTAAAAATCGTCAAAGGATCGCGGTAAAAAATACGAATTTCGTCAAAAGTTTGAGGTCAAAATTCATTCATTCATGGATTTCAACCACGAATCGTAATAGAAAAAAGTGAATTATGATTGTGGGAAAAAATTGTGAATATCGTAAAATGATCGCAGAAAAAAAAATCGCAAATTTCGTCAAAATTTACTGCATTGGGCTAAAAATTTGGAACTGGGCTCCTTTTACAAATGTTTAAAAAGAAAGCTGCAAAACGAGAAGAAGCTGTACAAATCATATAAAAATTTACAGAGGAAAAAATTTACTATAGTGAGTTGAAACACTGAAACCTTATTCCTTTTACGAATGTGAAAAAGTAGCCTCGAAACACGAAAAACCAGCCAACCAACCTCCAGATTAATTTGAATTTTGTGTGCTACGATTTCTCATTTTCAAAGGTTGGCAGGTCTGTCCTAGGATAAAGCGTTTAATATTTTTAATGAAAGTTTCAATAGCGGGTATTTTAAATGAAATTATAATAATTGTTTTAATTATCTGTTCAAAAAATGCTTTCTACACAGTTGTTATAGTTAAAATTTATATAGTATAAAGGGTAAACAAGGCATAAGAAACCGTCAAAATATATCATATTCTGATATCCTGCCAACATTGGTAATTGATATCCTACAATAATTCGTTTAATATCCTTAACGAAAGTTTTAATAGTGGGTATTTTAAATTAAATTATAATTATTTTATAAATTATTTGTTCAAAAAACGCTTTTTACTCAATTCTTCATTTGCACAGTGGGTAAACAATGAGCATTTGAAAACATTAAAAAATCTCTCATATTCTGAAATCCTGCCAACATAATTGCTATCCTAGAATAATTCATTTAATAACCTTACCGAAAGTTTTAATAGTGGGTAATTTAAATTGAATTTTAGCAATTGTTTTATTAATTACTGTTCATAAAATGCTTTTTAAACAATGTTTCATTTGCATAATGGGTAAACAATAGCATTTGAAAACATTAAAAATCTCTCATATTCTGAAACCCTGTCAACATCGACAATTTCTATCCTACAATAATTCGTTTAATATCCTTAACGAAAGTTTTAATAGTGGTATTTTAAATTATAGCAATTGTTATTAATTATCGTTCATAAAATGCTTTTTAAACAATGTTTCACGTTTCATTTGCACAAGGGGTAAACAATAGCATTCAAAACATTAAAAATCTCTCATATTCTGAAACCCTGCCAACATTGACAATTGCTACCCGACAATAATTCGTTTAATATCCTTAACGAAAGTTTTAATAGTGGGTATTTTAAATTAAGTTATAACAATTGTATTATTAATTATTATTCATAAAATGCTTTTTAAACAATGTTTCATTTGCACAATGGGTAAACAATAGTATCACTCGCTTAATATCCTTAATAAAAGTTTTAATAGTAGGTATTTTTAATTTAATTATTAATTATCTACTAAAAATCTTTTTAGGCGTTGTTATATTTGAAGTTTGTAAGTTATAGCAATTGTATTATTAATTATTATTTATAAAATGCTTTTTAAACAATGTTTCATTTGCACAATGGGTAAACAATAGTATAACTCGGTTAATATCCTTAATAAAAGTTTTAATAGTAGGTACTTTCAATTTAATTATTAATTATCTATAAAAGATGTTTTTAAGCGTTGTTATATTTGAAGTTTACAGTAAAGAGGGTAAATAATGACATATAAAAATGTCGAAAATATATCATATCCTGAAACCTTACCAACATTGGCAATTGCTTGAATTCATTATAAAATATCGTGATTTTGAAATTTTTGATAGTGGATATTTTAAGTTAAATTATAATAATTGTTTTATTAACCATTTGTTCATAAAATGTTTTTTAAAGAATGGTTTATAGCACAATGGGTAAAACAATAGCAATCGAAAACGTTTAAAATCTCTCATATTCTGAAATGCTGCCTACACTGGCAATTTACTTGCTTTCATTATAAAATGCCGGTATCCTAGGCAGACCTGCCAACTGCTACGAAAAAATCGTAGTTGCTACGATTTGGACCTATAAACTACGATGCTACGAAAATCGGTCTCAAACTACGATTTTTTTGTGGAAAGAAAACATGAATTTCGCCAAAGGATCGTGTAAAAATCGTCAAAGGATCGCAGTAAAAAATACAAATTTCGTCAAAAGTTTGAGGTCAAAATTCATTCATTCATGGATTTCAACCACGAATCGTAATAGAAAAAAGTGAATTATGATTGTGGGAAAAAATTGTGAATATTGTAAAATGATCGCAGAAAAAAAAATCGCAAATTTCGTCAAAATTTACTGCATTGGGCTAAAAATTTGGAACTGGGCTCCTTTTACAAATGTTTAAAAAGAAAGCTGCAAAACGAGAAGAAGCTGTACAAATCATATAAAAATTTACAGAGGAAAAAATTTACTATATAGTGAGTTGAAACACTTAAACCTTATTCCTTTTACGAATGTGAAAAAGTAGCCTCGAAACACGAAAAACCAGCCAACCAACCTCCAGATTAATTTGAATTTTGTGTGCTACGATTTCTCATTTTCAAAGGTTGGCAGGTCTGCTATGGCAATCAAACCAGCCAGGAAGCAGAAAATATTGTTTAAGAGCACATTCAAAGAGGGGCTCATAGGGCTTATTCCCTCTCTGTTTAAATAAAAACAATTGAGTTACAGAAGCTATTAAAAATCTATTTTCTATGTTAAATGTTTCCTTATTCACGTCTGACCAAAAAAAAAAAAAAAGTAAGGGGCTGTGCATATATAACATTATTAACTTTTTGGTATTTTTGGACCCCCCTCCCCCCCTTACGATATCATATGTTATCATCCCTCGAACACCCCCTCCCCCAGTAATGATATCGTTATCATAATAATAAATAATAAAAATGTATAAAAATTTTTAGATTTTTTTTTCTTTTGTTTGGAGTGACATACAAATAGGGTACATTTATTTTTCTAATACTTTATTGATTCAAATGAAGAGAAGTCAATAAAATATCAGTTTATATATGAAACAACTTTATCTCAAATAACACTTAAAAGAAACAGACTGTTTAAAAGTATTTAATAATAGCTTTCCGTTGCATAATGCATTCAACAGTAATAATGTCTTTTTGAACTTGCCCCCTCACGGTGTGGGACAGACAGAACTTCTTATCAATAAAACAGGCAGAAAACATTCTCTTTTATTTACTTGTTAAATACAAGTATAATTTTAAACATACTTCACATTATACTTTGTTGAACAGCGGATTATATATGCATACACGTTGGGGTATTCCATATTTGGGAACTGAATAATTTTATAATCATTTAAGGATTTAAATAATAACTTTTGTATTTTCTGGAAAATAGATAACATGTTAAGAAAGATAACATACTATTTTGATGTAAAGAACAAGTTACAAATAAGAAGAGAAAATTTTGGTTGGATCAAAAATGATAACGATATCAAAACACAAACCTCCCCCTAGAGATATCTTATGATATCATGTGCCAGACACCAGGGTTGGAAAAAAACCAGGTTTTTTTGTAAAAAACCAAAAAAACCGGTTTATTTGGTTTAAACCAGGTTTTTTTGGTTTAAACCGGGTTTTTTTAAAATATAATTTCCTATTGCATACAGATGCATATCTGTTGATAAAATAAACATTTTTGGATATTATATAAGTAATATAACTTTTGAAAATATTTAAATTAAATAATTACAGTCAATTATGTAGAAAATTTAAATCATTTCTAATTTAAACATTATTAGTAACAGCTATGTCTTATGTTCACAGTAAACTGTTCTACACAGTGAACATTGATACCTTGAAAATCGTATGAAGAATCCTTTGATTAATAATATAATAATCAATCAATCAAACATTTGATGCAGTTTCATGAATATAATATTATTCTGTGGTTGTTATTATTTTTTTAATATCCAAATACTTCTGGTTATTTTGTTTTCTGAGTGATAATTCCAAGTGTCCAAGTCAACATTTTTGGCCATTAGATTCAACAACTAACAGAAAAGATTGATTGGTATTATTGAAATGCTATAACTAGCACTCAGATTTTGCAAGCTGTGTTATTCAATTTGATATCTTAAGTTACTCTTTTAAATTCTTTAAGGATAATCTTCCCCAATCTCAATCCAGAAAATTTTCTTTTACAACTTAACCAAAATCTTAAAGATCATTGTATTTTGTTATTAACTGCTGTATATAATCTACATTTTTTAAATGAAAATATTTTATGCTAAATATTGAATATTATTTATCTATTTTATCTTTTCTAATTTCACATGTTTTAAGAAAAATCTTTAGGGTACCAGATATGTTCATCAGCACATGCTAATTTTCATTCTACATGCATAGAAACATGACCTAGGCTCATTATGTCTCATGTTGACTGCTGAGATGAAGTGTTAAAAGAAAAAAATTACTTCTCTATAAATAATTTAAAACAAATAAATTACAAAAAAAGGAAAATATTACATTAGATTTTTTCTAAAAAAACCAAATGGTTTTTTTGACAAAAAAACCAATTGGTTTAAACCGTGCCAACCCTGCCAGACACCCCCTCCCCCCTAAAATGATAACGTTATATATGCATAGCCCCTAACTTTAATGAAAGTTATAGGTAATATTCATGAAATTAGTAAATCTGCAGATCAGTGGCTTCAAACATGAGTTCTAGTTTTATTTTTAAATTATTTTATTTAGTATTTAAAATATTCAACTCACAATATCATTTCTTTCATATTAGTAATATTAATTATTATAAATTATGTATCAAGTAGTGTGTGGAAGAATAATTGTTAAAAATAGTGAGACAAAACTAAACACTAGTATTCCAAAACTTTTTTTTTTTTTAAATTAACTTTTAAATCCCCCACTGTTTCAATAATTTGATAGCTGTAATTGCCTGATATTCAGTATTTTAAACTATCCATCTAAAATAATTAAAACATCGATCGGAACAACTTGCGAATTCGCCCGGAGTCCGCCATCGTGTTTCTTTGTTGGTCATTCATAATCACTTTATGCTTAATTTAACAACATAAACAACAGGGATGACCATCCCGGGAACCCAGCTTTCGCTTTAGAGTATAAGTGCAATCCCGGGGGGGGGGGGGGGGGGGGGCATAAACAACAACAAAAATAAATAAATAAATCCAAATAAAGAAATTAAAAATCGGCGATGTTCATCAAAGAAACAAGATGGCGGACTCCGGGCGAATCCGCAAGTAGTACCCATCGATCTTCTGATAATTACAGTAATTGATGCAAACAATAAATGATTATCACAAATATTTTATTAATTACTGGTATCAAAGTTCATTCTAGGCGTTTTTCGCGGGACGGGCCGTCCTGCCTGCCCTTCTTTACAAAATTTGACGCCCTGATGCCTCCACTGTCCGAAATCAACCGAGGGAAAAATAGCGCCCTTTAAGTTAATTCCATCGCTTATTTCAAGCAAACTCTAAACCATTTGTAAACATTATATAATGTCCTAGCCCCATTTTGCTCCTAATATGTTCTTCCCCCCCCCCCCCCCCAACATCCTCATACAGACACCAATTATTTTCAGTAAAATTCCAGCACCGACGCAGTCATAAATTTCTCTCTCTGTCTCTACCCCGTTTCTCGGCTACCGTGAAAATTCAGCCGAAATAAGAAAGAAAAAAAAACTGGAAATGTCCTTTGACGAAATTGGCATTTTTTCGCGATTCTCTGGCGAAATTGGTTTTTTTTTTCGGCGAACATTTCTCAAAATTTGTGATATTTTTTATGTCCAAATTTTCAGATTTATGACCGATTTTTTTTTCATTTTCGGAAAAGAATCAACCCCTGCACTGCAAAGTGTCATGAATGAGGTAAAGGGGTAGTAGCAAAGACTTTTTGGGGGGGTGGGGTCAGGGGGGAAAGAGTTATTGGTCGATTATTTATCATTACATGCCCTTTTTTCTCTAAAGTGCACCCTGCCTGCCCTTGATCCTAGAATGAACTCTGTGATGATGATGAATGAATGCTGTCCTCTAAAAAAACCCCACTTTTTGAATTTTTCTCTATATAAAATTTAACAAAAATACAAAACAATTTGAAGTAGCTACATTTTCACAGCTTGTTCTGACTAAGATTTTAATGTATAGTATTTTTGATTCTGTCAATATATTACAAAATGGCAGTCAATTAAAGAAAAATTTGAAAAAAACCCACTTTTTCCTAAAAATAACCCATGTTACCTAAAAAAACCCACATGTAAAAACACTTCTAGGAACCAAAATATTAGACAGTAAAGTATTTTGGTGCGATCGCAGTTTACTCTCCTTCTTGGCGCGATTTTCAAAAATCGCCAAATTGGCGCATTTTCGCGTATTAACTCCCGGAGCTGCAACATCCGGAAGAGAGTACGCAAAATTATTATTTGTTTTCTCTTCTCGTGTATTTTGAAACAAGTATCTATCTAGACAAATGCTTAAAATGTGCGAATAGATATTCGATCAGTTATTTTTTTCTTATTTTAACCTGTATTTTTGAGACATAAAATTTCAAATTATTTCGAAATACATTTTTTAAAAATTCATATATTTTAAAATACATTTTATCAAATAGGGGAGAGGGGGGCACCTTTCAACGTTTTTTGCAAAAGAATTATTTGTGAAATAATACTGCTTTAAAAACTGAAATTCTAAGTGCTATTTATTAAATTCATATTTCAGGTATCCTCTGAATTTTTTCTATAGTGTCTAGTCAAAGGCAAAATACCAAATTTTGCTTCTTTAGTGATGTATGCACATTGTTGAAATCTGCCCCCCTGGGGGGGCAGATTTCAACAGGAGGTGGGGTACATTTCAACAATAGAAGAGAACCTACAAATATCACATTTTGGCAAAACAAACTTTATTTACAAAATAATATAGCAGATGAATGAATATGGTGGATTGATCTAGATTCCATCTACATTATTTTGTCTTTAATTAAATCAAAATTTATGGAAAATGTCATTGCAAATACAGCTCGGACTGTTCCTCCACTTAAATTTGGTTGAGGCAGTTTCATTTTAATATCATTTCGTTCTATGCTACTAATGTCCTCCTTTTCTGGAAAATAAAATTTCCAAGAATCTTCTTTTTTTCTCATAAATTGTACCTTATACACGTCTTCTTCTATTTCTTCAATTTTTCCTACAAACAGAACTTTTTTCTTCTTTCCACAAAACTCAACAAGAACAAAGTCATTAACTTCTGTTACTGAATCATCAATTAATCCATTTGTTCTTCAAATTCCGTAGTAGTAGAAGTCAAAAAGTCTTCACACTCTGATTCATCATGTAAAGAAATATCATCTGCACATTCACTATCAGAAGATTCAACAAATAATTTTTTGGGTGGTTTCGACTTAAGCTTGATTTCATTTGAGACTGATTTCTTTTTCTTTTCCAATCTTTTAATGGTTTCTTCTTCAATACTGTTCTTTTCAGATGTTTCGGTTATTATTTTTTACTTCCCTTTCTTCCTTCCACCCTTTTTAGCCTGGGCAATCGCTTTGGGGTAAGGCCTCACATCTACAGGTGTTATTAGTCTAGGTTCATTAGTTTTACTTTCAGTTGACCGTTTTCGTATTGGTGTACAAAAAGTAGGATTTTCTTTACTAGTGCTTGGGAGACTTTTTGTTGAGCATCGTTCTTCAGCAATTGAATCATCAGGAACAATTTCAATGGAATTAACAGGAACTTGTTGAATAGAATTAACAGTTACAGAAGAAGGTTCAAAATCGTCATCAGTGAAAACCAAACGTGAAAAAGGCCAGATTCCAGTTTTTTGGAATGCTGCCGTGATGGTTTGGAAGGCTGACGTGAAATGAGGAGGCATATGCAGTATTTGCTAATCCGGCTAAGTTGTGTATGCTGATGGTCTTGCCTGGGTTTGATACCATCCAATCATTTCGTGGTACTCTCAACTTGGATTTGAATTGTCCTAAGACTCCAACATCCAAAGGCTGGAGGCGGTGTGAGCAGTGTGGAGGAAATGTTACTAGCACTATACCGTTATCTTTAGCAAAGAGCACAGCATCAAGTGTACAATGACTTTCATGATTGTCTATAACCAAAAGTATTTTATTGTCTACTGAACAACGAGTATGCTTTTTAATGTGCTTGAGAACCTCCAGAAACAGAGGTCCAATCATGTAGCCACTTTTGGGATTGTTAGCTAAACCTAAACTCCCTGTTGGTGCCCCAAATAACATAGAGTCATGGAATCTTGCCCTTGGGAAAATGAATACAGGAGGGACTGTATTTCCTAAAGCATTGACTATCATACACATTGTAATCATGCTTCCACGCTCACCAGAAACTGCTTGTTCTACCTGATGAGCTCCTAACTTGGCAACAACGTTAGGAGCTTGAACAACTGTTAACACTCCAGTTTCATCTAGGTTGTAGATGTGTTCAGCTGTAAATGCACCAGAATTAAGAGCTCGCTCATTGTAAAAAAATTCAGCAACATTTGCCTTATTAAAAGCTGTAGCTCTTGCGAAGCTGGTGTTTTCTGGTTTTCTTAATGTAAGCTGTGGATGACGTTTCATGAAACCCTTAACCCAGTCTATTCCAGAAATTTTATTTTTGCCCCAGCTACTTGGAATTTTTAAATTGAGACGTTTTGCATAATCAAAGGCAAGTTGTCGAATTTGTCTATAAGTTAGGCCATAATTAAGAACTGAACATTTAATTATATATTCACAAAGCAGGGTTTCTTGCTCGACATTAAAAATTTGTTGACTTGTGTATTTGGAACTGTAGCATTTTGTGTTAGTTGTACATCTTCTGGTTTCATCAACTAGATAATTAATTGCCTTGCTTTTTTATTTAATCTATAAAATAGAGCTGAAAAGTCCATTCCACATAAATCTGCTGCTGCTCGTAGAGATGTGCCATTTCGAACCGCTTCCATTGCTTTCTCAATGGCTTCTGCACTAACTTCTGGTTTAGTACGCTTTTTCTTGTATGTTCGCACCATTTTTTATAACTTGAAAGTCAAAATAATAGGGCTAAGCATTTTAATTATTAAAATGTTAATATTCAAATAAGCGTCTGAAACTTTCATGAAAAGTAACATCTTAAACTTTTCAACTCTCATAAATTTTTACTTTAATTTAAAAACAAATGATAAATAAAAAAAATAATAATAATAAATTGTCTTGAATATTTTTAGTGATTATAGAATTTTAAGAGAAAAAAAAGTTTAGCTAATGCTTCTAATGAATTCTTTGTTAATAAATTCTATTTTGAAGAACAACAACAGTGCAACTGATTCAATTTTGATTTTAAGCTTTTGAAAAATTATATAGTGTTTTAATAAATAATTACAAACATGTTTCTTTGAACAAATTCATATATATATTTTCATTTTTGAGGAATTTAGAATAATACCTCAAAACAAAATTGAATATTTTAAATGTAACAACCTTGATTAATAGGTTTACTATAGACTGTTATAGGTTTAGGATTATCATGCTTCAAATACCCATAAATTGTAAAATTATCCTGAAACTTTAAAATCTGACGTAGATGGTTGATCTAAAAAGTTACAAGCTAATTTTCATAATTATATAACTAAAAAATTGTTAGGGGCACCTTTCAACACTGTTGAAATGTGCCCCCTAAACTCTGTTGAAATGTGCCCCCTAAACTCTGTTGAAATGTGCCCCTGGTACAGCTATTTTGGTTAAAGTATTAACCATCTTAAAAAAAGATTTGTGACTTATTAACAGTGTAGTTAGAAGCAGAATTAAATAAACTAGTAGGTGAATAAATATCACTTACCTGAGTAAAAGATTATTGGTTGATAAACTGTTACAAAATCAAAATTGCCTTTTTACTTTTGGGGTGTTAAAACTTGTTCCACAGAATAACACAACAGTTGTAAAAAGAAATGGCTGAAAACTAAATGTCAACAGTTAAGTATACTAAAAGCTTATTGGCTGGCATATTGGCCAATCATTGTGCAGTATTAGAAGTCAGAAATTCCAGTTGTTGAAAGGTGCCCCATGTTGAAATGTACCCCCCTCTCCCCTATGCCAAAAAAACAATACTTTCACTTATCCAAATTATTAAAAAAGAACGTTTGTTAACAGTAAGGGGAGCAAAACAATGTTGTGGTTTTTTTTTTATTATTATTAGAATTAGAAGGGTTCTTTTTTTTTTTTTTAATCAGGGGGCTACTGCCCCCCTGAACCCCCCGTTTTTTTAATTCATAATTTTGCCTTGTGCTCTAGGATGTCATTCAAAAGCATCACTCAATCTGTCACTTCTAGTCATTCACAGCTTGGAACAATCAGCTTCTCTTTCGTACATAATGCAATCAACGCTCAAAAATACAGGTAAAATTAAAAGAAAAATAACTGATCGAATATTTATTCTCACCTGTGAAGCATTTATCCAGATAGGTACTTGCTTCAAAATGTATACGAGACTGAGAAAACAAATAATAAAAATACGCGACTGCAACACACTGAACTTGCCGACGCGAAATCCATTGCAGCAGTTATCAATTCAATAACGTTTTTCCAAATTCAAAATTTTTCCTGATCATCCTCTTTGTCCAATAAGAAAGCCTTTTACAAAAACATAAGCGCCCAATTAGAAAGCAGCTTACAAAACAAGGAGTTTAAACCATAAACTCTCCTTGAAACTCTCTCAAGAGAAATCTTAGGGTTGCCATATTTGGTGACGTCAAAGGAGCAGCCCGATAAACAAGGGTTGCCATATTGGCGCAGTTATCGAAGGAGATTGACAAAGGAGAGTATATTGCGAATTACCCAGTATTTTTTTCATTATTAATTTTTTTTTAAACACTATTCTTCAAAAAAAAAGTTTTTTTTTCAGTTTTTTTGCAATTAAATCCAAAGGGGCAACTTAATCACACAAGTTTTAATTAATCCTTGTTGAGATAGTAGAAACTCCTAAAATTGGCACTGTGTTATTCAGAAACTACAGAAATGTTCCATTTTTTGGTAAACATAAAAGATCTTTCAGAAAATAATGTCAAAGTTGCCATTTTGAACCAAATTTCCAGACAAAAGGCGAAAAACCACCCACAGAGAGGTGAAAAACCAGTCGTCATGGGACCCAAAATCGCTTGTAACTTGATAAGTAATTTATCAAAAACATAAAACTCATTTCGATTCCAAATCGCTTTGTCAGTCCTGTCAATTTTGTACCTTTATGTTTAAAAATCAGTAAATGTGTCAGAAAGTTTCGTCCTTGTTGAACAGTGAACTTGAGAATCGCCTAATAAAATTTGCATAAAAAAGCAAAATAATGATTAGAATAAAATAAGCTTGTAAACATTAAAACAATGTATGATATAAAAGTAAAAGGATAGGTATATTTGTGCACATAAAAAAAAAGTGGATGGGTTTTGCAAAAAACAAAGGGGGGGAAGAGGGAGGTATGACATACCTTGTACAAACCCTTAGAAATGCAAAATATGCATTAAATTTGCATAATTTATTGGGATTTTTTTTTCCTTTAATTAATATTTTAAAGGAAAAATGTATGCTCCACCATTTATTTATGTATATAAAAGTGGGTTTTTTTTAGTTCCCGCATGGGTTTTTTTAGCTCTGTTTTCAAATTGTCACAAACTGAGCCAAACATAATATAATCAGCTGAAAATGGTGCATTTTATTCACATATTAATGGTTTAACATAAAAACTGATGTACATCATTGTAACATGTCGTATTATAACAAGAAAAACTGTGAAAATGAAGCTCTTTTTTGCTAGAATTCTGTATTATTAGCTTATTTTTAAAAAAAACTAAATAAACACTTCTAAAGTAATTTTAAATAATTTTATTATTATAAATGGCATATAGAAACAGGACAAAAAGAAAATTTTACTTCAGTGATTTTTTGGATGAAGTTCTAGGGTGGGTTTTTTTTAGAGGACAGCACTATATCTTAATTGTTAAATTTATATGAAAATAACTATTTTGTTTCATTAGTATGTATTCATTAAATTCTAGTTCTAAATACAGTCATAAAAACAATGATATTTATTACTTTTAATGGGATATCCATTACTGGGCTTTTGGGTGTTTTGATATACACTGGCGGAAAAAAAAATCCCAACACCAAGAAAGACTTGTGTCAGATAAATGAAATTTGGTAGGCGTGTTTATACATATGAAAGATGACATCGATTGAAATTTCGCGCATAAGTGTGGCGCTAGTAGCGCCACTCAGAACTTGCAGATCAGGTTTACTTTAAATGTGGGCTGTAAAGTTCGTAGGCATTATTTAGCTTCGAAATGTGGCGTATTGAGTTGATGTTAGCTAAGAATGTCTTTAACGAGACGAAGAAGCCACTGTCAACAGCTCACCAAGTTGGAATGAGGTCGCATATTCGGGCTACGAGAAGCTGGATTTTCTTTCCACGATATTGCAGAAAGACTTGGCTGGAATTTATCCACTGTGCATGATTGTTGGAAGCAGTGGTCAAGGGATGGTACTACCTCAAGAAGACCAGGTTCCAGGCGGCCACGTGGTACTCCTGAGAGGGAAGATTGGCGTACGACTGTGGCGCATCGTACTTCGTCTGCGGCAGAAATTCGAGCTGCAGTTGGTACCACAGTGACACAACGAACTGTTAGAAATTGGTTACTTCAAGGACAGCTCCGAGCCAGGCGCCAGAGTGGAGATCTGTTGTGTTTTCTGATGAAAAAGAAACACAACAGATCTCCACTCCGCCCACCAATGAGCTCTGGCTTGACACGAATGGCATCGCAACCGGCAATGGTTTCAAGTCAGTAGAATGCACGCTACAGGGTGCCTGGCTCGGAGCTGTCCTTGAAGTAATCGATTTCTAACAGTTCGTTGTGTCACTGTGGTACCAACTGCAGCTCGAATTTCTGCCGCAGATGCAGTACGATGCGCCACAGTCGTACGGCGATCTTCCCTCTCAGGAGTGCCACGTGGCCGCCTGGAACCTGGTCTTCTTGAGGTAGTATCATCCCTTGACCACTGCTTCCAACAGTCATGCACAGTGGATAAATTCCAGCCAAGTCTTTCTGCAATATCGCGGAAAGAAAATCCAGCTTCTCGTAGCCCGAATATGCGACCTTGTTCCAACTCGGTGAGCTGTTGACAGTGGCTTTTTCGTCTCGTTAAAGACATTCTTGGCTAACATCAACTCAATACACCACATTTCGAAGCTAAATAACGCCTACGAACTTTACAGCACGCATTTAAAGTAAACCTGATCTGCAAGTTCTGAGTGGCGCTACTAGCGCCACACTTATGCGCGAAGCACGAAATTTCAATCGATGTCATCTTTCATATGTATAAACACGCCTACCAAATTTCGTTTATCTAACACAAGTCTTTCTTGGTGTTGGGATTTTTTTTTCCGCCAGTGTATTTTTGTTATTTAAAATTAAATTTCGATTCATATTGGAAAATGAGACTATAAGAATTGTTAAATATTGTTGATAGCAGGGTTGTTTGGTTTAAATCAAGCTGGTTTAAACCAAATGGTTTTTTTAAAAAAAACATGCTGTTTTTTTTTTCATCTGGTTTTTTTTCTGTTTTTCCCTAATGTTTTCCTTTATTTTACACATTTTTGTTAAATACAAAATCCAACATTTTTGAAAAATGCAAAATCCAAGTTATGCAGAAGCTACAAGCAAAGCTTTAGAAAAATGATGAATTAATAAATTTGTACAGTAACAAACATTTTTAATCAATCAAACATTTCTTATAAGATTTAAATAATATACATGGCAAATTAACTAACTTTTCTAAAATTAGCTGGGAATAAAAAGACTTGTAGTTAGTTTTCTTGCTTTTTTTTTAAGCCTTTTATTTTTAAAAATAGCCAAAATGGCAGATTTGAGCTAAAAGTACACTTTTACTACTTAGATTGCTTGATTAGTTAAGATTTATTAAGGATTACATTATGCCTCAATGATGACATAATCATAAGTACTTCTGTCCATTGGTTACTCTTTGTTCTGTATGCTAATGAATGATTGGCTGCGAGTTTTCTTTGCTGTATCATGGCTATTGGATTTAGTAAGCCTTTGTTTTTCTTGCATTCCTACATTGAGATTGGGGTTTAGCATTATGAATTTATTCTGTAACCAGCAGGGTTGGCACGGTTTAAATCAATTGGTTAACCAATTGATTTTTTAGAAAAAATCTAATATATTAATTTCTCATTTTTGTAATTTGAGTATTTCAAATTATTGGATATAAATAATTTCTACATTTAACAATCTTATCCCAGCAGTCACCATGAGACATAGTGAGCCTAGGTTATATTTGTGTGCATGTAGAATGCAAATTGCATGTATTGATGAACATATCGGAAGCTCTAAAGAGAAAATTTAAAACATGTGAATTTAGCAAACATAAAATAGATTAAAAATATTCAATATTTTGAATAAAATATTTTCCTTTGAGAAAACGCAGATTATTTACAATTAATAACATAAAATGACCTTTAAGATTTCAGTCAAGCTGTAAAAGAAAATTTTCTTGATTGGGGAGATTAGGGTCACCCGGAGTAATTCCTGGTCAAAAAGCATCGACATCTAATTATTATAAAAACTATTAAAGGTATTGTTCCCAATTTTTTTGTGGAATAAGCCCCCTCTGATGGCTATATTATAAAATGCTTACTCAAATATATATGCACTTATAATTAAAATAATTATAATTTTTAAATGCCCAAGAATTACCCCGGAAATGGGGTAATTATTGGTCAGCATCCTTTTTCATGTAAATAAAGTAGTACAATTAATTTTTTTATGACTGAGTAATAAAATAAGTAGAATCAATCTTCTAAAAGCTTTGTTTATCTCATAATTGTGGAATAATAAAGCATAAACTTTGTTTTGGGCATAAATACAAAGTTATTTGATGTGCAAAAGACTCTTGTACATTTTACAAAACATTTTAACCAAAAAATTTTTATGCATTTTTATAACATTTATAAGCAGTATTTATTACTTCATTAGTATCCATTGTGAATGGATTTATTAATAACTTGCAAATTTAAAGGTTCATAAAAATATAACTGAATATTTGTTGTCAATTTTATTTTGCTTAGGCCAACTGAAGTTTTCGTCTCCCTTTTCAAGAAATTTTCAATACAGACCTTTAATATAATACACAGCATAATAATTTGGTTCCTCTATTGCATTATGTATATTTTTATGCACCATTTTGGCATTTTCCAATCAGATAGTATTTCTACTTAAATCTTATTCTCTGAGCACTTACTGTTACTGTTTTCTTCTTTTAAAAGTGTTTAATATAGGAGAGAAAAATTTTATAATCTTTTTAAAAGACTGTGATTTGTCATTAGTTGAAATAAAATAATTAAAACTTCAAGAATGACAATGATCTGTTGTAAAATGTGTAAAAATCAAGATCGATGTTTTGCAGAAATTTTGAGTTTCAGTTTTGACTATAATTTTTTTTAAATATTTAATTTCAACTAAATGAATAATTAAGGCATATATTTCAAAGCAAAGGATTCAAAGTATCTTTGAGATTTTGTAAAGTTTCATAAATTGTTATTTTTATAACAAAAGCAAAAATGATCAAGAATTACCTCAGAAACTCAGTGGCCAGGAATTACCATGGGTGACTCTACTTTATTAATTACACTTAACTAAAATGTGATGAACAGTGTGTTGCAGTTAATTCTCAAAGGGTTTGTGACAGTTAAAATAACTAAATATGACAATAAAAAGGAATTAAATGATGATAAAAACATTGACCAGGAATTACCCCAGTGACCAAGATTTACCCCAGATACATGGAGCAGTATTTGACTATTTTTTAATAGCTAAAGTAGTTGGTAATTGAACCAAAAAGAAAAATATTTAAAATTTGAGTTGTGACAAAGATCTTTGTAAAAATGTATCATAACTAAGGCCAATGTTATTTTACAGAAATTTAACAAGCCATTTCAAAAAGATTTTTTTTTTTTTTCAAAATAAATAAACTCATAATTAAGTAATAAATTCCAATGAGGATAGTTCAGAGTACCTCTGTGATTTTTTTCATTTTGGTAAAGCGTTCTTAAAACATAAAAAGGACTGTGACCAGGAATTACCCCAGAAACTTGCTGACCAGGAATTACCCCGGGTGACCCTATCTTTTATGGCTGTTCTCAACTGCTCTACTCAACAAGTGGAAAATGCTTTGACACATTTACGAATTAATTTTTTAACAGAAAGATATAAAATTGGAAGGCCTGACTATGGAAGCGATTTGGAATCGAACTGTTTTCCATTTTTGATAAATAAATTACCTATTGAGTACCTATTGAAATAAATTATCTATTGAGAGCAATGAGTGGTTATTCTTCTTTTGCGCAGAAATTCAGTTCAAAACGTCCTGTTTTAACAATATTTTCTGAAAGATCTATTGCGTTTGGAAAAAAAAAACGGAAAAGACAGTTCCATTGCATAGTTTCTGAACAACAGTATCTGCTAGTTACATGCATTTCCGAACAAAAATAAATTAAAACTTGTGTTGTCCTTTCAGATTTGAGAACAGCCTTAAGAATAAAAAAAAAACTCAATATATGAAGTTGAATAAGAGGGCAGTGAAAAATTGGGTGCTAGTGAAGCACCTGTTTACTTTTAACTAAAATATGCAATAAGATATAATTAAATCGTCTATTGCATAATCGAATCCATTATTTAGATCTGACAAAAAAAATGGGGGGGGGGGGGAATCGAGATAAGGTTTGCTTGAGACATGATAGAAAAAAGTCTCATAAAAATGCTTAAAAAGATATATTATTAATTTTTAGTTTAGACATTTAAAAGTAATACATATTATAACATAGCTTAGAAAAAAAGCCTGTGTATTAAATCTGATGGCTGTTTAAATCTTTTAGTGGATGGCAACTTTTATAAATCTACTTTCTATTATAAGATCAATGTTTTGAGTAGTCTAAAAAGCTGGTAAATAGATATTTCTGTTTATTTTACTAACGCCTTTTTTTTTTTTTTACCTGGCAGTTTCCGAGGAGAAGTGTCAAATGACAATACACAATACTTCTTGAAATGTGTAAAGACTCTACTGCTAAATTTCAAATCACTCCAGGAATTGTTTATAAAAAGCTTTACTTTCAATAAAAGATAATAATTGTCCATGTAGTGTTCTAACAGAAAAATCAGATATCTCAGATTGCAATTATTTCAAAGGAATTATTTTGAATAGCCATGGGACAGTATATTATATTTATGAAACTACACCATATATTTATTTATAGTACTAATAATCAAAAGATTGTTTATTAAGATTTTCAAGGTATCAATGTTTCACTGTGTAGAACATTTTATGCATGGAACATAAGACATAGCTTTTACTAAAAATGTTTAAATTTTAAATGATTTCAATTTTTTACATAATTGATTGTAATTATTCAATTTAAATTATTTTTAAATGAAGTTATATTACTTATATATCCAACAATGTTTATTTTTATCAATAAATATGCATGTACATATAATAGGAAAATATACTTTTTAAAAAACCGGGTTTTTTACCAACCCTGGTTGATAGATTAATATAATATTGAAAAAACTGGAATATAATAACTATAACTATTAATAAAAAAATCATTTTAAAAGAATTTCCTTAAGGGTGACCATTACTGGCACATCTACCCGACATCTTAAAACATAAATTGCACAAAAAATGTATTACATCTACAGAAAATATTGTTAAAAAATCCTGTAATATTATTAATTAAAAAAAATTAATTACAAAACAGTACGTATGGAAAATTATTTTTTATCCACCAGTAGCCTCCAAGTAAAAAAAAAATAATAATAGCCCTAAATGGTGAAGATCGCAATGACCATATTGAAACGTTTATCGCAAAAAAAAAAAAAAAAAAAAAAAAAAGTAAAAATTAAATTAAATAATGGTTATTGTAATTAATATTTTCGGGGACATTGTTCACACAGTCAATATGACCTGGCCCGGATTTTATGTAAGTATCGTATTTTTTTCCCTGTGATAAAAGGACATAACCTTCAACGTTCCATTTATGGCTATGATGTTTAATGAGTGGACATGCATTTAAAATAAAAAGTTTGGTTGGAAAAATGAAATATTAGTATTAGAAATGATGTATTTTTTTTTATTATTGAACTAAAGTAGGAAACTGTAGCAATGTCATCTCTCGCAATAAAACTTCAACAAACAATATATGATGAGTCACTGCATAGAACAAATGACCTAGCCTTTTGCTCTGTGCTACATCGCTCATCTTCTATACAGTAGGCCCCAGGTTCAAACCCAGCCTACGTCATTTCCACGAAAACCTACTGAAACTTTCAATAGATTTTTACTAAATTAGATCTAGAAACTTTTTTTTTCCCCTAGATCGTCTTTTGTCCCAGTTTGCTTATGAAAAAACACAGCAAGCATTGCTGATCTATCCCATGAATGTATTGGCTTAAATGCCGTATATCCCCTTGGCCGCCATCTTGGATGTTTTGAGATTTCTTGGCGATTTTATGTTGCCGATCTTTATCAATATGGAACCCGTGTGACGTGTGTGTTCTGGCAACTCCGTTTTTCAGCGAGATTGTGCTTGAGAAGGATTTTGTGCATGGTGCTTTGATATCATGTTGTATCGTTCTGTCTTTTTTTTTTTTTATGTTAAATTTATTGGATGTATTTGATTGACTATGGGTTCTGTAGTCCGTTTAAACGCTCTTGCTGATGTAATTATGAAATATGAGAAAATTTTGAATGAT